>CM066727.1:123634433-126034433 GCA_033961575.1 Aselliscus stoliczkanus
TGGAACAAAAAGATAGAGAATTGGAAGACATGGAAAAGGAGTTGGAGAAAGAGAAGAAAGTTAATGAACAAGTAAGGCATATTTTTTCGATGAATCTTAATTGTTTAATTTACCTAAAAAATTTCCTGGTTATGCTTTTCATAATTATTGGTAACAATATCAATTTTTATGATTGTATGTGATATGTGAAAATAGATATATACTTATCTCTAAGGTTTTATATCATACTTTGTATTGTCATCACATCTTGAAAATACAATGGATCAGGTACTTCTTGTGAATATGACTTGGAACTCAGTTCTCTATATTTGGAGGTACATTTTTCTCAAGACATTAGAATTGTTTACATAAAGTTGATGATTTGGTCTGGAAAATAGGTACGAAGGAATTAATAGTCATTCATAAAATGGATTTTCTTATTTGCCATAATTTATTTTGGGGAAAAGATTTTTTTTTTTGTATTTATTTATGTTAGTATAAGACTTAAGAAGTTAATCTTTTAATGATGTGTTCAATAATGATCAATCAGATCTGTTGTTTTCAGGTATACTTCCCTTTATGTATAATAATATTATAGGTTTTTAAAAAGTGTGATGCCAGCATTTTGTAAATCAATGCATATTTGAAATCATGACATTTCATCTTTTTATACAAACATAGTTTGTTATTACCTTTTATATTATTCCGTGTTATTTATAAAATAATTCATGCAATGTTCACTTAAATTTTGTTTGAGAAAAATAAATTGGTTTTATAGAAAATTTGTACTTCCTGTCAGAAAATAACATCTTTTTATTTGCCTCAGCTGTCAGAAAACTTCGTACAGAATTTACTACCTAATTGTGGTAACTGACCTACCCCTAATGTCCGTAACTGTTCCATCCCTAATGCCCAGAGGCTTTTCCTACCTTTGTGTCCTGAAGGTCAATATTGTATTATATCCTGATAATCTTATTGCGTCCTTTGTTCTCTTGGAAATAGATGGTTATAAATTTTAAGTAAACAACAGTGATTATTAGGTTCTGTTGCTATTTAAAGAGAATCCATGATAAATTGATATGTAAGGAAAAGCATCCCCTTTTTTGTTTTTTTAAGATTTTATTTAGGAATTAAGGGAGGGGAATAGCACAAGTTGCTGTCCTTTTGTTCTTCAGTCTAGTTGTGGAGGATGTTGCTTCGCTGGCCCATGTTGGTATTATCATTGCGCTCTTCCCAGGTGAGGCATATCGGTCGCTGGCCTCTGGATGGCCATTCACGGGGGCTCTTGGTGTTCACGCTGGCTGCCGGCCACTCACTGTAGCCTATGGCAGCCCCCTGCAGCAGAGGCTGCAGCCCACACCTTTGCCAGCGACTTACAGCAGCCCAGCTCCAGGTGAAGCTGCTGTTCACCATCTTAGCTATAGAGGGCGGTGTTACTGGCCCTCATATGTGGGATCTGAACCGGGGCCCTGCTGCTCAGAGCTGGCATCCCAAGCCAGCTCCTAACCAATGCTCCTAACTACTCGGCCAGCCCAGCAACCCCATTTTGATATGTCTATTTGACTATATAATTTGGAAAAGTCGTAATAGCTATGCTGTCTGTATGGTTTTTGCAGTGGAAAAAGTATGGATTGATGCCACCTAAAGGTTAGGATTAAGGTCACAGAACATTATCTGTTTAGTTGACTCAGTAAAACATAACAGACCTATGGATTTCTTAATAATCATAAAGGATCCCAGCCTATGATACACAGTAAAACCATTGCTTAAGAGGATGTCTGTATGGTTTTCTGTGCTGTTTTTCTTCTGCTTAGCCCATATGTTAGTCAACTTCTTATTATTCATCACACACTCCTTAGGTAATCAGAACTACCTGTTCATTAATGTCTTAGACTGCTACCTTTATTCATAGGCACACACAGAAAATCTGAATGTATGGCATATGTACCTTTGCAGCTGCTAGGTTCCTTCAGATGGCCTGTGGGTATGAGTTGCTTTGGCAATTTCTCTTTTGCCCTTAACCAGTCATTCAGTTTTCTGAGTAATTACAGCATGCCAGGTACTGAGCCAGATACTAGAGATAACAGTGGGCAACTATGTTCTGCTTCTCAGTGATATTCACTGTCAATAATAAATATAACATAGGAATAATACAATACTCTGGGGATACATAAGTATTCATGAATGTTCTAGAGTACTCTGGGGAGGGACCTTAAATCAGCCTGAAGTTCAGGAAGTAACCTGTAAACTGAGACCTGAAGTAGGTCTTAGCCTGCCAAAGGGAATGGTATATACATGGTGGTTAAGGAAAGGGCATTCTGAGTAGAGGGTACATTTGCTAAGACTTAGAAGCAAGGGATAGTATGGCATGTTTAGGGAACTACAGCTATTCATTTTGGGTGGAATATAGATCAAAATAGCTAGCATAGTCCTTACTATGTGCTAGATATTTAATATGTATTAATTCATTATTCTTCATTTGATATTTATTATATGAGATAGATGACATTGTCACCATTCTATAAGGGAAGAAACTGAGACACAAAAGGATAAGGATAATAGCCTATGGTTACACAACAAATTAGTGGTAAAGCCATGATTTGAATCCAAACTTACTCAAGAGTCTGTGCTTTTTAAAAATAATTTATTGGGAAATGGGGGGAGGGGAACAGCATTGGGGAACCGGGGAAGGGGAACAGACAAGCTGCTAGCCTTTTGTTCTTCAGTCTAGTTGTGGAGCACATTGCTTCACTGGCTCATATTGGTATTGTCATGGCGCTCTTCTCGAGTGAGGCAGATCGGTCGCCTGCCTCTGGACAGCTGTTCACAGCGGCTTTTGGAAGCTCACACCGGCTGCTGGCCACTCACTGTATCTATGGCAGCCCACTGCAGCAGAGCCTGCAGCTATGTGGTCCTGGGGACTCATAGCAGCTCAGCTCTAGGTGGAGCTGTTGTTCACCATCTTAGCTATAGAGGGCAGTGTCACTGGCCCTCATATGTGAGATTCGAACTGGAGCTGCTGGCGTCCCAAGCCAGCTAAGAGTCTGTTGTCTTAACCACTGGGATGTCCTGCCTTCCAATTTTAACATTCACAATTCTCTGGAGAGAAGAGCAAAAGGTAGTTCCTGAGGAATTTGGTCCTTTTTATAAAAGAAGAATTTTGAACACAGAGATATCATGATTAGTTCTATACTTTTAAAGTTTACTCTGTAGAGAGTGGATTGAAGAGGACTAAGACAAATAAGGAGACATTTCAGACAAGTGTGATGAATGACTGATTAGAGTATTGACTGCGGGGGATTAGGAATTTAGACACATTTGAGAGATGTAGATACACGTGGACATGATGGATGATTTGATGAAGAGGGATGGATGAGGAGTCCACCTGATTTTCTAGGTTGGGCCACTGGATAGGGGGATACTGCCTTTCATTTAGAAGGGACACAAGAGGACTTTAGAAAGTTTGCAATCATTATTTCAGTTTTGTACATGTTGATTTTGGAGTCTTGTGTGTGTATTCAAAAAGGGTATCTGTGGATATGGAATTCACAAGAGACATTGGGTAGGTGATAAGGTATAGGAGTTATTGGCCTAGATATTGAAGCCATAGAAATGGAAGATCACAAAGATATAGAAATGTCTAATGAAATAGGAAGAGGTGCTTCAAGGAACAGCTAAAGAAAGGACAAATATCAAAAACCAAGGGAACAAAGAGCATCAGTAATGTTAAATGCTTTAGTGTTAAGTTTTGGACATCTGTCGTTAAAAACTTTCCATTCAAAACACCTGTTTAACTGCCATATTAAAAAAAATAATAATAACAACAGGTAAGCTTTTAAGATTTGTATAGCACATTGCATTTTATTATACTTTCTTCAAACTTTAATTTTTTGAAAACTTTCATATCGTCGTAAAGATTGTAAGAAAAACAACACCCATATACTGCTCATATAGGTTCACCAATTGTTAACATTGTGTCATATTTGCTTTATCATTCTGTCAGTACCTTTGTACACACAGCCTTGCCCTTCTCTCTCTCTGTCTAGTTCTCTCTCTCTCTCTTTTTGCTGAGCCATTTGAGAGTTGATTGCAGATCTCATGATTTATATTTAAATATTGCAGATATCATGATACTTCATACTGAAATATTTCAGCATATCTTCCCTGAAAAGAGAGGTGTTCTCCAACATAACTGCTATATGATTAGTATATTCAGGAAATATAATATTAATTCGATAGTGTTATCTAATATCTAACCCATAATCATATTTTCTCTGTTGGCTCAGTAATGTCCTCAGTAATGTCTCCCCACCCAATACCCAAGTTTCCATCAAGGATCACATAGTGCATTTGGCTATTTATTATAGACTTTTAAGTATATTATAGTTGCACATCATTGGGAGTCTATCTTCTTGAAATAAGAGGGAAAGCAGAAAAGTGAAAGGTTATAAGAGGGATGGGATTTGGACAATAGGTGAAAAAATCTACAATGATGGTTATAATATTTGCTGTTTGGGGAAACTAAAGAAAAGAGTCACAAATGAAAGCATGTATATGTGGAGAAGAAAACACTTCAAACATTTTTGTTATTACATGCACTGAACATTGTGCTCAGGACTTTATATACATCACACTTAATTCTTATGTCAACATATGAGATGAGAAAACTGAATTTAAGAGATATTAAATGATTTGTTCACACTTTGCTAGAAATTGGTGGACAAGGGATGTAAACCCAGGACAGTCTGATTTCAGATCGCTTCTTTTTAACCGTTATGTTTTACTGCCTTATGTTTTAAGTAATTTAATGTTCACTGAGAACAAAAAGTATTTTAACCCTGACATAGAACAACTGCAAAGTGATCTCCGACGGAAAACTACACATTATTAAGATTTGGGCAGGGGGAGGAGATAATGTTTTTTTGTTTTCCATATGCTTTGGTTACAGTTTTTTGTTTTTTATAATCTTTTAAACTCAACCTGTTTTATCTTTCCTAATTCAAAAATTTTGTCTTATTTATGTCTTGGGTTGACATGAAGGCCTTAGTAATCAAACATTCTCTATTGGAGAGGATTTAAAGTTTAAATTGATAAGCTGAAAACCTGACATGATATTGAATTACTGCTGAATTTTGTCTTATTTATTTTTTTGCTATTTTAGTTGGCTCTTCGAAATGAAGAAGCAGAAAATGAAAACAGCAAATTAAGAAGAGAGGTTGGTAAAAAATTTTAGTAGTTGTGGTTCAACAAACATACTTATAAAAAAAATTTTCCTAAATTTATAGAGTAACCAGAATTGGAATTGTGTAGTTAAGTGATGTTTTCAAACTGGCTGATTTTATGATATGACTTTGTCTCAGGGAAATAGAATATAAATCAAGAGGTGAGGCCATTAAATACTATATTCATCTCTTAGGCCTATGTGGATAAATCTTGCTTTCTGTTTTATAAGCTATTTTTACAAGTTTGCTAATAGAATATGTGAAGGTTTTTCTGTCTTATTTCTCTTCTTTTTATCCAGCTTTCTTTTAAAATTTTTGATTCTCATGAAATCTTTTCAGTTCTAATTATTATTTGGTTTTTCTGAGCCAAATAATGTTTTTAGATTGTTTATACTGATAGGAGTTCTTATCTTTTTAACATAATCACGATGTTCTTTATTTTTGTTGATAATTGTCTTGTTTTCTTTGGTTATCTAAAATACTATCTGATTCTTTTTGAATTTCTCTGTTTTGTTTTCTTTAATTTCTAATTATTTTTAATTTTATACTGCCTTTCACATTTCTAATGACATTTTTCCTGTCCTTTTGTGGAGAACAAACATCTAAAGAAAAAGGTCAGGCTTTAAATGCAGTGAAACTTTAGGATTATAAAGATATGTTTTGAAATCACTATTTAGAGGATGAAATTTTATTTTTCTGGATAGTTTCATAATAGAATATTGTGTTGGTCTACCTTCAGAATGAACAGCTTCGTCAAGATATTATCGACTATCAGAAACAAATAGATTCTCAAAAAGAAACACTTTTATCAAGAAGAGGAGAAGACAGTGACTACCGATCACAATTGTCTAAAAAAAACTATGAACTTGTTCAATACCTGGATGAAATTCAGGTAAAATGGTTAGAAGTCAGTTCAAAGCAATGATTCTTATAAAACTTTATTTCATTATAACATAAATGTAGCATTTAGCCCTACATTGAAATTTTTTAGTATAAATCTGCAATTGTGTGCTTATAAAACATGAAATAATTGCATCTTTGAAGTTACAAATCTTTTAAATTCATCCTTTTTATATGCATATCTTGGGAGTTGTTTAAGAAGAACTAAAGTCCTTAGGTACAGTTTTCTTGATATTTGATTTAATTGCTCACAACTGTTGATACTAAAGAGCTATGAAAATTATAATTTCTTCATCAGTTGCTTATGACTGCATTTAATTAATTAATTTTGGCTTTGCAGTGGATTTCATTTACATAATCATAATATAATAAACCTAATTTGATAGTTTAACAAAAAATAGCAATTAACAGTGTTTGAAGTGTGGGAGCAGATGAGGGAGTAGTAGAGGACTAGTCAAATACTCATCTACCATAAAAGGAAATAAAGAAATAATATTTAAAATGAATAAATTAAAAAGTAGCCATATAAGCATATTATTTATAAATATGACAATTTGTACCATAGAAAGTAGCTAAATTAAAATAAGTTACTTCTTGGGTGGGGAGGAATGTTGTTTTTACATTTATAAGCTTTTCAGAACTGTTTGTTTGTTTGTTTGTTTTTTTAAGCATGTTCATTATTATTCTGATCAAAAGAGACGGTGACATTATGCCCAAAGCACAGAGATTGAGGGAGCAAGTGGTACAAGTTGAGGCTGGGGTGGTTAGGAGCCAGACAACCTAGGATCTTGTAGACCAGGTTAAGGATCTTGATTATCAATGGAAAGTCACTGACGGTGGTTTTGGGTATGTGTGTGTGTCATGAAATAATTTTGAAAATCATCCTGACTGCTGTAAAGTATGAACTGGTTCAGAAGGGTGTAAGAGTATATGAGGAGAGACCGGTTAGATGGATATTATTTTAACTAACATGAGATTTAGAGGTAGCTCAGATAGGTTAGTAGAAACAGAGGATTTGATAAATTTGACTGAAATTTAGAACATAAAATTGATAGGTTATAGCAATACGTACAGTATGAGAAGCTGGATATAATGAAAGAATAACTGAATCCACACAATGGGTAGAAGATTAGGTATAGTTCTCATTAGGTAACTTTAGCAAAAGTAATTTCAAATCATCATATTCAATGGGATTATAATATTAATTACCAGGTCCTCCTACTTAAAGATTTGGTGAAAACACTTATATAGATAGGTATGACAAACAGCTTTGCTCCAACCAGGGTTCCGTGACAAAATTAAGCTCTACAGAAAATTATCTGAGAGACTGTTTTTTCTATTCTCCCAAGGATACATATCTAGTACCACTGTAGATACATAGAACATTTAAGCTTAAATCTCTCACAAAACTCCAGTTGAGAGAGGCTGGTAACAAGGGTAGCTTTTGACATGATTTTTTTTTTTCAGTATTTTTTTAAAATTAATTTATTTTAATTAGCTTCAGGTGTACAACACAGTGCAATAGTTATATTTATTATCCCTCAAAGTGACAACCCCCTCCTCCAATCCTCCTCCCCGTTCCTCCCCCCATATCATACTATTACAATTCCTTTGACTCCCTTCCACCGTATAATCCACATCCCGTGAATATATATTTAATTACAGTTGGCATACAATATTATACATCAATTTCAGGTATACAGTGCAGCGATCAAGCCTCTACTCCATCCATGAAGTGATCTCCCTAACAAGACATGTGACCATCTGACACCCCACAAAATTTTTATATTATATTCCCCGAACTGTGTTTCATATCCCTGTGACAATACTGTAGTTACCTATTTATGCTGTCTAATCCCTTACCCTTCTCCCTCATCCCCATCCCCCTCCCAACTAGCAACCCTGTTTTTCCTCTATATCTATGAGACTGTTTCTGTTTCCTAAATATGATTTAATCCATATTTTTCTTTTTTTAAATACTCAATTCTGTTGTTCTTTTTCAAAAAAAATTTCTTTTTCAATTACAGTTGACATACAACGTTATATTTTAGATGAACATTATGGTGATTAGACCTTTATATAATTTACGAAGTGATAATCCTGAGAAATCTGGTACCAATCTGACACCATACATAATTATTACTATTATTGACTATATTCCCTATGCTGTACTTTACATCCCTGTGACTATTTTGTAACTACCAGTTTGTACTCCTTAATCCCTTCCCCTTTTTGACCTATCCCCATCTCTCCTCCCATCTGGAAACCATCAAACTGTTCCCTCTATCTATGAGCTTGTTTCTGTTTTGTTCATTTATTTTGTTTTTTTAAATTCCGTATATAAGTTAAATCGTATGGTATTAGTCTTTTTCTGTTTGACTTATTTCACTCAGCATAATAATACCCTCTAAGTACACCCATGTTGTTGCAAATGGCAAGATTTCATTCTTTTTTATGGCTGAGTAATATATATATTATATATACCACTTGTTCTTTATCCCTTTATCTATTGATGGACACTTAGGTTATTTCTATATCTTGGCTATTGTGAATAATGCTGCAATGAACATAGGGATGTATATGTCTTTTTGGATTAGTGTTTTGGGTTTCTTCGGATAAATACCCAGAAGTGGGATTACTGGGTCCTTCTTTGTCTCTTGTTGTAGCCTTCGTTTTAAAGTCTATTTTATTTGGTATAAGTATTGCTACCCCAGGTTTTTTGGTTTGATTGTTTGTTTCCATTTTCATGAAACATCTTCTTCCATCTCTTTACTCTGAAGAGTAGGCTGAAGTGAGGCTGTTGTAGGCAACATATGTAAGCATTTTGTTCCCATATCATTAAACCACTCTGTATTTTTTTATTGGAGCATTTAATACATTTATATTGCAAGGAATTGTTGATAGATACGTGGTTATTGCCATTTTATTATTCATATATATACATATACTTATTACATATATATATATATATATATATATATATATATATTTTTAATTCTTTTTTTTAAAGAAGTCCTGTTAACATTTCTTGCAATACTGGTTTGGTGATGATGAACTCCTTTAGTTTTTTCTTATCTATGAAGCTCTTTATTTGTCCTCAGTTTCAAACGATAGCCTTTTTGGGTACAGTACCCGTGGTTGTAGGTCCCTGCTTTTCATCACTTTGAGTATTTCATGCTAATCCCTTCTGGCCTGTGAAGGTTCTGTTGAGAAATCAGCTGAAACCTTCATGGGAGCTGGCTTGTAGGTAACTAACTGCTTTTCTCTTACTGCTTTTACGATTCTTTCTTTGTCTTTAATACTTGCCATTTTATTTATGATGTGTCTTGATGTGGGCCTCTTAGGGTTCATCTTGTTGGGAACTCTGCACTTTCTGGACTTGTATGTCTATTTACTTCACCACGTTAGGAAAGTTTTCCATCTTTATTTCTTCAAATAAGTTTTTAATTCTTCTCTTCTTCTTGGTGCCCCTATGATGCGAATGCTGGTATGTATGATGTTGTCCCAGAGGCCCCTTAAATTCTCCTCATTTTTTTGGATTCTTTTTTCCTTTTGCTGTTCTGTTTCCTGCTACCTAATCTTCTAAATTGCTGATTCTATCCTCTACTTCATCTGATCTGTGGTTAGTCCCCTCTAATACATTCTTTGTTTCAGTTGTATTCTTCATTTCTGACTGGTTATCGTTTATGTTTCCTATCTCTTTATTGAAGTTCTCCTTGAGATCATTGAGCCTCCTTATAATCAGTGTTTTGAACTCTGCATCTGTAGATTGCTTGTCTCCGTTTTGTTTAGTTCTTTTTCTGGAACTTTGTTTTGTTCTTTATTTGGGACATGCTTTTTTTTATCTCCCCATTTTGGCTGCTTCCCTGTGTTTGTTTCTATGTATTAGGTAAAGGTGCTATGTCTCCTGGTCTTAGTACTGTGACCTTATGTAGTAGGGGTACTGTGGGGCCCAGTGGCACAGTCTCCCTAGTCACCTGAGCCACGTGCTCCAGGGTGTCCCTTGTGTTGGTTGTATGTGCCCTCCTGTTGTAGTTGAGCCTTGGTTGCTGTTGTCATGTCAATGGGAGGGATTGACCATTAGGCTGATTTGTTATGAGGACTGGCTGTGTCTACAGTGGATCTATTACACAGGGGTTGATCCTATGGAGCAGGATTAGCTTTAGTGGTATTCTGGTGCCTGGCTAGTCAGCCCTGTGGGTGTATCATTTGTGGAGGTAATTGGGTGGTATTCTAGTGTGGTCTGAGTTTGCCACCTGTTGTGTTGGTTCTGGAGCCTCTTGGGAGGGGCTCTGGTGCAAGCCAAGGTTACCCGCTGCCTGTACCCTGCCCAGAGTTACTTGGTATGAGCTACAAAGTGATCTGCAGATGGTGCCACTTGTGCTGGGAAAAGCTAAGCTGTGAACTGAGGCCTGCTGACACTACTCCCAGGCTTTGGGTTGCTTAACAATAAGCATGAGGCATGCTGAGATTAGATGTTGATTGTTTGGGATTTGTGAACCTTTGAGAGATTTTTAGGAAAGTCTTCAGCATGAGCTAAGACAAGCCATTTGTATGGAAAAGCCGTTGGAAGTGGCTTCGGTATTCCAGCAAGTTGGGTGGGGCCAGGTCTCAGGGAATCACCAGGGCAGGGTGAACGGTGTTAGCTAGGATGATGGAGACTCAGATATGGTACCCACCTTCACCTGTGAGTGCAGGCTTGGTGGTGGGAGGGCTCAACAAAGGAATAATGACTTCTGCCAGCACTTCTGTCTGGGAGAAAAGTGCTCCTCCAGCCCTCGCTCTGAAAGCAGATAATTCAGTTCCTCTTCATATGTCCCTGGTGCCTTTTGAGCTGCTGCCCCTGCACTGGAGCTCAGAGTGAGTTCGTCATTAAGTTTGTGCTCAGGTCTCTTCAGAGTAATACCTGGGACTCTAGCAGCCCTCCATATTACTCAACCACCATCTCCGCTGGTTGTCACAGCCAGAAATTATGGGGGCTTCTCTTTCTCCCACTGAAACCCTTGGTGTGGGGTTGGGGCCGCTTACTCCTCAGGGGGAACCTCTGCAGCTGAGTTATCCTTCCCAGTTTTTAACCACCACATGTGGGCGTGGGACCAGCCGGATCTGTGTCTTTGCCACTCCTTCCAGTCTCTGTATATCCTTCGTTATAGGTCTTCTGCTCAACTAGACTCCAGGTGGTTCTCAATGATAGTTGTTCTGTAGTTTAGTTGTAATTTTGATGTGGTCATGGAAGGAAGCAAGCACAGTGTTTCCTTATTCCTCCATCTTGGCTGGAAGCCTCTCTCCATTTAATTTTAATTTAGTTTATTTCAGTTTCTTAAATTGTTTTTAACCATTGAAGTTAAAGTGTCTTTAACTTTCTTAGATTTTAACAGAAGCTAATGAGAAAATTGAAGTTCAGAATCAAGAAATGAGAAAAAACCTAGAAGAGTCTGTCCAGGAAATGGAAAAAATGACTGATGAATATAATAGGATGAAAGCGATTGTGCATCAGACAGATAATATAATGGACCAATTAAAAAAAGAAAATGATCATTATCGGCTTCAAGTAAGTATTCCTGTTGGACCAATTTGTGCAGACTTCATTACTCTATTTGAAACTAGATAGCATTTTAACTTTCTAGGATATGAATATTTATTTTATGCTTTAATATGTCATTTTATACTGTATTATGTTGCTGGGTTGATAAATTTGTTCATATGTGTTTCTGTAATCCCCTTACATATCTCATAATTCTTGCCATGTAGAGTACATAGGTGACACCTGAATGAATGTGTAGACAACAGTCTTGCAAAGGTAGTAATTATGGGAATTTTTCTAGTAAAGACTCTTAGACGTCATGTGAACCAAAAATTTAATTTTACACTATAAAATAAACATACTATGAATATCAAAGAAACCAATACATTGTTCACTACTTACATGGTGTTAAACTTATTTAAGAAAATATAATAATCCTTACAAGTATAATTCTTTAGTAATGAAAAATAAATATACAACTGTAAAGATACAGAAACCATGAAATGTCACCTTTAACTACAGAACTGCTCCAACAATGAATATGCATTTGTAATTATATGTATGTGTGTGTATGCATGTGCACATTGTGTATGTGTAATGTATGTGTAAATATTCATAAGTAATGTGTATATGTATATCATGTCACAATGATTCACGACATTTCTTAAAATAATTGTTGCCTTTTAGGTTCAGGAGCTTACAGATATCCTGAAAGCAAAAAATGAAGAAGATGATCCAGTCATGGTAGCTGTCAATGCAAAAGTAGAAGAATGGAAGGTGCTTTTATTCAATTGATATAATGGCATTTTCATTTGTAGTTTAAATTTCAAATTTTTAGTCTTTAGTTTTCTTTAGAAGCCTTATAATAATGATGTTTTTATTAGGCATTTTTAAAAGTATGTTAAATAACTCTTAGAACTGTCCTGCATAGTGGTCAGCTCTTCCACATCAATGAGTTAAACTGGAAACTAAACTTTTTCATAGAAATCTAAGTCTAAAATGTAATGTATTTATCATCTAAAATAGGTAATTCTAAATACAATTTTTTTTTACTTAAATTATAGTTACCTTGTATACATTAGTTCCAGGTTAAATTTTAGCTTTGAGTCAGTTTTTCTGACTCTCCTTCCATGTCAGATTAATCAAGCTATTGGCATTCAGTGGGAATGAGAGTAAGAAAAGGGATCTTTCAGAATTGCTTGATATGTCTTTTCAAAAGTCTCTTTCTCCTCACTACTCTCCAATCCCAGCCAGATCCCCCAGCTTATCATATCAGAAGCTAGGATTCTGATTTTGAAAAAAGTCTGAAATTATTCTGTATAAATAATTGTAATTATAAAAGCTATCTCTGTAGTCTACGTTTCTGATAAAACTTATTGACTGTTAGGAATTGGCTATCTGGGAAAGTCAGTCTATATTTTAAATAAAGGCAATAACATTGAAAATGAGGCCAACAGAGTCAATTAGAAGTCAGTAAACTGTAAAAGACCATCTGGTCTCTAGCATAAGTGCTCACCTCTGCTATCACAGCATAGACAACACATAAATGAATGAGCAAGGCCCTTTTCCAATAAATTTTTTTGCAGGCTGTATTTGACCTAGTTTACCAACCCATGGGAAAAAAGTTGGTTTGCCATATTTCATTTTGGGGAGAGAAATGGTAGCATATATATTCTGCTGTACTTTGTTTTTACTTAATATCTTT
The DNA here is from genome assembly GCA_033961575.1 of Aselliscus stoliczkanus. Lineage (NCBI taxonomy): Eukaryota > Metazoa > Chordata > Mammalia > Chiroptera > Hipposideridae > Aselliscus > Aselliscus stoliczkanus. The sequence continues at coordinate 123,647,764 of CM066727.1, forward strand.
TTTTAAAGCATCATTTTATATAAATGCATATCGTATTGTATTATTTTTTTTCTAATGGCTGTGTACTTTTTCTTTATAGATATGGTATTTAATGGATTCCCTAATGTGTGACATGTAGGAGGTTTCCAATTTTGCTGCTGGAAACAGCATTTTAATGAATATCTTTGCATGTTCATTATTTTGAAAATGTATATCTGTAGAATAAATTACTACAAGTATAATTGTGATATATGCTACAAGTATATTCTTCCAGTTTGTCACTTGTGTGCTTTCTGGTATTTTTTGCTATGAAGTGTTTTTTTATATATGTTGTATAGTTAAATTTATTATATTTTTATGGCTTCTGTCTTTGTATCATAATTAGAAAGGATTCTGATCATAACATTGTTTTATCATATATTCTTCTAGTATCTTCTAGTTTCATTTTTTACATTTAGATCTTTGAAGCATATATAACTTATTTTGATGTAAAAAGTGAGTTACATGCACTTAGCTAGTATGTTGTCCAATTGAATAGTTTATCATTCTCCTACTGAAATACAGTTCTATTTTTATTACATACAAAATTCTTGTTGAATTAGAATTTATTTTAGGGCAAACATTTATAGCTATGTCTTATTATATTACATGTGCCTAATGTTGTGGCTTGCACTGCTGGATATATAATCAAGTCTTTTGAAGTTTCTTACACCATCCAGTCCCATGAAATGATTAGAATTAAGTTTCAAGTTAGGAAAAGATTGATCTTTTATATTTATTAATCTGTCTTCTAATCATGTACACTTGTTTTAATTATTGTTATGTTTAAATATTTGCAAAAGCTGTTTTCATTATTTTTCTATTTTTAGACTCTTCCCTATAAATGTGTTTTTAATACAAATTGTAGAAATAGTTCTTAAAATAAAAGTGTGATTGGATATGTATTGAATTTATAAATAAATTTATAGATTGATATTAATATTTAGTCCTACTAGTGAAGAACACAAGATACCTTTCCTTTTTTTAAATTTTTTTTCATTTTTTATTTGTTTATTTTTTTTTTGAGGGCAGTGTCACTGGCCATCATATGTGGGACCGAACCGAGGCCGCTGGCTTCCCAAGCCAGCGTTTAACCACCGCGCCACTCGGCCGGCCCACCTTTCCTTTTTTTTAAATTGAGGTATAATTGATATAACATTATTTTAGTTTCAGGTGTACAATGTAATGATTTCATATTTGTATATGTAGCAAAATGATCACCACAATAAGTCCAGTTAACATCCATCACTATACATACGTACAACTTTGTTTTCTTGTTATGGGAACTTTCAAGATCTACTCTCCTAGCTATTTTCAAATATGCAATAAAGTATTAAAAAACAATGGTTAGGACCCGCCCAGTGGTGCATTGGTTAAGAGCTGGCTTGGGATGCCAGCGGCCCGGTTCAGGTCCCACATATGAGGGCCAGTTACACTGCCCTCATAAAAACAAAAACAAAAGCTATGGTTAGATGCCAGGAAGTAGGTGACAATGCTTTAACCATATGCATGGGCCTCTTCCATGTTTGTCAAGGGGAGGGCTAATTGCCTCTCCTTTTATACAATACTACAAGATACCTTTCATTCAGTCAAGATATTTTATGCTTTTCAGTGGTATCTCAATGTTTTCTTTATAAAGATTACTTGTACATAACTTTTTGTAATTGCATGGAGCTATCTATAACTTCTTGTTTTAGAGATGGGTTTTGAAAGCTTGAGATTGTTTAAAGATTGAATTCCTAAAAAAGCAAAAATTACAGTGTGTATTTTTGAATCACCTTTATTTGAACTTTAGGTTGTGCATATAAAAGGAACAGTGATTATTTCTGTAGTTCTGATGCTTTCTCATTTCAAAGAATTTTCTTTCCTATATTTTCTTGAAGTTCCCTAATGGTATAAAAATATTTATTATAAATGAGAAATGGTTTATTAATTTTCTTCTTATATAACGTTCCCATTTTGTTTATTTCCAGTTAATTTTGTCTTCTAAAGATGATGAAATTATTGAATATCAGCAAATGCTACATAACCTGAGGGAGAAACTGAAAAATGCCCAGCTTGATGCTGATAAAAGTAATGTTATGGCTCTACGACAGGTAAAATCTTCTCAAAATTCAGTTTATCAACCAGTTTATTACAGTTGTCAATGAAACTTTGAACTGTGTCTTATTATATCACCTGTTCCTAACGTAGTGGCTTGCACTATTAGATACGCAATCAAGTCTTTTGAAGTTTCTTACATCATACAGTCCCGTGAAAAAATTAGAATTAAATTTCAAGTTAGGAACAGAATTATTTTATGTATTTTTCTATATTGATGCAGATAATACAGTCATTGTTTTGATTTGGATAATTTGTACTAGTAAGAATTTCATTTTTAGTACAGATATGTTCATGAAGAAATAATTTACATTTTTATTATCTGTGCTCTGTACTCATAGTCCAAAAGAAAGAAGGAAATTTGGGAAGTATTTGGCAAATAAAAACTATTTCAAGGGATGATTTTTTTGAATAAGGTACTGCAGAATTAGTAAAAGCTAAGTGGAGTAAGAGAAAGCACAGGACAAAACACACATACAAAATGGTAAAAAGATGGAATTGGATGGATGATGAAGAAATGTAACATAAAAGGAGCCCTAAGAAGCCACAAATGTTAGAGAATTCTAGAATTCCTAATTGCTGGAGTGTTAGCCATTATATGAGCTTTTAAGTATTAAAGTGACATCAATGTACCTAACATGTAGGGCAGTTTAGGTACACAAAATAGTAAAAGGCATAGTTTTGACCCACAAAAAATGCATTCTACAGTCTTGTTAACAAAGCAAGACTTACCATTTTTCTTACTTTTAAAATGTATGTTAATATTTATGAAGAGATAATATGTAATATTCAAAAATGTTTTATAGGGTATACAAGAACGAGATGGTCAAATTAAGATGCTCACTGAACAAGTAGAACAATATACAAAAGAAATGGAAAAAAATACTTTTGTTATTGAAGATTTAAAAAATGAGCTCCAGAGAAACAAAGGTAATTGAATATTTTGTAAGTATATAGTTAGTTTATATAGTATTACATTTTAAAAATGTTTTATTTTTATTAAAATAAAATCAGGTCATGTCAACAGATATTTATTTTTTCTGTTTCAATTTTATCATATTTTCAAAAAATTGAATAGGATATTATATTAACTACTTTACATGTGTTGCTAGTGTTTAAATTTGTAAATGATGGAGATATTTTCTATAATTTTTCTTTAATGAAAATTATATTAATCTCTATTACCAGATTGGTTGTATGAAAGAAATTTAAAAAATGATGATATAATTGAATATATTTATTTAACCCCCTTTTCATAATTAACATAGAATTTGATCAATGTAGCATCATTGCATACAATTTTCAGAAGTAATTCGACTTGTCAACATTTGAATTACCCTTACCCAACTTAATATCTTATCATATTCTCCCTGCCTGGGTCATAATACCTTCCCTAACACATCTAATCCTCTGAATAGAAGCCCTTAAACATCAGTGGTTTTATAGTTCCACAGCACTCCATACTGTAGTTATTTGAGAGCACAATTTATTCATAATAGGTTCATGATATAATTATTACAATTGCTGAAGATAAAAAATAAGGCACAAAAGGAAACCAGCGAGTGAATCTGTAGATTTTCATAAGTGTAAGTGAAATAATGGTGGTGGCGGTTAGTGGTGTGGTTGTAACTTAGGTAGTGAAGCAAAAGCTTCACTGAGGAGATATCTGAACAAAGACTTAAAGAAGGTGAGGGAGTGAGCCTTGCGGATGTCCCCAAGCTGTGGGGATAGGTGCAAAGGCACTGAGGCAGGAGTGTACCAAGCATATTTGTGGAAGCTTTTATGGCTGGAGCAGAGTGAGCAAGTGGGTCAATAATAGGTGATGAGTCAGGGGCCATATCATACAAGGCCTTACAATTCAATGTAAGGACTGCGGCTTTTATTTTAAGTGAGAAGGGACACCAAAGAAAGTGTCTGAAGAAAGGAGTGATATCATTTGACTTAGTTGTGTCTGCTGTATGAGTATCAGTGTGGTAAGGACAAAAGTGGGGAGACCTGTTATAAGACTATTGCACACATATTAATAATGATAAAAATAATAAGCTCTTAGGCTGGCTGAGTGGCGCAGTGGTTAAGAGCTGGCTTGGGATGCCAGTGGCCCTGGATTGGATCCCACATGAGGGCCAGTGACACTGCCCTCTTAAAAAAAAAAAAAAATTGGGCCAGCCGAGTGGCGTGGTGTTTAAGCGTTGGCTTGGGAAGCCAGCGGCCCCAGTTCAGGTCCCACATATAAGGGCCAGTGACACTGCCCTCAAAAAAAAAAAATACATAAATAATAATAATAAGCTCTGGTGGGAGATGATGGTAGCTTCGAGCATGATAGTAGCAGTGTAGTTATTAGATGTAGTCAGTGCTGGGTATATTTTGAAGGTGAGAGAAATGGAATTTGCTGACCGATCAAATGTGAGAGAAAGAGTTATTAGGACTTTTAGTCTGAACAATGAGGAGGGCTGTGGAAAGATAAAGTTTAGAGATGAGCAGGTACTGAGTTAAATAGGACATGCTAAGTTTAAGATGCTTATTATATGTATGAGCGAAAGTGTTAAAGTAGGTACTTGTATATAAAAGCCTGAGGTTCAGGAGAACAATCTAGGCTAATGATAAAAATTTGGGATCCATGTGCATAAAAATGATAGGCGATACCTGAGATCATCAAGCGAGATAATGTTGGTTAAGAAGAAAAAGATTTAAAGACTGAGCCCTAGGGCCAGCCAAGTGACTCAATTAGTTAAGAGCTCACTCAAAAGTGTGGTCTCCGATCAACAGGATCATTGGTTCGATTCCCGGTCCAAGCTGAGCTGCCAACCGCTGCCGACAAGTGGCAGGATGGCTCAGCTAAAAAATAAAATAAAATAAAAACTGAGCTGTGGAATACTTTAGAGGCTGAGGAGATGAAAAGGAACAGCTAAATGAGAATGAAAAGTAATAGCCAGAGGGATGGGAGGAAAACCAGGAGCATAGAGAATCCTGAAAGCCACATAAGGATGTAATCAAGGAAGAGAGTATGCAACTGTGGTCAGAGCTGTCTTCATTGCTGCTGACAAGAGAATATGAGCACTGAAAATCATTTGACCATTGGATTTATTGTGGTCATTTTTGTTTCAAGAGAAAATGGTTCAAGATGAAATAGAACAAATATAGAGACTCTTGAGGACTGTTTCTTTGAAGGAAAGGAGAAAAATAGAGTGGTTGCTTGAGGGGGAAGAAAGGTGAAGAAAGTATTTTTCTTTTCAAAATGGAAGAAATAATCTTGCTTCTAGGTTAATAGGAAAGATCCATTGAAGAAGAACCAGCTGATGAATTGATCAAGCAGGGGAGAGTCAGAGTGTCTAGACCAATGTCCAGAGAAGGCAGTGGGATGGTAATCTAGTGTTCTAGGGCAGTAGTCAGCCTTTGAGCACAGAGCTCATCCATGGTAAGAGGTGCGGGTGGCTGGGCAGAGGTCCTGATGGGGAGAGCCAGCATAACTTCTCTGCTGGTTGCTTCTGGCTTCTTAATGAACAGGAACAGGGTTCTCAGCTGAAAGTGAGGATGGGGGAAGATGGATCAGATAGTTAAGAAGAGAGTACAAGAGAAAGTGGCAAGTGGTCATCTGGAAGTATGAACAGACTGGGGAAATGCAGTGTGATTGTTGAGCAGCATCAAGGCCAACACATTATATATTAGAATTATGCTTTGACAGCTTAAACGACTTGAAAAAGATGATTGATGGTACGGGTTTTGTAATATATCCTAGCCACCAAAAGAAAAAGTGGCGATTGATCTCTGTTATCTAATAAGGAAGAGGTATTACCTAATGATACCTCTGTCAGTCTATATTCACAGAAGGTGTGTGTACTGGACTGTACTCTATATCTTGAATTTAACTTGTAGATATGACAGCTAATGATATTCTCCCTTCATTGGCTAGGATTAGATTTAGCTATCAGAAACAGATCTGAAAAATGATGGCAAAATTGAGATAGAAATGTATTCTCACTTGTGCAGTGGTCTAGAATTAGGAAATTCTAATTTGAATTAGAAGGGTGTTTCCTTTGTCTGCTTCATCCTAAATGGAGCTTCACCTTCACATCCACATCCCAAACAGCAAGATAAAGGCAGAGAGGGCAAGAGGCACAGAGCACATACTGAAGGATAGGCAGGTAAATATCATGGACTGCCAAGTGGAAGAAAGGGAGAATAGATCCTGGGGACAGCGCAGCCTCTGTCATTCTCCAGCAAGGCTGTTTACTCCAGAGAGCAGGGCTCGTTTCAGATACACATATGATCCCCCACACTAGTGCAATGCCTGTACCTAAGTATATGCCCCAGAAATCAGTAGATGTTTGTTATGTGTGAATATCAGAATGGTTTGTGTCAAATTTTAGAATGATAGGCATACTATATTTTGGCCCAGCCACAGTTTGGTAAGATAATACAAGTAGGCATTTTTTTTTTAGCTAATAGTTAGGATTAAGTTTAGCTACAGGTGAGAAAATTAAATGTTTAACAATGGTTTAAACAGGATAAAAAATGTATTTTTCCGTGATATAAACAAAGTCGATTCAATTAGTTGATAGTTAGTTGTGAGAGCTGCACAAATATCAGCTATCAGGCCCCCCATATCTTGTTACTCTGCCCATCTCAACATGTGGTTTCCATCTCACATTCTAAGAGCACTGAGTTCCAGCCTCAATATTCTCATTCCAGCTGGCAGGAGGGAGGAGAAAAGAAAGAGTCACTTCTCTCCTTTAAAAACATTTCTTGAAATAAGCACATGGCCTTTCTGTTTATATCCCATTAGCCATGTGACCATACATGACAGCTGGAGTGTAAATGGAAATTTGGTGTTTATTTCAAGTGGCCATGTGTCCAGCTAAAAATACACAGTTTTATTACAGTGGACAAACTGTAGGTTGAATATTAGGAACATACAGCTGGCAGTCTTGGCCACAATGATCATTCTTTTTTATTTTTAAGATTTTTATTGGGGAATTGGGGAAGGGGAACAGACAAGTTGCTGTCCTTTTGTTCTTCAGTCTAGTTGTGGAGGATGTTGCTTCACTGGCCCATGTTGGTATCATCATTGCGCTCTTCCCTGGTGAGGCAGATCGGTTGCCAGCCTCTGGATGCCATTCACAGCGGCTGTTGGCAGCTCACTCCAGCTGCCGGCTGCTTAAGCTGGCTGCCGGCCACTCACTGTAGCTTATGGCAACTGTTGTTTACCATCTTGGCTGTAGAGGGCAGTGTCACTGGCCCTCATATGTGGGATCCAAACCGGGTCCGCTGGTGTCCCAAACCAGCTCTTAACCAACGCGTCGCTCGACCGCCCGCAATGATCATTCTTTGTAAAGCAGTGCTTTGCCATCTTTTATAATCTTCACCCCTTCAGCTAAGAAAATTTTATTGAACTTGACTGTTTTAGTTTGTTTTATTAATAAAAGCAAATCATAACTTTATTTTACAAATATGAAATTATAATATTAAAGTGACATTTAAAATGATATACCACTTTTCCTGCTCCCCATATTGGAACCACTGATTTAAAGGAATGAGTCAATTCAATTCATTTGTGATTTTTATTTTTACTCTGTAGGAACTTCAACACTTTCTCAACAGACTCATTATATGAAAATTCAGTCTAAGATTCAGATTTTAGAAGAGAAGACTAAAGAGGCTGAGAGAACAGCTGAATTGGCTGAGGCTGATGCTAGAGAAAAGGATAAAGAGCTAGTTGAGACTCTGAAGCGATTAAAAGATTATGAATCGGTATGTATTTTTATCTTGTCAGTCAAAGAGTTTAGAATTATTCTTTCTATGAGACTTTTCTATGCTATTACTGGGTACCATTTAAAAACATCCCAGAAATATCTTATCATAAAAGCTATCCTAATTGATTTATGCTAAACTATTCAAACTTTTGAGTAGCATTTACTTTTTGGCAGAATTGTTTTCAAACCATTAGCCCAAGTAATCAGCATTGGTGAGGCAGCAGGATTAGATTCTCTGTACTCTGTCATTGTGCCACACATTAGATGTGATACCTTTGATTGGTTTGATGAAAGTTAGAACAGGGACAGTTCTGTCACTTACCATGCCAACACAGGCTTACTTTGTACTTTTTATATTTTTAAATCTGATTACCACTAAGTCAGGTAACTAATAACATATATCTTCTAGTGGAATCGTTTATTTACCCTCACTATTTTCTGTTTTGTGAAGTGTTTTACATGTAATATTCTGAGTCACTTTGCCATTAGGGTGCTGTACTGGGGAGTTTCCACTGTTCTGTTTTCCATTATTGTTGTTACTGGATTTGTTTCTTAAAAGCACAATACAGAACATAGGTTAGAGATGTAAATCTTAAGTGTATGTGCACATCCCTTCAGACTTAATAAGAAAATAAATTCATGAATTTGATAATTTATTCACATAAACTGTGTTATATTTAAATTAGCTTGAGTACTTTTTTTAGGGAGTATATGGTTTAGAAGATGCTGTTATTGAAATAAAGAATTGTAAAAACCAAGTTAAAATAAGAGATCGAGAGATTGAAGCATTGACAAAGGAAATCAATAAACTTGAGATGAAGATCAATGATTTCCTTGATGAAAATGAAGCTCTCAGAGAGCGTGTGGGTAAGTTATCTTTTAAGATATATGTAGTTTGCTCAATCCTAATTGTCAAGTCATTGTTAGTTTTTCTTTTAGTTTGTTTATTATTTTTAATAGTTGAATGGTTTCTTTTTTTCAAATTCATTCTTCTATAAAAATACTTAAAACAAAAATGGAGCTATTCTGATTGAAGTGGGCTTGGAGTTTTGATGGGGTTGGGACTGTGAACGGACAGGCCTGGAGTGCTACTGTATGCAGTCTAGGGTCTCCTCAGTAGCACCTGCTTGTGTAAAAAATGAAAGTCTACTAATTAGAAGTTAGCCCTTAGATTGTTTTTCAAGAAAAGTAGGGTCTGTATGAACCTTGTTAATTTGCAAAATGAATTTATGTTGTTTGAGAGGACATTTAGAAATACTATTTAAACTTTTTAAAGACCTTTCAGTATTTGGCTTTTATAATTTATTGATTCTAAGAAGTAATTAGTAAATATAGCTTTAAATAATGATTTCATTATACTTAATAAATACCAATTAATGCTTTCTTAGAATTAAACTGATCATCTGCAAAAACTGTTCTCTAAAAGTGTCTGGAGTCACGCCAGGACCTCAAGTTAGACTTCTGATAACTTGCCCTGTCAGATCACAGCCAACTTCAACCCAGAAGTTCCTAAAGATGACTGAGCCATCCAGATAGCTGTCACAAACACCAGATTTTCTGTACTTTAAAGGCTGAAAAATTTGATTTATAATTACTTGAGACAACCTTGCTATCCAGTTGTCAGAGTATAGCTGCTTAAGTAATAGGAAATTAGAAGACGGGCACACAGGGAGACACTTTTTACAAATGTATAATATGTATAAAATATTTATTGTTCCTTTCTCTAGAATAAATTTTAATCAAAAGAATAAATTTTGCAGATGATCATTTTAATTCTAAGAATTAAATGGTATTTATTAAGTATAATGAAATTATTATTTAGATAATATTCTTGATATTTATATTAATAATGACTACTATGTGCCAGGCACTGTACTTTATTTAGGTTAAATTTATTATACCCCTGACAAGAAGCCAAAAAAAAAAAAAATACACACAGTATTATCCTTACGACTTACTTAATAGTTGCAAGTGGGAATTGAACCCAATTCTGTTTTATTCCAAAACTTCTATTCTTAATTACTACATTTATAGTACCTCCATTACAGCCAAACATGGAGAAGAAAATGGAGATCCTAATATGTTTTTTGTCAGGATTCCCATTAATAATTGTGACAAACTTTAAACTTGGAGGGTTACAATTCAAACATCAGGAAAATTCTTGCATAAACTATACCCGGTTCGTTAATGATGCTAAATAAATAGATTATAACCAGTTGCTTGATGATAACCAATTGTTATATGAAGTTTTTGTAATTCATTTGAACAATGATAAGATTTTACTCATATTACTTTACATTTTAGGCCTTGAACCAAAGACAATGATTGATTTAACTGAATTTAGAAATAGTAAAAGGTTAAAACAGCAGCAGTACAGAGCTGAAAACCAGATACTTTTGAAAGAGGCAAGTACAGTAGTCAATTGGTTCTTTTCCTGGTTGAACTAAAAACAAAAACAAAAATACTAATAGTTTATACTTTGTAGATTGAAAGTCTGGAGGAAGAACGGCTTGATCTGAAAAGAAAAATTCGCCAAATGGCTCAAGAAAAAGGAAAAAGAATTGCAACTTCAGGTATACTCAGTTATTCCAAAACTGTAATAGAATCATTAGCCCCCTTTTCCCTCTTCTACCACCCCTCCCTGCCCCTTACCTGGTGGTAACCAGTAAAACTATTGTCTGTGTCTATGATTTTTGTGTGTTTGTTTGTCTTATTCATTTGTTGCTTTCAGTTTTATATCCTACATATGAGTGACATCATATGGTTCTCAACATTTTTTGTCTGATTTATTTCTCTGAGTATCATAATCTCAAGATCTATCTATGTTGTTGCAAATGGGACTATTTTATCTTTTCTTATAGCAGAATAGTATTCTATTGTGTATATATACCACATCTTCTTTATCCAGTCATCTATCTGAGGGCACTTTGGTTGTTTCCATGTCTTGGCCACCATAAGTAATGCTGCAGTGAACCTAGAGATACAAATATCTTTACAGATAAATGTTTTCAGATTTTGGGGGTGAATACCCAGAAGAGGACTCACTGGATTGTATTATATTGCGATGGAAGGAGAACTGACTCTGGGTGGTACATATAATGCAATATATAGATGATGTATTATAGAAATGTACATTTGAAAACTATATAATTTTACTAATCAGTGTCACCCCAATGCATTTAATAAAAATTATTTATTTATTTATTTATTTATTTATTTATTTTTGAGGGCAGTGTCACCGGCCCTCATATGTGGGATCCGAACCGGGGCCGCTGGCTTCCCAAGCCAGATCTTAACCAATGCGCCACTCGGGTGGCCCCTTTTATTATTTATTTATTTATTTATTTATTTATTTATTTTTGAGGGCAGTGTCACTGGCCCTCACATGTGGGACTGAACCGGGGCTGCTGGCTTCCCAAGCCAGCGCTTAACCACCGCGCCACTCGGCCGGCCCAATATTTTCTCTTTCTATAAGAGAGCTATGCATTGAAAACTTTCTTTGTATATTATTCGTTACTATATAATGTTTTGTTGAATAAAATTTAACATTTTTTTGTTTATCTTACATGATAGAACGGTTGGTTAAAGTTTTTAATTATTGAAGACCATAGAGACGGAATTTTTTTGAACTTGGCCCAAGTCCATAAGTACCTGTGAATAACAGTGTTTCTTGTGTATTTATTTATTTATTTATTTAGCATTATGGTTTTTATGGTATATGAAAAAATTTCTTGAAGGGCAAAAGTTCATAATTTATTAATATATTAAACAGTTTAATATACAAAATGGGCAAGGAATGATAGAGAAGATAAAATTTATATTAGCTTCTCATATTAATATTTTATTAAAAGTGAGTTAAATCAGAAAAGGTTGTGTAGGTTACCTGTAAATCAAGAATTTTGGAAATAATTATTCTGCCTTTTGTTTGAGTTAAAACTTGATTCTAGTTTTTAAGAATTAAAGTATTGGAATAATAGGTGAGTTGTTTTTATGTTTCTAATTTGTTATTATCTTTTATATGTAGGAATTGTTGAGGACCTAAACTTAACAGAAAATCTTTCTCAAGAGAATAGAATGGGAGAAAGAAAATTTGATTTCATGAGCCTCAAAAATATGAGTGAAGCACAATCAAAGGTAAACAGTATTTGCTATGTCAAAGAGAGTAAAGAAAATGTTATCAGTTCTTTCATTTCTGTCCCATTATGGTATTTTGGACATTGCTTCTTTTTATAGTTGTTAAATCAAAGAAAAATGTGTGCTTATTTAAATAACCTGTTGATTCAAAAATTGATTAATGAGACATTATTTACTCTGAACACAGATTACGAGTTCAGATAAAATAGAGCTGCCGCATAGGAGAGCATCATTCAGTATTCCACAATCACATCAGAGAGAGCCAGAAGAAAATATGGCCATAGGATCATTATCAAGAATGTTATCTGAAATTCATCATAGTGTAGAAAATGAAGTGGATCCTTTTGTCTTTTTAACTAGACATCCTTCTTCTGTACAAGCAAAAGATAATAATTCACTTCCAGAAACTATTACAATAAGGGAGATTTTTAAAGCACCCTGTCTACAATCATTAGGAAATCTAGAATCGTTAGTCAATACCTTTAGTAGGGAGAGTCATGAAGAAATAGACTACTTGTACTCTCTTTCTGACAACTCAATGAAGAAAGTATCAAGAAGCCATCAGGCCCTTGAGCAGACTAGTTTCACACGAAAAAGCCATTCATCTTTACAAGACTTATCAGCAGCTTCTGACTTACTTTGGAAGTTATCACTTAGGCAAAAATCTGTGATATTTTGTCAACAAATTTATGATAATAAAACTGACTTGGATAAATCACAAGTAGCAACATCAGAAGATAAACAGGTTCAGACCCAAATACAATATGCTGATACCAGTTTGAAAGAAGATATGAGAAAAAGTGAAGTACCCATACAGGCAGAGATTTTGAAGAGTACACTTGATGTTAATCTTCCAGACCATGTGCCTGTTACTGCCCAATCAAAGTTATCTCAGATAGATCCACTTGAAAATCTTATAGAACAGCTACGGAGAGAACTAGTATTTCTTAGATCTCAGGTGAGCTTTCCCCCAAATCATGTTCCTGAGATTACTTTTTCATTACCTCTTTTTTATTCTCTAACCAAGTTTTATAAGTAGTAATTATAAGATTTTTTTCATGTTTTTTACATTAGCACTAATTTCTGCACATTCTATTTTTCAAAATTCTAAAAATGCAATGCATTTAATATGAACTCACTAACTTGCCTAATTTTTTAACTATTTCTTTAGAATGAAGTCATAGCACAGGATTTATTGATCAAGGATGCACAGAGTAGAAATGCAGAAATAGAGCTTGAACATCATAGGAGCCAGGCAGAACAGGTAGTGTAAAGGCAGACCATTAAAACAGATGATCATGGTACTAAGGACAAAAACCTTCATTAAAACTTTTTGCTTTTTGCCATGGGTGTTCGAGGAGGGAGATGGTGGGATGGGGATCACCTTTTGTTTTACATTTTAGATTTTATTTGAGTTTTATGACTGCTGCTATGTCTCTATAGCTTTGGTGTTAATAAACCTCAGTTGATGAAACTTTTTAAAAACTTTGAAACTATAAACTATTGTGGTATTTTATTTTAAAAAAATTTATTCTCTTTATGTTTTGTTCAGAATGAATTTCTTTCAAGAGAACTAATTGAAAAGGAAAGAGATTTAGAAAGAAGTAGAACAACAATAGCCAAATTTCAGAATAAATGTAAGTTACTATTATCTCTTATTTTTCTATACTTATGTATCCTATACTGAAAATCATGGATCTGAAAGGACTTTGAAACATTCTCTGTTTCCTAATTTATTTTAGTCTTAATTACCTCCATAATGTATAGATAGTCTTTCTCATTCATCTTTTTGGTTTGCCTTGCTATATTTTCAGAGAATGTTCTTAATCTGAATTTTTTTGTGGTCTTAAATAAGTCTAGTTTCTTTCTTTTGTTCTCTAATGAAAGTAAACGAAATTTTAAAAAATGTAAAGTGAAGGCAAAGTATGCATATGATTTATTTCTTTGAGCTTTGAGATATATATGTGTATGCATATGATTTCAATAGATGTATCATTTAGCTCAACTATATACATTGGATTTATAGTTGAACTTTTTTTGTACATTTATTTGTATTTGCATTTTACAAATAGTTATTTTTACTGTATGTGAAATATTTGTCATCTATATAAAACTGTAAATTGTAAAGTAGATCTAGTCATTCAATAAAAAAATACATCATTTTAGTAAAAGAATTAGTTGAAGAAAATAAACAACTTGAAGAAGGTATGAAAGAAATATTGCAAGCTATTAAGGAAATGCAGAAAGATCCTGATATTAAAGGAGGAGAAACATCTCTAATTATCCCTAGTCTTGAAAGACTAGTTAATGTAAGTTATTTCTTCATATTAATGGTTTCATTCCCTTTATAGGTATTCTTCCACGGTGTACTAATCTCTCTAGTTTCTGATGAGACAATTGCTGCCATTTGAGAAATTGCGTATGTGGTGTGTATTTTTTCTTAGGCTGTTTTCAAAACTTTCTCTTTATGTTTGATTTTCACTAGTTTAGTTATAATGTGCCTCAGAGGTGTGTGTGTGTGTGTGTGTGTGTGTGTGTGCGCGCGCGTGTGTGTGTGTGTGTGTACATTTGTATATGTGTGTATATGTATCTCGTTTGGGGTTTGCTGAGCTTCTTGAATCTATTCAGAATCTATTTACTTACGCTGTTCACCACAATTGGGAAGTTTTCCACCATTAATTTCTTCAATTATTTTTTCTTCTCTATTCTCTCTGGGACTCTAGTGAAACATGTTAAACCTTTTGATATTATCCATAGGTCCCTAAGACTCTATTCATTTTTTTTCCCTTAAGCTTTTATCTTTTCTTCTCCCAATTGAATAATTGATATTAATTTTCCTTCAAGTTCACTGGTATTTTCCTCTGTCATCTCCATTCTTCTGTTTCAAGGGTCAGCATGAGACCAGGCAGAGTTTTTACACATAATTCAGAATTCCTTTTTATTGGCTTTTTTTTTCCCCTCTGGGATCCCCTCCTCACTTACTTATGCCTTTGGGACCTACCCTCTGGTTTTCTAGGCCAGAAAGATGACAGGTCACTGCAGCTGCACCTTACCCTCAGTAAAACCTTAAAAATGGCAAATTCACTCCTTGTTGGTCATGTCTTTCAAGTTTCAAGTTTGCTCCAAAAATATGTTTTTGTTTATTTTCTAACAAAATGTTAAATGTGGGAGGGTATGTCTGGTAAGACCTTTTGCCACAAACCTAGAAGTGTAATAGAATGTAGGAAGAATATTTTAAATATTTAAAGACTTAAGCATTGCTGAAGGAAATATTTTAGCCATGAAATAATACCCTATTTATCATATAGGGACTTAAAGCGTAACAGTATTAATGAGTGTTTGTTACATAAACTTGAATAAAATACACATTTTAAGCCAAGGGTTTTTTTTTTTTTTGAGGGCAGTATCACTGGCCCTCATATGTGGGACCGAACCGGGGCCGCTGGCTTCCCAAGCCAGCGCTTAACCACCACGCCACTCGGCCGGCCCTAAAATACACATTTTAGATTCAGATTCTTATGTCATTTACAAAATCTGAACATATTTAGCATTCGTTACTGTCTTGTTTCCCAACTTTGTGCTTAATTTAAATAGTAAAAAAATTGTCATTATTCATTATTCATTGTCATTATTCATAAAAAAGCATTTTTAATGATGACTAGTCAATAGTTGAATTTTTTTAACTCTATGTTGTTAGTGAATAGAGAGAGAGTGAGAATGAGAGACTACTGGTATATTAAAAACTCCTTGAAGCAAGAAAATCATTTGACGAAATTTGTGAAAACCATTTGATTTCCTTCTGTATGTAACTCATTCTGACTTTCCTTTCCTGGTTGGTGACTTTGTTTTGCTTCTGCTATTTTGAATGTCTAAAGTGATTCTTCATGTTTTCTTATATGAACATTTTTTATCTATGATGCCACCCACTGCTAATACTGTCTCAGATCAAACTTTATTTGCTAAGGGAAACTACTTAGTGACCAAATACAAACAGAATGAATAGCACAGGAAATTTTAACTGCTATTTTAATTGACAGCCTCTGGCCTCGTTGGACCACTGCTTCCATAGATTTTCTCTGCTTCTATTCTGGGTTATCATTCTTTTTTCTAATCGACATGCCCTGTCTAAAATTCACAGATGACCTAGTACACCTCCTCTAGGAAATCTTCAGAACCAATGTCACTTTAGATCAGATAATTTTGGTTATTGCTACATTTTTCAGTGCTTCTAATCACCATCTGATTCAATCTTATTTTACCAAAATGCATGGAGACAGCACTGCTATTTCTTAGCAAGAAAACTAAGTAGGCTACCTTTCTGTCCATCAGAGTGCCTCCTTATACCTACTTCTGTCTTCTTGGTATCCCCTTGGAATTAGTATAACTTATTCCACATGGCCTTCTCCAGTCTCCTCAGGGTAAAGGCTTACTTTTATAAATCTGCAGCCTAGAGTAAACCTCAGATCCCTCTTCTTAGTAGGAGATTACATTTGGTTTTTACTCCTCTTACCACTTTGTCTTTCTATCTTCATTTCTGAAATTTTCCTTTGCATTTAACAGTTTTATTCCATATAGTTCTTTTAAAGTCCAAATATATTTATATATATGTATTAGGTAGAGGTGTACATGAGCATATGTGTATTTATGATGCCATTGTTGGAGAGCTAGGACCAGTGAAGCCATTTTGATATTTTAATATTTGACATTATTTTTGTTTATCCAGCACTCTTGGATAATACTGTGTTTTGCTTTCCTTCTGTTATCATGTATGCTTCAACTGTGTGGAGAAGTCACAATGAAAAATTCACTTAATTGAATGTAGTAGCTATTTCATTCCTTTGCTCATGCTTTAAATTCAGATGCTGCATAGTTTCAAAGCATTTACATCTGTATCTCATGTTGGCTGTATAAAAACCTTGTGAAGTGGAGAGAGCTAACATTATTTCCTCTTTAGAGATAAGGAAACTAAGGTATAAAGAATTTAAGTCACTTGCTCAGGTAGTAAGAGATTGGTTAAGATTTGAACCCTAGTCTTCTTATTCCTGTCCAGTTGTTTTACTAGTCTACCAGTCTATAAGGTCAACTAAGTGTTTGTTAATTTTTATAATGAAGTAATTACTATGCTTGGTAATACTGATGTAAGTTAAAGTAGAGTTTTAGAAGTTTAAATTCATAAATAAGAAATAGATTTGGCATATTTCCTTATTATCATGGCAATGGGAATAGTAAAATGCTTCAAGTAAGTGAATTTTATTTAAAGGTAGATTTTTTTTTACTATAACTTAAGTGTTTGTCTTCATATTTCTTCAATATAATCTAAATATACTAGGCTATAGAATCAAAGAATGCAGAAGGAATCTTTGATGCCAATCTGCATTTGAAAGCCCAAGTTGATCAACTTACTGGAAGGAATGAAGAATTAAGACAGGAGCTCAGGGAATCTCGGAAGGAGGCTATAAATTATTCTCAGCAGTTGGCAAAAGCAAATTTAAAGGTGAGAATTTTATCAAATAAAAGAAAACGATAAGCATATGAACATAGGTTTAACATGAAACTTTCATTATTTTTTTAAATGACTACCTTATGAGAAAATGCCCCTTGAATTAACTCTTTAACATTAAGAAAACTTCTGTTTGGATTTTTCTTAAAAAATTAAGTGGAAAAACAAGTGCCTCATAAAAGAACATAAAAATTCTAAGTGTATACTAGACATTCCTAAGTAGAAATGAAATTATGGTTTAATTAATGTACCAGCAGCCTGCTGGCTGAGATGGCCCACCAGCTCTGGGTCCCTAACCCAACCTGGGGACCTGCCCCTATGAAGCAGGGGTTCCTGTCTGCATTTATCCCTGGTGGGGCATTCATTTACCTACTTTTTAAAAATGTTCAGTGGAAGTGGAAGTTACTGCTTTTAAACTTGTCTTTCTTTGGGTGTAAGAGATGTGATTCTCATTCCTGAATTGTTTGTTTCCAGGTCGATCACCTTGAAAAAGAAACCAGTCTTTTACGGCAATTGGAAGGATCAAATGTTGTTTTTAAAGGACTAGACTTACCTGACGGGATAGCACCATCTAGTGCCAATATCATTAATGCTCTGAATGAATATTTAATACATATCTTACAGGTACTGACAATTTCACATGTGAATAACAAAATAATTGATAGTATATTTTTAAATTTAGTCATGTATTCCTTGGCATTATTAGAATATTAACAGTGAGATGTATTTTAATGGATTTTAATGTTAGATGCAATAATATGATTAAAGCATTTTATTCTACTAATCTGCATGAGAAGCTTGTTCACATGGGTGTTACTCATATGAAATATATGATTGACAGGTATTATAGAATAATAGGCAGCTGCTATAAGGTGGTAATGTATAAATGAGTTGAGCTCTTTTATTTATTGCTTTTTGGAAAAGCACTTCAAATGAATAAAGTCTGACATAGCTTTTTAGTGTAATGATTAAAATTGTTTTTTTTGTATTAACCTTTCAGCTTTTAAACCCAATTTTCTTTTATGTCTTTCTTCCCTTTACTCTGTAAAGTGTTAGTTAATCCATAAACAAATTAAAGGGTACTATTTGCCTTATGTTTATCTCTCAGTTTTGCCATCTGTATCATGGTCATTATGAATAGCCTAATGAGAGAGGCTTTTCAAAATTTTATTTGAAGTGTGAATGCCCATAACATCATATACATTACAGTATAATTACAGAGATATGTTCAAAGTAAATGAAATATTTCTTATTACAAGCACTTCTATTTCTCTTTATAGATAATCCATTTCTGGATATGTATGAGTTAAGATTATCAAATTTTTGTGTTTATATTTGGAAATTACGTTAATGAATAATGGAATTGTATATGTTATCGGAGTCAGGAAGAGACAACTTTACTTATTAGAACATTACTTTATAATTCATGTTATACATTACTTTTTTTTTTTTTTAAGATTTTATTGGGGAATTGGGTGAGGGGAACAGCATTGGGGAATCGGGAAAGGGGAACAGACAAATTGCTGTCCTTTATTTCTTCAGTCTAATTGTGGAGGACGTCGCTTCACTGGCCCATGTTGGTATTATCATTGCGCTCTCCCCGGGTGAGGCGGTCTCTCGCCGGCTTCTGGAGGGCTGCTCTTGGCGGCTCTTGGTAGCGCACACTGGCTGCCAGCCACTCATGGTAGCTCATGGCAGCCCTCTGCATGCGGGGCTGCAGCCCACACTGTCACTGGCAACTCATCGCAGCCCAGCTCCAGGTCAAGCTGTTGTTCACCATCTTAGCTGTAGAGGGCAGTGTCACTGGCCCTCATGTATAGGATCCGAACCAGTGCCCTGCTATTCAGAGCTGGTGTCCCAAGCCATCTCTTAACCAACGTGCCACTTGGCCGGCCCTATCCATTACTTTTAAATTCATGATTTATTCATAATTGTAGCACCCTGTGGTTTCTCTCCTTCTGTAATATAGGGACACTGTCAACAGGTAATGGCATTATGGCATGGTCATGTTGCTTGAGATTAGAGTCATTTTTTCCCCATGTTTATGTAAAAATCATGAGAAATGATGTGGTAGGATAAAGAGCACTGATTGGCAATCTGAAAACCTGTTCACAGGGATAAAACAGGTACTTGGACTCTCAATCCAAGGCAGCACGGAGTGAGGCAAGCAGGGCTTCTGAGTCAGACGTGACCTCCAGTTGGTCTGCATATATGTGAAGCACCTGGCACCAAGCTTGGCATATATGCTTAGGAAATGGTTGACAAAGGTAGTGCTAATGCGTTTTAATGTTGAGTAAGTAACTTAATCTTTCTAAGTCTCAGTTTCTTCATCTTTGAAATGAAATAATTGGAAAGGATAATTTGGTTGGAAGCATGTATGTATATGTCCACAAAAGGGTAAGTTGAGTGGAGGCATGTGTATATATGTTCACAAAAGATTAAACTGACTAGAGATAAGTTTGCAACTACTGTATCTGATAATTTGTGTGGTTACTACAACTATTATGTATGATGAAGTTAATTGTACCTGTTTTAAAGTACTACTCTTTTACACATATTGCCTCATTCCATATGCCTTAAACTAAGATGTTCAAAATAATCATAGAAATGATCTGTACTGCTTATGGTTTTGGTAACTATTCTCCTGCATATATTTTTCTGTAATCTTGTCAGAATATGAGTTTCTTCCTTCAAATTTAATATGTATTCTGATGCTTTTTTCGTTCTTATTTCTAAACCCATTTTTAGGAACTAGAATATAAAGAAAATAAGTTAAAGAATTTAGATGATTCTCTTGAAGACTATAATAGAAAGTTTGCAGTAATTCGTCATCAACAAAGCTTACTATATAAAGAATATCTAAGGTATAAGTATAGCAAAACTTTATAAATATAATTGCAGCATATTCTTATTAATGATGAAAGTAACATAAAAAATATTTAGATATTTTGTTTTATCCTCCCTTCTGCCTCTTCCCCTCGACTTTGTCTGTGTTTCAGTTTACTTATCTATAAAACTCCGTGATAGTGATACCTTTTTCATAGGGTTATTATCAAACAATTGAATTATATGAAAGCATTCATATTTGAGCATTTTGTAAATGTTATGGCACATATGAGCACCTTGTAACTGTCAGCTATTAGCATCATTTTTCATCATCACCATCATAATTAGTCATATATTTTCATAGGGAACTAATGCGTTTCTCCTTATCTCTGCCATCCCATAATAGAACAATTTCCTTAGTAGTAATTAGGATATCTTATGAAAGGTGATTTAAACACTAAGGGTGATTATTATCTGATCTAACAAGAAACCCACAGCCAATTAAATAATAGGTCATATTTAGGGGTATTACAGGCTAGGTCATGTTATTTACTGTGATTATAAAATACAAATTGGAATTCAAGGAAAATAGAGCCATTTTGCCCATTGAAGAAGAGGGGAATTTTTTTCCATATAACTTTTTTTTTTTGATTAAAAAGTTTTTTCAGAGGCCTCTGGCAGACTTTGACTCAGATCTTATTAGCTAGAATTGGGCTGATGAACTGTCCAAGTCTGAACCATTCAGTAGCAGAGGGAGTGCTAACACCATAACTGCTTTATGCCAAGCAGATTGCAGATAACTGGAATATCTCTTGGGTAGGCATCAGTGTCTGACACACCTTCTCTTAGGTCTAGTGACTTCTAATTTTGTTTGTATTGACACTCAAATTTAATGGCAAGGTCAGAATATTGAGACTTAATGCCCACAATTAGTTTGGCGTATTGATTATTTTCGTAATAGTTTTCTATTTTTAATAAAATATTTATAAGATTCAGCTGCAATTGTTATAGTGTAACAATTGTAGAGTGATGATTTATGGAATAATTAAAATGATGTAATAAAGTAATTTATTTACCTTGCATTTATTAAATAAAAATATAACTTCCAGGCTAACTCCTTTGTGAATGGAATTTTGACTTCCTTGTGTTATTAGGTACTGAGTAGCTATGATGTCTTCTGTTTTATGAAAACTTTAAATTTCCATAATCTAAAGTTATCTTTTCCTGCAGTTAAATATGTTATTAGGTTTACTCTATTGTCATTTTAATTTTTTTAAGTGAAAAAGAGACCTGGAAAATAGAATCTGAAACAATAAAAGAGGAAAAGAGGAAACTTGAGGATCAAATCCAACAAGATGCTATAAAAGTAAAAGAATATAATGTAAGTAAAACACTTCTAAAATCAACATACAATATTGTACAACTAAGATAGCTCGATTCAACAAGTAATATAAATGTGTCTTTGTGCAGAATTTGCTCCATACTCTTCAGATGAATTCGGATGAAATGAAAAAAACACTTTCAGAAAATAGTAGAAAGATCACAGTCTTGCAAGTGAATGAAAAGTCACTCATAAGGCAATATACTACTTTATTAGAAATGGAGCGACAACTTCGAAAAGAAAATGAGAAACAGAAGAATGAATTGATATCAATGGAGGCTGAAGTTGGAGAAAAAATTGGGCGTTTGCAACGATTTAAGGTATACCCTGATTGTTTTTCGTCTATGAAAACTTTCAAACTTGAAAAAGAAACGATAGTATAATGAACACCTATCATCTGGAATAATAGTTAACATTTATTAACATTCTGCCATAATTATTTCATCTGTTTTTATAGGAATATTTAAATTGCAGACATTTCTCTCCTGAATATTCGTGTGCATCTCTAAAATCAAAACCTTTTTTTACGTAACCACAGTAACTTTATTACACCTAACAAAATTGACAGTAATCCCTTACATTATCTAATGTCCAGACCATATTCACATTTCCTTAATTGTCCCAGGATCCAATCAAGGACCCTGCATTGTATTTGAATGTTATACATCACAAGTCTTTTTAACATAGAATCCCCCCTTTTTTACCCCCTCTTTGAAAAATGTTGATGGCTTGTATGATTATTTTTTGTGTGTAATTTTACTTGTTCCTCTAGCCATTGTATTTACTAAAGTTACCTCTGAAAGCTTCATGATATTCAGGTTAAACATTTTTGGCAAGAATACTTCATAAATAATGTATTTTTTTTTGCTTTGTGAATAATACTTTATATTATATCACTCCACGAGTGACTTGCAGTCCCATATCTCATGGTTGAGTACTGTATTAATGGGGAGATATGTCTATTATTAAATGATTTCAGTTAATTGGAGATGTTTTGCTACCATGCAAATAACCAATTCTTCTTCACCTCTCCTAATAGTGTAGCATCCACTGATGGTTACTGTTGCCTAATGCAGTAACCTCACTAGGAGTTGCAGAAATTATTATCTAGTCATATAATGCTCTGCATTTCATAACAGATGTTCTTTTGTAAAACAAAAAGCTCCCCCTCATTAGCCCAGGCATTTGGTTCTCTTGAAGTATAGTTCCTACTAGAAAGGAAAGGTAAGATTGTCATTCTGTCCTCTTAATGACCAGTTTTCAGAATACAGAGCTGGTGCACTCTACTTCTACCTGTTCCACCACCCTTCCAAATTTCTCTCAAGTATTGTAACAGACCCAACACACTTCAAAATACTCACTATGTTTTTTAACAGTTGGAGTCATTGTTCTTTGAGCTCAACTTTGGCCAATGCGAGCCCTATGACAAGAATCCATTAGTCTTTGAACCAAGCTTTAAAGTTTGGTTTGTTTTCTGGCACAATAA
Source organism: Aselliscus stoliczkanus (assembly GCA_033961575.1). Lineage (NCBI taxonomy): Eukaryota > Metazoa > Chordata > Mammalia > Chiroptera > Hipposideridae > Aselliscus > Aselliscus stoliczkanus. The sequence goes on from CM066727.1 coordinate 123,670,959, forward strand.
GATGTCCAACCTTGATGTTATCAGTACCGTGCTCTAACCAACTGAACTAACCGGCCACTCCGAAGAGTCCAGGATTTATTCTTGAAGAGTCCAGGATTTATTGTACTTCTTATCCAGATCTGGATACTTCTTATCCAGACTGAGAATAAGCTATTTCTCTAAAAAATCCTGCTTCTTTTTAAGGGGGAAGGCATTTAGATACCAACAATCTGGTCACTAGGTGTCATTGCTCTCGGAGGTCATGGTACTGTTTCCTTTCAGTGGACAAGTTAAGAAAGTATGTATATATTTAAACTGTGAGTTCATATTTCCAATTCAAATATAACAGTATGAGGTAAATAGATAGTATGTGGCTTTTAGTAGTAACCTTTGATTTTGTATTTTTATTTCTGTATGCAGTGCTACCAGATGTAGTTTAAACTTTTTTTACTATTCTTATTTTCTTTAAAACATCTCTTACTAAGTATGTATGGTCAAAGTGACATATTCCTCACTAACTTGAAATCATTCCCTTTGTGTGGCTATGCTATATATTTGATATATAGTTAGGCTCATTTTATTGAATTTTTTTTTTTTTTTTTTTTTAAAGATTTTATTGGGGAATTGGCGGAGGGGAACAGCGTTGGGGAATCGGGGAAGGGGAACAGACAAGTTGCTGTCTTTTTGTTCTTCAGTTTAGTTGCGGAGGATGTTGCTTCACTGTTGGTATCGTCATTGCACTCTTCCCGGATGAGGCAGATCGGTCGCTGGCCTCTGGATGTCGCTCACCGCGGCTATTGGCAGCTCACGCTTGGCTGCCAGCCGCTCACGCTGGCTGCGGGCCACTCACTGTAGCCTATGGCAGCCCACTGCAGCAGGGGCTGCAGCCCACACCATCACCGGGGCTCGCACAGCCCAGCTCCAGATGGAGCTGTTGTTAGCTGTAGAGGGCAGTGTCACTGGCCCTCATGTGAGATCCGAACCGGGGCCGCTGGCATCCCAAAACCAGCGCTTAACCAATGCGCCACTCGGCCAGCCCTTTTGCATTATTTTTAATTTCAGGGATTATATTTTTCCTGTTTTGAAACTGAATTTGTTTGTTTGTTTGTTTATTTATTTATTTATTTTGAGGGCAGTGTCACTGGCCCTCATATGTGGGACCCGAACCAGGGCTGCTGGCTTCCCAAGCCAGTGCTTAACCACCACACCACTCAGCCGGCCCATGAAAGCTATTTTTATTTGGACACCTACCAAGGAAATTTTGAGACTTAGGAAATGTTTTTGTTTTATTTGTGTGTTAGGTTTTGTAGAATACACTTTTCTTGGAGTATTATAGATATAGCTACTGTTTGAGTTAGAAGGGAAAAAACGAACTAGAATTTTCTTCCTTTTCAACCTGGAAAGCAAAAAAAGGGGTATTTTTTTTTTTTTTAAGATTTTATTGGGGAATTGGGGGAGGGAAACAGCGTTGGGGAATCGGGGAAGGGGAACAGACAAGTTGCTGTCTTTTTGTTCTTCAGTTTAGTTGCGGAGGATGTTGCTTCACTGTTGGTATCGTCATTGCGCTCTTCCCGGATGAGGCAGATCGGTCGCTGGCCTCTGGATGTCGCTCACCGCGGCTATTGGCAGCTCACTCTTGGCTGCCAGCCGCTCACGCTGGCTGCGGGCCGCTCACTGTAGCCTATGGCAGCCCACTGTAGCAGGGGCTGCAGCCCACACCATCACCGGGGCTCGCACAGCCCAGCTCCAGGTGGAGCTGTTGTTAGCTGTAGAGGGCAGTGTCACTGGCCCTCATGTGGGATCCGAACCGGGGCCGCTGGCATCCCAAAACCAGCGCTTAACCAATGCGCCACTCGGCCGGCCCCAAGGGGTATTTTTAAGGAATGGGAAACATAACCTTCCCCACCCTCCCGAAAGAAAAAGTGAAACTGAACCCCAAGAATAATGTAGAATAGTATGTGTGTTTGAATAGTGTGTGTTCATTTACATGGAGAAGAAAAGTTATCAAAGTGGGATCTGAAGCACCTTTACAAATTTTTTTCCTTATTACTTCAGAATGAATTATAACTATAAATTCCTTATTAACTTCCTCAGTTCATAAATTTGATTTTTCCTTGCACTGCCTCTTTATCAGTTTACTTTAGAGAGAACTAAAGTTCAGACATTTGTTTTTGTTGTTAATGCAGTGCCTTTGAATAGTGACTTTTTGTAGCTGTGTAGTTAATAAGTAGAACATGAGATAAATAACTTAAAGGCTTTGATATTATTTATTGCAGATAGCTATGAAGGAGATAATTCTTTTCTCCCTTAATGTTCCTTCCTGTGAACAAAATATTTTGTTTTATTAGTTAGTCTTTGTAACTATAATAAGCAGAAATAGCTAAGCTGTAAAGGTTACTTGTGGTAATGCTAATTTTGCCATTCAGGTGTCAAATGGCAAGTTATTTTTTAATCTTATGAAATTTAGAAAAGGCAGCCAAAGGTACATTCTGTGTGGTAAATATTTTCTTGCTGCTGTGTATTGTGCTTTGCTCAAATTAACTGAATTTCATTTTATGATGGTAGCAGTTATAAAAAGGATTTATTTTATTGTTATTTTTATTATGATTAAAAATTTCCAAATAATACTATTTCTTATATGAAAGAAATTAATCATTACTGCAGTATTTTTTCTTACATGAGAATTCTTATTTTTTTTAAATGATTCTAAAATCTGTTTTGCTTTTAGTTGCACTATCTTTCTCAAAAGTGATGAGTGCTTCACCAGAAAAAAATACACCAACTTAACACAGTCTATTTTTATTTACATAGGAAATGGCCATTTTCAAGATTGCAGCTCTCCAAAAAGTTATAGATAATAGCGTTTCTCTGTCTGAACTTGAATTAGCCAATAAGCAATACAATGACCTGACTGCTAAGTACAGGGACATTTTGCAAAAAGATAATATGCTGGTTCAAAGAACAAATAACTTGGAACACCTAGAGGTAAGTTTGTGTGATCCTTGAACCTTGTGTTAGCAGCCATTTTTCTTTGGAGATATCTATAAGTGCAGAGTAACTTCTGGACAACTTAATCCTGGTCATCCTCCTTAGCCCCCTTGCCTGATTTAGCTGAATCAAACCTCCTTCTACCTGGCACTTAAAAAAAGGAAAATGAACATTAGACAAGTAAGATATTGTTCTTTGGAATGGCTGTAGCTGAGAGTGGATGAGATAGATATTAATGGCTCTTCCTGGACCATGGGTGCTCTCTGCACATTCTCATTCTTATGGTAGAGATACAGAAGAGTTGGCTGGAGTGTCATAATTTTTATTCAAACAGTCCGTGAATGTAGCCCAGACCCTTTGTAGTTCTCTTCTAGCCACTTAACTTCCATAACTTTTACAGTAGGCAAAACAAGTTCCTTATTTGTTCATATTCCTCATCAGAAATAGGGGTCTTTTGGCTTATTCTCTCTATGATTCTGCCATAGAATGGGATGAGATCAAATTCTGTTGGCTCAAAAGCCTTTTTTTGCTTAGGGGGACACATTTCATAAAAGAAAACTATTCTCAATAGCTTTCAATGACTCCTACAAAATTACCTGTTATTACTACTAACTAGAAGTAATCGTGATCAGTTTATTTTTTATTTTTCTTGCCAAACAGAGATGATTATGTTAACTTTGATAGAAAATTCTGAATATTTAGGTGTAGTAATCATTCTCTTTTTTTCCCATTTTTCATGTCCTTTGCCCTCTCCTCTCTATCATTAGAAAATCCTATTTAAGAAATCTCCTGTAGATAACATAAATGAGTAAACTTTATCTATTTTTCCCAAAGAAAATTTTTCATCTTTCCTCAAAAATTTAAGAAATTTTGTATTTGTATTATATCCTTTTCCTTTACTTCCAATATCTGTTATAATTCTGAACATCTATTTATCCCTATTGGCAATGTCTTAATTTTCTTTTTGTTTTTACCTTTATTGTGCTGGCCATGACTCATGTCCATATCTCCAGTGTTATGTCTTCCTTATTGCCACTAGAATAGTAATTCTAAACATGAACCTGACCATGTCACTCCCTTGCTTAAAACCTTTCAAAAGCTTCCAGTCACTTAAAGAATAAAAGTCAAGTTCCTTCTGTGATTCGCTTTTACTTGTTTTCCATCATCTCCTGTGATGCTCTAAGGAGTTTCACAATTTATGTTTTAGAAACTGAACTACCAGTTATCTCCAACACGGCATTTTTTTTTTTTAACATATTGAGTTGTCGGAAAAGTCATGATGCATTTTTCTATGTTTTTCGTTGCAAAAATGCATCATGACTTTTCTGACAACCCAATATATTCTTTTGTACATGCTCTTTCCTTGGTCTAGAAGCCCTTCCCCTCTCTAAGTTTATCTGCTCAGTGAATTTCTATTCATGTTTCAAAACTTTGTTCAGATATTTTCTTTTTTCTGAAGCATCCTTCTTTATAGAATAGACTCACTCCGTCTATCTATATGAATTCTGTATCTATTACCTAGTTCTGCTATTTATATCACATCCTATTGTATGTGTTTATATGTCTGCCTCCCCTACTGGAATATAATAAACCTCTTGATATCAATAACTCTACTCAATTTCTTTTCTTTTTCTGTTTTTTAAACATTTTATTGGGGAGTTGGGGAAGGGGCACAGCGTTGGGGAATTGGGGAAGGGGAACAGACAAGTTGCTGTCCTTTTGTTCTTCAGTCTAGTTGTGGAGGACATTGCTTCACTGGCCCGTGATCATCATTGCTCTCTTTTCGGGTAAGGCAGATCAGTTGCCGGCCTTTGGATGGCTGCTCACTGCGGGGGGCCAGCCCCCAAGAGGACCAGGGATTCCCTCGGGTGGGACGGAGTCAGCGAGGAAAAAGAAGAGAGAAAGAAAGAAAAGAGAAGAGAGAGAGTGGAGACACCCGAAAGAGTTTCGCAGTACTGTCACACTTTATTGTTACAGCATGTCCCTTTTATAGGGATTTTTGACCATTACCTCAATCACAAGTTAAGTTCCACCTCTTAGGACTTTTGTAGTCTTTACTTCCTTGTAATTGTTCTCTCCAGGGTACACTGGCCTATTCTATGTTAAGGATTCACTTATCTCTACATATCGCCTAAAGAGTGGTTACCATGAGTACCTAGCCATTATCCCAAATTCCAACAGCTAGACTCACAGGGCGTATACTTGAGCTATTACTAAAAGACTAGCAGTGGCTGAGTTTAGGGTCAAGATTATCTAAAGTCTATTTCTGTGATTACAATACTTAGTAGCTAAAAGGGGAGTCTCAAACTTCTCTTATTACGGAGGGCTACATATTTACAATAGAGGGTAGCTTCTGTTTCTCAGTCAAAGCTTCAGTATCTGTTGCTACAACAATGCACTAGGCAAAGAATTCAAATAAAGCTGTTAATTAACATACCCCATGGTCAGTAAGCTGCCTCTTACCGGACCTCTCATGGCCTGGAGACTTTTAGTCTTTAAGGAGACTTCTCACAGCAGTGACCATAGGCAAGTGAGCTCAGGGACTGATGTTATCATCAGTTTCTCACAGCAGGCTGTCAGTTTCTCACAGCAAGGCTTTTTGGCCTATGTGGCCAGAGGTCTGTGCCTCAGTTTCCAAGAGGCTTGAGTCCCCAGTATCTCAATTCAGGGGTCCCCTCAGGCTGTAGCCTGTCTTAGGTAGTTTCTTTTTTTTTTTTTTAGGAAATCTTGCCCTGTCGTTGACGTACACAGTCATCTCTCATTGGGGTACCACAGGAACTTGCTACAAATGCAGTGAAAGTACTGTCTCCTATAGGATCTGATGTAGAGGAAAGGCACATGGGTTCATAGAGGCAGGAGATATTACATGACCAACCATAAGGCAGCACCCCAAACATCCAGTGCTGAGCGTGGCAATATGACCTTGTCAGATACTGGGGGGCTGTCGGGTCCCAACATCTCACAGCGGCTCTTGGCAGCTCACACCGGCTGCCAGCCGCTCATGTTGGCTGTGGGCCACTCAATGTAGCCTATGGCAGCCCAATGCAGCAGGGGCTGCAGCCCATACCATCGCCGGGACTCGCATCCCAGCTCCAGGTGGAGCTGTTGTTAGCTGTAGAGTGTAGTGTCACTGGCCCTCATGTGTGGGATCCGAACTGGGGCCGCTGGTGTCCCAAGCCAGCTCTCAACCAACGTGCCACTCGTCCGGCCCTCTACTTAATTTCTTTTTGTGTGTTTCATACCTTCTCCTTGGCACAGAGTTAGAGCTCGTATATGTTGACCTCAGATAGTGATTGATGATGTAGAGCCATGGTACAAAGGTCATCATTTATGGTGATGAAGAAATCATTGATGCCTTTTAAGAGTAAAGTGTCATGAGAATAAAGGTGATTAAAATTGGGTTTCAGAATATAAAGAACAGTGAGTGGTAAGGAAATACAAAAACTGAGTGGGTGCTAAGGCAATAGAAAAACTAGAAATGTGATAAAAGAAGAAAAGAGACATAAACATGTATTAAAGTAGAATCAAGAGGAGGATTTCTTTTGTTTTATCACTTTTTTTAAAAATGAGACCAATGACGTTTGAGAGGACAAGGAAAGAAAACTTAAAGCCAAAGGGGAGAATGATTGGAAATTAGATATGAGAATAGTAATACATGAGGGTGAAATACCAGGGCAGCGGGATAAAAATGGGAATCTAGTAAGACCAGAGTGTTCCTTTGAAGGAGGAAGTAAAAGGGGAAAAAAAGTAGAAAAATATTTAAAATATTCTAAGCCCTCTTGTTTTTCTCCTATGTATTTACAGTATTTGGAACTGGAGAACTGGACTGTAATTGCACATGTTATGAGCAATTTCCTTTATCTTGCTTTTCTTTTCATCATCACATCCCTTTTTGAAAAAAATCTCACTATGCTATTATCATTCTTCTTAACTCTTATTACCTGACATTGTGTGATATATTGCTTTATTTTCAAACTACTCCACTAAAACAGAATTTCTAGGTTGGAATTTGTTTACCATTGATGTCCAGTACTTATAATATCTGGCACATAGCAGGCATTCCATTTGTTAAAAAAAAAAAAAAGAATAAATGAGCTTAAAGTATTATACTTACATGCCAACTCCTCCATTTATGTCTGCAGCCTGAATTCTCAGAACTGTCTTCTACTGTGTGGAATTACCTTCTTTACAACTCATGTTTCAAGGAGATCTAAAATTTAACATATCTAAAATGAACTCCTGATGTCTATTTTTCTCACAGTCTTTTCTGTTTTGATATAGGCCACTATTATCTACTTAGTTAAGGCAGATACCTTAGAGTTATTCCCTAATCACACCTTTCCTCTGTCATTTTTATTTCTCAAATGTAATTATAATTAATTCATATGTGTCCTCTTTTCTCCATCTTTACTGCTATTACCCTCGTCCAAACCAACTTCATCACTCATCTGGACTTTACACTATCTTTCTGAGTAATTTCTGATTTCTCTGAGTACCCCTTTGTTTATTCTCCACATTGCATCCAGAACAATTGTTTAAAAACTTCCTCCTTAACATCTTTAAATTATTTTCTATTCCTTAAGTTAAATTCCAGTTCCTTAGACTTAAATCTAAGTTCCAGGACTTGCCTGGTATGGCCTTCTGTTATCTCTCTAGCCTTATATTTTTTTTTTTTTTTTGAGGCAGTGTCACTGGCCCTCACATGCAGGACCTGAACCCCAGGCCACTGGCTTCCCAAGCCAGCGCTTAACCACTGCGCCACTTGGCCGGCCCCTCTCTAGCCTTATCTTATACCACTCTTCACTTTTCTTTTTGCTCACTGTGTTCAAGTCCACCAGCACTTACAACTGTTTCCTGCTTTAGCGCATCTGGTTTACCAGTCTATCATTTCCTTCCATGGGTGGCTTCATGTCCAGACCGGCCTTTTTAGGTTTCAACTTAAATACCACCTCTTCAACGGTTCATACCTTTTTTAATGACTACCTATATATGCCCCCTTTTATTATTTCCTGGGTCCATATTCTACATCTTTCTAGATCTGGACATTTTTAATGAATGTTTTGTTTGCTTACCTGTTTACTGCCCTACTTTCCACATCCTTTCCGACTCCTGCCACACACACCCCGAGACACTAAATGGCAATGCCTGGGAAAGGCAGTATCTAGTCTGTTTCTTTTCACCATGAACATATAGCATCTGTCAGTGATGGCATGCTAGGGATGCTCAGTAATCACACTATCTGTGTGATTGAGGGAAGTAAGCGGTGGTTTGTGAAGGTTACGAAGCTCTGAGTATTCCAGCTCGGCCACAATAAACATGGCAGAAGCTAACACTCAGAGTTTAGGGCCACATGTTGGATACACAGATTTTGATTGTTTTAAAATAATGTTTTATATGTGTGTGTATGTATCTCCATATGTGTGTATATGTATATGTGTGTGTGTGTGTGTCTCACATGGGAGAACTAATTTTGTAAAAAAATAACTAGATTGTGAGTTTTAGGAGATATTATATAATCTTAAGACACTGTCATTTTTGTGGTATTAGTCTGGATTACAATGTAATTTCTCAGTGATTTTTCTGTTAATTCAGTGTGAAAATGTATCCCTAAAAGCACAAATGGAATCTCTGAATAAAGAATTGGAGATTACCAAGGAAAAACTTCATACTATTGAACAAGCCTGGGGGCAAGAAACTAAATTCGGTAAGTATTATGACTCTGATAATATAAAATGATTAAAATCTAATAGTGAATACTTTTCAAGTAAGGTTCCTTTTTTATTCCAGATGAAAAGGGAATATTTGGATGAAAGTGAAATCTCTGTCTAACATTAAGCAGGCACTTGATCAATAATCTTGTACTAATACCTACCAAAATTTGGTTTTCAGTTGTTAAATTAGATTTGTTCCAAATATTAAAATTTTAAGACTAATTTAGCTGTTTTGAACCATTTAATGAGCAAGACTGGTGATAATTTTGAAGTATCTGCATTTTTAAAAAAATCTGCATTTTTATAATAATATTATAGTTTTTTTCACTATGTATAAAGTTATATTTAAAAAACAGCATTTGATATTTTTAAATGAAATGATTTCATATAGTATCAAAAATTTTTAAAGAATTTATATTATCCATAGGTCCACTACTATATTAGCAGTTTTTGTATTACCTTGTACATGTTTACATATTGTATATACTTTAAATTATAATAAACATGTTATCTGCTGTATTCATTTAGTAGATATCAAAATATTTCCACATTTTATTCATTATAATTATAAATATTCATACAGTATCTTTCTGTTTGAGTGATTAAATCACTAGCTTTTCTTATTTTTGCCATTGCTCATAGTGCTACAATAAACATCTTCATATTTATCTAACAGAACTATTACTGTCTCAGAGGGCAATAAAAGCTTTGTGGCTCCTGCTAGGGTTTCCATGTTAGTTTTTCAAATGGTTATCCTAGTTTATGGCACTTAAATCATCATTTTATGTCACTCGCATTGTGCATTATAATTTTCAAATAAATTTTTGCTGCTTTAGGTAAGATGTTTTTATGTGTTTGTTTTCCAGACCTTGGCTTTGTTCAGGGTTTCTGTGACTAAATAGAACTGTGTTATTTAGTTGGTAAGTTAGACATGTTATGTAGAGGGTCCTAACATTGGGGAGCCTAAAATAAGCTACTTTTAGAAATGTAATTTTTAATTCATTAAGAGATTTAAAGTGAATTGACTTCATGTAGTTCCTACGTGAAAGAAGATCCCATTTAAACTAAGATATAAAAGAGTATTACATCAAATTTTAGTAAGTTCTCAGTTTATTTTACCCTATCGCTCCTTAATAAAGTCTGAATTCCCTATGTAGAAATTCCTGAATTTTCCAATACCTTAATCTCTCCCATACATCCTTTATATAACAGAAGTTTTAAAAGTGTTCCTTCTTTTCTATTGTTCTTATATCTTTGCTTAAAAGATGTGACTTTATTAGCTTTTCTCATCCAGGAATTGGTTGGTGTTGGGCTGAGGTATCACCCTTCCTCTAAGAAAGCTCCAAACACAGGAACATACAAATGGCTAATCAGCTGCTTCCTTTGTGACATACCTCTCCTCACAGTCAGAGAAATGAATGGAGGAGGGGTGTTATGTTCTTTCATGTTTATATTTTGTGCAGTTTTTTTTCCCTTCATTCATGGTGTTTAGGGTCATCCGAATGAGTCTATTCCATATAATGACTGCTGTACTAATGCTTTTCTCTTCTTTCAGTGATCTGTTACTGTTAGATATTTAATCACCGCTTGCAGCAGCTATTCTAAAATCATATATTTAAAGATACACACAGAACAAATTGAGGGACTTCTTGAAACTGACACAGACATGGGCCGACCGAGTGGCGCGGTGGTTAAGCACTGGCTTGGGAAGCCAGCTACCCCGGTTCGGGTCCCACAGATGAGGGCCAGTGACACTGCCCTAAAAAAAACAACCCAAAAAACCCCCAAAAACTGACGCAGACATCAAAACGGTTTTTTGTTTGTTTTAAATATATATTTCTTGGAGCAACTCAGTTATGAAACTCAAGCTTGGACAGCTACAAAAAAGGAGGGCTACTGTCAGTGTTATAAAGACTATTCACAAAGTAAATTACTGTTTAATTCCTTAAAGTGATTGACTTCTGAGAGCATATGATTGTATATCAAAAAAATAGAACACTACCACATTGAGTTTTTTTCCTGGAGCATGTCTGTTATGCAAAGCAAAGGTATTAGTTTTCTCCTTCTTTTCAAAAAATGACTAAGTAATTATAATCCTATGTGATGCCTTTTCATGGTAAACGGTTTTTTTTCTTTTTTTGGTCATTGTTGTTCTCTTTTCATTTAACCCCAGACTTTTGTGTCCAAAGACAAGCCATGCAACATTTTGTATGTATGATTAGGGTATAATAACTAATAAAATAATTTAAAATACTTGATATGAGATTTTTTTTTTTTTTTTGAGGGCAGTGTCACTGGCCCTTATATGTGGGACCCGAACCCGGGCCGCTGGCTTCCCAAGCCAGTGCTTAACCACTGAGCTACTCGGCCGGCCCTTGATATGAGATATTTACTATTGCGTCCCGCATGACTGGGCTAGGTGGGTGTGGAGAAGGGACAGTGAAAGAAGGTTAAGGAAAAAAGAGAGAGACACAAAATAGAGAAAACTTTTCGGGATCAGGGGACCCCAGCCTCGTGGACTGGAGCCCCGAATGGGGCCTGACTGATCCTTTTATTATCTTACACATAAGCAGGGGTCAATTATAGGGTCATTGTATCTTCAGAGGTCTGTGTGTCTCACACCCAAAAACATAGCCAAAGGCCAAATCACCCACACCTGCAAGCTGCCATTACCAGAGGTTATTGTCATTCACCTTTTAAGAGACAGAACTCCTTCTCCAAGGCTGACTGATAAGAATGCAAGGAGGACAGACATTATCATCTCAATAGGTCATTTCACAGGCAGGCTGCCAGACCCTGAAACAAGAGGTTCACGCCCTATTTCTGTCAACTCCTGATTCCTCCTGTTGGTACCCACTGACACCCACAGGCACCCGCGTGACCGCGTCTGGCTAGGGTTGTTTCTCTCTCTTGAGAAAACTTATCCATCTCTGACTGACTGGCCATCCTTTGGTGCCAAACAGGGATATATACAGTAAGCATAATATTGAAGTTATGATCTATCTTTATGGAGAGGTGCATGGAGGCAGACAGTCAGGGTATAATGTGACAATTTACAAAGGTGAAAAAAGACTCATGGTTAAAGAATATATTTAGTGAAATCTTTAAGTCATATATGGCTTCATATTTTCCTTTCAGTGTGACTCTATGAGACTTTAAAAATAAAGTCATTGCACTTATATTCACAAAATAATGTTTCACTGAGTTGCTTCTATATGGTTTATCTCCTTTCAGTTAACAAAATATATTTTCCCTTTTTAAATTCTGTACATGTGATACCATCTATTACATCTTTTACTTTGTTGTTTCAATAATCCTGTGTGGAATAGTTTATTATCATTTGATTGATGAAAAATGAATGTTCCAGAGAGATTAAATGGGATCGGCAGTGTGTAGACGGAAAGTAAAAGAGCTATGACTGAAACCAAAATACCTGTCATAATTCATGTGTTATCCATTGAACCACATTGCATCCTTATACAATGTCTGAAATATCTCAGATATAATTTTGATAGGAATAACATGAGATTGACTTAAGTATTGTTGTATACAGGAAATGAATCTAACATGGATAAGACAAAGAAATCAATAACCAATAGTGAGATTGCTTCTATTTCAAAAAAAATCACTATGCTGGAGATGAAGGAATTAAATGAAAGGCAGCGGGCTGAACATTGTCAAAAAATGTACGAGCATGTAAGGACTTCATTGAAACAAATGGAAGAACGTAATTTTGAATTGGAAACCAAGTTCGCAGAGGTTTGATATTATCATTTTTATCTTGTAATTAGAAAATAAGGAATTAGTCGTGGTAGACATTGTATTATATAAGAGGTTTGCTTGCATCTCTGAAGTAGCATATTTATATAGTAGGTGTGTTTTATGTAATGGATAAAAATAAAAGATATATTTTAAATCTGAAGTGTTTAAAAAGAAAGATATTGCTGTGAATGAGTTCTCACTGTATTGTGTCATTAGATTTAATATATAAAAAAGTTATTTGCTTAATGGGATTGCCTTGTACTACCATATGTTCGTTTAACAAGTAATTATCGAGTGCCTATTATGTTCCAGACACTGTATAAGGGCTGGAGTTATAGCAGGAAACAAAATACAGTAATCTCTGCTCTCAGGGACTTTACATTCTATTAAGAGGTTTTAGACTTCTTTGACATGATCAAAATTATTAAAGTGGCTGCCATAAATATAGTTTGCAAATATTCAACAGTTTATGATGAAGGAACACCCTTGTAATGTTTGTTTGGTTATCTTGAGAATTAGTATAATTTTCAAAGCATGTATGTCATTCTGTTTATTTTAACTGAGTCACTAAATATATATTAAGATTTTATTAACTCATTCAGATTTATTTATATGTGATATAGTTGACATAAAATATAATGAATATACTGCATTTACAGCAAATTAAGAATATCAGAGTTCAGATATTATAAGATTGTGTGTTCCCTAATATAAAAGACTTATCGTGCAGTGTCATATAACCAGAGTTTGCATAATTTGCTCCTCTTCAATCTGTTCTTAAAACTTTACACTCAATTCAGTATCTGGACTAATGCAAAGTAAAGAGGACGGCAGCCAAAAGCTAAATTAAAAGGAAAACTTCTTCAGAAACTGATGTATCTGAACATTTTTTGGTACCCTTTCTTAGCTTACCAAAATCAACTTGGAAGCACAGAAGATGGAACAGATGTTAAGAGATGAATTAGCTGATAGTGTGAGCAAGACAGTGAGTGATGCTGATAGACAACGAATTCTAGAAATAGAGAAGAATGAAATGGAACTAAAAGTTGAAGTGTCAAAGTGAGTGCATGTAAACTTTCTGGTTATTTGATTAGTTGTGTCCACTCTAATTTGTCTTTAAGAAACCAAATTACAGTGGTATAGGGGGCATATTCTTAGTGGCAATTGTTACTGGTTTTTTTTTTTATAAGCACATGGTTAAATCATATTAACAAGATTGACTTTTAACAGGCATAAATAATAATATTGAAAGGGAAATAATTTCTCAAGATTTACAAATTTTCAGAATCCAAGAATAATATTGCATAAAGAGCTGAAATTGGAATCAAGATCTTATGAAGCCTGGTTCTTCTACATTAGTACTTTTGTGGAAGGAGGAGACTTTTAATTATTTTAAACTTAAATTTTTTCACTTTATTAAGGGAGTAATAGTACCTCTTCTACCTGTTTCATAAGGTTGCTGCAAAAATACACTGAAAAATTCAGATTTTGATTCACTTTTGGGTATCTACTATGTATATACTGTGCTAGGTATTGAACATATATTATTAACTCATACAGTTTATTTACTTAGAACACAAAGTATATGTTAGGGGTAAATACTCTGTGTGTGCCAAGTAAATGCTGTGTTCTCATTCTCCTTTATAGTTATGTATTACTTCTGTAGAAAAGTGTGAGGATTCCTGAGTTGATCTGTCAAATACAGATAATTAATAAAAAGGGTTTTATAGCCTTCCATAGTTATAGCCATTTTTTGGAACCTTAGTAGTCCTTTTGGGAATATCAGTCATTCCCAGCCACATTTTATTCTTTCTGTCACCTCGTGGACCCACCTTTTGAAATAAACTTTCATTTTATTATATTTTAATTAATCAAAACTTATATAACTGGCAATGAGAACTTCTAATCAATAGGAGGAAACCTGACTTATGTGTCACACTGAACTAAAATTATTCCTGCCCAAAATAAAATACATTTTACTTGACCTGTATAATCTTCTCATAGTAGTCATATAGGAAATTTAATAGCTTGCCATTAAGACACCCCTTTTATTGTAATTGTAGTAAATGTATAATCTTCCTTTTTTCACATTTCTGATAACTTGTAAATTAAAATAAAATAAATCAAAACATATAGTACTCTACCTAGAGAACTTAGGAATTTCAAATTTCTGTATTCTTAACATATAGTTATATCAAATAAAGCTTAATACCTTATTCGAGCTATGCCAAACTATGATAATAAACGTCTTATGAAAAAAGTGTGGCAGAGGAGTTCTTTGGACATATATAATACATTTGGAAAATGCTATACATGTACAGTTGGAGATAATTTTTTTTTTAAATTAAAGTTTATTGGGGAACAAGGATTAGTAAAGTTACACAGGTTTCAAGGGTACAATTCTGTAATACATCATCTATATATCATGTTATGTGTTGACCACCCAGAGTCAGTTCTCTTTCCATCACCATATATTTGATCCTGTTTACCTTCATCTACCACCCTCCTCCCCCCTTACCCTCTGGTAACCACTAAACTATTGTCTATGTCTATGAGTTTTTGTTTTTTTCATTTGTTTGTCTTGTCCCTTTGTTGTTTTCAGTTTTATATCCCACATATGAGTGAAATCATATAGTTCTCGACTTTTTCTGTCTGACTTGATAACCTCAAGTTCCATCCATGTTGTCAGAAATGGCAGTATTTCATCTTTCCTTATGGCACAATAGTACTCTGTTGTGTATGTATGTACCACATCTTCTTAACCAACCATCTATCCAAGGGCACTTTGGTTGTTTCCATGTCTTGGGCACCGTAAATAAAGTTGCAGTGAACATTGGAGCACATATATCTTTATGGATAAATGTTTTCAGATTTTTTGGGTAGACACCCAGGAAAGGGATTGCATATATGAGATAATTTTTCACTTTAAAACTTTTCAGAACATTTATGATGCTATTTATTATGAATTTTCAGAATATGGTGCTATTTATTATGAATTTTCAAGGAAGAAAGATGTTGGGAATGGAGGAGTTTTTTTATAGAACACTTATTAACCTCTTTTGGGGTTAAGTTTTTTGAAACAGTTTAGGAAGCTTAGCTTTAGTATTTCATACAAAGAAGAGATGCTGAAAACTAATGGCTTTTCCTAGGGTCTAGACATTTGAAACGCTGCTATTAATTTACTTGGAAAATGTATCTAATCATTTCTGAAATAATTTATCACTTCCTAGACTGAGAGAGATTTCTGACATTGCCAAGAGGCAAGTTGAAATTTTGAATGCACAACAACAGTCCAGGGAAAAGGAAGTAGAATCCATAAGAATGCAACTATTAGACTACCAGGTATGTATAGTATTGGCTTGTCTATATAGATATTTTTTTCTTTTTCCTAAATTCATATTATATATTGCAGTGACTTTATAGTTTTAATCAGAGACTATATCAAATAGAGGCTCCTATTGTTGTTAATTAACCTGATTAGGAAAACTCTTTAATTTGAAATACCATTCATAATACAGAAAAGTATTTAAATGCCTTCAAATGCTTTTTACTGGTTGCCGATCAAAGTTAAGACAGTGAGAAGAAATAGTAAGTCTTTCGTAACAATATTTTCTCTTGTAACTTTATGTAGCTTCTCACCTACTTTCTTTAGGATTAAAAAAACACATTGTCTGCATTAGTATTATATCAGTATTATTATTTAGATATGAAGTTAAGAAAATACAGTAACATTCCAACTGTTACTTAGATGCCAGATTTGGATTTTAAATGTGTTTCATCCTAGGTTTTATTTTTTACAATTCTTTGGTAATTTGTATTAAAGCAAGGTTAGATTTCTGTATGTTCTCATATAGCACACTTTCAAATATTATTTAGTACGTTGTGATACTTAATCCATGATCAGTTTCATCGGGAAAACTTTAAACTTACTAGAAATATATATATTTTTTCTATTAGGCACAGTCTGATGAAAAGGCACTAATTGCCAAGTTGCACCAACACATTGTCTCTCTTCAAATTAGTGAAGCAACAGCTCTTGGTAAGGTGGAGTCGATTACATCTAAGCTGCAGAAGATGGAGGCCTGTAATTTGCGCCTAGAACAGAAACTTGATGAAAAAGAACAGGCTCTGTATTACACCCGTTTGGAGGGGAGAAACAGAGCAAAACATCTGCGCCAAACAATTCAATCTTTACGACGCCAGTTCAGTGGAGCTTTACCTTTGGCGCAACAGGAGAAGTTCTCTAAAACAATGATTCAGTTACAAAACGACAAACTGAAGATAATGCAAGAAATGAAAAATTCTCAACAAGAACATAGAAATATGAAGACCAAAACAATGGAGATGGAATTCAAGTTAAAGGGGCTCGAAGAGTTAATAAGCACTTTAAAGGATGCCAGGGGTGCCCAAAAGGTAAAATATTGATTGTTCAGTATTTCCAAAAGAGTTACATAATAATTTTAAGTTTTTAATATCTGTCTATATGAAAAATGCTTATATATGAACAAAATTCCAATTGTAAGTTATTAATTTAGAATTTATAAGGGTTTTGCTTATTTGAATGTCTATTTGTAAAAATAAAATGAGATTCTTCTAAGCAATGATTTTGTAGAAATGTTTAGATTGTATAATATCAAAGAATTTTAAATGCTTTAGAAGAATTTTTATATATTAAATACTAATTATAATTATTCTTTTTAAATTTATTACTTATTTTTATTATTAGTTTCTAATTTATTTTTTATTATTAATTTCAGGTCTATAAAACACTGCAATAGTTATGCTTTTCACCCCTCACAAAGTGATAACCCTTTTCCCCCAATCCACCGTCCCCCCCACCCCCGATATCATACATATCTATTACAATTCCATTGACTACATCCCCACACTGTACTCCACATCCCGTGACTATATATATATATATATTTATATATATATATATATTTATATAATTAACATATAATATTATTCAGTGGCAGCTTCAGATGTACAGTGCAATGGTCAGGCCTCTACACCATTCATGGAGTGGTCTCCCTAACAAGACATGAGTCCATCTGACTCCCCAAAAAATATTTACAGCATTATTGATTATATTCCCCAAACTGTCTTTTCTATCCATGCAGTAATATTGAAGTTACCAATTTATGTTGTCTTGTCCCTTCCCCTCTACCCTCATTCCCACCCCCTCCCATTTAGCAATTATCAGTTTTTCCTCTGTGTCTCTGAGACTATTTCTGTTTACATTGCTCATTTATTCAGTTCTTTATCGTCTCTTTTTTTTTTTTTTTGAGGGCAGTGTCACTGGCCCTCATATGTGGGACCCAAACCGGGGCCGCTGGCTTCCCAAACCAGTGCTTAACCACAATGCCACTCAGCTGGCCCTAGTCAGTTCTTTAGATTGCACATATAAGTGAGATCATATGGTATTTGTCTTTCTCCGACTGACTTATTTCATTTAACATAACGTTCTCTAGGTCCATCCATATCATTGCAAATGGTATGATTTCATCCTTCTTCATAGCTGCGTGATACTCCATTGTATAAATGTACCACACTTTCTTAATCCATTCGTCTACCGTGGGCATTTTGATTGTTTCTAAGTCTTGGCTATTGTAAATAGCGCTGCAATGAACATAGGGGTGCATATAGTTTTTTCAAATTAGTGTCTTGGGTTTTTCAGGATAAATACCTGAGAGTGGAATTGCTGGGTCATCAGGTAGTTCCATTTCCAGCTCTTTGAGATACCTCCATACTGATTTCCATAGTGGCTGCACCAATCTGCAATCCCACCAACATGCACCATGGTTCCCTTTTCCCCACAACCTCGCCAGCACTTGTTGTTTGTTGATTTATTGATGATAGCCATTCTGACTGGAGTGAGGTGGTATCTCATTGTGGTTTTTATTTGCATTTCTCTAATGATTAATGAGGTTGAACATTTTTTCATAATTATTCTTAAATATTATAGTTCTTATCAGTTGAATTCTACTCTTCATAATTATGTTTGTTTAAAGTATTTACAAGTAAGACCACATTTATTTTCTAATGTAATTTTGTTTTTTCCCTTATTTAAAGGAACTAAATGAGAAACAATTATTTTGCAACTTAATTTTATTCTGTTTTCTAATGTATTTTTTAAATTATTTTTCTATTTTCTAATGTAATTTTGTTTTTTTCTAATGTAATTTTTTTCTAGTATAATTTTGTTTTTTCCTTATTTATTTTCTAATGTAATTTTGATTTCTAATTTATTTTCTAATGTAATTTTGTTGCATTTATTTTCTAATGTAATTTTGTTTTTTCTCTTATTTAAAGGAACTAAATGAGAAACGGTTATCTTGCAACTAAATTTTATTCTCTAGGCTATTAATATTTAGGATTTCCACTTTTGAAAGTAAAACCAATATTTTAATTACATGCTTACATAAATACCCACTAAATATATGAAAGTAAATGAATAAATGAAAGTGAATGTTAATAATATTCTCTCAAACATAATCTGAATATCTTATGTTAGGATCCCACATGTTTTTAAAAAATTCTATGGAAATTCTAAATAACCTGTCATGTGGCTCAAGCAAGGATAATTTTGTATTTTATTTTATTATAGAATGTCCATTAATTTCATTTAAAATCATTATTACTTTATTTTGCCATGTCTAATGCACTCCTGTGTTTTTGGCCCAAACTTTGAGAGAGAAAAAATCTTGTTTTAATTTTTTAATTCAAATTTTCATTTGTTTACATTTAGGTACTTGTTTTATGTATTATAAAGGAATTTTAGCATTTATATTTTAACATATTATTATGGTACAAGAAATTTTATATGACAAATAGTTACAAAACACAAGGACAGATACAAGGTACAAGAAATTTTATGTATCAGTGACAAATTTACGATATTTACACATCATAGAAGACCAAGAACTCTTCATCATTGCAAGGTTGTCGTAAGTTCAACAAAACCGATTATTGTAGGGTATTATTTTGCATATGGATGTCATTATTGATTTCTATAGTTGCACTTAACTCATAAGCATAAATAAATGAATAGAAAACATTTATATAGATATGAAATTAGTACTACCCATGTTTAATGCACATCCTTATTTTTCCACAAATTTGGGCAAAAAAGTGCGTATCATACCTGGCAAAATACAGTGTTTGCTTACATAGCACTTACATTCATATGTATAATTTGTAAATCTTTAGGTAATCAGTTGGCATATGAAAATAGAAGAACTCCGTCTTCAAGAGCTTAAACTAAATAGAGAATTAGTCAAGGATAAAGAAGAAATAAAATATTTGAATAATATAATTTCTGAATATGAGCATACAATCAGCAGTCTGGAGGAAGAAATTGTGCAGCAGAACAAGGTTTCATTTTATATTTATTTTTATGTTTTGTTGCTAAGATTTTAAACATAAGAACACTGTATGTGTGACTATATCATTCTCCTAATTGAATTTAGCTCCCATTATTGTATAAAATATTCAATATCTTATTTTCTAAACCATTCTAAAAATATGTATTTATTTTGTAATTCATCTTAAACTTAAAAGGAACAATATATAAGCACATTTTTCTCTACCCCTTAGTAAATATATAGTTCCATGGTGAAAGGGACTTGGCTTTGTTCACTGCTGTTTTTGCATTGCCCAGAATAGTGCTTTGCACATAATATCTGTCATTAAATATGTTTTGGTCGGGTGGGTGGATGGATGGATGGATGGATGCACAGATGGATTGAGTTCCTGAGTCCACATTTGCCTATCTCTATGATCTTAGGCAAGTTATTTCACCTTTCTGAGTTTGCTTTCTTTTCCCATAAAATGAGAATAGTGGCCTCAAAGAGTTATTGTGAGGACCAAATAAGAAAATGTACGTAAAAATTCTTGTTAATTGCTTGGTGAGTGTCTCTGTGTGTTTCTGACACAAACTGTCTTTTTTCAGTTTCATGAAGAAAGGCAAATGGCCTGGGATCAAAGAGAAGTTGAGCTGGAACGTCAACTAGATATTTTTGACCGTCAGCAAAATGAAATACTACAAGCAGCACAAAAGGTATGAGTGATTAATCCTGTTTGCTACTCTGTAGCATGGCCTATAATGTTAACCAATGTTTTCTAAAGTCAGATGGAATTTTAATTTATTTTTTTATATTTCAAATATAAGGGGTTTAACCATGTCTTGTCATATAGTTGTAAAAGTTAATATTGTTTTTCTCAGTGCTACAGATGGTTTTTTTTAATGCTGTTTTTTTAATAGTTTGAAGAGGTTACAGGATCAATGCCAGACCCTACTTTGCCCCTTCCAAATCAACTTGAGATTGCATTAAGAAAAATTAAGGAGAATGCTCGAATAATCCTAGAAACACGGGCGACTTGCAAATCATTAGAAGAGGTAATTAGAAAAATTTGCATTTTGATTAGTGTATTATTGGGTATGTGGAATTTTCTAAATAATATTTTTAATGAGAATGAAGCATAGAATGATGAATCTGTAGCTAATTCCACTTTCCTTTTCTATTCTCTCATAATGTTTCCTATAGCCAATAAAGAACCACAGATATGGCTAATTTGAATTCATTATTCATTTAATCACTACTTGTCACTTTTGGGCACACTGATCAGTAGTAGGGAGCATGGAGGAAGGAAACAAAAAGAACATTTGATTGTAGTTTTATGAGCGATATATTACCTTTTTCTGTATGATCAAGAATTGTTTTCATCCTTGTTTATTTTTATGTTTTATTTGAAGCGCATGTTATATTCTCTATGAATCAGTTTCAGTTGATTCCTTTTGTGGGTGGTTAAAGTGTTTGCAGAAGAGCTAGAAATTACTTGTTAGTTTAATCTAGCTCTTAAATTTGATTACTAGGTTATCAAATCTGTCTTTATTAAATCACACAGAATATAATAAACTGAATATGATTTTACTTTTGGTTTACATCTAAGCAAATACACTTAAAAATAATTTTGCCAGTAAAATTGTACATTTTTAATCAATTGAGGAAACTTCGATTTTCTTCAGTAATGGTAAAATTTGTCATTTATATGAATTTCCACAGAGTTACTTCATTTAAAACATCTACCTTGGGCCGGCCGAGTGGCGCATTGGTTAAGCGCTGGTTTTGTGATGCCAGCGGCCCCGGTTCGGATCCCACATGAGGGCCAGTGACACTGCCCTCTACAGCTAACAACAGCTCCACCTGGAGCTGGGCTGTATGAGCCCCGGTGATGGTGTGGGCTGCAGCCCCTGCTGCAGTGGGCTGCCATAGGCTACAGTGAGTGGCCCGCAGCCAGTGTGAGCGGCTGGCAGCCAAGCGTGAGCTGCCAATAGCCGCGGTGAGCGACATCCAGAGGCCAGCGACCGATCTGCCTCATCCGGGAAGAGCGCAATGACGATACCAACAGTGAAGCAACATCCTCCGCAACTAAACTGAAGAACAAAAAGACAGCAACTTGTCTGTTCCCCTTCCCCGATTCCCCAACGCTGTTCCCCTCCGCCAATTCCCCAATAAAATCTTAAAAAAAAAAAAAAAAAAATCTGCCTTAATCTTGAAGAGTGAACACTTTTTCTGTTTTGTTTTCATAAACCACAGATTGTATAATAGTGATTGATTGACTTGGGCCACTAAAATTCCAATTTTCATACTCAGCTTATTTTTATGAATTACTCTTCTAGTGCTCTGATAGTCAATGGACTGAAATAAAAGGAATGATTTATTACATTTCCTTTCTAAATCTAGCACCACTACACATTTTTAGTTCTAAAACTACAAGATCTATATAAAAGACCTTAAATTTCATTTTCATGATAACAGTGAAGTTTCTAACACGTGTAAATAAATAAAATAAATAATAAATAAACAAGTAATTAAATAAATAAAATACACAGATAACTATGCTGTCACATAGAAATGTAATCTATTTAACCTTATTGTATATCATTTGGCTACTCTAAGTATGATGTGAAAAATAAAGGGAAACTCCTGTTTTAGCTTATCACTAAAATTCAGATGAAACTTTTTTTTTTTAAGATTTTTATTGGAGAATTGGGGGAGGGGAACAGACAAGTTCCTATCCTTTTGTTCTTCAGTCTAGTTGCGGAGAACATTGCTTGACTGGCCCATGTTGGTGTTCATTGTGCTCTTCCCGGGTAGGCAGATCGGCCGACGGCCTCTGAACGGCCGCTCATGGTGGCTCTTGGCAGCTCACTCCGGTTGCTGGCCACTTACTGTAGCTTATGGCAGCCCACTGCAGCAGGTGTTGCAGCCTACACCATCTCTGGGACTCATGCAGCCCAGCTCCAGATGGAGTTGTTGTTCACCATCTTAGCTGTAGAGGGCAGTGTCACTGGCCCTTATATGTGGGATCTAAACCAGGACCGCTGGCGTCCCAAGCCAGATCTTAACCAATGCACCACTCGGCCAGCCCCAGATGAAACATTTTTAAAATAAAAAATATATTCATTTTTTGTTGTTGTTGTTCTTGAGTTAGTCATATTTTAATTTATTGTTAATTAGTGTCAGGTGTACAACACAGTGCAATAGTTATACCTTTTACCCCTCAAAGTGACAACCCCCTCCCCCAATTCACCACCCCACTCTTCCCCCCCATATCATACATATCTATTACACTTCCTCTGACTCCCTTCCACAGTATAATCCACATCCCGTGACTATCTATATATTCAATTACAGTTGGTATACAATATTATACAACCTCAGCTTCAGGTATACAGTACAGTGATAAAAAAAAAATCTTAATGATTTATTATGATTTGATCATTGCAGAAGCTAAAAGAAAAAGAATCTGCTGCATGGTTAGCAGAGCAAAATATTCTGTCAAGAGACAAAATAATCAGTGAGCTGAGGCTCCGACTACCTGCCACTGCGGAACGAGAAAAGCTCATAGCAGACCTGGGTAGAAAGGAGGTGGAACCACAGTCACATCACACACTGAAAATTGCTCAACAGACCATTGCCAACATGCAGGCAAGGTTAAATCAAAAGGAAGAAGTGTTAAAGAAGTATCAGCATCTCCTGGAAAAAGCCAGAGAGGTATTTTATTATGCTGTGCTATTTTATTTATTATGTTTTTTAATCAAATACAAATATTATTCTGCCCGGATGTAGTAGTTCATGTCGTGCTTTCAAATGATTGTTTGAGAATTACTTTCAGGTGATTGGATTACAGATCTGTCAGTAACACTGGCAGTTTGTGTATTTTAATCTTTCTCTTATGGACTGGTTAAGCCAGAAAGAGTTGTCATGGTGCATCCATATGATACTGAAAAATATCAGTTGAGTTTATACGTGAATGTTGAGGCAATAAGTTGGAATGAAATCTGTCACACTAGTAGTCAGTGAAATCAGATTTGCTAGAACTTTTGATGGGTGGAATCTACATTTAAAAACATTCCTAGAAACAAGTCAAAAGATGGTAGATACATATTATTCTAATATTAAGGTTAAGCTATGATGTAAGGCTGGACTTGTTCACTTGAACAGGTGCAAGCGGAAATGCATAGTGGTGTAAACATACATGTGGAAAGGAAAGTGTTCCTTCTTTATCTCAGGGATTTGGGAACATTAAAGATAACACCTATTTAAGACCTCTAGAATGGGAATTTATTGACATCATAGTTTAAGTTACAGTTTTAATTTGCTGCAAAACAGGAGCAAAGAGAAATGATAAAGAAACATGAGGAAGACCTCCACGTTCTTCATCATAAATTGGAACGGCAGGCTGATAGTTCACTCAATAAATTCAAACAAACAGCTTGGGTAAGATTCTAAAAACTTTGTCCTGTTCTTTATAGAGTTTGGAGACCATATACTTGAAAATTTAGCTCCCTTATTTTGTTTTTGTTTTGCTTTTGGGGAGAGAGGGGCAAGCCATCCTATTTTTGTGCCAGAATAATCTTCTACAAGCACAGGTCTGATCATTCTCCTCCCTAGACCCACATCCTTTAGTATCTCACTACTGCCCTACAAAGTCACGTTCATATTCTTTAACCATGTGCTCAAAGCCTTCCATGATCTGACCTTAGTCTTTTGTTTTCTAATTCTGCTTATTATTATATAAGCTTACCAAAATCTAACTGATTTTCCTATTCTGTGTCTGGTTCAGACTTGCCTCTTTTGATCTTCTGTATGTGTGAAATGATCTGTTTTTCATCTCTTACCATGAACACCTTACGTCCTTGAGCTTTAACTCATTAATGCGATCTGCATTTATTGACCTTCCACAGTATGTATACACTTTGCTAGGTCCTGGGAATACAGAGAATATGATCTCTATTTTCTGTTTTCTTGAAGTTTTCATTGCTTGTTAAATTTTAGATCACATATTATTCTTGATCATTTGGGAACCAAATTAAAATTATGGAAAAATTATGGCCTTGAGTTATAGATGTTCATGGCTAATTTATTCATACTTCATAGGATTTAATAAAACAACCTCCTACTCCAGTTCCTACCAACAAACATTTTATGCGTCTGGCTGAGATGGAACAGACAGTAGCAGAACAAGATGACTCTCTCTCCTCACTTTTGGTCAAATTAAAAAAGGTGTCTCAAGATTTAGAGAGACAAAAAGAAATCACTAAATTAAAGATCAAAGAGTTTGAAAATATGAAATTACGGTAAGTCTTAGCAATGTGTTCTAAAAATAGGTAAATGTAACAATGATATAATGAGAATAAACGTGTCGTGCATTGTTCTAAAACCAATATGCATATTATCTGGTTTTTATTATATGTAGCCTCTGGACTACATATAACATAGGTTATACTCTCCCGTTTTTCACATAGGAAACTAGGCCCCAGGAAGTCTCAGGGAGGAGGTGGGAAAGTCACAATTTTAATCTAGTCAATCTGACTCAAGCGCCAACTCAGATCCTGGTCCAGAATCTTGTTTTTAACCTCCGTAAGCTTCCCTTTTGTCATCTGTAAAACGGAAATGACAATACTTACCCTGGCTCTTTCAGGGTGGTTATTTGAAGGCCAAATGATACTGGATATGAATGTAATTTGAAAAAGTTTAAAGTAACAAATAAATATAAAACTTTAGTTTATACATCTATAAAATAATAGTTTCTGGCACATAATAGAGGTTCAAAAAATAGTTATTGAATGAAAAATTAGCAATTTTTTTTTATTAACCATAGTAACAGTAAAGGGTTCACAGCATTCATCTCTGTATCAGAGACTTTAAACATTGCTCAACCAATTTATCAGAATATAGATTTGAAACCTTAAATAGGTTTATAGTTATGTATTTTATAATCATTGTACAACTATCTCTCTGCACCTTGCTTTCTTATCTGAAAAAAATGAGTTGAACTATTTGACTTACAATTGCATTCTAGCTCTGAAGCTCTCATAAATTCTTTACTCACTTATCCAAGATGTTTCTAATGAAATTAACACTGCTTTTGCTTTAAGAAGCTGCCACTTTAAAGAAATTATTCTTTAAAAGAGAATTAGCAATAGCATCTGGTATTTTTTGAATCTAATCTTCCCCATTCTATTAAATTTTATACATGAGATGTTATTTTTGGTATAGTAAGTCTCTGTCATGTTTTAGAATGTAAGATTACGTCTGCTTTGAACCTCATTCCTGGGTGTTAAAAATAACCATGTTTTCAAGTTACCGTGTGTGTGTGTGTGTGTGTGTGTGTGTGTGTGTGTGTGTGTGTGTGTGTGTTTGCCAACAGTTGTTTTATATTTTGCCATGCCATTTAGTCTAAAATTATACTTTTATCCTCTGAGTGATAATTGGTATTGTCAATGTGAGAATATCCAAACCTGTGGGAAACTATTATGAGTTTATTTGAGCCAAACAAGACTTCATCAGACATCAAAGTGCTTCCCAGAATGACAGTTTGCAGTTTCTTTTATGCATTTGGAATTAATGAAGGGACAGCAAGAAAGTTTACTTGAAGGTGGGAGAAAGCAAGGCAGGGATTGGGTTACAGGATGATTAACAAGATTATGTGCCTTTACAGAGGCTTCTGAAAAAGACACATTTTTAAAGGTGTGTAAATTAAACACCTAGGTGCACAGAAACAAGGGACAGGGCTACATAAGGCAAAGATAAGCCTTTTACTAAAGGAGTTGTAGGCCTGGGCCTGACTGCCCACTGTGACCTGCCCAGTTAGGAATTTATGATCAGATCACCCTGAAGTTACTTTAGGTAGATTTATTACAGTGCCCCTTTTTTTGTCCACAGTATGCATATTGTAATGTGTCTTAGCGATTTACAGATCTGTGTGTTTTCCTTAGTAAAACCTTATATTTTCAGAATTCAGTAATTATTTACAGTGACAAGTTTTTTGCTATAAGCAACACGTCTCAGAGTGTTTAACACAAATTCATAGTTTATTACAGTCTCCTTATTGGTCAGTTTCAATCTCCATATTGATGAACTTGTTAATACAGTGTCTAACTACATACTGAACCGGATGTAATTTAGAATATCAGACTTACTAATGGCTAATGGACAGTAGGGTTAATTGAATTAAGTGTCTGCTTATAGTATCTACTTCCATATCTGTAGATAATAGATATTAGTTGTAGATATAATATGAGTGATTTTAGAACCATAAACAAATTAATAATACATGTGATTTCTGTGAAAGTTTATATTTTGTCTTTGAAACATGACCCTATCATGGCAGTGGTTCTCAGCTGAGGTAATTATTCAGTCCTCCTTCCCCCCACCCTAAAACATTTGGTGATGTCTGGAGACATTTTTGATTGTCGCTACCAGGAGGTACTACTGGCATCTAGTGGATTGAAGCAAGGGCTAAACGTCTTACAACGTACAGGACAGCTCTCCTGTCCCCAGTCAAAAAATCAATAGTGCCATGGATGAGAAACCCTGATATAGAGGAAGCAGTCACATCTCGCAGGACAAATAGTATTTAAAGTGATATTTTGTTCATTTTCAGTATTATTTTTCTAGAGCCATACAATTACTTGATGCAATAGTTAGCAAAAATAGTTGACAGAAACTGGAATGAAAAGGTCTATTTTATGTTAAGTTTAAGAGTAGTTAAGTGGGATAAAGAATTGCACTTCTTTTGGATTTGGATCAAGACTTAGATTTTAAGAATACTTAGGACCAAACATTTGCTTTTTATATAACGTGTATCAATCAGAGTGTTAATTGTAGCAACCAATACAAAATATCTGCTTGTACTAGGCTCCAAGAAAACCATGCAGATGAAGTAAAAAAAGTGAAAGCAGAAGTAGAGGATTTAAAGTATCTTCTGGCCCAGTCACAAAAGGAGTCACAGAGTTTAAAATCTGAACTTCAGGCTCAAAAAGAAGCAAATTCAAGAGCTCCAACAACTACAATGAGAAACTTAGTAGAAAGGTTAAAGAGCCAATTAGCCCTTAAAGAGAAACAGCAAAAAGTAAGTAACAACAAAAAATTATCAACATTCAGGAAATACATGTGGTAGCTTGCTTTTAGAGTAGACTTGTAAAAGATAATACTGTTTATCTCTCTGTTGTATAATAAAGAATATAAGCCTTCTCTTATGCTAAAGCAAGGTCTTTTAAGATAATTCTTTTAAATAGCTGTATTGTTGATAGTTTTTAATGTAGATATAGCCCAGGTTATCCTTTTATGTTGTCTTCAATCTGATTTGTAAGAAATAAGGGGGAATCTTAACTCCATACTATCTTCTCCATTTTTACTGGGATTTTATGATACTGAGGCTATTTGAATAATTGAACAATTTTGAACAGTTTTGTAATTAAGAGGGAGATGTGACAGTGAATAGGAAGGATTAAAGAAGATCACAGAGTTTTATGAGGAGTTGGTCAGTGGATTATCAGATTTATTAGTTTCTAAAATTTATCTCAGATTTGATATACTTAATTGTTTTAGAAGGTGCTATTGTTTTCCTGTGCTAGCTCATGAAATTTATTGGCAAACTTTAAGCCTTTTTTAATTCTGTAACTTTCTTAGGCTACTTAAATTCAATTAATATTACATGGAAGTATGTACTGAGTAATTCAGATAAATGTCTAAATTTGGATATTTGAAAACAAAACGTACCTGTTATTTGTAATACAAATTGCATGATTTAATGCTGTGTTCCCCAAATTATTATTTTCAAGATTTTGAATTCTCATAATCAATTTGAAAAGAACTGAGTTCAGTTACTAAAGGAAATTCATTGAAAAAGTTGGGTTGTTAGTTTGTGAATTATGTTTGATTAAACACATGGTATTTTATAAAAATAGTTGAAAGGAATTAAGCTTATTTATTTTTTATATTACATATTTCTCATGTAAAATATCAATTTTTCAAAATAAATTGTGTATATGTTGTAATTTTTAGGCACTTAGTCGAGCACTTTTAGAACTCCGGGCAGAAATGACAGCAGCAGCTGAAGAACGCATTATTTCCACAACTTCTCAGAAAGAGGCCAGTCTCAATGTTCAACAAGTTGTCGATAGACATACTAAAGAGCTAAAGGTGAGCATCAGTCCATTCATTAGTATAACAGAATTCCTGATAATTCCACTGGAAAACAATTCACTTTTTTTCTTCAACAATAAATATTTTTATTGTACTTATGCACTGGTTATCATTTTGGGGATTTGCAAATGATAGACCATTCAAAGCTATTCTTCTTAATATAATTAAATTTAAGAAAAATTTTACTTATGATTTTTACTTCTGTATTGATAAGTGAGATAAACGTGTAGATCTTTTTGTTTTGTTTTCTTCTTTTGCCATATCAGAATTTTCTATCTAGTTTTTGCTAGCTCATACTGTGAATTAATTAGCCTTCTTTTTTACTCCCTGAAATAGTTTATGGAAATCATGTAGTCCTTGACATTTAATCTGTAGAACTGCCTGGCTCTGAAGGCTTTTTTTGAAGTTATTTATTTTTTGGTAATGTATTTTATTATTTTCTTACCCAGTTGTTAGGTTTGGTAGTTTAAACCTTTTTTTCCAAAACATGTATATGTCATAAGGATTTTCATATATCTTTACACAAAATTTTATATACTATAATCTGGGTAAAATGAAAAATCTTTATATAGGTTGTTTTTGTTTGTAATTTTGATTTACTCTTGGTTGATTTGTGTATATCCTTCACCACTATTAAACTGTATAAGGATTGGATTTTACTCAGATTTTTAAAATCTCCTATTGTGCCTATCAAGATTATGAGCATAGTTGACATAAAAATCCATTAAGTAATAAATATATAAATAGGAATAACCCCCTTTGTTGATGTCTTCTTCATTCAGTACTTTTCTCTTTGCCTGAAATATCCTCTTTGACCTCTTCATATTCTTCAAGTTCTTTTTCTCGAAGCCTTTTTTGACTTTTCCAGGAAAGTTTATGTTTTTCTTCTAACCGCATTATAATACTACTAATTTCCTATTAGTAGTATTAGTAATACCTTTGGCCTGTAATAATTTATTCAACAAAACATATATTACCAGTATTCCCATCACTGTTACTGTATGGGACAGCTAGGCACTCCTTTCTATATATACGGGTACTTTCTTTTGTATACTATCTAGTATTACAAATTATCGTTTCACGTCTTGTCTTTACAAAGTAGATTAGAAACTACTTCTAGTCACATATTTTGTGTATACTAACTACTCTTATGCTTCATATTGTTTAAAACATTACTGTGTACATTTATATGTACTTGTTTCTTTAATAAATTAATTCAGCCATAATGAAACATTTGTTTATTTGATAAAATTTTGGTTCTAGGTGTTTGTGAAGATGAATTGCTTTAGACTGTTTCTTCATGTTTTATTTTTTTAACTCAAAGTAGACTTGGTTTATACGAAATGAAGATGGAAAAATATATGTAGTTTTTTCTTTTTCTTATGTACTTAAACATTTAGATTAAAACTTTCTTCTTAAGTATTAATAGCATACTTTCATATTATTTTGCTTTTATCATTGATACTTGGTGAAGATTTATGAATTAAGCCTTTCTTTATTTTGTATTAGTTACAAATTGAAGATTTAAGTGAAAATCTTTTAAAATTGAAAGAAGCTCTTAAAACAAGTAAAAACAGAGAAAACTCACTAACTGATGATTTGAATGACTTAACCAATGAGCTACAAAAAAACCAAAAAGCCTATAATAAAATGCTCAGAGAGAAAGATGGAATTGATCAAGAAAATGATGAACTGAAAAGGCAAATTAGAAGACTAACTAGTGGATTACAGGTAATTTTATATTTGTGATAATATCTTTGATTTATAATACATAGGTAGCAGTTGATTCCCATTCTTGAATTTTATATATATTTGCTAAAACTAGCTTTCAAATCACCTTGATTAATGTAGCTAACTACTTCAGTGACCTCTATTGTATTTGTAATTTTGGAGTAGCATATCTTGTTAAAATGTCGATTCAGCTACCATGTTATATATCAGTAATGTCATTCATTTAGAAAGTATGGTAAGCTATAATCTCAGAAAATTTCTTTAATTGGAATATTTGTTGTGTATTTTGTTTCATACATTTTTACTTATGAAATGTTAAAATACATCTTATTTTTCAGGGCAAACCTCCGATAGATCATAAACAAAGTTTAATTGAAGAACTCCAAAAGAAAATTAAAAAGCTAGAAAGCCAACTAGAAAGAAAGGTGGATGAGGTAGAAATAAAACCTATGAAAGAAAAGGTATGTGAAGAAACATACTGATATGTTTAAGGTAATTGATAGACTAAGTTAAATATGTAATTGAAGAGTAGCTAATATACTATATTAATTTAAAAACCTAATAATACTATGAATGATACTGGACAATGTGGAGAAGCCTAAGACAAGTTTCTGTTCTTTAGGAATTTACAAGTGTACTTGAGGAGACATCTATAATGTAACTGTTATTTGGAAATCATTACATCGTCTCCCATGTCATCTTCCTGATATTTTATGACATCTTCCTCCAAAATCTTTTCACACCTTACATATCCAACTGTATTTATCACTTCTTCCAATTGTAATTGTTCACATATTGGTGACTTGATTTTAGGGAAAGAAAGCTGGGCATTTGTAGTCTCCTATCTTAACCCAAAATGTCCTTTTTATCCTTTACTGGACTTGACTGTTATTTCAGGGTAAAGAACGTGATTTGGAATATATTCAATACTTGCAGTAACATTAAATAACTAACCCACTCCTGAATTATTTCTGTAATGTGAGAAAAATTGCTTAACATCTTCTTACAAGTTAACTGATAAATTATTTTATAATAAAAATTACTGATAAAAATAATCAACCCAAAGAAAAAATAAAACTGGCTAAAATACATATAATTTTGTTTGTTACAAATAATAAACTGAAGACTTATATCTTGTTGGTAGCATTCAAATATAAAAAAAAGTGACCTGGAAAATATTGGTGCTAGTAGTAATGTTTGCCCCTGAAGAAATCACAACAGAGAAACTATGGTTAGGAAACATATCAGAAATAATCAATTTTTATAAAATAATTTCAATAACATGAAAATAGAAAATTACATATCTTTAGTGACTCTATAGAAAATGGGTAATGGGATTAAATGTCTTACCAGTATATTACCAAAAAAAATGTTTTCAGTATGAAAATTCATCAAGGTCAGTATAATTTTGGTGAAAATGTTTGCATTTATATACATGGAATCACAACATACTTGCTGTTGGAAGCTTTGTTGGTGAAAACTGCAAGACCAGACTGCCTTTACTCTTCTAGACTGCTTTCTTCACTGCCTCCCTACTTGGGCAAGGGTCTAATCAATCCTTGGATACCAGTTCCTAATGTAATTCCTATCAGAATACCTTGATAGCCTTGTGACTTTGCCTGGACTCCTAACCTTTATGCTTTAGCTTATTTCTCTGTAAAACACATAATACTGTTTGTATTGCCAGTTTCTCAAGATTATTTTGACAATGAAATGAAATAATAAGTGGAAGTTTTTTGTAAGCCATCAAGTCCATACCAGAGTATGATATTACTACTAACTAGAAAAAGAAAGAGAACTCAGGCAGTTACACTGATATTAAAATTTATGTCCAGCAATCTACTGAGAATATTTTTTCAGATTCCAGTGCGGATGTTTCCAATTTATGAATGTATTTATACTCAAAGAATGCTTTGAGTTGAAGTTTCAACACTGTTTTCTCTATAAACAATGTCTGTACCCTATCTATATAACAGAACCCACCGCCATGGCTTGCAGTCCTATTTTTCTTATGCTGCTTTACTTTTCTTCGGAGCACTTACTACTATCTGACATACTAGAGATTTACTTAGCTATGTGTTCATCTTTTGGACTGTAAGTTTTGATGGCAGGAACTTTGCCTATGTGTTTGTTGTTATATCCTCAGCACCCAGAACAGTCCCTGGCACATGGTAAATGTTCAGTATTTGTTGAATGAATGAAAATTTTCAAATGCAATAACATTATTTTGAAATCTGTGCATAAGAAGCTATTGGTACAGAAAATATGAAAAGAAAACTTCTCTTCCTATCTTCTTTTCTCTCCTTTCCTCATTCAGTCTAAAACAGACCTTTGGTGATATTTGCTTTTATTATTTTCTGTTGTTGATTTTTAAATGACTTCAGCTATTCTTTCCTGCGTACTCCAGGGGATGCTGTCAGATAGTATAGAATTGCCCAGTCCCTATAAAGTGCCATATGCTGCAGAATTATTTACTTACATACCTTATGTCCCCAACTAATGTTTATATTTCTGGAGATACACAAAATTCTTTGTATATATGTCAGAAAAAAGTGACATTTTTACATTTTTTAAAAGGGTATTTGTTAGCTGAACTAAGTACAAAATTAGCCAGTATCAGAAAAGATAGCATTGATAGGGCAACTTATCTTAGTTGGGCATTTGACTTTAAACTGGGTATTTGACTTTAAATTATGGTTTTTAACTCTTCCAAGCCCCAGCATTCTCCTTTATAGTAAATATAATGTTTCATAATGTGTCTTCACTGTTTCAAATGAAAGTCATGGTTAATATAAACTCGTATCTATATACAAAACCTCAAAAATACCATTATAAGTACCCTAAATGAAATATAAAAGAGAAACATAAAGGGAAAATAACTTGTAAGAATAATAAATACATATTTTTTTTCATATTTCAACATGTAAATGCTCTGGTATGACTGCACTAGAAAACCTAACAAGGTACCCTTGACCTTGCACCTTTAGGCAATGTTAATGTGAATTCAGACTGATGCAGACGTATTCTATTGGCAGCTTATATGTCAAAATGCATTGCCATTTGTAATTTGATTTCCAAAATGGTAAATAATTATTGGTACAGTTTTCAGCAACATGATGATTGACGTCAACAGACTTTTCCTTTATAAGGCTGTTGTATTCCTAGAAAATTTAGTACATGGTAAAACCATTAAAAAATTCCTTGGTAGAATGAAGATGTAAATTCTTAGCTTAGACAACTGTGAACAGAATTTTTAACTATATGTAATAACGTGCAGTAGGGCATTTGACAGTTGTTCAGTACATGGACTGTTTGGCACTTTCCTCCGACACTTTATCTCAGTTTTAACAAGCCATGGCACCAATCCCTGAAGGGCCTTCATTCCCTTCTCTGCCCGCCCCCTATAGCACTTACTGCCAATAACATAACTACAATTTTTCTTTTCTTGTTTTTTATCTGTATTCTGCACCCTTTCCCTAATTCACCCACCCAACCAACATAAACTAGACTCTACTGTCCATGAAGATAGAATTTGTTTGTGTGGTTTATTCCTAGTGCTTCTATTGTGTGCTGCTTCTATTCCTAGTGCCTAAAGTAGAACCTGGTACCTGGTTAGCACTAAATAAATACCTGTTGAATAAGAGTAGCAACGTGCATTGAAGGGGCTGTGATGTTAGGAGATTACTATGGGGTGACAAAATCATGTTGATCATTTGGACATATAGATTCTTTGTGAGAGGCTTACTGTAGTCATGGTCATCTGTATTAAAATCTTCATGTAAGGAGACCTCTATGGTGTTGGCATTAGTCCAAACTGTTCTCCAGAATTTGATTTGTCAAGTTATAGAATATAGAATTCTTAAACTGAAGCTTGGTTTTTGCGAATAGCTTGGCATGCCTAAAGATTATAGATGTTCGAACCGGTAAACTGTAATTGATAACTCTTAAAATGAAATTAAAAACAATATTGATCATGTTCATCCTCCTTTATTGTTTACAGAGTGCTAGAGAAGAATTAATTAGATGGGAAGAAGGTAAAAAATGGCAAAGCAAAATAGAGGGAATTCGAAACAAGTTAAAAGAAAAAGAGGGGGAAGTCTATATTCTAACAAAGCAATTGAATACTTTGAAGGATCTTTTTGCCAAGTGAGTTTAATGTAAAAGTAATTAATTATGTGTAAAGTCTTTAACTGACCTGGAAATTAGTATATAGTTTTATTATACTTGATAATACAAGAAATTTTCTAGTTTTAGTCATCATTTATTATCTATCATTCACTTTTTTTTCTTTAAAATGTGTTTTAAATATATTTTAACAATTTATAAATGGAGTCCCCTATAATTTTAATATAAGATAACTCATAGAAAATATAAAATGACCTAATTTTTGTATATTGGTTTTGTAATGAGTAAAGTACAGTTTAATAAATTGAACAAGCCACAAGTTAATGGTATATTCTCATGATTCCATTTTAAATCCCACAGAGCTGATAAAGAGAAACTTACTTTGCAGAGGAAATTAAAATCAACTGGCATGACTGTTAATCAAGTTATGGGAGTGAGAGCTTTGGAGTCAGAAAAAGAGTTGGAAGAACTAAAAAAGAGAAATCTTGAATTAGAAAATGACATATCATATATGAGGTAAGCTATTATGTGGAAATGTGCCATCCATTATAATGAGGGAAAACAGGTTGACCCATAGAAACTAATACAATAAATGTGTTATTTTAAGCTTGGGTTCTGTTGATTGCCTTTTCATGTGAGTTAAGATATTCCTGTTTCTTTGTGTACAGGAACTGTATTCTTTTGGACTGTATTCTTGAACTTTTGTATAATGTTGTGGGACTCTGGATCTTGGTTAAAATCTGTGGGAAAATGTAGATATTTTTTGTTTTAGCAGGCAGTCGGTCTGGGTAGTAGGTTCAGGCCCTAAGTTCTATCTTGTTTTCTTGTGGTGCAGGGTTCCAACATCAGTTTCATTGCAAAGCCTTTACAGTACCGTTTGGGTCTGTCTGTCCTGCCTATGTACCTCCCAGGTGACAGTCTGGTATGTGGGCTACCTTCTCCCTGTGAGTTCAGTTCTCAGGGTCATTGGTGTTCTGAATAGGGTCATACTCTTACATGCGCAGCTCAAGGGTGAGCCCAGAAGTTCATAAACAACTTTGTAGTTGTGTGAGCGCCTCCCTTTCTGTGATCTCCCTGACACTTCCTATTGCCCTAGGGCTCCCCTTTTGGTACTTGGAACCTAACCCAGCTCTTTAGTTTCCCTGTTCTACCATGCCCTTGAGCATTTGTGCACATATCTGCAACCAAGCGCGCCACAGAGGGCAGAAAGGAGAAGGGGTGGCGGCGGCGGGGAGACTGCTTCCACTCTACATTCCTCCCCATCACAGCTCTGCTGATTAGAGGCCGGGGTTCCCCTCTCTGAACATTTTGCCTGTGGGTTCCCGTTGTCCTCTGCCACCACTGCCTATGGGGTTGCTTGAGGGCTGTGGCATGGAAAGAACAGAGAGAAGAAAAAAATAATGAGGATTTAAGCACTCCCTGTGCTAGAATTGTAAGGCTCCCATACTGCTCGCTCAGTACTGACACTCACTTTGATGTTTTAAGCAATGTTGTGTCCCAGCCAATAAATACTAGAGAAAAAGGTAAATTCACCACCTGTTTTCTGATGCTTCAAATTCTGGTATTTTGTCCCAGTCTGTAAACTGTTTACTTTTCAAAGTCCTCAAGTACATACTCCATGAATTTGGGAGGGATGAGGTTGGATGTGTTTACTCCATGGCACCTGGATCTGGGAACTTCCATTTCATTTCTTCAGCAGAGCCTTTGAGATTTTTCTTGTTTTGCTCTCTTTCCAAGTTGTCTTCTGATATAGTCATGGCAGTTCAAAGCAAAATAAAATCATGTCCTAACAACAACAATTAAAACTATAATTTTCTGTTTCATTCATTTCTTCCAAGGCGAAGATTATATTTATCTAATTTTTTTTATCCTTTTGTAAGTGTTTACAAATGATCTGTAATCATGTTACTGATCAATGGCAAAGTCTGGTACCTATAATATTTGGGTATGAAGTTACTTACCGTTCTTAAATTTAGTATACTTTCTCTTTCTATTGATCTTTAAAAATTACCATTAGTGCTTCTTTATTAATGTGTACTATTGTGACATTATTAATGTAATGTGAGCATAGGAAGTTGAACTCCTTTAAAGGAACATTTATGAGCGCCTAACTTACATTCCAATTCCATTCCTTGTATGTCATTGTTTCTTAACTTGTTCAGAATTTTCCTTGATGGGAAAAAAAAAAAGATGGAAGAATTCTTCTTTCTTTTTTTTTCAAAGATTTTATTGGGGGATTGGGGGAGGGGAACAGCGTTGGGGAATCGGGGAAGGGGAACAGACAAGTTGCTGTCCTTTTGTTGTTCTTCAGTCTAGTTGTGGAGGACGTTGCTTCACTGGCCTGTGTTGGTATTATCATTGCGCTTTTCCCGGGCGAAGCAGTTGCTCACCTTCCATTGGACGGCCACTCATGGAGGCTCTTGGCAGCTCATGCCAGCTGCCTGCCCCTCACACTGGCTGCCTGCCTCTCATGGTAGCTTATGGCAGCCCACTGCAGCAGGGGCTGCAGCCAACGCTGTCACCGGTAACTCATGGGAGTCCAGCTCCAGGGTGGAGCTGTTGTTCCCCATCTTAGCTGTAGAGAGCGCAGCGTCACTAGCCCTCATGTGGGATCCGAACCGGGGCACTGCTGCTCAGAGCTGGCATCCCAAGCCAACTCTTAACCAACATGCCACTCAGCCGGCCCTCTTCTTTCTTTTGATATCTACTTGCAGCTACTATCTGGTCCTAGCGGTGGCTCTTTCCCTTTTTTTTTTTTCTTTCCCCCTTAGTTTAAATACAGAGGGTGCCAAATAAGAAAGGAAAAAACTGTATTAAATTATGCTGATGGTAATCACTTTGAGCACCTAATGTAATTGCAGGAGTCAAACGTGACTTGTATTCTTTTGTTATCAGTATATATTGAGTATTACAATTTTAATACAGTAGTTTTTTTCCTTTCTTAAAACATGTCTACAAAGTTTTTTGGCACCCTCTGTTTATACTCAGAGCAAAACTAAACCTTTTTCTTCTTTGTAGTTTTTAGAGGGATCAAAATATTATAGTTTTGAAACCTTCTAATTGATCTTTTTTCCTAATAATGTGAATCTATGTGGGCTAAGTAATGGGAAAAGACTTTATAAAAGAGATTGAATTCATCTGTCTTAGTGCAAGGGTAAATTTCTGAATGTTATGCATCGAATCTAGATATTAAAGGGAGGAAGGACATTTCAAGAAAGCAGAACCCGAGCAGAGACATAGAGGCAGGAGTGACTCTGGTGTGTGTGGGTAAGAGTGGGTCTATTTGCCCTGGTAAAGGTGGACTCCTGGACAATTAGGTTGAATAGGTGTGGTTGTACCAGATTATGGGGGCCTCGTAGGTCACATAGAGGAGTGTACACTTGAAGTAACAGATAACCATCCGGCAACAGTAAGAGCCTTTTTAAATCCTTAAGCTTCTTGAGAAGCACATGGATGCGATGAAATTATCATGTAATGTTTTAAAAAGAGTATTTTAATTCAGCTATCATGTAGAATTTCATATAAATAGATGTATGTTCTTTAAAAATGTAATATGTTTCTATAAATCAAAATACACTTTAATGCATAAAGGAACCCTGCAACGAATCATCTGTAGAGGATCATTTTATAATATAAATACTCATGTCCTAATTTAATTTTTGTAAAGTTTGCAAGTTTTGTAGAATTCAAAATAAACACAGTGTTAAGAAATGCATTGTACATTTTCTTTCTCTCCTGGATTTCAATATAATAAAGGAGTGAAAAGTTGAAGTTTGAATAGTAAAGAGTGTGGTTGTTGTTGTAGGACCCATCAAGCTCTTCCTCGAGATTCTGTTATAGAAGATTTACGTTTACAGAATAAATATCTCCAAGAAAAACTTCATGCTTTAGAAACACAGTCTTCGAAGAACGCATATTCTAGGACTTCAGTAAGTGTACATTTTTTTCTTCAAGTTTTTCTATTTTAAAGTTTAGAAGTGTAATAAATTTCTATCTTTTTTGGGCCAAAGCCAGTAGATCTCTGTCTTTAATATTAATGCAATAAGTCAATTTTATTTTTACTAGGTAGTAATGTATATTAACTTCTTTAATCCTTCTTCTGTAATAATAGTAAACTTAAGATTCTTATGCTTTGCATAAAACTTCATTAAAAATGACA
Organism: Aselliscus stoliczkanus; assembly: GCA_033961575.1. Taxonomy (NCBI): domain Eukaryota; kingdom Metazoa; phylum Chordata; class Mammalia; order Chiroptera; family Hipposideridae; genus Aselliscus; species Aselliscus stoliczkanus. The sequence continues at coordinate 123,709,916 of CM066727.1, forward strand.
TGTAGAGATTTTAAATGTAGGTGAGTTTTCCTGTGGCAAGAACATATAATTAGATAAAATAGGAAAATATGTTATAGCAATAGTTCCATCAAACATGTGATATGTCTCTAGTTTTCCATTATAAAGAATCATTAATGTACAGTTGTTTGTTGTATCTTATTTTAAATCACTTAGTATGTATATTTTTGTTATTTTTTTCCTTTTCCTCTTATGTTTCTTCTCTTTCTTCTGCTTCAAGCAGAATCTGTTACGTGACACAGCTCCGCTTTCTAGCCTTGCTACCAGTGTTAATAAATACAGGCATGATATTTTTCACAAAAAGCACACTTTACACAGGAACAAAAAAAAACTCATAACAGTGTTCAGAATTAAAAAAGGGAAGGGAATAGATGCCAGTCACAACTTACATGATCAGGCACCTAGAAATATTCTACAGTATTACAGTAATGAAGAAAAGCACAAAGCCTTAGATACTGTAGATCCGACTGGGTTCAATATATCTGAGGCAAGAGCAAACAATAAGTCAGGCCCATTTAGAACAACTAATGGTACGGTGGCAGATTTTAACTCCAATTTTGAAAATGAACCAGATTCTGAAATTGAGAAAATGAGTCAAGAGTATTGCGAAAATAATAAGCAGGAACATAAAAACAAGGACGAGAATGAGCTAGGCAAGAATGAGCAAGGAGAGGGACACAGAGCTGAAGATGTAAGTCAGAGCACGCGCAGGCATCCAGAAGGACCCGCCCCGCAGGATCACGGTCACACCATGAATCAGTGTGTGGGGGCCGCTGCGCAGGCGGACTCTGCAGCGGAGGAGCCCGTTCCACCCAGAAATGACAGGCCCCAGGTTTGAGCGCGTGGCAGCCCATCACCTCTGTTAGCTGAGTTTTCTTCTAGCAAGTAGTATACGTATGTAGTGCAAATGAAAAAAAATTGTGTAGGATTTGTAGAAAAGAGTAACTATTCATAAACGTCTCCTTAAACCCTAACATTGGACTAGTAACACAAAATTAGTGGTTATACGTTTCCTAATTCATATTAGGACTCCGTTTTCCCATTGGAGCTCACTGAAATGATTCCAGTAGGTAACAGCATAACAAATGACACTTTAAAGGTATTTGTTTGCCTTAGAAATGTCTAATGCAGCATGCTATAAAATCTCACTACAATTAAAATTTCACTACCATGAATATCAATATAGATTTGTTGTGGTGCTGTACGACAGACATTCTCACATACATAGCAAGTTCCTTTTGTGACCACAAAATACATGTTTGCCGTGTATTATAACGTACTTTTTGTAGTGTACTGCTATTTATGTTGTGTTAGACTCTGTACCTACATTTAATTTTCACACTATTTTGCAAGATATTATTTGTATTGTACATAGGAGGCTTGGAGAATAATTAACATCTCTAATGATCAATGAACAGGATTTAAATGCAGGTCCAACTCTACAGTTTATGAACTTGCTGTGTACATACTACTTTTGGTCAGTTTACATTACAATACGGAATAACAGATTTGTTCCCAATTGAAATCAAATAGCATTTACCTTTTTTTTTTCTTTATTCTTGCCACCTAAGATATTCCAGGAACCTGGGCCCTTAAAACATCGACTAAAATTAAATATTAAGAGAAAATGAGTGAAATGACTTAATTCATATTTCATCCCTTTTCCTAGGTTTATAATCCTTTTTTCCACTGGATATTAAGTGATTTAGAATTTGAGACTACCCACTTTATAAAAAAAATAATCAAGCACAGATGTCTCTTTCAAATAATCTATAGTTTAGAATGAGAAGGAAAAATAAATAATAACCCAGGATGGATTCATGCCAAGACAAATGCAAATATACTGTTACTGAATTTCAGAGGATGGGGTAATTACTTTAGCTCAAGGAATGAGGAAAAACTTCCTGAAAGAGGAAGGCATTGAGATGCTTGCTTATGCTGGCTTCTGAGTGTTAGTTTGCTAGGCTACCATAACAAAGCACCACAGATTTGGCAGCTGAAACAACAGAAGTTTATTTTCACAGTTCCAAGCCAGAAGTCCAAAATCAAGGTGCCAGCTGGGTTGATGATTCCCTCTTTAGCCTGTGAAAGAAGTTTCTGTCCCAGCCTCTCTCATTGTCTTGTACACGGCTGTCTTCTCCGTGTCTTCACATCGTCCCCCTTTGTTCTTGTCTCTGTGTTCAGATTTCCCTTTTGTATAAGAACACTAATGACCTTATTTTAACTCAACTATCTCTGAAAAGGCCCTATCTCCAAATACGATCTTTCTGAGGTACTGGGAATTAGGGTTTCAGTCTACGAGTTTGGGAGTGGGGTCGGAGGTGGGCATGATACAGTCCATAACAGATACCAGTCATACTTTATTTCTGGACTAAAGAAAAAACCATCATAAATTACTTTAGTCGTTATGAGAGCAATATGGAGGCATCATATGAGCATGTGTGGATGTTGTTAAATTATACTTGAATCTGCTTCCTATATTAATTAAAATATACTATATTATCTTTTCTCCTGCAAGTTTTGTATTCTAATTTATTTGTGGCTGTATTCTCCAGAGCTCTCCAATTTTCTCATATTTCTTTGAGGAAAAATGTTCCATTTTAGCATACTGTTGTATTATGTAGTCATTTAGCATAGTGTTGTTGTTATCCAGTGTGTCTTATGCAGCTTTTATTTATTAAACCTTAAAAATATTCCTAACTTCATTTTCCGGAAGACTTCAGAAATAGAGTTAGATGATCATTGGCAAAGAGAACAGGAGCTTCAGAGGGAAAACTTGAAGTTGTCATCTGAAAATATTGAACTAAAATTTCAACTTGAACAAGCAAATAAAGATTTGCCAAGATTGAAGGTAAATTTGATGTTCTTTATTATGGTTAGGAAATCTAAAGTCAGAAAACCTTTTTATCTCTACTTAATTGTTATGCTTACCATATTAGTTTATGAAGAAGTCAAAAACTCATATTCATATAATATCATGGTAGTGTTATACTTTCTGCATTTGTTCATTTAACAATTATTTGTTAAGGGCCTTTTTTGTGTCAAGCACTGTTTTAGGTAATGAGAAATAGCAATGAAATAAATTCTTTCACTCATAGAACTTACATTCTAGTGGGGAAGGCTGATAAATAAGTAAACAAGTCAATGGAGAGTATGTCAGCTCATGTATAGTGCTAAGAAAAAAAAGCATTATTGGTGTGAAGGGTGTGTGTGTGTGTGTTGGGTGGGGGTATGGGAATTGCTATTTAAAACAGAGTAGTAATGGAAAGCGTTCTTTAATAAAATGATATTTTAGCAGAGAGCTAGGGGACAAGGAAGTAAGTGGGTCACGCAAAGATTTCCAGACAACCAAAGTAGCAAGTGCAAATGCCCTGAGGCAAGAGGATGGTGGTGTATTTCATTAACAATTGTTACATTTTAAGATATTAAGATGTCTCTAAAAAATAGTCTTTAAATTAAAAATATATTAGGATAATTGTCTCTTTTAGAAATTTTACTGTATTTTGATGTTTATGAAAAGTTTATCTCTAGTTTTCCAAATTTTTTCCTATTTGTGGAAATTTTTTTTTTTTTTTTGCTTTTGGCTGGCTGTTTCAGTTTTGTTTTATAACCTAAAATATTAGCAATCTGTTACTTCCACTGGTAATCATATAATTAAGCTATTTCCTGCTTCTCGTTCTGATTTTTACACTGTTAGAACCAGTGTTAAAAGTTTAGTTGTCAACTCTAATTGAATATATATGTAGTCACAGGATGTGGAGTATAGTGTGGGAGTGGAATCAAAAGAAATGTAATAGATATGTGATACTTCAGGGACGAGGGGGGGTGAGTGGGGCTATGGATTGGGGGAGAGGAGTTGTCACTTTGAGGGGTAAAAATTATAACTATTACTATGTATTGTACACCTGAAACTAATTTTAAAAAAAGTTCAGTTGTCTGTTTCTCTGCAAAACAGACAACTGTGGGTAAGGATCTATCTATGTAATTTATGGGACAGTTAAAATCAAAGTCCTCTAAACGCAAATTTATATTGTATATTAAGGCAACAATGTGGAAAATATAACTTGAAAGTTATATACAACATACTCTTTTATTTATACACTTTAATTCAACATATGTCTTAGTTCAAAATCCTCCTTGTTGCTGTAGAGACCCAATTGTTCGTTTGGCTATCCAGTCAAAAAGATTGCTAGTTCAGATGAATTATGTGTCTTTCCTTTCCAATGCTATAACTTTGCTAAATTGTTACATGTTTGCTTTAATCTTACAGAATCAAGTAAGAGATCTGAAGGAAATGTGTGAATTTCTTAAGAAAGGGAAAGCAGAAGCTGAGCAGAAACTAGGCCATGTCAGAGGGGTGAGTATGTGAGGATATGCCATATGTTTGTTTTGGTTTCCAAAGTGATAAGCTGGGAATGAAAAAGTTTGGATATGTCATAACAATAGTGATATGCCTTTAGTAGTGCCTACAGTTTCAGTTTTTATTATACTACGTCTACAGTTTAAAACATTGTTAAGCTTTTCTCTGTGTTGCAAGTTAATGTATTTTTATCATCTGTCACACACTTACATGTATTTTATTTCACCTGGACTTCACATCATCTCTTTTTTGTTGCATATCTCCCACACCTTGAGAACATTTAACTTTCAAGAATCTTTCCTCTGTTGTTTGAGCTAACTCCTAAGTGCTCCTTGGTCCAGTTCTAACATTTTGTAACTATTTTTATGATGTTCATGGCAACTTCTTAGTATAATGTTCTGTAAATATGGGTTGGTTTGTTTTTTTGTATTCTTGTATATTTCTTCTATGTTATTTTGTATTCACATTTTACAATGAATAAATTGGCTCATAAGGTCAAGGCCAAAGATTTAAGCCCCCGTTGACCTCATGTTATTTAAGTGGCACAAGTAGAAGCGAGCATAATGGACAAAAACTTTTTCAAGTAATATTTAATATATGATGGATTTGGTAAAAATAATGACTATCATTAGGAAACTATTCAGGACAAATATTTTGTTGACAGCAACATTCATTTTATAAATAATAATCTATTTGTTAATTTAACCTTTCTAAAGGTAATTATGAAAGTGTACAGTATTAAAATTATGTAAAAATTTATATTTTAGGGCTATTCATTGCACAGTGTAAATACTGACTAAAATGCCGAAAAAGTAAGCAGATTATTTTATTTGACTGTTGGAAAACTGTTTATATTTTAAATTATAAAAAGTTAAACTTATTAATGTGGACCCATCTCTTTTGATAACTTTACACCAGGTTTTTTATTGCAGATGGTTTTGTTTTTCTATTTATATTGCACAGAAACTGAATTTCGAATCAATGGCTATTCTTAAAGAAAATCACCTGTATTATGCTGTAATTCAAATTCAAGAGCTCATGAACTCTTTAAAAGCACAGGGTTTTTTTTTGTGTGTGTGGTTTTATTCTACCTAAAGAAATCTCTGCGATCCTAGAATGAGCATTAGCTAAATAGAATATTTATGTTCTTGAGTTTATTCTTTTGAAACAGACATCATGGCTAGAGTATATAAGCTGTGGCTTATTAGTTGCATGACTTTAGGATCACCAAATTCTGAGTCTTGGTATTCTAATATGTAAAGTGAGAATTGTAATTCCTATCTCATAGGGTTATTATAATGATGAGTCAAAGCAATACAAGCTTTGGCTTCAAATATTAGGAATCAACAATGTGAGTGTAATAATGAATGTGTTATGTTTATATTTTAGACTCTCAAATATTTGATTAAATAAAAGGTTAATATATTCTTTTGTAGTCTGGAAGAAGTGGAAAGACAATCCCAGAACTAGAAAAAACTATTGGCTTAATGAAAAAAGTAGTTGAAAAAGTCCAAAGGGAAAATGAACAGTTGAAAAAAGCATCAGGAATACTGACCAGTGAAAAAATGGCTAATATTGAGCTGGAAAATGAAAGGTTGAAGGTAATATTTTAAATGTGATCACGTCTATGGAATGTTTTATTATTATAATTTTTAAAGAAAATTCTAAGTATTAAATTATATAAAATGGCTTTAATGGATGCAGTTGATGTTTTACACCTACAGAAAGAACTTATTGGAGACTAAGAGTAGTTAGAGTAGCTTCAGTTAGTCATCTTATTATTTCCAGACCAATGGTTCTTACTCTGACAGCATAAAATAATTACCTGTATCTATTTTTAAAAATATGGGTGCCTAAGCTCCCAGTCCTGAGTTTAATTAGATTCCTCTGGAGTGGGTGCTACCATAAGTATTGTGATTTTTCTGTTTTAAGTAGTGAAAGAGCAGTTTATTATAAGAAAAAGTACACTCCAAAGAGGTAGAAGTGGGCCTGAGCAGAAGGCAGTGACTGTATGGCCATTATTAAAAGAGAAAGTATACTCCAGAGGGTTAGGAGTGAGCCTGAGCAAAAGCATGGCTCAAAAAACCTGCGGCTCAAAGACTCAAAGGCCGGGATTGTGATGTTTTTATGTTTCTAATGTGTAGCAAAGGTTGGAAATCTCTGCTGTAGATGACTAGTATATTAGATGGAAGACTTTAATTCTAATTATATCAAATATGATCTATACAACTCATTTGAATTAAGTTTTATAAGTTTACAAGATCGCCCTTTATTTCACTGTTTTGAAAATGTACTTTTTTTTTTTTATCACAAGGCTGAGTTAGAAAAACTTAAAGTTCACCTTGGAAAACAGTTGAGCATACAGTATGAATCCAAGACCAAAGGTACTGAGAAAATTGTTGCGGAAAATGAAAGGCTTCGTAAAGAACTTAAAAAAGTATGACTTCCATTAGCAATTGTAATTATTTTTTATGTTAATACGTCTTAAAAAAACAATGAAAACGCTGACAAGTGTGTTTTTTCAAAGTAGATATTAAGGAATTTGGAAATTGTGTTTTTATGCCTGCCATCCTTTCACCATGAGGAACATGAAAATAAAAAATTAATAATTTAATGGACCATATAATATAGAAAGAAGCTACATGGCTGGGATTCAAATCCTAGCTCTGTCACTTATTAGCCATGGTAACTAGGTCAAGCTATTAGCCTCCCTTTAACCCCAATTTCCTCATCTGTAAAATTGGGAATAGTAAGCACATCTGTTTCACAGAGCTGCTGTGGGGCTTAAGTGATTTAGTATTTGTAATATGACTTAGAACCGTGCCTGATGTACAGTAAGGAGTATATGAAACTGTTTTGTTAAACAGTGAGATTCCTTTCTAAGTGACAAAATGTATTCTTTGCTCAGACAAATAGGTGTTATTATTTATAAGGATAATCCAGTGAATAAATTTAAATAAATATTTTTAAACTACTTACCTGAGGGTACTGTGAGACTACAGTAGTGATATTGTGCTTTGAATGTAGATGTTTAATAGTGGAAATAATCTATGGTACTTACACATAGTTTATGCTCATAGATAGGTGTACAGGTATTAGAGAGTCAAATAAAACATCTTTTAAATGTGTAAAGACATAAACTATCCCAGTATTCTGTAAATATTACAAACAAAGATGTCAGATTAAAGCAGCCAAACAAAACTACAAATTTAAAGTAACCACTTCAGTAAAATACTTGTAAATTTATTTTTTTAACCTCATTTACATAATCTGTTGTAATTATTATGATTATATTGCTGTGTTAGAGTAAAGGAGCTATTGGATTTTTATTGGAATTTTAATCAGCATTTAGGACTCCAGGTCATTTTTGTTTTCTAATTCATAGTGATAATTTTGACTATCTTGCATCTATGGCAACACTATTATGTTTTGTTGTAATATGCTAATTATCTTTTAAAAATAGGAAACTGAAGCTGCTGAGAAATTGCGTATAGCCAAGAATAACTTAGAGATATTAAATGAGAAGATGACAGTTCAGCTAGAAGAGACTGGTAAGAGATTACAGTTGGCAGAAAGTAGAGGTCCACAACTTGAAGGAGCCGATCGAAAGAGCTGGAAATCAATTGTTGTTACCAGGTAGGAATAAATAATGTAAAGCTTGCACAAAGTTTAATCAGTTCTAATTCTGCTGTATTTAACAGACTATGACACTATTCTGATGAACTTAGCTCTTTCCTAATGAACTGTTGGTTGTTTTAAAATGATACTCTTTTTTTTTTTTTTTTTTTGTCCTAGCTTTGCCAGAGGGTTTTTTTCTTCCTTAAAGTATTTAACTGGGTGGCAGGGCATGGGGCTGGGTGGGCATCAGGAAGCTCCTGTCAGCCACGAGCCTGGACTGATGGAGCCCAGCTTCTCCTGGGGCTGCATTTGTCCAGCTGCAACTCAGCTTCTTTCTTGTGTTTGTTTTCTACATCAAAACTGAGCTGTCTTGTCATCACATGTAGCATACTGGATCTGGGCTGTGCTGAAATTTTGTGTTATATTCTGGGCAACTTGTTCTTCAAATAACCCACCAGATGAATTCAGCAACAGCTTTAGTGTCTTACTAGCTGGCCTCTGCTGTCTGGCACTTGATTCTCTCCTACTCCATGAACCTCATTACAAGCCTGTGCAATCCTGCCTGTCAGATAAACTCTGTGGCTATGGAAGAGGTGATGGGAATTCACGACTAAGCAGTCCTATATTATTGCCACTATTACCACAGTGACTCATCATCGCTCTGATGAGTCAGTAAAAGGCTTTGGTGTCCTTCTCGTGTCCAGCCATCAGCAGCTGCTAAAAGGACTATAAAAGCTGGAGACCAGTGAGGTCCTACACCTGTCCTTCCCCGTTAGAGTCATCCTGTACGAAGCTGTGGTCTTTACATCTGCTGGCCCCATTCTCAAAGGCCAACTCATCTTTATCTTCTCATATTCTTAGAGTCCCTTATGCATCCCACTTTCCCTTTCAGCGTCTCCCTGCCGTTTGGAGTAGACTTGACGGCCGGGATGTCAGTCACTGTTACTACAACTAGAATGGGAGCCTCAGTTAAGTCCCACAGTGGGCCTGCGGCCCAGCACTTGGCACTTGTCAGCCAAGTGTAAGGAGAAAAGAGGAAGGTTATGCAGGTAGATCCGAGGACAGCCCAGGTGGGCAGGCAGTCCAGGCAAAGGGTTCCTGTCCTAATATCACACTGAGAGGAAGCAGAAGCCACTCTATCTCTCTCTTTAGCTCTGTCAGAGGGCTAGGGTGGGAGTTAAATGAAATAAGTTGTATGAAAATATAAAGGGGAGAAGACGTCTCTTTTGTCTGCTTGGACCCCAGTAGAGGCTCTCAACTGGCAACTTTATCAGTTGATTTCTTGGTTCTTTATTTCCTTTTGTAATCACATATGGACTCAAAGACTTCTGAGTTGCTTTGAGATGTATTTATTCAGCAGATAGTTACTCAGTATCTGTTATATGCTAGACTCTATGCTGTATGTTCAATGTTTTTTCCTAAAGGTTTCCTTTGCCCAGAGAGCCAGGTAGCTTCCGTGGCTCAGAAACACCTAACTTTCACTATAGGTAAATTACATCCTTTTTCTGTGAGCTCAAGTTTTTTTTATCTATGAAGATGATAATCGCTGTCTTTCCTTTTCTAAAATGGGTTCTGTAAGCCTGCGTAAAAGATTATTAATGTGAAAAGGGTTTATAAAGTTTATAAACATTTGAGAGGGGTGAAGCTATTTAACCATAATTGAAGATGACTTTGCCTGTTGGATGATTTATGTGTGTTTAATCTGAGAAAGGTACAGGTAACAGCATAGAGTAGGCCTTCAGTAAACCCTCCAGAAAAAGAGAGAAGTCCTAGCAGAATCCATTTGATAGAGACAAGGACCATTCTGACCTTGGCCTCCAGCCTCCCTAACCCAGCTGGGATTACACATCCAGCTCAGGGTAAGTGGGTTAGAGATTAGAGTTCTCTTTTGAGACCCATGACTCATTAGGCCTTCCTCATGCTGAAACCTTTAAAGTTGCTCTATTATTTACTCAACAAATGAATGACAGGAATGACACCTATTCCATATGAGGCCTTACACTGACTGCTGAGACAGGCTGGGGTGATGCAAAAGCTGTTTTCGATTGGGTGATCAGAAAAGGTCTCTCTGATAGGGTGGCATTTGAGCAGAAAGTTGAATGAAATGAAGAGGTGAGCTTCTGATATTTCACCACTTTGGTCGATATTCTTTGTTAGGTTATAACATTGCCTTCTGAGTTTCTAAGATTTATCAAAAGATTTTGGATATATTGAGATAATAATTTTCTTTCCTTTTACTGCCCTTATCTGATTTTGTTGCCAAAGCATTCCTTTTCTTTTCTTTTCTCTGGAAAAGTTTGAATATTATAAGCATTGTCTTCCTTTAAGGTGGTATGATGTGCTTGTGAAACCATTTGGGATCAATGTTTTAAAATTTTCTATTTAGAGTCTGAATTTTTTTTTTTTTGAATTTTTGATCACTTCTTTAACGATTACAAATTTATTCAGATTTTTACAAGCCTCATCCCTCCCTCATCATAGGCCATTTTTCTCAGTCCTGCTTTTACACATTTTTCTTCCATTTTGTTCTACCTGGATACCTTTTTTTTTTTTTTGTATGTTTGTGTGTGTATATGGAATGCTTTAATTTGTGATCATTCCTAAGAATATTCAATAATATGGAATTTGATATTCTGATGAATTTTACTTTCATTAATTTGTTTTACAACTGAAAAGGCATTCATTCTAATATTTTAGAGTGGTCAAGTTCATGTTCTATCCTTGTTTGTAACCTTGAGAAACACCTAAATCCTCTGTTTTAATTGGCCTGTCTGTTAGGGGTACTGAGTCCTCTCTGTCACCTAATGCTAAATAAATATGTAGCAAAAGATTTGACTGGAAGAAACAATATAATAAAATCTTCGTTATTTTTAGTGTAGTAATTTGAACTGACTTTTAAATCAGTGAAATTATTTTCCATGCCTACACCAGTTGTTTTCCTTTATACCTTTAGAATGTATGAAACCAAACTGAAAGAATTGGAAACTGATATTGCCAAAAAAACGCAGAGCCTTACTGATCTTAAACAACTTGTAAGACAAGCAACAGAAAGGGAACAAAAAGTTAAGAAATACACTGAAGACCTCGAACAACAGGCAAGCAATGTATTTTTTCTTTACATGATAAAATAATGCATTATATCTCTGGCGCCTTGTTGGCATTGTCTTCTGTAGATAAATTGAACTCTGGATGAATTCCTCCCCTGGAAGGCACCTCTAAGTGAATGACATCACCATTCACCAATGTATTTAAGCCAAAAACCCTGGATCATCAACTCCTTTTTTTCTCTCACACCCTACATCTTTTTCATTAAATCATGTCAGTTCAATTTTCAAAATATATCTCAAATCTGACATCTCAGCACCTCCAGCACTGCCAGTTAAGTCCAAGCCGTTCTCTCATACCTACACCATTGCAATAATTTCCTAACTGGACTCCTTGCTTGCACTCGTGCCTTGCTTCACCTTCTCCCTATCCCTGTCCTATTCTTACATAATTGCCAAGTAATCATTTCAAAGCATAAAGCAAATCGTAGCAGTGCCATCCTTAGATTATTCCAGTGGTTCCCCATTACCCTGGAGTAAAACTGTAAATTGTGTGGCATGTGGTTTCCTCTCTAGCTTCATCTTTACTTTCCTCCTCATTCAGTGTTCTAGCCACACTGACCTTTCAGTCTTTTGAACAAACCAAACTCATTGAAACTTCAGGAACTTGCATTTGTTTCCCTTCACTAGAATAATATTCACTCATATATTCTGATAGCTCACTCCCTTACTTTATGTCTTTATTTAAATAGAGGCTCCTTAGACCTTCCCTTACCCTATGCCACCTTCTATCACTCTCTGTCCTCTTACCCTGGGTTATTTTTCTTGATACCCCTTCATTCCACCTGGCACTTTATCACATCACATCATTGCATCACCACATCACATCACATCACATCATCACATTACATCATATCATATACTCATTGTTTGTCTTTGCTCACAGTGAGGACCGGGGGAACATGCAGGAAGAGATTTTGCTTGTTTTTTTTCACTGTTATATCCTCTGTGCCTAGTACAATGCCTGGCATGCAGTGGTTAATAAATAATTGTTGAATGACAAAAGAATAGAAAACATGATATCCTCGTGTGACTTTGTAAATCCAACTTTTAATATTATGCTATATTGGAAATGTGTATCTTTATGAAACTTCATATTCCCATGTCAAATTTTATTTTCTAATTTTTCATTGTGCCCAAAGATTGAGATTCTCAAACATATTCCTGAAGGTGCTAAGACAGAGGAAGGCCTTCAGCGGGAGCTTCAAATTCTTAGGTACATTATCTGTTCATGTGACTTCTTTTTTCTTTAAAAAATAGCATTTTTCACCTTTGCTACCTAAAAGTCTTATTGGCCTTATTTCATCCTTCTAATTCCAATCATTCTATCTTTTACATAATAGATGGTGAAAAAAAATTATAAACTGGATTCTAATATAAGTATCAAGTTTGGAATTTAGTTTAAACTCTCTTACTAGCATTGACTGTATTAAACCTTAACTTGTCAGAGACAGATAGATATTAATGAGAGAGAGAGAGAAATCTTTACTTCCAGGGTTCTGGGTAATATTCTCTCATGAGGCTCCTCTAATAGGAAAACTACTCTTGAAAATGACATCAGGTCAGATTTTAAGAAAAATGTGAAGAGTTGGTTCCATGATCTCTCTTTGAGAATGGTAGTATTGCAGTGATGAGAGGAAATGAATAAATGTGTATTTATATAAATATGAGCAAGTTCTAAGCACTGTATAGTTTATGAGAAATGCCCATATAATTTCTGGAGCAATGTCTGTTTTAATACTACACTATCATTGTGTTCTAGATTAACTAATAGTCAGCTGGAGAAAGAAAAGGCAGAATTAATCCGTCAGATAGAAGTACTCAAAGACCAAAGTGGAGCTGCAAGCACTATACCTGGTAATGTACTTTATAACATACTTAAAACATGTTAGCTGACCCAAGTTTTTGAACTCGAGTTTGCCTTGTTTGTTCACAGATTTCTGATATAAATTTTTAGATCTGTTTCTTTCTCCATGCAATAATAAAATTCTCGAGACTTCTGTTTGTAGTAAGTAGCAAGTACTCATGGTTTTCTCCTTAAGCTCCATATGGGTGTTAGATTTAATTGCGATATAGGGCTAAGCGATGAATACTAGGCTTGTTGCTTTCTAGTTTTTAAGTATAGGCCCTGTTAAGCCCTTTGAATATTTTCTTCTAAATGGTATTGTCATCTTGTTATTCATTTAAAAACTACATAAGTAAACATTGCCTATATTCTTTCTTTTCTCCTTTTACAAAGTAACTGTCCTACCTTCTTCCATTCACATTCAGAAGTAATTACTAATCATTCCCCTATTCCTATGTGCTTGTGTATGCATATATACATATGTGCATATTGTATATGCACATACGTTTACATACAGTGAATAGTTGATCCTCATTATTTGTACATTCTGTATTTGTGAATTCACCTACTCACTAAAATTTACTTGTAACCCCATAATCAGTACTCGTGGCACTTTTACGAAAATACAGACCAGCGAAAAATTTGCCCCACACTTTCCCAGATGAGATCCAACAAGGTGCAAGGTGGTGCTCTGCATTCTTTTTTTTTTTAATTAAAATGTAGGGGCCGGCCAAGTGGTGCGGTGGTTAAGGACTGGCTTGGGACACCAGCGGCCCCGGTTCGGGTCCCACATATGAGGGCCAGTGACACTGCCCTTAAAAAAAAAAATGTATTGGAAATATAAAGTTACATAGGTTTCAAGTGTATGATTCTATAATACATCATCTGTATATCACATTGTGTGTTCCCTACCCAGAGTCAGTTCTCCTTTCTTCACCATATATTTGACCCCATTTTACCCTTATGTATCACCCCTCTCCCCACTTACCCTCTGATAACTACTATTGTCTATGTCTGTGAGTTTTTGTTTGTCTTGTTCCTTTGTTGCTTTCTTGTTTCAGCTTTCACACAGAGATGACCAGAGGATGGAGACAGGGTTGGGGTGGGGGATGCAGTGCCGTTTAGGGCAAGAAGCTCTGGTTCTGGGGCAAGTTGGTCTGGGTTTAAATCCCAACTCTGACACTTATTTGTTAGTGGGGCAGCCTCAAGAGTGTCACTTGACACTTCCAAACCTTGTTTTCGTCTTATAAAACAAAATAGAATCTACCAGGATGAGTTTTCAGGATTTAAGATTGTAATCTGAGATACATGTGTATGTTTATGTCTATGTGTGTGTGTGTGTGTGTGTGTGTGTGTGTGTGTGTGTGTGTGTGTGTGTATATATAGATACTGGGTATAGAGTATATCTATTTTTATGTGTGTGTGTGTATATATATAGATATAGATATTAGGTATAGATTGTATCTATTTATATATATATGTGTGTGTGTATTATTTTCCCTAAGAGCAGTGGTTTAATATGCGCTAATTCATTGTTCCTGTTGACTCTATAGACCATAACTACTGCAAATAATGAGAAACAATTGTTTGTACTGTATATCTATTTTATCTGATAGCTTAATGGCAATAGCCAAATTCTGCGCTAAAGCATTATGCCAATTTATATCTGAACAATCTTAGACTGGTTCATATAGCTTTTTCAATATCCTACCACTGTCCTTTGGCTACTTTGTATTACAGTTGTCATGTATGACGTGTGCTATGCTTAGTGCATTTTAATTCTTGTAGCCCTGTATGGTGGGTACTGTTGTCTCCATTTTACCTGTGCTAAACAGATTCAAAGAAGTTAAGTAATCTGTCCCCAGGTCACAACAGGTAGGAAGTGGCAGAGACAGGATGAAGCCGAAATCTGGGCAACTCCAAAGCTCCTCTCCATTCTTTGCTATTGACCACGAGGCTGCATTGCCTCTAGGTGACTAAAAGTAGTCGAGGCTGTATTGCCTCTAGGTGACTAAAAGTAGTCAGTCTCGACAGCACCTCTTGTAGCAGCCAGCTCAGTATGCGGAACCAAAGAGCTGTGAAGGCTGTTCACATGAGGTCCCTCTCTCTCTAAAACTCACTTTCCTGAGGGAATCTCTGAACCTTCATCGTCCTTATCTCCAGGAGATAAGGACACCTAACATATTTCAAAGATTGTTAAGGCTCAAAATCATAGCTGTTGGAAATTCTAAAGCACTATTTAAATATAAGTGGTCATTAAGCTAACTTTTGGAAAGTGCTATACTTTACTAATCTGTGTAGTACTGTGTATAGAATCCCACAAGGGGGACAAATATATGGAGATGGAAGGAGAACTGACTCTGGGTGATGAACACACAATGCAATTACATGATGTATTATAGAAATGTGCACTTGAAACCTATATTACTTCACTAACCAATGTCATCTGAATAAATTTAATAAAAAGTTAAAAAAAAGACAATCAACTCAGTATAGCATACAAGTGATTAACAATCAGCTCGGTGAAAGACCATTAGCACTTTCTTGTGAAGGTGTGACAGCTTTGAAAAGGACGATTTTCCTCTGCCTTCCATAACAAGATGGGCTCTGCTGACTATTCCCATAAGAAAGGATAAGGAAAATATTTCCTGTCTCCAACTTGTAATTAGACCATTTCAAGGGCACCTTAATAGAATAACTTCCTGTACCATTCATGAAAATGTGTTTGCTGCCCATTATTTTCTAAAACTTTGGCATTACTTTTAAAATTGTATCCTTCAACGACTGTAAAATACGACCACATAACATATGTGTGGTTAATGTGAAAATAGCAGACTAGCAATTAATAGTAAAAATGCTATTTGCCCTTTGATTCTCATGATAAAATTAGAGATGTTAACTCTGGGGGAGGGAATCCATAAATTAAACCAAAACCCTTGTGCTGTTTGTGTTCTTACCTATTTCCCCAAAGCATCAGGCCTTACTCATCTTTGTGTCACCCATCCTGCTTAGCATGCTTTTCACATAATAATCACACAGTAACTGCGTATTGACCCACTAGGGTCAACAGACCTAACAGTTAGGTCAGTAGACCTAACAGTCTACTTATTCTTCTGTTGTACTTTTAGTACTTAAATTTTCTTGGCTCTTGAATTTTCTCTGGAACTTAACAGTCTCTTCCATGTAAAACTTAACCTCACTTTATACTTATAACACAGGTAGCATATAGTAGTCACAGCCTGAAGTGTTTCAGCCATAAATTGCTATATTTTCCAGGCTCTAGTTTCCTAAGTTTTCTCCTTATTTTCTAAAATAAATCATTTATCTTGAACTTATTCAGAACTAGAAAAAGCTGAGTCTAAGTTTTATAATTTTTTTCACAGAGGCTGATCAACTAAAGGAAAAGGTAAAAGATCTAAAGACACAGCTCAAAACCTCAGATCTAGAAAAGCAGCATATGGAGGTAATAAAATATTTATTATATCTAATGATAGTATTATAAATGTTTTGTGAAAACAGCTGTTGAGAATTTTTATGATTGCCATTTTTTTAGTTTAAATATGTATCCTAAAAATTCCTGGGATTACATTTTATATTTGACCTTGATATTGCAAAGTTCATTATATTCAGCTGTGAAAAATATTTATTAAACAAGAGCTACAAAAAACTTGAGATAAAAATTGGATTAAAGAGAAATTTTATTTTTTTCTCACAAATATAGCTCATTATTTTAATATTTTCTTAATTTTGGGGTCACATTGCCAACGGTATCTTTTATTTTTGAAATTCTTTTCAGGAATAGCTCCCTTCCCTTAAAGAAAACTACTTGCTATGTGTTATCTGTTTAAGAAATATGTACACAGAACAAAAGAGCTTCATATGGGTGTTAACTGTAATCACTGGCTCTTCTAAATGGTTAAAACTCAAACTGTCTCCTCACCAGATGCGTAACTCTTAGGCAGGCTGAAGCCCTAGCGTTTTCCTGATCATAAATACAGAGGGTGCCAAAAAAATGCATACACATTCTAAGAAAGGAAAACTGTATTGCAATACTCAGTAAACGCCAATAACAAAAAATGAATACAAGTCACATTTGACTTCTGCAATTACAAGAGGTGCTCAAAGTGGTTACCATCAGTGTCCAGACACTTCTGATGATGGTGAACTACTGCTTGAGCAACGTTGACCAAAGTGTCCACTTGTATTCACTGTTTTGGTACTCCCAGTATATTTTTAAGAAGTTGACTATTCATTAAAAATTAGATATTTGTAAAGAAAATATAAGTGAGGCCTAAGCCAAAGAATCTTAACCAAAACAGCTTCCATGTTGTGATAGCCAAGTCCTTTTGGTTGCCTCACTTGAGAGTATCTGAGCCTATGCTTTTGGAGAAAAATTAAATCCCCCTAATTTAAGAGCTACAACATTTTAGTCAAAGACTAGGACTAAACAGAAAAGTAATTTGATTTGACAGTTAACAAGTTACTTATACTGTACAATGAAACCTCATTAACGAAATCTTAAGAAAATACCTCTGCCTTTACAAGTGTTTTTGACTATTCAGGTTACTTTGGCTGTCCTACTTGCAATTAAATCTCTTTAGTTCAAACCTAAAGACTGCATTATATACCTATATATGCCTTTTAAGGATAATATGTTTCTGTTAGGAGGAAATAAAAAAGCTGAAGAAAGAACTGGAAAATTTTGATCCTTCTTTTTTTGAAGAAATTGAAGATCTGAAGTATAATTACAAAGAAGAAGTGAAAAAAAATATTCTTTTAGAAGAAAAGTTAAAAAAACTTTCTGAACAATTTGGAGTTGAATTAACTAGTCCTGTTGCTGCCTGTGAACAATCTGAAGATGAAGAGGGAAGTCCTGTTAATTTCCCCAATTAAGGGCTAGTTATAACTGTAGTTTTATTTTTTATAACTGTAGTTTTAAATTAAACTATTTATTAACTTTATAACTTTAAAATTCCATCTGGAAATCAAGCAAGTCTCTGACTTACATGATTTCCTTCCCAATACCTTGTGCCTTTACCTAAATTGGAATTTTTAGTAAATAAAATTATATGAAAATTTTAACATATTAGAAAAGTATATTTTTGAAGATTTTTAGAATATGACTATCAAACAGGCAATGATCTACACTGAATTTCTGTACATTCATAATGTTTTAAGTTTTATACAGTATGAGGATAAACTTTAACAATTTTAACATTTAAAATTGGGGTTTTATATATACTTAGCTATATATATGTTACAGTTTTCAAATTTTATATATATATATCTATAATTTTATATACTCGTATATATCTACAAATGAGGTTGAGCCATGTTGTGTTAAATGTCTGCAAGATTACATTAAATTCAGCTTAAACTATTTAATTTTGAAAGTAAACTATCAAAATTGTTAGTTTAATGGACAGAATCCAACCTTTGTGCAAGCTGAGGAGGTTACTGTTACTTACATTTTTACGTTCATTTGCTGATTCTAAGTAAGAGTTTGAATAGATACTTACAATTGGGAAATTCATTTCGTCAGATGTTAGAAGACATATTGCTATATCACATGGCAGAATACTCTAGGTTCAAATATAACAATAAAGCTGATTTTTAATTGCATTTCCAGTTTACACATCGAGTATTATATCTTTGAGCCTACCAAATTTCTGATTATCTATTTTTGAAAAATGATTAAACAAACACTTAGTATCAAAAGAATAGTCATATTTGTACGAGTTCATGTTGATAATCACTGGTTTTGAATTCATGTAAGTATCTGGAATTGGCCAGCATAAACCAAGATGATGGCGATGGACCTGAAAAGAGAAATAAAGGGTATCAGTTTTCACTTGTATTATCTTCGTTCACTTGCAAATATTTGAGTGCTTACCATCTGCCAGGCACTATTTAAGGCTCCACTTTATCATACCCCTTTTTTTTCATGGCTGTTTTCCTCCTGACATATTAAATATTTACTTGTATTGTCTATCTTCCCCATTAGAATGTGAACTTCATGAAGGCAGAGATATTGTTTTGTTGACTCTGTATTTCCAGCATCTGGAAACACGCAAGGAACATAATCAGGCGCTCCTGATTTATGTTTGATGAATGATTTATGTTTGATGAATGATTTATGTTTGATGAAAAATTTAATGAATGATAGAGTCTGTACTCAGGGTTGCTGAGTATAGAAGCTAGCCAATTGAAAAATATGGGTGGGAGGGCCAGCCGAGTGGCTCAGTTGGTTAAGAATTAGCTTATGAGCGTGAGCTCTGAGCAACAGGGCTGCCGGTTTGATTCCCACATGGGCCAGTGACGCTGCACCAGAGCTGAGCTGCCAACAGGTGGCAGGATGGCTCAGCTGGTGAGAGCATGTGCTCCTAACAAGATTGCCTGTTCAGTGGTGGACTACGCCCACCCGCAACTAAGACTGAACTCAGCACCTTGACCTGAGCTGCTGCCTGAATGGCTCAGTGGATAGAGTGTGCACTTTTTAACAAGACTACTGGTTCTACTCCTGCATGGGATGGTGGCTACGCCCACCCGCAACTAAGATTGTAACAGCACCCTGAGCTTAGAGGCCACGAGCTGCCGACTGGCAGCCTCCACAACTAAGATTGAAGAACAACAACTTAGCTGTTCCCCTCCCCTAATTCCGCAATTAAAAAAAAAAAATTGGGGTGGGGAAACATTCTAACTAAAGCAAATGTCATGTGACAGAATGTTTTTTCTCTGCAATTAGTTAAGTATTGTTAGAATATATACAATGTGGGTGTTTAGGAGACGGGGTAGAGGCAGTTCCACAAAGTTCCAGGGGCTAGCTCATGAAAAAATCTTAATGTTATTAAACAGTTTTATGAAGGGAAGTAACATTCTCATTCATTCATGAAGAATGGACAGGACAGGGATAAGACTGGTAGTTAACGGTTAAGAGGATGAAATAATAATTCCAGCATGAATCTTGGCTTAAAATAAAATTAACAGCTAATTGGTTGGGCAGAAATAAAGATCAGAATCTTTAAGAACTGATAATTGGATGTATGAAGTAATGGAGAGTGGGGTTAAAATGACATCTAAGTTTTTGGCTTCAGTGAATTAATTGTTGGAAATCAGGGGGTTGATATGAATAGGTCCAGTTTTGAACATGTCAAATTTCAGAAACCTGTGAGAATTCAGAGACAAGTCCAGGAGACAGAAAGGGCACAAGGTGTAAAACAATTCATTGTTTATACTCTGACCCTTGGCACCCTTAACAAATGCTATCACCAAGTAAGTCTGGGAAATGCTGAATTAAACTAAGTTAGCGCAGGAAGTCTGAGAGAGCACTAAAGTGCAACGTGAATTTCCGAGAAAGGAGTATGCAGTACGCAGGGTTTCCAGACACTTTCATCACTTCCGTTTTGAAGCACATTTAGAAGAACCGATGCCCCACAGAATAAATACACATTGGGAAACACTACTTCATCACATAAAGAATGGTGGCACACGCGATGAGGAAATTAAATTTCTTTTCTGCAGCCTCTGAATTACTGCAATGTGTAGAGAGTTTTTAGTGCCATTTCTTTGTTTTAGGAACATAAGACATAATCCCACAAGGTATTTTCTGCCATTACCTTGACTAAACAGCCATCGTTGCAGTGCCATACTATTCCTTCGATTTTACCCTCTCTGCAGCCTTCAAACCAGGACAACAGATCACTGTGCTTCAAGGTAGGTAGATTTCTTATTTGAAATGCTCCATGTGGTATAAGAAGATGTAATGGATGCTTCTTGTTCCCTAACCCTAAATGGTAAAATCTTGCCATTAGCCATACAAAGGTTTCAAAGAGAATGAGAATTTACCTCTCCAACTAAAAAAACCTTTTAAATTATATAAGAATAAATGTACCAAAAAGTTTAGCTGGTTTCCTTGAAGAGAGAAATACTACAAGTACTCTCACTCAAAAATGGCACCATATCCCATTAAGGTCTAAATTCTACCTTCCAGTATATTCTATACCAGGGTTTGCAAGCTATGCCCTGTGGGTGAAATCCGGCCAGGTGCCTGTTTCTGTAAATAGTTCCACTAGAACACAGCCACACCCATTCATTTAAGTATTACCTATGGGCCTGTTTCAGAGGTATGGCCCACAAAACCTAGGTACTTCCTTTCTGGCCTTTCACAGGAAAAGTCCGCCAACCCCTCCTACACCATCAGCCACATTCAGCTGTCTATTCAGTGTCTGCGAAACAGCCACACCATATCTCATAACTTGTATAATCACTATCTTCACTTCTTTACACCTGCCAATCAGACTGCTTCGGAGCTCTACATAGGATTGTGCCATTCCAGCTTCAATCTGTTTGGATCTGTCTTCATCCATCCTTCTGTCAACAATGGACTCCAAAGTACCCTCAGGACTTATACTCAATTCATCATAACTTCATATGCTATTCACTTCCAAATTACTTACTTTATATTTAGTTATTCATTAATTCTAAACTAATTATCCAGCCATGAAAAGCACATTGTGATTTTCATTCAGCTCAGTTCACCTAAATTTTAAAAAGCAACGAAGTTACATTTGAGTAATTACCTTTCATACATAGCTCTATAATGTTATTATAGGAAAGAAAGAGAGGCCAAAATCAACCTTTTGGATGAATAAAATGGTGAAATTTCTCCATGAACATAAAATTAATAGAAATGGCTATAATCCTAGGCTACTTAACTCAAATATACTGGTCATTTCTTTAGCATGTGTATGTGTTTAAATTGAACCGAGGAAGTTCTCTTTATAAATGAGTTACTGTAACTAAAGAGAAAAATGGCTTTACTCACCATATGGGTTTCCATTCACATTTGTTCCTATGAGCTCCAGTGTCTGTTCTAAGAGATCCGACAGTGGCACTGCACTAATTTCCAAAAGACCAGGATCATCAGGATGGTGCTTCAGGACCAGGGCAAGTTCAAATTCATAATTAACGACAGAGGAATGCCAACAATACTGTTTGTTGTTTTTCTCCACTGGTACCCAACCTGTCATTTAAAGAAAAGTGTTTTTTTATTATATTGTTTTTCTTTGCACTGAGACTTGAGGTAATTTTTATTTTTGTTGTAAATTTTCCATTATCTTCTAGATGTTATCATACACAGGTATCACTTTCAAATTCAGTGGAAATAACAATTTTACTCCTTTTTTAAAAATCATAATCATTGTTTTAATGATAAGGTTTCAATTTTTATTCTGTAGAGGAATTAACTTATTTGATTATTCACTACAGAGCAGCCACTGTTCTTTTACTAGAAAATTCACCTTCTCAATAAGAACTGAGCATCATTCTAAGACAGCATAAAAACCTTTAAAAAACTTTTTTTTTTAAAGTTCTCTATCTTCAGTTTCAGGGACAACAGATATATGCAGTAACTGTTTCACAATTTACTGTATTTTAATATTTACTTAAAGATATATTGATTCCACATTTATTGAAGAGAGATATACTACAAGTACTGGCTACTTCCCTCCCAACTTCTGTTGCCTGGAGAGACTTCCTCATTGGGGAGAATTCCTTACAAAAAAACAAACAAACAAAAAAAGGGCACATATGCCACTGTGACCTTCATAGCTGTGGCTTTCATTACCCAGATTACTGTATAACCTCTTTGTTGGTCTATGAGTCTCCAGTGAAACCCACCCATTTTAATCGTAGTTCTATTTTAAAATTTAAAATTTAGTTCTGCTGTACCTCTGCTTAATAATCTTTAGGATAAACCTCGAATCCTGTTAAAAGGAATACAAACCATTTAAGATATGAGACCATTCCACATCTCCAGCCTTAATTTTTATAACCTCCTCAAATGTCATATACCCTAAACATGCCAGCCAGAATGAAGTGTTAAATAAAATTCCCAAGACTCATGATCTCTGCGAGAGCTTGCCTAAGCTGACCCTGCGTCTTCCTTGCCAGCTAACTTGCTGTTCTCAAGCTTCAGTACAGATGTCCATGCCCCTTGGAAGCCTCTAATCGGCACAGGCTGAACCTGAATTCTTCCTCTTCCCTCCAACTGTACCCTGTATACTCTTTTCATTCTTAAACTATTATTGGTGGATTTCCCCTAATGTCTACAAGATCACTAAGGATAAGGGCTATGATCTTCAAATTTGTATTAATATTACTAAAACCTAAGAGTACTTTGCACATTATAGGTACTCAAGTCTGTTAAACTGAACCTTAATCTGGGGAATCCTTTCACCAGCAGTTTTGCAAAAATTTTCTCATCCCCCAGTAAAACTACTTGTGAGACACCTATTTTCACCTCCCGTAATTGAAATAGTCATCTAGATCTTTTAAAAAAATATACACATATTGTTAGTGCCAATCTAAAATGTAAAGGCTCAATATCTCACTTCCGACAAGGTCAATCATATCTATTCCAATAATATCTTCAAGGCTATTCCCACCCAACGCTTTACAAATTTTTGACAGACTATATAGGCAGTCAACTGTCCATCTTAGAAAAGATTATAAACTGAGAGGATATTATTGATACAAAAATATCTTTGGTATAAATTATTAACACTTTGTAAGCGGGCATAAAAAGCTATATGACGAGTTTACTTGTTTCCCGCAAAAAGTGTGTTAAACTTCACATAAATTAGACTCATTGTGTGCTAAACAGATAAATACTTTGAAGAACCAGATTAAATTCTGCAATTTCTGATCAAATGGATCTTTCGTTCTTTATACCAGTAAACACAAAACTGCATTTTAAAAGAGATTTCATGATACCAGGAATGTGTCCATTTTCATCAGGCATTGGGTTTCCATTTAATTGTTCTATTTCCTTCGCTGGTATCCAGCACTCCGGAACAGGTCTGAAATCCTCCTCAACATTCCAAAAAAATTCTAAAAGAGATAACCTTATATGTGGTGATACTTTAAACAATATATAATTCTGAACAAATTCAAAGTGATAATTCAAATTCAAAATAATCCCCATAATATCAGGTATCATATAATTATTCTCCATTATCACTACAATGTGACTATACTTCTCAGAGTTAGGGTACTAACACTTTAAATTTTCAAATTTGGATATATCAGCATTTGTAAATAGGGGATCCCAACAGTCTCAAGTAGCCAATGTTCCAATACGTATAGATTTATGATGAATTAATTCACTACGAATACAAATATATAAAGATTATATGTGTAGACATGCAATGATGAGTGTATCTACTTATGTAACAGAGGTATTTTAATGTAATAATAAAAATATTAATTTGTCACTTAGGCAGACAATCAAAATGTGTTGCTCACTAATATATATATATATATATATATATATAGAGAGAGAGAGAGAGAGAGAGAGAGAGAGAGAGAGCGCGCGAGAGAAATTTGTTTTAAAAGAAATTGATGTACTATAATGAAGAGACACAGAAATGTTAGGGAAACATTTAAAAATATTTTTCAAGAATACTCTTTAAATATAAAGATATTCAATTCTAATTTTCTTCTCTTTTCAAAGTGCTTATAATATACAAAAGGATATAATGCATAGAAACATCACAGCAAAAAATAAGTCACAAATTTCAGCTATTTCAATCATGAAAAGTTTATAAGATTTTATTGGTGAATTGGGGAAGGGGAACAGCCAAACTGTTGTCCTTCAATCTTAGTTGTGGAGGGCGCAGCTAGCTCAGCTCCAAGTCCATCTGGCTACCCAACGGCCACAGTGCCGTTTCAATCTGAGTTGCGGGTGGGCGTAACCATCATCCCATGAGGGAGTCCAACTGGCAACCTTGTTGTTAGGAGCACGTGCTCTCACCAGCTGGGCCATCCTGCCAACAGCTCAACAGCAGCTCGGCTTGGGCGCAGCTCAATGGCCCATGTGGGAATCGAACCAGCGACCCTATTGCTCATAGCTCATGCTCTTAACCAACTGAGCTACTCAGCCAGCCCATGAAAAGCTTTTCTAAAAAGACCCACTAACCTTTTGAGTTTTGTTTTGAATGTAGAAAATTTTTAAATCTTTTCTCAGCTTGTTTGTTAGGTTTTCTATCTAGCCGAGCCCAAAGATACGGCCGACCTAAAAAAATAATAAAAGGAAAAGTATTAACAGGCAAACAATAAAACTTACCTTGAAAAACTTTCAGAATAAAATTTTTCAATAAACAGTAGTGTCATCTTCTCCAAGAGAAGCAACCCTAGAAGACAAAGGGAAATATGCCGGGTAACAGAGACACATCCTACCTAGCAGTACCTGCTGTAAGACTTACGTCTTTGGTTAAAAAAATATGTGACCCTCTCAAAATGACATCACAAGCCATACTTTATTATAACCTGCATTTGTGAGAAACTGAAGTTACCTCTACTACATGGAAATATAACCAGATCATTGTATTCACATCTTTCCTGAAACATGAGGGTTCATTCCTGAAGATATGGACTTTGGCTGAGCTGTTTTGCAGGGCTGTGACCCCTGGTCAAGGTGTGAAACCCTCATGGATTCCTTAATGGTAATACAAGAAGTTTCAGGGCAGTGTGACAACATTCTCTATTAGTGACAGTGAGACCAAGCAGTATGACTCCTGGAGGGCTCAGCTGCTGGCGCTGATTATTTTAACAGGAAGATGCCTTTGGGACCGACAAAACAAAAACCCCAGCTAAGAGTCCATTTTGTGTTCCCTGGTTCTGAGGTGTTCCCTGCACACATTAGTGGTTCCTGACTTGCGAACGTGTGTCCTGCCAGGGCCTGGAAGTTCGGGTTGTGGGGAGACAAGAGCTTTCACTTTGTCTCTCCCAACCCTTTGCTATGAAATAATCTTTGGGTGTGATGTACATCCTGACTTTTAATATTGGTGCTGTATTTATTATTCATCCTTTACCGGTGATACACTGTGGATTTGTAAGTATTGTCATTTTGGGTCCTCTAATTTTTCTTTAGCAATCCAACTTCTTCAACTGCCATCATTAAACATAATCACACACAATGATGGACATTGAAGTTTCTTAATATAAATGTAGAAGAATCAAATTAAAATTACATTGTTGTTTCTATTTGAATGGGCCTTAGGTTCTTTTCACTAGTAAACAAAAAATTCATTTCACTCACATCCATTAAGGTGGCTACGAAAAAAATACAGAAAATAACAAATGTTGGTGAGGATGTGGAGAAATTGGAACCCTGTGTACCGTTGGTGGGAATGTAAATGGTGCAAAGTCTATGGAACACTGTATGGAAGTTCTCAAAAAATTAAAAACAGAACATATGACCTATCAATTCCACTTCTGGGTATATACCCAAAAGAACTGGAAGCAGGGTCTCGAAGAGATACTTTTTACACCATGTTCATAGCATTGTTCACAACAGCCAAAAGGTAGAAGCAGCCCATGTATATACATGAGTGAAAGGAAGGAAATTCTGACGTACTACAACATGGATGAACATTCACATCATGCTTAGTGAAATTAGCCAGTCACAAAGAAACAAATCCTACATGATGCCACTTATCATGAGGTCCCTAGAGTAGTCAAAATCATAGAGACAATGTAGAGTGGTGGCTGCCGAGGGAGAGCCCGAGGGAGGGGGAATGGTGAGTTGTTCAATGGGTACATAGTTTCAGTTTTGCAAGATGGAAAGAACTCTGGTGATGGAGGGTGATGACAGCTGTACAACAAGGTGAACTATACACACCCCTGAACTGTACACTTCAAAATGATTAAGATGGTAAATATTATGTTACGTGTACTTCATCACAATTAAAAATGAAAAACTGTATTTCCAAAGATAATACCTGATACCAGAAATGTGTCTAATTTGCATTGAACTGTTCCATTTGCTGGAACTGAGAGGTAATTTCACTATCCAAAAGAAATCACAAAGAATATTTCTCCCTTTTCAATGCATTTTTTTCCTTAACACAGTTGACAATTTCTATTTCAGTTTCCACCTCTTTTAAAGTCATTAAAACAAATCAGAGATATTGTTAATGGTAATAAAAAACAATGGAATCAGCACTAGAATCAAGTTTAGGGTCAAACCCAGGTCCTATCACCAGTTCAGCCATTCATTAATTATATGGTTTTTGACAAATTACTTAAGTTCTCTGAGCCTTACAGTCTATATCTGTGAATAGAGACCTTATTGTGCAAATCAGAGACAACACATATAAAGCAATTATCATACTGTATGGCCTTTAAATGGGTATTAAGTACATATTAATTACCTTCCTTTCCTCTCCTAAGAAAAAAATGCACCGATGTAATAAATGACAATTGCAATTTTATTACTTTGCACTTATACTTAGGTTTCCAAGGATTTATGAAGAGCAAATGCCCCATTTCAGATATACATAGTTTGTAAAGTAATTAAGAAAAGCGCTTGTAGTATAGTTTTATTTTACCTTTGTAGGTAGTAACATAACAACATGTTCCATCCACTTTTTCTGTTGGAATTGCACTGTGTATATCTGCATCTAATGCCTTGTGACTTACAGTTTCAGTTGCCAAAACTTTAAATGGCTTAAAAGAGAGAGAAAAAAAACTGGTTTAACACAAAGAGCATCTACGCCTTCAAACACACTCTCACCTGGAATGTTTTTAATTTCACTAGTTCTAAGTGGCAATCTCCTGTTTATCCTACAAGACAATTTAAAAATATTTTGTCCGTGAAGTTCTCAGAAATCACCTCCTTTTTTGTAAGCTATCACAGCAATACCTGTTTTTCCACACAGATTTTTTTTTTTTTGAGGGCTCTGTCACTGGCCCTCATATGTGGGACCTGAACAAGGGCCTCTGGCTTCCCAAGCCAGCGCTTAACCACCACACAACTTGGCCGGCCCTTCCACACCGATTTTTCATTATTCACGTTTCTTTATCCACCATAATGAGCTTGCCACCAGGAACCTTCCTATGCAATGATGCATCCCTAACATAGGTGTTCAGTGTATTCGGTCCTTTACTTGACAATTACTTGCTACATGCCTCCTATGGGTTAAGCATTGCCCTCAGCTCTGGAAAATACAGAGGTGAACAAAATAGTCCCTGCCTTTTGGTGGAATTTTTATTTTAATGGGAGACAACCACTGTAACAAAATGCGTAATATAACGTGAGGTGTGATGAGTGCTAGGAGAAAAACGAACAGGAACCCTTCTGGCTTTATTAGCAGCAGCAAACTGTTTGCATATTTAATTTATGGCTTTTCTCCTGACAGGAAGACAAGCTGAAAGATGATCAAGAATGGAGGAAAAGGTTGTTTCTACAATTCATCTGTTTCAACTTTTCATCTGTATTTCCGGTTTTGAGTAAGGCTTATGCCTGTGTTATAGTCTAAATTATTTTCTGTAACATTCATCTTACATAACGTGGAAAAACACTGCGCAATATAAACATTATACTGGTATGTAGAGGCTTAGGACTATAAATGGAAGTACTGTTTTAGAGTGGAATAAACTTAAGCCCCAGTCTGGTACAGATTCAGTACTTTTAAGATAAAACTGAATGACTAGGGGATTTATCACTAAGTTATGACATCAGTATCAGAGGATATCAATTTAACTTGTGGTGGCAGAACTAAGGTTTGGCCCAATAGTGTGTGTGTGTGTGTGTGTGTGTGTGTGTGTGTTTAAATTTATCAAAGTTCCTAGGGAGAACATCACTCTGCTCCTAGAACTCCTGAAGGGTATAAATATCCCTTCCAGAATAATAAGTTATCTACCACCCTCTGCTACGGACATGTCCGAAGGACAACATGAGATACAAAAGGGTACACAAAGCTCACCTTTTCTACCTGCCATTAAAGACTTTAAGCTATGACCAGAAAAATAAGGCATGTGTGTAAAAAAAATAAAAAGACACTGAAGTGGGCTTCTATAGTTTCTGGGGTAGGCAACATCGCTGGGATAACAAAGATATCATAGAGAAGGGCTGAATCGAAAAATTAAAAATTCTGGAGGTGATCCAGGCAGCGTTCATACCATAACGAAAAATACAGAGACAGGATTGTGCCTGGTGTGCCAGCAGGATTAAAAGGACTTTGCTAGAAAAGAGGGTTCACTTTAAGTTCGGTTAGAGTAGACTGGGCCTGATGAACAGGACGCCTTGAATTATATTGAATAGTTAAGGAATTGCAAGCTATGCTATAGGCAACAGTATAAGTTACTCTTAACTGCAGAGCGACAAAAGAAGGGGCGTCTTTTTTCTGCTGGGAGGTACTTTTACAAACTATACGTCCACCCAGCAAAAAAAAAGAATCATAGCTACAGTGATGATGTTTCATATGTATTAGGTTTGTCAGCACTTAAAAAACTAAAGCCTTGACAATGGCTGTAGTGGTCATTGTGGGGTTTTGCCTAGGAAAGAACATACTAATGATCGTTCCGGTGGCAAGAAAGAGCAACCAGGTGGTGCAATAAGTAAGGCATAAAATATTAAGAAACATAACAGCAACGATGACAGTAGAAAGGAGGGCAGAACGAGACACTGTAAAGTAAAAAGCATCAAGTGAATGGAAAACTGGGATGAAATGACTCCAGGGTTCATTCTTTAACTCAACAAATATTTATCCAGTGCCTACCATGTGCCTGACCCTAGAAGCTGGGACTAGCGATAACATGATGGTCTCCGCCTTAAAGGTCTTTCAGTCCGGAGGAGAAGGCCGGTGAGAATCATGTCAGAGGGCTGGAGGTCGACGTCAAATGTACGTGCTGATTTTGTATGAGGAGCTGGAAGCACTCAAGTGATAACTGGGGACCCTGCTATCGAGGACTTTGCTCCATATCAAAGCATTCTCCTGACACGGGTTACTAGCCACTCCCCAGTATTTACTAAGATCCCTCTGTGTGTAACACAGGCTGCCGAGAGAACAGAAAACCTTGAGAAGGGAACATCAAAATTAGAATGAAGTAGGTCATTACTGGTGACAACATGAGGCCTGATGTGGAGGCGCCTAATTAGGCTGACGGCGCTTCCCAGGTTAGAGCATGGAAAGCAAGTCTTCTAAAAACTCCACGTTGTCACCACACTCTTGAAAAGAAGCGTGGATTACGGTGGTAAATACTTAAGGGGGTCTTCCCCAAAAGGTAGTAACCTGAAAAAGGAGTGTTAAGATGTGGGTTTTCCATTTCCACGCCAGGGCAAGTCTGGATCTCCTGATCTTGAAAATTCTCTTGCAGATTTCCTCCCCTGCACCTGAGAAGATAGGAGACCCAGGAGCGCAGGACGTAACCTCCTGCCTTGCCGGTGTCCCGCCCCAAGGAAACCTGCAAGAAGCTCCCGGCCTACACGGCGGCACCAACGCGCCCCGGCGCCCTCACGGGTTCGAGGGCAGCCAGCCCCGCGGGGAGGAGCCCACGCGCGGCTGCCCCCGTGGGAACCGTGCTCCTCAGTACCTGATGCTCCCTTTTGGTGGATGGCTCCTCTTTCACCTCCGTCACAAACACACACGGCATTTTCCGCTGCACCGAGCCCAGGCGCCTCATGGTGAGCCCAACAGTCAGTGCGACTGGAAAGCGATCCTCAGAACAGCGCTGGGTCCCGGAAGACAGCAATCAGCCGCCACGCTCAAGCCACGCACACTACACGCCCAGGCACGCGGGTAGCGCCCACGTTCCGCAACCCCGAAAGTGAGGCGAAGACGTACGCCCGGAAGCAGCCTCCTTGCCGCAGCGCCTTCTGGGACTTGTAGTGCGAAAGCCAAAACGTGCCAGGTACGTGCCCGCGACCGTTCCGAACCTCAGGTGCTAAGGACCAGAAAAAAACAAATTCGTTCCAGGGTGAGTGTGCTTAACCACACGTAGTAACGGACGATATTTGTGAAAAATAAATATTATCAACTTATAAATAACGAATCATTTCAGTGGTGATCTAACACCATTCTGATGAAACCTACTTTCTTGTTATCTTTAATAAAAGTTCTTCAGGCAAGCACTGTAGAAGTTTAGAAATATCCAGAAACATCCCAAGGCCGAATGAAAACTGATATCCCAGGAAGAATATTAGGAAACGCTGCAATTTAAACCCCTGGGGCGAAAATAATTGCCGTTTGGATTATGCCTCATTGTGCAGCATAATATAGGCGAAATTAGTTCTGAACTTTATGGAGTGCAAAGTTTAGCTTTAAAGTAAACCAAAACCACACGAATACCAATAACCAGATTTCAGCCTCAATTTTTTTTTCATAGAAATCTCATTTATCTTAAATATGAGCCCCAACAGAGTCCAATGGCTTGAGTAGTTGTAGTCAATCCACTACAGAGCTTTATTTGATTATTGCTCAAAAGAATATTGGCAAGTAGTGGTAAGAGAGTCAATGACTGAATAAAATAAAAAATATTTAGTAGCCTTTCTAGCTCATCAGAGTTAATAATCTTCAATAAGGGAGTTTTGACTACAGCCATTTTTTTATACATTTGGACAAGGCCCAGGTTTCATTTCTATAACTGTCGTATCTGCAAGTACCATACTGTATGGCATCTTGCTGACTTAGCCCTTGGAAAATTAAGCAACTTTGTCTCCCTTGGAGTATCTATATATAAGGGAATTCCCAAAAAAATAAAATATCCCTAAAAACAGTTTAGTTTTTTGATTGCTGGATTCAGAGGAGGGGAAGGAAAGAAGAGACTTTTCATTTTAAAATATTTACTTTCCCTTATGCTATGTTTGATTTTCTTATAGGAAAACACCAAAGTGGCCAAAAAAATTTTAATGGGGGCTGGCTGATACTGGCTTCAAGATCTTGGAAGCAAAACCTCCTTAGCATTTTAAGTCAAGAACCAGCGACTTTTTTGTTCCTCCAAAGGAATCCTATAAAGCAGTTTGTTTCATGAGTCTCAAGGGACAACAATTAATTAACCCTCACAGCTATCAACTGTCATTTCTCAAACTGCCACAGAATCTTCTAGGTGCAGCATTCTGTCATTTCTGAGAAAGGATCATCTGCTAAAACATTCCACTTGCTTTTTGAATCATAGCAGCACGGCTCATCATTCCTCAAGAAGTACTTTTTATGTCCAATGCTTTGGTTTCATCAGTGCCTGGAGCAAAGCCTCCGGCAGAAACAAGAGTCCAAGACTGGAGAGAGCCACAGGACCAGTTCACAGTTATAAACTGAATCCCACTCTGATGGGCAGCAGCCAGCTGTTTTCTTATATTCTCATCAGCCTGAAGAGCCATCAAAGAGTAACTAGGAGTCCCCGCATTTAAAGTGGTGTTGTTGGATTACAAACTGGAAGAAAGACTTTCTTCTCTGACTGATGTATTAGTCCTCTAGCATGCACCTAAGATGAAAGTCACTTGATGTGCGTTTACCTTGGCCAACACAAAATATTTACAGAATTTTTGTGCCTAGCCCCAGCTGCAGAGGCAAATTTCCCTTTATTCCATTACAGGGAGTAAAAATCTCATCAATATGGTCATAGCTTTCCCTGGAAGACCAGAGTGAATTTTACAACAAGAAAGAAATGAATAAGGAAAAAGGGGGGAAAAAAGAGTAAAAGAAAAGAGATTAGATCTCTAGTCATTCTAAAGACTACTGAAATGCTGTTCTTTGCAATGATGAAAAAAAAAAAGCCTCATTATAGTTAGACCTGCTTTTGTTGTATCTAATGGAATATATAGTTGTTTACAATGTACTTCAAGAGGTAAAAACATCATTTCAGCGTTTCCCCAGTGTAAAACATGGATTTTCACAATGGCTGTAATAATGGTGTTACATGTAATCATACAGTAATGTGCTTGGTAACAGTATTTGGAAATAATTCAATGCAGCTAAAAGTTGATAGGTGCAGAGGGAGTTTATCTGGAGGCAAAGACCATTTAAAGATCATTCTTAGGGGTGTTTCTCCCAGTATTCTGAGTGCTTAAGATGGATACTTTGTTGTAGAGTTAGAAGGTAGGGCAAAGCAAAAGGCAGATAGTAGATTTTTCCATAACTCTTTGCTAATATAGTCAAGTGGATAGCCAAATCTTTATTCTCTACTCCTTCATTTACTTTCAATACTACCCAGTTCTTTTTATTATTCTCTTATTTACAGTTATAGGCAAACAATAGTTTTTTATTTTGTTTCCTATATTTTTACCCTAAAGCATTGTATTCATAAAGTTCATACCAAGTTAGTCCTTTTTACTTGACAAAATGGGAATCCATATGTCTCGATCTTCTAAGTTTCCAATTAAGAGTACACTGCAATTTAAAAATCCATTTTGATCTAGTGTAATCTGTCATCTCGACATCTTCTACGATGAATATTTTTATTAATTTCTTCTAGGTTCTAGTACTGTTAGTAAAGATGCTGAGATGAAGAAAGATCTCAACTGCTGATTGAAATGCGTCATTCTGGGAATCAGAGTACTTCGTTTTGCTTTCAACAAATTCTCAAAATTTGCAAGCACTCTAGAATTCTGCTTTAGGAAGAAGCACTTCCTCCTTTTCTAATGCATGAAAAATGAATGGAACATAGCTGTAAGATGAAGAAGTAGTCCAGTTTATTTTAAGATACCTATTAAAACATTGCAATCTGAATTTTTTTTCCATGTCAGTGGATAACAGTGAGTACATATTTAAATAATTTATCTTGGAATATAGATAATATATCTCACCTATTTTAAATTTTAGTTTTGTTTTCAAACCACATATAGAAATAAGGTTTAGAAAATAGCCAGTTATTTGTGAAATATTTAATACTTTTAAATTATGAAATTATGAACCAGTTTATGTTCCATATTCAATCAGAACACTGAAAGAAAATATACTATTTTATTTTTACTAGCCATGTTTGATGATTATACTAGAATTGAGGAAGGGAAATACTGCACATTATTCACTAAGGTAACCTACAGTTACATGTGAGGTCATTTGTTGATGAGCAAACAATGGATTTGGTGACAGGAAAATTCTGGAAGGTTGAGTTTGTGTGCTTACTAGCAACCACTTTCAACATTTCTGCAAAGCTAGAGAAGGTATCTTATAATTTAAATTTCTTTAAGAATTATCTATTGTGTAATATACTGTCAACAGGAGGTCAGTTTTAAAGGAATACTACTGATAGCCTGAAAGACTGGAAAAGAAATTATTTTTCCCCCTTACACACTGATAGTTCTTGTATTTATATCCCTGTATTTTTATATTAAAAAAACATTGGATTAGCAGCAAGAGAGTTGAAAATGGCAGAAGTTGGGAATGACTGCTATTTCTTTTTTAATTCCACATGCATAAAGGTAAATATTATATAATTTACAGTATTCACATGTTAAAGCTTTTTAATAGTATGAAGGAAGATATGGCAATAATTTGCATTGCTGAATCAAAATTTACTATTTTCCTGTAAAATATTTTACATATTTAAAATCTGAAGTAAAAGCTTATCATTTATTTTTATTTATTTATTTATTTTTTTTAGGGCAGTGTCACTGACCCTCTTATGTGGGACCTGAATCGGGGCCGCTGGCTTCCCAGGCCAGCGCTTAACCACCGTGCCACTCGGCCGGCCCTATCATTTATTTATTTATTTATTTATTTATTTATTTATTTATTTAAAGATTTTATTGGGGAATTGGGGGAGGGGAACAGCGTTGGGGAATCGGGGAAGGGGAACAGACAAGTTTCTGTATTTTTGTTCTTCAGTCTAGTTGTGGAGGATGTTGCTTCACTGGCCCATGTTGGTATCATCATTGCGCTCTTCCCAGATGAGACGGATTGGTCGCCGGCCTCTGGATGTCACTCACCGCAGCTATTGGCAGCTCACGCTGGCTGCCAGCCACTCATTGTAGCCTATGGCAGCCCACTGCAGCAGGGGCTGCAGCCTACACCGTGCCCAGGGCTCGCACAGCCCAGCTCCAGGTGGAGCTGTTGTTAGTTGTGGAGGGCAGTGTCACTGGCCCTCATATGTGGGATCTGAACCAGCTCTTAACCAATGCGCCACTCGGCTGGCCCCCATCATTTATTTTTGATGTATTGAATTTCTCTGAGGAAATCGGGGATAATTTAAAATTATGATTTGTTTGAAACTACGCTTATATATGCCATTTACAGGCCTCTAGCTTTTTTATCTTCATGTGACACTTGTGCATGTATTATGGCTCTTTGAGACATCAAATTCCTAATATTTAAACATTATATGATACATCACATTGTT
This sequence comes from Aselliscus stoliczkanus, assembly GCA_033961575.1. NCBI lineage: Eukaryota > Metazoa > Chordata > Mammalia > Chiroptera > Hipposideridae > Aselliscus > Aselliscus stoliczkanus. The sequence continues at coordinate 123,744,981 of CM066727.1, forward strand.
TTGGTTAATGTGATTTCAGTTATATAAACTCAAATAAATCAGGCCACTATCAAACTTAGCTAATAAATCGAATCGATTCCTTTTTGGAAATTCATTAACCCAGTTATTGAATTTTCCCCTGTCAAAAGTCAAAGTAACAGCAAACATATCATGGAAAAAAGAAAAGAAATAATATAAACAAATTAGTCAGCTATGAATTAAAGTTTGTAAAGTTAAATGTGAAAAATATTTATTCTGAAAGATCAGGATTAATGGATTGCAGTGAAACCAAATACATGTATAAACTCAACGTTGAGTCTTCATGTTGATGTCAGAATAAACCCAGTGAAAGGCATGATATGTCTGTTTTAAGGTGTTTCATCTCTGCTAGGAAATTTTAATGGAATCAACCTATTTCACTGTAAGAATTAAATACACTTCTATTGCCTGTTAGCTTACGATTAAACCCTAGGATGAAAAATAACAATAGAATTTTGTTCTATGTGGGCAAAAAGTTTTGTCTGTTTCATTGCTATATTCCACAAGTACTTAGCACAGTGATTGATGGGTAGTAAGTTCTCAATAAATAATTAAATGAATAAATACAAATAATAGCATTCACAATACAGTATCTCATATAATTTTTACAATAATCTGTGAGGAGGGCATTTTATTCCCCTTCTACAGATAAAGAAACTGAGGCACAAAGAAGGTGAATAATGTACTGACTTTGTGACTATGGACAAGTAATGGAGCTAGGAGGTCAAATACTGTTTTTTTTAGACTCTGTGCATTACCCTGTACTACAAGAGGCATAGATCCACTTTTAAAAGAGTGAGACGGCAAAGATGGGAGTAAAAGGGTGGTAAAAGATAAGAAACAATCATGGAACATGTGTCGAAAGAGGGAAGAACTTAATGGAATATTTTTGTTGTATATTACTTACCTCTCTGCCCAAAAAACAATGACCTACAGCTTTTCCAACTTTGGATCTGTATGTAAAAGACAAAGAATAAAAAAAGTAATAGCAGCCAATTAAAACAATCTAATATCTGCTTTTGTTGGTATATAAAGATGTTGGTGTGTATATGTATTGGCACAATTGTTTTATCTTTGTAGACCAAGAAAATAAAGCATATACAGAAGATGCCAAAAAAAATGTATATGCATTTTAAGAGAGGAAAAAACTGTATTAAAATTGTAATAATATATATACTGATAACAAAACATGAATACAAGCCATGTGTATACATTTTTTGGGCCCCTCCAGTATACTTAATGTAATGTAACATAATGTGGTCATTACTTAAAATTCTATAATAATCTAAAGTTTAAGCTTCGTTCACTTTTCCTATATAAACACACTTAACAGCATCTGCATAGACTAATAAAACATTTATTTAATAAACAGATTGAGGATTGAGGAATAGAGATCATCTCCACAATTAAAATATCACTGGTGATTTAAAAAAAAAAAATCTGTTTTTTTTTGTTTTTTTTTTCAGAAAAAGTTTTTCTGTCCTTGGACTATGATCAAGAGTATCACTGGTCTCTTATATTTATGTTGAGTGATCCACATGGATGAAATGATAACAAAAAATAGCATTTGATTAATGACTTGTGGCATGTTGTACTATTTAACTAGATTATATTGTCAGTCTCCCATTAAAAGTAGACACTTTTGTTCAATTTTAGACTTATGGTCTTATATCTTTAGCATGTTTTTTTGTGATTCTAGTTTGATCTCCTCATATTTTTAAGAATTAATTAGCAACCTACTGTTTCTGAATACTAATATTTGACATACTGAGTTGCCTACACTGTTTCCTTTTTCCTTCTAGGGTTCCCAGTGCCGGTTCCGACACTGTGAAGAGGCCCTTGGCAGTGACACTGTGTGCTCATTATGGCGAGAAGGAAAATGTTTAGGTCCACTTTGCAGATTTAGACACATGGAAATGCAGGTAGAATTACTCAGCGTCAGCTGCGTGTTTGTTAAAAGGGTCTCCCTTCAATAATATTGAACTATACTCTTATAACACAGTAGGGAACAAATAATTATTTTTTCCACTACTTAATTGTAGGCACTTTTCACTTTGCTGAATTTAAAAATCTTAGAAAAATGCAGGAGTATTTCAGGACTATCCATTGCATGTTTTAGATAGTAGAGCTTGGAAACACTGAAAGCCAGGAAACACACACCATCTTAAATCAGTAATTGAAATAGTTTTTGTCATGTTGTGTTGTAGTACATGCTATTTATTATGACGATTGCAACTGATTATTACTTTTCCCCCACCTCCTTTGTCTAGCAAAACTGCAGTATTTCATGCTTCTGGGAAACTCAACCTCTTGGTTGTGTGAAGATCAGTTGTATCTTTTATCACAGCAAACCTCGAAATATCAATGGATTATTTTTACCACCAAGTAGCAGTGAGTACATTTTTTTGAATAACATAGACATGCCATGTTATAACCTGGTTTTGGGGCAGCATAGAATCACACATTATGTAAAGTATGACAAGGTGAGTAATATGCTTTAATAGCCAATGGATGATTTGGGAGGAGTCTGTCAAGAATCGTGCAATGAAGTTTAGAATGAGCCATCAAGCAGCTAATAAGATGAAGCAAACCAAGAGCAAGTTGAACTTTCTCTGACTGTGTGTATCTAAAGTAGATTTTATTCATCTGAAAAGTGAGATGACTACTGTCCTTACTAAGTAAAAGGAAACTGTCTCATTCAGCCAAAGCATCACACAACTGGAGGCAAACCCATGGATCATAGCCTACCATTGTCCCTTTAATGCAGAAACCTACCTCGAAAGTGGGAAGAGTCAGGACATACTGTGGTTTGCACATTTCTGCTTCTACAAGAGCAGCTCTATATGTTGTTCTTCCTTAGACTTTAGTGGTAAAGAAAATGCGATTCCACTGCTGCAAAACCTGTGGCACAATTCAATCCAACTAAATGATACTGCAATTCTCCTATGTGGTGAGCCTTATGCTAGGTTCTCTGGGCACAGGGTGGCAGTGATTCTATGTCCTGAAAGTGAATGGCAGTAACCTCGTAAGAATAACCTGAGGGTGTCAGGTTTCCCTGATGTTGTAGCTACTCCATTCCCCTGCTATGGCCACCACATTTTTCATGATGGAGGAGTTCAGAAAGTAAGCCTACAGGGTATCAGTCCTTTGGGATTTGAAAATTTGGTTCCAGATAACCCTTGACTAAACATTTGGTCCCCTTGTTGTATTCTTCTGGAAAACTCTGACCTCATCATATTCATCACATGTAATACCTTGGTTACTGTTTCTCTTCCTTACTAGACTATAAACATTACGAGGATGGGGATCCTAACTAGTTTCTTTACCAATGCTTTGCACAGTGTCGAGCACAGATGCTCAGTAAAATTGGATGTATGGATAGATGGATGGGGGGTGGATAGATGACTACTGAAAGGTAATCCACTGGGATAAAAGTTTTGTGTTGACTAAGCAACTAACATGGGCACGTTGGTTTACAAATGGCATGATTTTATTCCATGAGGAACCTTGTACTAAATTCTTTGTATCTAGTTAATAGTTTGAGTCCTAATGGTCTATGGGTAAAATTATTATCTTTCACACCAGCTCTTTGAGGACTAGAGGGAAACAAAGACTGCATGCCTGGGCAAAGAAAGGGTAGAATGTGTAAATGACAGTTATTTGGCTCCCCACTCTAAGACATGCCCTGGGCTAAGTTTTGGAAGGATACCTTCCATGATTCTCATCTATTAGAGATAGAATCTGGGCATCTAAAATAAGTTCTGGCTTTTCTAGAAGTCTCAATTTCATCAACAGGTGTCAAGGCTGAGGCTGAGTCTTGGAGGAAGCTTTTCCCTCTCTCAGTAGGGCCAAAACTAGGTTCATGCACTGGAATCAAACCCTTGTTCCCCTAGGTATCCTGCCTCCATTGTGAAAGGAAAAAAGCTGGTTTCACAGGCTGCTAATACCCTGCTTCCTCAAACCTCCTTTCCTCTGATCTCTAGGAGACAACAGGCAGCCCCACACACCCATGTTGTCCTCCAACACAGCCTCATCATAGCCACTTAACCATTTTGAATTTGCCAGGACTCATTTCATTCTGCTCTTTATGTCAATTGGTCTAGGAAAAAAAACCCAGCAAAAACAAAAACAAAAAAATACCCCTGTGCGTTTCTCCTTTACTCTCACACTACTACCACACTCACACCACCAGATGGACAGAGTTTTTTTTCCAACACCAAACAATTCTCTGTAACACCAGCTGGGTGTCCTACAATTCAATACAATTCTGACACTAACCAGAGTTGGATAAGACCCTACAGGTTAAGAGCTCTGTCCCAAAAGACTGTGCCCCACTTTAGATACCAATTGCAAGTATTAATAGCATGTCTGTAAAGTACGCACAACTAACTTGGCTACAAATTGGAGGTTCCCATAATCTCTCCTTAGACTGACCGTTTGCTAGACTAGCTCACAGAACTCAGAAACACTTACTTATGTTTACTAGTTTATTATATAATAAAGAATATCAAAAAGGATACAGATAACAGCCAGATGAGGAGATTACCAGGGGCAGTCCAGAAGGGCCGGAACACAGGGACTTCCTGTGGAGTTTGGGTGTGCGTGCCACCTTCCTGATAAGTGGATATGTCCAACAATTTGGAAGCTCTCTGAATTCTCTACTTTTGGGATTTCATGGAGACTTCATCATATAGGCATGATTCATTATTAACTAAATTTCCAGCCCCTCCCTCTTTCCCAGAGCATGTGAGATGGGGCTGAAAGCTCCAAGCTTCTAATCCCATTTTGTCTTTCTGGTTACCAGCCCCCATCCTGAAGCTATCCAGGAACCCACCAAGAGTCACTTTATTAGAGCAAAGGGCACTGTTATTACCCAGGAAATTCCAAGGGATGTACAAGTTCTTTGTCAGGAGCCAGAATCAAAGACCAAATATTAGGACAAAAGATGCTCCCAGTGCATTTATTAGTTAGGAAATTCCAAGATTCTATATAGGAACTCTGTGTCAGGAACTAGGGAAGGAGACCAATATGTAGATTTCTTATTATTTCACATCAGTGCATACCAAAAAAACCATCTCTCACGTGACTCACTCCTATTCTTACTTAGTCCCTTTCATGCTCCCCTCTCTAACCTTCTCGTATCAGCAGAATTCTTCTTTCTCAACTTTCCTTTCAACTTTCCCTTCATCTTCATAATTTAAGAGTAATTTCCACCTGTGAACCCTGCCTTTCCTGCAGCACACTCCAATTGTCAGTTTCAGATTGTTCTCTCTCACTTCTTAAAACCATCGAATTTGTACCCCATTTTAACAGCCTATATCATTATTACCTCCCAGTGTTGCTGGTTTTGCTTTTGTCTGTATCTGCCTAGGACCTTCTTATGTATTCTTCAAAAGTGAAATTTTTGGCTCATTGTAACTCTAAAAATACTCTTGCATCAGATCTTGGTGATTTCAGTGAATAAATATGTAGCCTATCCATCACCCTAGCCTCTCAGTTCCTTGAACTCAATTCCTCCATTGATCTTATTCTCCTCACCATGGTACTCACTCTTAGTCACTCTAAATGCTAATTACCACTTCCTACCCCACAATATCAATTACATACTTTTCACCCTATGACCTAGTTTTTCTATTTCAGTCCTAGTATCCTGACTTACACAGAGCTTCAAAGCCACTGGGACCTCCAATTCATTGATTTTGCCATCTTGTCATAATCCTTCACCCCTGGATATCTTTCCTCTCCTTTATATGGTTAACCTGTCCTTTGCCCACACCTTCCACACACTTGCACTTTTCTGGCTTCACTGTACTTGCTTGGCAACCATAACACTGGTTAATAAACACAACTCTCAGGGAACTACCTACTCAATGCCAGAATCCATTACAGCTGAATATGGCTACAGAAAAAATACGCAACCATGCTTATTGGGCTAAATTCATGATAACAAACCTCAAATGAAACCTTAATGCTGACTGTCAATCATACTACATGATACCTTCCTAGTGCATCCATACTCTCCCAGACTATTATTTCATAGCTTCTTTCTTTTCTTTAAACCTCCTACCCCTCCTCCCAGGTGATGACCTTATGTCTTACTGAACCGAGAAACTTTAATGAGAACCTCCACAGTCTTCCATCATTACATTTGCCCACCTGTCAGTATCTGTACTCGCCTCTTACCAAAGATGAGCCATTCATATTCTTACCTTAAAGCCTATCTTTCCATTTGTTAGCTAGATCTTACTCCTTCTCATCTACTCAAGGACACTGATTCAACAATTTTTCCCTCTGTTTTCTACATAATTATTTTTTCATTATTATTGGGTCATTCCTATCAGCATACAAGCATGTATTTATTTCTCTAATTATTTTTAAAAAAATTCTCACTTCTCTTGATCCATTTTTTTACAAGCTATCACCCCATTTTTTTTCTTTCCCTTTGTAGCAGTTCTTCTCAAAATTATCTTGCTATTTTATAACAGCAAGTTATCTTGCTGTTATAAAATCCTCTGCTCCCATTCTCTCTCAATCCCATGTAAATCAGGCTTTTTGCCATTTTTTCACCAGTGGTGTACAAATTGTTACATCCAGTGGTCAGTTCTCAGTCTTTACATATATCAAACCATTAGCATTTAACATAGTTGAGCCCCCTTCCTCATTGATATAATTTTCTATTCTAGCTTCCAGGACACCATATCCTCTTTGTTTTACTCTTACTTACCTACTGCTCAGTTTTCACTCTGCTTTACGGATTTCCCCAACCCCTTACATGTGGAATGTTCTAGAAATTAGTCTGTGATTCTCTTTTCTTCTCTGTCTACTCCTTGGTAATCTCATCCAGCCTCATGGCTTTGATTATATACCATATGCAGATTACTCCCAAATCTACATATCCATTCCAGAAATCTCTCTCTCTTGAACTTCACATCCCTATATTCGACTTTTCGCTTCGACTCTTAACTTGGATGACCAATAGACACTTCTCACGTAATATGTTCAAATTCATGGTTTTGCCCCTATACCCCCTAACCTGCTATATTCATAGCCCATCTTGCTTGGTTTCATAGCAGTTCTATCCTTCTACTTGCTCAGGTCATCTGAATCATCCTCACATTCTCTGTTTCTCACATGTCCAATCTATATAGAAATTCTGTTAATTCTACTGTCTTAATACACCCAGAATCTGACTTGTCTCATCACCTTTATCATGCCCACCCTGAGCCAAGCCACCATCATCGTCTCACGCCTGAATTACTACAATTGCCTCCTACCTGGTTTCCCTGCTTTAACTCTTGTTCCTCTATGTCTGTTCAAAGCACAGTTGCTAGAATGATACTCTTATCCATAAATCAGATGTCACCCCTCCAATGGCTTTCCATTTCATTTGGTGTAAAATCAGAGTCCTAAAACAGGCTCAAGTGATTCCCCTTGATCTGGTGCTCTGTTATCTCTCTGAATTGATCTTCTACAACTCTTCTACTTGCTCATTCTGCTTCCACCACACTGGTTTCTTGCTTTCCCTAGAGCTTGTTTGCATGCTCAGTTTTACTGGTTTTGCATGCAATGCTTGTCTCTCGGTGTCTTTATGGCTAATTTCTTTTCCTCTTCAAATATCACCTTTTAATGATGTCTATCCTGAACATTCTATTTGAAATGTAATCAGTCTCCCCACTTCCTGCCTACCCATTCCCAATCTTCCTGGCCTTGCTGGACTTTCTTTTTGCCATAAGCCTTACCATTTTCTTTACTATATCTATTTTCATTGTCTGACTTCTCTCTGTAGAATGAACATCCATAAGAACAGGAATCTTTCTTTTGCTCACTGATGAATCCCAAGCAGCTAACATAGTATTACCTATTGATAATAGTAGCCTTTCTACCCTAGGAAATTCTGAACAGTATGTATTTGCTTTAAGCAAGATAACTATCTTCTCTCTGCCCAGACACATTTCTGTGCTCTAGGAAACAGGATTCATTTTCTAGACTGTAGGAAACTACTAGGCTCAGTTGAATTGTGTATTGAGCTGCTATACCATTTGTTCATTTTGGAAATATTTTAATACCTCAAAAGTATAAATTTACCTTTTGTAGACCTAATATTTCCTACACTATTTCCTGGAACACCTATCCATCAAGGTTCATATTAACCAAAAGTAGGATCATAAATCTTCTCCCCTTAGACAAAAATTGCATTACAAAATTGTACATTTATTAAAATCCACATTTTTATGTTTTCAGTAAGTGCATGCGATTGATAAATTTAGGATGGGATTATGACAATTTTTTGGTAACAAAATATAATCAAGTATCGATTATCGGAGCACTGTGCAATCTATGTGTAGTTTTGTCTCTTAGGTTAACATAAGGTAAAGTTTAGACATTTAAATGTGCAACCTGTGAAAATTTGTAGGGCCTCTACTCAAGGAATTGAGACCATCTCGTGGTCACTAATAAGTGGGTGAGTTGGAGCCACAGCAGTGCTATCTAAGGCCTTCCAGAATGAGATGCTTGCCGAAAGCAACTTTTCATTAGTTGATTTGCCATTATACATTATCTTGAAGCCCTAAGTGCAATTATCAAGAGGTCTGCGTTCTTTGTCAGAGAATATAAAACTGCCAGTCAGCCTTTTCACAATTTAAACTTTAACCTGCTAGCAAATTAAAAAAGGTTTTGGACTCTTTTGAAAGAGACTTCATTTAAATGTTTCTAAAGCAGATATTTAAAAGAGGCCTCTGGTTATCATCTCCAAGTTTAAAAGCAAATCATTGTTAAACCAAATGATAGTGCTAAGAAAACACAAATCAATTGATATTTATTATAATTATAACAATTAGGCATTTCTGAGTACATTTTATATTTTCTTTGCAAGCATGGTAGGTATTTGTTCTTTCTCTCATGGTATACATTAGCAGTTGGTGTACTCAGAAAAACTGTTTTTCTTAAGAAACTCCCTAAATTTTGCAAAGGGACAGTTTGTTCAAAACAGTGACTGAAACATTGAAGCAATTGTTCATCTCTTTGGCTGATGATCGTGTTATTCTGTAATGAAAAACTGAATGGGATATTTCATTCTCATTTATTCTAAGTCAGTGTCTTGAACAACTGACTATTTGGCCACTGTAAATGAACTTTGGCTCAGCTCACTGTAGAAGATATCTCCTAAAAAAATATGTGTACATGACCTTTTTGTTCCAAGTCTTGAAAAACTGTTGTCTAATCAGTGGTTTTTAAATAGTTTAGTAGACACTTTGACTTGAATATTTGAGTTGGCAAAACACAGACTAGTTGTGTGTGGGGGGGAGGGGTAAGACACAAAGTAAGACAGCTAATGGTTATAAGAGAAAAAAGCTATTCAACTCAGTTCTTTGCTCTTTGGGGGAGGGGGAGAGAGATTGAGTAAATGCCATAACCCACACAAGGCTGACCTTTGAAACAATTTGAGTTTGGATGGGCAACTCTTCATCATGACTGGACACTGTGTCTCTTCTCATCCATCATCCAGAGAGCTTCTAAAATTGAATGAATGAATGAATGAATGAATGCATGCATGCATACATACATATATACAGGTACTCAAATATTAGTTCTCTAGTCCTAACTAACATTTGTTAGTTGTGTTTGAGACCTCTACAAACTTGCTTTTTAAGCTGAAATTTTAATTATTTCTTTTTAAATGAAGTAGGGGTTATAAGAAATGGGAAAATCTCATATTTAGTTTTTTTGAATAATGTCTTTTTAAAATTTTTATTAAATGTATTGGAGGTGACATTGGTTAATAAAATTACATATATTTTAAGTGTGTAATTCTATAATACATCATCTACATATTGCATTGTCTGTTCACCATCTGTCCTACATTAAGCATTTTCTATCTGGGCGCTTTGCATGCCTAATTTTATTTAATTATCACAAACCCCTACAAAATGGATATTTATAATTCCCATTGTAGGTGAGTAAACTGATGCCTACAGAAGCTCAATGTCTTAGGCAAGATAACATGTCTCATAAGTGGCAGTACCTGAATTTAAACACAGTTATGTCTGACTCTAAAAGTGTCTCACAAAAATAAAACAAAATTTAAAACTAAAAACAAAAAACAGATATGGCAGTTCAAGTATACTCTAGTCCTATTGGTCCATTGAATGTATCCTCCTCTTCCTGAGGGGCTAATTCTATTCCACCCCACCTCATAGCCTTTCTTTTGAAGCTATTATTAAGGTTCTTTGCATTTAATAGAAGACTTCCCTTTTTTCCCTTTAATTTACAATAAACAATGAATTACTGTTAGCATTTCTGAGTTATGTGTATTTCCATTAAATAAGGTTTCTTTCTCTTTCTCCTTTTATTTCTGGCCACACATTTTTGGGACTTGTTCCCTTTAGTCATCTGATGCCCAGAAACCCAAGTACCCCATAATGCTGTTCACTTAACCCAGAGGTTCTCAACTCTGGGTACCAATCAGCATTACCTAGGGAGCTTGAAAAAGCAATAATAGCCAAATAACAACAAAAACAATTAAAAACCCCAAAACATTTCTGGTTACCACCTAGCCCACCAATTAAACTGATGTGTGTTGGAGCCAGAGTTCAGTATAATTTTTCCCTCCAACTTTTCATTTCAAAAAATTTTGACCTTAATTTTGCAAGAATAGGTCAATGAACACCCATATATTCCTTATCAGATTGCCAATTTACTTTCTCTTTTCCCCCTATTATATATGTGCATATAATGTATTAATACATATTTATCCCCACCTTTCTTGAAACCATTTAAGTGTTAGCTGCAAATATCCTGACACTTCATCCCTACATACCTCCACACATATCTCCTAAATTTAAGGATGTTCTCCTCCATAACTATATTACATGTGACTGTCACATACAGGAAATTTAACAATGATATGATACAAATGTCTAAAATTCAGTCCATACTTAAATTTCCCTAATTGTCCAATAATGTTCTTTATAGCAATGCTTCTCAAAATTTAATATTCATAGGAATCACCCGGAGATCTAGTGAAACTGAGCCTGATTCAGTATATCTCGCTGGGGCCGGAGGTTCTGCATTCTAACAAGCTGTAGATCCTTGGGGCCACGTGTTGAGTAGTGTAGCGTTATAGTGGTTCTGTTTTGTTTTCCAACCCAGAATCCAGTTAGGCATTATTTGTTGCAATTAGTGGTAATGTGTTTTTAATATCTACATTTTTCTGTTATTGTTTTTCTTCCATGCCACTGACATTTTAAAGAGTTCTGGCCAGTTGCTTTGCAGGATCCCTCTTAAGGGGGAACTTGTTTCCTCATGATTAGATTTTTTGCAAGAATACTACAGAGAAGATGAATCAGTATATTTTAAAATCTATACAAGTGTGTCTAATGCCCTAAACCAAACCATTCCATGTGGGTGTTCTTAAAGAATGAGTGAAAGTGAAGAAAAAGATTGATGAAGAACCTCTGCTCTGTGAATTATACAAAAATAAGCACATTTTTTACTCTTTCAAGCAAAGGATAGTACTCAATTCCCAGAGAGCATGAATCAAAACAACTTTTTAATTAAAAATAATTGAATTTATCATGCAAGAGTCTTTATAATCTACGTTTTGCCTTTGCATTTGTGTGCTAGCCATGGAAAGGATTTATAGTAGGAAACTTTGCATTATGATAGCATGCATGTCATCTGTATGAAAAGAATTGAATTGCTTTTGAAAATTTGCAAAGCATAGACAGTAGTTGTTCATTTTTTGAAATGTGTGGGAAGACTTGGTGTTCTACCATATGTACTAGATAAGACTATCTCGGTTGTAAGCAGTATGCCCTGTCACATGTTTAAAAAGTGCCTCTACTCCCCGTCCCCACTTTGGAAAAAAAAAAAAAGGCAGTATTTGCAGACATGGAGCAAATACTCCTACCATGAATGATTCCAAGCCAGCAATGTAACACCTGTTGGTTTGTAAAATTCCTAAACATTAGACAATTGGTTCTTAGGTGTTGATTTGAGCCCACTCCAGGACGCTACTGATTTTAAGTAAAGAGATCCAATTTCCGTCTGATTTAAGGGAAAACTAGAATTGGCTCATGTAACTGAAGAGATTACAAACAGAGCTGGCATTAGACTGTTTGGGTCCAGGACTTCCTTTGCCAACTCTTGGCTATGGGCTACTGTCATTCTCCATATAACTTCAGGTCTAGATCCTAGAGGCAGAATAAGCAAAGATGGAGAACTCTGGATCAGACTGGGGTAAAAAATCTCATCTCGCCACATAGTTGTCACCATGACCTTGGACAATTTAATATCTCAGTGACCCAATTTCTCATCTGTATAAAAAATAGTAATGATACCTATGTCATGGGATTATTTTGGATATTTAATGAACTAATACCTAATAGTTTAGAGAAACACCTAGAAAAGAGTAAACACTTAGGATGCACTCAGTATTCTCATTATCATTATTATCATTCTAAATTAACCTCAGAAGAAACAAATCTTCTTCTAGCTAAAATCTCAATACTAAACTTTATCTAATGGTGTGTGGAAATGATGTGTATTCTAACAATTGTTCAGGCCAGGAGAATAGCTAATCTTTAAGAGGTTATCTTCACTCAAATTAAATAGATTCTAAAGGGGAAAAAGGTGATTCCCCAAAGGAAAACTATGTTCTTCTCCTAAAATTAGGTAAGGGATCACTATGGGGCAAGCAAAAATCATGATGTTTACTACATAACATATATATATATATATATATATATATATATATATATATATATATATCCTCCCCTCCAAGAGTTAGATGAAATATATCTGATCATGCCAAAGTTGATCTTTGTGACATGAAACTACACTTTGAATTAAAAAATGGTGACAAAAATTATCTATTTGTGTAAATTCATGGAAAGTACATTATAGTAGTTCCTTAAAATGCATACCATTGATATTTGAGGTCTCATGGAAAAGTTACCTCAAATGAACAAAGTTATAATAGTATGTATTAAAACTCAAAGCACATCACTGTTTTAACCATTATAGAGAGGCAACTTAGCTGCCATATAAGTGAAGTTTTTTTTTTGTTATTTACTTGATCACCAAGTAATTCACCTGAATTATTGATTTCATATTTATAACTGGGTGGTTTAAGGTCACTAAATGTGCTGTCTTTCATATCCGATCACTTACTCCTTCTGATATATATTTTAATACACTGAATGGAAAGGTGTAATGAACAGTAGTCTTTATTTTTGAAAAACTATTTCCTAAAACAGTTTTGATTAACTAAACTCTTTAATAATAAGTTTAAATAGTTGCAAAGGATATGCTTTCCAATATTTTCTCCATACTTAAATTTAAAAATAAAAATTTTATTACTCCTTTAAATACATCCAGTGACATTTGAATTGCCATAATGATTTAACATCTATTTTAAAAATATGTATGAACAATCACAATCAAAATTCAAACAGATCCTAAAATTTATATGAAAATTCAAGAGCCAACAATAGTCAAGGCTTGAAGAAAACAAAATGATAGGATTTGTTCAATAGATAGTCAGGCCTATATAGTGATAAAGATTAGGACAGTGTAGTATTGGCTAAACAAACTGACAAATGGAACAGAATGAAAATGTGGAAACAGATCCTTGCAGCAATGAACATTTGGTTTGTAGGATGTAGGATGGCTGAGCAATTGGTAAAGCAAGGTCTTTTCAGTTAATGAGGGAAAAATGAAATCAATCCAATTACAAAATGGGCAAAGAATCTGAATAGACTTTCTGAAAAATATACAAGTGTTCACCCAACTCATAAAAAGATGCTCATCATTATTAACCAGTAAATAAGTGTAAATCAAAAGCATATTACCACTTCATACCCACTAGGATGGTTTAATCTAAAAGATAAATGTTGACAAGGATGTGAAGAAATTGGAATCTTCATACATGGCAGGTAGGAATATAAGCTGGTGCAATTGCTTCAGAAACCAGTGTGGCTCAAAAAATTAAACATAATCACAATATGTCCCAGCTCTTCCACTCATAGGTATTATACCCAAGAGATGTGAAAAAGTATACCCTTACAAAAACTTGTGCACAAATGTTCATGCCAACATTATTTATAACAGCCCAAACAGTGGAAACAACCCACCTCTGATGAATGGATAAATTGTGGTATATTCATACAATGGAATATTATTTGGTTATAAAAAGGAATAAAGTGTTGTGACAGATGGCAGCAAGGATAAACCTTGAAAACACTATGTTAAATGGAAAACATCATGTACAAAAGACCACATGTTGAATGATTCGATTTATATGAAATATCCAGAATAGGCAAATCCATAGAAAGACAAAGCTGTTATGCTTGTGTAGGGCTGTGGACATTGGGAGGTCATGAGGAGTAACTGCTAATGGGTATAGGTTTCTTTTGGTGATCAAATGTCCTAAAATTGATCATGGTGATGGTTGCATAATTTTGTGACCATACTAAAAACCACTGAATTGAACACTTAAATGGGTGAACTATGTGATATGTGAATTATATCTCAACGAAGCTTTTTTAAAAATGTGGCTTCAACATTTACTGTTTTGAATGTTCAACTAAGCTTTTCTTTGCAGCTAATGACAAGTGTTGGGAATACATATTGAGAATAGCTAAAAAGCTTTATTTAAAGCCATATTTTTCCTAAGAGTTTCTTACTAGTACTCCCTTTTCATTGATGTCATGAAATCTTCTCTCAAGAGTGACATATTCTTTAACAATTGTCCAGAACTGAAAGAAGCAAAAAGTTTCAACAAATACTCTTAACTACTACCATGTTCTACAATTCATCTGAATTCAGAACATTCCCAACACAGCCCTCAATAGCACTTTTTATAATACTTTGTGAACCCAATACAAATTACAACCAACCAAGTGGCTTCAACAAGTCAAGTTTATTATTTAGTAGTTTTATAATTTAGAAATTCAGTACAGGTCTCTCTGGATTAAAAATAAGGTGTTTCCAATGCTGTGTTTCTTCTAGGGACTCTGACAGAGAATCTGTTTCCTTTCCTTTTCCACTGACTAGAAAACTTCTATATTCCTTAATTCATGACACCCTTTCTCCATCTTCAAAGTCAAGGATGGGTAGTCAAGTCCTGGGCATCACTCTGACCTAGCTTCCATTGTCACATCTCTTTTCTTGGCTCTCTTCCTCTGCATCTCTCTCTCTTACTTTTACAGACCCTTGTGATTACTTTGGACCACCAAAATAATCCAGGATAATCTGCCAATTTTAAGATCAGCTAATTAGCAGTCTTAATTCCATCTGCAGTCTTAATTCCTTTTCCCCATATAATCTAATACATAATAGTTTATAGATATCCTTGCCATGGAGAGGGGACATGATTCTGCCTACCACACTGATTTTCTCATGGTAGAAATGTGTACATATCAAGGTAATGGAGAAAGCCATATGTGTTCATGATAGTTTGATTAATCGGTAAAGAAGGATTTCTCTGTGGGCAAAGTAGGAAATTTTGGATATGAGTGAAGGGTAGGCCTTTATGTTGTAAAGTGGAGAAAGGCTACTGTGAACTCAGGTCTGTCTCAGACAAACCAATTTTAGGGGAAAAAAGATGTGGAAATTGAAAGTGAATAGGATTGATTGCTTTCAAATTATTGGGATGACATATCCATAACCCAGGATTCCAGTTAGATAGATGATAATTGATTTGGGGCAGGGGTCTCCAAACTTGGCTGACTTTATAAACCTGAGACATTTAAAAAATAGTATCAGATTTCCAGGCTTTAATGCAAACCTGCTGATTCAGAAGTTCAGAAAGCAAAGACCCAAAAGATGTTTTGAAAAATTGCTTTAGCTGATTGTGATAATTAGCTAGATTAGATAACTATAAGTTTAGAAAACAAAAGGAGTCGAATTAGGAATGATCGAAGATACTTTGTTCACTAGCCACTTCTATTATTAGCTAATTAGTTTTGAAGGTTACAGAACATGTAAATATGATCTAGAGCTTTGGCCAGTTTAAACTACTGCCCATAGAGAAGTCTGAGAGCATCATTCTTCTCGCTTCCAAGTAATCACCCCCAGCCAAGAAACTCTAGAACCATTGGATGTTTTCCTCTTTGGACACACATACTCTGCCATTACAAGCTATGCCTTATATGAGTTTGACTTTGTTAATTTGTCATAATGTGATGTTATACTGTTATCCCACAGATCTCTTATAAGACTACAGTAATGTTTGTGATCACTTGCATTTACACAAAAGCGTGATATATAAAGTCATGGTTATGTATAAAGTCATGGTTATAATTACTATTTAAAGTCAGTCAGTTAGCATATTTTCCATCCTTACAGGCAAAATATTGATATTTTGTTAGTTTAATAACCCTTCCAGAACTAAGAGACACCCTTTAACAAAGTATGCAGTTAATTAGGAGGACAACGGTTGATCATTGAATACTTTCATAAGACTAAAATGTTGCTTTTTTCTGTAGATATTGCACAACACAAAGGAACTCAGGAAGAAACTCCACCCCTGACCCAGAGTCAGGAACCTCTGAAAACTCAGGAGAATATATCACACCCCATTCACCGTCCTTTAGTGTTACAAACCAACTTTGAGGAAGAAGAGGAGGAAGGAGACGAGCAAGGTGGTTAGTAAACTTTTCTCAGGTTTAAAATGAGCATTCAAAAATCTCACAATATTTTCTACATAATTGTTTAACTATTAGAGGTTTATAATATAATATGCAAGACAGATTTTGATGAGAAAATAGCTTTCCATTTATTAAGTATATTAAATTCATTATGTCCTCATTTGTTCTGTGTGTATCATTTGGATTGGAAGGTTTTTTTTTTGTATGGCAACTGAGAGACGGATCTCAAGTTTAAATATGCACAGTTGCTCATAGGGATACTAATAACTTATTTATATATAACTTAACATTGACATATATGTGTGTTCATCTGTTGATCACATGATTACACCTATCTGTCTCACATTTAATCCTTTAAGTTACAGAGATCCATAGAGTAGCTTATAATATATAAAACCCTACCAGTTGCATTATGCCAAGTAACCCTTGTAAAAGTATAAACAAGGTTAGAACTAGTTCATCCTAGTCTATTCTATTCATGCCTAGAACATGCCAATAAGTATGTACAAACAAACTATAAACATGCAGAAAACTGACTCTCACTCTGTGCTGGGATGTGTTCTTCTGCAGGGTCCAGGCCACCATCGCTTCTGTGCTCAGGGTCCTATTTTTGTCTGCTTTAGCACCATGTCTCCCATTCTTGCACTTTCCCTGTCCAACAACTATGACTGTAATGTGTGAATTTAGATCTCCAGCTTCTCAAGACACATAATGTATAATTAGTCATTTCTTTTCCTTTGATTGATTCTTTCTATTATGTGAAATAGAGTAATTAGAAACATTTGCTGAGTTCCGGTAAGATGGCGGAATAGACGGACGCTCTCCGAACTGCCTCCCAGGATCACATCAAAATTACAAATAATTTATGCAACATTTAACCTCAAAAGTCCCCTGAACATTAGATGAACAGAACCTCTAAAGGGAGGACCTAAAGAGGAGGCCACGTCAAGTCTGGTGATCTATCTAATACATCGAAGCATTCACAGAACGGCAACCAGAATGAAAAAACAAAGAAACATGTCCCAAGTAAAAGATCAAAAGAAAAACTCTAGAAATGGAACTAAATGAAACAGAGGTATCCAACCTTTCAGAGACAGAATTTAGAACACTGATGATAAGAATGTTTAAGGAACTTAGCGAGGACATAAAGAAGGATAGGGAAACCACAAAAAACAACCTGTTAGAACTAAAGAATACAATAACTGAAATGAAGAACACACTTGAAAGAATCACCAGTAGAATAGATGAAGCAGAGGAGCGGATCAGTGAATTAGAAGACAAAATAGCAGAAATCGCCCAGCTGGAACAACAAAAAGAAAAAAGAATACAAAAGAATGAAAATAGTTTAAGAGACCTCTGGGACAACATGAAACGCAACAACTCTTGCGTCATTGGAATACCAGAAGGAGAAGAGAAGAAGCAAGGGATTGAGAATGTATTTAAAGAAATAATGACTGAAAACTTCCCTACCATGGTGAAGGAAATCGACATACAAGCCCAGAATGTACAGAGAGTTCCAAACAGGCTGAATCCAAACAGGCTCACACCAAGACACATCATAGTTAAAATGGCAAAGGTTAAAGACAGAGACAGAATCCTAAAAGCAGCAAGAGAAAGACAGCAGGCTACATACAAAGGCACTCCTATAAGACTAACAGCTGACTTTTCTTCAGAAACTCTGCAGGCCAGAAGGGAATGGCAGGAGATATTGAAAGTGACACAAAATAAAGGTCTACAACCAAGATTGCTCTACCCACCACGGCTATCACTTAAAATTGAAAGAGAGATAAAGAGCTTCTCAGAAAAGAATAAGCTTAAGGAGTTCATTAACGCCAAGCCAACATTGCAGAAAATGTTAAAAGAGCTTTTTTAAACAGAAGAAAGGGGGAAACAAGCTAACCCAGGAAGACAAGAAATACAAATAACAAAATGGCAATAAATATACACCTATCAGTAATTACTTTAAATGTGAATGGGCTAAATGCTCCAATCAAAAGACATAGAGTGGCTGAGTGGATAAGAAAACAGGACCCATGCATATGCTGTCTACAAGAGACTCATCTCAGATCAAAAGACACACACATAATGAAAGTAAAGGGATAGAATAAGGTATTTCATGCAAATGGAAATGAGAAAAAAGCTGCAGTAGCAATTATTTTGGACAGAATAGACTTTAAAGTGAAGACTACAAGAAAAGACAAAGAAGGGCACTACATAATAATAAAGGGATCAAGTCAACAAGACGACATAACCCTAGTAAACATCTATGCACCCAACATAGGAGCTCCTAAATATATAAAACAGATTCTGACAGACATAAAGGCAGAGATCAACAGTAACACTATCATAGTAGGGGACTTCAACACCCCGTTGTCACCAATGGACAGATCCTCCAGACAGAAAATCAATACGGACACAGTGGCCTTAAATGACACTTTAGACCAGCTGGATTTAATTGATATTTTTCGAGCATTTCACCCCAAAGCTACAGAATATACATTCTTCCCAAGTGCACATGGAACACTCTCCAAGATAGACCACATTTTAGGCCACAAAACAAGTCTCAACAAATTTAAGAAGATTGAAATCATATCAAGTGTCTTCTCTGACCACAATGCTATGAAACTAGAAATCAATTATACGAAGAAATCTGGAAAGTTTACGAATACATGGAGGCTAAATAACATGCTACTAAATAGTGAGTGGGTCAAAAATGAGATCAAGGAGGAAATCAAAAGATACCTCGAAACAAACAAAAATGAAAACACCACGACCCAAAATCTCTGGGATGCAGCGAAAGCAGTCCTAAGAGAGAAATTCATAGCAGTGCAGGCCTACCTAAAGAAGGAAGAAAAATTTCAAATCAACAGACTCTATTTACACCTAAGGGAACTCGAAAAAAAACAGCAAAACAAGCCTAAAGGGAGGATAAGGAAGGAAATAATAAAGGCCAGAGCAGAAATATATAGAGAACAAAAAAAACAATAGAAAAGATCAATGAAACCAAGAGTTGGTTTTTTGAAAAGATAAACAAAATTGACAAACCCTTAGCACGACTAACCAAGAAAAAGAGAGAGAGGACCCAAATTAATAAAATCAGAAATGAAAGAGGAGAAGTGACAACAGATACCACAGAAATACAGAAAATTTTAAGAAAATACTATGAGCAACTATATGCTAACAAATTCGACAATCTGGAAGAAATGGATAAATTTCTAGAAGCATACAATCTACCAAGTCTCAACCAAAAAGAAACAGAAACTCTGAACAGACTAATTACTGACAAAGAAATTGAATCAGTAATCAACAATCTTTCAACAAACTAAAGCCCTGGACCAGATGGCTACACAGGTGAATTTTACAAAACATTCAAAAAAGAATTAGTACCTATTCTCTTCAAACTATTCCAAAAAATACAGAAGGAGGGAAGGCTCCCAAACTCTTTCTATGAAGCCACTATCACCCTGATTCCTAAGTCAGACAAAGATATTACAAAAATGGAAAACTATAGGCCAATATCCCTAATGAACATAGATGCAAAAATTCTCAGCATACTACTAGCAAACCGAATTCAGCATCTCATTAAAAGATCATACACCACGATCAATTGGGATTAATTCCTGGTATGCAAGGCTGGTTCAATATCCACAAATCAATTAACGTAATACATCACATTCACAAAATGAAAAATAAAAATCATATGATCATATCAATAGATGCAGAAAAGGCATTTGACAAAATCCAACAGCCATTTATGATAAAGACTCTTAACAAAGTGGGAATAGTGGGATCATATCTCAATATAATAAAGGCCATATATGAGAAGCCCACAGCAAACATCGTACTCAATGGGGAAAGGCTGAAAGCTTTCCCCTTAAGATCAGGAACAAGACAAAGCTGCCCACTTTCACCACTTCTCTTTAACATATTTCTGGAAGTCCTAGGCACAGCAGTCAGATGAGAAAATGAAATAAAAGGCATCCAAATTGGAAAAGAGGAAGTAAAATTGTCATTATATGCAGATGACATGATACTATATGTAGAGAATCCCAAAGACTCCACCAAAAAACTGCTAGAACTGATACACGAATTTGGTAAGGTAGCAGGATACAAAATTAATATTCAGAAATCAGTGGCATTTCTATACACCAATAATAAACTGTCAGAAGAAGAAATCAGGAAATCAATCCTTTTTACAATTGCTTCAAAAACAATAAATATCTAGGAATCAATTTAACTAAAGAAGTAAAAGACCTGTACTCAGAAAATTATGAGACACTGAAGAGAGAAATCAAAGAAGATACAAATAAATGGAAATACATACCATGCTCATGGATAGGAAGAATTAATATAGTTAAAATGTCAATACTACCTAAAGCAATATATAGATTCAATGCAATTCCAAACAAACTACCAAGGACATTTTTCTCAGAAATAGAACATAGAATCCTAAAATTTATATGGAGCCACAAAAGACCCCGAATAGCTACAGCAATGTTGAGAAATGAGGAGAAAGTGGGAGGGATCACACTACCTGACATCAAAACATACTACAAGGCTACAGTAATCAAAACAGTATGGTACTGGCATAAAAACAGACACATAGACCAATGGAATAGAATAGAGAGCCCAGGAATAAACCCATCTATATACGGTCATTTAATCTATGACAATGGAAGCAAGAATTGTCACTGGAGTAAAGATAGTCTATTTAATAAATGGTGCTGGGAAAATTGAACTGACATGTGCAAAAAAATGAAAATAGACCAACTACTTATACCATATACGAGAACAAACTCAAAATGGATTAAAGACTTAAATGTAAAACCTGAAACTATAAAACTCCTAGAAGAAAATATAGAGAGTAAGTTTGCAGACATTACCCTGAGTAATATTTTTACTGATATATCCCCTTGGGCAAGGAAAATAAAAGAAAAAATGAACATGTGGGATTACATCAAACTTAAAAGTTTTTTCACAGCAAAGGAAATCATCAATAAAATAAAAAGGCAGACTACTGAATGGGAGAAGGTATTTGCCAACGATATATCTGATAAGGGGTTGATATCCAAAATTTATAAAACACTCGTGCAATTCAACACCACAAAAACAAACAACCCAATTAAAAAATGGGCAGAGGATATGAGGAGGTATTTCTCTAAAGAGGACATACAGATGGCCAACAGGCATATGAAAAAATGTTCAACCTCACTAATCATCAGAGAAATGCAAACAAAAACCACAATGAGATACCACCTCACTCCAGTCAGAATGTCTATCATCAACAGATCAACAAACAACAAGTGCTGGCGAGGGTGTGGAGAAAAGGGAACCCTGGTGCACTGTTGGTGGGACTGCAAATTGGTGCAGCCATTATGGAAATCAGTATGGAGGTATCTCAAAACACTGGAAATGGAACTGCCATATAACCCAGCAATTCCACTCTTGGGAATCTACCCAGAGGAATCCAAGACGCTAATTCGAAAAAATATATGCACCCCTATGTTTATTGCAGCGCTGTTTACAATAGCCAAGACTTGGAAACAACTGAAATGCCCATCGGTAGATGACTGGATTAAGAAACTGTGGTACATTTATACAATGGAGTATTACTCCGCTATAAAGAAGAATGAAATTATACCATTTGCAACGATATGGATGGACCTAGAGACTATTATGTTGAGTGAAATAAGTCAGTTGGAGAAAGACAAATACCATACAATCTCACTTTTATGTGGAATTTGAAAAACTGAATGAATGAGCAAAAGAAACAGAAACAGTCTCATAGATGTAGAGGAAAAACGGTTGCTAATTGGGAGTGGGGTGGGGATGAGGGAGAAGGAAAAAGGATTAGACAGCATAAATAGGTAACTACAGTATTGTCACAGAAATATGAAAGACAATTCAGGGAATATAATGTTGTTAAAATTTTGTGGAGTGTCAGATGGTCACATGTTTTGTTAGGGAGACCACTTCATGGATGGAGTAGAGGCTTGATCACTGCACGTATACCTGAAATTGATGTTGTATAATATTGCATGCCAACTGTAATTGAATATATAGATAGTCACGGGATGTGGATTATACGGTGAAAGGGAGTCAAAAGAATTGTAATAGTATGATATGGGGGGAAGGAGTTGGGGGTGGAGAATTGGGGAGGGGGGTTGTCACTTTCAGGGGCAAAAAGTATAACTATTGCACTTTGTTGTACACCTGAAGCTAATTTAAAAAAATATATAAACAAATAAATTTTAAAAAAAAAGAAACATTTGCCAGTTTGCAAATTATGGATTTAAAAAATTAAAAAAAAATGGCAATCTACCCGTGAGAACAATGTTTGGATTTATCATTCTGGTTTATAAATTTTCAGATTATTTGGCTTTGGGAGAATTTAATTAAAACATATATATCTAGGGCCGGCTGAGTGGCGCAGTAGTTAAGCGCTGGCTTAAGAAGCCAGTGGCCCCGGTTCGGTCCCACATGTGAGGGCCAGTGACGCTGCCCTAAAAAAAAAATAAAATAAAATAAAACATATATATCTTACAGATGCTTCCGGTTTATGGACAAAGACTCCTGAAGAAATTGAAGAAAAAAGAGCAATAAGGGAAATGTGTTATAAATCTGGTAAGAAATCAGATACTTGTGGGTTTTTTAATACTCGATTTGACATATATGCTAACCATTACTTCTCTTCTGGGAGATTAGGTGAATACTACAGGTTTCATACTCCTCCAGATACTACATCATCAAAAAGCATAGACTCTGAAGCAGAAAAAGAGTTAGAAAAGTCTTCAGAAACTGGCAAGGAATTGCAAGAAGGTAAGAAATTAAAAGGCAGCATTTCAAGCTAATCCACAAGAGATACTTGGAGTGATAGTCTGTGAATTATTTGGTAAGATGTACACTAGAGTTAAATGATAAATTCCATATCAGAATTGAAAGTAAGAAGAAGTGCTTTTATCAGATGAAACACTGTTATTAATATAATCATGTTTTCCCAGAGGATCCACAAAATGAATAGATTTCATAAATACGTGGTTACACTATACACCCCATGCAGTCATTCTGTGAATAATTTGCTTTTACTGTTTTGTCTGTGAAAATAAATCTCCCTGTGAAATGGGTGTAGATTTTTCTTTCTGAATAGAAAGGACAGTGTAGCCTTAGAAGGATATGAGGCAGGTCACAGAATGATGTTAGTGGCAGAACAAGGGTACATTTGCTCATTGAATGAGTACCTTCCATGTACCAGGCAATTTCAGGGGCAACACAGGTGGGCAATCCAGGGCCGTGCCTTTCATGGATCTTGTACTTCGGTGAATCTGATTTTGCTCTTGGTGAACAACTTTTCCCTTCAAGGTAAAATAAGAACATTGTTTTCTGGATATAAAACCAGGAACTCAGAGAAAACCCATGGATGCTGTAAGTTCATATAGTTTTCTTGCCCCTAGGATGAGCTGAAAGACAAGTTTTGCAGCAATGGGAGAGATTGGGATCCCTTCCTCCTGCTAAAAAAAAAAAAAAAAAAAAATCTCCCAGTATCACAATGAGCATAATAGCATAAAGAATAAAGTACCCGTTTTATAAGTGCATATGTGGCAAACCATTGAAACATATGGTGGGAGGTTCCATTTGAACGATAGAACAATCAGAAGGAACCAGCTGATAGGTAGGAACCATCTAGGGAGGGGCAGCATGGCCCATACTACTAAAAAAACAACCACTGTCACAACAACAAAACACAAAAACCCCAAACAACAACAAACCAAAAACAAAACAAACAAGTTAACAATGAATATTGAAAGTGGTAGATTATAAATAAAAACAATGATATGCGATTTTGCTTTATATTATGTTTTATAAAGCTTTTTATTTTTAAATAATTTCAGTAAATTCATGAGCACCCTTTATCCATATTTCCCAACTCTTAGCATTTTACACATGTGAATTTTCTCTTTCTCTCTAAATATACACATTGTTATTACTTTTGAACTGTTTGAGAGTACGGTTCAGACATGCTGCCCCTACGTAAATCTTACATAATTGTAGTATAAATATCAAAATCAGGAAATTGACACGGGCACAGTATTATTTATAGACTTTTATTTTTCTTTTTTACAAATTTCACCAATTGTGCTATCAATTCCTTTACAGCAAAAATGAAGTTTTTCTCCTGGTTTACAATCCAATCCAGAATCATGTGTTTACTTAGATTGTTACATCTCTTTTATGCTGCTTTTAAAGTTATTTTAGAATAAAATTAGAGATAATAAGGAAAATGGTGAGAATTATTTATCACTGTATAATTAGCATGTTTAAGCCAATAGTAGACTTTAACACTTTTTTACTCAATTTGTCTGTGGTAAATATATATAAACAAATAAATATTACAAAATTCATTATATAAAAAAATAAGCTAAATATGTTATGATTCATGATAGTGTTACTTAAATTTTCAATTGCCTTTTTATAAATTATCCACATAGGAAAATAAATGTTTGACGCTTTCATGGTAATTATAAAATTTGCTTAAAATTCAAGTATTTGTAAATTTATTGTTCATCATATGACTATGCACAGTACTTGCATTAATTTTTAAGCTTTTTATTATCATCATGAACTCTATCATAAACTTTTGTTAAGTACCTAATGGTTCCTAGAATGATTTTTTTTTTAATTTTTTTATTTCTAGGGGATGGTCTTACAGTTCCAACAAAAGTTAGCCTATCTGAAAAGCAGGGTGAGATGAAAGCATCATTGGATGGGAAACCAAGGACTGACATTGCTGCTTTTGAAAATGGAGGTAAGTTATTTCATTACTGGTTGAATCTGAATATATCATCATATAGTAAGTGAGTCTGAATTTCCTCTCATAACAAATTTTATTTCATCAAAATCTTTTTGACATTTTTATCAATGGCTTTGGGTAAGCCCCTTGAGGCCAGGAGGAATATATAATCACTTGCCGTAGTTGAATGCCTGTGGTAGAATATCTGCCAATTGACATGCGCTAAATATTTGTAGAATAAATATTTATATTTGTAGAATAAATTGTTTATATTTAAACAATTAAGTGACTGGATGGATGGAGAAATGTTTATAAAATTTACAGGCGACTGGAAGTTAATATGCTGGAACAATAAGCCAAATTTAATAAGCTATATAAACTCAACCTCAGATAAACAAAGCCTTCATTTAAGATTGTGACATTAATGTTAGGTTTTCTTCAAGTTGGGAAAGTCCTCACATGATACAGATTGTGAGGAAAAAAATAAATGTTTTTAGCGACAAGCTTTCAAAATGATTCAGTAATGTGTTTCAGCTAACTAATAACTAAGGCAAACTCATATTGACTTGTTAAGAGTAGTACAGGAAGATAATTAAATGTGGTAAGTCATTTAGAGTACTCATTAGAGTGTCTGACATATAGAATAATACTCCATAAATGTCAAATATTATTATACTAGTTTCACTGATTTCTGTATAGGGCAGTCCACGTTTGGATGTCACCTTTAATAAAGGTTACCTGAAACAATTATTTTATGTTAAGTGACTTGTATGGTGAAGTATCTGGAAATTAAGTTACATAAGTAATATTTAATGCAGCTGTGGATATTATGGAAGATCTTTAAGGAACATAAAAACTACTTTCCTATATCTGAAGATATTATATGAGAGATAAATTATATTTACATTGAATATCTGTAAAGGGTGGTAAAGAGTGGAAGCAAACATTGTTATAAGTTAAAGGAAAATTAATTGTGTTGACTATGTAAATTTTCTTGCTTATCAGTATGTAAATGTACACAGTGTACATTCATATGTATTAATCTAAATATATATGATATATACTGAGATGGGGATGGTATCATTGAGAAGTATTTAAACAAAAGTGGACAAAAGGGATATTGTAGATGAGGGTATCCATATTAAAAGAGAGTTGTATAACTTTCTGTTATCAGTGCAACTGACACTAAAGTATTTTCATAGGAGGTGATTGTCATGTTCCACAGAGGATCATATTTCTTGGAGTAGATGAAAATCAAGTTTTAACTGAAGAAAAAGAAATCACCATGTCAAAATATTCAAATACTAAAGGTAATAAACCATTTATGATTTTAATCAATCTTTAATTTGGATCAATACATAAAGCATAAAGCTTGATTGTAGTGGGCAGGGTAATCAATACAATAGGCAAAGTAATAAATCAAAATATACACTAAATAGGAGTCAAAAATCCTAAGATTCCAGCCTGGCTCCATCCCTAATTGTTTGACCATGAGACCTTATCTAATTAGCCTGTTGGTCTACACCATTTCTGGGAGTCTCCCTAGCTCTGAAGTTATTAGTTCTCTTACATGGTAATATCAAGTCATTTTTAGTTTATTTTTCCAACTTCATATACTCAGTACGCATTTGATTGAATTTTCTTAGAAAGCTTTGTGAACACTGTGAAGAGTTTTAATCTCAGATGACTTCTCCATTTAATAATTATTACTAACTACAACCTGTGAGTAATCCAGAGATATGATAATAAAATACATCCTCTATAGTTTTATGCTGTTTAGAATTCCCTAACTGGTCCCTCTCTGCTGGGCAGCTCTCTTAATCCCAGGCTAAAAGTATAGCTGTCCTGTCATTAGAGGGCTTCACATAGTCTCCATCCAATATTAACCAACTTAATCTACTGTTTTTCCCATGAATTAATGTTCTTAGAATAAGAAAAGGCACTTGTAAGGAAACTAAAGGATTCTCATGGAAAATTATATGTAAATCTCTCTTCCTTCTCTCTTAGAGATGGAAAACTTCTGCTCAATCCATCAAAGACAAAAATTAAAACAAAAACTAAAGCTACACTAATAACAGTACCCACCATCCACATGTGGCTGTTTAAATTTACATTAATTAAAATTTAATAAAACAAAAAATTCAACTCTTCAGCTGCACCAGACATATCAGGTGTTCAGTATCTACATGTGACTAGTGGCTGTCATTTTGGACTGTTTAAAACAGACTTAGATTGTTTTCAAAATTGTAGAAAACTCTGTTGGGCAACCCTGCTCCAAAGCATAGAACAAGTGAAAATTGTTACATTTAAAGTATTTTGGGAACCTTGGTTTAAATTGGCACCTTTGATATAAAATTTATAATCTTTTAATTCTTTTATATGGAGTTATTAAAAGTATTGCCAAATATATGTAACTTACATATTGAAGATAATGCCTGTATTTCTGGATTTTTAATGTTTTGTTAGTAACATATTTTGGGGACTCAATGCAATTATTAGGGCATTTCAGTAATGCATTCTAACAAGTAATATACATACATATATTTTGAAGAGGTATACCAGTCATAGAGTGTTGAAAAGTGAAATACCAACTGAGACACTTCTTTTACTAATACTGACATTGTATTTCTTAATTTGCTTTAAAAGATAACAAGGACAGCCCTCATCCAAAGCATTCCCTTACTACCCGACTAGTACCTACAACGCATGTATTAAATGCTACTGAGAATATCAGTATGAAGTGCAAAGAGGACCCCTCTTCAAGTGAGAGCTCTATCTCTTTTTGGCCTTAGATATATTTGTCTTATCATGAATTTGTTTTGCTTATTTGAAATAGAATTTTTTTTTAAAGAAAGAAAAAGGACTTTAAAAATCATTCAGGATTAAGAATTAAAGACAATATTTTTCTGCTAACTCTGGCAATGAATTGTGATGTAGGTCCTAGTAAATAACATACTTTCCTACTATTTTTAATTGAGGTATTAAAATTAAGAACATACTGCCTTCTCGAAGGATTCATTAGTATTGTGTTTTAATTTAACCCATATTGGAATGCATTGACATGTTTTTATTATGTTTTGGATTATTTTTCTTGATTTGACTTCTCCTCACCATTCAGTACTTTAAGCTACTTTTCTTTTTCTTTTTAAGATTTTATTGGGGAATTGGGGGAAGGGAACAGAGTTGGAAATTGGGGAAAGGGACCAGCCAAGTTGTTGTTCTTCAATCTTTATTGTGGAGGGCACCAGTCGCCATCTGTCTTCCTGTCGGCAGCTCGTGGCCTCTAAGCTCAAGGTGCTGTGTTACATCTTAATTGCGGGTGGGCATAGCGACCATCCCATGTGGGAATCGAAACAGCAACCTTGTTGTTAAGAGCGCACGCTGTATCCTCTGAGTGAGCTACTTTTCTTGATGTATGACGACTCATGAATCTTGACCTCTGTTTCCTCCCCGCCTTCCTCCTTTCCCTTATTTTGTTTATTGAACCCGCATAATATCCTTGGATCTCAGCTAAGCACTAAGGGAACTATGATGGTTTGCCCCCAATTTAGTGGCACTTGTTAAAAATATGATTTCCAAACCTGAGGAGTGGGAGCTTGAGAGTAAGGGTGTAGCATCTTATTTGTAGAGGAGGAAGTATATCAGTTTCTTTGATGCTTGCGCTGTGAGCTAGGATAGACAATGAGTGTAATCTACATAGTGTGTTTCCGGTTCATTTTCTCTGTACATTAGTTACTTGTGAATGTTCAGCATCTCTGCACAGAGAAATAACAAAAAAATGCCCCTCTCTACGAAATTGTTTAAAGATTCTCTGTAGAAATGTACCTTAAAAATTCCTGAAAAAACTGAGTATGCATATAAAATTTTTGATGAAAAAACATGCAAGTAAAAAGTGAATAATTTAGTTATCATAGCGCTTACAGAGTCTGATTATTCAGTCTTGTTTCAACAAACTGTACACAGAACTTGTTAAGATCTTAAAAGGTTAAGGTAAAATACACTGAAAGTATTTTAAATTAACCCAACTTCTTAAGTAGTAGTAGTTTTGGATAAAAATGTACAAAAAGATATATGTTCAAAATAATTCTAAAACTACTTAAAATAACATTGTAATGAAATATATATGATTATATTTGGAATGTAATTTTATGTTCTTTTAAATGACTCTACACATTCCTTTGAAGAAAACCATTTTTCTCCAAGGAATGCTACTTACAGAAAGTTTTCTCATCTATTTTCAAGATAGATTTCTTTTTTTTGGTAGTGAAAAATAAATCACCCTTTGTTCTAGAAATTAAAGTATTAAGGTGTTGAATTTATTTTTTCTCTTGCTTGACATGTGAATGCACAGATATGTAATTATCACCTACAGTAATTTTCAGGTGCAACATCTCTTTAAAAAACTGTAACAATTTGTATCTCCTCTAAGTGAATAATGTCCAGCCAGTGAGGAAGCCTCATTTTAAAGGCGTGAAAAAAAGAAAATGGATTTATGATGAATCAAAGAACTTTCCTGGCCCAGGAATGCGGAGAGGTATGGTGTCTATATATTTGATATTCCTAAATTGTAATTTGAAAAGAGATTAAATATCAAATAATATCTTATACCTTAAAAACAAATCACTGTTGTAGAATATGTTATTTTAGACATCAACTCAACTCCGATAAACTTAGTTCTTTTAGTTTGCATTGTCTTCCACTGTTCTATCAAACACTTAAAGTGCAGTATGTTGTTTAGGGTATGAAACCAGATTGTTTATCCCTCACTCCTTTTTCCGTTTCTTTTATAGCAGTACAGACCCCAAATCCTAAAAGTAAAATGAGTTACCATCGCAATAATAAAACCAGAAATGCGGAGAATGCATCCTCTATCCGTGTTCAGAGAGATGCTGTCAGGACTGTCTCATTAAATGCACCTCCCCACAGCAGGCCCATAAATGGGTTCTCCAATCAAGCCCACATTCACAAGGAACCCAAACTCCACCTCTGTACAGGTGAGGCTCTTTGCTTATATGGTTCACTCATGTTTGTGGTTTGTATTCCCATGGAATTTTCTAATGGTCCAACTAATCGTCATTGCTGCCTACTCCCCTCTTCCTTTTCCAAGCCATCACCGCCATGTTAGAAAACCTGTGAGAGGATTTCTTCCATGTGCTGTTGTGCGCATGACTTAAAGGATATGGAGGAAAACATGTTGGTGCAGATGACTTAACATTGAACCTCCCTAGAGTTTTGTCTCAGAGCTCTGCACTTTGTTCCCCCTCGATAGCTTTATTTCACTCTTGAGGATTGTTTTCAAGTTGTCGACATTTTCTTGTTCCACTAACTGCATTGTTCAATTATCACTTTCAAGTGAGTGCCGTGGATTTTCTTTAGACCTTCATGATTACTTTCTGAAAACGTTAGTTTGAGGGTTAACTTCAATATTTTTGACAACCACTCATCTCTTCCTGCCATGGAAAGATTGCTTCTAACTCATTTCAGCATGTAATAGCCAAAATCATAGTATATGTCAGGAAGTACAAGGCAACAAGCGAGGAGGGAATCAAATCTCTTTTTTCTTCCTGTCTCATGAATTTTGCTCATTTGAAGTTGGGTTTCACATTTTTCCACTAACGAAAGGCCACTCAATTCCTATTGTTTCATGTTTATATTCATTCACAGTCTGGTAAGTGGAGTTCTGAATGTTGTGTACTTTGTAAAACAAGTAAAAACTATGTCTCTCTTACATCCTTTCTTTTATAATTTAAATAGAAGTTAACTTTATTTAAAATGTTTTCCTATTTGTTTTTGAATAGAATGATGTATGAATTTGTATATAAAAATAAGGTTATTCTTAGGTGAAATTGGTTTTTAATTTTATTTCATACTGTTATCATTTTATTATTATTTTACTATGAGTAGATGGCTGTGAAGAATACAACGACTACCAGAATAGTTTGGTGCCATTGTCTAAATTTGTGTTAAGGTGATCACTCATTATTGCTTTTGCATCATTAATGGAAATGTTGACACAGGAAAAGCAGCAAATAAATTTTAGGCTTTTGAGTCACAGCTGCATAGTAATATTATACTTGAAAACACAAATACAACATTGTTAGATAATAGTTCAAATATATTGCTGTCAGAGGAACTCAGTATATAAATGCTTTGGTTTCCTGGGACAGTGAGTTTATTACAGCAGGGCTGCCACTTTGTGAAAGAAAGAGGGAACAGGGCTGTACCTCCTAGGTCTCCCTCCTTCCCTCCCTCCCCCCCTCCTTCCCTCCCTCCCTTCCTACCTTTCTTCCTTTCTTTTCTTCTAACTCTACAAATATTAGCAGAATTGTATGTAAAATCAAGGTAAAGCAAGGCAATGAAATATTTTGATTATATCCAGATACCATACCTTCCTCTAGCTAGTGTCATGGAAGAGAGCTTTATTTGAGGAATTGAACAGCCAGTGAAGAGATGCGTGACTCTATTCATTGATAACTCAAAAGGTCATTTTTTTTTTTTTTTTTTTTGAGGGCAATATCACTGGCCCTCATATGTGGAACTGAACCGGGGCCGCTGGCTTCCCAAGCCAGCGCTTAACCACTGCGCACTCTGCCGGCCCCTAACTTAAATGGTCTTAATAAACTCCCTTCTGTTCCTGATCTCTTAGCTTTGAAATGGTAAAATGAATTACTTAGAGAATAACTTCACCTTGAGATGTTTATAACTTTGAAAACTCCAGGAGTATGATTTTAAAGTTATACAATATTTAATTTCAATCTTTTTTTCCCAGATAAATATATGTCAACGTCATATAATGGTTCAGCCTGGCGAAAAAGAATTCCTTTTTCAAAAACATATTCAAAAACCGAAAAGATGTATATAGGTAAATATTTACTAGTGATTTTAATGTATCATACAATTCTAAAAATGACAAGTTTTTAATCTCAAGGAATATATTTTAGAAAATTTTCAAGATATGTAAATATAATTGGAGTTTAGTAGATATTTTTTAACAAGATTTTTATTAAAAATATCGCTAACATGCAACATTATATCAGTTTCAGGTGTATATCATAGTTGTGCAACGTTTATATACCTAAAGAAATGAATGATCACCATGATAAGCCCAGCAACGACCTGACATGTACCACACTATCACAATATCATTGACTGTATTCCCTATGCTGTACATTACATCCCATGACTTACTTGTTTTATACCTGGAGATTTGAACCTTTTATTTCCCTTTACCTTCTTCCCCCCTTTTAATTTTTCAATTACAGTTGACATTCAATATTATTTTATATTAATGTCAGGTGTACAGCACAGTGGATAGACATTTGTATAATTTAAGAAGTGATTCCCTTGATTAATCTAGTATCCACCTGTGTTATACATATTTATTACCATATTATTAACTATATTCCCTGTGCTTTATTTTACATCCCCATGACTGCTTTGTAACCAACAATTTGTTCTTCTTAAGCCGTTCACTTTTTTTCACCACCCTCTCAGCCCTCTCCCATCTGGCAACCATCAAAATGTTCTCTGTATCTATGAGTGTGTTTCTGTTTTGTTTCTTTGTTTATTTTGTTCTTTAGATTCCACATATAAGTGAAATCACATTACACCTGTCTTTCTCTGACATACTCAACTTAACACAGTACCCTCTGGGTCCATCCATGCCACTGCAGATGGCAAGAACCCATTCCCTTCTATGGCCAAGCAATATTCGACTGTATATATGTACCACCTTCTCTTTATCCATTCATCTATCAATGAACACCCAAGCTGCCTCCACATCTTGGCCATTGTAAACAATTCTGCAATGAACATATGGATGCACATGTCTCCTGGAAGTAGCATTTTGGGTTTCTTCGAACAAATACCCAGAAGTGGGATTACTGGCTTCTTCTTTGTTTCTTGTTATAGCCTTTGTTTTAAAGTTCATTTTGTCTGGTATAAGTATTGTTACCCCAACTTGTTCTTTCTTTTTTTCCCATTTTCATTTTCATGAAAAAACTTTTTCTATCCCTTTACTTTCAGTCCTTCACTTTCAGTCTGTGTGTGTCTTTTAATCTGAAGTGAGTCTCTTGCAGGCAGTATATGTAAAGGTTTTGTTTTCTTATCCATTCAGCCACCCTATGTTTTGATTGGAGCATTTAATCCATTTACCTTGAAAGTAATTGTTGATAGATATGTAGTTATGGCCATTTTATTATTCATATTATTTATATATGTAGTCATCTTAAAGAAGTCTCTCTAACATTCCTTATAATACTGGTTTGGTGATGATGAACCCCTTTAGCTTTTTCTTGTCTGGAAATCTCTTCATCTGTCCTTTGATTTTTAAATGAAAGCCTTTCTGGGTAGAGTAATCTTGGTGGTAGATCCTTGCTTTTCATCACTTTGAATATTTTGTGTCAATCCCTTCTGGCCTGCAAAGTTTCTCTTAAGAAATCAGTTGACAGTCTTAAGGGATCTCCCTTGTAAGTTACTAGTTGCCTTTCTCTTGCTGCTTTTAGGATTCTCTCTTTGTTTTTAACCTTTGCCATCTTAATTATAATGTGTCTTGTTTTGAGCCTATTTGGGTTCATCTTGTTTGGGACTCTCTTCATATCCTGGACTTGTCTGTCTATTTCCTTCACCAGGTTAGGGAAGTTTTCAGTCATTGTTAAATAGGTTCTCAGTCCCTCACTTTCTCTCTTCTCCTTCTGGTACCCCTGTGATGTGAATGTTGTTACGCATGATGTTGTCCCAGAGGTCTGTCTCTTAAGCTATCCTCACTTTTTAAAGTCTTTTTTTCCTTTTGCTGTTCCTATGGGGTGTTTTCTACCACTTTTCTTCCAAATCTCTGATTCAGTCCTTTGCTTCATATAGACTGCTTGTGATTCCTTCTAGTGCATTCTTCATTTCAGTTATTTTCTTCACTTCTGACTGGTTATTTTTTTATGATTTCTATGTCTTTTATGCTTACTATCACTCTGTTGAAGTTCTAAGTTCCTTGACTATTCTTTTTTTTTTTAAATTAGTTTCAGGTGTACAACACAATGCAATAGTTATACTCTTTACCCCCAAAAGTGAAAACCCCCTCCCCCAGTTTGCCACCCCACTCCTCCCCATATCATACATATCTATCACAACTCCCCTGACTCCCCTCCACAGTATACTCCACATCCCGTGACCATCCACATATTCAGTTGCAGTTGGCATACAATACTATACAACATCAGCTTCAGGTGTACAGTGCAGTGATCAAGCCTCTACTCCATCCATGAAGTGGTTTCCCTAACAAGACATGTGTCTATCTGACATGCCACAAAATTTTTACAACATTATTATATTCCCCGAATTGTGTTTCATATCCCTGTGGCAATATTGTAGTTGTCTATTTATGCTGTCTAATCTCTTCCCCTTCCCCCCCATCCCCACCTCCCTCCCAACTAGCAACCCACAGTTTTTCCTCTACATCTACGAGTCTGTTTACTTTGATCGTTCACTCAGCTCTTTACACTCCACACACAAGTGAGATCACATGGTACCCTGTCCTTCTCCGACTGACTTATTTCTCGCAACATAATAGTCTCTTCACAACATTATCAATTACATTCTCAGAAGTGCCCCCATATCCCTGCGGCAACATTGTAGTCCCACATACACTGTCCAAAACCTTCCCCCTCTCCCTCTTCCCCACTCCCAGCCAGCAACCATCAGTTTTTCCTTTATATCTGCTTGATATGACTTCAATCTTCTTAAATTGTCTCTCTGGGTTAGCTTGTTTACCCCTTTCTTTTGTTTAAAAAAGCCCTTTTAACATTTCTTGCAATGCTAGCTTGGTGGTAATGAATTCCTTAAGCGTATTCTTTTCTGAGAAGCTCTTTATTTCTCCTTCAATTTTAAGTGGTAGCCATGCTGGGTAGAGCAATCTTGGTTGTAGGCCTTTATTTTGTGTCACTTTGAAGATCTCCTGCCACTCCCTTCTGGCCTGCAGAGTTTCTGTAGACAAGTCAGCTGTTAGTCTAACAGGAGTTCCTTTGTATGTAACCTGCTGTCTTTCTCTTGCAGCCTCTAGGATTCTGTCTCTGTCTTTAACCTTTGCCATTTTAACTATGATGTGTCTTGGTGTGGACCTGTTTGGGTTCAGCTTGTTTGGAACCCTCTGCACTTCCTGGGCATGTATGTTGATTTCCTTCACCAGGGTAGGGAAGTTTTCAGTCATTATTTGTTCAAATACATTTTCGACCCCTTGCTTCTCTTCTCCTACTGGTATCCCTATGATTTGAAGGTGGTTGTGCTTCACCTTGTCCCATAGGGCTCTTAAACTATTTTCATTGTTTTTTATTCTTTGGTCTTTTTGCTGTGCCAACTGGGTGAGTTCTGCTATTTTATCTTCCAAATCGCTGATCCGCTCCTCTGCTTCATCTACTCTCCTGGTGATTCCTTCGAGTGTGTTCTTCATTTCAGTTATTGTATTCTTTAGTTCTAACAGGTTGTTTTTTATGGTTTCCCTATCCTTCTTTATGTCCTCGCTAAGTTCCTTAAACATTCTTATCATCAGTGTTCTAAACTCTGTCTCTGAAAGGTTGGATCCCTCTGTTTCATTTGGTTCCATTTCTAGAAGTTTCTTCTGATCTTTTACTTGTGACATGTTTCTTTGTTTTCCCATTCTGGCTGTCGCTCTGGGATTGCTTTGATGTATTAGATAGATCACCAGGAGAGCCCTGGCTGGATCACGCAGGCACACAGCTCACGGCCCAACACTCCCAGGAAAACTCCCAGTCTCAGCCTGTCCCAATCAGCTGCTTGCAGATCAGGCCGAGCAGCCCGCCAACCAATCACCAGCCTGGCAACTCTGCAAGCGGAGTGCGGAGAGTGGGACCTGAGGCAGCTTGTGCACTTCCGCATCTCAGTGAGCAGCCTGTTGGAGCCGGATCACTCCCACTAGGCGTTTCCCTGGCAACACAGCACAAGCCGTGCAGAGGGTGGGGATCCGAGGCAGCTCGCACACTCCCGGGTCTCAATGAGCAGCCTGTTGGAGCCAGAGGGCACCTGCCCTGCGTTTCCCTGGCAGCGCAGTATAAGCCGGGCAGAGGGTGGGGATCCAAGGCTGCTGGCGCGCGCGCGCGCGCGCGCGCGCGCGCGCGCGCGCACTACTGCGCCAATTCCACCAGACCAATTACGTCTCGGACCTGATCCTTCGTGGGAGGGCCCAAGCCTGACAAAATGGCGTCCTCCCTACACCACTCGTGTGCAGGCTCCACACCACAGGAACAACAGTCAAAAAACCTCCAGCCTTTGCACCATAGGTGCTCAGTTCAGTCCGTCCCCGCAGGCTCCCGGCTCACACAGCCACTCCCTCCACCAGGAACCAGGTAAGTGCTCACCGGCGAGCAAGCCCATGCATCGGCCCCACTGATTTTCCAGCTGCTCTTAGCCTCACCGAGCTGAGCAAAGAGAGTCCTCACTAATTTACTGCCAGCTATCTTAGAACTTCTCTTCCCGGCAAAGGAGCTCTGGGCTGGTGAGCTTGGTGTGCGGCCGGAGGGTCTCTCCCCCAACCGGAGAAGCCTCTCCACAGCTGGGACCTCCCTCACGGGGCTTGCCCTCTCTCGTCTCCGCCCGTCCTACCAGACCCGATGCGGCTTCCTCTTTAACTTCTTTGTTTCGTGGTTCTGTTCCTCCAGTGTTCCAGGGACCTCCAGGGTTGAATGCTGTATAATTTGCTTGTAATTTTGGTGTGATCCTGGGAGGCAGTTAGCACAGCATCTGTCTATTGTGCCATTTTACCGGAAGTTCCCTCCTTGACTGTTCTTATAACATTGTTTTGAACTCTGTATCTGGTAGGTTGCTTTCCTCTGTTTTGTTTAGTTCTCTTTCTGGAGTTTCCTCCTGTTCTTTCTTTTGGGATATATTTCTTTGTTTCCTCATTTTGGCTGCCTCCCTGTGTTTGTTTCTATGTATTAGGTAGAGCTGCTATGTCTCCCAGTCTTGCTTGGTAGCCTTATGTAGTAGGTGTCCTGTGGGGGCCAGTGGCACAGTCTCTCTGATCACCTGTCCTGGGTGTTCAAGGAGTGTCCCTTGTGTGGATTGTGTGTGCCCTCCCATTATAGTTGAGCCTTGCTTGCTATTAGCACCTCAGTGGGTGGCATTGGCCTTTAGGCTTATTGGCTGTGGGGTTTGGCCATGTTCACAGCTTATGGGCTGCTGTGTGGGGAACTTACCCCAAGGAGAGAGATTCGCCCCAATGGGCTCTGGTGCCTATTGAGATCACCCTTTGTGTGTGCCACTTGTTGGCCTAATTGGTTGGTGTTCCGCTGTGGTCTTAAGCCAGCCTCCAAGTACTTTGGTTCTGGAGACTCGTGGGAGGGCCTCTGTTGCAGGCCCAGGTCAGCCACTTCGTGTGACTGGCCAAGGAGTACCTGGTAATAGCTACAAAGTGATCCATAGTTGGTTGCTGCCTGTGCTCCACCTGGAGGCATGTAGAAGAAGCCATGCTGCAAACCGAAGACAGCTGCCACCAGTACTGGGCCTGTGGGGTAGCTCCACAAAAAGCCAGGATACAGTGAGGGCTGTGGCTACCTGCTGGTAACCATAAGGTTCAGCTGCGCCTCATGTGGTTCAGAGTTGGGTGAGGCAGGGCTTCAGTGAGTCAGCAGATTGGAGCAGCAGAGCTCACAGGCCAATCAGATTCAGATTTGGCATGTGGGGGCGGGCTCAGCACTGGAAAAATGGTGCCCATCTACGCAGGCATAGGACCCCACATTGGGCCAGTGAGGACTATCCCTCCAGCCCTCTCCTGCGGTCACACACCTCAGTCTGCTCTCCGTTTGTCTTCGAGGTCCCCTGAGTCATTATCCCTACGCTGGAGCCTAGGGTGAGTGCCTGCTTGGGCCCTTTAAGAGGATATCTGGGTTTCCTGCAGCTTCTCATCCCATCCAGATGGTTGGAATCCCCACTGTTTTTCACAGCCAGATGTTGTGAGGGCTCCTCATCTGAGCACCAGTACTCCAGGTTGGGGGCTTGGTGTGGGGCTGGGGTCCTTTCCTTCTCCATGGGGAACCTCTGTGGCTGAGATATCCCTCCCAACTTTCCTCCCGCACATGGAGGTTTTGCGTCTCCACCTGTCCTACCAGACTTGATCTGCCTTCTTTATATCCTTTTTTATAAAACATCTGTTCAGCTAGACTTCAGATCGTTCTCCATGTTGATTATTCTATAATGTAGTTGTTTTGTTGATGAGTTCACGGGATGAGGCAAGCACAGCATTTATCTACTCTGCCATTTTGGATCTCCAAGTTTAGTAGTACTTTGTCTACTAGCAATATAATTTTACTTTGTTTTATTGTGTTCTCCTTTACCTATTCTTATGTGTTATCAGAATCTTTTGATATATTTCTCTCTTTAGCTACAAATGTAGCAGTTTCAGCAATGATATGTTAAGATGTATTTTTGGTTGAACTACAAAGGAAATATTTACAACAGTATTTTGACACAAAATATTAAAACCATACTGTATGTACCATGGACAAATATTGGTTGGTAGAGACTGTCAGGGACTCTAAGATGAAGTTTCCAGGCCACGAAGTTTGGAGAGACTGTGGTCTCTTGCAGAATCATCTGAAATCCTTATGCTCTGGTACAAGAGCTTCTCAGAATGAACCAGAACACATCCAGACTAGAAACAGCTCCTCTTCCAAAATAAATAGCTGGAATCTTCTAAAGCAGTATTTCTCTAAACTCTTTTGACTGCAACTGTGACATAGTATACAAACTTGTATATGTATTTATATTCTGCAGTCAATTGCTTGTTGTTTTTTTTCCCATCTCTTCCCAAAACATATTGTCCTGCAAGAGAACTCTGCTGTAGCATGATTTAATTGACTATATTTTCTTTTAACTTTGTGTGGGTTTTCACATGTGATTGCATTTAATTTGGGGCTGAAGAAGGTGAAAAGTCAATGAAAATCCTGAGTAAAACTACAAATTGTCGAGCCACATCTTTTTCTCCTGTGGTATCCTTGTGGGTGGGATATTTTTAGGAGTATTGAAGGATGTGCTTCCCATCCCCGCCCCATCCCAGTGACTGTTCTTGTATCCCAGCAGCCTTCTCTCCTTTCCTCCCAGGTAGTTAAACATGAATTGCAGAAGGATTTGGGGGAGGGAAGGGTCACTTCAGAACATGAAACATGTATCATCCATAACACAGGAAAGGGGACTTGACAGGAGATGTGGGCTGACAAATTCATTTTTTTTTCAAACTGGAGAGTAATGAGGAAAATATGGAGTGGCAGCAAGAGACCAGATATAATGTGGAGCCACTTATTGGTACTATTCTCCAACCATCTCCAGCTATGCAGGACCCCAGATGTAAAAAGATCAATGATAGAATTCCCTTGACGTTTATAAGAATCTGAGCATAAAGAGGATATATATGCATTGCACTTCTCAGATGCAACCTAGCGGGGAAAGCTTTGGAGAGAATTTTTTTTTTTTTTTTGAGGACAGTGTGCCCTAGCAGGAAGTACCGGGGAGGAAATACAAGCTAATCTTTCTCTTATTCTGGCGATGACAACAATTAGAAAAAAATAAGAGTTTAGGAGTTATAAATTTCCCAGTCTATAGCTCAGATAACTACTAAAACTAATTTTATTTTGTTATAATTGTAATTTTTTGACTGTAAGTCCCATTCTGTCTTATGTAGAAAACTTATCTGGTCCTTTGCACATAAACTTTGTTAAATTCAGTGGTTTCTTAGTTATTCCACATTTCTGTTTCAATCACATTCAGCTTTGACATTCTTTCTCAGGGTTTTTCTTCCTCCCCCACCTCCCTGCTGCTTATCCTAATTTCTAGGATTGGGATGGGGAGGGTGGATGTTGCTGTGAGAAAGATTAGCTTGTATTTCCTCCCCGATACTTCCTGCTAGGGCACAGAGGAGTGATCTAAGCATTACCCAGTGGACAGATAGACTGCTGAAGAGAGGAGGCAGAAAAGAAAACTGCCACTACTCTATTCCTCCAAGAAATATCTGGGTACCAAGGCCACAGAAGTGTAAATGGATGGGAGGAGCCTTTTGGGAAAAGGTCATTGGGTACTACAAGGATAATGCAATAGGAGAGGAAAATGTGTCTTTGGGAACTGAACAAAGAATCTGAAGACAATTAGAGGTGTCATTCTCATTGCTAGCCTTCCTTTGGGGCCATATGTCCTTTCTGATAGGGACATAACTGATGTGACTGGAGGTGCCTGTCTCCTAGGATGGAACATTCATTCTGTTCTATCTGGGTGCCCCATGGTGCAGCCTTATATATAGTATTATTTTTAATGCATCCATCCCTCCATCCAATTCAAAACACAGTAAGCTTCGGAAAGAAGTGGGATTAGTTTGAGTGGCATTTTGAAAATTTATGAATTAAAACAATGGCTTAGTATTTTTTTTGCCATTAGATTTATGGTAAGTAATTAGCAAAAGACATGCAAAATGTACCCAGAAGAATGCTGGAAAAGAAAATGATTGCAATAATTTGTGTGTTTTATTAGAGCCAAGAAGAAATGGGAGCAAGTAAACCTGGAGGTTGAGAGAAGAGAAAAATGAGAAAAGAGGAAAGTGCCAAACATCATCTGATTTACAATCAAAAATGAAAATTCAAGGAACGAGATATTCAACTACTGCATACTGTATACTGGGTAGTCAAAGATGATAAAATGCAAATTCTGAAAATAAGATGCAGGAAGTACATTGTGCTCTTTCAAAACTGATAAAAATGCAAATTGTGAACAGCTGCCTGTGTATTTATATAGATCTGGAAGTCATTTGATGCATTGCCACAAACATTTAATAAAATTTGAAAGTTTGACAATTAAAATCATTCTTTAATTGTAAACTAAGTTGTATTGCACAGATTGAGGAGTGAAATTGTGTCTTTGATCTCTGTTTTGCAATAGTCTTTATGGTAGAAACTTCACATTTTCTTTCTTTCCCTAAGTTTTAAGCTGGGCCTTCAGTGATAATAACAGTGTAAACAAATTCAATGCAGTCCCAGGGTTACAGTTTGGTGATGAGTATGTTAGAGGAATTCCAATAGAAATACACTTTGATGTGTTGTAGAGACAGATTGGTTTATTATGCAGGGCAGTTGCTGAACAATGTCTTTTAATTGGCGACTAAAAAACCTACCTGCTGAGATGTGCTACATTCAATACTGAAAAATAAACATTTTCTTACTATGAAAACAAAAATTATATAATCACATTTGAGAAAAGGACTTGTTAAAAGAAAAATAAGGGCCAGCCGAGTGGCGCGGTGGTTGAGCGCTGGCTTGGGAAGCCGGCGGTCCCGGTTCAGGTCCCATATGTGAGGGCCAGTGACACTGCCCTCAAAAAAGAAAAAAAAAGAAAAAAAGAAATGTGAATTAATAACCTGTTGTCCCAAAAGTCTTTGTGAGGTTTTAAGGCTTTTATAACTCCAGAAATATAAATGTTTACAAATGTAGGGGAAACATCATTTGAAAACTTATTTCCGTTTCTTTTGCACTTGTTTAGAATTGTGTATCTTGAATAATATTTTTTAATTTAATTTTTAAAATTGCATCTGCAGAGTGACTGAAACAAAAAATTAAAAATTCTTCACACGTAAAAACAAATATGAGAGCAATGTAAGCAATTAATTTGTCAAATGGTGTTTTTTGTAAGGTTGTAGCCTTAATATTTCTGAGTTCATTAAAGCTCAAAACTTCATTAAGACTTGGGACATCCTGGGCTGGCTGAGTGGTGTGGTGGTTCAGCGCTGGCTTGGGAAGCCAGTGGCCCCAGTTCGGTCCCACATATGAGGGCCAGTGACACTGCCCTCAAAAAAAACCCAACAAAACCAACAAAAAAAAGAAGACTTGGGACATCCTGTATTTACACTTGCATCCATCTTGTGGTTATTGGTAGCCTCTTGTTCAATATTTATTGTGGGTGGGGAGCAGAGTTCTTAGAAATATTTTATTTTAAAACATTTTAGAAGACATTATTCCAGCTTGTAGAGTAATAAACCTAGTTTCTGGCTTCTAATGTCTTCTGTCTGCCCACTTTCAAAAACATGAGGATATAGTCATTGTATTTTCACAAATGGAGTAAATAGAAATGAAAACTGTGCCAGCAAAATACCTTTGTGAGATAGATTTGAGAGGGATGCAAGAAAAGAGCTGAGTTGAAAAGCTGTCTGGATGGAGGCTCATAGGAAAGATCCTATAATTCCACTTAAATAGATGTATGTCTTTCCAAAGTTTCAGCTAATGATGGAGGAAGAGTTCTAAGAAGGCAATTCATGACATCTTTCTTGAAGTATAGATTCTCAGTCTGTATCTTTATTACATCCAAAATGCTGAACAATCAGTGACGGATGAAAAAAAATGCAAAGGAATGCTCGAATGTCATTCTTCTGAATACGTTTATCTCTTATTCCTGAATATATGGACATTTTTATTATGATAGATTTTGTCTAAAGGACCAAGTAGATAATGGAATTAACCAACCTATTCTTATATGTGTGATTTAGGAAAGAGGTAATTGGTTTAAAGCAGATAAACTAGTAATTGGGAAGAAAGAAGATAGTAAACCCTATCTAAAATAAGAAAAGATAGAGGGTGACAAAGATAAGTAGACAAGCAAAAAATGTAAGCCAGCAAGAAGCTATGCTTGCTGATGCC
Organism: Aselliscus stoliczkanus; assembly: GCA_033961575.1. Lineage (NCBI taxonomy): Eukaryota > Metazoa > Chordata > Mammalia > Chiroptera > Hipposideridae > Aselliscus > Aselliscus stoliczkanus. The sequence continues at coordinate 123,788,108 of CM066727.1, forward strand.
TGAACATAAAAGTAATGCATTTAAGCTTAAGTTTACAATAACTGTGGTGGCACATACAAAAGCTTTCAATGAATTTGGTGTTCTATAATTCTACTCTTCTCAAAATGCAGCAGTAATAAAAATAGCATTTATTGGACACTTAATATATTAGTTTTCTAGAACTGCCATAATGAAGCACCACAAACTGAGTGGCTCAAACAACAAAAATTTATTGTCTGGCAGTCCTGTAGGTAAGAAGTCTGAAATCACGTTCTCAGCATGGTTGGTTCCCTCCAATGTTTGTGAGGGAGAATCCTCCAGGCCTGTTTCCTTGGTTGTGGATCACCATCTTCTCCTTTTGCCTTTTCACATCATCTTTACTCTAAATGTGTTTTTTGTGCTTGATTATGATTATCCAATTGTGATATTTTCCATATTTCCATTGCCACATCCCCCTGTGGGCTATCACTTGAAATAGTCATTTACTACTTGAAATAGTCATTAGTGTCTTTAAATCTAACAAGAATAGAGATCCAGTTCCAGAAACCTCAGAACCAATTCAGAAAACTCATTTTAAAAATTATGTTCCCACATAGTGACTCTCAGAACCAAAATCTACATTAGGGTTTTTCAGAGACAGAACAAAGGAGATTCTCTCTATCTCTCTCTCTCCATCTCTAATCTCTATCATCTGTCTATATCTATATCATCTATATTGATATCTCTATATATAGATATCTATATATCTATATATCTATAGAGAGATTTTAAAGAATTGACTCATGCAGTTGCTGAGGTTTGGCAAATCCAAAATCTGATGACGGAGGCCAGCAGGCTGAAGACTTGGAAATGAGCTACAGTCTGAATTCAAAGACAGTCATTTGGAAAACCAGGAAGAGCTTATATTGAAGATGGAGTCTGAAGGCAGTCTGATGGCGAATTCCCCCTTATTTAGAGGACAGCCTTTTATGCTCTTCAGGCCTTCAGCTGACTGAATGCAGTCCACACACATTATGGTGGACAATCTGTTTTCCTCAAAGTCCACCAATTTAAATGTAAATCTCATCTAAAAACGCCCTCACAGAAACATATAGAATAATGTTGAACTAAATATCTGGTCAACGTGGCCCAGCTAAACTGACAGTAATCTGCCTGGATAATCCAGGATAGTCTCACTGTTTTAAGGTCAGATGATTAGCAACCTTAATTCCCTTGTGCCATATAATCTAACATATTCACAGGTAAAGCAGAGTTTAAATTGATGAAGGGTATGTATAAACCCTACAATGAACATATTTAATTGTAAATGCTAAATAACTAAATTGAAGATCAAAGCAAGTGTGCCCACTACCATTGCCTCAATTAGTCATTTTCCTAAACATATTAGTAGGCATAGTAAGATGAGAAAAAGTAATAGACCCTATAACAATTGGAATTAAGGAAAGAAGTTGTTATTCCTAGGTGATGTAATTGTCTCTAAAGAAATCACCAAATATTTATAGACAAATTATTAGAATTTTTAAGAGAGATTAGCTAATTTGGGATATAAGATTGATATAGAAAAGTCTATTGTATTTTTATATACTAACACATATTTAGAATAAGTAACAAAGGCAAGAAAGGATATATTTGTGAAAGCAACAAAAGTATAACATGTCTAGCAATAAAGCAAGCAAATGGGCAAGACTTTTATGCAGAATTATATTAAACTATAATGGAAGTTATTAACAACACCTGATAAATAAAATGCCATACCATGCTCATAGACATAATGTATTAAAAATATCAATTGTCTAAAAATGGACTTATTAAATATCATGTCAATCAAAATCCTAACAGGTTGTTTTCATGAAACTTGACAAACTTATTCTAAAATTAATATGGTATCCTAAAGCCTCAAGAATAGCAAAGAAATTACTAACAGAGAAAAGTAAAGTGTGGCAAGTTGCCCATCAAGATTTATTCTAACAATATCTAATAAAGTTATATGCTATACTTGTTACAACACAGTATTCATGTTATGATATTTGAGGCAAAAATGGAAGAAAAGAGAGAATCCAGAAAACCAAACCATATATATATGTAAATCTGATATATGGCAGAGGTGCAATTGCAGATTAGTGGAGAAAAGAGAGGCTCTTAAATGTTTTGGGAAATTGAGTATCCATATTTTTAAAAAAAAAAAATGGATCCCTAATCTCACACAAAAAATAAATTTCAGATGAATCAAACACTTAACTATCTCAGTCAAAACTTCAAAATTTATAGAAAGTATATGTTGAATGTATACATGATTCCTACCTAGCATATTTAAAAATGTACCACTGAATGAAAAGTTTGCTAATCCTCAACTGACATCTCTGCTTGCCAATATTTGGGTAAAGGAACGAAGGCAGAAAGAGAGACAAGGAGGCGTGTTCCACTTCTTACTTTTTAAAATAATTTTTTATTTTTCAATTGCAGTTGACATGCAATATTATGTTAATTTCAGGTGTACAACATAGTGATTAGATATTTATACAATTTATGAAGTCATCACCCCCATAAATCTAGTACCCACTTGACACTATACATAGTTATTACAATATTATTGACTATATCCCCTATCTATATCTTTACATCCCCATTACTATTTTGCAGCTACTAATTTGTACCTCTTAATCCCTTCCCCTCCTTCACTCATTCTTCTACCTAGCCTCCCATATGGCAACCATCAGAATGTTCTCTGTATCTATGAGTTTGTTTTGTTCATTTATTTTGGTTTTTAGATTCCACATATCCACATATTAATGAAATCATGTGGTATCTGTCTTTCTCTGTCTGACTTATTTCAATAAGCACAGTACCCTCTAGGTCCATCCTTGTTGCAGATGGCTAGGTTTCATTCTCTTTTATGGCAGAGTGATACTCCATTGTATATATGTACCACTTCTCCTTTATCCACTCATCTACTGATGGACACCTAGGTTGCTTCCATATCTTGGCAACTGTAATAATGTTGCTTTGAGCATATAGGTATATACATCTTTTCCAATGAGGGATTGGGTTTCTCTGGACAAATACTCAGAAGTGGAATTACTGAGTCCTTCTTTATCTCTTGTTATAAACTGTGCTGTAATGTCTGTTTTGTCTGGTATAAGTATTGCTACCCAGCACTTTTTTTTCCATTTTCCTTTCAATTATTTTTAAAATTTTTATTAAATTCATTGGGTGACAGAGGTTAGTAAAATTATATAGATTTCAAATGTACATTTCTATAATACATCATCTATCTACTCGTATTGCATTGTGTGTTCACCACCGAGATCTTTTTCCATCCCTTTTCTTTCAGTCTTTGTGTGTCTTTCCACCTGAAGTGAGTTTCTTGTAGGCAGCATATGTAAGGGTCTCGTTTTCTTACTCAATCAGCTACCCTATCTTTTGGTTGTAGCATTTAATCCATTTACATTGAAAGTAATTGTTGCTAGATATGGAGTTCTTGCTACTTTACTATTCATATTTTTTATCCTTTTTTTTTCTTCTTAAAGAAGTCCCTTTAACATTTCTTAAAAGATTGGTTTGATGGTAATGAACTTAGCTTTTTCTTGTCTGGGAAACATGTTCCACTTCTAAAGTCACATAGAACCAATTAAATATACTTTCCAAATAAACAAAGGCACACTTATAAGAGATTATGCACTAGTCTTCTGGCATTCATCACTCATATTGTTGTGTGTTTCATGGTATTTCTCTTATTTAATTCATTATTCTTGAATGTACATAACTTCTTATCTCACAATACAACTATTACATGTTTTTACCTAATTCTCTTTTACCTAATTCTCTTTTGTTGTTTTGAGGGAACAAAATACCTTGTTTTGAACTCTGATCTTAGAATATGTCCATGATATCTTTCAGAAAAGTTTACTATAGACAGCCTTTCCTTTGAAAATGCATTTTGGCTTTTTTTACCAAAGTCTGCCATTTGATCTGGAAATGAAAGTTTTAGCTAGACAATTTCTTTTTACTTAAACTATTTTGTCATGAATTGGTATCTAAACTGCCTGGCAAAAACAAGAATCACAACTTCTACTTTGCCCCTGGCATAAACTCAAAAGGACAGTTTGTACCATTTGAAAGTTAATCAAAATTGATCATCCAAAGTAGGTCTGGGGGAACTTTTGGTTCCCCTTCAATCTGCTTTGAGTTGCCTTTGGATGGTAGTGTTGGTAGAGAGAATTGCCCCTATTGCCAAGTAGATGTTTGTGTTTTTTTCCTCAAGAAAAAACTGCCATAAAACAAATTAAGGGTGATTAACAGAAAGAGAAGGTAATTGCCAATAAGTTCAATAAACTCACATGGGCTTTGTACCCAAATGGGCATTTTTTAGGCCCCAGGTTTTACCATTTTCTATTTGTTTGACCTAAGAGGAAATATTAATATTTAGTTTCTCTGCACATAAATTTCCTCATTTGTAATAATTTACTGATAGGATTATTATGGGTTTTACAGATAATATATGAAGGGCCAAGGTTTGTGTCTGGGAGAGGGGTGTTTGGGATAAATGATACCCATTTATTATTATTGAAAAATATTTGACAGGCTATTACCACTTGCTGATCCATGTAATAGAAACAACGTGACCCACTCTTAGGACTTAATTTGCATGATATTAAACAGCAACTAAATGTAATAAGATCTGGATGCTTTGGCAGGGGCCTAGGCTAGAAATACAGTGTGAAGTTTTTTGAGGACAGACTGAAAATTCTCAGACTCGCTTCTTGTTTATGAAATCTCTCGTTGACTAAGGATGCACAAATCTTGCCCTTTCTTTCATTTTTGATTCAGAAACAAATCTATATCTAATAGTTTAATAGGCATATATATCTAAAACATAGTAAGAGTGAAGTACATTTGATAAATTATAACATTAAAAATTAAACAATAAGGGCCGGCCGAATGGCTCAGTTGGTTAAGAGTTTGCTCAAGAGTGCGAGCTGAGCTCTGAGCAACAGCAGTTCAAGGCCAGCCCAAGCTGAGTTGCCGTTGAGCTGCCAACAGGTGGCAGGATGGCTCAGCTTAAAAAAAAAAAAAATTAAACAATAAATCACATGTAGCAGAATTTAAAATGCTCTTCATTTTTCTTTTTTTAAATTATGTTTTAATAATTTATACTCCCCAGGCATGCAGCTCTGGGAAATTTCTAGCCCAAGGCATTATAGCTCTTTGCATAAAGTCAACTAAATGATTTTCGTGAGATTTTCCACAGGGAAATCATTTTAAATTTGCTTCCTCCTCACACCCAGAAGCTTTTATTTTCCCTCCATATTCAGTGGATTATTATGTTTAAGCATATCAAATTGCTTAACATCATACTAAATATATTTTTATTCAAAATACAAATTGTTTCCTTGAAGTGGTTTATTTAAAATTAAATAGAAAACATATATCAATTGATGGATTTTCTGGGTTATGCATATTATGCTCCTTCCATGGCCCTGAATAATGAAGAGATGCTTCTTCCATTGACCTGAATAATCAATAATAATAATCATTATTGGAAGAAAATAATCCTACTTACATAAATATATATATATATATATATATATATATATATATATATATATATATCATCTTCAGACTAACATTGTGTTACATAATTTTTAAATTTAATGCTCTAAAATATATTAATTATTTATGTGCTATTATATTAAAGGTTATTTATTTTTAGAAGTACATAAAAGTCAGATGCCACATTATGTCAGCCTTTATCCAGGGGCGTGCTGATAAAATGTTTAACAACTGGTTCTCCAGAAAAATAGCTGCAGTTTATAGCATTGTTCATTTATATAATGTAAAAACTCCCACCACCATGGCTGATTTGAAGCTACCAAATTGATTTTATAGAATTAAACACTGAATTAGGAAGAAATGCACACAATTAGCTTGGCTGAGCTGGAAAAACTCCAGCATACCTTTGCATATTCTCCATGTTATATTGACATAATTTAAAATAATCTAATTTAATTTAATTTGTATTAATTGAATGCCTATTATGAACCAAATTCTATTCAAGATACTGAGGATATCCCTCTAACTATATAGTATATTTATTTGTTTTGTTTATTGCAATTTTTGCTCTCAAAAGATAAAAAGGGCCTCATAAAGACAAAGACCTTTTTAGAGTACTTTGATTTCTCTGAGCTTAGAATGATGGCTGACACATAGCAGACAATGAATAAAGATTCATTGAATCAAATAAGGAAGACTTAATCTCTGTCTTCAATGAGCTTATACAATCTAGGAGAAAAAGAAACAAAAGTGGTTTTTAAGGCAAAAACAAATTAGCATATTATAATTAATAAGTATTAGTATTTTTCTAAAGTTAAAAATTATACTGTAATAAATTTCATAGTACTATTGGGTTGTCGGAAAAGTCATGACACAGTTTTGACTGTGTCAAAACAAAAAACAAAAAACAGAAAAAAATACGTCATGACTTCTCTGACAACCCAGTATAATAATAATTTATATCTCTAGTAAAAGTTATGTTTTATTGTGTTATATGTTGATTGAGATTCTGCAAAGAATAACAGCAATATCAGCAACAGTAATAGCAAACCTTTATAGAGTGCTTGTTCCATGGTAGGCATATGCTAAGTGAATTACACATGTTATTGAGTTTAATTCTCATAATATTCTTTCAAATATGTACTAATTTTACCTTCCCACATTATAAATGAGAAAACTGCAGTTCTAAATACAATAGTTCAGTAACTTGCTCAAGTCAGTAACCAATAAGTGTCAGGCTGCATTTTGAACCTAAGTTTCTTTGATTCTAGCATCTATGTTCTTAACCTCTAGTCAGTTTTCTAAACACAAACTGTTGTTAGAAGATGGTCTTGGAGTGTTCACATTTTCATTTTGATGTTTTGTAATGTGCAAATGCAAGATCAGTAATTAGGATTTTATTTTTTCTAAATAAAAAATGCTCTACCATTAACAACAGGGTATTTACAAAGTGCTGTGAATTCACCACAGGATTTTTTTTTTTTAATTAACGTTTATTGGGGTGACATGGTTAGTAAAGTTATATAGGTTTCAGGTGTACAATCTGTAATACATCATCTATATATCACGTTGTGTGTTCACCACCTAGAGTCAGCTCTCCTTCAATCACCATACATTTGATCCTGTTAACCCTTATAGGATTTGCATGAATTCACTGTAGGTTGTGAAAGGAGGAAGCCATAAACAATCTTCTCTTCTTGAGGGCTTCAGAAACCCACTGCCAATCTGTGAGTAGGAGTAGATATTAATGATTCAGTTTCCTTTAGACCATTATTTTAGGGCCTTGTGGTGGAAAATAGGGTAATTATACATTTCTTTGCCAACTACTGCTAATTCTCTTGTATAGTACCTATACAATTTTTATATGATGATTTATCCAACGTCTTCACCTGACTTTTATAACCATCTTGATTTTTCCCCTCACTGGTAGACAACTTTTGGCAGGTATATGTGGATATTAATAATACAACCTCATAGAGTTGAGAGGAGTAAATAAGATGCTTCATGTAAAGTATTTTAAATTGTACCTGGTACATGGTAAGCACTTTCTATATATTAGCTTTTATTATTGTTATTTTGAATAATATTGGAGAAACTTAAGGGACAACCATTTTTCAGCATTTCATAAGTTAGGCGACAGATTGCTGACCACTATTCTCTCTTCTGAAGTATAGTGTTATTTTATAAGGCTTGAGGTGGGGTAATGAATAGGATGTAGACCAGGATACAGTAAAAATTCCTTTCTCCAATATTATATCTTATCCCTAATATTCCAGTTTACCAGCATTTCACAAGTTTTTCTTTTAAAATATACCCCCATTTTGCTTCAGATGTTCAATTATAATCATAAGTTAGCTGTCTTCCTAATTTCCATCTCAAAATTGTTTTATTTCTTATTAGAACATTATCTTTTGTAACACCTACAATTTATTTATTGCCATATCTTCTAAAATACCATTTAGGGGGCCGGCCGAGTGGCGCGGTGGTTAAGCGCTGGCCTGGGAAGCCAGTGGCCCTGGTTCGGTCCCACATATGAGGGCCAGTGACACTGCCCTCAAAAAAAAATAAAATAAAATACCATTTAGGAGATTTTTCAATAGAGTTGCTGAATCAGAAATTCAGAGGAAGCAAAGAGAAATAATAAATCTATGAAGTGTGTATTTCTTTTAATGGAATGTACGTTTTAATTATTACCTTTTTTTTTACCCCCTACCTGTCTAGGTTCTAGGTAAAATCCCTAGAATGCATTTATATACTTATTTTATAGAGTATACTAATGAAAGTCTCAGTTTATTTAAGTCAGGAATTACTAAGTTTTGGATAACTAAATTATTACGGTTCAAACTTTGCTTTTGCCTCTAAAGAAACAAAAGGGCACTGTATAGCCATTGATTTCCCAATTCATTTTTGTTCTTTCATGCAACAAATATTTAGTTGGATAGTTTCTCAATACCTTTATCAAAATGCCAGGAATACAGCAGTAAACAAACTAGAAAAAAAAATGCTCCTCCCATGGAGCTTGTATTGGGAAGAGACCAACAATGAATATTTATTAATTTAGATGATTATGAATCCCTTGGAGAAGAATGAAGCAAGTTAAGGTGGACAAAAGATTGGGGTGGCATAGAATTTGCTGTTTTATCTAGGGTAGGGGATCTCACTGAATGGGTGGCATCTTGAACAAAAGTCTGGAGGAAGTGAGAGAGAAAGTAATGCAAATATACCTAGGGGTCAACACATTCTAGAGTGATGAAACAGCAGATACTCAGACTATAAGGAAGTAGTGTGCTTGGTGCTGTTAAACAAAAATTGCACTTGACAACTAAACAAAGAGGATTTTATTTAAGACTATTATAGTAGGGGAGATAGAGTAAACAACTCCACAAACAAAAGGATGGAGATTTTTTTTGAGGGCAGTGTCACTGGCCCTCACATGTGGGACCACACCAGGGCCGCTGGCTTCCCAAGCCAGAGCTTAACCACAGCGCCACTCGGCCAGCCCAGGGATGGAGATTTTTAAGAGCTGTGTTGGAGAAATCAGAGGCCACCTGTGTCTGTTACTTGACCTTACCCAGAGGAAAAGTAAACTTTTTCATACCTTCGTGGAAAGGAGGTGGTATTGCAATGTAGAATAGAAAAGTTAGGCTCTTACCCTCCGACAAAGGCTGAGAGATAGGGGCACTATATTTCTTGATGGTTATATTTCAAAGTGTTCACTCTTAAGTCCTTGAGAAAGACAATGTTGGATTTTATATTGACAAGAAATTAAAACAAAAACAAACAAGATTTGTATCTAAAAGGGGCAGAGAAAGAATGCAGTTACAGGTTTTCTGAAGTAAATGCTCTAATAAAAAGAAAGTCGGGAACCTAGAGGCAGGATGAATCCTATCTAAAGTTTACTCAACCTGATGAGAACTTCCAGGTCACCTTGGTCAATGTCTTTGTTTAAGAAATAGCCAAGGACTTCGGGTCAAGATGGCAGAGATGCTGTGCTCGCCTCCTCCCATGATCACATCAAAATTACAAGTAAAAGGCCAGTGGAGTGGCGCTTTGGTTAGGAGTTGTCTTGGGACGCCAGCTCTGAGCAGCAGGGCCACCGGTTTGGATCCCACATTAGGGCCAGTGATGCTGTGCCCGTACAGTTAAGGTGGTGAACCTGGAACTGGGTTCAGCTCGACCTGGAACTAGACTGCTGTAAGTCGCCAGAGACAGTGTAGGCTGCAGTGGGGCTGACCAGCAGCTGGCGTGTGCTTTCCTGGGCTGCCATGAGCAGCTGTCTGATGGCTGCCAAGCAACTGCCTCATTCGGGAAGAGGGCAATGATCACAATACCAACATGGGCCAGTGAAGCAACGTCCTCCACAACTAGACTGAAGAACAGAAGAACAGCAACTTGTCTGTTCCCCTTCCCTGATTCCCCAACACTGTTCCCCTCCCCCAGTTCCCCAGTAAAATCTTTTAAAAAAATAAAAAAATTTACAAGTAAATTATAGAACGATCGTTGTTGAGAACCACCTGAAGACTAGATAAACAGAAGTCCTATAACTAAGGATATAAAAAAGAATCCATGTCGAGACTAGTAGAAGGGGCAGAGGCAGAGAACAGGATGGTCCCTTACTCATGGTGTGGCAATTAAGAATCAGGAGGGATATCTTGACTGCAGAAGTACCCCCTAAGGAGTGAGATGTCCCAGACCCACATTGGGCTCCCCAGTCTGAGGATTCAGTGGCAGGAAGAGAAGTTCCCATAATAGCTGGCTGTGGAAAACAGTGGGGTTTGTGTCCAATAAAGAATGGGCTACTAGAGACCTAGGTGCTATAGGTCTCAAAGGGCCTATGCATAGACTCACTCACAAACTCCATCACTGGGAGCTTCAGCACAGTGACAGCAGCTCAGAAAGCACAAAGGACATATGGGGGAAAACTGAATTGACTACCTTCAGGGTGAATGCTGGAGGGGCAGGGTCCAGAGAAGCTCTCTCCTTGAGGTAAGTCCCAGCAGTTGCCATTGCCTCTTCCTTGTGCCATTCACCCACCCAGCCTACAGGTGCAGGCAGGTACCAAATCTGAGCACTCCATTAACCTTACTAATACCAATCACCCCACCTTGGTGATTCCCTGAGACTCCACCCTACCCAACTTGCTTGCCCAAGCTGAACCTCTTTCAGAAGCTTTTCCATACAAATGGCCTGCCTCAGATTGCGCTGTGGATTTTCCTAAAAATCTCTTAAATGTCCACAAACCAAAAACAAGTAGCAGCTGGCCTCAGTGTGTCCTATACTTCCTACTAACTGTCCCCAAGCCCAGTACTAGTGGCTGCTGGGCTTAGTTCATGGCATAGCCTTTCCTTGGTGCCTCCAAGCCCAGCATAGGAGGCTACCAAGCACATATCATTTTGTGGCTACTACCAGGTGGTGCCAGGCTAGACACTGAACTTGGCCTGCACTGGAGCCACTCCCAAGAGACCTCAGTACCAACACACCTGGTGGCCAGCTTCAGATCTCACCACAGCACCAACCACCAGCTCTACAAATAACACACCTAAAGGATGGGTTGGCAGGCACAAGAGCCCTGCTAAGGTAAATCCTTCTCTGTGGTGTTGGCCCCCAAACATCTTGTCTGCCATCACACCTAATCCTCACATCTAGTCAGGCTGAGGGTTAACTGAACCAATGACATGCCAATAACAATCAAGACTCAAATACAACAGGAAGACACACACAACCCACACAAGGAACAAACCTTGAACATACAATTCAGGTGACCAGTGAATCTGTCCCATAGCACCACACAAGATATCTGCTACATAAGACTACTCTGCCAAGACTGGGAAACATAAGAGATTGACCTAACAAATAGAAACAAGCACAGAAGGCAGCCAAAATGAGAAGATAAACTGATTCCAAATGAAAGAACAAAACTCCAGAAAATGAGTGAAATGAAATGAAATAAGGATGAATCAGGAAGAAACAGAAAATCTGAACAGACAAGTAACTACCAGTGAAATTGAATCAGTAATCAAAAAACTCCCAAGAAACAAAGCCCTGGACTGATGGCTTCACAGGTGAATTTTACTGAACATTCAAGGAAGAACTAACACTTATTCTCAAGCTAGTCCAAAAAATTCAGGAGGAGGGAAGCCTCCTAAGCTCATTTTACAAGGTCAGCATTACCCTAATACCAAAAAAAAAAAAAAAAAAAAAAAAGACAAAGATATTACAAAGAAAGAAAAGTATAGGCCAGTATCTCTAGTGAATATAGATGCAAAAGTCATCAACAAAATATTACTAAACCCAAAACAGCAATACATTAAAAAGATTATACACCACGATCAAGTGAGGTTTATTCCCAGGATGCAAGACTAGTTCAGTATCTGCAAATCAATTAACATGATATACCACATAAACAAAATGGAGGATAAAAATAATATCAATGGATGCAGAATAAAAACTTTGGAAAAAAAACAATATCCATTTATAATAAAAACTGTCAGCAAAATGGGGATAGAGGGAACATGCTGCAACATAATAAAGGCCATATATGACAAACCCACAGCTAATATACTCAATGGTGAAAAACTGAAAGTTTCTTCTTAAGATCAGGGACAAGACGAGATGTTCATTTTCACCACTTTCATTCAACATAATATTGGAAGTTCTAGACACAGCAATCAGACAAGAAAAAGAAATAAAAGGCCTCAAATTGCAAAGGAAGAAGTAAAACTAATTATTTGCAGATGACATGATCCTATATATAGATAACCTTTAAGAATCCATTAGAAAACTATTAGTACAAAAAAAAAAAAATGAAAGAAAACTATTAGAACTGATAAATGAATTCAGCAAAGTAGCAGGATACACAATGGATGTTCAGAAATTACTTTCTGAACTCTTAGAAAGTAAAATTAGGAAAACAATCCCATTTTCAATTGCATCAAAAAGAATAAAATACCTAGGAATAAATGTAACCAAGAAGGTAAAAGATCTTTACTCAGAAAACTATAAGACACTGAACAAAGAAATTGAAGGTACAAATAAATGGAAGGATATACTGTGTTCATGGATAGGAAGAATTAATATTGTTAAAATGAGCATACTACCCAAAATAATTTACAGATTCAATGCAATTCCTACTAAAACCAATGTCATTTTTCAAAGTACTGAAATAAATAATCCTAAAATTTATATGGAACCACAGAAGAACCCAAAGCCCAAGCAATCTTGAGAAAGAAGAACAAAGTTGGAAGTGTCATGCTACCTGATATCAAACTATACTGCAAGGCAATAGTGATCAAAACAGCATAGTGCTAGCATTAAAAATGAACCCACAGAGCAATGGAACAGAATAGAACTCAAAAATAAACCATGCCTATATGGTCAATTAATCTGTGACAAGGAAGGCTAGAATATACAATGGGGTATATAAAGACAGTCTCTTTAATAAATGATGTTGGGATGAGTGGTCCAACACATACAAAAGAATGAAACTATCACTTTCTTACACCATATACAAGAATAAGTTGGAAAAGAAAACATCTATTAAAGACTTAAACTTAGTGCTCCAAACTATAAAACTGTAAGAAGGAGACATAGCCAGTAAACTCTCTGACATTGCTCTTAGTAGTATTTTGGTTTGTTTGTTTGTTTTTTATATATTTTCTTGGGCATGGAAAACAGAATAAAAAATAAACAAATGGGACTACATCAAATTAAAAGGTTATTACACATTTAGGAAACCATCAAAAAAATGATACGACAATCGGCTGAATGGGAGAAGATATCAGCCAATGATGCATCTGATAAGGAGTTAATATCCAAAATATATAAGGAATTCATGTAATTTATGTTTAATGCCAAATACACAACTAATCCAATTAAAAAATGGGCAGAGGACCTGAATAAACACTTCTCCAAACAGGACATACAGCTGGCCAGCAAACATGAAAGATGCTCAACATCATTAATTATCAGGGAAATGCAAATTAAAACCACAATGAGATATTACCTCACACCTGTCAGAATGGTCATCATCAATAAATCAAAAAACAACAAGTGTTGGTGAGGACATGGAGAAAAGGGAACCCTTGTGCACCGTTGGTGAGATTGTAAATAGGTGTAGCCACTATGGAAAACAGTTATGGAGATTCCTTAAAAAAATAAAAACAGAGCTCCCTTATGACCCAGAGATTCCAATTCTAGGTATTTATCTGAAGAAATCCAAAACACTTATTCAAAAATATATATGCACCCTGATGATCATTGCAGTATTACTTACAATAGCCATGATATGGAAGCAACCTCAGCATCCATTGATAGACAAATGGATAAAGAAGATATGATATTTTTATACAATGGAATATCACTGAGCCATAAAAAAAAAAAGAAATCTTAACATTTGTGACAACATTGATGGACCTAGAGGGTGTTATGCTAAGTGAAATAAGTCAGACAGAGAAAGACAAATATCATATGATTTCATTTATGCGTGGAACCTAAAAACATAAGAGAAAAACAAACTCATAGACACAGAGAATATTTTGAAGGTTACCAGATGGGAGAGCGGTTGTGGGGATAGGGGAAAAAGGGGGAGGAATTAAGAAGTACAAATTGGTAGTTACAAAACAGTCATGGGGATATAAAGTACAGCATAGGGAATGTAGTCAATAATACTGTAATGACTATATATGGTGTCAGGCACTAGACTAATCGGGGTGATCACTTCATAAGTTCTATAATTGTCTAATCACTGTGTTGTACTTCTGAAACTAATATTGTATGTCAACTGCAATTTAAACAAACAAACAAAAATCCCTAAGAAAGTATTTTTTTATTGATTACATGTTTAAGTAAAAATATTTTGGCTATATTGAGTTCAATAAAATATATTATTAAAATAAAAAAAAGAAATATTCAAGAGGTTAGTGTAGCTGAATTAGAGAGAGATAGATATACACACAGAGCAAGGAAGAGTCTTGTTAAATGTGAGGTTCGAGAGGTGGGGTGTGGAGGCAGATCAGATAAGGGTTTGTTGGCATCTCCAGACTTCAACCTCCTCTCTGAGAGCCCTGGAAGCCATCTGAAGATTTTGAGCAGAGGAATGCCACAATCTCCTTTCCATTTCTAATGGATCATGGTGACTGCTAAGGCTAATAGACTCTATAGCTGTAAGGAGACCGATTAGAAGGTTATCACCATAATCCCAGTGAGAGAACATGGGGTCTGGCACAGAGTGGTGATGGCAAGAGTGTGAAAATGGCTGGATTCTGATGTGTTCATTTGTGGAACCCACAGGATTTCTCATGGATTTGTAAAGTGTAGAAATAAAGAAGTCAAGGTTAACTCCAACGTTTTTAGTATGAACAAATAGAAGGCTGGAGACTAGGACTCAGGAGTTTGGTTTTAACAATATTATGTTCAGTTTGAGATGTTTCAAAGGGCATGCCTATGATGACAATTAAACATATTTATATTTCTTCTAAAAATTCATATTTTAAAAGCCCCCAAATCTTATTTCTCAGATTCAGCTCTCATATTAAAAGGAAATTAGTTATTATGGAACTTAGAATTTTTAGCAGATTCCATTAATAGAAGAGCCAAACCCAGGAAGAAAGCTTGAAAATACCAAGTACAAATGAAGTTAAAGAAAATATTGGTGTTCTCAACGCTAGGGGTCAGTAGTATCACAGAAATACAAAAGGAATCTAGGAAGCATTCACAGTAAGACATTTTGTTTGGGCACATTTATTTCTAACTCACCAATGCTAGCAATAGTAGTCTTCAGAAATGAAAGTAAACAAAGCATAACCTTTTCATTGAAGACAGTTTCTATAAAGAAAAACATAATTTATTTCCATTTGTGAGGATGGAGAGAAGCTATAGTACAGCTTTGGGGGCTTCTACAGTATTTGAGAATAAAAGCATAAAGACAGATGGAGCAGGGGACACTCTGGGGCATAGTTTTCTCTAGATGCCTTTGCTGAAATCATGCTGGCAGCGATGACTTGCATTAGGGTAGAGAAGAGAGCAGCCCGGGTTGTCCCAGTTCAAATTTGGTATTCTTCCCAAGGGCCAGGCTGCAGCTTTGGTATATGTGCCTCTTCAGGAAGGTGATACTGCTGCCTGAGGCCCTACTTAAATCAGGCATAGCAGGTGGGACCCATCGGTCATGAGTGCTTGAGTCCAGGAAGGTAATCCTCCTTCATTAGGGACTAGAGGAAGACACAAGAAATAAAACAAGAAATAAATAGTGCATAAAGGAAGAAAGTGCAGAGTTGAAGTAAAACTAATAAAACTTCAGAGTCTGCCAAAAAGGATAAGAAGGAAACATTTATTTATTTTAAATGCTAGTGAAAGGGATACACAGACACCCAAAAATAGATAGTATATTTATTTTTGTTAGAAAATGGAGTAGGTGTTGCTATGGATAAATAAACTGTCAGGAGCTAGCATACTAGAATTAAATTTGGGGGGAGGGTGATTATCTCTTGGAAAAATTTGGTTATTTTGATAAATAAATTAAAACGATGTCAGAGAGAGAGAGAGAGAGAGAGAGAGAGAGAGAGAGAGAGAGAATCTGTTTCGGGTACATACTGCTTTACCCTCTGTTAAACTGCTATTAATAGCCGGAAATACATTCAATCAGGACATGTTTCCTGACAATGGTATTTAAAAATATGATGCTCATAGAGTGACATTATCATGTGTCAAATTTGCTGCCTCATTTTCTCTGTGGAGTAGAGAAGGATATGAATGTTTGTATGTTTCTACCGGGATCCAACACAAATGCATTATAATTTATTCCCTGAAGCTCTGAAGGACAATAGGGTAAATGGACTGAAAAAACTATTAAGACCAATTAGGCACACATGCTTACCAAGTACCATAAATATAACTCATTTTGACACCCACTCGAAGTTCCCCTTTTATCTTTACTTCATTCATCTTTGAGCTCAGTTATACATCTTTGCTCTGTTCAGCCACAGTCCCTTATCTCTTCTAGACAAAGGACTTTGGCTAGGACTTCAGGTATTAATTAAGTGTGTTCCACTTACTCTTTCTTTCCTGGATCACTAAAGCCAGCCTTCCTTCTTTCCTTCCATCCTTTCTTAATTCCTCCTTGCCTCCCTCTCTCTTTTCTTTCTGTCCTCATTCCTTCTCTCCCTTCTTCCCTTTTTACTTTCCTTATCCTTTCCCTCCTTCTCTCTCTCCCTTCCTCTTGTCAATAAGTATGTATTAAGCTCCCAGTAAGGCAGACACTTATGCTAGAAGGTAAAATTAGAGAGCTGAAAAAGACACACAGAACCTACCGCTAAGAAACTCAGCTCAGTGAAATATGAGAACAAAGTGCTGTTCAGTGAATGCTATGTCAAAGGAATTTGTATTTACTGAATTTTAAAGTTCATAATCCACAAAATGTAGAATACCTAATATTATTTTCACTTTACATATGTGATAAAAGGGCTAGAAAAGTCAAATATACACATAAAAATTCACAATTAACAAATAAATAGTGAATAGGTTATATGAAGTATTTATGTTGCTTTTTTTCAAAATTACCATGCTGGCACTTTAGTCTCACTACTCATTATATCTTTTTTCAGATTTCTATAGGACACTTACACCTTTTTCTTGTGACTCTTATAATATTTCACTTCTAGTTCCTTTGTATCAACTTGACTGCCAAATCTCTCTCTCAACTACCCATATAGCTAATATTGCATTTTTTTTCAGTGAAGAATGGAGTGACTATTCTTTCCCTGTCTGTTTTCCAACTATTTTATACAATGTAGAATGCTTTGAGTGGTGCAAATTAGCTATAAGAGGAGGTCATAATACGTGGAATTTCCTAAAATAATTCAATCACAAATTTTTCAATATAATAATTTTCTGTGCTTTTGTTTCACTTTGGGGATACATTTCTAATACTTCTGAATACATTTGAATATTTAAAATTAAACAGCAATATTTAATCACTTGAAATTAGAATTTACAAAAAGTTAAATATTTTCAGAAGACAACTAAATTACACACACATATTAAAGGAATTCTTTAAGTTACGCATGCTCTGATGGGAAAGCTGAACAATGCATTTTAACTAAGAATGTGAGTCTGGTGTAAAATATTTAGTTGTTATCTATTACCATTTAGTTGTTATCATTACCATTACCATTCAGCTTCCCTGTTCCATCATTGTTAAACTTAATGTAAACTGGCTCCAGGTTTCCAGTCTGGCTTGGGAAGAGCTTAGAAGTTGCCACTCCATCCTAACAAGTAAAGTAGAAGAAACTGAAAATATCAACAACTCTTTTTAGATCCGTCAGAGAAGTGAAACCACAAGGCAAATCGAGACGACAGATACGGTTTATCAGAGCAGAAATCCACTAGCAAAATTGTCATGATTGCTGTTGATATAGCAGTTCTGAAGTATTTCTGCCCTCACACATAGGACTGGATTGCCAAATCAGATTCACAAGAATCAGAGATCTTACCTGGTATCCATGTTTAGTACATGACAAGTAGGATGGAAGCCATGACATGGCTCAGATGAAACATCGAAGTCTGAGGCATCAAACATAATTCCCAAGGTCCTTCCTTCCCACATCAGATATACCTCCCTGGCTCTGGAAAGGTGAAGTCCCTAAGCGTGGTTTGCTAGCTCTTCTTACTGTAGGAAGTACCATGCTTATGAAACATCTTCATTTCGTACCCAAGAATTGCATTGTTTTTGTGACATCCCTCTGGGAGCTGTGCCTCTTAGATACTGACTCTTACTCACTACAGGTAATACTTAGCCAGGGGTATTGGGGAAATCTATGAAATGTAAGGACATTTCAGAGATGAGCTCTCTTCTTCCTAGTATATATTAATAGTCTATTTAGCCAGAGATCCAAATGACAGGGAGTTTAAACTTACTAGGTTACCTGCTTCTTTTCTTTTCCCCAATGGTATCCCCCATGAAGGAGGAAAATCGATTCCAGTCTACTGTTTTAACTTCTTCCTCACAATTTTATATCTCCATTGGAAGAGAAATAGATAGATCAATTGTATTTTAGGTCCATTGCCAAAGACTGCTTTGAATAAGGCTGAAAAAAAGAGGATAAGCTAATTTGTGCTTTGGGGTTCTTTGGCCAGACTTTGACTACTTTGCAAAATCTATCTGCTTTTGCTGATCGTGTGTTTGTGACAAAAGGTGATGTGATGACTAGTGAAACAAACACAGAAGTTATTTTAATCCCACCTCAAATTACCACTCTTAAATTTCAGTGTGGTAATCTCAACAATTGGCTTTGGGGAGGAGTAAGGTGAAGACCAAAAAAAGGAGAATTCATTGAAGAGTTTAGAAAATGAGAGTAGAAGGAATTGAGAAATTCATCTTATTCGACTCATTCTTATGAACTATAATACTACCCAGACTCACCATCTTATTAAACAGTGTCCATAAGAGCTAAAAACTGAACAATGAATGAAATGAACAGACCCTGTTTTCCTCAACTGCCTGCTAACTTTTTTTTTTTTTTTTTTTTTTTTGAGGGCAGTGTCACTGGCCCTCTCATGTGGGACCAAACCGGGGCCGCTGGCTTCCCAAGCCAGTGCTTAACCACCGCGCCACTCGGCCGGCCCTGCCTGCTAACTTTAACAATCAAAAACAATAGGTGTCTGGGCTGGCTGAGTGGTGTATTGCTTAAGAGTTGGCCTGGGATGCCAGCTCTGAGCAGCAGGGTCCAGGTTCGGATTTCACCTGAGGGCTAGTGACGCTTTGCCCTATACTACTAAGATGGTGAACAACAGCTCCACCTGGAGCTGGGCTGCATGAGTCCCGGCGATGGTGTAGGCTGCAGCCCCTGCTGCAGTGGGCTGCCATAAGCTACAGTGAGTGGCCGGCAGCCAGTGTGAGAGCCTGGTAGCCAGAGTGAGCTGCCAATAGCCACTGTGAGCTATCGTCCAGAGGCTGCGACCGATCTGCCTCACCCAAGAAGAGTGCAATGATAATACCAACATGGGCCAGTGAAGCAACGTCCTCCACAACTAGACTGAAGAACAAAAGGACAGCAACTTGTCTGTTCCTCTCCCCCAATTCCCCAATAATTTTTTTTAAATTTTCCACAAAGATTAAAAATATATTCTATCCTAGATTAAGATAAAATGAAAATGCATGGAATTTTCTCCAATCTTTCTACACCTTGCAATTTTTTTACGATAATGATTTGCCTTACTCATTTTTTATATCACTAGTAAGTAGCATAATGTCTGGCTCGTATCAGACTTTCAATCAATTTTTGTAGTACCAGAACTTTTTTTGCACTTATGGTGTATTCATGCGGATTTTCTCTCATATGAGCAGGCACAAGCCAGCCAAAAGTCTCCTGTGATCATTCACAAAGGAAGTGAAGGGACAATGGTTTAATAAGCTTTTAAATCACTTTCTTAGCTGGGAGTTCTGTTCATTTTTTCCCTAATGGCCTGTGAGTAAATGAACACCTTGAGTTTCTGAAAATACTACCTTTTATGCCTTTTTAAACCTAATAATACAATCAATGAAATTTCTTACAATTGTATAGTACATTACATTATAAAAGTGTTTCCTCATGTGATTTAATTTCTACAACCAACTGAAGCAGGGATATTATTCCTCTTTTAGATACTGGCAAGCCAAAGTTTTGATATGCCGGTTGACTTACCTCATGATTATGCTTCTACTATATGAAGTTCTAGTACTCAAATACAAGTTTTATACATTATTTTAAATAAGCTATACACAAAGACAGTTTTATTGTTAAAATTAAAAGATATACTTGCTTATTGTATTAAAAATTATTTAAAACACATAAAGATATTTAAAATTATTCATAATGTCACAGATTTGAGATGACTGCTAACATCTTGACATATTCCTAGCAGTATGTTTTCTGTGCATACATATATCTTGTTATGGTTAAAGATCATACAATATATTCAATTTTGTATTTAATCTTTTTATGTCTGTATCAATCCAGTTTGGAACATTTGATTAACCCTATATTATGGGCAGTTAAGTTTTGTTACCATGGAACCCAGAATAATAAAACCTTGATTATTATATGAAAGAGATGAGTAGGAAGGCTTTGCATTTTACAGTTAATTGCTATAGCTATATAAGTGTAACTTAATAGGTGTCAGATTTTATTCCAAGCACTTCACATGCATTAATTAATTTAATCCTTACATCAACACTATAAGGTAGGTACTGTTATTATCACCGTTTTGCACAGGCAAAACAGGCACAGATTAAGTATCTACCAAAGTTCACACAGCTAGTAAGTAAAAGGGCTGGAAATTGAAACTGAACTGTCTAAATCCAAAGTTCATGTTCTTACTACTACACCCAACTGCCTCTGAGTCCTGACTCTCGTCTAGGATTGTGTTCTGAGAAATTATATAGCTGTGTGTATGCCTAAAAATCCTTAGCACTTCAAAGCTTTGGGATTTTAAATGAGGGTCACCTGTGGCCTAGGCCAAACTGGAGAGAGTGGAGTTGCTGGCAGAGTGACTTTCCTTCAAGGGATCATGGTTAGGGGGCTCAGCAAGTGAGACTTGGACAGACCTGGAGAGAGTTCACAGTGGCATGGGCCAGCAGGACTAGGGTACAACATTTTACACAACACCTCTGTGAGGTTGGGAGGATAAACTGCAGTGATGGATGCTGCAGACAGCTAGGCACTGGGTTTCTTCCCAGTCAGGGAAAGAAAGGCTGGCCCAGCCTTCTTTTGTAGTGTATAAGCCCTAAGGGCTCTTGGATGATGAGTGAAGAGTGTAGGGTGATAAGAAGAGGAGGAGTCTCAAGAGTATGACAATAAACCTTTTACCAATATGTTAGATGGGGGCTCAAGTCAATTCTAATATGATTTGAGTTATAAATAAATACAGTGATTACAAAAAGATCTATCACACTTATGTAACCATTGCCCCAGCATGAATATTTAGTATTGCCATAAATAATGATCTTACTCACATGTTCGACATTTCACATTTTAGAGAAAGAATTTTATAAATATAAAGAATTTTATAAATGATAAATCATCCCTCAGTCATAATGTTGAGAAAGAGAAACATCATACAACAAATAATAAGCTGCCTGACTCCACTTACATGACATTCAAGAATGGGGAGCACTAATTTATAAAGTGAGAATGGGGGTTATCTCTCTGGATAATTGATTCAGAAAGCAGATAGAGTGCCTTCTAAGGGCATTGAAAATATTCTACATCACAGTCTGGGTGGTATCTATGGGTGTGTATCCATATGTAAAAATATATCAAGCTGCATACTTAGGATTTATACTCTTTAACTGTTGAAATATAATACCTAAAAAATATGAACAATCACATGGAGGTCAGATATTCAGGACTTCTCCCCCATCCTCCCCCTCCCCCACCCCCACCCAGCTTAAAGGAGATTCTTCTTTGTACTTCCCTTTTCCATTTCATGGTTCAATGGTCTAGATCAAGGGTCATAAACTTTGACCTGTAGACCAAATCCGGCCCACTGCCTGTATTGTAAATCGAATTTTATTGGAACACAGCCACGTTCATAGATGTGTGTATTGTAGACACTGCTTTCATGTTACAGAGGCTGAGTTAAGTATTGTGACAGCCAACTATACAGCCCACAATGCCCCAAATACTCAGCATCTGACCTTTCAAAGGAAAAGTTTGCTGATTCTTGGTCTAGATGACCTTTTGGTTCCAATACTGAGATTTTGACTCGATGATTCTTGAGTCCAGGACATTTTCTTCTGGAAACTTCTCTACAACTAATGCCAATATCACTTAAGATTTATTATTAGTAGAGAAAAAGTATAATATGTTAGAGGATTAGAGTTCTTTTTGTTTTAATCTTGAATCTCTACCTTATATTTCTATTTATTATTGTTTTTTTATAGAACAGAAGTATTTTGAGTCTGAACATTTCCAAAACACTTACATGGGGGGTTTGGACCGAATCTTGGGCCATGACTCATATGAAAAGTGTCCTTCTTTGTACAGGAAGGATGCCAACGAAATCCACCACAACAGAGGGATATGGAACTGGAATTGTATTCTATCTGTTTTTAGAATATGAAGGTAAAAAATGAATTGGGAGAGAAACCACCCTGAGAAATCATCCCACTCCACGACTGCAAGCCTGAAAGTTTGCTAAAGCTTAATATTTCTTATCTTGAGGATGTAGATACCTGCTGTTTGATTTAAGGCATTGGAAAAGTGATCGGCTTGCTCTGGGTGAAATTGCTGCAGAATGAACTGCAACATAAAGCTAGTGCTCCTGTGCTTTCATTGTACTCTTCATGCCTTCAGTTTCTCTCCACTCCCTGGTAGCTTCGGCTTTCAGAGCCTCTAATATTAATGTTTCCAATAGGCAGGCCTCAGTGACTGCTGTTTTAAGAAAACTTTACTGAAGCAATCTTAGTATAACTCTCCTGAGCTTCTTAGGTTTTTTTGTTGTTGTTGTTTTATTATTATTTTTTAAATTTTGTTTGGCTCTTTTTCCCCTCTGCTCTGTAGAAGCTGCAATTTGCCATTTCTTGCGGCTATCTACATTTTCTCCCCTGCTGACACTTGGAATTAAGGTTGCTATAAAGTTACCATTCTATTTTCGAGGGACACCTATCTCTGTACTCTGTAGGTAGAACCTTTCTGGAAACCTGCTGTTCACAACACGCAAATCAGGAACTAGAGCAGAAGCCCTGCAGTTCCTTTGTTGGTGTCATTTCAGGCATATTGAGCACTGTCAATGGTCTGAGCATACAAAACAGGTTTCCTACCCTCTACAAGCTTACAGTGTTAGCCTTCAAAAGTATATGAACTAGGGCCGGCCGAGTGGCTCAGTTGGTTAAGAGCTCGCTCGAGAGTGCGAGCTGAGCTCTGAGCAACAGCTGTTCGAGGCCAACCCGAGCTGAGTTGCCGTTGAGCTGCCAACAGGTGGCAGGATGGCTCAGCTAAAAAAAAAAAAGTATATGAACTCCTAGGGAAAACAAAGCCGTTAAAATTAGTGAAGGCAATGATATTAACCGGCTCAAAAAATAGAGTCTGCAAATGCTCAACTAAGAGCATCTGAGAAATTAATTCCCCAGCTCTAAAACCATGGCTTTTATCTCCCATTTACTCTATTAGGACACTCCACAAAAAGTTTGCATTTCCTTGAGTCACAGAGTCTGGTAATTTGTTATACAGTCATATTTCTTCTGGCCCTTGGTGAGGCAGGCTCGAGCACACCTCTGAAGAGAGGTGCTTGCTGCTCAGCTGGTCCTTCCATCTCTGAGGTCAGAAGAGGGATCCCTCTGACTAGGGCTGTCACCCAGACTTTGAGGAGGGGGTGACAGTCATGAATCTGGTTTGTAAGTGCTGGGAAAACTGAAAACTGGATTGAGCTGCTTCTATGGGAAGGTATGTCCTCTGCCAGGTTTGCAGACATGGTGCTGCTCCCAGGAAGCTAAGGCAGACAGGAATCCCAGAGGAAGCACATGGGGAATGTAGGGAGAGGAGCATGTCTCCTTTTCTCTCTCCAGCTTCCCAGTCTTTCTCTATCTTCCTATGGGAAGGAGTTGCCACTGCCATGGTAGGGAAGCCTTGCTGATATGACGTTCATGGAACCATAGCAGTTGGGAAGCCCACCAGAAGCCAACAGAGAACAGGAAAGAGCAAGTCCCTGCATCCTCCTCCAACCTGGCATTCTCCCTCCTGCTCCCCTCATTGTCAAAGCTTAACAGGCAGCAATCTGTGTACAAGAAGAGGGGTAGATGAGGGTAAATGAGGTCAAATATATGGTAATGGAAGAACTAACTCTGGGTGGCCAACACACAATGTGATATATAGATGATGTATTACAGAATTTTATACCAGGAACCTATGTAATTTTACTAACCATTGTCATCCCAATAAATTTTAATTTAAAAAAAAAAGTGGCTTACATCCCATCACAAAGAATAGGAGAAGGTGGGTGTGGAGCTGAGAGGCAGTAACTGAGGAGGCATAATTGTTTTCCCCACAAAGCTCTGTTCTACTTTCATTGATTGTATTGAGGTGATGATGGGTACTAAGATGTGTACTATAATTCTCAACTGAGCTGTGGACCATTAGACTACCCAGGAGTGAAGGAGAGAAAGGGGGAAGAAGCGGAAAGGTTCTGAAGAGGGAGCCATAGATAATGTGGAAGGTGCTGACTTCCCTTTCAGTTTGAGGCACTATTGCGAGTTAGTTAGGCATGTTCTCAGTATGCAGGGAACGGAAGGACATGAGAGAAAGCAAGTAGAAAGAGAGGCAATTATTTCACAGAGATGTGTTCCCCACCTCCCAAACATCATGTAGCTTCTCTATACTATTTATCCTGTTCCTCAAACCCTCTGTAATGTTCTGGGTGGGATGTGATATACAAAATACCTAGATTAAGGTGAGCGCCTTTGATTAAGAAAGACATGTAAGCATATGCTTGCAATTCTCCTCAATGCATGGAAGCCTCAGTGTGGTTTCTGATTATTTGACTAGCTAAATGCTATGCAGTTGGCTGTCATCTGGTATGTCAGTTGGTGTAGCACACACGTGGCTCTCCTTCCTTATTTCCCACAGGCAGTAGTTGTAATGGCATGATTATGTGTCCAGAATTCAAGCAGAGAGAAAAAATCATGAGCTGAGTGCTGTAGTCTTAGATTTTATTGAGATTAGGAGATAATGGTTTCACTGGCAAGCATTGTTTGCTACAGACAATAATGAAGAGACTCTGTGCTATACAAGGGGTGAAGATAAAGAGGAGCAATGTATAATTAACTCAATAGAACAAAACTTGTCAGCCCTGTGAAATATAGCATCTCAAACATTGCAGAGAAATAATGTTCCTTAGGAAAATAAAAAGAATTAAATAACCAAATTAAAGTTAAAGTTATAGAACACCCGATCCATTTGTCAGCATTAAGAAATGCGGGCTTGTGCTCTTGTTTTAATTATGATTTCCAAAAAAAAAGTCAATGCCATATTTTGTAACAGCATCATATAATTTCAGATATAGACAGTAAGAACTGATTCTTCAATATAGTTTTCTTCAAAATTTTTTCTCTTTGATTTCAACCAACAGTTTATTCATATTGTTTTCATTTTATTTTTTCACATCCTTGGAATAAAATTGGCCATATTTTCTATCTTTAAGAATTTCAAGAAAAATGCAACTGAATGTGAATCTTGCCTCTGGCAGTTATAAATGAGATACTTTGGATAAAATATATGCATAGGTCCAAAGTTTAGTTTCTTTTCGAAAATGGGGATAAGAATAAGCTCAGGGTGGTTAACTGCTTTACCACCTCAACTTGCCCATATGCACCCCCAAAACATTAGCTGTTTTGCTATTAACTAGCATTATATAATAAGATTATTATTATATTGATCATGATTAGTATTGTAATTAATAATATAAAGCATTATTATGATTACTTTCCTATATTTATTTCTTAAAATCTCATCTATACTTGCAGACTAAACATGTGGCTTGCTTTCCTTGCTCATGTGTCTTGCCTGAAGGAGCAGCAAGCTGGGGAAAATAAAACTCCATTAAGGGTGGTGAGCATGAGGCTACTCTGCAGCCATTCTGTAAAATGCCAACACATCAGTGGGCAACATTCTGCCTCCAATTTGAACTTATCTTCTGGGGTGGTGCCTACTGTGGGCAAATGCAGTCTGCATGTCTGATGTAACACCTTGGTGATCAAGAAGGCATTTAAAATTCAAATTAACATCATCCAGCAGTGCCAAATACTAGGGAAACATCTTATTTGCTTTCCTGTTTACTACCAATGATATGGGAAATCAGATAAAAATAATACTTGATTGGTATGACTGTTGAGAGACACTTTGCACTCTATTTGAGAACTTGAACTTTCAGCACTGAAGATAAGTGAAAGATTCCTAATTTAGTCCTATTAACTGTCTAGGATACTGCAAGAGCTTACGGGTTTTCTGTGAATGATTTAAACAGGCTTTTGATCTCTGAATAATAGCACATTTGGGACATACATAAGCAAAGTAGAATTTGATGACACGTACGGCAAGACTTCAAGGTGGGAATAATTTGAAAAAAATTCCTAAGGTTTTAGCCAAATTGAATTAATTGGTTATCTCCTGAAATGTCAAATACTGTGACATGTGGAAATGATGTGCTTGGTTTTAAACACTTGCAAGTGAAGTTCTGGAACTTCTAGCATCTGCTTATGTGCCAAGACTGTGACAAATGCCTGCTGTTTGTGTTGCTGGGAAAGGATGTCATTTTGGAGCATCTTTTTTTGGTAATTAAAGAATGTCTTCAAACTTACTGTTGATGGGGAAGGGGCAAATTTTCCTCCTTAAGTCTATTTCTCTACTTGGAGCAAATGCCTAACTTATAATCATTGTATGGTATTGAAGATAATTCATTGAAAACCCCAATAATGCATCTAATAGAGCAAATTACCCCCCCCCCCACCAAAAGGGATAGTTCAAATGTTTTTGTTATTATGTTTAACAAATAGGATGCAGATTCCTGAGTGGCTCAATTTTAGTGGCATTGATATAAACAACATAATCTTTTTCAAGATGATCTAATATAACTTGACCTACCTTACCTATTGCTTTCCATCACTAATGACTTCTTCTTAATTCAGGTGTAGTGGGGAGATCTTAACATGCTTCTACCACCCAAGCCATGTTGGAGAACTGCACACAGTAAGGAATAGCTGGTAGCTTCTGGGAGTTGAGGGTGGCCTCTGGCTAGGAATCAGCAACACCTGAAACCACAAGAAACTGAAGGTTGCCAACAACCCTGAAAATGAGGAAGCAGATCCTTCCCTAGTCTCCAAATGAGAGCACAGCCCTGGCAGACACTTTGCGATTACGTAAGTTCTTAAACCAGGAGAAGCCATGTTTTTTTTTGTGTTAATATTATGAGGTAGCAAGAGAAAATTAATACAATAGGTGACTGTCATCAAATTTACTGCCCCAACTTCTCCACTAACCTCTTTGATTATAAACTTGGTTCTACTCTTATTTCATTCTCTAGTCTGCCATCACTGTTCTTTCTTTTTTCTTTTTTTTTTTTTGAGGGCAGTGTCACTGGCCCTCACATGTGGGACCGAACCAGGGCCGCTGGCTTCCCAAGCCAGCGCTTAACCACCGCGCCACTCAGCCGGCCCCTGTTCTTTCTAAAACATAAACCTGATTGTGTCACTGCCTTTCATAAATCTCTCCAGTGACTACATATCTTCTGAAGCTCCTTCATCATCTGTTTTCTATGTACCTCTCCTGCCTACTTCTGTCTATTTTACCCCTACCTCACATAAGGTGCCCCATGGAAGAACTTCTTCAATCTTTGCACATGCTCCATTTATTTCCGATTTGCCATTCAATGCTCAACTTAGGTATGGCTCCCTAAATACAGGCCATACATTTCTATTTGCTACTATAAACTTAACTCTAACACTGAATTTATCAAAGTTATATTATAGTTGACTATTGACTTGTATCTCTCCTCCTGTCAACTAAACACTTCTGGGGAGAGAAGCCACAACTTGTTCATCACAAATTTCCACACACAGCACAATGGCTATCATGTAATATGTAGTCAATAAATATCTCATGAATGAAGATTGTTTATGGTTCTAAAACTAAAAGGAGTGATGCACAAATCTCCATTACGCAGATTTATAGTGCACCACCATTTTATAGTGATGATCATTGTCTCATTCTTTGGTTTGATTAGGTCCTAAATTTGCCAGATTTCAAGCACCATCCATCATTATAGCTATTCATTTAAAATACAAATGTTTGTTCCCATCTGATACCCGCTGTGTGAAGCACTACAGAGGAGGGTCTAGGAATCTATTGTGTTAAACAATACTCTTTGCAACTCTTGTGATTTAACAAGTTTTGAAACACTAGTTTAAAATGATTACACATCACTAAGCCAATTAAGTCAAGCCACATTACTTACCAACTGTTGCTAGAATGGTCCAGAACTGAGCTCCAATTCCTTGTCCTTGGCTCAGATATTGATTTTCTGTTTTCCACAGCTCAGTTTCCAGAACCCTTCATGTACTCACTTCTGCTGGCTACCTCTTGGGGCCACCATATCACCATTTTGGAGATGGCCATAGCTTGGGGTTGACTCATTCTTTCTCCCTTGCTACTAATTTATACAAAAGTAAACCTTAGCTCAATGAAGCCCCTCACTTCCCAGAATAAAATTTTCTAATTTACTTCATACCCAGGTGTTCCTGAGTCACAAAACAGCAATTTCTGTGGGAATATAAATGTTATAACTATATAAAAACATTTATTGCATCTTGAGTAAGTGCAATTTTTTTTTTACTTTGAATTATTATCTCATCTCAGGGGATTTAAATGCATAAGTAAAATAGAGATACTATTAAGTATTCACCATGGTTCCACAGAGTATAACAATACGTTCCTTGAGACACAGAAAATTTATATTATTGTTGTTTTTTTCCTACATACTACAATTTTATTCCAGCTACAGGGTGCTGTTGGATAGGCAGCAGGGAGCTACATATCCAGTGTGGATCCCATGTCTTTAAGTAGTTTCAGATCTTTGTTCCATTCATCACTAACTGGACCACTTTGGGCAAGTGACTTAACTGCTCTGCACCTTGATTTTCTCATCTGTAGAAATGGGGGTAATAATAGGGTTTTTACTGTGAAGAAGATAGGAGTCAATATAAATAAATTGTTCAGGGAAGTATCTGGCACATGGTAAATGCACAGTTCATACTGAATTTAAAAAATGCAAGGGGAATGACACTAAATCAATTTTGTCAGCAATTTAAAACCAGCTCAAAATGAATTAAAAACAAAATAGAATCTATTAAGACATAGCTGGGAATTCAAAAGTGGGGTCAGGTCAGCACCAGTTGCAGTTTGGTCAGGGATCAGATTCCCTTTTTTTCTTTTTCTATTGGCTCTATTCCTTGTATTTGTAAGTTTTTCTTAAGGATGGTTCCCATCATAATTGAAAGATTGTTGCCAACAAAAATAAGGGGACTCTTCTCCATAGTCACTTAGGTTGAAGAGAGAGAATGGTATTCCATCTCTCTTATTTAACAAATAACAGAATTTTCTCAGAAAACTTTAGCATTCCTCTCTACTGAAGTGAGTACAAGCACATTTTGGAAGAATCACTAATAAGGAGGGATAGTATTTTCTTTAAGCAGTCGGATTCTATCCTTTATATGAAGTCAATTATAAAAATGGCACTGCTACTTCTCATCAGGGGAGTGAATATTAATAAGTCAACTGCAGTGTTCATTATACTTTATTTTTCAATTATAAAATAGAGACAATGGATTAAATAATTGGTCACAGCCTTTCTATCTCTAATATTCTGTGTTTTTCTATCAGAGTAGCAGTTAGATATTCTTAACCATTTTTTGACACCTGAGAGTAATTGCAAAGGAAAAAAATCTGTATTAGCATGTAGTTAGTGAAACACCAAAATATTATGTATAGTAATATTTATGCTTTTTAGCAGCACATTCTATAATAATAATTGTAACTTCAAAGTAGTAATAAGAATAAGTAATAGCTTAAGATCTCTTTTGTGGTTTCAGACATTCTTAATACCACTGTCGATTTTTGCCTACATTAATAATAGCAGAACATTACAAATTTCAGTTAGAATTTAATGACAATAAAGATGTAATTACTTTTTTATTAAAATTTAATGGGGTGAAAGTGGTCAACAAAACCACATAGGTTTCAAGTGTACAATTCTATAATACATCTATATATTGCATTATGTATTCACCACCCAGAGTCAGTTCTTCCCTCACCATACATCTGATCCCTTTTACCCTCTTCTTCCATCTCCCTCTCGCCTCCCCCTCTGGTAACCGCTAAACTGTTGTCTGTGTCTATGAGTTTTTGTTTCTTTATTTCTTTGTCTTGTTCCTTTGTTGCCTTCAGTTTTATATCCTACATATGAGTGAAGTCATATGGTTCTCGACTTTTTCTGTCTGACTTATTTCACTTAGCATTATAATCCAAGATTCACTCATATTGTCACAAATGGCACTATTTCATCTTTTCTTAAGGCTGAGTAGTATCCCATTGTATACATATACCACATCTTCTTTATCCAATCATCTCAGGGCACTTTGGTTGTTGCATGTCTTGGCCACCGTAAATGATGCTGTAGTGAACACAGGGGTACATATAACCTTACAGATAAATGTTTCCAGATTTTTTTGGGTAGATACCCAGAAGAGGGATTGCTGGGTCATATGGTAATTCTATTCTTAATTTTTTGAGGAAACTGAACACTGCCTTCCACAGCGGCTTCACCAATCTACATTCCCACCAGCAGTGTATGAGGGTTCCTTTTTCTCCACAACATCTCTAGCACTTGTTATTATTTATCTATTGATGATAGCCTTTGTAACAGGTGTGAGGTATCTCACTGTGGTTTTTATTTTCATTTCCCAAATAGCTAGTGAAGTTGAGCATTTTTTTCATATATCTGTCTGTCGTTTGTGTGTCTTTTTGGGAGAAAGGTCTGTTCAGGTCCTCTGCCCATTTTTTAATTGGATTGTTTTTTTGTTTTTTTTTTCTTGTTGAGTGTTATAGATTGTTTATTTTTTGTTGTTAAGTTGTGTGGTTCTTTATGTATTTTGGATATTAATTCCTTATCAGAGGTGGTGTTTGCAAATATCTTCTTCCATTCAGATGGTTGCCTCTTTGTTTTGTTGACAATATCTTTTGCTGAGCAGAAGCTTTTTAGTTTGATATAGTCCCACTCATTTACTTTTGCTTTTACTTCCCTTGCCTTTGAAGTCAAATTCATAAAGTCCTTTCTGAACCCAAGGTCCATAAATTTAGTACCTATGTTTTCTTCTATTCCATTTATTTTTTCAGGTCTTATATTTAGGTGTTTTATCCATTTTGAGTTCATTTTTGTGTATGGTGAGAGATAGCAGTCTAGTTTCATTCTTTTGCACATGGTTTTCCAATTTTCCCAGCACTGTTTATTGAAGAGGCATTCTTTTCTCCATTGTATGTTTTTGATTCCTTTGTCAACAATTATCTGCCTACATATATGTGGGTTTATTTCTGGATTCTCAATTCTATTTCATTGGTCTCTGTGTCTGTTTTTATACCAATACCATGCTGTTATGAGAATTTTCATTTTGTAGTATAAACTGAAGTCAAGAAGTGTGATACCTCTGGTTTTGTTCTTTTTTCTCAGGATTGCTTTGACTATTCAGGGTTTTTGTGTGATTCCATACAAATCTGATGATTTTCTTATTATATTTCTTTAAAAAATGCCATTGGGATTTTGATGGGGATTGCATTAAATCTGTATATTGCTTTGGAGTATATGGCCATTTAAACTATATTGAGTCTTCCAATTCATGACCATGGAAAAGTTTTCCATTTCTTTGTGACTTCTTCAATTTTTTAAAATAATGTCTTATAGCTTTCAGTGTTTGGGTCCTTCACATCCTTTGTTAAACTTATTCCTAGGTATTTTATTCTTATTGTTGCAATTGCAAAGTAATTGTTTTTCTATTTCTCTTTCTCAAATTTTATTCTTAGTATACAGGAATGTAATGGATTTTTGTACATTGATTTTGTATCCTGCAACTTTGCTGTCTTTGACATTACTCCTACAGCATTATTCTTAAATCTGACTCTGTAGGAAAATCACTTTGGGAGACTGAAAACAATACAGATGCTCCTCACTTACCCTAGATCCTCTGAATCAGAATGGGGTGCCTGGGTACCTGGGAACCTGTATTTCTAAAAGCTTCCAGATTATTTTGATGTAGTTAGCTCTCATCATGTCGATGATTCACCTTGATAGTTTGATTTAGGGAACAATTGTCATTTAGCATGTGGAAAATGCCTTGCACAAATTACATCCTCAGTAAATGGTTAGAAATTTGAATGAGAGCAGTTAGGACCTATAGAAGAAGTTTACATTTAGAAATATCACCAGCCAAACCTCTCTCACTTAAATATGACATAAAAATGTCCACATGAAAAAATTTTCATTTCTGTTACTTTTTAATAACAAAATTATGCTTGAAGACACAGCCCATGGCTTTTATAGAATTCTTCATATGAATTCTAATTCTTAGAATTCAGTGGCAGAGAAATTTTAATTCCTCAGATGAACAAGTGTGATTCTATCTATTATAATATAAAAGCCAGGTAGTTTTAACTCGATTGAATAGAATTGACTGGAGGTGTTAAGGGATAATAGGTGGAGCTACTGTTTTGTAACTTAATACCACTTGCATTACAAATGTCACTGTGATGGGTGATCTGGACGGATCAAACAGAATTATTCCAATCTTGGCACCAAATCATGAGGAGATGGCGTTTTGGATCCAAATTTCAGATATATCAGCCCTGATACCACAGTGATTATTTTCTGAAACATAAGAGAATAAATTTGTTTAGAAGATTCCTCCCAAATTATGGGTTAACTATGTGCAGATTTATTTAAATATTAATTGATGTCTATGTATTACAAATTAAATTTTGCTAAGATATGCCAATGGACACATATTGCTTGGGCTAGTTGATTAATAAGTGTGCTCTAATTAATCACAAACCATTCACTGATTGAAATCTCTTCTTACCATGGAACATGAGAGCCAATGACGTAGGTTTCACATTTTTCGTTTTATTTTTGTTTTTGTTTTTTTGAGTGGAGACTGGGTTTCTAATTAAAATTGAGCATTGTAGAATATATAATCATCTAAAGGTGATCAGGAAAATCAAGGGATTCCCTGAGCTCCTATCTTTAGCATAAAGGTAGGAATCTCCTGATGGAGCAAGCTTACAAAGGATACTTAGAAACAAAGTTCGGTCCTGATATTTATGGCGGCATTGTTTATAAGAGCTAGAAATTATGTTTAACTACTTATGGTTGTTCAACAAACTGCTTACTGTAAGATTAGAAAATATTTGAGGGTCGGCAGAGTGGCGCATTGGTTAAGAGCTGGTTTGGGACGTCAGTGGCCCCGGTTGGAATCCCACATATGAGAGCCCGTGACACTGCCCTCTACAGCTAACAACAGCTCCACCTGGAGCTGGGCTGTGCAATCCCCGGTGGTGGTGTAGGCTGCAGCCCCTGCTGCAGTGGGCTGCCATAGGCTACAGTGAGTGGCCGGCAGCCAGCATGAGCGGCTGGCAGCCAGTGTGAGCTGCCAATATCCGAGGTGAATGATCATCCAGAGGCCAGCGACCGATCTGCCTCATCCGGGAAGAGCGCAATGATGATACCAACATCGGCCAGTGAAGCAACGTCCTCCGCAACTAGACTGAAGAACAAAAAGACAGCAACTTGTCTATTCCCCTTCCCCTATTCCCTAACACTGTTCCCCTCAATTCCCCAATAAACTCGTTAAAAAAATTTTGATAAAATAATCTTACATAAATTATAATGCACAATAAAATGAATACCCATGAACCCAACTAAGGAACTGGAAAAGTGTCATTAATTTTGATAAGAAACTATGTCTCTTCCCATCATCCTCAAGAATTATTCACTATTATGTTTTTGGTGTTTTGTTTTTTAAATTCATCTTCCTATTCATCAATCTATCATCTTAAAACCATATGTGTCCCTGAACAGTATGTTGATCTGGCTTATGTTTGAACTTTATAATGAGGGTGTCTTACAATTTTCTTCTGTAGTTTGTCTTTTCTGACTCAACATTCTAAGATTCATCCTAAGGAAAAAAAATCCATAGAACTCTCTTTACCCTTTCCTTTTATTCTGCAACATTTACTTTGCCTGTTAGTTATGTAATATGCTGTTTCTTCTTGGTTGAAGTCAGGAGCTCTCTAAGTTGCTTTACATTTTCTCAGTTTATTAGCTCAAGATCACACCATAACAATTTCACTATTTCTGTTGCCTTTCCACTTCTTACACTCTGTATATATTGCACTTGTTTACTCTGTGTAAGAGTCCTGTCTCCCTTTTCCCTTTGTTCCTTTTTCTTTTTTTTCTTTTTTTTTTTTTTTGGCTTAAACTCTCAAAGCTGAAATTTCACATTTAGCTACCTATCTGCTTCCAGACTAATTTTAGGCATAGCAGTTCTTTAATAAACTGCATTTATGGACATATAACAAAAGATAACCAAATTGTCACTTCCACCAGGAGTCTTTCTTGGCATCCACAGTACGGGTTAGGGTTTCTTGGTCTCAAGCAACAACAACAAGGTTTAGCTAATATATGCACAACAGAATTTGTGGAATAACTATCATGGTTTTCAGAATTCATAACTAGCGAAACAGTGTCAGGGGCTAAGGAAGTAGGAAGCTCAGCAAATACCTTGTAGCAAGAACCACTGGCTTTGGCTTCAGTGGGAATGAGTAATGAATCCCAAATGTTTGTTCTATATTTGTGATACTAACTCAAGGTGTGTGCTCTGGAGAAGAGTTGCTGATGAGCTAAACTAAGCTAATACACCCATGCCCTGAATTAATTGGGCTGGGGAAACGAAGAACTAGAACATTTTCATTTCTGTAGTATGAGTCAGACATCTGAATTTACCATTTTCCCAGTGCTCAATGGAAAGGAAATTCTCCAAAAGGAATTTCAGGAGCTTTAGGAAGGGAGAGGTAAACAAGAGTCTTCAAAAACACAAATGCCCACTATATTGTAGTTTCTAATTGTTCCCATGGTACACCATGCTGCCCTCATGACAATTACCATGTTATCTTTCCTATTCTTTACATACTTCACTGAGTGCTAAATTCTGGGAGGACAAAGGTCATGTTTTGTTTATTATATCATGCATCATCGGGACAGAGCACAGGGTTTGGTACCTATAATAAGTAGATGCTAAATAAATAATAAGATATTTTTTGATAAATTTGATTGAAGTTGTTACACTGCCAGTCTCTTACTCTACTTCTGCAACAATAGCAGAAAATCTACCTCAAATAAATTTAATCAATAATGAAAATTTATTTCATCATTATAACTGAAAAGGCTGGAGGTAGAGTAGGTTCCAGGAATCATCAGGGACCAGTTTCTTTTCTCAGTCCAGCCTTATGCATAGTCAGTATTTCCTTAGTAATTGTTCCCCCCTGGCTTTGAAATGGTTGCCAATAACTACCAGAACTATGAATGTCTTTTTTTTTTTTTTAAATGTCCATTTGACAAAAAAGACAGGTTTGGAGCCAGAATTCCTGTAACAGGGCTCAGGGGAATCACTCCTTTATATACTGGGTTTGATCACATGCCTACTCCTAGACTAAATCCTTTGCCTAATATGATGCAATGAGCTGATTTTTCAGCTTTGCACTAGGGTTAGATTTGACTGGGTCTGCTTCACTTCTTTAAATAATTTGGGAAGTGGTAAAAAGGGAAGGTTTCTGGTGAGACTGGTGAGACTACCAATAAATGTCTATATTACCTTTCAAGCTTTGTGGCCCATAATAGCCACACACTGATGTATTTTGGATGTGACCCTATCCCATAGACTGCACTGTTGTTTTCTGTTTAGTCTGCTGTTCTTCTCTTTTATGATCCTAGAAAAGCTTATTAATTTTGCTTCTGTGGTTGCAGTGAAAATAAACAAACAAACAAGCAAGCAAACAAACAAATGCTTCTGTATGATCAAGAAGACTTTTCTCTCTAACAACAGATCCTTTCTGGAAGTTTACTGTTTTTCCTTTTCATTCTTTCTTCTTTGCCATGTCTGGCTGGTGAAGATGGCCAGCAAAACTCGGCTCCTCTCAGAAGTTGTCCAGAGACCGAGAAGTTTCTTACTCCTAGTACTTTATAAAGTCCTATACTCCCCTTCCTTAATTCCCAAAACTATAATTTAGTTTTGCTGACACAATTATGGAGAGTGATGTACTAAACTTGGGAAAAGAAAAAGACAGTAGAAATAGTTTTTTGCCTAATCCCCAGAAGCCTCTATGTATTTCTTTTCAAGTAAGACAAAAATCCAGAGGGAAGCTTTCTAGAGGATGCTCTAATAGCTGCATTTATCAAAATACCATATAATGTATTGGTCTTTCAAGGATGTTAACCGAGTATAGTATTTAACCAATTCACTATCCTACCTTTCATGTGTTATTATCTTATCCATTATCTATTACATGTCATTGTTGAGCACCTTTTTATTTTCAAAACATGAAGCTAGGTACTTGACTATTATTGGTAAAGCACATGCTCCCTGCTATTCTCTGAGAACATCTAATAGTAATTTCTTATCAATAGGGTGTCATGTGTGAGAGATAGATGATATTAGTTCAAATTACCCCAATTAAATATAAAATACTTGACAGCCCAAATCATGACTGAAGGAAGGTATCATAAATACATTTAGTGCTTTGGTATGAGTGAAATGCCACCTCACACAAGTCCACTAGTTTTCAAAATCTCAGTTGTGCAGAATGAAAATTTGGAGGAAGATAAATTATTTTTAACTTTCTTCCAATTTCACAGACACAGTGTAACATCCTGCCATGGCCTTAAGAATGCTTTTAACTAACAAACTGCTATTAATAGACATTTAAAGTTGTTTTCCCTAGAACTGATATTCTACCAAATCTGAATTTAGTTACATAGGTTAAGGAGTGACTTTTACCCTGATATTTATTTAGACATCCATTTTAACATTTAAATAAAGCTCAAAATCATGCCAGAACTTTAAAATAGTCAATAAAATTCAGAGTGTAGCTCATGGCAAGCAGAATGCTGGAATTTGGTACATGATAAACTAAGAATTCATTGAAAAACCAGTGGTATTTTAGCCTCAGGAGGCTGATTTCCTGAGTATAAATAAGTATTTTCTACATGCAAACAATGTTCAACATCTGTTTCCAGGCTTTAATTTTCTTTCACCTTCTTGTTTTCTTTCATTTTCTTTTTTGTTTTTCACCTAAAAATCAATGACCTCTAAGGATTCGTCAATGGATTTCTCTCCTACCATAGGCAAGAAGCTTTAATCAGATTTGCTTTTCCCTATGTTTACTCTATTTTTTATAGAGACATCAAGAATTCTGCAACAATTGTCAGCTAGCACAGATAGATCCTGATCATATGCAAAAAGTCTGTGAATATTCTCAGACATCAATGTTTTGTGTTGACAAATAATTACATATTGGAGATGAGACAGAGATGCTCCTTCAGGCAATAAAATGTCTTTGCAATGTGTTCATTTAATTACCTACTATATGTTTTATATATATAAATCATTATATATATATATCATGAACATTAATGGCATTTGAGTGAAAATATCTTGTGAATTTTGAGGGATATCTTCTGCCTTTATGATCGCTTACTGGAAACACTTTTAAGCATTTATTTATAACAATACTAATAAGTGGTGTAACTTAAAAATGATAAGAGGGCCGGCCGAGTGGCGCGGTGGTTAAGCGCTGGCTTGGGACGCCAGCAGCCTCGGTTCGGGTCCCACATATGAGGGCCAGTGACACTGCCCTCAAAAAAAAAAAAAAAAATGATAAGAGATTGACCATTGCATTCCACTTTCTGCCAAACATCTTTTTTCTTTCAGTTTCCGTGAAGTTACCTGCTCTTTCCAGATATCACATTTTATAGTGCTTTTTATTACCCTCTATCATAGTACTCCTGTTTGTAATTGACCACAAAACATGAGTATGAGCTCAATCCCCACACCCAAAATTGCTTTTTTTTTTTTTTTAGCTGAGCCATCCTGCCACCTGTTGGCAGCTCAACGGCAACTCAGCTCGGGCTGGCATCGAACCACCGTTGCTCAGAGCTCAGCTCACACTCTTGAGCGAGCTCTTAACCAACTGAGCCACTCGGCTGGCCCTTCAAAATTGCTTTTTATGTGGAGACTGAGGACACCACATGTGCACAAGAGAGCATGAAGAAGTTTATTACTCACATAATGAGATTTGTTGGGGAGAACAGGGCAAGCACCCAAGCCAGTCTGGAATGGCTTGAGCAAAGGGATGAATGATGGCTTTGGTTTTTATTGTGGTTAGAGGGTGTGCCCTCGGTGAGTATTCCTGTGCATGGCTTAGAGTTTGTGTTGTTTGAACTTCCCCAATGACACCAAGAGAATGAGTGCCTGGCCTTCTTATTGGCTTGTCCAGGTGGAGGGCAAGAAAGGAAGGGGTAGGGGTGGGGCCTGAATGATTTCAGTGCTCAAATATCAAAAAAGGAGGAAGACTATTAGTCTAAGTGAAAGTCTGTTTTTATAGATTTTTATTTTTATAAAAGGAATAAAGACTTTTAAGAGCTTAAAGACTACATGTATTATAAAGATCTTGCTTGGATTTTTAAAAAATATTTTTAACATTTAAAAATATAATTTCAGCTCTCTGACCACTGTTATTCAACATAGTATTGGAAGTCCTAGCCAGAGCAATCAGGCAAGAGAAAGAAATAAAAGGCATCCGAATTGGGAACAAAGAAGTCAAATAGTCACTTTTTGCAGAAGACAAGATTCTTTATATAGAAAACCTTAAAGACTCCATTAAAAACTATTAGAAACAATAAACAAATACAGTAAAGGGGACTGGGTCATATCCTAATTAGGCAGCACCTCTTATTAGACATGGAACCATTTTTCTTTCATATTCCATTCCTTGCTTTTCCTTTTCTGAGCTCCTTTTAGCTCTCCTTCCAAGTCAGCTTCCATTGGGGTTTCCAGACCATTAGATAGGTGCCAACCTATCTATACCTCATTTATGGGCTGTGTTTAAATTCCTTATCCATAGGTCTCCTGGGCCTCAACCAAGTCAAGGATGTGACTGAACATTTATTTTCATGCCCCTGAATATCCTGTGAGATGAAAAGGAGAAACTGTCAAAATAGGCTAAGAGATGGGACATTAGCTAAGAGGGTGGTATTACAAAAGTGAAGTGAAAATGTGTTTAAAAAGGGAATGATGGGACCGGTCGAGTGGCATGGTGGTTAAGCACTGGCTTGGGAAGCCAGCGGTCACGGTTTGAGGCCCACATATGAAGGCCAGTGACACTGCCCTGAAAAACAACAACAAAAACATAA
Organism: Aselliscus stoliczkanus; assembly: GCA_033961575.1. NCBI lineage: Eukaryota > Metazoa > Chordata > Mammalia > Chiroptera > Hipposideridae > Aselliscus > Aselliscus stoliczkanus. The sequence goes on from CM066727.1 coordinate 123,827,669, forward strand.
AAAGGGGATGATGAACCGTGTCACAGGTACTGATAGATTGAATAAAATAAGACCTGAGAATTGAGAAAGTTGGCAAAGTAGAGGTCTTTGCTGACCTTGGATATCAGCATTTTCCGTGAGTTTTGAGGATTAAAATTCTTATGGAATATGTTCAAACGAGAACAGGAAGAGATGAAGTAGAGACTATTGAATATGAACAATAATTCTAAGGACTTGTTCTTTGTGAAGAAGGCTGGTGTGTGTGCATGTGTGTGTGTGTGTGTGTGTGTGTGTGTGTGTGTGAGAGAGAGAGAGAGAGAGAGAGAGAGAGAGAGAGAGAGAGAGAGAGAAAGAGAGAGAGAAGAGAGAGAGAGATCATTGCATTGCAAAGCCAAAGGCAATGGCTTCCAGTAATAAAAAGGAGTGTGATTGATGAGATTGATGACACAGTGGAGGAGTTGGCCTCAGAGAGGAGCGTGAATCATTTATCCACTGTAACAGGAGGGAAAGCAGAGGGAACAGAGAAATAGGAACAGATGTTGGCCATTTTGCAGTAAGCATTAGAGGGATTCTCTACTAATTACATCCATTTTCACAGTGAAATAAAAAGCAAGTCACTAGCATACATTTATGTTTAGGTTGAAGGTATACAGTTTATGTCATTTGAATTAAAACCTTTAAAATCTTTTCCTTGCAAGGGAAAACTTCTCTTCAGAATTTTTAATATAAAGGACCACTCTCTATCCTTTTTTTTTTTTTTTTTTGGACTCCACTGGGATTTATGTAAATATTCTACTATGGATGGACATTAGGATTCTTACATTTTTTTGTTACTCTAAATAATGCCATAATTAATATTTTTATTAATATTGTATACATACATATTTTCACCTCTAATTATTTTCATAGACTAATTCCTAGAAGTAGAGATGTTGGGTGAAAGGCCTGGAAGGTTTATTTATTTTTTTTAATTTAAGTATAGTTGGTATACAATATTATATTAGCTATGTTAGTTTCAGGTGTACAATAATGTGAGGGAGATGCACTTGAATCAGGTGGGCCCGTCAGAGATCATATATTTGTGACACACCACCTAAAATACTCCTGTTGATAGAGTTTCTTTTTTTGTTCCCACACAGTTTAAACAATTTAAAATAGTTTGCATTATTTAAATATCAGAGGATTTTATATTGAAACCAAATTTCATATTTATATTTAAAAAAAAAGGATTGCATAGTAGTGCTGGACCTATATTCGTGCATGACTGTAGTTGGATGGAGTTGAATAACATAGCCTTTAGACAGGACACTCAAGTTTTCTCCAGTCTTAACACTCTCCATTATTACCTTGGTTATAATTTATTACCTTGATTATAATTGGCTTCATGTATTCCTTTAGTTTACCTTCCTGGCCCTATAAAAGATTTGAAATTGAGGCACAGGCATTGGGGTACAGCACTAGGGGGCATCATTCACATTGTAATCTTTGTAAATGATACCCCTGGAGTTACGCCCTGTGGAGAGCTGTAGCTTACCAAATATTTACAGTTCTTTCTTGATGCCCACATTGAGTCATGAAGCTAAAGAGCAGTCCTAACAGACTGGTTCTCATACTTAAGTCTATTTCTATTTGTTATGCCACATTTTTTCTTAAGAAAAAGCTATGAAATGTTATTTCCCTTCAGGGCCTGTAATGAATTGAATCTTATCCTCCCAAAAGGTATGTTCAAGTTTTAATCCTCAGTACCTGTGAATGTGATCTCATTTCCAAATAGGGTCTTTGTAGATGTAATTGTAATGTAAATTATGATAAAATCGTACTGGATTAGGGTTATCCTAAATCCATTATTGATGTTATTTTAAGGAGAGACATAAAGAAAGAGGGAATCAGGCACAGATGCACTCAGGGGAAGGCGGCCATGACTGAGGAGAAGATGAGAAAGAGGCAGCCAAGGGTTGCTGGGAACCACCAGAAACTAGGAATAGGCAAGGAAGTATTCTTCCCTATAGCCCTAGGTGGAAGTGTCATCTAATGACACATTGATTTTGGACTTCTAGCATTCTGAACTGTGAGAGAACAAACTCCTGTTTTTAAAGCCACCCAATTTGTGGCAATTGGTTGCAGTAGCGATACAAATCTAATACAAGGTCTGTATTTCTAAAATTGTCTCCATTACTTTTTCCCTAGGACTTTTTGGAAGCTCTTTGGCATTCAGTATTCATACTTTGCCTTTATCTTCTTATTTGAAAGAACTTTGAAATGCAGGATTAAAGAAGGATCCTGCATTTCAATTATGCATATTGCCTTTCCTCAATGCTGAAGACATTTAAACTTCCCAGGCAATCCATACTCACTTTTCTCCAATGAAATCTATACATGTCTTTAGGTCCCACGTTATATACTTGCAGATTTCTAAAAAATGAGTTACCTTGCTGTGTTCTTTAACTTTTGGACCATAAGTTGTATAATGATGCAATTATGCCATCCTGTGACTGAATAGAGCTTTTTCAGTACATTTAGGAAGGACTAGGGGGCTTATTTAAGTCTTATTTTGGGGGAATATAGCAATAGAATATCAAAAGTAGTTATTTGATAAAAATCAACACTGAAAATGTTGCTTAGGAGCACTTCACCACTCATAGAATTTATATTAGAAAAATGACAGTATTCTACTTAGAGGGAAAAATAAAAAGAGAAATTCATAAAATGTTTATTAAAACTTTTATGTGCCAATCATTTTTTCTTGGTTCCAAATGTTGAAAGTACCAGGTAGTAGCAACACTTTCTTTCAACTATTCTGTACTATAACTTATAAAAACAGCAATAAGCTACAGCAAAGAGTCACATAATGTACCGATGAGTTGCTCTAAGTCTAGAAAATAAGAAACATAAAGAGATCCTCAACTCCAGTGAGCAGTGTATCCTTTGAATTTTTCTTGTATAACTATATATCCTCGGCCCAATCAGGAAGTAAGTTATGCAGAAACAAATGCATTAGACATTGAGTTTTGTAAATTTCAATTACATTATTAATTACATGAAAAAAGATATGAACATATTATTAATTTAACATTTTGGTAACTGGAAAATTAATTGTAAGATGAAAGTCTCTTTCAAATGAATGACTCCATTAAAACATTTAATAACCTCCATTTCACTGAAATAAATTCCACTGTTAAAAATCTTCTGAATAATTAAACTGTTCTAATGGTTACAATGTTAGATATTACCTATTCTTTTTCTAAATAGATATATTAAATTAAGTGCTATAGTTTTAAGTGCATGAATTCCTAACCTTAATGAAGAAATAATTTTCCAAAATTCAGAGTCAGTTTTCTTAACAAGATCATCAAATCATGGATATACCATCTTTGGTAAGTACGTGTACAGTTATTTTTATTTTATTTTATTTTTTTTAAAATTAGTTTCAGGTGTACAACACAGTGCAATAGTTATACATTTTATCCCTCAAAGTGACAACCCCCCACCCCCAATTCGCCACCCCACTCCCCCCCATATCATATATATATTACTCTTCCTCTGACTCTCTTCCACAGTATAATCCACATCCCGTGACTATCTATATATATTCAATTACAGTAGGTACACTACCTCCACTTTAGTAATACAGTGCAGTGATCAAACCTCTACTCCATCCATGAAATGGTCTCACTAACAAGACCTATGATCATCTGACATTCCACAGAATATTTACAACATTATTAATTATATTCCCCAAACTGTTTTTCATATCCCAGTGGCAATATTGTAGTTGCCTATTTTTGCTGTCTATCCCTTCCCCTTCTCCCTCATCCCCATTCCCCTCCCAATTAGCAACCCTGATTTTTCCTCTATATCTACGAGACAGTTTCTGTTTACTTTGCTCATTCATACAGTTTTTCAGATTCCACATATGAGTGAGATCATATGGTATTTGTCTTTCTCTGAATTTCACTTAACATAATAGTCTCTAGGTCCATCCATATCATTGCAAATGGTACGGTTTCATTCTTCTTTATAGGGGAGTAATACTCCAATGTATAAATATACCACAGTTTCTTAATCCAGTCATCTACTGATGGGCATTTTGGTTGTTTCCAAGTCTTAGCTATTGTAAATTGTGCTGCTATGAACATAGGGGTGCATAACTTTTTTTGAATAAGTGTCTTGGGTTTTTCAGGATAAATACCTAGGAGTGGAATTGCTGGGTCAAACGGTAGCTCTATTTCCAGTTCTTTGAGATACCTCCATACTGACTTCCATAGTGGCTGCACCAATCTGCAGTCCCACCAACAGTGCAGCAGGGTCCCCTTTCCCCCACAGCCTCACCAGCACTTGTTGTTTGTTGATTTATTGATGATAGCCATTCTGACTGGAGTGAGGTGGTATCTCATGGTGGTTTTTATTTGCATTTCCCTAATGACCAGTGAGGTTGAACTTTATTTCATATGCCTGTTGGCCATCTGTATGTCCTCCTTAGAGAAATGTCTCTTCATATCTTCTGCCCATTTTTTAATTGGGTTGTTTGTTTTTTTGGTGTTGAGTTTCATGAGTGTTTTATAAATTTTGGATATTAACCCCTTATCAGATATATAATTGGCAAATATATTCTCCCATTCAGTAGGCTTCCTTTTTGTTTTATTAATGGTTTCCTTTGTTGTGAAAAAACTTTTAAATCTGATATAATCCCATATGTTCATTTTTTCTTTTACTTCCCTTGCCTGTAGGGATGTATCAGTAAAAATATTGCTCTGGGTAATGTCTGCAAATGTACTCCCTATATTTTCTTCTAGGAGTTTTATGGTTTCAAGTCTTACCTTTAAGTCTTTAATCCATTTTGAATTTGTTCTTGTATAAGGCGTAAGGAGGTGGTCCAGTTTCATTTTTTTGCATGTGTCAGTCCAATTTTCCCAGGACCATTTATTGAATAGACTATCTTTACTCCAGTGTAAATTCTTGCTTCCCTTGTCATAGATTAACTGTCCGTAAATGCCTGGATTTATTTCTGGGCTCTCTGTTCTGTTCCACTGATCGATATGCCTGTTTTTATGCCAATACCAAACTGTCTTGATTACTGTAGCCTTGTAGTAGGTTTTGATGTCTGGTAGCGTGATCCCCCCGACTTTGTTTTTATTTCTCAGAATTGCTGAGGCTATTCTGGGTCATTTATGATTCCATATAAATTTTAGGATTATATTTTCTATTTCTGTGAAAAATGCCCTTGGTAGTTTGATAGGAATTGTATTGAATCTATATATTGCTTTAGGCAGTGTGGACATTTTAACTATATTAATTCTTCCTATCCATGAGCATGGTAGGTGTTTCCATTCATTTGTATCTTTTATGATTTCTTTCTTCAGTGTCTTATAATTTTCTGAGTACAGATCTTTCACTTCTTTGGTTAAATTTATTCCTAGGTATTTTATACTTCTTGATGCAATTGTAAATGGGACAGTTTTCTTAATTTCGCTTTCCATTAGTTTATTATTGGTATATGCAAATGCCACTGATTTCTGAACATTGATTTTATATCCTGCTACTTTATTGAATTCGTCTATCAGTTCCAATAGTTTTTTGATGGAGTCTTTGGGGTTCTCTATATACAGTATCATGTCATCTGCATATAATGACAATTTTACTTCTTCCTTGCCAATTTGGATGCCTTTTATTTCTTTTTGTTGTCTGATTGCTGTGGCTAGAACTTCCAGCACTATGTTGAATAAAAGAGGAGAAAGTGGACAGCCTTGTCTTGTTCCTGATCTTAAGGGGAATGGTTTTAGCTTTTCCCCATTGAGTATGATGTTAGCTGTAGGTTTATCATATATGGCTTTTATTATGTTGAGATATGATCCCTGTATTCCCACTTTGCTAAGGGTTTTTAACATAAATGGCTGTTGGATTTTGTCAAATGCTTTTTCTGCATCTATTGAAATGACCCTGTGATCTTTATCCTTCATTTTGCTGATGTGGTGTATCACATTAATTGATTTACAGATGTTGAACCAGCCTTGCGCACTAGGGATGAATCCCACTTGATCATGATGTATGATCTTCTTAATATATTGCTGAATTCTGTTTGCTAATATTTTATTGAGAAATTTTGCATCTATATTCATCAGGGAGATTGGCCTGTAGTTTTCCTTTTTTGTGATGTCTTTATCTGGTTTTGGAATCAGGGTGATAGTGGCTTCATAAAAAGAGTTTGGGAGCCTTCCCTCCTTCTGGATTTTTTGGAATAGTTTGATAAGAATAGGTGATAGTTCTTTTTTGCATGTTTGATAAAATTCACGTGTGAAGCTGTCTGGTCCAGGGCTTTTGTTTTTTGGGAGCTTGTCAATTACTGATTCAATTTCCTTGGTAGTAATCAGGGTATTTAGATTTTCTGTTTCTTCTTGCATTAGCTTTGGAAGGTTGTATGCTTCTAGAAAATTATCCATTTCTTCCAGATTGTCAAATTTGATGGCATATAGTTGCTCATAGTAATTTCTTAGAATTTTCTGTATTTCTGTGATGTCTGTAGTCATTTCCCCTCTTTCAATCCTGATTTTGCTAATTTGAGTCCCCTCTCTTTTTTTTTTGATGAGCCTGGCTAGAGGTTTGTCAATTTTGTTTATCTTCTCAAGAAACCAGCTTTTGGTTTCATTGATCTTTTGAATTGTTTTTCTGTTCTCTATATTGTTTATTTCTGCTCTGGTCTTTATTATCTCCTTTCTTATACTCCCCTTGGGCCTCTTTTGCTGTTCTTTTTCCAGTTCCCTTAGGTGTAAGGATAACCTGTTCATTTGAGATTTTTCTTGCTTCTTTAGGTAGGCTTGTGTGGGAAGTTGATAGCACCCCAGTGTCTGACAAGGCCACATTGCCCTGCTCAGCACTGGATATTAGGGGTGCTGCCTTATGGCTGGTCATGTAATATCTCCTGCCTCTATGAACCCATGTGCCTTTTCTTCTATAGGAGACAATATATTTACTACACTTGTGATATGTTCCTGTGGTGCCCCAATGAGCTAACTACTCAGCCAAGGACGGGTAAGATCTCCTAAATGTGGGGAGACAACCCAAGCCAGGCGGTAGTTCTGTGGGGGACCCCTGAACTGTGATATTGGGGATCAAGCCCCTTGGAAACTGAGGCACAGGCCTCTGACAAACTCAGGCCAGAAAACTCAGGCCTGTGAGAAGCTGATGCATTTGCCTAAGGGCCCTACTGTGAATAGTCTCCTGGAAGATTAAGTCTTCAGGCCATGAGAGTTCCGGGTAAGTGGCAACTCTAAGACATCCGCTGACCATGAAATTGTTAATCAGCCTTGTGTGAATTCCTTTGCCCAGTGCCTTGTTGCAGCAACAGATACTGAAGCTTTGACTGAGAAACGGATGCAGCCCTCTGTAGAATAAGAGGTGTGAGATCCTTTTGGTTGCTAGGTATTGTTATTTACAAACGAATAGATTTTAGATGCTTTTACCTTAAACACAGCCACTCCTAGTCTTTTGGTATAGCACAAGTATACTGTGAGTTTTATGATTGTGTTTAACTGCTAGAATTTAGGATGACTTCTAGATAGTCAAGATAGCTTTAGTAAACATTCTTTAGGTGACTTACAGAAACCGAGTCTGGGTTTCATAGCAATTATCATAATAAAGACAAGGTAATCCTTTAATGGAAGAGTAAGTCACAGTACACCCTGGAAAGAGCACTTACAGGAAAGTAGAGGACTGTGTAAATCCTGAGAACTACAAACCACCGTTAATGATTTGTTGCAGTTTGCATCCTTGATAATTCTCAATAAAAGCTATGCGCTGACCCGATTTGGGGCTCAGTCTTCTTTGGCTGAGTCCCTTGGGCTCAGTCTTCCTTGGCTGAGTCCCTTGGGCTCAGTCGTCCTTGGCTGAGTCCCTTGGTCTCGCTCTTATCTTTCTTCTGTCTCTTGTTTTTCCTTAATCTGCGTCGCCCCTCTCGTGTCCCACTTACCCTTGCCATGCAGGACGTGACAGGCTTGCACTGCTATAAACTTCCCTCTTAGGACTGTTTTCGCAGCATCTCAGAGATTTTGGGTCGTGGTGTTTTCATTTTCGTTTGTCTCGAGGTATCTTTTGATTTCCTCCTTGATCTCATTTGTGACCCACTCACTATTTAATAGCATATTGTTTAGCCTCCATTTATTTGTCAGCTTCCCGGATTTCTTCTTATAATTGATTTCTAGTTTCATAGCATTGTGGTCAGAGAATAAAGTTGAAATGATTTCAATCTTCTTAAATTTATTCAGACTTGTTTTGTGGCCTAACATGTGGTCTATCTTAGAAAATGTTCCATGTGCACTTGAAAAGAATGTATATTCTGTAGCTTTGGGATGAAATGCTCTGAAAATGTCTGTTAAATCCAGCTGGTCTAATGTGTCATTTAAGGTCGTTGTTTCCACATTGATTTTCTGTCTGGAGGATCTGTCCATTAGTGACAGCGGGGTTGAAGTCCCCTACTATGATAGTGTTACTGTTGATCTCTGTCTTTATGTCTGACAATATCTGTTTTATATATTTAGGGGCTCCTATGTTAGGTGCATAGATGTTTACTAGAGTTATGTCCTCTTGTTGGATCGATCCCTTCATTACTATGAAGTGTCCTTCTTTGTCCTTTGTTATATTCTTCAATTTAAAGTTCATTTTATCTGATATAAGTATCGCTACTCCAGCTTTTTTCTCAGTACCATTTGCATGAAATATTTTACTCCATCCCTTTACTTTCAGCCTGTATGAGTCTTTGGATCTGAGGTGAGTCTCTTGTATACAGCATATGCTGGGGTCTTGCTTTCTTATCCATTCAGCCACCCTATGTCTTTTTATTGGAGCATTTAATCCATTTACATTTAATGTGATTATTGATAGGTGTGTATTTATTGCCATTTTCTTATTTGTGTTCGTAGTCTTTCTTAGGTTGTTTTTCTCTTCTACTTAAAGAAGCCCTTTTAGCATTTCCTGCAAAGCTGGCTTGGTGGTAATGAATTCCCTTAACTTATTCTTTTCTGCAAAGCTCCTTATCTCACCTTCGATTTTAAATGATAACCTTGCTGGATACAGCAATCTTGGTTGTAGGCCTTTATTTTTCATCGCTTTGAAAACCTCCTGCCACTCCCTTCTGGCCTGCAAAGTTTCTGTAGAAAAGTCATCTGATAATCTTATGGGGGTACCCTTGTAAGTAACTTGCTGCCTTTCCCTTGCTGCTTTAAGGATTCTGTCTTTGTCCTTAACCTTTGCCATTTTCACTATAATGTGTCTGGGAGTGGGTCTGTTTGGAATCATGCTGGTTGGAACTCTGCACTTTCTGAGCTTGTATTTCAATGTCTTTTGCCAGGTTAGGGAAGTTTTCAGACATTATTACTTCAAATATATTCTCAATCCCTTGCTCCCTCTCTTCTCCTTCTGGTACTCCAATGACGCTGACGTTATTGCGTCTGATGTTGTCCCCCAGCTCTCTTAAACTATTTTCCATGTTTTTCATTCTTTTTTCTTTTTGTTGTTCCGCATGGGTGATCTCCACAATTTTGTCTTCTAAGTCACTGATTCGATTTTCTGCTTCATCCAATCTGCTAGTGATTCCATCAAGTTTGTTATTTAATTCAGTAATTGTGTTCTTAAGTTCTAGCTGGTTGCTTTTCATGATTTCTCTATCCTTCTTTATATTTTCATTAATTTCCTTGAATATTCTAATAATCAGTGTTCTGAACTCTGTCTCCGATAGGTTGGTTACCTCTATTTCCTCTAGTTCCACTGATTCAGGAAGTTTCTTCTGTTCTTTTATTTGTGTTGTGTTTCTTTGTCTCCCCATTCTGGCTTACTCTGTGTTTGCTTCAATATAACAGATAGATCCTCCAGCTTTCTCAGTCTTCTCTGGGTAAACTTATATGGTGTGTGTCCTTTATATTTGAATTACTGAGTCTCCCTATTCTCCCGTGCTTTTATCTGAGGTGTTCCTTGTGTCGTGCGTCCTCACTTGTTGAAGTTTTAGTTTTGATTACTTTTGGCTTGTCAGTAGGTGGGATTGACTCCCAGATTGATTAGTTGTGAGGATCAGCAGCGTCTGCAGTTTATGAGCTGCTGTGAAAGGATTGACCCCCTCTGATGAAACTTGGACCCTATGGGCCCTAGTACCTGTAGCAACTTCCTTTTGGGTGTGACTCTTGTATGTCAAACCCAGAAATGCTCTGGTTTTATCTAAAGTTGGCCTCCGGCTATGATGATTCTTGTGTCTGTTTGTTTGGACCCACTGCTGCAGAGTGATTTTAGAGCATAACAGATCAACAAGAACAACCTCCGCAGCCACCAAAGGAAACCAAATGCTCGCACAAGTAAAAAAATCCAACCATCAAACTACAGTCAACTTGTACAGAAATATCAATCACACCAATGAAGAAAACAAACAGAAACAAAATAAAAACCACACACACAATAATAACAGAAGAGGAAACAAAATAAACTACAATATCCTAAAATAAAATATAGAATAAACATGAGAAACCGATTAGCTATACCTAAAAAATAAAAAATAAAAATAAACTAAAATAAGAATAAAAAAAGTAAGAATAAAAATTAAAAAAATAAAATTTGCAGAAAAAAGGAAAAGAGGAAAAGTATAGCAGTGAGAAGAATGAATAAAATAAGAGAGAAAGTGAGGGTGGGGGAAAAAGAAAAAGAAAAGAAAGAAAAAGAAAAAGAAAAAAAATATATATATATATTTGTCTACACACCCATATATACGGACATATATTCACCTATATACACCTATATATATGCCTATATTAAAAACTACAAAATGATAAGAATGAAATAGAAATAAAAACCAAGAACAGCCAAGATAAGCAGCAAATAAAGGGAAAACAAAACAGAATAAAACCAAACAAACCAAAAATACCCATGCCGGTCTTTAAAGTCCACGAAGCTCTATTCAGTTTGTCTGCTATACAAAAATTCCTGTGCGTCTTGTGGGAACAGTAGGCCACCTGATGCCTAGCGTGAGCCTGGCACTGCAGGTTTGCTGTACTTGAGGGTGGTTGTGACGTGTGATTGGTGGTTTTTACAAAGTCACTGCCTTTTTGCTTTTGCCTGTCCCAAGGCAGGCTGCACCCCCAAAGGCTCAATGAGTGTCTCTGGGCACTCTTTCGGTTGACAGCTGTGGAGAATTAAAGAATTCCTCACTACCAAAAGCCAGTTGCTAAGAATCTGTTAATTAGTGCCTCAGCAGGTGAACTTGCCCTGCCCCCCAAGCCTTGTGTAAAGGTGGGGGCGGGGTAGGTAGTCTCACTCTGCAGCCTTTACTGGGGTGGAAATTCTCAACCCCCTGCAGGTAGGAATATCTTCCTAGTCTGACCCTATTGCTCCATTCAGGAATCAGTTTAAGACTGTCTTGGCGGGGGCCAAAGTTTGTGGGAGTGGGTGGGTTATTGGTTTTTTTTGCTTTCTGTTCAAGAGTAGAAAAAGGAAAAAAAAACAAAACGTAAAAATAAACAAAGCCACAGTTCCAACACTGTTTTAAGCTAAGTAAGGCCTTTGCCTCTTACGCTCCAGTGGAGTTCCTGCAGCTCTCCCAAAGGGTCTGCTGGGATTTAGGGAATTGTGCGCACCCTACCGTGTGGCTAAGATCCCCGCTCAGTCTCGGGGACCTGCATCTCTGCCCGACATGCTGCGTGTCCGAGTGAGTCTTCTTTTTCCCCTGCTCCCGGGTTTAAGGCGTCTGCCTGGGAGCCGGCGCGTGCCTGCGTGGATCTCCTGCTGCTCTCCCAAAGGGTCTGCCGTGATTTAGGGGACTGCACGCAACCTGCAGCGTGGCTAAGATCCCCACTCCATCTCTGGGACCTGCATCTCCGCCCGGTGCGCGCTGCTTCTCCGCGGGCGAGTCCTCTTTTTTCCCCTGGCCCAGGTTTAAGGCTTCTGCCTCGGAGCTGGCGCGCGCCCGCGCCGTTCTCCTGCTGCGCTTCTGGAGGGACTGCCGCCAGGGTTCAGGGGACTGCACGCACCTTTCCGCGTGGCTCCGATCCCCGCTCCGTCTCTCGGGGAACTGCGTCTCCGCCCGGCGCGCGCTGCTTCTCCGCGGGCGAGTCCTCTGTTTTCCCCTGCTCCCGGGTTTCAGGCTTCTGCACTCCGCGGGACCCGGTGGGCACAGAGATTGAACCGGGAGGGTGCAGGGACTGATCCCTGAACCGGGAGGGTGCAGGGACTGATCTTGCCCTGCCGCTGCGGGGCTCTGCACCCTGCTTCCTGGGGACCCGGCGAGCTGCGGGTGCAGCTCGTACCTCTGCACAGTCCTCTCCTCTCTCTCCTCCCGCACTTGCCTAGCCTGAGGCTTCTGCCTCAGACTGCAAACCAACGCGCTCTTGCTGAACTCTAGGTGGGCCGCGGGCCGCAGGGAGCCAGCCGGGGCAACACTCACCGTGACTCAGCAGCCGCGGGTGCGGGCTGCACCTCACGCGTCTCGCCGCCTTCTTCCCCTACTCGCCGGGCCTGACCACCTTCCAGCAATCCTTGTGTGGAACTCTTAGTTGCTCTGTGTGATGAGTAGATGTCTCTTTGAAGCATATTAGAAGTTCAAATTGTGGATATTTCCAGGGGAGATTTCATGGAGCCCTCCTCACAGCTGCCATCTTGCCTCTCCCCTCGTGTACAGTTATTTTTAATAGATATGTTAATATTCAATCTAAAGTAACAAATTATTAGTGTAATACAAAGCTTAATCCTTTTATGTTCAAAAATGATTAATATTTCTTATATTTCTTTACTATCACAGGGAGAGGTTGTATTTTTTTAAATTCTACATAGACTCTATTTGTTACTGACTTTTCAAGGAGAAAGCAGCAACTGAAGATCTGTAGGAAAATATTTTTCTGCATACAGCCTTATTGCTCTCATTAACAACCCTAACAATACAACCCTATCTAGATGTGAATTCACTAATAATTATAATACATAATAGCTAACTCTGTCTCCATTGTATGACTATATGAATAAGAACCAGAACAATTCTATTTTGTCAATTCAATTGTGATATGTTAGAATTTTAATATGCCATGAACACAAAGTCAGTATTTAATTAAAAATATTTATTCTTTATTTACCAAATATTAACCAAATACCTACTCTGTTCCCAATGCCAGGGATATAACTGTGAACAAGACTTGGAGCTTTAGGAAGCTTTCATATATGCAAAAATAAGTGATATTTCTATATAAGAGCCTTTATTTTTCTAAATTTTATTGTATACATTAAGTGGGCAGTATAGTTTGAATGCCTGTGTCCCCCCACAAATTCATATGTTGAAACCTAATCCCCAAGGGGATGGTATTTGGAGGTGGGGACTTTGGGAAATGATTAGGTCATGAAGGTGGAGCCCTCATTACTGAGATTATTGCCCTTGTAAAAGAGGTCCCATATAGTCCCCTAATCTCTTTGCCATGTGAGGACACAATGAGAAGACAGCCATCTATGAATCAGGAGGTGCAGACTCACCAGACCCTGAATCTGCAGGCATCTCGATCTTGGACTTCCCAGCCTCCAGAACTGAGAGAATGAAATTTCCGTTATTTATAAGACACCAGTTTATGGTGTTCTGTTACAGAAGCCTAACCGGACTAAGAGAGTGGGGCAGATATAAATGCCTGGCCAAGTCAGGACATTTTGTGTTCCTTACTTTTATTGGGTCTGAAAGGTTAATCATTTAGCTCTCATATCAAGTATCTTCATTATAAAGCCACACTAGTACTTAGTTCCTGCTCCACTCTCAACATCCAGGTACTGACGATAGTACAAACAGTTTCTACAAACCCTTCACCTAGTTTCCCCTGATGTTACCATTTATATAAACATGGTGTATTTGTTAAAACTAAGAAGTTTACATTGGTTTATTACTACTAACTAAAGCCTGACTTTTGCAGGATTTCACCTGATTTTGAATTCATGTTTTTCTTCTGTTTTAGGATTGGATTCAGAATACCACACTGCATTTAGTGATATATCTGTTTTATGATTTCCTTCATTTTAAATCATATGTATTGACTAGGGATAAGAAATTTTACTACTGCTTTCTCTTCTTATTCAGTTCCTGTTTCCTATTCATTTCAATAACATTACTGGGTTTTTTGTTTGTTTGTTTGTTTTTGCCTTTTCATCTGGCTTCTATTATTTTTTAAGCATTTTTTAAAAATTAGTTTCAGGTGTACATTATTGTGTTTTTAAAAAGATTCTTTATGTCTGTCAAAGCATTCAATAAATGTATAGCGCTGCTGAGTTTCAGGAGGTAGGTTTAAATGCAAAGTCAGAAGGAAAACTATGAAAGGAGGATACTATCAACTCTTCTAAAGTTCATAAGACAACTGAACATTGTAAGACAGCCAGTAGTAGAAATTATTTTTCCTCTAAAATTCCAGAAAAATGTTTTGAACTTCAAAGGTAGAAATAAATTGATCTGATTGCTGTCTGACCTACAAATTCGGTCTTCACAGAGATTGACTTTCTGTTTGTACAAAAGCAAACTGAAATTATAAGAACTATAAAGTCAGAGTTAGAGAAAGGTCATGGTAAAAAATGTCAGCAAGAGCACTGGAAACTATTATACAGGATTTCTTGCATTACTTTGGTCTTCTGACATCTGTGAGCACCATAAAAATTAGCATGATGTTGAGTGGCACTCTTTGTTTTATTTTCCCAAGCATCCTTATGCATCACATAATTTTAGTAGCCCATAGATGAGTTGCTTTTTAATTTACTTGAACTATGAAGATTTATTTATGATCTATAGAGAATGTCTAGTAAAGTGAGTAGTTAAAATTAATTTCACTTTGCTTGGGGTGAACATTTTATTTTGTTTTATTTTACAGTCAAATAAAACAAATTTCCTTCATTCACTTTTTATTACTATCTTTAAAAAAAAAACACAAAAAAAAGCTTTATTGGGGAATAGTGTGTTTTTCCCAGGACCCAGCTCCTGGGAAAGTTGTCAGCTCCAAGTCAAGTTGTTGTCCTTCAGTCTTAGTTGTGAAGGACACAGCTCAACTCCAAGTCCAGTCGCCATTTTCAATCTAGTAGCGGGAGGCACAGCCCACCATCCCATGTGGGAGTCGAACCATCACCCTTGTACAGCCTCCTACCAGAAGCTCAGCAGCAGCTCAGCTCAAGTCCTTGTCTTCAATCTAGTTGCAGAGGGTGCAGCCCACTGGCCCATGTGGGAACTGAACCAGCAACCCTGTTGCTCAGAGCACATGTTCCAACCAACTGAGCCACCCTGCTGCCCCTATACTATCTTTAAAAATACTGAAATTATGAGTATGGCAAAAAATTAAAATTTACAGTGGAGATTATAAGAAAAACAACAGATACTCTCCCCTCTTTCCAGGCCCATACCCTGGAGAGAAACTCTTTTAATCATTTGTTTTGGTTTTTCTGGTGGCTACATTTGATAGTCTAAATAATGGGTTGTTGGAAAAGTCATGACATATTTTTCTATGTTTCTCAAAGGTCATTTATTTATATAAAGAACAAAGATGACTCAGTGATATAATACCCATTTTGTTCGATAACCTTTTGCCATCTTTCAGTGAGCTTCATAATTCCTCATTCATAGAAAGACCTGTCTTAATTTATGAAAAACTGAACAAAGTGCTGATTTACAGCCTCATCTGAATTGAACGTTGTACCACACAAGGAGTTTTGAAGAGAATGAAACAAGTGGAAGTCTGACTGTGCAAGATCAGGTGAGTATGGTGGGTGTGGCCACACATCCTATCCAAGCTCCAATAATTTCTGACGGGTGATCATACTTGCGTGTGGTCTCGTGTTGTCATGATGGAACACAACTCCTTTACAATGAACAAGCTCTGGACATTTCTGGATGATGGATTTATTCGAACTTTCCAATTGCCAATAGTACACATTCAAATTGATTGTGTGGTTCCTTGGTAGGAGCTCAAAAACACGACCTTTAAAATCCCACCACACTGAGAGCATAACCTTCCTCTGATACACGTCTGCTTTCAGTGTTGTTTGAGGCGAATCATCACGACGGGACCAAGACCACTTGAGCACCACACTGTCCACTTCTCATCATCAGTTATCAGTTCCTTCAAAAAAGGATAGTTTTCCTCACGTTTAGTGAGCATATTGCAGATATTTATATGCGCCGTCAAATGAACTTCTTTGAGTTCATGTGGAACCCAAATATCGAGCTTGCTTACGTATCCCAGCTTCTTCAGATGTCATGAATGCTTGAATGATGGATGTTCAATGTTTCTGCAGTCTCTCATGTAATGTAACATGGGTTTGACTCGACCAATGCCTTTATTTTGTCATCATCAACCTCAGTGGTTCTCCCTGACCAAGAAGCATCATTGAGATCAAAATCATCAGCACAGAATTTTGTGAACCATCGTTGTCACTGACGTTCTTGTAGAGCATTGTCACCATAAACTTTATGCAACTTTCACAAGCTTGACCGGTGTACTTCCCTTTGTGGAACTAAAACAGTAAAATATGGCAAAAATGCACAGTTTGGTCTTCCATCTTCAACTTGTTGTAAAATCTCCAAAACTCAACCAAATCACTCAATGTTTTTTTAGAATGAAGCTAGAACTGTCAGGTATCAAATGACATTCCAATAACATAGATGCAAATGACTAATGACTGTAGTACTTCCAAAAATGAACTAATGCCATCTGTTGCAAACATGCATCATGACTTTTCCAACAACCCAATAATATGTTTATACTACTTTACTAGTAACTTTTCAACTGCAAAATATTGAAATTTACTGTGTTCAGGCGTTTGCCTCTTCTATTCCTATCTGACCTTTGCTATTCTCCCAGGTATAGATAGTTATATTTTCTCATTCCCACAGGTCACTTTTGTAATTTAATACTATATTTCACTTCTTATCCCACTGGTTTTAGACAACGCTTTTGTTTTTCTTTCCTCATTATGCACAATAAAGTTACTGGTACTCCTATGATGCCAGTGTTGTACACTGAGGAGGCCAGTCGCTGCCTGCCTGGGGCCTATAGACTCTGATGGTTTTTCAAAAAAGTGCAATGAGGATGGGGCTGGCTGCTTGCCAAGAAAGTGCCTCTCACATTGAGGAAGTTGGATAGGGTGGGATATGAGTGGAGCTCGTCAGACAAACTCAGATTCAGATTTGGCAATGGGTGTGAGAGGAAGGCTCAACACAGGAAAGATGATGCCTGCTTAGTGGCTGCATGGGAGAAGAACCCCACATGGGGAAAATGGCGATTGTCTTCCCACTCTTACCATGAGGCCAAATACCTCAGTATGCACCCCCATATGCCTCCAACACCTCCTGAGTCACTGTCCCTTCACCAGAGCCCAAAGTGAGTGTCTGCAAGTGACTAAGTCTGTGTGGGCCTTTTATGAAAATGTCTGGGTTTCCCATAGCCTTCCATCCCACCCACATGGTTGGAATCCCCACTGTTTTTCACAGCCAGATGTGGGGGCTCCTCTTCCTGGCCCCAGTACTCTGGGCTGGGGTGCCTGGGATGGGGCTGGGACCCCTTGCTTCTCCAGGGGGAATCTCCAAGGCTGAGATATCCTTCCTGATTCTCAACCACCACACGGAGGTTTGAGGCCAGTCCGTTTCATGTCCCCACCCTTACTACCAGCCTCAACATGGCTACATGGCTTCTTTATATCCTTAGTTATAATACTTCTGTTCAGCTGGACTTCAGATGGTTCCCCAGGTTAACTGTTCTATAATTTAGTTGTAATTTTAATGTGTTCATGGAAGAAAGCAGGCACAGTATTTATCTACTCTGTCATCGTGGATCTCTCCACCTAGGATTAGTTCTCAATTTCTACTTACTTGCTGAATGATTTTGGTCAAGCCACTTAAGTTCTTTAACATTTAGTTTCATATTTTCTTAAAACAGGTTTGATATAATTATAATACTCAGTGATAATACAAATTTAGATAATGCAATTAGCATTGGGTTCTTCTCTGTCTAGCTTCTTTTTTTAAAAAAGATTTTATTGGGGAATTGGGGGAGGGGAACAGACAAGTTGCTGCCCTTTTGTTCTTCAGTCTAGTTGTAGAGGACATTGCTTCAATGGCCCATGTTGGTATTGTGATCAATGCACTCTTTCCCAGTGAGGCAGATCAGTCGCCACTGGACGGCTGCTCACGGCAGCTCTTGACAGCTCACGCCAGCTTCTGGCCACTCACGGCGGCTTACAGCAGCTCACTGCAGCCTGCTGCAGTCTATGCCGTCCCCAGCGACTCATGGCAGCCCACCTCCAGGTCGAGCTGCTGTTCACTGTCTTAGCTGTAGAGGGCACAGCATCACTGGCCCTCATATGTGGGATCCAAACCAGGGTCCTGCTGCTCAGAGCTGGTGTCCCAAGCCAACTCCTAACCAACGCACCACTCGGCCAGCCCTCTGTCTAGCTTTTTGTAATCATACACATATGGAGGGTAGCCGTAATGATATTTGGGTGAGATCAAAAGGCCAGGTGAATGAATGATAGGCTAGACCAGGGGTCAGCAAACTGCAGCTCGCGAGCCACATGCAGCTCTTTGGGTATGTACATGTGGCTCTGAAGTAAAATTGAAAATGAAAATAAAACTATCATAGTTTCATTTATAAAAATTTTCAAGGATATTATTCACATAATGGTGATTTCATTTGCTTTATGGCTCTTGAATAATTTTTAAATTGTTGTGAGAGACAGGAATGGCTCTTCCATCTCAAAAATTTGCTGACACCTGGACTATACCATTTTGGCAAGAAGGAAAAAAGGTAGGTTCCCAAGTCCCTAACATTTAATCAGCCCAATTATTCCATATCTTACTGACAAAATGGACCTTGCAAGATTCCTTGAACTGCTACTGCCTACGGTCTAGAAGTCGAAACCATAATTTTCAGACACATGAAGATATTTAAGCCCAAACTGACAACTGTTACTAGGTGATAGCAAGCTACAGTTGGGACCAGGAGGCCGCATCCTACATCTCAACAACAGCCACCCCTCCAAATCTTGTGCAGGCTCTCAGCCTAGTCATTTAATTATACTTACAATAACATTACTTTATATATTATGCAATTGAAAATTTTATACATCACTTATTACATTATGGTGGGGTTTCACCCTAATAAATCTACCAGTAAGTTATTAAGAGATTTAAATACTATATATGTGAAGTACTTGGTAAAGGGCATTGCACACCCCAAAAGTGTGAAACCATTATCAATCACTATTATTATAATTCTCATAATTATGGCTATTACGATTGAAACTCAATGTGGTTAATTCTAACATTTCTTATATAGTTGGAGTTAATACAAATGGCTGAAGTGATAACCTGTGAGTTTCATTTGTGTAATTTATTTCTTCCCCCTCTATCCAGACTAATTTTGAGTTGGATGCATATTTAACATTTTCAAAAGAGAAATTGGCAGTGAGTTTGCTCTGTTGGCATTTTTGTTCGTATATATGAGTATGGTCTATCTATGCCTAGAAATGGTATCATTTTTATCTTCCTGTCATCATAGTGATCTCCTTTATAAGAGCAAACATTTCAAAATATGAACATTTAAGATTTAGTTTATTCATTTTAAAATACCCATATTTTTAATGTGTATCAATTTTGCCTGATATAAGTCTGTAGATCATATACTACTTAGGATTTATAAAGCAATTATTAAAGTTTTTGATATTTATAAAAGATCTGAAGCTTTCATAGTGATTAATTATTGATTACCCAAATGAATCAACCTATCAGGCCATAATAAATATTTAACACTTTCTTGGAATGAAGTGATGCATTTCATGAAGTTTTTTAAATTGTATTATTCTTCTGTATATTTAAATTTCTAGTGTTCTGTATTGCAGTTAGATATAATGAATATATTTTTTGGTTCTTATATAATGTTATTTTAAATAAACCAAGCATATAATATAATTAATAATCATATGTTTCTCATTCAAATATACTCATAGATGGTTTCAAATTCATCTTTGGGATTTTCAGGGGGTCTGGTATTCTTTATCAACAGGCAAAAGATATCCTTTTTTACACAAAAGCATATATTGATGTTTTCACTGTTCAGACTAATTATATCAATCAATACCAAGTCACTTTTCAAAAAGTGATTGGTTGAGATAATATTTGTAAAGAATTTGTTAAACCCAAACTGCTTAGTGCTGTTACCTGTCTGCATAGAATCAATGGTCTCCATAAAATGAATAGCTATTCAATCATGGAAAATAGCAACCTCTTACAACAGCGACTACATTCAATCAGTGAAATGCTTATGATATACTCTGTGTAAACATGTTTAAGAGTCTTTGAAGAATATAGTCATATTAGCAGCACTATCCATTCATTCATTTATGTATTCAAAAAGTTAACATTGTGTAAATACTCAGTGAACTACGATAGATTCTGACATGTAGCAGTGAAAAGGAAAAACCTGGTGTTCATCTCTCAGAGGTTGTAGTGTGAGAGATAAAAGCAAAGACCGTTATATAAAAGTGCTATGACAGTAAAAACACCCAGAACTAAAGAAGTATGTAGTGAATATACCTAACCTTCTGTGTGTGTCTGTGTGTGGGGAGCAGATAAATAGGGATTTGAAAAGTGAAGAAGTTGTGAAATAAAAGGAAAGGTCTAGTAAAATGATCAGGGTTTCTATAAAGGTAATTAGTAACTAAGAATGAAGGGGAATGAAAAATAGGTTAAAGGAACTTAACAGAGTAGGTGTTTTAATTAAATATTAATAAATAACTAAATGAGTTAAGTAGTTAAGGGTGTGAAAGCAAGTGGAAGAATGAGAAATACAGGAAAGATGCAAAGAATAAAAAAAAGAAGGGGAGGAAAACTAGAAAAATGTAACATTGAAAATTAGAACATTTATAAATTTAAAGTTTAAAAGGTAAGTGTGATAATGAAAGACAGGGATTGGATAATGTTTCTATGGGTTCTATTGAATATTACCTTAAAAATATTTTCATTGTATAATAGGTATGAAAAAATTTGGACAGATTTATATACTTCTAAGAGCCTTTAATATTCTGATATACCTTTGCAGATTCTTGCAGAAAGCAATATACTATACAGCTTTTCCCCATGTTTCTTGACCATAATGTGTTTTTGTTCTTACTTGTGTTTCCAGGAATTTAGCATCTGAGAAACACAATTGGATATATTATGTTAACAGAGATGTATGAAATGATAGGGGGAGATGGGGAATAAAGAAACAACCTTACTGGGCCGGCTGAGTGGCGCGGTGGTTAAGCGCTGGCTTGGGGAGCCAGCAGCCCCGGTTCGGGTCCTATGAGGGCCAGTGACACTGCCCTCAAAACAAAAAAAACAAACAAAAAAAGAAACAACCTTACTATTTTTCTGAATTTGACATCCCTGGGCAAACCCCTTTCTTTCTCAGTCATATCTCTTCCTACCCAGTATTCAGTCTGCCATAATTTATTTTGTTTTTCAAACATAAATCCCAAAATGTCTTCTATGTATGTTGTATATATTTACATAAATATATATATATATATATATAAAATGTATATGCCATATATATTTTTGGTTCTTCTTAAATATCAGTTTTTTAGGTTCCAAGATAAACAGTACAAACTAACCAAAGATATTCAATGATTTTGATAGGAGTTATGAGTAGTATATGACACAGAAGTAATAACGGAGACCTCTTATGATTTAAAATACAAATGAAAAAAGTTATAATAATAGGAAAAATGTAATGATATGAAAAATGCAATAGAAACATTCCTACAGTCTTAAAACATGTTATAGCACAAAAACTCTTAAGGGATCAATAACTAGGGTGTTTATGCATGCCATATGAAAATATTTTTTTCTGCAGTGTGCCTGCATTGCTATTTAAATGGAAAATAAATGTTATGTTAGCAATATTTTTATACAGCCTAGCATTTTTATTTTTTATTTTTTTCTCCATTGCATCTGGATGGTAAATAAAATACAAAAGTCATCTAGAGAAGTAGTTATTTATGTAATCTTATACAATAATATGTTTTAAAAATGAAACCTTTACAATTTTATTTTTGAAAGAATAAGCACCTTTATCTTTTATAAAAATAATAAGTTCAATTGGTAGGTAAATATGTGCTCTAATAATAAGTCAAAAGATGATGGACTATTAGTCTACAACTTTAAGCCAATTCTGGACATAACAATGCACCTGATTCATTAAAGTGCTAATTCAAATAGGAAAATTCAGTAACTTTGAAATCTATAAAGCTATTGTTCTTGCATATCTGTCCGAGGATTTTGATAATGCACCAATTGTTTTTCATGAGTTTTACCATCAAATAAAGATGAAAATCATTCTTAACATTGTTAACTTTTCATACATAAAGCACTACATCTTTTAAAGCATACTCCTCAATCATAGAAAAATTGGTAAACAGAAAATTGACCATTTACCATATTTGTCTACACATGGGTTTTATGTGCTTTTCTCTATTTATGATACAAAATAGATACACAGTTTTACTTTTCAACACAGCATCACACACTGTATATATTCCAAGCCATATATTTTTTTTTCCCCCCTCAGCTGCACTCTAGGGAGATTCTCATGTTTATTCAGACACAAATTCTAGTCTACTGTGTGGTATCCCCAGCTTGCTTCCTTTTCTGAACTCTAGCAGCCCTTTTGTATTGTCTGTTACTATTACCTCTCATAGATACTGTTACTGTCTATTATTCTGTATTCTTATAATAAACCCTCTTCCCTCCTCCACAGCGCCCCCTGCAGAGCTAATTTCTTGGGAACTCATGAACATTCTATGTAATCTGGGCAGGAGGGAAGGGAAGACTTCCTAAACCCCTAAAATTATATTTTCCTCAGTGCACTAACGCTATGAGGTTTGGGCTCCAGTGTCGTGCAGATTTTTCTTTTCTTCAGAGAAATGCTTTTTTTTTAATGCTTACTTATGATTGCAACTTCTTCTTTCCATGAAATGAGGGGTAGAGCAGGACCTACATCTAATTGACAATTGTCATTGTGAATTGAGAGTGGCCTCTCTTCTCACACCACTAAAACTCTGTGACTTGCCCCAAATTTATGACACTTTGTTGCATGTCAGTTATGTACTTCCAGGGCAGAATATCATATTTGGCACCTGATAAACCCTCAAAATATATTTTTTTAATTTATTTTTATTTTTTTAAAGATTTTATTGGGGAATTGGGGGAGGGGAACAGTGTTGGGGAATCGGGGAAGGGGAACAGACAAGTTGCTGTCCTTTTGTTCTTCAGTCTAGTTGTGGCCCATGTTGGTATCGTCATTGCGCTCTGCCCGGATGAGGCAGATTAGTTGCCGGCCTCTGGATGGTTGCTCACAGTGGCTCTTGGCAGCTCACACTGGCTGCCAACCGCTCACACTGGCTGCTGACCACTCACTGTAGCCTATGGCAGCCCACTGCAGCAGGGGCTGCAGCCTACATCGTCGCCGGGGACTCACAGCAGCTGAGCTCCAGGTGGAGCAGTTATTCACCATCTTAGCTGCAGAGGGCAGTGTCACTGGCCCTCATATTTGGGATCCGAACCAAGGCTGCTGGTATCCCAAGCCAGCTCTTAACCAATGTGCCACTCGGCTGGCCCAAAATGTGTTTTGTTTATATGTATGTGAAGGGAGTAGCATTTGTGTATATGTGTGTATTATTTTATTATCTTTAATGACTTGTGGCTGTTTTCCCTGAATAAATGTAGATTATATTGGCAAAAAATGGAGAAACATATATCTTGTTTTAGCATGAAGAAGCATTCACTGTTGCTAGATGTGGCATTAAACTTTACCCCGAGAAATTCCCATGTATTTGAAGACACTAAGGCATTCATATCATGGAGAGAAACCAGGTTCCCATTGGTTATCTGAAGACACAAAGCTATGCTACCGTGCAGATGAGAGACTGTGTCATGTATAATCAGAATGCAGAGCTCCTGCTCAGAGTAAATTATCATTAGGAAAATCTCCACAGAGGTTTTCAGTGATGTTGCTCCATTTATCCTGTTTGAGACTCTAGGAAAGGGGAAATTTATTGAGACCTTAGAAAATGGTTATAAATCATATTGTAAAGATCTTGGATATTTTTTAAATGACCTTAGGATATATCCCTTGGCCACAACTTATTAAATAATTCTGTCAACTTCCAAAAAATAGTTGTTTCTAGTCTCTCAATGAGTGTCAGTAAGTTCTGGAACTACCATTGTTTTTGGAGGGTACAAATGAAATATGCTTGTCTTCATCCCCGGAGTCTCAACAACCAGGGATATCCAACATTATAGCAAATCCAGTGGCCAACTGTTTAAACAAAGAAACAGGCAAACAAACAGAAAAGAATCAAGCAAATGTCCTGAAACAACAGACAGTGGTCAACTTTATTATCTACCATATTTTGAAATGTCCTAAAATCTACCACATAAACATAAATGCAGATTTTAATATTAGCCATGATAATATTAAGTAAAAGATAATTCACATTTACAAAACATAATTTTACATTAATGAATATATATTAAATTTCTTCAATTCATTTATTTCTAAGCTGTCAAATATTAATATTTCTGGGTTAAATATCACCAAAACTGTTTCAATTAAATTCTCATGTTATTGCAAAAATTAAATAAATGTAAAAAAGATAAAATAAAATGAAAAATTTAATAATACTAATTTTTTTCAAAATACTCTTTAGAATGACTTTTAATCAATAAAGTTTTAATTACTGAGTTCATACTTAATAAGGATGCATAACTTTCACTTATGTTTAATTATGTAGTGGTCCCCCACAATCATTAAACATCCTTCTGACTTTTCAAGTCATCTTTTGCAAAGGGCAACTAGTTTTTGCCTCCTGTTATAATCCTTAAATTATCTGTAGATGATTTAGGGTCATTCCTTTTTGGGGTCATTCCTTCCAACGATAGTGTTATTTTATAAATATTAACAAATATATGAACACATATTGTTATCTATGTCTAATGAAAAGAACATCAGTGGACAAGAGTGCGAGCTGAGCTCTGAGCAAAAGCAGTTCAATGCCCAGCTGAGCTGAGCTGCCGTTGAGCTGCCAACAAGTGGCAGGATGGCTCAGCTAAAAAAAAAAAAAAAAAAGAACATCAGTGGAGAACCCTTAACTCCAAACAAGTGGATAAAGGGAGGTCAAAAAAAGGAAGTGGTCTTGCTTTGATTCTGTGATGATGAATGAACTGCCATTAGAGAATCCTCTACTTGTATGCATCATGCCAGGATCCCTGAGATGACAATTGTCAGTAGGACATAATTAAAAATGGAGTGCAGCCCACATTTCTGTCTGGCCATACTTTTCAGGCCACCAATCTGATAGTTGCCAGGTCAAATTGTCAGAACACAAAACAAAGCCAACAAAGAGGCAATAATTGTCCCTGGGTGAGAAAGGATTGAATCGACAACAACCAATGGCTACCCAAAAGCAAATTCACAAGTCACAATTCAAACATCTAATTCTTACCAAAAAATAAATATATATATAAATAGAAAATTTTTTTTTTGGTTGCAAATCTAAATTTTGAAAGGAAGGGACAATATGAAATTTCACCTTTCCCTCTTGACCAGGCACCGCAGTTGGAGATCTAGAGAGTTGACTGTAATAAGAATTCTCAACCTTTGCTGTCTCTGCTGGTTTTCCCAGGATGGAGTCTGCAGGCTCTGGAGCAAGTCAGGTATCCCAGCAGAGTCAGGTGTCCCGGCATGTCTTATCCTGGGCCCAAAAAACTAGAGGGGAAAAAATAAAATTCCGCCACCCTTTATAGTGAGCGCTTTGCTGAGACCCCTTTTTCTTTGGGTACCTTACAAATGGATAAGCTCATCCAGGTTAAAAGTTCTCAGCTGTGTCTACTGTAATTCAAAATCACCTTTGGTTAAGTTAACCTGCTCATTCAGTTTTAAAACAAAATTTTATTCACCTGAGGACTTACACTGGCCCCAACCAAGCTTCAGTCAGACGCAGGCCAATTGTTAGTTCAGACGCAGTCTGACCCTCACCCGGTCTGGTTTCTAACTCGGACCCAGTTTGACTCCAGCAGTTTCCGGACCCGGTCTGACTTCAGCAATTTCCAGATGTAGTCCAGAAAAAGAAATGCTCAAATAAAGTCTGGAAGATTATAGTGCAAAAACTTGAGAGCTACGAGGGACTTACCCATCATTTCCTGAGGCAGCGAGAAAGCAGCGAGCTCAAGTGGCTCAACAGGTACCTACCTATGGTTGCTTGTTGCTCCTGGGAACTGTGGGGATGGGGGTGGCTCCTTTGGTTCTCTCCCACACTAGGAATGGTTAAATGACAAGCTGAGGTGTGTTAATTTTTCTTAAAGTTTATTTGAGCAAAAATCAATTTTAATTGGGCATCATCTAATCTAGCATTTATATGGGACATAATAACTATTATTAAGAAATAATTGAACTGGCTTTTCATTTCTTTATATTATTCCTTGGGTAAGGGTCCCAAAATAATGATACTGGGTAAACTTTTACAGCTTCTGATTTTAAAGGGCATTTCTCTAGTGTTTTACTGTTAATTATGAGGCCGTAGGTTGATTTCATGTGAAGAAAATAACCTTATAACTTTGTTTGCTAAGATGTTTGTTTCTTGTTTGGAAATTAACTGTTAATACTTTGACTTTGTCATATGTCAGAATATATCTTATGTATAATTTCTTATCAATTTTATACATGTTTTCTCAATCTTAATTTGTTTATATATTTCCTTTATCTTGATAAAACTTATCAGAATTTAGTTTTATGCTTTTATAAAAGAAGAAATCTGGCCCTTACATTTACTTTTCATTCTTTTATTTTTTTAATTTAGTAGTACAGTTTTCTCCCCACTGTCTGAAAGTAAAATATTCCTAAGAAACTTTTTGTAAGCCAAAACGGTGTAAAGCAAAGAAGCAATTACCATTATATGAAAAAAGATTTGAGTATTTCCAGACCTCCAAAATAGCCTACCAACTCATACCAAATAACACATAAAACCTAAAATAATAACATAACATATGGTAAAAGAAGTGCCGCTCTTAATGCTTGGGGTGTGTGCTGTCTCTATCATGGCTTGCTGCAAAACACTGAATGTTATTTTAGTTTTTCACCTTTTTTCATAAAAGCAAAAAAATCCTCTTTGGATTTCTCTGTTAGCAAAGACTGATACTAATGTAGATCTTTCTTAGAAGCAAAGTTGCATAATGTAAACTTTTGACAAGTGAGGGATATCTGTGTTTGCTTTCATCCTTATTATTTCTTTCCTTTTGTATTCCTTAGGCTTTTTAAAAAATTTATTTTACTTTTTTAAATTTTTGTGATCCGCTTTCTCACTTTTGATTGAGCATTTTGTTACCTGCTTTCATTCTTTTTTCATTTAACAATGGAAATATTTACTTCTGTCAATTTTCCTTTTAGTATATCTTTGGCCATAAACCATATACTTTGATAGTTAACTTATCAGTTACTATTGTATTCAGGCAAGAATTAAAGAAAACCTTGCAAGTGGTGTTTATTTGAAAAAAATCTTTATTTGAACTCTTTAATATTGGATTTTTCTCTCTGAATGTTGTCATTAATGTGATAATAACATGTTATCTTTAACATACACCTGGTATTGAGTTCTTTGCCCAGTTAATTAGAGAAAGGACCCTCTACCCTTCCATACCCATAGTTAGAAAGACTAGTGATTGCTCTAATAATACTACATATTAATCAACTGTAAATTATTATGATTTTTAATACAGCAATTTATTTCCCATGCAGGGCTTAGAAAGTCAGCCAGGAAAGCTCTGCTTTAGGTTCTAGGTCAAGATTAATTCTTTGCTGATAAATGCACAGCATCACTTTTACTTAAATTCCAGTGATCAAAGCAAGTCATATGGCCAAGCCCAAATGGGGTAAAAAGTGTATTGTTCCACATGGAAACTATGACAAGGACCAAAACAGAAGGAATTATGAAACAGTAATGTAGTCAATCGTAAACATGATGATGGAATAAATACTTTATTTAGATTTTTCTTTCCTGCTCTTTTTTAAATTGCAAAGATATGGGACCAAGAGGGATAAGCTTGAAGTGTTAGCTAAGGTCCAGTGAGGTACCTGCTTAATACAGGCTTGGGGATTAAAGTAATTATTACCATATGTGTGGTTCAGCAGGGGAAGAGGTTTAATAAGGAATTAGTGCCGGTACCATAGCTAAACTAACCAAGATGAATGTTTATAAACTCAGGTGTGAAATAAATATCACATTTCTTTACTTTTATAAATTAAACTATATTACATTCTAAGTCCCTGTGCCACTTTGGGATTTACATCACAGTCATATTCCATGTTTTCTCCATCCTCACTAAAGATTACCAACAATCTGGGAGGGTCTTTGATTACCAAGCCATCAGAATTGCTCTGGATATCCTTATTCTTCCACAAGCATAGAAAAGAATCTGGAAGGATATGCAGCAAAAAGTGAACAGTATAGTTGTCCCTTGGTGTACTAGGGGATTGGTTCCAGGACACTCCAAGGATACCAAAATCTGCAGATGCTTAATTAAGTCCCTTATATAAAATGGTGTAGTGCTTGCATATAACCTATGCACCTACTCCTATATACTTGAAATCATATCTAGATTCCTTATAATACCCTAATGCAATGTGAATTCTGTGTAAATAGTTGTTATACCATATTGTTTCTGGAATTCTTTTTCTAATATTTTTTATCTGCAGTTGGCTGAATACAAGGATGTGGAACCCATAGATATGGAGGGCTGAGTGTAGCTACAGTTAGGGTGGGGGTGCATAGGTGGAAGATGGGATTGGAGGAAAGTAGGGGACATCTTTTTCTATGTTTTTAAGTGGTGGGTTTATGGGTATTTTTATTATCATTTTTGTGTTCTTGGTATTTTTCAAGTAAAAAATAATGATAAATTTGGCACTAATTACATAAAGTTGTTATGAAGACTAAATGAATAATACATATCAAAGGATTCAGTACAGTGTCTGCCTTACCCTAAGCTCCTTAACTCAGTGTCCAAGATTGTTCTATTAGCATGGTTATATTAAAAACTCTATTTCCTAGAATCTCCTTCCTTGTATTCTACCAGATCAGAGTTGGCTAAAAGTGAAGTGCATGATATTTGAGAGGCAAAAGTGAAGTTGCAGCCATGCTCTGAAGGTCATTGTGGGTTAGAGATTATGAGATATTGATGCAGTTGTGTGGACAGGATTCGTTTTGTCCTTGCTCTTGCCTACTCAGTGTCTAGAATCTCTCCAATTGTCTGTGTTGCTTACCCACAGCAACTGGGCCCACCACAATATGTTTATGAACTCACAAAAGTGGCAGCCACAGAAAGTTAAGCTTCTTTGATCAGCTTGTACTAGCTTCTCTTATTAAGGAGTCAGATGTTTCAGGCTTCCATATGTTCCTCCAATCTCCAACTCATTCAGCTGTGTCAGGACTTGCCAGTGAACATTCTTGGATTCTTTAAGTCATCATTTCAGACTTCTATTTCCCTAGCTCCTCCCATAATTATATAAAATGTAATTCTTAGTATAATTTCCTAATTCCATAATGTTCTTTGTAGGCCTGCGTCTTTGATTAAACCATAACTGATAGTTATTGGTATCAGAAATGGTTTTAGGGCTACAGAAATTTAAGATTGAGAGTCACTGCTTTTAGACCTATGGCCAGACTCAAGTTCTGGCAGGGTCCTGAGGGTTAGACACAAAGTAGCAATGAAGAGGCCGTCATAAACATCTAAAGTCTCACAAGATTTTGCCAATTTACATTAACAAAAGCCTGAGGAGTATGTATGAAATGGATCCCTAGGGAGTGCGAGGATGGAAGGAATGTACTATTTAATTTGGCATAATACACTGATATGGGTGTACTAAGCAGAGATTTGGGGTTCAGTGCATTAGCTGAGTGGTTTTAAGAGTTTGTTTTGCTGACTGTCTGATATTTGCATCTGAAATTGGACTATACTGAAATGAACTTAAAATATCGGCATTTCCTTGGAATAACGTAGAGAAACTTTTCAAAAGGCTCAGAGAGATCAGAGAGCTACAGTGTTCACCAACTTCTTAAATACGAGCCCTTTGGGAAGATTATGTAGACCTGTAGTCTCCTAGACTTTGAGAAATACAAAGATGAAGGGAACACTGACCTCTTTAGGAGCTTAGCAGTGGTGTTTTCTGTAGGCATGGAATGACAATGTGAACTGCACTCTCTGAATTAAGTGGAGATGATGGTATCCTAGTGAGTTAGGACCAGGTAGTGGCACTTTTGGCTAGAAGTGATGGAGAGGGGTAATGTTACCATAGTGGGTAGAAGAGTCAAAACAGTATGTTCTTACCCGCTGAGGTCTTTGGCTTTGGTTAAAAGACATGCTCAGCAGCTGGTGCAATCCCCACATTGGTTTCTTGCCCTGAGAGTAAGAATTTTTTAATGATGCAGTAAAATGAGGTATGACGTAATAATGGAGCTTAATTACCCATTTCCTAAAATCATTGCATTTTTGCTTACAATTATATAGCACATAGCAAAAGATTCTTCCTGTCTTTGGAAAAAAAATCAAAGCTTTCACATCAGGCATTGAAAAAGTGAGAACCTGAAGTGAGAGAATCACATAAACTACAATAGGAAAATGTCCTCTGACAAGTTAGATTTTACCCACGTAATTGAATGACCATGACAAGCTATGATCAGTAAATACCAAATGTCCAGAAACCATTTCTAATTCATTGTTATATTTCTGAAAAACAATTTATAATTCAGAATTCACTGATTTCAAAAGCCCATTTGAGGGTTTGAAGAAGAAACAAGAGATGGATTTACTAATATTTTAAGGGCATTAATACCTGAATGTAACCCATATAGATAGAATTTAGCAGTAGTGTGGACATTGATATGTATTTAACAGATATCGGATAGGCAATTAATATGGGTATTCTGTGCTTATTATTCATTTAATACATACTTCAAATTTATAGTGAGAAAAATCAAAGAAAAACTAATCTTAGAATCTGAAACACACTGGCTCTGTAAGCGATGTATCTTCAGTGCTGACATTAGAAAAATACCATTGGCATAAGATAAACTTACAACACCACCTGAAAAAAATTAAACTACACCAATATAAACTATTTGTAATAGTTCTAAAGATGCAGACAAGTAGGGAAATACAATCTTTATATATATATGTATATATGTGTGTGTATATATATGCACATATATACATATGTATATAAAATCATAATAAAATATATTAAGGCACATCAAAATTTCAGTCACTAAGCTATTGGTGTCACATGGAGTCATAATTAATTCATGTTCTGTCTCTGCTGTGTGCAGAAAAAAGTATATAAACAAGATAAGTTTTTATTCACAACTCTTCTGCCAGATTTCAAATGAAATGAAACCAAAGCAAACATACCACAAAATTTGATTCAAAGGCAGCTTCAGACACTGAAGCCATTAAGCACACATTTCCTAAATAAAAAATGAGTTGTCTTCAAGCTTTCTTGACACAGTCTGCAAAGTCTCACCGCATAAAACAGCAGCTCAGCAGATTGTCAGAGAGCTCCTGAGATAAACAAAAACCAAATCAAAATTCCCCCTTCCTGTCTTTCCATTTTAGCTTCATTTTGACAGAAATGCTTCTCCACTCTAAGAGAGATCTCCAAATACAGCCGTACAGAATTTGGACATGGCCTTTTGATTTGGAATAAGTTTTCCAAAACCAGGAAGCAGTGCACTGGTTGCATGCAAAAGATATATGATTAATCTTTCATTTAGGAGTTTAAAACATGATTAGTCTTATTTGATATTTGAAGTCCTTGAAATTAAAACTTAAATTTCAGAAAAGATTTTAGAGTGATTGTCATTGTTAAGAGCAAAGAATCTGTAATTGTGTTCCATTCCCAGCAAAACAAACCCAAGTTCCAAATTTCTCATAATCTTGCTGTTAGGCAAAGCTGGATTATATTGTGCTCATCAAAAAAAAAAAAAAAAAAAAAAAAGAAATGAATTCCACCTGGAACATTAGCTAACTAATGTGCTACTCTTTCTAAACATTGCCTCAACCTTTCTCCTTTTTCATTGGTTCTCTTACACATAAGAATCACATATTAGCTCATTTTTAATATTCATTTTGCATTAATTTTAAGGCCCATCATGGTTCATATGTAAACGATAAATGTCTGTATTTAGTTTGGATGTTGCTTAGAGTACTTTATTCATTCTTGAACCTAGAGGTTTAATGTCTGTTGCAGGAATTAGAGAGAGGCATAGTCTCATAAGTTTTAAGATAAAATTGTTTTAATTGGGTCAACAGTTTCCAATTCATGATTGATGCTCCTTGAAATGGCCAATGATAAAAAGAGGAATCCGATGCCAAATTCAGTTGAGAAACAGTACTTAATCCACCACAGACTTAGAGATTCCTAACACATAATATCATATTAAAGATTATGAAAATTTTTATGAAAGAGAAGCATATTTAACTTTATTTTAACGTGACATTTCCATTGGGTTTTTCCTAACATACACTAACATATTATGGAACAAGTGTTTCTTGGAATATCCTTTGAAAAACACTGTTTTAAGTAAGAAATAGTGGAGGATATTCACATGATTTAAATTACTATACCTACAGAAGAACTTGATATAAATAAAAAACAAGCATGAAGCTAGACTTATGTTTATCCCATTAATTGTTTTAAAATATTTGATCTTTCTGATTATCAAAGTTTCCCTTTTCTAATTTGTACATTTGACTCCATAAAGAGGCAGACTTTGATTTTATAAAACTGATAAATTAGGATCCACACACTCAGAAATGACAAATGGCAAATGGCTCATGACACAGCCTCTATGTAGCTAACTGCATGAAGTGAGAAAATTAGGTTGTTCTATTTCACGGACTGTACAGTACCTCACACTGTGCTGGGAATTGGCCTAAATTAAATCTAGATCACAGGAAGCTTTATATGCTATTAGCAAAACTGTAGTTATCAATCCTTTCTCTAATGAGAAGTCAGAATAATTGAAAGTGAACTGGGCTAATGTATCTGTAATACTTAGTGCAACTGGTGAACATAGAAGCAGAAAGTCTACAATGACTATTATTTTTATAGTTTGGCAACTCTGCCAAATGTGCTTTATGTTTTATGGGGGAAAGAATGGGATTCTATTAAATGCTTTAGCTCTCCTTTAGAGGCTGGAAGAATGTTACCTTATCTTTTTTTTATGCAGTGCCACAATTACTCTGAGCCTGAGTCAAATAAAAATAAGTTGTCCCCACATACCAATAGTTACTGGAAAACGCCCCATGCTTTCTCTCATTTTCCTCCCAGAATATTTAAGGGCACCACATAGTTAAATGGAGTAATGTAATCACAGCAACCAAACATGCCTTTACGTTTCCCCAAATAATTATTTTCCAGTTTTTACATGTCTCCGAATGTCAGATTGCCAGGTAGAATTGTATCTCTGTTGTCTTCTCTGATTTGCTAGTCTTGGAACTCGCATCTTTCTCACTCTTAGTCTAAATGACTAATTTGTAGCAAGTTAGTCTGGTGTTAAGGTTCATCCCAGACCCCCAAAAGTTGAAACTATTTTTTTTCTTTCTTGCTCTTGAATACATTCTCAGGGCCTAGGAGAGACTAGAAAATAGGCATTTATGCTCCAGGAGCTTTCTATTCACCCTTATGTACCCATTTTCTTTGATATTTCTAATATATTTGTTTAAAAAGTGGCATTGAGATATGGAAGGCTTGGTGAAATTTATGGTAGGATTAAGAAAAAGGACATAATGGGTTTGGAGAAGAGTGTGTAGCAACAAGGAAGACAAGGTTGAGTAGGAAATTTCTCCAGTTATATATAAATGTGCTTTCGGGAGCTTTTCCAGCATAAGAAAAATATCTGACTGAAGTTGGAAGAAAAGAAAAAGCAGTGATACAGGAAAAAAAAAGAAAATCCTTGTCTATAAATTGTGAGGAAACCCCCCAACCCCCAGATATTAAAACAGACAAAAGTGGACACAAGTGTAAATAGTACAGATAAGAATGGAATGGATGGAGTGATGAGTACCAATGGGTAAGGTTGAAAATATAGTCATATTTTTTAGACATAAATATTCAGTAAAGGTATTTCTGACTTAGTGGTCTTAGAGTTTAAAGAACACTATTTCAGCTGTAGTTTAGAAGTACTTGAGATAAAAAAGATGTCCATGTGTAAGACTTATAAGGAAAATAGTTAGTAACGAAGGACTAGAAATTCATATAAACTTGCTATATCACCTTGAAATAACCAATTAGCATGTAAATATATTTTTCTAAGATAAAGTAGGGTTAATGGTAAACTATTATTCTGTTCTCTTTACAAAGCACTTTGAACTTAAAAGTCTTATATAATACCAATTAAGTTATTTAGGCTTTCAAGTAATACAGAGGTGTGAGATATGTTATTAGAGTGTGTAGACTTTTTTAATATGATTGGTAAACTAAGTGACATAGCTTCAAGAATAAATGAAACAAGTCCAATCAAATTAGGATCGTGATGTAAAGATGTATTCAGGAACAAATGCAAAAGGAACACTTGGAATTAAAGGGCTGAAGTAATGGGCCAAGAAATCAGTAATAGATGAGCTTTGGGCCAGTGCACACCAGATGGGAGCCATAAGGCTTATTATAGTTACAGATGTTTTCTTGAAGAAGAACTAGATCCCTACACTTCTGAATCAGTTATTTTTCTTAATATTACATCTGTCATAACAAGTAATTACAAGGAAAGAAAAATGAGTATGAATTCCAGCTTTCTATAGATAATGACAGCTGTCTAGTAATTTCTAAACATTTCCCAAAAAGCCATTCCTGCAGGTCAATTAGAACAAATAAAATTACCCATAATTGATACCTATGGCATAATTAGAACACCAAGATAACTACAAATTCCAAATTATGTACAGGTAATGAAATAAACATAGAAGTTAAGCAGATTCATTCTCAGAACACATGGCTATGTAGGGAGTCTGTCAAAGACTCAGCAGAAAACAGAAAAAGTGATAAGGACCTAACAGTGATGAACACTGATAAAATAACACACAATAAGAAAGAGTCAACATCCTTAATAAAGAAATACCGAGAACAGGTTAGAGACCTTGTTGGTCAGAGCTTTGGCTACTGGAAGATAAAAAGGAAAAGTTATGGAAGTGCATAGAACCAGTGGTGGACGGTTTGGAAAATCACCTCTTCTGAGATAGAGTAGGGAGACTTGGAATAGGGAGCATCGCTTGGAGTCTTGTAGGTGAAAGAAAAGAAGAAGACAAGCAGTGGAAGTTAAAAATTCTACAGAAATAAAAAGACTTACAATATCAGAAAAAATACCACCCATTTTTACCCCTAGTACCTGCCAAAATAAATGGAAGAAATGTTATTCACTCTAAGAGAGGAGGATAATCTTGAACTAAAAATTCTAGTAAACAACCCAAACTTCCAGCATTGCCTTAGATAAACCTATTACTTATGTATAGAAAAATATCAGATGAACAGAACTGAACAGATCCATACATATGAATTTGTGGGGACATAATTCAGTCCGTAGCAGTAGAAATTTTTTTAGCTGATGAATAATCTTTCTTCAAAACCTGCAGTGAAGAAGAAGGAATCAGTAATACAGCACTCCCTCTAAACTTAATTAAGTAGCAGGTGTCTGAATAAGCATTTTATATAGAAATAGAAAATCTTGTAATAGAAATGGACAAAACCCAGGAAGAAATCAAATGAGAGTCAGTTAAACTCTGGAAAGAAATAGAAGAAAAAGGCAAATATCTCAGCAATACAAATAAAAGATTAATTATCTCAGAATAATTTCCTCAGAAAGCTCAAGGAAACTTGATTTGACTAAAAATTTTATAAAGTTTTATGGGGAATTAAATGAAAATGGCCAGAAGAATGACAATGAAAATTTAAAAAACAGATCAGAGAGAAATCTATATAGGGCATAGACAAAGAAGAACCAACATAGACATAATTAGAATGTCTAAAGAAGAAAATAAATAGATAATGAAGCACAACTAATATTTAACATATAAACAAAGAAAATTTCCTGAAAATAAGAAAACTTGAATTTAATATTAAAGGGCCTACAGCGTACTTGCAGTAAAGAATATAGAATGGTCACATCTGAGGAATATTCCAATAAATCTATTACACTTTAAAGATAACACACTCTCTGGGCCTCTAAACAAACAAACAAATAAATAAATACAAAACAACATAAAAGCAAGTGACTTTTAAAAGAAAGAAAAGCAAGTTAGCATCAAATCTCTTCAAGCAAGATGTAGAAAGACAGTGTTAAAATATTTTTAAGAAATAAGGGATTATATATGTAACCAAGCTGTTATTCAGCTTGTCTAGCAAATCCCCATTAAACATACAGTGCTTCTGGGAAGACTGTACTTACAGGCCTTCCTGAGACATCTACTACAGGAAGGCTTCTTCTACTCATGTGTGCACTCTGAAAACTTAGTTACAAAGAGTAATGTTGAACATTTAATATATTTAATTGCAGATCAAAGACTTAAAGATATGCGGGAACAAGCATGGAAGAAAAGTATGATATTACAAAGTAGAGAGAGGGCAAATAAAAAAGTAGGAGAAGAATGAAATAAAGTAAAAGTTGAATAAGTTCATTGATTGTCACGTAAGGAACGGGTGTATCAAGAGACATAATTACATTTGACCAATCAAATGGTTGAAGCCAAAGCAAGGAAAGAAATAAGAACATTAAAAAAGTATTACCAGGCCAACCAAGTGGCTCAGTTGGTTAAGAGGGCGAGCTCTGAGCAAGAGGGTCGCTGGTTCGATTCCCACATGGGCCAGTGAACTGTGCCGGAGCTGAGCTGCTGCTGAGCTACCAACAAATGGCAGGATGGCTCAGCTGTTCAGAGTGTGTGCTCTTAAGAAGGTTTCTGGTTTGACTCTCACATGGGATGGTGGGTTATGCCCACCCACAACTAAGATTAAACACGGCACCTTGAGCTGGGCACTTTGAGTTGAGTGGCCATGAGCTGCCAATGGGCAGCCAGATGGCGACTGGACTTGAAGCTGAGCTAGCTGTGCTCTCCACAACTAAGATTGAAGGACAACAACTTGGCTGTTCCCCTTCCCAAATTCCTCAATAAAATCTTATATATATAAAAAAAATATATTACATAAAGATAGTAACTGGGAATAAAATTATAAACCTTCCCATATATCAAATAAAATATCAGAGGAGAGCATAATAAACCACTGTATAGAGAAAAAAACAAACAGAAAATATTACATAAAACATAGTACTTATAATAATATTATGGAGTTATATATACATAAAGAGTCAAATCAATTGTTAAAAGTAAAAGATTTTCAGATTAGCTTAACTCTGTTGTGAATGTAAGAGATGCTTGAAGCAAGTGATTGAGAAAAATTACCAAAAAAAAAAAAAAAAAAATTATCAGGGAATTGCAAATAAGAATGCAGTGTTTTTAATCTTGATATTGGAAAGGCAGATATCAGGTCCAAAGGCATAAAATAATGACAAAGAAGGGTGTTTAATAATGTTGAGAGCCAAAATTCATAATGAACATGTAGCAGTAATGAATATATAGCTAATAATACAGCATTGACCTTTAAAAACAGATATGGAATGGTTTCTTGAATATACTATACAGTGAAGAAA
Organism: Aselliscus stoliczkanus; assembly: GCA_033961575.1. Lineage (NCBI taxonomy): Eukaryota > Metazoa > Chordata > Mammalia > Chiroptera > Hipposideridae > Aselliscus > Aselliscus stoliczkanus. The sequence continues at coordinate 123,865,400 of CM066727.1, forward strand.
ATGCGGTACAAAATAGCAAATACAGCGTGTTGCCTTTTTTGTAGAATAATAGGGGGAATAATGCATGTGTGTTTAAGCATCTGCATACACACATAAAAATCTATGGTAGATATGTGGGAACTGATTTGAAGATATAATAAATATAAATGAGAGTTATCTTGTATATACTTAAGTATAATATATTTATATACTTGTATAAAATAGTTATGTATTTTTTATGTAATATGTAATTATTTTGACTTCACTTTTGAAACACATAAATGATTTACATTTTAAAAAATGGAAATTAAATTAATAGGAACAAAATATAAGCTCTCTAATAATTACAGCAGACACAAATAAATCTATGTGTGTATCAAATTGATAACATAGCCACATAGGAAAAAAGGAATTACTCAAATAACTTTTGAACATAGTTCTCTGAACATCCTTAGTAGATTATAGACTTGGGGTAAAAAATGCAAAAAAAGAAAAAAAAAACAGTAGTTAACTTAATAGGTTTGTTGTTGATAATGATACTGGTTTAATAATTCTGGAATTATTTTGTGTGTCCTGAAGGATAAAAAAATGAGTAAATATATTTATATTGAGAATCACGGTTCTCATGTGGAAAAGATGGAGGTGAAATCCACAGGTAAAGAAAAACCTTAAAGACTATAAATATATGTGTGTTTTCCAGCTCTGACCATGTATCTGGGCCAGAATCTATGGCAAGTCATTGACAATGAGAATATTTAGTGTCTAGATCTTGTTTTCTAAGTAATATTTCACATTATGGAGAAATAGGTGATTCTAGGTTTGTGGCAGAAAAAAAGTAATGTGCACCTAAAACATTTTGATGTGTCAGGAAACTGCAAATCAATACCATTGTGCTGAGAAAAGAACATGGGAACAAACTTCTGTTTAAATTAAGATAGGTGCAGGCTTGCAATACCTCATGTCAACAAATTTGAGACAATAAGAATATCAAAAATAATGGCATTAATGTATTATAAAAGATTGAGTTAGGGCCGGCTGAGTGGTGCGGTGGTAAGAGGTGGCTTGGGACGCCAGTGGCCCTGATTTGGATCCCACATATGAGGGTCAGTGACACTGCCCAAAAAAAAAAAAAGATTAAGTTATAGATTACAAAGGGACAAAAAAGGTTTTAAAATCTTTTACAAATAAATTTTGCCAACCACTTACTAACCAGAGTTGAACAATAAGAAATGTCTTACTGGAATATGAAAAACTGTATGATTGAGCAAAGTAAGCAGAAACTGTCTCATAGATATAGAGGAAAAATCAGGGTTGCTAATTTGGAGAGGAATGGGGATGAGGGAGAAGGGGAAGAGATTAGACAGCAAAAATAGGCAACTACAATATTGCTACTGGGATAGGAAGAACAGTTTGGGGAATATAATTAATCATGTTGTAAATATTCTGTGGAATGTCAGATGATCATAGGTCTTGTTAGGGAGACCATTTCATGGATGGAGTAGAGGTTTGATCACTGCACTGTATTACTAAAGTGGAGGTGGTATACCTACTGTAATTGAATATATATAGATAGTCACGGGATATGGATTATACTGTGGAAGAGAGTCAGAGGAAAAGTAATAGATATATATGATATGGGTGGGGAGTGGGGTGGTGTATTGGGGGTGGGGGGTTGTCACTTTGAGGGGTAAAGTGTGTAACTATTGCACTGTGTTGTACACCTGAAACTAATTTAAAAAAAAAAAGAAATGTCTTACTTCCCTTAAAATTAAAAATTTGGAAAACTCAGTAATCAGTTCAATCATTTATTCATTATCAAAACTAAAATGAGTGGTTAGAATGAACTCCCAGCACTGTTCTAAGCTGTTTTACATGTTTTGTCTTATTTTTTTTAATGCTCCTGAGAGGTTAGTTTTATTTTATAGATGGAAAAACTTATTTGCAGAATTTATGGAACTAGTCCAGGGTCACATGAAAGAGCCAGAATTAACACAGGCCAGTGTATCGCTAAAGTTTCCATCACTTTTCTTTGACCTGCCATTTGTCCAACTTAATAATTTTAAAGGACCTTCAAGTCTCCAACCCATGTTACCATCACAACATTCTGTGAACTAGTGAAATTGTGAACTATTTATTACTGTTGTTTTATTAGCATAGATGTTGAGGTTCAGTTACATATCTCGATCTAATTAGTGGTGTAAGGCAGGGCTTGGATTTAAGCTTTTTGAATCCTCCTCTACTGTTTCACAGTAGCATGCTGCCATGAATCTAATATCTTGGGAAATTCTGAAAAGTGAAATGATATCTTGTCCTGATAAATAAGCATTCATATGAGTTTTCAAGAAGAGATTCTGGAGAAACTTTTAGAGACTATAGTAGGCAGAATAATTGTCCCCAAAGAATGGTCACATTTGAATTTCAGAATCTGAATATGCTAGTTTGCATGGCGAAGAGCAGTTAAAATTGAGAATAGGGTTAAGTTTGCTAATCAACTGACATTAAAATAGGGGTATTATCCTGGATTTTCTCTTTTGGGCCCAGTAAAATTATAAGGGTTCCTAAAAATGGACGAGGGAGACGTAGGAGTCAGAGACAGATACAGGATGATGGCTGCAAGGTCAGAGTGATGCCAGGTGAGGACTTGCAGCTTTAAGAATGTTTGAAGGCAGCCTTAAGTCAAGAAATACAGGTCTATAGAAGCTGAAAGGCAAGGAAACAGATTGTTCCCTACAGTTTTCAGAAGGATCCCTCCCAACACCTGGATTTTAGCCAGGGAGATCTTGCATTACACTTCAAACCTCTAGAATTGTAAGGTATTAAATTGGTGTTATTTTTAGCCACTACATTTGTAGTAATTTGTTACAGCAGTGACAGAAAACTAATACAGAGACAAAGATTTGAACCAGAAGAAAGGAAGTAGATAAATAATAGTGGGTTCTTTTTTCCTTTTTTTTTTCAGGGCAGTGTCACTAGCCCTCATATGTGGGATCCAAACCGGGGCCGCTGTCTTGGTTAACCACAGCGCCATTCGGCTGGCCCCTAGTGGGTTCTTTTTGAGTCAGTCCTCTTGAGATGGAAATGGATGGATATACTGACATCATCGATTCTGAGAAGACTATAAAGTTTTAACATGTTTGAGGTTAGAAGTTAGGATATCTGACTGGGGAATTATAAAACATATCCAGGCTAGGGAGGGTCATAGCTCTTCCTCAGTTTCAATAACTTTGTCATTTGCTCTCTCCTCTTTGGAGAAGAATCAAAACCTTTGTAAAGAAATGCTATCATGTTGAGAAAAGAACACGGGAATAAAATTCTGTTTAAATTAAAATGAAGTGAGAGAAATTGTGAAAAGGAGCACAGAAGAGCAAGGGGCTTCATCTCATACCCTGTTTCTTCTCAGCCGTTCTGACCTGCTGTGCGTACTGGGTCATACACTACTTAGCATTCTCTTTTGTCAATCTGTTTGAATGAGAATAAGAATAAATGCATGCTGTGCCCAAAATTTCACTAAACCTTTTTAGGGAAACTTCAGAGGCATACACACAAGAAAAATGGATAAATTTTAAAATCATCCGTCTGCAGATTGCCAGATAAAATTACATTAGGCTGACCTGCGTGGTTTCAGTATGACTGAGGAGAATTACTTAAAAATGAGTAGACGATTGATTCAAAAGTCTCTCATTTCACTTTCATGTCACATCCTTCAATATACTCATGTATTTCCTTCTCTACTGTAAAATCTTTCTGTTAAAGGGCCATAGATCTACAGAAAATTGACATTTTGGTACAATCATTTTTAATATTGCCATCATGGTCATAATGTATTTACATTTTCAAATATACTTATGAAAACATATATCAAGGGTTAGTTTCTCTAAGTTGGGAGAATTATAGTATTTTACTCATGCTTGCATCTAGACATAAAGAAAGCTTTTAGACTTCTGCAACCTAATGATTGCAATGACTGATCTATAATGATGCAGTATTGCCATAATGTGGATCTCTCAGAGACATTAAGGCCAATGAAATATTTAGCCCATCATTATTGTAGGAAAAGAACAACTGCCCCAAACCAAGCAGAATGATCCAGAAAACAATTTGACGTGCCAAATAGACAAGATCAAAGTAGATTGCTTTGAATTTTCGCTTATTTCATTTACATAAATTAAACAGTGTTGTGGTTCTTCTTGACATTAGATTGAGAAGTTTCATCTGAACTGTATAGCAATAACGCACCATCTAACATTGTGTTTTTATTTGGAGGGGCCTGGGTGGTATACCAAACCCATTAGAGATTTAGTTTACAGTGTTTGTAGATTTTAGCCCACTCTTTAGAATCATGCCACTGTCAACAACTTTTTCTAACTAATTCATATGAAACTGCAACTTAGGCAATAATATACTTTGTGGTTTCAGTCAGCCCCAGTACATCATCCACTACAAAAATAAATTTTAACTTCATATGAAGGATATGTATGTGTAAAAAAATACTCCTAGGCAAGACTGGGAAATGGATCATTTTGTACTGTAGCAATCTTGATTTACAGACTGTTTGGGTTCATACAAGCATGTTTTCTCCAGTCTTCCGTATAAGAGCACACTACAGCAGCAAAGGACTGCTGGGTATAATTCATCAGAAACACAAAAAATGAGCTAAGCTCGGAGCCTCTTAGAAAAGTGAATACTAGTTTCTCCGTATAACTGACATGATAGAGCTTTGATTTTTTTCTTAATTGCCAACCTCTCATCTGTGAAGGTTTAGTGACTGCCATCTCAGCTGAATTTAGTTCACTTATATTTATTTTCATATTCTTACATTGTAGCTTTATTACATATTCAGCTAGGTTCTCTGGAGGAATCCTTCCGCTGGTCCAAGGTTGATTTCTCCATCATTGTTCTACTTCACATACCTCTCACATTTTGACTTTGCTTCAATAATTATCCTCTTGCTTCTTCTAGTTAGCACATAGATAGGCTCAGGCTAATCCCACCTTTGAAAAGAACAGTAAAGTCAAAACTTTCACTGGATTCAGTCATCCTGTATGCCTTTTTCCTTCCTTTCACAATTCTATGTTATACCTGGTGTCACACAAATGTCTGCACAGACCCATGGCTGTTGATGGAAATGAGATGTGAAGCCCAGAGGAAACAAGGGACAATGGCAGTCTGTGCTCCTCAGCCCCTGAGAGGGCTGATCCTGCCAAGCACACGTGCAGATCCTGACACCAGAGCTGCTCGTTTTCCAAAACAATCTGGAAATATGGATTTTATCTAAAATGCTTTAAATGCTAAATGCTACTGAATAACTAAACAAACCAAAATCAAAACCAAAAACTTCACAGGTTTGTTAAAAGATTTCTATGGGCTGAATTCAGCCTGTCATTTGCTAGTCTGAGCTAGTTTGCAGTCTGGAGTATTCTTGTTGTCCTCACTCTATCTCTTTTTACTAATGCTTCAAACCATTATAATACAGAGATTTAAAGTTTTATTTAACTGTAAATAAAACTCCACATAAATAAAAATGCTCTTACTAAACTCACTGACGATCTCCTGAATGCCCAAATCAATGGCTACCTCTTTGCAGCACTTGATATTCTGGATCTTGCCTTTTCTAGGTATTATCACCTGCTCTGATGTCTCTGTCACTCTTCATCATTGAAAGTGCCTTCTTATTCTTCTTTGAAGATTCCTTTGCTTATGTATTTCCTTAAATATTGATGTTCATTAAAATTTCCATAGCCTTCCTCCTCCTCTTTATTCTTATTGTTATTTTATGCAATTTATCCTGATTGGTGTCACCTAATTTTATCACTTACATTTTTACCTTTATATAGAGTAGTGAATTCTAAAAGCATATTTCCAGCCCATAACTCTTTTCTTAGTTTCTAAATTTATAATTGTCAATTAGACATCGATATTTAGACTTTCTGCAAGCTGCTTTTGCTCAACTAAATACATTTTTCTCTTCTAAATTTTGGGTGGCCAGCCATCTGGTTTTGCCCTGGGCTGGGGGATTTCCCAGAATTGAGGGCTTTCAGTGCTAATACCTGTATACTCCCAGGCATGATAGAATGATTGGTCATCATGCCTCTTTCTCACCTTGTTCCTCTTCCTGTTTTTAATCTTGGTTAATGGAACTACTCAAAAAGTCAGTTACTTAAGTCAGAAAACTGAGGATCATTCTAGACAGGTATTCTTAAAATGTGGTCCTCAGAATCTTCATGCTTGCCAGCTCTGCTGGTGATTTACCTAATGCCTCTTAGCTCTAAACCTATACGACTAAGTTAGGAGACTGGCACTCTGCAAACTAAACTGCACAGACTCTTTTTAAAATTTTTGTTGTTTTTATTTTTATTCTTTATTAATTTCAGGTGTACAGAACAATGTAATAGTTACACATTTACATCCCTTACAAAGTGATAACCCCACCCCACAATATACTACCCCTCTGACATCGTATATAGCTGTTACAATTCCGTTAACTCTATCTCCTATGCTGTACTCTACAACCTGTGACTACTGAATTGCACAGACTCTCTTGATAGCTGGTTTCCTCTTAGGTTTGCCTCTGAGAGATGTTCGAGTGAAAGTGGAAGGAGAAATGGGGCAGAGGCACTTCCCTCCTGGTCACTGCTCCTGACAGCATTGCTCTAGCCTCTAATGTAATTATTCATTTATGTGTTTTTATAACAGACATTTTATTGTGGTAAAATATACTTATAAAATTTATAGTTTTAACCATTTTTGTAGTGTTCGATAAGATTTTTTTTCAAATTGATAGTTTCAGATTTATAGAAAAATGGCAATGATAGTACCAAAGAAATTATAAATACTCCTCACCAGTCTCTGTTCTCTTTGTTTGTTTACTTATTCAGTCATTCATATCAGTATGAGATTATGAATAATTAATATTTACTTTATACTATGGATTATAATCTCATACTTCTTTATTTTTTGCTCAAATTGTTCCAGCTTTGGCCATTGGGAGCCCTTTCAGTTTACTCGTCTGTCCTTTTGACAGACTCCTGTCAATTAGATTTTTGTTGTTGGTATGCACTTTCTTACTTTCTGACACTACAAGATGCTTCAGGCTCATCTTGTGTATTTCCTGCCCCTTTCCTAGAATCAGGTATTTCTTCAAGGAATCTTGGTTCCTTTTATTTCAGAATGGTAACATATCTGGGTACTAGTTGAGCTCATTGCTATTGGGGTGTCCTTACTTCTAGACCCTCTCAGATGACAGAGCACAGAAATATATGCTTACATACTAACCAGTATAGATACACATATCTATAATTATTTCTATGTATAGTTGACCCTTGAACAACACGGGTTTGAACTGTGGAGGTTCACTTATATGTGGATTTTTTTTTTTTGATAAATAACGTATATGTGGTTTTTCTTATGGCTTTCTTAATAACATTTTGTGTTTTCTAGCTGATTTTATTTTAAGAATAATTTTGTAAGAATATAACATACAAAATATGCATTCATTGACTAATGTTATGTGTAAGGCTTCTAGTCAACAGTAGGATATATGTAGTTAAGTTTTAGGGAAATCAAAAGCTATACATGGATTTTTGACTGCATAGGGGTCATTGACTCTAAGCCCCACATCCTTCAAGGGTCAACTGTATAACCACCTGAATCTCTATTATGGTAATCGTGGGTTCTTACTGATGTCTTCCACTCTAACCCATTACCATGTTGATATTCTAGCCTTCTCCCCTTATGTGTAAATTCCTATTCCAAAAATGAGACACTAGGCTCCCACCAGCATACCTGTAAAGTGTATCACAATTGTTTACTTGTGCTCCTGTTTGTTTCTAACTCCAGCTATATTGTGCCTCTTCAGAGCATTATGGAGCCCCTCCTTCAAGATCCTAGGCTTGTTTTTGTCTTGTCAGCTTTAAGGATGGTAGATTTGTCCTGCAGTTACTACTATCTTTGTTAACTCAGCATCCCCTTTTATTTCCAACATTAATGTGACTAATTCCCTATGGTAAATGCTTTCGGTTTGAAATGTCTAACATGGCTTCCATTTTTGTATCTGGACTTTTTCTGGTCAATGAACCAAAAATCTCTCTCTCTCACACTCTCTTTTGTTTTGTTTTTGTTTTTGGCTGAAGCCAATTTGGGTTGTGTTTCTTGTCTCCTGTGGACGAAAGGGTATTAAATAATATACCATACTGTTGTTTCTGTTATTCTCCTGCCTACACTATTTCTGTTCTTACTGCCCACGGGAAAATTGTCAGTAATTCTTTGAGATTCAGTTTAAGCCATATGTTTTCTTGAATCCCACTCTAATGATTCTTGTCCCCTGGTATCATACCAATGCCACTGCACCCTTTTAGCCGGAATTATGTACTCTTTGTACTCTTAGGAAGTCTTCTGAGTGTTGAATTTTCTTAGTGTATGAATGTGTATTAGCTAGTAAGTGAATTTTACAATAACTTACAAATACCTATTTCTATCTGCAATCTTTAATGGCTTTCAATTATTGTAATTTTTAAAAGAACCTGAGGCACTGAGACATTTGTATATTTTGCTTGGTAGAGATACTGTTTTCATGGATGAATATTTCATAAAGCATATTCCACTCATTGCTTAGTTGAAAAAAAATGGCTGTAGTGTGTCTTTTTTTAGTCAGGAAAGCTGCAGTGTCCTAAACATTGTTACTGAAAGAATTTCACACTTCAAAAGTGTTTGTCTTATCATAGTTTAGAATTCTACCTTTTGGTATATTGCAGCTTATTTCAGTGTCCTAAGGACTTCTGCTAAATCCAATCAGGAGAGCATAGGTTACACGATTTAACTCCCTTTGACTTGACCTATACCCTGGATTTTTATATGTCACTTTAATTTCCACTTTATTTTAAAGAATCCCCCAAACATTTCTATATTTGCTGTTTATAATTCTCTCTGGGGGGGAAAATTCAGTTGAAAGTAAATGCAACACTCGTATGAGCTCCCAACTACTCTGATATCTCTGGATTTGCTGTTAAAGTTGTCAAAAATAATAGCATCCATTTTATTCTGCACTGTGAATGTATTTAGTGTCATTTTATTAAAAATGTAATTACACATGGTTTTTTTATGTCATCAAGGAAACCTGCAGAGGCACCCATTGGTAAAGGTATGTCAAGTGAGATATTTATTTATTCTTTTTTATTGCAAGATTATGTAATTATAAACCAATGATGTCATATATCAGTATAAATCTCTTGGGTTTTACATGTAGACCAAATTTGAAATATGGGTCTTCAAATCCTGATTGTGTCAGTGGCTCTGAAGCTCTGCCGAAATGCCTTGGGGTTGCCCTATGCAGGGACCCTGGAGGAGTGTGTCACTCGATCTCATCTCTATAGAGGGAAACCACTAAAGTCACTCCAGATATATGTACACTAGAGACACCATCACTTTTTGAGTGATAGTCGTGCCATCTTATAGGCACTGATAATGCAGACAACAGAGAGTCCATTGTGTTGTAGGATGTATGTGCAATGAGAATGATATACACGGGGTACTTAGTTGGCCTTGTATTAGGGCAACCCAGCCTTGTTACTGGAGAAGAAGGGAGGACAGGGTACATGCACGAAAGCATTGATACCAGGTTATTCCATCTCAAACTCTTTAAAAATTATTTTGCCCAGCCAGGTACTTCAAGGATGTGTAGGAATTAATGAGGAGAGAGAATTTCATATTATGAAAAATAAATTGACATGTAGAGGAAAAAATCGGGAAACAAGAGCCGTACAGTGTCAATGCCCTGCTAACACTGATATGGTCTGATTACTCTGAAGACCCCTCCCTCGCTCTTCACCGCAAAACGTCATCACGAATGCTGTGTGCTTTCCTGGGACTGCCTCACCTGGCAGTAGTCAGCCACAGTCACCAGAGTCTCCGCTACGCTAGCAACATACACTTGTTACTAGCGAATAATTTGATTACCAAACTTCACAGTTCTGCTGAAACTGCCACCATTGCAATCTATTAGAAAAGCCTAAAATGCCCATTTTGGAGCTTATTCTGTATTTGGTAAGAATAGAGTTTACCCACATCATCATATTACATTCTCTGGGGCCAGTTTTATTTGGAAGTCTTATGTTATTTCAGTGCAATCTAATTTTTTTTTTATTACTAGTGAGAGTAATAAAGTAGCATGCCAAAGTATATGATTTCTAGACTTCTGCATTTCACTGTCCAGTAAAAAAAATAAATCAACAATGACATGTAGGCCTGACAATGTTTAATTTTAATGAAAAAAGAAATGAGAAGCATCTACCATCTAGTCTCATTACTGCGTTAAAATAAAATAAATGTATATGTATTTTATCCTTAAAAAGGACACGACCTCTGAATTTAAAAATATGAACATATTCAACTTTTAGAAAAGCTCCCTGTTTATACCAGTTTTCCTAATTTTTCTACAGTTTAGAGAAGATTTTTGTACCACTGAGAGCTGATGTATAGGCCTGATTTGGGGAAACAGTATGTAGGGTGTAGGGAATGGTTTTGAAATCAAACAGACAAGAGTTTGTATCTCGATGTCATTTTCTATTTGAATGAACTTGGTTGATTTATTTAACCTCTCTGAACATGTTTATTTACCTATATAAAAAAGGAAATAATTATCTGCTTTGCCCCCAGCACAAGGTTATTGGAAACATTAAAAGAGCTAATGCATGTGAAAAAACAATAACTAAAAATAAAAAATAACAATTTAAAAAAATTCTGTAGACCTTGAGGGAATTACAAATATTTCCCACCTGCTCTCCCCCTTACTCCCCCCAATTTGAAGGGAGAAGGAAAGAAGGGAGCTAACAGTTATTGAGTACCTTCTATATTCCAGGAACAGTTGTGGCTGCTTTTCATTTCTTTTAATTATCACAACAAAGCCAAAAATTGCATATCTTAATCAACATTTTACAGCCAGAAAAAAAATCATGACACTCAGGGAGTTAAACAGTTTGCCCCAATCACACAGCTGATAAAAGGTGAAATTAGGAATTCAGTCCAAAACATGGGCAACTGTCACGATTTCATACTTTTCTACAAGATAAAAATCAATGTACTCTGTGTTGTCAAAAAACATAATCACTCTTTTTAGCTCTTAAAAGTAAGAAATGTTAATTTTGGGCTTTAGCATATGGTAGTGAGGCCACGGTTAGGACAAATTCTGTCTGCGTAGTTTATCCTTGAGACATAAAAACCCTGATTACATTCAGAAAACCCTCTCCTTTATTATAATTAACTGTCAAATTAACTTTCATGATGAATAATTTAACACAATTATTCATGTGTATTTTAGGAAGAGTCCCACAAAGAAAATTAGACAATACCATGACACTTAAAGTCAAGATTCCAAAACTTTTTTTGGGCTAAAACAAAGTGATAATACTCATCATATAATTTTGAACTTTGGAACCATTTTTAAAATGACACTGTGTATTATCAAGTGTAAGAGTGGCATATAAAACTAATTATTGAATTGTTTAAGTGCATCCATGTGCTGTTACTTCACATTCTAATAATAAAAATAATATATTTGAGGTCAGATTCACAAAGTCTTGTTATGTTTTCAAATGATTTTCTCCCTTGCAATATAGGAAGAATTTTAAGTATGAGAAAATACAGTTTGCTTCTATGCATTTAAGAAATATGACTGAATTTTATCCAGTTTTAATACATTCTATAAAACTTACGAATCAATTGTTTTAGTATCATATGAGTCTGTAAACTGGATACAATTGGTGGAGCTCAGACTTTCAAGACACTGTTTATGCTATGGTGAAACATGACATAAAGTGGAAAGTGGATGGAAATTGAGAGGGGAAACCAGGTATCTGGACTCACTGTAAAAATATTACATATTTTTGCATGTGTCCCTTATGTATTTCCAGTAAATATCACAGTTAGAGGCAATTCCTCTTAGCTCTTTCACATCTATTTCTTAGTACCTAGTGTAGTGCATGGTACAGAGAGAAGACTACGTAACCATTTGGAAAGGATCTTGGTAGTATTTGGCATAGTAGAAAAATACTTTTCTCATGACTGAAGTTTCCAATTTGTAAAAGTTCAGCTTTTACAAAAGTCAGCTATTGAATATGGAGTCGAAAAGAAAATAAAGGTTTTGTAAGTAAAACGGTGACTTACCTGTCTGTGTTCATGTTTCTTTGCCCGGGGCAATCTTCGCATGTGGCTTTAATGGAAGAAAACACTCAGATGAGTATTTGATATTAAACTAGTCCTATTTGGGGTCTCTACTGTGGCCTCCGGAGCATCACTAGCAATATTAGAGGCATATTCCTTGTGTACATTGTTGGGATGCACCTTTATTCTCTAAAAATGGCAAATGTCAGCGTGCTCCTTTTGCTGGCTTAACTTTCCTGAGTTGATTCTGAAAAATCATTACTGAGCTGTATTTGCTACCTTAGTATGGTTTCTCAGAAATATAGAGGATCTAGAGACAAGTAGCAAGCAATTTCATTCTGTACTTTCCACTAAGCTTTTGCTATTGCAGCTGAAATGGTATGTGACCTCTGTGTTGCCTAGTCACAGCAGGATGACTTTAAAGGATAGGAAATTTGGCTGGAGTTAACACTTCAACCCTTGAATGTTCAGGTTGTTCTTTTTTTTTTTTATTATTAGCTGAGCCATCCTGCTACCTGTTGGCAGCTCAGCGGCTGCTCAGCTCGGTCTGGGCATCAAAATGCTGTTGCTCAGAGCTCAGCTTGCATTTTTGAGAGAGCTCTTAACCAACTGAGCCACTCGGCCAGCCCTCAGGTTATTCTTGAAATATGATCCAGTATGCACAAATGTTATTGGCTGAGCACAGAGTGATTTTTCACTCCCTTGCTGACTCTCTTGCTCTCTCATTCTTTTTTCAGTTCAAATAAAATTTACTCTTTGTGCAAGAGTGCTATCTTATAGTAGCATTGCTTCAATTTCTCCATTTTTCTCTGAAAATAATTTCTTTATGGCTATACCAAAAGTTAGACACTGTTATTTCTATTAGATGTTCTTGGCTAATAATTTATCACATGGGATCTTTGAGGATGAGAAGCTCGTGTTCTTTATTACTAATGTTCACAGAATTTGTAGTATATTCTGTACTTTGTAGGTACTTGTGAACTATCAGAAAGATAATTGTTGGATTTTTATGTCTCTGTATTTACACGAGTTCTGAATGTCTATTTCAAGCAATAGTATTTACTAGTTTATAATGAATAAAATCAATAACAACTTATAATTCCTGATCATTTGCTTAATGTCAGGCACTGTATTTATGCACATGTGTCACCTGGGGATCTTGTTACAACGCAGATTCTGATTTAGTAGGTGTGAGACAGTTCTTAGAGTCTGCATTTATAATAAGCACCTGAGTGAGCCTGACATTGCTGATCAAGGTCCACACAACTATATAAAGTATGTACTCATGTTTCAGAGAGGACATTGAAACCGAGAGAGATAAGGTAACTTACCCAACATCATATAATTACAACTTAGCAGAGCTGGGACTCAAAACCATTCTGTTGCCAAAGCTCATCCTTCACCAGTGCTTCTAAGACTTACCTGTGGGAACATACCATTTTTCTCCCTCCAAACTATTGCAGACAAAATATTTCATAAAGTACAATATAAATGAATTAGTAGAAAAATAAAATGCAAGCTGATGTGTTTTGTTTTTAAATTCAACCGGTATAAAATTACAGTAAGTTACTATAAAAATTTCTAAACATTTACTCTCAACATTTGCCTGTTATTTCCGTGTAGATCAGTAATAAACAATTCAAAGACCAGTGGTGGTCCACGGACTATTCTGTATCTATTCTTTGAGTAGCACTGCTCTAAACTACTATGATATTCAGAAAACGAGGATATTTAAATGCACTTGTCAATTCAATGGAAATGACAATGGTAGTTTTTTAAATTAAAAAGTATAACCTCCTTTCCATTCAATACATGGATTTGGTTTTTTTAAAAATGCCAGTAAGAAAAACAAACTAAAACTTACATTTTCCTCTTATGGATTTTTTTTATTTTTTATTTTTTTAATAAAAATTTATTCGGGTGACAATGGTTAGTAAAATTACAACGGTTTCAAGCATACAATTCTGTAACACATCACCCTATATATCACATTGTGTGTTCACCACCCAGAGTCAGTCCTCCTTCCATCACCATATATTTGACCCCTTTTCTCTCTTATGGATTTTTAAATGAAATCTTATAGATGGATCTTAGAAGACTTTTGCTTTAATAAGCAAAATGAATTGATCTTTTTGTCTTGTCTCATTATTTACAGATAATTATGTTCTTTTCCCTAAAAGAATTACAATTTACTTCTAAGTTTACTTGAATTTTTATACCTTATGGTTTCTCCGTTAGTTTGTAGTGGCTTTAGGCACCTCATACTTGGTTCTGAATCTAGGGGGAGGCAGGGGTTATGTGTGTGTGTGTGTGTGTGTGTGTGTGTGTATGTCTATGTATGTGTATATTTAGCATTTCATAACACTGTGTTATTTATTGATTTTACTTTTATTTTTTATTTTATTTGTTTTGAGGGCAGTGTCACGGGCCCTCATATGTGGGACCCGAACCGGGGCCGCTGGCTTTCCAAGCCAGCACTTAACCACCGCGCCACTCGGCCGGCCCTATTTATTGATTTTAAACATTTCTCTTTTCAATAATCTCAGAAGAAAATATAAGAAAGGAGCACTACTTTTGACTACATTATCTTCATAGATCATCATGAAGAATGTCTGGTATTTCTCCTTTTATATCATTAACCTGGATTGTTTGCTTATCTTTTCTAGCAAATAATCTGCCACAATTTCAGAATTGTCTTACTCCAGAATCATGTAAAATCAATCTATTTTAGAGAAGATGATTAGCATAGTTTCCTTCATGGTGTTTAAACTTCTATTGAAATGGTAAAATTGTTTTCTGTGTGACTGTTTATCTAGCACCTAAGATTCAATATTTTGTTCGATATAATATTAATATTTTGCTTCCCTGCTGAGTATAGTTAAAGTCCAATGTTAAGCAACATAAAAATTTGTTCCTTTGTTCCTTTAATTTTTTTTCACACCATATAGATATTACAGTACAATTGCTTTGTATCTCCAGAGGAGCACAGGAATTGTAAATCCCTAAAAGTTTGCAATGCAGTTGTCTAGGAAAAGAAAGTATAATAAGTGGAATAGCTCCTGAGGCTGTACCATGATATTTTAAGGATATTTATATATCAGAGTCCTGAAGAAAGAGTTCTTTAATTTTCCTAAAACCTTTTCGTTCCCAGAGTTAGTTTCACATTGCAAACCCAGACAGACCTGGTTTGCATATTGGCCCTGGTGTGGAAGCTTCCTGGTCTAAAATAAGTTGCTTAACTCCTTTATTTATTTTATTTTTTGTATTCTCAGCTATAAAATGGGACTAATAATGGATCCACTTCCCAGTGGTTTGGGGATTACATGAAGTAGTATGTGAAAAGAACCTGGCATGTTAAAGATGTTCAATAGTGTTCCTTTCCTTCCTTTAAATTTTATTTTTGAGGGGGCATGTGTGGAGAAATCCCTTTGACAGTTTTGTATTCATGAACAACATCTGTGAAATAATAACGTTATACAAAATTACTTACTGTTTTTGTGCTGAGATATTTTATGTCTATGTCTACATCAATATTTATTTCTGTATCTATATCTATACCAAACTCCATTTTTCACTTTCTATTAATCATCTATACCTACATATTTTGGATATATTTGTCAGCCTGTGTTAACTTATCTATCTATCATGTATAAATCCATCTATCTTTTTGATTATATTTCTGTTAGTAGCGAGGAGGTAAGATTCACTCATATTTCAAAACCAATGTGCAAAAAGAATGTAATTTTTTTGCCTCTATAACAGATCTAATCCTCCTCTCTCACTTCTGACCCTACAGGTAGTAAGTGGGAAGGGGAACTTTAAACATGTCAACTAACAGTGTCATTAATTTTCTGGTTAAAATATTGTCCTGTGGATGACTTTATCTCTTTTAGACAAATGCTTGGCTTTCCATATTTACTCCCTCAACAATCTGCTTCTATACAAAGTGACATCTGGGTATAGAGGAAGCCTATATGATTTGGGGTGGTGTTTCCTGAATCCTCTGTTTCTGTTGTGGGTGGACATTAGGAGTCAGGGTACAGCAAAGGCTCTTTTTCCAAATAAAATTTTTCTGCCAAAATTAGACTCGTTATATACCATGATGGACGTAACAACAAGCTGGTTGCTGGACTTCTTCTAGAGGCCTTCAGCCTCCCTATATGTACTATTAGTGAGCTCACTGTTTACTGTCCATCCCCGTGTAATTGGATAGAAAACCACCCAGGGCAGCTTGGTCATGAGAAGTGGAAAAAAAACAAAAAAAAACGAGAACTCTGGAATCTATCCTTTTATATTACTTGACTTTCTCTTCTCCCATACTTTCACTGAGAGGGACAAAGGGACCACCTTTCTATTTCCTCTGTCCTTATAATCCAAATCCTCCTATGTCATATCCCCTACTTCTCTTTTCATGTGTTCAGGGAAGAAGGGGTATATGATATAAAGTTGATATATATTAAAAATTATTCCAAAAATATTGGGGTAGATAGATATTCATAAGGTTATCACTCTTCTTTAAAAGGGAAAAAATATTACAGAATCTGAAAGTATTTAATCCGCTTTACATTATTTCAGAATATTTGATGACCTAGGAATTGGTTATAAGTAAATATACCACTGCAAGGGAGTTTTCTTTTGGTATTACTTTAATCCTCTGGCAAAACAGTATGGCTTATAACTCTTCTCAGTTGATAAGTTTCCTTTTCATCCTTGACTTTGCCAGTATTGTAATATAACCCCCAAATGGCAGGCACTATTATATCCTTTCAGTCTAACAAATTAAACCCATGCTATTGATGTATTTTTTTCGGTTTTCTTGACTCTGACATTCAGTAATCGAAGCAGATTCATACATTATCACAGTGATGAGTCAAGACTGCTGTTTCATTTAGGGAACTTCTGGGAGCAGTCATATTTTGGGTACATCGTCTGGTTTATTTACTCTTTCTGTCATCATAAATATTTAGTATGCACACGTATTTTTTTCCAAAGACAAGAAAATACATAGTCATGTTTATTTTATTTATTCAGTAAAAGTTATACTGAATATTACTAAGGACAAGGCAATGGACTTATTCTGTGGATGCATAGATAAATAAAAATTCTCACACCCTTGGCTTGGAATTTACAGCCAAGCAAGATAATTAAGTATGCAAACAAATGATTTAATCAGATGTCTTTTTGTAATATGCCTTCAATATTCTTACCAATTTTTTTTAAAGTTCCTGTGCAGTAATACCAACAACTGATTTATTCTGGTTATATTTCTATTGGCTATTTCTTCTCTTCACACAGATTGCTTCTCTTCCTACAGATTGCTTTTTCTGACTCACTGGGCTTTTGGGGTTCTTTGGTTCATTTTTCAATTTTGTAGTTTGACCTTTCTGAAACTGGCCAAGAGATCTCCTCCGGAGCAAAATGCCATGTGCTCTGCAGAAACTGCCTGTTGCAGTTAAAATTCACGAGGGATATCTCGGCTGTGGAGGGCCTCCCCGGTGGAGTAAGGGGCCCAAGCCCCATGCCAGCCTCCCCAGCTCAGCGTTCCAGTGCAGTGTCTGGGAGAGAAGCCCCCACAACTTCTGGCTGTGAAAACCAGCGGAGATTGTGGCCAAGTAAGATGAAGGGTGGCTGGAGACCCAGGTGTTTCATCCTCTTAAAGGGACAGCGCACGGACTTGCTGACTGATGGACTCACTCCAAGCTCCAGCGCTGGCACAGCAACTAGAAAGGCACCAGGGATATCTAGGGAGGAACTGTCTAGCTTCAGGACTAGGGCTGGAGGGGCAGCTTTCTCTTGGACAGAGGAGATGGTAGAAGCCACTGTTTGTTTGTCTTGCTCGTTTCTTGCTCTCAGTGTTATATCCCACATATGAGTGAAGTCATATGGTTGTCCACTTTTTCTGTCTGACTTATTTCACTTATCTTAATAATCTCAAGATCCATCCATGTTGTCGCAAATGGCAGTATTTCATCTTTTCTTATGGCTGAATAATATTCCATTGTGTGTGTGTATATATATATATATATATATATATATATATATATATATATATCACATCTTCTTAATCTAGTAATCTATCAAAGGACACTTCAGTCATTTCCATGTCTTGGCCACTGTGAATAATGCTTCAGTGAACATAGGGGTGCATGTATCTTTATGGATAAATTTTTTCAGATATTGGGGGTAGATACCCAGAAGGGAGATTGCTGGGTCATATGGTAACTCTATTCTTAAATTTTAGAGGAAACTCCATACTTTTTCCATAGTGGTTGTACCAATTTACATTCCTACCAGTAGTGTATGAGGGTTGCCTTTTCTCCATAGCCTCTCCAACACTTGTTATTACTTGTCTTGTTGACAATAGCCATTCCAACAGGTGTGAGGTGGTCTCTCATTGTGGTTTTGCTTTGTATCTCCCTAATAGCTAGTGAAGTTGAGCATGTTTTCATATATCTGTTGGCCATTTGTATGTCTACTTGGGAAAAGTATCATTTCAGGTCCTCTACCCATTTTTAAATTGAATTCTTTGCTATTTTATTGTTGAGTTGTGTGAGTTCCCAGATAGCCAAAGCAATCCTGAGCAAAAAGAACAAGGATGCAGGTATCAGACTCCCTGACTTCAAATTATACTACAAGGTGACAATAATCAAAACAGCATGTTATTGGCATAAAAACGGACATACAGACCAATGGAACAGAATTGAGAACCCAGAAATAAACCCATATATATATATATATATATATATATATATATATATATATATATATATATGCAAATAATTTTCAACAAAGATTGAAGAAAAGAAAGCAAGAAAGCCTCTTCAATAAATGGTGCTGGGAAAATTGGAAAGCCACAGGCAAAAGAATGAAATTAGACTGTTATCTGTTACCATATATCAAAATTAACTCAAAACAGATCAAAGACCTAAATATAACACCAGAAACAATAAATTGCATAGTAGAAAAGGTACTAAACTTATATACCTTGGTTTCAGAGAGGATTTTATAAATTTGAGCTCAAAGACAAGGGAAGTAAAAGCAAAATAAATGAATGGGACTATATCAAACTAAAAAGCTTCTGCACAGCAAAAGAAACCATCAACAAACCAAAGTGTCAAAAATCCAAATGGGAGAAGATATTAGCAAAAACCACTCTAATAATCGGCTAATATCAAAAATATTTAAACAACTCATTTTGACAGTTCCATGTCATTTCAATGCCTATGGACATGATGTTATACCTCATTGATGAGGTCTGTTTTGAGTTGGGTCTGGGGTGGTGGGTAATAATTGTAATCAAATGCGGGTGGTGAGATAGCAAAAGGGATATATTGGGTTGTCTGAAAAATCATGATGCATTTTTGCAACGAAAATCATAGAAAAAAATATGTCATGACTTTTCCGACAACCCAACATTCCTGAAAGAATGTCTTCAAGGCTGAAAGAGTGGAACTCGAGGGGCATGTTAGAGGAATTTAAAGGGACTTTTCATTCTAACTTATTAATATCAGATTCATTGCAACATGTGTGAAATTAAACAAAAAGGCTTTGACTATTTTTGTCTGTTATCTAGGGCATATGTAAAGTTTGATATCAGATACAGTACTTGAGCACCAACTTCTGTAGGATACTAACTTATTAAGAGTAAAAAAAAATCTAATCACCAATTCAATACGCACTTGAGTGTAGTTTATTTGGGCAAGCGTTTCTATTGAACTCCTATGTGATAGATAGTATGTTCAATGATGATGTTATGAAGATAAATAAGATAGTCCCTTAAGGGGACTTGAGTAGTGGGAGAGACAGATTAGTGGACAATTAAAATCAGCTTTCTACATAAACTGGTAGAAGGATGTTCTCACCAATATCGATATTTTCCTTACAGCTGCAATTATTCTTCAAACTAATAAGGAATTGTTTGAAAGCACCTCCAATTTCTGGTTTTCTTTTTTTTTATATTTGTTTTGTTTGAGAAAGAAAATATTCTTTTTTGGGGTTTACATTGCATATAGCTTTAGACTTTAAAAATGATTTATAGATATTAAGGAATATTTTGTGAACTGGGTATTCAATATATTTTTTTTTTCAAGTCATAAAGACATAAAGTCAATCATAACAGAACACACTCTTGGATATAAATAAGGATTCCTTTGGCTGAATTCATATCTTTTATCTTACATCATTGTAGTTCAAATTTTCGCTGCATGTGTCTCAGTTTCACACGCTTTCTTTTATATAGCTCTTGGAAGCACAGTGATTTACTTATTTATTTTTTTTATTAATTTCAGGTGTACAACACAATACAATAGTTATACTCTTTATCCCCCAAAGTGACAACACCCCTCCCCCAGTTCGCCACCCCACTCCACCCCCATATCATACATATCTATTACAATTCCTTTGACTCCCTTCCACAGTATACTCCACATCCCATGACTATATATTCAGTTACAGTTGGCATACAATATTATACAACATCAGCTTCAAGTGTACAGTGCAGTGATCTAGCCTCTACTCCATCCAAAATTTTTACAACATTATTATATTCCCCGAACTGTGTTTCATATCCCTGTGGCAATATTTTAGTTGTCTATTTTTGCTGTCTAATTCCTCCCCTATTCCCCTTATCCCCACCCCACTCCCAACTAGCAACCCTCAGTTTTTCCTCTATATCTATGAGTCTGTTTACTTTGCTTGTTCATTCAGTTTTTCAGATTCCACATATAAGTGAGATCATATGGTACTTGTCTTTCTCCGACTGACTTATTTCACTTAACATAATAGTCTCTTCACAACATTATCAATTACAATCCCAGAACTGCCCCCATATCCCTGCGGCAACATTGTAGTCACCCACCTATGCTATCCAAAACCTTCCCCCTCTCCCTCATCCCCACTCCCTCCCAGCCAGCAACCATCAGTTTTTCCTTTATATCCGCTTGATATGACTTCAATCTTCTTAAATTTACTGAGACTTGTTTTGTGGCCTAACGTGGTCTATCTTGGAAAATGTCCCATGTGTACTTGAGAGGAATGTATATTCTGTTTTTTCAGGGTGAAATCCTCTAAAAATATCAACGAAGTCCAGCTGGTCTAAAGTGTCGTTTAAGGCCCCTCTTTCTGTGTTGATTTTCTGTCTAAAGGGTCTGTCCATTGGTGACAATGGTGTTGAAGTCCCCTACTATGATAGTGTTACTGTTGATCTCTGTCTTTATGTCTGTCAAAATCTATTATATGTAATTAGGAGTTCCTATGTTGGGTGCATAGATGTTTATTAGGATTATAGTGCCCTTCTTTGTCTTTTATTATAGTCATTTTAAAGTCTATTTTGTCCAAAATAAGTATTGGTACTCCAGCTTTTTTTTTCTCATTTCCATTTGCATGAAATATCTTATTCCATCTGTAAACAGCATATACGTGTGTGCTATTTTCTTATCCACTCAGCCACTCTCTGTCTTTTGATTGGAGCATTTAACCCATTCACATTTAAAATGATTATTGATAGGTGCATATGTATTGCCATTTTGTTATTTGTATTCCTGGTCTCCCTGGGTTAGCTTGTTTACCCCTTTCTTTTGTTTAAAAAAAAGCCCCTTTAACATTTCTTGCAATGCTGGCTTGGTGGTAATGAATTCCTTAAATTTATTCTTTTCTGAGAAGCTCTTTATTTCTCCTTCAATTTTAAGTGATAGCCATGCCGGATAGAGCAATCTTGGTTGTAGGCCTTTATTTTGTGTCACTTTGAATATCTCCTGCCACTCCCTTCTGGCCTGCAGAGTTTCTATAGACAAGTCAGCTGTTATTCTAACAGGAGTTCCTTTGTATGTAACCTGCTGTCTTTCTGTTGCAGCCTCTAGGATTCTCTCTGTCTTGAACCTTTGCCATTTTAACTATGATGTGTCTTGGTGTGGACCTGTTTGGATTCAGCTTGTTTGGAAACCTCTGCACTTCCTGGGCATGTATGTTGATTTCCTTCACCAGGGTAGGGAAGTTTTCAGTCATTATTTTTTCAAATACATTCTTGATCCCTTGCTTCTTCTTTTCTCCTTCTGGTATTCCTATGAGTCGTCAGTTGTTGTGATTCGTCTGGTCCCATAGGGCTCTTAAACTATTTTCATTCTTTTTTATTCTTTGGTCTTTTTGTTGTGCCAATTGGATGATTTCTGCTATTTTTGTCTTCCAAAGCGCTGATCCGCTCCTCTGCTTCATCTACTCTACTGGTGATTCGTTCGAATGTGTTCTTCATTTCAGTTATTGTGTTCTTTAGTTCTAACTGGTTGTTTGTATGATTTCTCTATCCTTCCTTATGTCCTCACTAAGTTTGTTAAATATTCTTATCATCAGTGTTCTAAACTCTGTCTCTGAAAGTTTGGATCCCTCTGTTTCATTTAGTTCCATTTCTAGAGGTTTCTTCTGATCTTTTACTTGTGACATGTTTCTTTGTTTCTGGCTGTCGCTCTGGGATTGCTTTGATGTATTAGATCACCAGGAGAGCCCTGGCTGGATCACACAGGTACACAGCTCACAGCCCAAAACTCCCAGGAAAACTCCCAGTCTAAGCCTGTCCCAATCAGCTGCTCGCAGATCAGGCCGAGCAGCCTGACAACCAATCACCAGCCTGGCTACTTTGCAAGTGCACTGCGCAGAGCAGGGACCCGAGGCAGTTTGCACACTCCGGTGTCTGCGAGCAGCCTGTTGGAACCAGAGCGCACCCACCAGGCATTTCCCTGGCAACGCAGCACAAGCCATTTGAAGGGTGGGGATCTGAGGCAGCTCGCATACTCCTGGGTCTCACTGAACAGCCTGTTGGAGCCGGAGGGCACCCGCCCAGCATTTCCCTGGCAACGCAGTATAAGCCAGGCGGAGGGTGGGGATCCAAGGCCACATGCGTGCGCACGCACGCACGCACACACGCACTTCTGTGCCAATTCTGCCAGACCAATGAGGTCCTGGACCTGATCCTCTGTGGGAGGGCCCACACAAGCCCAACAAAATGGCGCCCTCCCTACACCACTCGCGTTCAGGCCCCACACCAGGGGAACTACAGTCCAAAAACCTCCAGCCCTTGCACCAAATGTGCTCCATTCAGTCCGTCCCCGCAGGCTCCTGGGTCCGGCTCACACAGCCACTCCCTCCACCAGGAACCAGGTAAGTGCTCACCGGCGAGCAAGCCCGGGCGCCGGTCCCACTGATTCTCTAGCCGCTCTTAGCCTCACCGAGCTGGGCAAAGAGAATCCTCACTAATTTACTGCCGGCTATCTTAGAACTCCTCTTCCCAGCAAAGGAACTCTGGGCTGGTGAGCTTGGAGTGTGGCCGGAGGGTCTCTCCCCCAACCAGAGAAGCCTCCGCACAGCTGGGGCTTCCCTCACGGGGTTTGCCCTCTCTCGTCTCCGCCCATCCTACCAGACCTGAAGCGGCTTCCTCTTTAAGTTCTTTGTTTAGTGGTTCTGTTCATCTTGTATTCCGGGGACCTCCAGGGTTAAATGCGGTACAATTTGTTTGTAATTTTGGTGTGATCCTGTGAGGCAGTTAGCACAGTGTCTGTCTATTCCGCCATTTTACCGGAAGTCCCCCTATTTTGTTGTTGTTGTTCCTGGTTGATGCCAGGGTATTTGCCTGCCACCTCATGTGTGTTTGAGTTGGCACAAAATGAACAGTTGGCTCCAGTATAAGTGTCCTATGAGTTGGTATTTATAAATGGCATCAAAAGCAGAAAAAAACAACAGTACTTTGAGTCTTGAACGACCTTCTGTAACATTTGTGAGCAGCCAATCTTTGGAAAACTCTGGTTTGAATGAACTAATATTTTTATGTACAAATAGAAATTTGGTCCTAGGAATAACAACAATGAAAACCAGAAACCATGGTTCCCTAATAATTTTTACCTTGTGCTTGATGAATTGAATGTAGCAATAATAAAGATGGGATGCCACATCCTTTAGCCAATTGACAAAGTCATATATATTTGAAGTGAATGAGAAATAGTGTCCAGGTATAAGCATGGCTAATATTCTGTAGGAGAAACCACAAAATAGAAATGATAATTTCTGTAACTTAGGTTTTCTTATTACCTTTATATTTATATAAATCATCAGAGAATATGAAGCTCATGTTTTTTCCACTGGGTAAATCATTGCTTGTATTTACTACTGTGCTTTCCTCAAGTCCCACTTGGTGGACTATAAAAATCAGGATGATGTGCTCTTAATATATTTTCAATGAAACAAAAATCATTGCAAGCCATGTATACACATGGGCTGTTTTTTTTTCTGGTGAGCATATCTCAAATTGGCACAAGTGGGAGAAAATAAGTTTAGAGAGGTAGATAAAATGGGAGGAGACACCCAATAAGTATTGAGTGACTATAATGTGTTTATGCTGTACTAGATACTATATACTGATAGAAAAACAACTAGGTGAGAATTTTGAAAAGTGTCCGAGGGGAGATTAACAGTGCTAAAACTTTACAAAGAGAAGACTGAAGGCAGACCACACATCATGTGGTATTCGATTGCAGTTATCAAGAAGACCATACCCAAAGGAGGGAAACACACTCTTATGTATGGAGTAGAGAGACTGCTAGGTTTTCAGCCAAGTTCTAGAGGCAATCCTTTTTTGGCATTAATTTGCTGTTTCAATTAGGCAATTGATTTTTAAAAATTCAACTTCTGTTTAGTCACCTATAAAATGGCCTACTTTATCTGTAACAGCTCTTTCAGCTCTAACTACATGATCCATATAGTCTTTCTCTGGTTCCACTAAGGAAAGAACAAGAGAAAAATAATTTAGATTATAACATGTGGGGCTTTAATTAGAGCTGAAGACACATTTTCTGGCAGTGTGTGAGAGAGACTCAGTACTGGGAAGTGTTCCTGTGAGAAGCAGGGAAGTCGCTTTCAGCAGATAGGTGAAAATGTTTATCTACACTGACCAAATCAAATCGTGACCTAAAAGCATTGGGGACAGATGGTTCCCATGGACTCCTTTCAGCCCTCTGAATTACCTCCTAGGTTGCCAGCTTTGAGGTGTCAAAGAGAAATAAAGTTTCACTTTGTTAAAGATGACAAGACAGATTTTAGTTAGACTACTGCAGTTGGAAAGAGAGACTTCAGTTTACACTGTGCTCATATTCCCTGAAAGAGAAGGTGCAAGGCATGTTAAGTGTTGGGGGAAGGCTAAAGGAAAAGTGCCCAATGGCAGAGTAGAGGAGTTGGTCACCGGTGCCTGCTATGTGGCACTTATTGAAATTAGGCTTCTACTCTCCCATAAAAACTGGGAGACTGGGGCCCTAGCCTTCTTGATGATTACATTTTAAATGGATGGCTCCCTGGTCCTTGAGAAAGACATTTCTGGGTTGTAGAAGATACATGTCTAAGGGATAGAGTAAGAGTTTACAACTGTATGCTTTCTGAAATAAACGCTCCAAGAAAACGGAGGTGAGGAGCCTGTATTCAGGTTTTGGCTTGAACATACAGTAAAATTTTCTGTCATTGTTGAGCTTTCTCAGGCAGACATTGTGAGGGGTCTGGGCTAGTCATCTTAGGGACACAACCTTGAGGAGATGGAAGCCATGTTAGAGTTTGTGTCTTACTGTGTGGGAGGGGAGTGATGCAGTCTTCTGTGCTGAGAATCTTTGTGCCAGGAGTCTACAGTTTTCAGAAAAGAAACTGAAAAATTACTAGGTTTCAGGGTGCATATATTTTTTTTCCCGTGCTTTCCAAAATCTTCCTCACCAGAACTATAACTGTCTTCTTACTGTAGCCTTTATTCTTATAATTTAGTTACTAGAAAGATGGAAAATTAGGAAACAGCTTTGTTAGAACTGCTCAACATTTGGCTTAATGTATTAACCACTAGGTGGCACTCTAATCATATAAGAACTATTATTTTTAAAATCAATAATATTGACTTTATATATGAAAAATTTCACTTTCTGTCTTAAAATTGTTTTTGCCTTACCACTCAAATGAAAAGCCTAGCTTTCAGAACACTTGAATTTTTTATATGTAGTATTCAGAAAATTGTCAAGTTCAGTTATTTTGTTGGGCATTCAGTAATTTATATGGCCTTTTCATACATCATATAACAAGCAAAATTCAATAAATACATGGGTGGTGTGAAATATTGATTTATGTTTAGCTGGTTTGGTTCTTGTGAAGTCAATTGTACACTTTAAACTCTACAATGTAATGGGGTGATATAAAAAGTTTTTAAGTGTTTCAAAAATGTAAAGGAGTGTGAAGGGAAATGCTATTGCTGTGAAATGAGCCAGAAAAAAATGGCCGTTTTGCATCTCCATTTCTACATATCAATGTATTTGTTGCTTATAACTATGAGTATATTTAAAGTTTTCAGCTCCAAAGATGGGTAATAGTCCTTTCTCCTCTGCTTGGTCTTTCAGGAGCCTGGCTTTCACTGATGAACAATGTATTATTTACATATGTACAGCAGTCCTCCCTGATTCACAGTTCTGCTTTCCCCCATTTGAGTTACCCACAGTTAACTGCAGTCACAAAAATATTAAATGGAAAATTCCAGAAATAAACAAATCTCAAGTGTTAAATTGCGCACTGTTCTGAGGGGTGTGTTGAAATCTCACACTGTCTCCATCTCACCAGGGATGTGAATCATCCTTTTGCCCAGCGTATCCAGGTGATAAATGCTTCTTGCCTGTTATTAGCCACCTTTATTATCAGATTAACGGTCACAGTATCACAGTGCTTGTGTTAAAGTAACCCTTACTTTACTTAATAATGGCCCCAAATTGCAGGAGTAGTGATGCTGGCAATTTGGATATGCCAAAGAGAAGCTGTAAAATGCTTCCCCTAAGCAAAAAGTTGAAAGTTCTTGACAATGTGGTTAAGAAAAATAATTGAATGCTGAGGTTGCTAAGACCAACAGTAAGAAGGAATCTCCTGTCCATGAAATGATGGAGAAAGAAATTTGTGCTAGTTTGCTGAGAGTGAGAGAGACCACATTCACGTTACTTTTATTACAGTATATTGTTATAGTTTTTCTATTTTATTATTAATTACTATTGTTAATCTTTTAGTATGTCTAATTTATAAATTAAGCTTTAACATAGGTATATGTGTATAAGAAAAAACATAGTATATACAGGGTGTGATACAATCTGTGCTTTCAGGCATTCACTGGGGTCTAGGAACCATCCCTCATGGCTAAGGGGACTGCTGTGTACATTAGTCACCAACACGAAGCTTTTAGTGTTCGACTGCAAAGTGATAATTCCATTCCTAGAATGACCAAGAACACAAGAAACCCAAACCAAAATCACCTGTGGTTTAGCATAGTTGAGCTGGGAAGAAAAAATAAGATGAACAGATGAAAAGGTATGCATTAAAAAAGTGATTCCTTTTTCAGGGGTAAAACTTAAGATTTTATAGCTAAATAGCAAACAGGCGGATATTTTGGGTTGGTTTTCAATAGCAACAAAGTAGAACAGAACAAAATAGGAAGTGAAAGTCAAACAATGTACATTTTTCTTTTATAAAATCAATACTTGAAAAATATTACTTCTTATACATTGATGAGTTCCATAAAATTTTTTAAAAAATCAGAATATGATTACATCCTGAGAAACATTACCTGATTTTAAAATTTTGATGTAAAAGGCTGGTAATTTAGGACAAATTGTGTGCTTTTTAAAAGGATTAATTTTACTTCTCTTTTTTAGTGAATTATACTAAATCATTTGAAACATGAATGTTTATTAGAATTAAATATATACCTAATTTACAAAAACACATTCATTGGCACCTACACTTTTCTTACACTCCTGAAGTAATGTAATTTATTAACTGCTCCCTCTTTATTTTGTTAACATTTTAAATTCTTATTTAATGTTATAGCCTCATTGGCTATATGTCTCATGTGTGCCAGGTAGTAGATTTCTGATAAATATGTAAGTATATTGATGAATACATATTGCATGAAGACACGTTAGTTTACCACAGTTAAGAAAACAAGCAATTAAAAATTATTATGTAGTTGAAAATTTATTTTCCATGTGACCAAAATGGCCTTCATATTTCCCTTATCTTGACTAAACTTTAGATAGATTTCTTCCTGACTGTAGGCTTCTGCCTTTCTCTTCCTTAGAGCATTTATTTGCAGTTGTAAATTTTTTCTCTCTCTTAGATTTAAGTCTTCTTCAAGCCTCTAGCCAGTTTTACAGCCCAGGAATGTCTTTCTCCTGAACCTTGGAGACATTATCCCTTTGAAATGTAATCCTCAAAAAAGATAGCATCCCTGTCTCCCACCCAGTCTCTGTAGGAGGATAAATGCCTAATTTAGGTAAGTACCAATTAGCAAACTGGGCTGATTGCATTGACCAGCCTCCTCACTAAATTCCTGTCTCTAGAAGTTTCCTACGAGCTCGTCCCAGTGCTAAGAATCTCTCCTGCTTTCTTTTTAAAGTTAAAATTTATTGGGGTAATAATGGTTAGTAAAATTTCAAGTGTACAATTCTGTAATACTTCATCTATCTATCACATTGTGTGTTCACAACCCAGAGTCAGTTCTCCTAAAAAAGAAAAGAAATCCTGGCTTTGCTTCAGTGAAGTTGAATTCAGTCTCTACCTATTACAATAGTCTTGAATGAAGTCTTTCTTGCTGTCAACATATCCGGTACAGTTTTCTTAAACACTAGTTTCATTTTTAAGAATCAATCAAACTAAATGCTTACACACACACACACAACACTGGTGGTCATTTTGACCAGTGTTCAATCTCTAATAGCACCAAGAATGAGTGATTTTTCTTATAAACATTAACTTTGGATGTTTAGTGTATACTGCAACCATTTGTGTAATTATTAATAGTTTATCTTCTCTTGGAGAGAGATTATCAAAGCTATTATTAAAGAAATAGATAATTTCTCCAGTAAAAATTTTAAAAGAGGTGTGTGTGTGTGAGTGTGTGAGTGTGTGAGAGCAAGAGCGAGAGGGAGAGCGAGAGCGAGAGAAAGAGCATTCTGGGAAGTCAGCCAGAATCAGGGGAAGTCAGTCAGAATTGGAGGAGCGTTTCTTCTGAGTTGCCAAGTAAAGTCTTAAGGATAGATCCCATCCACAGTCAGTGTGCTTGAAATTAAGGGTGGGACTGTAGACAATAGACCTGCAAATGATACAATGAAGATGTGAATTTAGGAATTCCCCATAGTTTATAGTCAGTTTGTTTTTTTTAAAGATATTATTGGGAAATTGGGGAAGGGGAACAGCATTGGGAACCAGGGAAGGGAAACAGACAAGTTGCTGTTCTTTTGTTCTTAGTCTAGTTGTGGAAGACATCGCTTCACTGGCCCATGTTGGGATCATCATTGCGTTCTTCCCGGGTGAGGCAGATCGGTCGCCGGCCTCTGGATGGCCGCTCACAGAGGCTCTAGGCAGCTCACACCAGCTGCCAACTGCTCATGCTGGCTGCCGGTCCCTCACTGTAGCCTATGGCAGCCCACTGTAGCAGGGGCTGCAGCTATGCTATCCTTGGGACTCACAGCAGCCTGGCTCCAGGTGGAGCTGTTGTTCACCATCTTAGCTGTAGAGAGCAGTGTCACTGGCCCTCATATGTGGGATCCGAACCAGGGCCGCTGGCATCGCAAGCCAGCTCTTAACCAATGTGCCACTCAGCCGGCCCCTTTATAGTCAGTTTTTATACTATTACTTTACTATCTTCTAAAATATTTCTCTACATCTTCAAGGGATAACTTTAATTCTATGTTTCTAGTATGTGTTAAAGGTTTATATAGGGGCTGGCCGAGTGGCTCAGTTGGTTAAGAGCTTGTTCAAGAGTGTGAGCTGAACTCTGAACAACAGGAGTTCGATGCCCAGCCTGAGCTGAGCTGCCGCTGACCTGCCAATAGGTGGCAGGATGGTTCAGCTAAAAAGAAAAAAGTTTATATATATCACAATATAGACTTTGATCAAATACTCCTAAGATTCTTCCTTAATGTAGCTCCACAATTCAAAAGAAGTCCCAGAACTATGTTCATAAAGCAACTGACTTATGAATTTTTAATCCTGGAAAGAAAAGAAGCTTCTCCTCCATTCCCCTGAACTCACTAGTCAAGATTGTAGTACATTTTTTTGTTTTGTTTTTTAGAAAGCTCTCTTGACATAAAACTGGTCAGTTCTTGATTACCTGGTTAAAACTCTCCATCACAGATTCATTGCACACAAAATTTCAAATATCTAACAGTTAAGTATCGTGACTCATCACTTTCATATTTTCCGCCTGTACAGTAACCTATCGTGAGTCATGTTTGTGACTTAGTACAGTAAAGATGTATTTCATAGCGGCATCTTTGTGTACAATGAATCTGTGAGATCAGTTGCGCCTGATGGAGGGTTAAGTCCACACCCCAAACACTCCCCTTATTGGTCTCTCATACCACAGGGCCATGATACACCCCATCCTCCACTGCCTCAGAACCAGGTACTGACAACTGGAGACAGCCTCTATGCCCCTGAAATTGAAATTATGCGAATTAGCTAGTCCACAGGGAACTCTAGAAACAGATAACTGCACCTGCCATACACAGACTGCCTCCTACAGCCTCACCTTGCTGCCATGCTATCTGGGATGCACCCTGCTGTGTGGCCCTGGCAGGCAGGCAGCCTCTCTACTTTGGAGCTATAAATAACAGAATTCTGTGTGATATCTGTCTGCCAGTGTATTGTGTCCCACCATCAAAAGAATTTTGAAATCTTATAAAACAAAGGTGAAGTCAGTAAATTCCATGCTTTCTGCTGTCACTTCGAGATCACTGACATCATGCCATCACTGACTGGTACGACTTTCTTTATGGTCCACGCCAATTGTCATGGGGATGTAAAAATATGAATCTTTGATATTAATCAGATCTTTTAATACCTTGTTCTTAGAGTTTCCTCAAGGTCTCCAACGACATTCAACTTCAAAAATCAGCCACTTACTTTCATCCCCCTCCTTTTATTTTGATCAGTTTGTTCCGGTATGTCTATACATTTAAGATCTTGAACTCCAGAAATTTCCCTCCACCATTAATCTTACATTTGTTTAATTAACCTCAGTCAACACTGCTCTATAAAATATGTACATTTAAAAAAATGAGGTGGGCGAAAAATCAACAAGAAGCTGTTCGTGTTTTTAAATACCTTCTAACCTGAAAGAAGAGATAAGTACACAAATAACAGTATTGCCAGGCAGAACTTATGCAAGCTATAATTGAGGTAGAAACCAAGAACTCAGGAAATTAACTGTAGCTATTTGGGGAAGTAAACCATCATGCCCTCACTACTTTTTATCTCCCTTACCTTGTCTTTTTTCACTTACTGTACCACTTAGCAGTTGATATTTTTCTATTTTCCTCATCCATTACATTTTTACTTGCTTCCCTAACATATAGTAACCCATATATTTCAATAATACATTGGCTAGCACACTAACTTAGTGCTATATTAGTGGGTGGGCTTGGGAGAAGCTGCCTCAGATGTTAAGCTATAAAGACCATTAATGTATTGTTGGAATGCCATGGCACCATTGGAAATGTAAGGAGATGAAGAGAAAGTTTATAGTTACCAGAGATTCTCTCAGGGAGCATGTTATTTGTGGCTG
The DNA here is from genome assembly GCA_033961575.1 of Aselliscus stoliczkanus. Lineage (NCBI taxonomy): Eukaryota > Metazoa > Chordata > Mammalia > Chiroptera > Hipposideridae > Aselliscus > Aselliscus stoliczkanus. Next base: position 123,897,141 of record CM066727.1, read on the forward strand.
AAGGAATATTTGATAAGCCCTTGAGTTCATGTGCTTTTGCTTGAGTGAAATAAATGGTAGCTAAACTGAAAGGAGAATTTGTCCAATGAACTGCAGACCTTTTTTATTTTCCCCTTGGTTTGGGGCCAGAGCCTAACTGATTCCGTGATACAATAAACAATAGCTATTAATTCTTCTTTCTCTAATTGTGGCAATCAGCCTTTCTTCTGAACAGAGATTGGAAAAAATATATTAAAAAAATAATCTGTCTGAAGCCTTCCTTAGGTGCTCACATGCTTCATCCTAGCCCTGAGCACACAAAGCTTCTTATCTCTATAACCTTCAGTTATGCTTGTGCTGTCATTCTCCAGAGACTAAGCAATAGATACTAAATCATTGAATCAGTGATAAAATGCATCATCTTGACTAGACTGAACTCTTTGGAAACAGATTAACTTTTGGGAGGACTATATACATGAAAAATAATCTGGTTTCATGGAAAGTAAATTTTTCATTAAAGTATATAGGCAGATTGTATTGATTATCTATCTATCTATCTAAACTAGTTTAATTTACTTCAGATTGTATATCTTCCTAGCCTTTCTAAACTATGAGCTCTATAAAAGCATTTTTATATAAATTACATGTGTTACCTAACCAAGATTGTGTCAAGTTATCCTTTATATATATAATATATATAATATTATATATATAAATATTAGGGATAATATGATTGTATATGATTATATATATTATTTATAATATATTATATATGTATATCAGCTCTTTTGTTCCATATAGAATTAAATTAATATAGTTCTGGTGGTTTTTCACATGACCTATAATGGGAATGTAAAAATAGATGGCTGTATCCATAGAAACAGGTGGTAAGCTTACATCAATATTTTATCATTCAGTCTGACAGCAATTTTAGTGATTATATTTTCTGTATCCAACTTTATCAAGAGTGCACAAAAAAATTATTGAGGGGTTTAATCTGCTTTCTTTTCTTAAAAATGAAAATAGGAAAGTGTTGAAGGAAAAATAAAAAAGATTTACTTACAAGTATTTATGGAGTGTTTTTTAGGTGTGAGAATTTACAGTGGCTTTTAGGTTGTGGTAATTAGTGCAACTATATTAGGGTAGAACAGCATACAAAACTCCTTTTCTTAAAGTTTGATTCAAACTACCTGAGTTTTTCCTATTCTAAGGGAAAGGAAATCACATTAATATTGTCAGGGGCTACTTATTTCTTGGATGTTGAGGTTTATAAAACTTGAGGGAGGGGAGAGAGGGAGAGAGAGAGAATACTAATTATTCATATTTTCCATTTTAAAATACCTTTCACCTGGAAACTCATATACTTCTTTAAAGTCAATGGCAAGCTGATTCTTATATTGTAAATGCTTGTTTCACTAAATAGTTACACATCTGCTGCTGCCCAATACTAAAAGAGTATTTTGTGGACAGCCTTAGAGCTACACTTTTATATACAGAGATATTAAAGCTTGATGGTAAAAAAATGTTGGGTGATCATGCATAAATTGTTTAGTGTCTTTCTCACAGTTTGCCCATTTTTGAATGGATGATAATAGCATTTACTGTATCAAGTTACTGTGAGGATATGATGAGATAATAGAAAATGCTTCGAGTAATGCTTAGTAATGGCAAATAACCAATGGATGTTAATGTATTTATCTATAAGAATACTTAAATGTTTACAGCATAAGAAATTTCCTGCCTGAGGCACTTCTAGACATTCTTCTTATAGCAGTCAAAACCTTTTTCTTAAAAGGAAAAAAACAAAACCAAAAACAAATAACATTATAACTTTAGAAAACATATTCATGATATTGCTGAAACAACAAAAACATCAAAATCAAAATTTCTGTGGCTTAGCGCAATCAAATATTTCTCACTCATAGAAAGGTCAAATGCAGATATTTCTAGTTGGTGGGTTGCCTCCGTGGGCTCACTACTGTTTTCTTTTTCTAATTTTTAATATTTATTTTTTAATTAAATTTGTTGGGGTGACATTGGTTAGCAAAATTATATAGGTCGCAAGTGTACAATTCTATAACACATCATTTATGTATTTCATTGTGTATTCAAAATCAAATCTGCTTCCATCACCATATATTTGATCCCTTTTCCCTATTCGACCTCCCCACCCCATCTTACCCTCTGGTAATCACTAAACTTATCTGTGTCTATAAGTTTTTGCCTTGTTTGGTACTTTCAGTTTTATAGCCCATGTATGACTGAAATCATATGGTTTTTAATTTTTTGTGTCTTATTCCACTTAGCATGATATTCTCAAGATCTATCCATGTTGTTTCAAATGGCAATATTTCATCTTAAAGCCAAGTAATATTTCATTGTATATAGTACCACATCTCCTTTATCCAATTATCTATTGAAAAACACTTTGGTTGTTTCTATGTGTTGGCCACCATGAATAATGTTACAATGAACATAGGGGAACATATATCTTTACAGATAAATGTTTTCAGATGTTTTGGAGTAGATACTCAGAAGAGGGATTGCTGGGTCATATGGTAATTGCACTCTTAATGTTTTGAGGAACCTCCATACTGTTTTCCAGAGTAGCTGTACCAATTTACATTCCCACCAGCAGTGTATGAGGGTTCCTTTTTCTCCAAAGCCTCTCCAACACTTGTTATTATTTGTCTTGTTGATAATAGACATTGTAACAGGTGTAGGTGGTATCTCAATGAGGTTTGATTTGCATTTCCCAATAGCTAATGAAGTTGAGCATCTTTCATTTATCTGTTGGCCATTTGTTTGTCTTATTGTTTGTCTGTTCAGGTGCTTTGTCTATTATTTAATTGGATTATTTCTTCTCTGTTGGTGAAATCTACTCATGTGGCTACACCTTAGTTCAAGGAAGGGTGGGCAGTATAGTCTATGCTTAGGTTCTGCTTTCCTGTGACAGGGAAAGCTCCAGTTTTTGATGGACAGCTAGCCATCTTTCACATAGCCTCCACTTAAACTAAATGTTTGAATCAGTGGTTCTTCTACATTTAAAGTGACTTGGTGATTCATGATTATAGCACTTTGGCTCCATCTCCATGAAAAAACTTTTTTCCCCCTAGGAATCTTTTGCATTTGGTGAAACAGCTGACTCTTTTGAGAACAATTTGTGAATAATTTATCTTTCCTTGAAAGTATGTTTGATAAATAGTGGAGAAAATAAATGGATGTCTCTTGAATTAAGCAGAGAAGCAGAAAGAGCAAGGAGAAGAAGAGCATTTAAAGGTTCTCCTTGGCCTCTCAATGTGGTTGAGACTGAATTAATTGCCAACATTTATGATAAAACTACACCCCTCCAAATTTATTTTTTATTTTCAGTGCATTTCATATAACTCATGTCTGCAGAGAGGGTTACAGTCTCTTGCTCTGACATAGGAGGTCTCTTCTGATATGCTAAGATCCTAGACAACATTCCTCTTTATCTCTGAGTACTCTAGAAATGCATAGAATGATTCAAACACTGCACCATATAAATAGGTTATTTTTAGAACTTATTCTTTAAAACAAGTTTGTTCAGGTTTGATTTGATAGAGGAAGCTATCTCTCCTAAACAGTAACAGCATTTTCTAGATTCAGTCCTGGAATATCCCACCCAAGCAGCCGCTCTCTAGCCCACTTTGATCTGTATTGTTGTCTCTTGCCACTCTCTTTGTCCAGCTCATTATGTAGATGTATAACCATTTATTAAAGTCATATTCCTGAAGGAGAGGTCACCACCATGTACTAAGAGGCATCTGAACATGCTCAAATCTTTGTCATCCTAATAACTCTGTTCATTTTCCAGGTATAACTGAGCTTCTGTTCCCTGTGCTGGACTGTATCTGTCCCTTGACTTGTCTTGGCCAGTTAACTCTCAAAAGCCTTCTCTCTCCAGCAGCACAATATATATTAAAACAACCTGAGTGACACCTATCATATCGTCTCGCTATAGCTCAGAAAGATAATATCAACAACAATAAAAAGTTACTGTGGAATTTTTAAGTTTCCTCATCAGTAAAATTTGAACAATAGTAGCTGCCAAATATGGCTTTTGGCAGAAGTAAGGAGAAATGAATGGGGAGTGGTTAGCCCAGTGCCTGGCTCTCATTTAAAAGTTATTATTACCATAAATGTTACTTTAATTACTTTTAATTTCTTGTGTGCTTATTTGTCCCATCTGCTGTACCTCTTCCCTCTCTCACACATTTCCTTCACACAGCTTCCAATTATATGGATGTGTCCAAAGCTCCCAGATGTGTGCCAGCAGCCCTGGCAGTCCTCATGAGCTTCCTTCGGGTCTGCATTTCTGCCATGTCGATCCAGTGAAATTTTCTTTTCTCATTTCATTCTTATTCCAAGGTATGTTATGTGCTATTATCATTTCTATTTTATAGATGAGGAAACCCTGAAACTTGAGTGGAAGCCACCCAAACATTCACTCTACAGACACTTAGGATTGCTTTGCCTCCTTTATGCTAAATAATTTGACTTCTTCCCCATATTTTTTCCATCTTCATACTTTGTGATTTGGGGTCACAAATGCCATCTATAATATTTTTCAGATATGGATTTGCATTTCTGTCCCAAGTCCTTAATTTTTGGTGATTTTTGAGAGGAAAAGGTGACACATAGTTTTGTGTTATACAGTCATGAATCTGGAAACCCCATAGCTGGGGCTTTCAAAAGATGGCTATTATTATTGTGGGGCAAAAAGAATGGTAAAAGTTGTGAACAAGCCAACCAGAAAGGAGAACTGAGTCAAGATTCAACAAGAAACATTTCAAAGTACATTCAGTGGGCTTTGTGCAATGGAAAGACATAGAGAGGAAGTAGAGAAAGCGTGGACTTTGGTGTCAGACTGACTGAGGTTAAAACTCCAACTATCACAGTCGTTTGTGATGTGGAGAAGATTATTTTATCTCAGAGCCTTGGTTCAATAAAGGTTAGTTTCATTTCCTTCTATCTTCAGTTTCAGAACTACATGTACTTAATACCTTGGATGTGGCCATTTAGCTGCATTATGGGTACAGTCATCTGCCCCACCACATAATTAAATTCTTGCTGAAAGTTATTTAGCTGGTCATAGAGGTTGCTCGGTAGATTAGTTCTTAAATGTTCTTCAGGCCACCTGCGGGTTTTATGAGTTGAATGGAGTAGTAATTGGATTTTGATAGATTTATGCACAATTTCCACACATGTGCCATGATTCATAAGCACTTAGCAAATGCTCTTGTAAAAGTGAGAAAATGTGGGCAATTGCTTGATGTATTTCATACTTTGTAAGAACTTTGGCTGTGCTGATGAATAATTAATCAACTAATTGTTGCCCTGTTCAGTGTTCTCCATTTGGAAGTGAGATGAGTTCCTTGACACATGGTGCTAGGCATTTAAAATCCTGTTTCAGCTCAGGAGTATTGATGTGAATTGTTTTGAGAACAGTTGAGCTCTGACCCCTAAAAATCTCCTATTCTCTCCTTTGCAGATAGACTATTTTTTTGCACTGACATTTACACTTCATACATTTCTTATTGTGTATGCATTTTGAATGGATCCAGTTAAATTTACTAATATTGAATGTACTCATTTTTATTGTTTTGTCTCTTTAGCATTACTGATATTTTTTTGTCTAAAATCAACACACAAGGTTAATATTTGGTAAGGTTTTCTATCTGACACATTTTCCAGATTCAAGCTTTGGAGTTTCTTTTCTAAATTTCCAGATTGCTTAGGCGTGAACTCCTTTTTGATGAACCTGTCTAGGAGATTTGGATAGGATAACATTTGCAACACAAATCTGGATCTATCCAAGTGAAACCAATTTAAATGAATTCAATTGCTGCAGCATTCCAGGGGCCCTGATTAACAGCTCCTTCAGTCCAGGAGGTGAATAATTTCACTGCTACTTCAGGCCATTTGACATTTTACATTATCTCTAGTGGTGTGCTTTGAGATTAAATATAATCCCATTAAGCAATGCTACTGGCTTTTTGAGCTATATACACTGCCTTGAGTAACGCTCTGTGGTTATTTGGGACTGTTTTTCTTAATTCTTTATCATGGATGGATGGCACATTCTGGCAATAAGCTCACATGCAGTAGATGGACAGATTCTTCATTGGTAGGATTAGTAGGATTAAGTTGTCCTAAAATATCTATGACACAAATGTCCTCAGGCCACATCACCATTATACTCACATTTCTTTGGTTCAAATTCCAATCTATTGAAAAAGTACACATTCCTTCACTCCCAGTCATTATTAGGTTCTTGAGGAGCCCCTCAATAGGAGCCCCTCTTACCTATCCTGACAAATCAGTTCTGATTTTCATTCTGAACAGTGTTTCACTTATGATGACTATAAACTATTCTGCCAACTTGTAGGGCTGCCACTAATAAAGTTAGGTGAGATGGGAATCTTCTCCCATTATCACCACTGTTTTTAGTAGGCCATTTCTTCAGTAGAAATAAACATCTGTTGACACTCTTGGTCACCGATGCTCTCAACTCTGCCAGATTTACCACAATTGTATACAGTTCCAGGCACTGTTCTCGTAGTTTGTATATACTAACTTACTCCTTAGGAAAATTCTATGAAGAAGGTATGGAATTGTTCCTATTTTTCAGGTGGGAAGACTTGAAGCATAGAACAATTAAGTAGTTTACTCAATGTTACATAGAGTCAGATGGTTTTAATATACCAGGGGTGCCAAAAAAATATATACAAGTGGACACTTTTGTCGATATTACTCAAGCAGTAGTTTTCCATAATCAGAAGTGTCTGGACCCTGGTGGTAACCACTTTGAGCACCTCTTGTTATTGCAGAAGTCAAAAGTGACTTGTATTTATCTTTTGTTATCAGTATATATTGAGTATTACAATTTTAATACAGTTTTCCTTTTTTAAAATGTGGACAGATTTTTTTGGCACCCACTGTATACCCAGGCCAGCTATTTGCCTACTTTGTGACCTAGAGATTTCTTTTGTAGTCTCTTTCAGCCAAATTATCTTCATCTATACAACACAGTTACTGTGGGTACTTGCTTTCTTCAAATGTTGTGAAGATTAAATGAGATAATTTATGTCAAGTGCACACCAAATGGCGGTGATACAATTGTTGGCTACTATTATCTTTTCTATTAAAATGTACTTGAATTTTAGAAAAATATGTTCTTTCAAATCATTGTGTTTACTGGCTGAACTTTCTTCAAAGTTATAAAGGTGAGCCAGAAAGATCTTTGAAGTCTTTATGATATATTTTTTTAGTTGCTTAATATTTCTCACTTTGAGAAGTAAGGTGAAGGTTGACAGCTCAGAGCAAGTTAGCACAAGTGCTTATCATCCATCTCAACTCTGAGTAAAGAACTGCCCAGCCAGAGGACAGTTAAGTTATTGTATAATACCCAGTCATTTGTGCTGAATGATTTCTGTATGCTTGGGTCAGTGGTCAGTGCTTCCAGGTGTTATTTCTTTGAATTGTATGACAATTGTACATAATATCTGTTATTATTATCCCTATTTTATAGAAGAACAAGATGCATATGGAAATTAAGTAATTTGCCCCAAAGTTGCTCAATTGATGAATGATGGAGGCAGGATTCTAACTCATGCACTCTAACCCTAGATGCTGGTATCTTAACCACTACTGGTTCTATATTCCTAGGCATTGCAAAAAATATTCCCTTGGCTAGAATTCATTTTGTGTCCCTTGGTGCTCCTGGGAGAATTATGTAATCACCCTAATGTTAGTATGACACATGGGACTATCTGGCCAGTGGGCTGTGAGCAGGAAGCAAGAAGGAGCTTGGTGTATTATTAATTGCCCAAACATCATAAGAGGGACTGATTTGTGTGCAAGGGAAAGAGAGTGGAGAATATATTCTTGGTTTTAATTTCACAACATTTCTGGAGAACCCAAAGGCACTATCTATACATTTACTACCTCTAAGCGAAAAAATACCACTTTTTTCAGTTGGGGCATTTGAGACATTTACGTATTAGTAATAATGGAAGACCCAGAGATTAGGACTTATTTTAGTGCCTTTCTTCCCTATTAGTATATTCAGATCCTTTGGTTCACATCGCCTTGTTGAACTTTGTATTACTGACACCTCAAATTTGTGACAGATGTAGGCTCTCTGACATTATTTTCACATCTAATGTAAGCTGGCATTTGTCATGTATGTACAATGGATATTATCAGTGTCTCTGCTCTACAATTATTTATGTATATAAACTTATTTCCTAGGAAAGGCTCCCCCTTCATGCCTCTATTTTATTTTTCAAATGGACAATCATCCTCAGCAAATTTCTAGCTGAGGCTGCTGTTGATGTGAAAACTATACACCAAGAAGACCTGAGTGAGAACTGTAATTTTGCCATGTACCCCCAAGATCATTTCTCCTCCGCTTGTGAATTTCTAGGCTGTGAGAAGTATTTCTTTCTCCTACAGTGCAATATACCTCTAGTATTTCATTTCCTTTGTTTTTCTCTTTTTTTTTTCTCTCTCTCTTTTTTTTTTTAAAGTGTTTCTATTCTTTTCCTGGCCTCCAAATCTTATTTTTCTTTTATATGTGTATAGCCTGTCTTCTGAGATTTCAACATTTCTTTTAAGGAAATCTTCCTTCATCTCTATTAGGTTGTATATTATTACTTTTCTTTCTATACTAATTTTGTTCCAATAGTAAGACAGAAGCATATTTTAAAACTAATTAGGATCTTTTAGGACTTTTTTGACCAATGAAAATTTTCTCTATAATCATCCTAAATTTTTATTAAAATTAAGGTAAAATATACATATATTGAGATTAAAAGATCTTACATATGCATATACTGGTGAGTTTTTTTTTAAAAAACATTAAGATAGTTTTCACATTAAGATACAGAATATTTCCATTATCCCATAAAGTTTCCTTGTGTTCACTTTTCTAGGCAAGTCCTATAACCATAGATGAGAAAGGTTATGATTTCTGTGTCATAGATTAGTTTTGTCTATTCTTGAACTTCATAAATGTGGAATCACATAGTTTATACTCACTTCTAGCTTCTTTTGCTCAATATAATGGTTTTGAGATTAATTTATGTTGTTTCCTCTGTCAGTACAGTAGTTTTTTCTTTGTTGTTGAAATTACAGAATAATATTCTACTAAATGAATGTACCTGAATTTAATATAATTTGTTTATTGTTATTCATTGATTTTTTTTCTCATTTTTTGGCAATTATGAACAAAATTGCAATAAACATTCTTGTAGAAGGCTTTTGGGGACACACATTGTTATTTCTCTTTCTCTTATTACTAGGGGTAGGATACCTGAATCATACGGTAGTTGTATATTTTCTTTATAAAAAATGCCAAATTGTTTTCCAAAGTAGTGTTCCAGTTTATGCTTCCACAAGCAAAACTTTCAGTTGCTCCATATCCTTTCCAGTATTTGGTTTTGACAGTCATTTTAAATTTAGCTATTCTAATGAGTGAAGAGGCATTTTAGAGTTTTTAATTTTCATGTCCTTGTTGACTAATGATGGAAAATATTTTTGATCTAGATAGGTTTGGTTATTTTTTATTGGAGCTGATCTGTGTTGGGTTTGTGTTCTGTCCAGTATGTGGTCATTACACTAGGTTTTGAGCCTTTCTTCTAAAACCAATCTTCCAGAGATTTTGACTGAATGATGAAAATGCTTAGTGAGATGTCTTCATTCTTGCTTGATTAGAGTTATATCCCAACATTGTATGACTTCTGATATCTCTACTCAGTTAGAAGTCGTGTATGTAACTGATACCCTCTGCTAGACCTTATGGATTCTTTCTTTTTTTCTTTTTTTTTACATCCCCCCACATTCTTCCCTTTTGGCAATCATCACATTATTCTCTATATCTGTTTCTGTTCTATTTATTCATCCGTTTCTTTGTTTTTTTTTAGATTCCACATGTAAATGAAATCATGTTATTTGTTTTTCTCTGTCTGACTTATGTCAGTTAGCTTAACACCCTCTAGGTCCACCCATGTTGTCAACAGGTGGCAGAATTTCACTTTTTTTTTTATTGCTGAATAATATTCCATTGTGTATTTATGCCACTTCTTCTTTACCTGTTCATCTATTCATGGACATCTAGATTGCTTCCATATCTTTGCTATTACTAGTAATGCTGCAATAAATGTAAGGGTGCATATATCTTTTCAAATAAGTGTTTTCATTTTCTTCAGGCAAATACCTAAAAGTAGAATTGCTAGATCATATGGCAACTCTATTTTTAATTTTTTGAGGAACCTTCATACTGTTTTTCACTACACTAATTTGCAATCCCATTAACAGTGTACCAGGGTTTCCTTTTCTCCACATCCTTGCCAGCACTTGTTATTTGTTGATTCATTGATGATAGCCATCCTGACAGGTGTGAGGTGATATATCATTGTGGCTTTAGTTTGTATTTCCCTGATGCTTAGTGATGTTGAGCATCTTTTCATATGTCTGTTGGCTGTTTGTATGTCCTCTTTGGAGAAATGTCTACCAGGTGCTCTGCCCATTTTGTAATTGGATGTGTGTGTGTGTGTGTGTGTGTGTGTGTGTATGTGTATGTGTGTTGTGTTGTATTAGTTCCTTATGTATTTTGGATATTAGCCCCTTATCAGATATATCACTTGTGAATATCTTCTCTAATTCAGTAGGTTTTCTTTTTGTTCTGTTGATGAGTTCTTTCACTGTAAAAAAAAAACAACTTTAATTTGATCTAGTCCCATTTGTTTATTTTTGCTTTTGTCGCCCTTCCCTGAGGAGACATAGCTGAAAAGATATTGCTAAGAACAATGTCAGAGAGTTCACCGCCTATATTTTCTTCTAGTTTTATGGTTTCAGAACTTATATTTAAGTCTTTAATCCATTTGAGTTTATTTTTGCTTATGGTATAAGACAGTGGTCCAATTTTTTTTTTACATGTATCTGTCCAGTTTTCCCAACACTGCTTATTGAAGAGACTGTTTTTACCGTGTTGTATATCCTTGCCTCTTTTGTCGTAGATGAATTGATTATATAAGCAAGGATTTATTTCTTGGCCCTCTATTCTATTCCATTGATCTATATATCTGTTTTTATACCAGAATCATATTATCTTGATTATTGTAGCTTGTTTGTAGATTATTGTACTGTAGTTTGATATCAGGGAGCATGATACCTCCCACTTTGTTTTTTCTCAAGATTTCTTTGACTATTCGAGGTCTTTTGTGGTTCCATATAACTTTTAGGATTAGTTGTTCTAATTCTGAGAATGCCACTGACATTTTAATATGGGATTGCATTTAATTTGTATACTGCTTTATTTTGACAGTATTAATCCTCCCAACCGTGAGCAAAGCAAATCCTTCCATTTATTTGTATCTTCTTCAATTTCTTTCTTCGGTCAGACCTTATAGATTCTTGCCCTGCACTTATTCAGCCCAGCCCTGGTTCAAGGACTTATAAGGAAACTCCATGAAGATATTTTTGTCATCCCCTCTGGCACTTCCTTATTTCCCCACACCCAGGTCCACAATATCCCATCACTACAGCAGCCCAGACTTCCGCCTTTGCCTTCTCACCTCAACTAAACTCTCACACTTGGTTGGACTTTGTCTTTCTACACCATGGTCCAAAAAGTGCTCCTGGATGAAAAGCTAGCTGAAACACAGGGTGCATCTCGTGTTTCCCTATTCTCAATGGTCACGATTCTACACTGGCTGATTTCCAGTGCTTAAAAATAGTTGCTTCATATAGTTTGTCCACTTGATAATTATTTACAGAGTGAAGGGAAGCCTGGTACCAGTTACCCTATCATGGTTGGAAGCAAGATTTTCTCGTTTTTTATTTATCAGTTACCTCTTCTAGGGTAAATACATAAGTATTCAACAGTAATCTCCTTTTATTATTGTTTTCTATTTTTTTCACTCAAATTACTAATCATCCTAGATGATAATTATCTATATATACATGCCAACATATCCTGGGATATCATAACCAGTTTATGGTGGGTTGAAAGTTTTTTGTAACTAAAAATACACAGAGTGTGGATGTTGGTGAATAATGTTTTTGTTTTACTATAGTAAGCGGGATTTAAGGTTGATTATTTAACAGTATCACTCTTATTTGCTTGCATTCTTATATGCTTCCTTAAGCTGATGAGAGAACATTAAATCTACAACTGTGAATTTTGTATAACCTTGCATATAACTGGGAATATATCTTATATCATCATCTGTTATGCATATCAGGAAAAAAGGGGGATGAATTTTTAATTTATGAGGTTTTCTCTAAAGAGGGTTTAAAAGTTTCGTGCTGTTTTTAACTTATATTCTATTTCTGCATATTAAAGACAATAAACTAATCTAAATATATGGTAATGGAAGAACTGACTCTGGGTGGAGAACACACAATGTGATATATAGATGATGTATTATAGAATTGTACACCGGAAACCTATGTAAGTTTACTAACCATTGTCACCCCAATAACTAATGAAAAAAGAACAAAAACACAAATAACCCCCCCAAAAACAACAACAACAATAAAACACAAAAAAACATTTGAGGCAGCAGATTGTAATGAAAGTAGCACCGGACTTGAGAGAAGTGCTGTGATTTTTAGATCTAGCTTTCTGCAATGTTCTGCCATATCATTCAATCAATCTAGATCAGTTTTTCCTTATTATTTATAAAGTGAACAAATATACTAGATAATTTTAATGTTCTTTTTACTTATCATTCTAGGTTTTATTATTGTAAGTGGGAGAAAGCTTGCCTTAAATGAAATTCAGTTTTAAGGAACTTTGTTTTAATTAATATACTATTGGGGAAAGTTGAAATAAGTCTTATTATGGAAAAAATGAGAAAACACAAGCTATTCCACAGTGTTGAGTGCCACTGTACTTCTAGCATATGTGATTAGAAATTTCATTTTATTATTTTGTATTAATTGGTAACTACTATGAATTTGACACTATCTTCCATATTAAATATTTAGCCTGACAGGCATTAGGGACATAAAATAACTTAATGATTATCGGATTTTTAAAAATCTTACAAATAAATGGACCTGAACAGGTAGAGCTGTAGATGGTCATTCATAATCATTCATATCGTTTCACCCACACAATTTTATATTTAAAAGTGCCACAGGCCTATTGTCCTGTTTTGCAATCATATTCACAAATATGCTTTGGAATTGGCTTTAGCAGTTTAATTTCTCTTACTGTTGACATTCTGTTTTCTGAGATTCTCATGGGATCTTCTTATTGCTAGTCTGATAAAAAAAAATCCATTTCCACTTGCTGCAACCAATTTTCATTTTCATGGCTTTATTAAAAAGTATATGAAACAAAGATGTTAAGTGTGTATGTCTTCTTTGAGTTTATATTTGCTGATTCAAAGTTTAAGAGAGCTCTATTAGTGCAACCAAGAATTACTTTTGTACTATAAACCAATTTACATCCATTCCTCTGGCCTTTATTTGACTTCCACCTTTTAAACGATTCCCAGATCTTTTATTCCCTTAATGATTTAGAGGTTAATAATTTCACTGAAGCAGAATACAATGAAGAGAAGCATGAAAGGAATTCTTCAAGATTTAGTAATTTTGATGTCCTTTTCATATGTGAGTTGTTAAAAGGAAGAGAGTCATTGAAAATGTAATTTTTAAAAGATATTTCTTAGAGTATGCTGGTAATATCCTGAGTAGGATGATGAGGAATAGAAAAAATACACAGCATTTTTTTTTTTTTTTTTTTAGCTGAGCCATCCTGCCACCAGTTGGCAGCTCAACAGCAACTCAGCTCGGGCTGGCATTGAACCACCGTTGCTCAGAGCTCAGCTCACATTCTTGAGCAAGCTCTTAACCAACTGAGCCACTCAGCCAGCCGAGGAATAGAAAAAATAGCAATGATTTGCATGCTCTTGGTTTTTCCTATGTCAGGAATTATTAGATACTGCTACAGAGTCCCAATAGAAAAATGGGAACAAAAGGAATAACTATTGGTTTATGCAGTAGCCAGGGCTCAAGATATGAAACACATAGAAATAAAGCAGATGAGGATGGAATTTCCAATTTGAATAAAGATCATGAGAAATAGATATTGGAAACTAAATAGAAGTCATAAGCACCAATAAATTATAGTATTTTTTATTGTTTTATTGATATCTTCATATCATTGTTTCCATTGGATTCTCACAATAATCCTGTAAAACTAAGCTCAAGATATTATCTCATTTTTATAATTAAGAAATCTGAAACCCTTAGAATTTAGGTGGTTTGTCCAAGTACACATGCTTTTAATGTGGTAGATACAGCACTAGAATTGATGTTTTCTCTCCCTTTTATCAGTGTTTTCCTACATGATCCAGTCATATGTGTTTTCAAATACTTGGAGACTCATGTTAAAACACTCCTTTTAGCTAGTCAGAACCTAGAGGAATGAGCTCATCTAGATAATTAATTATACCATATAGCTGAAAGAATACTTTGTTTCTTTAATTTTTTGTGGTGGAATAGTGTAATAAAATCTTTAATTTTTTTTAGTAGCTGGTAGTTATGATATTAGTTATTATCAAATGCTATAACATTATGTATAAATATGCTGAGATACTGGGATAAATGAACCACAGGTATAAAATATAATTTAGGTGTTTTAAATTGGTATAACACTACCTATTAATTTTTGAAGGTCATGACTGCAAAACTTTTTCTTTTTAGCTGAGCCATCCTGCCACCTGTTGGCAGCTCAATGGCAACTCAGCTCGGGCTGGCATCGAACCGCTGTTGCTCAGAGCTCAGCTCGCACTCTTGAGCGAGCTCTTAACCAATTGAGCCATTCGGCTGGCGCAAAACATTTTAATAGTTGATAAATCAATATGAAACATCTACTGTCATTTGTTTATACTTGCCATTTCCCATTTATGGCAATTGTCCATTTTCTTTTGAAAATAACGATCTAATGTTTCTCCTACTTATTATTTCTCTCAAGAGAAATTTTAGTATAACTGCCTAATTGCTGCTGCTTGTCAATTATTTCATGCTTTATACAGGTAGGACAATTAAGTTCACAAACTCATCCTAGGAAAGGTGCTACATACCTCATAGGTATGGTCACCTTCATAGTACTCCCCTTGGGAAGCTATGCGCCAACACCAGCGCCTAGTCCCCCCAAAGCAGTTTTGGAACTCTTTTTCTGGAATGGCCATCAGAGTTGTCATTGGATTACACTTGATGTCCTGAATGTCATTAAAATGTCTTCTTTTCAATATTTCCTTTACCTTTGTATAAAGAAAGAAGTCACTGGGGACCAGATCAGGTGAGTAGGGAGGGTGTTCCAATACAGTTATTTGTTTACTGGCTAAAATCTCCCTCACAAACAGTGCCTTGTGAGCTGGTGCATTGTTGTGATGCAAGAGCCATAAATTGTCGGCGAAAAGTTCATATCGTCTAACTTTTTCACACAGCCCTTTTAGCACTTTCAAATAGTAAACTTGGTTAACTGCTTGTCCAGTTGGTACAAATTCATAACGGATAATCCCTCTGATATCAAAAAAGGTTAGCAACATCGTTGCAACAAGTTGTCAAACTTAATTGTCCCACCTCGTATATCTTGAGCAAAACCTGTAGATAGAATACAAAATGACAGAAAAGAAACTTCTTGTTTGCACCTCATGGGATGATGTGAACCAGCCCCAAGAAATGGACTAGCACTATATTGTGAGACTTTGCTCCCTGAGAGATGAGACTCTTGGCAGTCAGCTTGATCTGCAGAAATAGTGTTCTATCCTTTTCCTTAGGTGAGAAAGATTTCCAGGCTGTTCATTCTATAGAATTGTTGGGTAGACATTATGTGTCAATGTGTATGGTAACGAGAAGAGATGTTGGATCATCCTGAGAGGAATCCAAGGTCAAACATAGTTCTTCACCAACTTGTCTTGTCAAGAGATGAGTGCTCTTGCTTTGGATAGGAGGTCAGAGTGAATCTTAGACAACTGGAAAACCAGGTGCAGTGAAAATAAGCCAGAATAGGGAAAGCAGAAAGGGAAAATTCTGGAAAGGCTGATGTGGCTATGCTTGTGAGTGGTTTACTTGCACTTCTGTGGGTTGGACTAGCCTGCTTTTTAAAAATGGGTTAGGATGGATCAGACAGAAGGACATGCTGGAGGTCCTGGTGGGCAGGCCTCAGGAAAGCTGATAATTTGCAGGAATAGTTTAAATGTGTGTGTGTATCATGGTGCCCTTTTGTATTCATGTCAGGAAATCAGTTAGTATCTGAGTCCTTTTCTTTTATTATAGCTATGTGTTTAGGAAAATATTCTGATAATTTGTTTCCTGTAGGTCAAAGATCTCATTTATTTGGCTATTTTTAAAGGTTGTTTTTATTGATTTCTTTATTGTAACTGTTATATGCTGTATGTAGGTAAGATGAGAATCTGTGTTTCAGAGGTGTGAATATGTGCTTGTCTTTTTGAAAGGTAGATTAATGATCTTTGTTAAATATTGGAGGGCATCTATGGCTACATTTATTTTATAAAATTTAGTTCACTCACTATCGATCGAACTTGCATCATCTTTGTAACCAAGATAACTAAGACAGTAAAATTTAGCAGGAAAAGATAGATTTAAGTCCACATGATTGGTGTCCTGGGCTAACTTGGGAGACCTGCTCTTATTTCCACACAGAAATGCTTCAGTTGTGTTTATAAGATAGAATTCAATATGGCAAACATAGTTTATAACAGACCTTTGACATCTGTGCTTTAGTTGTGATTTATACATATACTTTATGAAGGGAATGTTTTCTCCTAAATTTCCATTACCTAAGCAAGTGAAGCGATAGCTCCCTAAAAGAATGACAAGTATAAACTGCTAGGATTTTTAATTGCCAATATTCTAGAAGACTGTTGTTTACTATGTATGCTTGTGATTTCTGGGGTTTTGTCCATAGGCTCTAACTTCAGTTATCTGGCTGCTGATGGGAGCAACTACATCAATTTCTGATTTTCTGTGTTCTCACTGAAAGGGTTAGGATTTGTCCAAAGTGTGTGCACAGTCCTAGTACCTGAAAGCTTGTATTCCTATCAATGTCCTTGTTGGGGCAGTGTTTCTCTCTGTGCTTTTTATCCACCATAATGGAAAAATACTGACTCTTTTTCAAAAGAATATTGAGAGTAATAATTTCAGTAATCAAAACTCATATATATTTAAAATTTTAAAAAGTGGCATTTATGCTTAATATGGGTCAAATATGTGGTAATGGCAGGAGAACTAACTCAGGGTGGTGAACGCACAATGCAGTATATAGATGGTGTATTATAGAATTGTACCCTTGAAACCTATATAATTTTACTAACCAATGTCATCACAATAAAATTAATGAAAATTAAAGAAAGAAAAATCGGAATTGAGCTTAATGATCACAAAATAAAATTGATTTTAACCTTTACAATATGTTTAGCAATTCTTTTCTACCTTGAAATTATGAAGAACATTTAATAACATAATCTTGGGTTTCAGTGCTAAAAATATTGCCAGTTCTGTTCCTTCTCCTTATACAACAGTAAAATTGGATTTCTTATTATCTTCAAAAATATTTTTAAAAAGTCTGAAATTCCATGAAATCTCCCAAGGTATTCTCAGCTGGTATACTCATATATCAGAAACTTGTAATTAAGGACATATCAGAATTGCATCTATCAAAAAGGATGCCATGACTAAAATGAATATTGAAATCTGTTTTAACAAATCTAAGTGTTTTTGTCTTTGAGGTTTAGATGACATTATTTTTGGTAAGAATTTAAAAGATGCCTTTAAATATTGACACAAGACACATCAGTACTTCATTTAAAATGTATGGTAACAAGAAAGCAGATTGTCATAATAGTCAAATCTCAGAGGACCAAAACTCCTTTTATTATAGGTTTTATATCACTTATGTGGTTTTTGATTGTCATACTGCAGGTTAAGAGTAGGCAAACACTATAAAATGTAATGTTCGATTTGAATTTTAGTGCACTGAAAAAGTTGTGCAGAAGGGTTTGCTTCGATAATAGCAGTATCGTAGATTGGTTATATAGGCTAGCCACATAGAATGAATAAAGTAGTAAATGCTAATAATATCCTATCATATTTAACACTGTTTAATGCTAACATTGTTGGTTGTGCTCTGATCCCTGGCAAAATCAACTCTTGTTCTTGATTTCCTCTTAATTACATTTGGAAGTTGAAATATAATTTAAATGGTAGGTGGACTATTGTTTGTCTAAGAGTGTCTTATAAACAATAAAAATCAAATAGTGTAGATAGGTTAGAAATTACATGTAGTATATATTAATGTTATTTTGCTGTCAAATATTAGTTATTTAATCTCAGAGAGCACTTACATAATAAAACATGTGGAAATAAATCTAAAGTTACATGATTGGATAAGGAATGAGAAGAAATAAACACTAATTGTTATCTTTAGTTAACCTACAAGCAGAACAAACAGGACAGTTTAGAGAGCTATCGCCAAAGAATGAAAAATAAGTGCATTTTTTTCACTGTGATTAAAAAATTTCCATTATATTATAAATTCTAGAAGGGCAAGTACTATGTATTCCTTCTTCAAGGTTATATCTTCAATAAAAGTCAAACATATTTGCATTTACTTCTGTCATATAATCCTGTCAACTACAACTAGGAGCCAGATCATTCATATTTTTTTAACATTATCACCCCAACCCCTGCCTAAAGATCATGAGACTTAAAAGTAGTTCTAAATATAATACTGAGGCATAGAGTCTATCCTGTTACTTGTTCTTGAATTTAAAGATTATTTGTTTCAGTGGGAACACTAAACAGGTATGATCAGGTAGACAATACACAAACCCATTTCTCAAAAATCAGAGATGAAAGCCCACGGTATAAACCAAATATGAGTTATTTTGTGGATAATGTGGAAATAAAATATTTTTCAAGAAACACAAACTCCCTGGAAAATATTTATAAATGGTTTATAAAAAAACCCCGAAAGCTAGACTATATTAAATGGTGAAAAAAACAGCCATCATGCACTTGAGTGAAATATTGGAAGAACAGCTGATTTTTGTGCAAATTGGAGAAAACATGAGCCACCTGTTATGTGAATTATATAAAGAAAATGGGGACTGAGTCTGGTCTTCACATTCCAAAACAAGTAAGCCCTGTATTCCACAGAGAGATTACTGAGCTGGCCTCTACGTGTGTCTCTCTCTTTCTCTCCCTTTTTTATTTTGATGTGGTTTCATTCAATATCAATCGTGACTGAATAATTTCAGTCTCTTTCAGTCTAGGTATTGTACCAGCTATACTATTAGGGAAACCATGTGGTCTTGGTAGGACTATAAGCATGAAAATTCTAGCTTCCATAATATGATGACACCAGTTAGTATGGATTTCAGAATGGCACATGCATCTGTCTATATGGATACATTAAAATGATGTATTTGATTGCAGTTCCCAACAGAGAGCACATACATCAGCCTTTGGCTATCACAAGACATACTTGAAGGGAATTAGACCCTTAGGGTTACTATGGAAATGGCTGTCACAGCAATACTTCAGAGATAATGCCTGAGTATATGTCAGTATTGCAGTGGACCATTTCAGTAATATTTTCTTCCACAAAACTAGCTGTGCCACAAAAGCTCAGTTGCTAACGTTGAAAGAAATGAGTTACAAGTAAGATGCAGCAAAGAACAATAAGCATACTTCAAAAATGGTTGTATTTGCAAAGTGAAACTAAACAGTCATGTCAATAAGTTTGACGTATAGAAAATGCAGTGTTTTGTGGTTTCTTTCTACTTCCTTGAAAACATTAAGGGAAAAGTGTTCCTAGAAAAGCAAAACATTTTGAAAACATTCTAGAAATGACATGATTTTATCTTGCTGGAAGATTACAACTTTAGTAGAGAGTAATGTATTTTTCATAAAAAGGCAGTTGGTATTTCAAAGGGTTTCTATCATAACTTTAAAAGAAGAAATAATTTAAGTGCTTCACTTCTATCTTCCTACTGACCTGTCTTTTATTACAACCTACATTTGGCATCCCACTTAGCTGTTTGTGAGATTTTTAATGGTGACCTTTGCACAGAAATTCTGACATTCTTATAAGTGTTTAACTGTAATTCTAGCCCCCAACTCAATATGCCTAACCTCTTCAGCACTCATAAAGCAGTAAAAATGCAAGAAAATATAGAGACCATTAGTACTATTCTAATTCTTGTTAGCTTTCCAAGAGACTTCAAATTCTTCATAAATTTCTAGAGTTCCAGAACAAATACTTTAAGAGAATATTAACATAAGGAGAGCATACTGATCCTTTGGTAGGTAACTTAATGGTGTCCTCTTGAGTTTAAGGAATGCAGTGTAACATATTTTATGACTGTTTCTTCAAGATGAATATCCTAAGCTGTTAAAATAAAGCCAAACCTCTCAGAGGAGTTGGTGTGACGATGTCTCTGCATGAAGGTGAGGAACAGAGGAGAGGTGATTGAACTCTCTACTTACCACCTTGTTTTAGGGGTGGTATATGAGTATTCTAGGGTTGGAATAACAAATCACCACAAACTGGGTGTCTTAAAATAGCAGAAATGTATTTGTTTACAGTTCTGGAGGCTAGTAGTTTGAAATAAAGGTGCTGGTGAAACTGGTTCCTTGTGCAAGCTCTGAGGAAGAATCTCCTTCATGCCCAGTTTCTGGTGGTTGCTGGCAACCTGTGGCATTCCTTGGCTTGTAAATGCATCACCCCAATTGCTATCTCTGTTTCCACATAGTGTTTTTCCTATGTATCCCTCTGTGTCTTCAAATGACCTTCTCATAGGGACATCAGTCATTTAATTTAGGGCCCATTTTAATCTAGTATCACCTCATCTTAACTAATTACATATGAAAGAAACCTATTTCTCAGTGAGCTCTCTTTCTGAGGTTTCTAGTGGACATATGTTTTTGCAGACATTATTTAATCCAAAACAGAGGGGCAGTTTTAAGTCATACCTGTCTTATTCTGATGGAGTTTTGAGGTGCACATTCTTACTGTTCACCAGTGTCACCAACTTTCCTCACCGTTTTGTACTTATGGAAAGCAATATTTCCTGGCCCCTTTGTACTGGGTGGGACTAGGTGACTATTCCTTCTCAATAGCCTCTGACTGGGAGAGAGAGGAATTACTTTGGGGGTTAACTACTTAAGAGCTGTTTGGGGGCCAACCAAGTGGCGTGGTGGTTAAGAGCTGGCTTGGAATGCCAGGGGCCCGGATTCGGATCCCAAAAAAAGAGCTGGCTGGGAGTTCTTTTGCTGCTCTCTGTTCTGGTGAAGCCCGAAACCTGGAGTTGAGAAGGAAATGCACAACATCGAGGTTACCTGGATAGTGGAACTTATCTGAGTGAGAAGTAAACTTTTGTTATAGTATGCCCCTGTGATTTTGGTGGTATTTGTTACCAAGGCAAAATATAGGCCATTCAGACCAATGTAAGTTTCTTCAACTTCCAAAACATCTTTGAATATGAGTATATATGCCACAGGTTAATCAGTAGTCTGAACTTGAATCATAAATGGTCTTAACCCATAGTTTTTATTTCAGACATGTGTCTTCTTCTTGCCTGAAAATTCAGTTCTATTCACACTAATTAATTGAATACATTTATGTTGAGAATGACTTATGCATATATATGTAGAAAATGTTTGATTTATGTTATCTTTGACACTCAGCAGTGTGGGCATATGAAATCAAAGGCTGGTGTTGAACTCTTAAAAAAGCTATTTGTGCTAAGAGAGTTATGGCATATATTTTTGTCATTTAACTATTATAAAATTCCCAGTGGTACTATCTTGGCAGGAAATAAGACTTTAAAAAATGATGTTTCTATATCAAACAAAAATTTGTTGAGCTGTGTTTTAAATCCTAGAGTTTAGCTTCAGAGGAAAAGCTTTTATTATTGAAAACAAAAATGTTAATCTATAGACCATCTTACATTGGCTGCAAAGAATGCTGTGACATTTCAGACACGTGTTCAACTTCCAACTCCGTAATGAGTTTATTTTGAGTCTATTTATATACAGTTCAGTTGAAGGGTAAAAATGAGAAGTTATACATAAATGGCAGGGGTCCAAGACTGATGTCAGTTAAGCAATGATTTTATGTGTAATAGAACCCCTCCTGGGATGTCTGAAGCTCTTTCTAGAATGTTATATAAAATCTCAGCACTAAAAGATAATGAGGAAATTTATTTGAAACGGAAAGAATACATTTATTCCCCAACGAGATTGGACTTGAAAATGCTTCAAAGTTTGAAGGTCAGTGTTCATCGATTAGAATATGCTGATCTGTGGGAGAGCTAAATCTGACACAGCATAGAAAATATTCCAGGCTGTGGAATATTGCTGGTTAAATGGCTTTGTTACTACATCATAAAGCAGGATGTCAAGGGTAACCCTCTGCTCTCAAAAATGTTTGTTGTTGTTTTTTTTAATCTCAAAGGGCCCTCAGAAAATTCCTATGTGCTTACTGGCATGGGTGACTTAGAAAGGATCAAAGTCTTCTAGAGGCCTTGAAACCAATCTGGTCTCTTGACATCTCTCAAAATGAAGATGATCTTGAGCTTAGAAAGATATTGCATTGCCCTTAATACAATCCCAGCTACTGTAGATTTGTACAGCTCACTGGAGCCCATTTCCTCTCATATTCACAGTTCTGATATTCACCCCAAATTCTTTTTGTTCAACAAATATTTACTATCTCCCATGTTCAGGATTTTTCCAGAGTTGGGTGTGCAGTGATGAATCTTACAAAAGTAGTCCCTATACTCCTGAAGCTCAAAGTCAAATAGAAAAAACAGGCATTGTATAAACAACCAAATAGGTAAAAATTATGATTCTGTTTTATGAATGATTTTATAAAAGATAAATACAATAAATGATCACATCCTCTCTTTATTGCCTCACCTCCCATGAAGGAGCTCAGTCTGATGATACTTGGGCTGTTTGAAAGACCCCATTTTGAAAATTAAGAATAGAATTACCATATGACCTAGCAACCCCTCTCTTGGGTATCTACCCAAAAAATATGAAAACTTTTATCCATAAAAATATATGTACTCCAATGTTCATTGCAGTTTATTTATGGTGGCCAAGACATGGAAGCAACCAAAGTGTCCTTTGATAGATGATTGGATAAAGAAGATGTGGTACATATACACAATGGAATACTATTCTGAGGTAAGAAAAAATGAAATAATGCCATTTGCGACAACTTGGATGGATCTTGAGATTATTATGCTAAGCGAAATAGGTCAGAAAGAAAAATTCCAGGACCATATTACTACAATAATATGTGGGATATAAAACTGAAAGCAACAAAGGGACAAGACAAACAAAGAAATAAACTCATAGACACAGACAACACATTAGTGGTTACCAGAGGGTAAGGGGGGAAGTAGAAGAGGGTAATGGGGATTACATATGTGGTGAAGGAAGGAGAACTGATTCGGGTATAATACGTATATAGATGATGTATTACAGAGCTGTACACTTGAAACCTACATAATTTTACTAACCATTATCGTTCCAATAAATTTTTAAAAAATGACTCCATTTGGAGTTGCAGATAGATCTGTACTTCTATATAGTTAGTCTACTGTTTCCTGTCAACATATACAGTTTTGATCCTCTGAAATTTTAATTGCTACTGTTGAGTATATGTGATTTTTTATTTTTTTAAATTAAAACCTGCTAGTCCTGGCAAATGTCTGCTTTTCTGGAAAAAAATGAAATTTAGCCATATCACCATAGAATTTTCTCTCATCTACAATTATATTTATTCCAAGTGCTGAGTAAATGAACTATATGTTATATATCTTTACATCCTTCACAGCACAGAGCTGAATGCTTGTCAGTAGGAGGTACTATTAGGTATTAGTTGAATGGGGGAGATATTAAATACCATGTTTTATATGAAATGATGGCTTAAGATTGAAAAGAAAAAGTAACAGGTATATAGAGAAAGGGATATGACTTCAGACCTTTGACAGTAACTCAGAAAAAAATGGCATTTCCATAAATGTTAAAATATTTTAGGACACTTGAAAGGTATCTATTAAGAACTCAGCTCCTAGACAGGGGCAAGATGGCGGCTGTGAGGAGGGCTCCATGAAATCTCCCCTGGAAATAGCCACAATTTGAACTTCTAATACGCTTCAAAGAGACATCTACTCATCACACAGAGCAACTAAGAGTTCCACACAAGGAATACTGGAAGGTGGGCAGGCCGGGCGAGTAGGGGAAGAAGACAGCGAGATGCGTGAGGTGCAGCCCGCACCCGCGGCTGCTGAGTCACGGTGAGTGTTGCCCCGGCTCGCTCCCTGCGGCCCGGCCCTCCTAGAGTTCAGCAAGAGCGCGTTGGTTTGCAGTCTGAGGCAGAAGCCTCAGGCCGGGCAAGTGCGGGAGGACAGAGAGGAGACGACTGTGCAGAGGTACGAGCTGCACCCACGGCTCACCGGGTCCCCAGGAAGCAGGGTGCAGAGCCCCACAGCGACAGGGCAAGATCAATCCCTGCACCCTCCCGGTTCAGGGATCAGTCTCTGCGTCCACCGGGTCCCGCGGAGCGCAGAAGCCTGAAACCTGGGAGCAGGGGGAAACAGAGGACTCGCCCGCGGAGACGCTGCGCGCGCCGGCCAGAGACACAGGTCCCCGAGAGACGGAGTGGGGATCTGAACCTCGCGGCAGGGGGCGCGCAGTCCCTTAAACCCCGGCAGTCTCTTCCGGAGAGCAGCAGGAACTCCGCTGGATCATAAGAGGCAAAGGCCTTAGCTTAAAACAGTGTTGGAACTGTGGCTTTGTTTATTTTTATGTTTTTTATTTTTTTTTCCTTTTTCTACTCTTGAACAGAAAGCAAAAAAAACCAATAACCCACCCACTCCCACAAACTTTGGCCCCCGCCAAGACAGTCTTAAACTGACTCCTGAATGGAGCAATAGGGTCAGACTAGGAAGATATTCCTACCTGCAGGGGGTTGAGAATTTCCACCCCAGTAAAGGCTGCAGAGTGAGACTACCTACCCCGCCCCCACCTTTATGCAAGGCTTGGGGGGCAGGGCAAGTTCACCTGCTGAGGCACTAATTAACAGATTCTTAGCAGCTGGCTTTTGGTAGTGAGGAATTCTTTAATTCTCCACAGCTGTCAACCGAAAGAGTGCCCAGAGACACTCATTGAGCCTTTGGGAGTGCAGCCTGCCTTGGGACAGGCAAAAGCAAAAAGGCAGTGACTCTGTAAAAACCACCAATCACACGTCACAACCACACTCAAGTACAGCAAACCTGCAGTGCCAGGATCACAATAGGCATCAGTTGGCCTACTGTTCCCACAAGACGCACAGGAATTTTTGTATAGCAGACAAACTGAAGAGAGCTTCGTGGACTTTAAAGACCGGCATGGGTATTTTTGGTTTGTTTGGTTTTATTCTGTTTTGTTTTCCCTTTATTGGCTGCTTATCTTGGTTGTTTTTGTTTTTTATTTCTATTTCATTCTTATCATTTTGTAGTTTTTATTATAAGCATATGTATAGGTGTATATAGGTGAATATAAGTCCATATATATGGGTGTGTAGACAAATATATATATATGTTTCTTTTTCTTTCTTTTCTTTTACTTTTTTCCCCACCCTCACTTTCTGTCTTATTTTATTCATTCTTCTCACTGCTATACTTTTCCTCTTTTCCTTTTTTCTGCAAATTTTACTTTTTTTAATTTTTATTCTTACTTTTTTATTATTATTATTTTAGTTTATTTTTATTTTTTATTTTTTAGGTATAGCTAATTGGTTTCTCATGTTTATTCTATTTTTTATTTTAGGATATTGTAGTTTATTTTGTTTCCTCTTCTGTTATTATTGTGTGTGTGGTTTTTGTTTTGTTTCTGTTTGTTTTCTTCATTAGTATGATTGATATTTCTGTACAAGTTGACTGTAGTTTGATGGTTTCCTTTGGTGGCTGCGGAGGCTGTTCTTGTTGATCTGTTATGCTCTAAAATCACTCTGCAGCACTGGATCCAAACAAACAGACACAAGAATCATGATACCTGGAGGCCAACTTTAGATAAAACCAGAGCATTTCTGGGTTTGACATACAAGAGTCACACCCAAAAGGAAGTTGCTACAGGTACTAGGGCCCATAGGGTCCAAGTTTCATCAGAGGGGTCAATCCTCTCACAGCAGCTCATAAACTGCAGACGCTGCTGATCCTCACAGCTAATCAATCTGGGAGTCAATCCCACCTACTGACAAACCAAAGTAATCAAAACTAAAACTTCAACAAGTGAAGACGCACGACACAAGGAACACCTCAGATACAAGCACAGGAGAATAGGGAGACTGAGTAATTCAAATATAAAGGACACACACCATATAAGTTCACCCAGAAAAGACTGAGAAACCTGGGGGATCTATCTATTATATTGAAGCAAACACAAAGAGTAAGCCAGAATGGGGAGACAAAGAAACACAACACAAATAAAAGAACAGAAGAAACTTCCTGATCAGTGGAAATAGAGCAAATAGAGGTAACCAACCTATCGGAGACAGAGTTCAGAACACTGATTATTAGAATGTTCAAGGAAATTAATGAAAATATAAAGAAGGATAGAGAAATCATGAAAAGCAACCAGCTAGAACTTAAGAACACAATTACTGAATTAAATAACAAACTTGATGGAATCACTAGCAGATTGGATGAAGCAGAAAATCGAATCAGTGACTTAGAAGACAAAATAGCAGAGATCACCCATGTGGAACAACAAAAAGAAAAGAGAATGAAAAACATGGAAAATAGTTTAGGAGAGCTGGGGGACAACATCAAACGCAGTAACCAATGGCTCATTGGAGTACCAGATGGAGAAGAGAGGGAGCAAGAGATTGAGAATATATTTGAAGTAATAATGTCTGAAAACTTCCCTAACCTGGCAAAGGACATTGAAATACAAGCTCAGGAAGTGCAGAGAGTTCCAACCAGGATGATTCCAAACAGGCCCACTCCAAGACACATTATGGTGAAAATGGCAAGGGTTAAGGACAAAGACAGAATCCTTAAAGCAGCAAGGGAAAGGCAGCAAGTTACTTACAAGGGTACCCCGATAAGATTATCAGCTGACTTTTCTACAGAAACTTTGCAGGCCAGAAGGGAGTGGCAGGAGGTTTTCAAAGTGATGAAAAATAAAGGCCTACAACCGAGATTGCTGTATCCAGCAAGGTTATCATTTAAAATTGAAGGCGAGTGAAGGAGCTTTGCAGAAAAGAATAAGTTAAGGGAATTCATTACCACCAAGCCAGCTTTGCAGGAAATGCTAAAAGGGCTTCTTTAAGTAGAAGAGAAAAACAACCTAAGAAAGACTACAAACACAAATAACAAAATGGCAATAAATACACACCTATCAATAATAACATCAAATGTAAATGGATTAAATGCTCCAATAAAAAGACATAGGGTGGCTGAATGGATAAGAAAGCAAGACCCCAGCATATGCTGTATACAAGAGACTCACCTCAGATCCAAAGACTCATACAGGCTGAAAGTAAAGGGATGGAGTAAAATATTTCATGCAAATGGTACTGAGAAAAAAGCTGGAGTAGTGATACTTATATCAGATAAAATGGACTTTAAATTGAAGAATATACAAAGGACAAAGAAGGACACTTCATAGTAATGAAGGGATCGATCCAACAAGAGGACATAACTCTAGTAAACATCTATGCACCTAACATAGGAGCCCCTAAATATATAAAACAGATATTGTCAGACATAAAGACAGAGATCAACAGTAACACTATCATAGTAGGGGACTTCAACACCCCGCTGTCACTAATGGACAGATCCTCCAGACAGAAAATCAATGTGGAAACAGTGACCTTAAATGACACATTAGACCAGCTGGATTTAACAGACATTTTCAGAGCATTTCATCCCAAAGCTACAGAATATACGTTCTTTTCAAGTGCACATGGAACATTTTCTAAGATAGACCACATGTTAGGCCACAAAACAAGTCTCAATAAATTTAAGAAGATTGAAATCATTTCAACTGTATTCTCTGACCACAATGCTATGAAACTAGAAATCAATTATAAGAAGAAATCCGGGAAGCTGACAAATAAATGGAGGCTAAACAATATGCTATTAAATAGTGAGTGGGTCACAAATGAGATCAAGGAGGAAATCAAAAGATACCTTGAGACAAACGAAAATGAAAACACCACGACCCAAAATCTCTGGGATGCTGCGAAAGCAGTCCTAAGAGGGAAGTTTATAGCAGTGCAAGCCTACCTAAAGAAGCAAGAAAAATCTCAAATGAACAGGTTATCCTTACACCTAAGGGAACTGGAAAAAGAACAGCAAAAGAGGCCCAAGGGGAGTACAAGAAAGGAGATAATAAAGACCAGAGAAGAAATAAACAATATAGAGAACAGAAAAACAATTCAAAAGATCAATGAAACCAAAAGCTGGTTTCTTGAGAAGATAAACAAAATTGACAAACCTCTAGCCAGGCTCATCCAAAAAAAAAAAGAGAGGGGACTCAAATTAGCAAAATCAGGAATGAAAGAGGGGAAATGACTACAGACATCACAGAAATACAGAAAATTCTAAGAAATTACTGTGAGCAACTATATGCCAACAAATTTGACAATCTGGAAGAAATGGATAATTTTTTAGAAGCATACAACCTTCCAAAGCTAACGCAAGAAGAAACAGAAAATCTAAATACCCTGATTACTACCAAGGAAATTGAATCAGTAATTGACAAGCTCCCAAAAAACAAAAGTCCTGGACCAGACGGCTTCACAAGTGAATTTTATCAAACATTCTAAAAAGAACTATCACCTATTCTTCTCAAACTATTCCAAAAAATCCAGAAGGAGGGAAGGCTCCCAAACTCTTTTTATGAAGCCACTATCACCCTGATTCCAAAACCAGATAAAGACATCACAAAAAAGGAAAACTACAGGCCAATCTCCCTGATGACTATAGATGCAAAAATTCTCAATAAAATATTAGCAAACAGAATTCAGCAATATATTAAGAAGATCATACATCATGATCAAGTGGGATTCATCCGTAGTGCGCAAGGCTGGTTCAACATCCGTAAATCAATTAATGTGATACACCACATCAGCAAAATGAAGGATAAAGATCACAGGGTCATTTCAATAGATGCAGAAAAAGCATTTGACAAAATCCAACAGCCATTTATGTTAAAAACCCTTAGCAAAGTGGGAATACAGGGATCATATCTCAACATAATAAAAGCCATATATGATAAACCTACAGCTAACATCATACTCAATGGGGAAAAGCTAAAACCATTCCCTTTAAGATCAGGAACAAGACAAGGCTGTCCACTTTCTCCTCTTTTATTCAACATAGTGCTGCAAGTTCTAGCCACAGCAATCAGACAACAAAAAAAATAAAAGGCATCCAAATTGGCAAGGAAGAAGTAAAATTGTCATTATATGCAGATGACATGATACTGTATATAGAGAACCCCAAAGACTCCATCAAAAAACTATTGGAACTGATAGACGAATTCAGTAAAGTAGCAGGAAATAAAATCAATGTTCAGAAATCAGTGGCATTTGCATATACCAATAATAAACTAATGGAAAGAGAAATTAAGAAAACTGTCCCATTTACAATTGCATCAAGAACTATAAAAATACCTAGGAATAAATTTAACCAAAGAAGTGAAAGATGTGTACTCAGAAAATTATAAGACACTGAAGAAAGAAATCATAGAAGATAGAAATAAATGGAAACACCTACCATTCTCATGGATAGGAAGAATTAATATAGTTAAAATGTCCATACTGCCTAAAGCAATATATAGATTCAATGCAATTCCTATCAAACTACCAAGGGCATTTTTCACAGAAATAGAAAATATAATCCTAAAATTTATATGGAATCATAAAAGTCCCAGAATAGCCTTGGCAATTCTGAGAAATAAGAACAAAGTCGGGGGGATCACGCTACCAGACATCAAAACCTACTACAAGGCTACAGTAATCAAGACAGTTTGGTATTGGCATAAAAACAGGCACATCGATCAGTGGAAAAGAACAGAGAGCCCAGAAATAAATCCAGGCATTTACGGACAGTTAATCTATGACAAGGGAAGCAAGAATTTACACTGGAATAAGATAGCCTATTCAATAAATGGTGCTGGGAAAATTGGACTGACACATGCAAAAAAATGAAACTGGACCTCCTCCTTACGCCTTATACAAGAACAAATTCAAAATGGATTAAAGACTTAATGTAAGACCTGAAACCATAAAAATCCTAAAAGAAAATATAGGGAGTACATTTGCAGACATTACCCGGAGCAATATTTTTACTGATACATCCCTACGGGCAAGGGAAGTAAAAGAGAAAATGAACATATGGGATTATATCAGACTTAAAAGTTTTTTCACAACAAAGGAAACCATTAATAAAACAAAAAGGAAGCCTACTGAATGGGAGAATATATTTGCCAACGATATATCTGATAAGGGGTTAATATCCAAAATTTATAAAATGTGTTCATGAAACTCAACACCAAAAGAACAAACAACCCAATTAAAAAATGGACAGAAGATATGAAGAGACATTTCTCTAAAGAGGACATACAGATGGCCAACAGGCATATGAAAAAAAGTTCAACCTCACTGGTCATTAGGGAAATGCAAATAAAAACCACCATGAGATACCACCTCACTCCAGTCAGAATGACTATCATCAATAAATCAACAAACAACAAGTGCTAGCAGGGCTGTGGGGAAAAGGGGACCCTGCTGCACTGTTGGTGGGATTGCAGATTGGTGCAGCCACTATGGAAGTCAGTATGGAGGTATCTCAAAGAACTCGACATAGAGCTACCGTTTGACCCAGCAATTCCACTCCTAAGTGTTTATCCTGAAAAAACCAAGACACTTATTCAAAAAAAGTTATGCACCCCTATGTTCATAGCAGCACAATTTACAATAGCTAGGACTTGGAAACAACCAAAATGCCCATCAGTAGATGACTGGATTAAGAAACTGTGGTATATTTATACATTGGAGTATTACTCCCCTATAAAGAATAATGAAATCTTACCATTTGCAATGATATGGATGGACCTAGAGACTATTATGTTAAGTGAAATAAGTCAGTCAGAGAAAGACAAATACCATATGATCTCACTCATATGTGGAATCTGAAAAACTGTATGAATGAGCAAAGTAAACAGAAACTGTCTCATAGATATAGAGGAAAAATCAGGGTTGCTAATTGGGAGGGGGATGGGGATGAGGGAGAAGGGGAAGGGATTAGACAGCAAAGATAGGCAACTACAATATTGCCACTGGGATATGAAAAACAGTTTGGGGAATATAATTAATAATGTAAATATTCTGTGGAATGTCAGATGGTCATAGGTCTTGTTAGGGAGACCATTTCATGGATGAAGTAGAGGTTTGATCACTGCACTGTATAACTAAAACGGAGGTTGTATACCTACTGTAATTGAATATATATAGATAGTTACGGGATGTGGATTATACTGTGGAAGAGAATCAGAGGAAGAGTAATAGATATATATGATATGGGAGGGAGTGGGGTGGCGAATTGGGGGTGGGGGGGTTGTCACTTTGAGGGGTAAAATGTATAACTATTGCACTGTGTTGTACACCTGAAACTAATTTAAAAAAAAAAAAAGAACTCAGCTCCTGATATCTTCAGGAATTTCAAGTGCTTGTTGATGACCTTTGAATCCACATTGACTATCACTGAAAAGGGGTTTAATGAGTTACTGTTTTTGAGATATACAAATTGG
Organism: Aselliscus stoliczkanus; assembly: GCA_033961575.1. Taxonomy (NCBI): domain Eukaryota; kingdom Metazoa; phylum Chordata; class Mammalia; order Chiroptera; family Hipposideridae; genus Aselliscus; species Aselliscus stoliczkanus. The sequence goes on from CM066727.1 coordinate 123,929,004, forward strand.
AAAATTACTGGACAAATGAAATCTATTCTGTCTTTGTATCATGTAGAACTTGCACTTTTACCACTTTTATTTTTATTTATTATTATTATAGTTACAGATGTACAAAACAATGCAATAGTTTTTTTTTCACCCTTTACAAAGTGACTCTCCCCTCTTCTGTCCCCCCATACCCAATATCATACATATCTATTACAATTACATTGACTCCATCCCTATACTCTATTCCACATCCCATGACTATATATGTGTTAAATTATAGTTGACATATAATATTGTTCAGCGGCAGCTTCAGATGTACAGTGCAGTGGTCAGGCCCCTACACCGTCCATGAAGTGGTCTCCCTAAAAGGACATTTTTAAATATACTTTTTATTTCTCTAAATTTAAAATAACCTGCTTAATAAACAAAACTCCTTGTACTGGGGCCACCTAGACATTTCTCCCTGGTCTTCCTGATTCCTGAGTGCCACTGCTTCCACATGAATGCTGTCAAGTTTACATCTGGTATGACCCACTCATATACCTTAAGCCTTTTGATCCACAGGCAACTCATAGACTCTATTTAATGTTACAGACAATCATCCAGGATCCCCTTAGGCTCTTCGCAATTCAGATTCCATCTCTTTTTGACCCTTAACTTAAGGTGCTGCCACCCAAACAGTCATCCCCACCTCAGGTCACTCTGGATCCTCTGATTTCTAGATCTCAATTTTTCTTTCCTCAAATCCAACCTTATTCACTCAGTTAAATGTCAGAATCTCCAATAACTATGTCAGGCAAATGTCAGTGGTAACCTCGCCTCACAAATAATGATCATTGCCTCTCAATGATCTGCTGGTCCATCTATCACCAATACCTGTGAAGTAATAAAACGGTTTAGGATATCAATCCTAAATCCTTATTTCATATCCAGTGGCTTCCTAAAACTAATTTACCCTCGTGGCTGGTGGCCGTTGGCAGCTTTCATCTCGTTGCCAATCTGGACATTTTGCAGCTGGCTTTAGTGAACAGTATGTCCTCTCTCCTGCTGCCTTCCATTCTGACTTTGCCAAATCTGGTCCTAGCTCTGGTTTGCCTTGACCTTGGTCTCTATAACATATCTGACTCTTAGCTGCCATCTTATTATTTTATTTTTCTTCTATGGACCCTCCCTTGACTTTTCCAGGTTTGATGACCTGTTTGTGAATGTTCTCTACTGATATTCATAGTGCCATCACAAACAAGATAATTATTATTGTTAAATAAAAGTGGGTCCTCAGACTTCTGGCTGGTTGGACCCCATTTGATATGGTTGGACATATCAAATTCTTATCATATCTTCCAAGAAACCAAAAGTTTTCTTTAAACTGTATGGGCTTAATGGTATAAAATTTCCTCCTGGTTTACAGCCAAACTTCATTAGTGATGATTAATCATAATAAGCAGGTGAATGAAAAACAGAACATTGCATAGAATTTAAAATGAGAGGACAAATCTCTCTGGATTACCAGGAGGGATTTACCTTTCTAAGTGTTCTGCAAGCAGTTTAAACTAAAAATGTAAATGGGGTAATACTTTGAAAACTATTGATGTGCCTTTTTATTTTGTCTTTTAGACTCTAAGACAATTGTTTTAGTTTGCCTGAGACAACAGTATGCCTGGGAGAGATTAGGATTTGTTACAGAAGAAATACAAAGTACCTGCCCACCCCCCCAAAAAAAAAAAAAAAAAAGAAGAGGAAGAAATAAAGAAGTATGTTGTATGTTATAAGAAAGATTTCTTTGTGGCTTATTTTGCTTAGCTTAATAATCTCAAGATCCATCCTTTATTTTTTATTTTTTGCAAATGGCACTATTTCATCTTTTCTTATGGCAGAGTAGTATTCCATTGAATATATATTCCACAGAAATCACACAGAAAAACTTGAGAACCATATGACTTCACTGATATATGGGATATAAAACTGAAAGCAACAAAGGAACAAGACAAATAAATAAACAAAAACTCTTAGAAAATAGTTTAGTGGTTACCAGAGGGTAAGGGGGAAGGGATGGTAGATGAGGGTAAATGGAGTCAAATAGTTGTATATGGTGATGAAAGGAGAACTGACTCTGGGTGGTGAACACACAATGTGATATACAGATGATGTATTACAGAACTGTACAATTGAAACCTGTGTCATTTTACTTACCATTGTCACCCCAATAAATTTTAATTGAAAAGACTTTTTGGGGTTGAAAGCAGTGCTGGCAGTTTCCTTCCATGATGATAAATCAAACAAGCTATTCCAAAGAGGAGAGTTCCATTATTTTTATATTCCCCATATTTGCAAGTAACTCGTCTTTCAAGCAGCACTTCAGAACCCTCCTATAATGTACAGAGCATAACTGTCCTCCATGAAGTCTTGGGCCAGTGGATTTTGGAAAGAAGGAAGATAGAGATAAACAGAGGAAAGTAAAGCAACCACAGTGGGTCCACATTTTCCCTTCTCTGGGCTTCAGCCCAAAGGTACATTAGAAAAGAGAGGGGATACTAGCAAAGTCAGAGGGAGACCCATTTCCCATTTGAGACTTTAGGAAAAGGATACTTTCAGGAAGTCCTGTAAACAGCTGGTGCACAGATGGCGAGTATAGCCTATTAAGGTAAAAATGGTCTTGAGAATTAGCTTTTCTAAGGCTTCCTTGGTTCCCATGTGGATCTTACCAGAAAGGGGTTACCATTGTTGGGATAAAGTGAGGTCTGTAAGAAGGACCCCCCTAACCAAGACCAAATAAGAGCGTCAGGCAGATCTCAGAGGTTTCCCCAGCAAGATCTAAGGTGAAGGTAGTCAGGTATAAATAACACAAGCTGCAGTGTTTGGGCCAGTGGCAGGCCTCTGAGATACACTAGCCATAGACCTCAGAAGAGAACAGAACAACCAGAATACAAGAGGACAGAGGGCATGTTGAACCACTAGGAGAGTAAGAGATGACATGAACAGCAAAGGGTTTTATGTTCTCTCCCATATTGTAAGGGTAGTAAGTCATACTCCTTCCCTAGAAGCAAGGAGTTTATCATCTGAGCATATGTTATTTAAGAGACACTGTATTCAAAATAATCTTTAAATTGGATTGCACATTAGTTATCTTTTTTTTCCCCTTCACGAATCAGAAGTGAATCAGGCCTAAATTCTACTATGAGTATGTGGCAGCATGATTACACATACTTGAAGCTGAGTTCATGATTTCATCATAATTGACTTTTCTTCCTCTCTCCCTCATTCCTGCCAATAGCACTGATGTTTCTCTGTCATTCAGGCTCAAAATCCAGAATCATCTTTAATTCTTTCTCATTTTCTTTGAACATGTAAGTTGTTAACTTCTGCAGGTCTTACATTTTTAACATTCCTTTGATTTCATCCCTTTCTCTATTTTAATAGCTTCCTAATCTTTTTTCCTCACGACTCTTTTCCAGTCCTTTCTGTGCATGATTGCTAAATTAATCCTCTTAATTGAAGACCCTGATCATATATATTTTCCACTTCTCAAACACATCCAGCGGTTTGTCATTATCTGCTAAATTACATAAAAACTTCCCAGTCCTACTAAGAACTCTTGCCAAAAATGACCACAATTTACGTTCACCGTTTTATTCTCCCTGTAACTCTATGAATATTCAGTGGAATGACCAAAGTGGAGTACTTTTTCAGTAGGCTGCTGTGGGCCTTTTAAGTCCTGGTGCTTTAGCTAGTGGTGATCCTTTTACCTGGGACGCCATCATTTCTGCCTGACCGTTTTCTTCTTAAATTCCTAGTGTGTAAATTCACTCTAAACCTCACATTGCCTGATCTCCTGTAATGCATGTAATAGATATTTGGAACTATTTGTTAAATTAAATATACAATGTGATATTGGTAGAGGTTTCCCCTCTGATGATGAGTGAAAATAGAGATCCTAAAGAAACTAGAGATGATCTTCTGGGCATAAAGGAGAAAGGTTCACAAGAAAAGTAGAAACAAGCTTCAACAGAATAGAAAAATAATGAAAATAAGTTTTGAAGATTCCGTTGTCACTTTGGAGAAGGACCTGACTAGGGGTTTAGGGGTATGAGAATACACATAACAATTTGGATGCAACTGAAATTTACTGTCAGCCTGTGTATCTGGAAAAGGGATGGACCATCCGCATGTACTAGCACCAGGCGGTAGTACACAGAGGAGATTATAGTTCAAATATTAGGAAGAAGTTTCCTTAACTGGTACAATTTCCCTCATCTTCAGGTATTTGAAATTAATGGTTTGTTCACAATGCCAACCATTTGCTGTCATACGAAGGGAGAAAAGATTTTCTGTCTTTCTCTATCAGTGGCAGATCACATGTTGAATGTTGTGTTTTTGTATGTGAAGCTTATCAATGTATTTCTGTGCTATCAAAAAGATATAATTTAAGTGAGTCAAAGAGAGGACACAGGCTTTAATCAGCTGATGCACACTAGCGGCATCCAAGGACTGGGTAACTTCCTGAGTTGAAACAAGATAGGAGTTTTATTCGGAGAGAAGACAGAGGCACACGTTTCTATGGTTTGGCCCAGGTTAACAGTTTTTACATTTAAGTGCTGCAAAATTTACAGTTGATGGTTACACTCATTTTCACACCATTTGCTTGGGACTGTTGGTGTCATTTTATTTTGATAACTGTCAGAACAGTACTTTCTGAAAACTTCATTTGCAATGCTTATGGTTGGGCAGTTAGGATTCATGACATGGGAAAAAATAGACAACCATCAAAGTCCAGGAAAAAGCTAGTGATCCTATTTTGTGTCTGTTTTGGTCCTGTTACAGCGCTAGCAGGCCTTTCAAGTTATATACGTGAAGGAAAGTCTCCCACTTCTTGATTATGATACATAGGCCCTGTTTAACAATAATAAACAAAATGAGATCATCCACAAGGTAATAAGATGGAAAATTCTTTTAGTCAATGAAATTCTCCTAAGGGCAATTATCAGCATTTCTTGAGGAAAAACAAAACAAAACAAAAAGAAACTTTGAATGATCTATGGAGGTGAAATATGAGACCACAAGTTCATGATTAAGAAAAAGAAAATACACAAGTGAGCTTGCAGGCTTGGAGAGGGAAAGGAGGAGGATAGAATGAAAAGAAGGTGAGAGAAAAATAGAACATCCAGACTGTGCTTTGAGTGACCGAAGAGCCAACACAATTCATAATGCTGTGTGCCCAGAAAGAGAATTTCACATACAGAGATTTTGACATGAACATTTAGGTTTGCTATGGAGCAGAGGATGTGAATGCCCTCTTCTCAGTTTTCTATGGAACTGATGGTTCTACAGGACCTCTAAAACTCTGCTACACATTGGATGGTGCTTCTAACCTATTTCCTACCCAAACTCCAGCTTTATCTGGTACTGCTTGTAGCCATGCCTTTTTATGATACGGCAACAACAAATCATTGCTGGTCACATGTCCAGTGTGTGCTGTTTTCATTCTGCCTATAATTCCCTTTTCTCTTATTCCTTTCACACATTCCCATACAACCCCTCCCACTTCAAGATTGCACAAATATTGTTTTCTAAAGAGGAGGTAATTTTGCCGGAAGAGTGGCGTGTTGGTTAAGAGCTGGCTTGGGACACCAGTGGCCCCGGTTTGAATTCCACATATGAGGGCCAGTGACACTGCCTTCAACAGCTAAGATGGTGAACAACAGCTCCACCTGGAGCTGGACTGCTGTGAGTCCCCGGGACGGCATAGCTGCAGCCCCTGCTGCAGTGGGCTGCTATAGGCTACAGTGAGTGGCTGGCAGCCAGCATGAGCATCTGGCAGCCAGTATGAGCTGCCAAGAGCCACTGTGAGCGGCCGTCCAGAGGCCGGCGACCCATCTGCCTCATCCAGGAAGAGTGCAATGATACCAACATGGGACAGTGAAGCAATGTCCTCTACAACTAGACTGAAGAACAAAAAGACAACAAGTTATCTGTTCCCCTTCCCCGGTTCCCCAATGCTGTTCACCTCCCCCAATTCCCCAATTAAATAATAAATAAAATAAAGCGAAGCTAATTAATATTTTTAAACAGATATTTTAGCTTATAAAACTTTATAGGTTGTCAGTAAACATAAAATGTAAATATATATATATATCAGATACAAATTAACATGTTTTAATTTATGTATGTACGTGTACATATAAACACACACGTTCACAAATATATGTATGTGTGTATGTATGTGTGCATTCATTTATCTATTCACAAGTATTATATAGTTTGTGTCAGGTCCCCTGTTAGATACTAGATATATGATAACATAAGATATATAAGATCCCTGCTTCAAAGAAAATATATTCTACACTGTATGTAGCAAATAGTGGCCAGCTCTCTTTATTGAAAATGCATGTGGAGGCATAAAACCAGTGACTAAGAAAAAAACCAATAAACAAACAACTAACTTTAAACAATATGTAAAATTTGCTTTCTTAATTCTATTTAAACCAACCTTACTTTTTTGGATTATAAAATCAAGGTCAGTGAGTTATTCAAATTCGCTAACACTGAGAATGACTTCTTTTAGAAATTAACAATTTTTTTAAACTTATTTTTTTTTACTAGTTGCAGATGTACAAAGCAATGTAATAGTTAGACATTTACCCCTCATTAAGTGATAGCCCACCCCCCAAGTTACTACCACTCTGACATCTTTTATAGCTGTTACAATACCATTGGCTATCTTCCCTATGATGGAGAGAAGGCAAAATCAATGTTTACCTACTCTGTCATCTTGGTTGTTGTCCCCTGGAAATTAATAATTAATGACAGCAAATAATTCCTACATTTCTTGAGAATGATGAATTGTTCATATCTTTAATTTAACCTTTAAATAACTGAGATTCATATTATGAAAATAAAAATGTGGCAAAGAAAAAGCATTAGATGGATAGATATTTGATGAGTAGGGACTATGAATTTGTCCAGACTCACCGTTTCCCACCCCACTGAGGTATCTACACTATTTGAATTCAGATTCTCTATGTGTAAAAATGACAAAGTTGACCTAAGTTATTTCCATTTCTACCTAAATTTCTATATTTTCATGAAAAAACAAATAATTGAAAACCTGTTTTTACCAAGTTTCAAGCTTATTCTCTAGATTAGAAAGATCTTTTAGACACATAAAAACCTCATCTTTTAAAGTTCAATAGTGAGCATATGATTTTAGGTTAGTTATTTTTATAAGCTATCATAGTGGGAGATCGTTGAAAGTTTTGCCAATATAAGAAGTCAATAATTTATAAACTTACTGGTAAGGATCATATATGCTAAGATCATAACACCTTCTGAAAATGTTATATGACAAATGAAAGAGTCAAAGTTTCATAATGTTTTGTCAGTCAGATAGATAGTCATAACTGGATTAAAATATCAGAGAAATTTCCAGGAACTTGAATGTTTCTCTGTTGGTTTTTTTTTTGTTGTTGTTGTTTAGCAGTATCTTAAACTCTACTATTTACATAGACTAGAAATAATTAGGGGACTACCAGCTGATGGGCTTTCCTCAGCAGGACTTAGATCAATACATTAAATAAACTTGTTAAATAAAGCAAATTCATAAAAGCAATAGGGTAACCAAAGGGAACATAGCAAAAGATGATAAAAACTAATGACACTCGAATTATTAAAGAACAAGAATAAACAAGAGAGCATGTGCAGAAAGTAATTAAGGAAAATGGGTATACTCTAAAATTACTTTGCTCACAACTAACAGCAAACATTCTGGTCACTATCTTTAAATATGCAGAAAATAAAAGTTGTATCTGCAGATTAGTTTATATTTCAGTCAAGATATTAAATATGAATGTCATATATTAGATCTTGTGTGAATTTAGGGGAGGTGAAACAATATGAAAAAATAAAATCATTGACCCAAAAAGCAGAACCATCTGGTGAAATCATGAATGACTGAAGTGAACTGCAGGGCAGCAGACTGTTAATCATTTTTGCAGTCCATTGAAAATTCTGTAGAGAATATATTAAAGAGTAGTATAAAAAGTGCAGTGACCAAATAAATTGCTTATGAAAGAAAGTCAAAATAAGTTAACGGATATTGTATTTCTACCCAAATTGATATTTTTAAAGAATTAATCAAAAAAAGGTGTTTGTTTATTGCTGTAAGGGACATATTTCCTCCAAGTTTTAAGAATTCTCTACTTGATTCTGTTTTTGATGACATTCCAAGAGGATGGAAATTTTTCTGATGTCCTACTTTTAGAGATCTCTCTCTCTCTCTCTCTCTCTCTCTCTCTCTCTCTCTCTCTCCCCCCCCTCTTCCTCTCCCTCTTCTTCTCCCTCTCTCCTTCTCTTCCCCTCTTCTCCTCTCCCCCTCTCCCTCTTCTTCTCCCTCTCTCCTTATCTTTAAAATAATAGAACTCTATTAGTTTAGCTTACATGAAATTGTGACACCACACTACATGCTTCATTCCCCACCCTTCATAACACCTATGAAGATGGGATTAAATCTGGGTCAAATAGGATGTAAGCACCAGTGATATGTGCATCTTCAGAGTCACATCTTGGAAGATGAAGTCACTTATTCTGAATTCCCTCTTTTCTCTGCCTGCAACCCATGTATTGGGTTGTCAGAAAAGTCATGACGTATTTTTTTCTGTTTTTCATTGCAAAAATGCATCATGACTTTTCTGACAACCCAATAGAAGAGGACAATATCCTAGGTGATGATGGAACATAAAGTAGGATATTATCCTATGAGCAAACTTATATCTATGTATGATTTTCTGCAGTAGAACCACTCCCCAGCTTTGGCCTCTTTCTTTTGATAGAATATGATAAAATAACCTTCACCCTTATTTAAAATAACTATAATTTTAGATCATTTGCTGTAGAGATTTATTTTATTCCTCATCTCATGTAAAAATTTGGTATGAGACATGAGAGACTACAATAATAAATACTCAAATATTTATTATTGGTTTAGCAATTAGGTAGATGGTGCAGATATTGAATCTTGGGAAGCTAGTAACTTATTTTACTCTAAAGAAAACCAGTAGGGAAAAAATGCAGTCTGTTATGGATTGTATATTTGTGTCCCATGAAAATTCATAGGTAGAAGCTCTGGTTCCCAATGTGATGGTATTTTGAGGTAGGGCTTTCGGGAGGTCAATAAATCATGAGGATGGGGCCTTCATGAATTAGATTAGTGCCCTTATAAGAGGAGACATGCTAAAGATGGCCTCTCTCCACCACATGAGGATACAAGAATAAGACAGCATCTGTAAGGCAGGAAGAGTGCTCACACCAGAATCCAATCATGTGAATACTCGCATCTCATATTTTCAGCCTTCAGAACTATGAGAAGTAGAAATCTGTTGTCTAAGCTACCCACTCTGTGGTACCTTACCATAGCAGCACACACCAAGACACAACCTATGAAAAACTGGAAGGCAGGCAACATACCTGCTGAGCCTATTGTTTTAGAAAACTGACTGGGAAACTCAGAATATTAATGATATTTGTGCTTCTTTTAGAAAAGTCCTATAAAATAAAAGAAGCGCATGTGTGAACAGGCCAGTTTGCAAGTAGATATTGAGAAAAACAGCCTTCTTAATGCAGATACATTCTACCTGTGGAATTCCATCTACTTTGACTGACAGGTATATGGCCTCACATGGCTGGAAAAGTCAACTGTTTTTATGCTGCAAACAGCAGAAGCTGTGTCTGTCCTTCAGAGTGTGTCGTTAAACTTTTTTTTTTTTTTTTTAGAGGGCAGCGTCACTGACCCTCATATGTGCGAGCCGAACCGGGGCCGCCGGCATCCCAAGCCAGCTCTTAACCACCGCGCCACTCGGCCAGCCCTAAGAGTGTGTCTTTAAATTATTCCAGGAAGACTCTTTAAAAAAAAAAATCATACATTTTGTTTTATTATATTATTATAATTTCAGATGTACAAAACAACATAATGATTAAACTTTACACCTCTCACAAAGTGATAACCCTCCTCGTCTGCGACCCCTTTGACATCATATATAGCGGATACAATACTATTGACTATATTCTCTATGCTGTACTCCACATCCTGTGACCACACACACACACACACACACACACACACACACACTACACAACACACATTTAATTATAGTTCACATTCAATATTACTCTACATCAGAGTCAGGTGTGCAGCACAGTGCAGTGGTCATGCTTCTACGTAATCTGCGACGTGATCCCCCTGATAAGTCCCAGTAAGACTTTTAAGTCAAACGGGGAACAGCCACCAGGGACAAAGATTAGATTAACTCCATACTTGAAGTTTAGATTTTTTAAAAGACCTAAAACTTAAAAGTGTTAAGTTGAAATTGAGAGGGAAGATTCAAGTACAGGTGCAGTAAGTAATAAAATATCTCAGAGACTAAAAAACTATTAATAAAAGTAATATGAGTGTGGTAAGTTTCACATGAATTTTATTGGAAACAAGTAGATTAGAAGCTTATTAAGTTTTTGTGGGACCTGTATTGCAAATAAGCCACAAGTTTGAATAGCAAGAGCCTGCAATTATCCCCAAAACAGTGTTCATGGAGGGCGTACTCCCCATGCCTTTCACTTACGGCAGAGGAAGGTAATGGACAGAAAAATGCCCGGATCTACTCCATAGAGAAGGACCACAGAACTTTAAAGAATATGGATCAGACAGTTTCTCCCAGAGATAAGGACAAAAGTCTAGCTGAGCAATATACTCCGGTACTAGAATAAGTATCTTAAAATTCTTACAGACCATATTTCTGTCTTTTTTGTGGAGCAGTAACTGCTCTCATTCTTCCTGTTTTATTAGGAGCTTATTATAGTAGTTATTCCATTCCAGATATATATATATATATATATATATATATATATATATATATATATATAGAGAGAGAGAGAGAGAGAGAGAGAGAGAGAGAGAGAGAGAGTTATATATGAAGACATACATAACTTTTGAATTAGTTTATGAGTTACCAGATTGCAAAGGTCTAAATTCAAATTTGACAAAGAGGAAAATGCAACACTCAGTTTAGCCTCCATTTTTATGTGGATGGGATAACCTAAAGGAATTTTAGCTAACTCATTTGGGGAAGGAAAGATTATGCTCTACATATGGGAAGAAGGTATTCATGGAAGGTGGCCAGAGGAACAGACTTAGTCAGACTGGCGACCAGTATCTGTTCCCTACACCTTCCCTTTAATAATAGGATCTTTGGGGTTTTAACTGGCCATCTATTCACCCACCTTACAGATTTACACTCTTTTTTATTGAAGCTAAGCTTAACAATGTGTTTAAGTTTGACCATTAGAATAGGCCAGGGAGTTATTTGAGTAACTTCTGAGTTATTGCCTTAAAGACAAAGATGTATGTATGTGGGACAATCAAAAAATAAAATATTAACTTACAAAAAAAACCCAAAGATGTTTGCTTTGGGATTCTTTTTTTCAGTGATTTCATTTAGAATGTAGATAAAGAATGATTCAACTTGGACAGACTAGACAAGAACAATACCCTAGGGTATGATGGAGCAATATGAGGAGTAAAACTAGGTTCCTGAATGACCTAGGAAAGCAGAGCCACCCCAACCAGCTTGGGTTGCTCATTTCTGAATAGATACATGAAATAAATAACTTTAGAATTTAAGCCCTTGTGTGGTGGAGTCTTTTGTGTTACAGCTTAGTCTGCATTCTACTACAATACATACGTTAACCTAATAGACCTATAGATTTAAAGGATATTTAGGATTGTGAAATAAAACCAAATCTATAAAGATGTATTTCAGAAAGAAAATAGTAAATTTTTATAGAAGAGGCATGGTTAAAGACAATTTCCAGTGAAAGCAAGGAAAATATCAAATAGTTTCTGGGAGACCTACTGTGATGGATGTCTTCAACACAGATGTTAAACTCAGGTACTTTTTATTTAATTTCAGAAGGTGTACCATATGTACATGTGTCTCAATAAACCATCATATTTTATAATTATAGGACTTTAAATCATTCATCAGACAAATCCAGATGCCAAATAAGTCAAAACCTTCAGTGTTAAAACTGCTTCTCAAAAATAATTTATACACCTGGGAAATCAAAGTTAATGGTTTGGAAAATGTTTCTGAATGTGCCCAAGATGGCACAGAGTCTTGAGGACATAGTAAAGGATGACATTATACCTACAATCAAGGACATTTCACCCTTGTTGAAAATATAAGACTAACCTACTTTATACGATTAAAGAAGCATGTGCTATTAAAAATGAATGATTCTGGTTATAATCCAATTAAAATTATTAATGCTAATCTGTAATATTCTGGTGAGTTAAAAATAAATGACTAAGACATAGTTCCTCATGAAAAAACTTATAATGTGAGTAAAAATGGGTGATCATGGCGGGATGGGAAAAAGAGAGATGCAAACATAGTCTCACAGATACACATAAGTGTGCAAATAAATAATACTAGACACATATCAAAAAAAAGAATAAAATGTTGTGTCAGGACCACAGATGGGCTGGTAAATTATAAATATCAAGTCTGGTGTTGGAAGAAAGGCTAAAAATAGAAAACATTTACTCATCTAGACATTCAACATGTTTTTTAAAAGCCATTATATTATATTATATATATTATATTATAATCATATCATATATCATATCACATCACATCACATGTACTAGGCTCCTGCTCATGATCACAAGAAATTTCATTGACCAACAGTTTAATTCTATTATGCAGCTGCTCTGGACAGGTACTGGGAAGGCCCAGGTAGGTGGGAAGGCAGAGCCCTGATCTCAGTGAGCTCGCAGCAAAGAGACAAATAGGTGAAGATAGGAAAGACAGCATTCCCTGTGGAAATGAGGCAAAATGATGAGCAGACACCAAGAAAAGCACAGAATTCCAGGTGAGAAGATGGCAGTAGCATAATCACATTCTGACAAATTGGTGAAATATAGAAGTAGAGTAGCATTCAACAAATAATTATTTAGTGTCAAAGATTGGTAATGATATACTATAAATAAAAATATCAGTAGTATTGGAGAAGCCCATAATCTAATGTAAGAGATAGAATTGAAAACAAATTATTAAGCTAAGATGAATTTATAATCAAAGACAAATGCAGTATTATGGGAACAGAGGGGTCTGAGGACTTTTACTAAGGGAGTCAGGGATGGAGTTAACAAATTGTTTAATCAGTGACTACTATTTTTGACTCACTGAATGATTCATATTTATGGCCCATTCTGTCTGTTCTAGTTGGGGAGAAAGAGAAAGACAGAGACAGAGACAGAGAAAGAGAGAGAGAGACAGAGAGAGAGACTTAAGAAGTATATCTGTAGTGTCAAAGCATACAATATAAAACAAAAAAGCCAACAAACAGAAGAGGGCACCTATGTTTGAATTGTAAGAAGGAATTCAGTATTTGTCAACTCTGTGTGCACTCTCACTAGCACAAAGGACCCAGAGTAAATCATTGTACCCCAGATATCAGAAGGTTTTTTTTAATCTTCTAGTTTCTATAGCAGTCTCTGATGCCTTTGTGCAAATTTTGGTGTAGTATTCAGTGCCTCTTTGAGTTACCCTAAAATAATACAGTCACACATAAATAAATTTAGTGATTAATTTACTGATTGTTGATTAATAACTTCCTTGATTCAGTGGCACAGTTGGTAAATAAACATATATTAAGGTCTTATTCTATTCTGGGCATTGCTTATGGTAGTTTAGCCAACACAATCCTTGTATAAAATGCATTCTTCTAGTTTTGATTTGCTTTAGGAAAATATTTTATATATACATATTTGTTCTATGATGCCAATATGTTTTTTGTTTTTTTCTTTTGAGTCCTGTAACTATTTCCTATAAAGACTTGGGGCAAAATCAGAGTTATTATATAAAAGTTAAGGATTGATTTCATTTTTTTTTTCTTTTTTCAGAGAGGGCTCACTTTTCCGTGGTTTATGCTTTCCTGCTCCCCAGACCAGTAGAAAAGTTTTCAGACTGACCATTGAGTATTTTCTCTCTGTAGAGGACTTCTGAACCAGACAGCCCAAGACGATTGCTATGAGCTGAATTGTGTTCTATGCAAAATTCATATGTCAAAATCCTCACACCTAGTACCTCAGAATGTGACTGTATTTAGAGAGAGGGTTTTTAAATGGACAGTTAAGTTTAAAGAACATAATTGGTATGGATCCTAATTCATTATGACTGATGTCCTTAGAATAAGAGGAGATTAGAATATAGACACAGTCACAGGGGGAAGACTATATATAAAGATGTAGGGAGAAGACAGTCATCTGTAAGCAAAGAAAAGAGATTTCAGAAGAAACAATCCTGCAAACGCCTTCATCTTAGACTTTTAGCTTCTAGAACTGTGTGAAAATAAATTTATGTTATTTAAACCACCTAGTCTGTGGTTTATGTGGTCGGTTCATTATGGCAGCTGTAACAAACTAATATAGTCCCAAGGGACATTAGTTGAAATGACCTCTAAGTGACCTGAATCCCAGTGTTATCTCAGTTCTGGATTCTAACAAGTCTAACAGTCCTTACTTTTTTTCTTTAATCTACAGCAGCTATAAAATGTGTTTCATAATGTGATGTCAGTAGACAACCACCTCATTACAGAGCCCTAATTACAGTGTGCTACTTTAAAGCTCATTCATTTTAGAATCAGAAAGTTGTATGGCATTAGCTCAGTTTCTCAAAATTAGCTTTGATATTTGGATCTAGACAATTCTTTATTGTGGGCACTGTCCTGTGTATTGCAGGATGTTTAGCAGTACCGTTGGCCTTTACTTCTAGATGACGGAGGCACTCCTCCAGTTATACCAGCCAAAAAAGTTTCCAGAAATAGCCAAATATCACCTTGTAGGCAAAGTAACCCTTCTACAAAAGCCACTGCTTTATTTGATTTTCTAGATAGTGCTTTTTATATATATTTATTATGAGTTACATTATCAGAAGAAGGTCATGTGACCTAAGTATGCATCTGCCGGAAAGAATCACTTTTCCTGTCTGTATATAAACTAGTTTTGCTGACACCAAAGATTCACTTTCTTTTTCCTGATACTTTATTATTTGTTGAAAAATAACCTAATTATAGTGTTCTCTAAGAGTCATAATTCTAGTTATTGGTCACATTGACCTTTTCTGTTAAATAAAAAGAAACAAACTTTATATCATAAGCCATAAAAACACTGGCATTAAATTTCTAGTTGCAAAGAAGTACATTTATTATGCACTCCCAATTTAGAATGAAACATCTTCTCAAGGTCTTTTTTTGAATATATTTGCGATTCTCTCTGGAAGATTTCTTTATTTTTAATGAAACAGACAGCAAGCTTTCATGAACACAAAGGCCTTTATATGAAAAGAGTTAATCAAACTTTATTTATTGCTTAATGAAAAGACTTCTGTGGAGTTGGCTTGCCACCTCAAATCCTTTCTGACTTTGTAAATCTGTAGAAGTCAAATTATCCAAGTCATTTTTGTGGAGTGTGGTTGACAAAGACGACGATGTTCTGTAAACGCTCATCAAGGCTGAATTCTTAGAGAGCTCGTGAACTGAAGGGGCTGAAAGTCAGCCGGAGCCTCCATAGTTTGATATCTGAGTCTTTTTGATGTGTCTTATTTGGCTCCAGTGTTTCCTTAATGAAGCCAGAGGTAAACTCTGTTTTTTTTGCTGGCTTTACAGGAAAACAGGGGCTGTGTAGTATGATAGCTGTTACCTTATTTAAAAATCAATTTTCAAGAAACTCCTCTAGAATCCTCTGTCTCTGACTGAATATGAGTGATGCTCACTCACTTTGACCATTCTATAATTATGAGACATTCTGGGGAAGGAAGAATACATTTTTCTTACTTCCTAAGTTATTTTGGCTGGCTAATATCAAATGAACATAAGACAGATTAACAGGAGAAAGTAACCAAATTCCATAAGAACGTGAAACCAGAGGACATATTGGGCAGTTGAGGCTTCTGTGCCATCAGGAGCTAAGGAGAAAGGGGGGTCGTGGTTTGGGACTTCAAAGGACAGGAAGACAATTCACATAGAGATAGAAAAGCAAATATTTGGTAACTGAATTTTACTGGGCCATCTTTAACCATGGGGCACAGAGAAGACTTTGATCAAATAGGCCTTGCTAGGTTCCTCCTTGTCTGTCACGAACTAGTTCATATTAAACTGTAGTTATCTATGATGTTATTCTCTTCCTGAAGCAGGTCCTGTCTCTAAATTTTTTTTAGGCAGTTAGGGGGAAGGTCAAAAGTTTTTCCTGATTTTTTTGTTTCTTAGAAATAAATAACCAGCTTAAAATATCTTAGGCATATTTGGGGTAGCAAATTCTGCTTCCCTTCAGTATTCTTCCTTTCATTTAACAATGATTTTCATTGTTAAAATATATACATTTTCATTTAGGTGTTTGCAGTACAGGCTTTTAAGATCTGGGTTCAAAATATTGATGAATGAAGAAAATAAATTCTTATTTAAGAAACAAAGGCTAATCAAAAAATGCAGAGGAAAACGTGATTGTCACAATATAACACGATTAAAGACTTTGAATTTAAAGTCTGCAAAGCTTGGGAAGAGTGTGTTAGTGAACTAACTCTCAGTTGATGAGAAAATATTTTATCAGTGATCAGTATTCTAGCAGTGAGATAGTTTGAAAGGACATGGAACAAACAGTCCCTAAGAAAATCATTCTTTATTGCAGATGAAATTAATCCAAGCTACTGGTTCCAAATGTTTTTAAGAATAAGAAATCCTTTTAAAACGAATGATAAAATAAATTCACTGTGCTATTTCATTTATTCATGCATTTAGCAATACATATTCATCAAGTAACAACAAAGAACTATTTAGTTTTGTAGGCTTGGGGATATAGTAGTGAAGAAATGAAATCCCTGCCCTCATAGAGTTTCCATGTTATTGGAAGAAAAAGTGAATAAGTAAGAATAAATTATAAAAATATATTATGCAATATAGCGATAGGTGCTGTGTAAGAAAGTAAAGCAAGATAGAGGAGAGCGGTTATGCTTGAGTGTGTGGTGGTTTGGAAGGGATCTGTCTTGGATTGTTTCTCTAGAACAGCCTAGGAGGGTGATTCTTGCTCAAAAGATTTATTGGCGGGAGATAGAGAGAGGTGCTCAGGAGAAGGGAAGTGAGGAAAGAAGGATTGACATTGATGAAAACTCAGCAAGATTATCATTTCAGCTGGAGACTCTCCGGTAAACCCTGGACGATCCTAAACACAAATTACATCGAAGGGTTGATCTCACCTTGAGGTAGGGTCTGGCCTTTGGTGGCATGTGTCAGGTGATCACTGGCTGGAGTGGTGTGGCGTGGTCTGGGGAAAAGGCATCACCAGCTGCCTGAGGTCATTTACCTGGGTAAAGAAGCTGAGAGTTCTCTCCCAGCCAACACATACAGCAGTTGGGAATGGATGTGCCAGCTTTTAAAAGAGATCTGAGTGGCACTCCAAATGTGTCCACATGTATCTCAGAAGTTGGTAACATAAGGGAGAAAGGTAGTGAAATCATTCCAGAGAGAGAGAAGAGTGATTGCAGAAACCTTATGGTAGAATTGTGCCAAAGCCCCCAAGACTGGAACTTGCTGGGCTGGAGGAACAGCACCATGTCCAGTGTGACTAGATTCATGTGAACAAAGTGGGTAGAAGGTTTTGAGGGAAAGCAGTGGTGAGGACAGCTCATGTGGGAGCATTAGGCCATTGCCTGAGATGAGAAGTCATTGGAGTTTTCTGGACAGAGAGCATGATCTGGATTTAGTTTTTAAAATATTCACTTTAGCTGCCATGGGGGATACTAGACTGGTGAGACCAAGAACCTAAACTGCAGAATCAATACTTACCCTTTTAGCAACTTTTTATTGAGCAACCACATGCTATCAAGAAGCTATTGAGAATTTATTAATGCTTTACATAAATTTGCATGTAATAATTGTAATTGCATTCATATAGATTTTGTAAATACTATGTGTAAGCAAGGGGTGATAGTCAGAATTTTTAATAAGCAGTATTGCAGAAGTTCCAACCAATCAGTATGGAAGCTGCATTTTAGCCCAACATGTAGACAAGATACAGTATTTCTTCAGTCTACAGATGTTGCCTGGTATACAAATAGATTTGTGGACCCCTTGTAATAGAACCCATTGTTTTCCCAAGAAAAAGGAAACTCATGTGGGTCAAGTGGGGTGGTATTCTATGATGGGAAGTAGAGCTTATTGAAAAGGCCAGCTATAGAATTAAGAGGGAAATCTTTATTTAGGAAACAGGATTTTGTTACATAATAGGTAGTGGTCTACAAATTGAAAACTGGGATTTGAGCCTAAGGGCATTTCTCTCCTAGGCACCTTTTTTTGGACACTACACTTCCCATGGTGACCTCTATCACTTCACATTTTAACTGCTTGTTTTTCCTGTCTATTCTGTAGATTTCATTCTAAGAACAGGACTGAATCTCTTTTATTTCCTATTGTATATTCAGAGCCTAGCACAGTGCCTGGCACTCCATAGACACAGTCTGGATACATGAGGACTGTGACAGTAGGATACCAAATTAGATGATGGGACTATGTAAAAATGGGATTTGGTTTGAAAACAAAGAAGTGTTCTGTTGACTAAATCAGGGATGACATTGCTTCTCTAAAATAGCAATAGCTTACTTAGTCTAGGGTTGGTGAGTCAAACCAAGTAGCTTTGTTAGAAATATACTAATTATAAGGCTTGGATGAATAACCTTTTGCCACTAGATTTTTATATGAAAGAGGAATAAAGTTTTAATCTTATTTAAGTCATTATATTTTGGGGTTTTTTTTGTTAGCTTGTTTAGATTGTATCCTAACATATATATCAACCCTAATTGGATGCCTTCTAAAACTATATTTTCATCCCCACCATTTCCTCTGAACCCCAGGCGTATAATATCCAATTGCCTACTCAACATTATTGCTTGAATATCTGTCAGTCAGAACTATTGATTAACACTGCTTTTTGATTCTATTCTTTCTTTTCCCATTTCATTAAAGAACACCACCCTTTCCTCAAGTGTTCATGAAAGAAAGATGTGGTTTTTTTTAAATGAACCTGACCCTACCTACTTCCAATTTATCAACAAGTCACCCTCAAAATTTGCCCAGATCTACTACCAGCTTTGTTTTACCCACTATTATTGTTCTAGAATTTATTCTCTGCAAAGTAGGCAGGGTAATCTTTTAAAAACAAAAGCTAGTTTGAATTAGTTCTCTTCCAAAAAAACTCTCCAAAGGCTTCTCTCATCATAGTTGGAACAAAATCTAATATCCTAATTATGGCTCTATAATCTGGTTTCTGCTACCTCACTAGTTTCACCCTCAATTATTCTCCCCATTATGAATTCCGTTCTCTCCACACTGCCATTCTTGCTATTTCTTGTAGAGTCCAATTTTGTTCCTGCCTCAGAGACTGCTCTGTTTGATGCCTACAATATTTTTCCTCCATAAAGTATTCACTCACTCATTTTAATCAGATTCTACTTTGATAGCCTTTCCTCACAGTAGCCTCTCCTGTCCATCCTGCCTGCATCAGCACAGACATGTTTCATTGTTCCTTATACTCTTTCATTGCTTTATTTCTTGTTCATATCCCTGAAATACTTTGTATTATTTAATTGTTTAATGTCATTAATTCTCCATCAGAATGAAAGTCAACTGAAAGGAGGAATTTTGATTCTCTTCTTTAGAGTTTAATCTTCAGAGGCTAGAAGAGTGCCTGTCAGCCTCTAAAATATTTGCTCTTCAAGAAGGTCAGACCTTCACAGATTCTTTCAATGCTCCATCCTGGGGCAGAGTAGTCTAACTTGCTCTGGGAACTAGTTCCATCTTTTAAGACCCTTCTTTTTAACTGTGTGTATGTATGTTTGTGTGTGAATGAGCATGTGTGTTTGTGTGTGTATGCATGTATGTAAGTTTAAAGCTGTTATTCCCCGTAGATGCATCTACAGTCAGTTTAGAATTATATATCCTTACTGACTATTCTCTAAAGAATGCAGGTTACTTTCAATACCCTGTCCCTTGAATAATGCAAACCATTGGTAAAAGAAGAGCTATATTCCCCTGTGCATTTTAATTACTCAGAGTAGCTGTGTCAACTGCTACATTACCGTCAATTGAAAGATAGACTAAGGGAAGCTGAGTTACACATTTCAGGGATAGAGTTTATAGGGAACCACAGTAAGTATCTTATGTTATAGAAGTGGCTTTGGCTGGTTTTCCTAACGATGTATTCTTACTAACAGTAATTGAGGGTGGACAGGAGTGAGGGTTGACTAGAATGGGATAATGACAACAAGGTTCCAAATGAGTTGAGTGTTTCAAACAGAATTTTATATTAGTTCTGTCTCTGTATTATATCCAGACATGCTTGGCACTCTTTTCAGTGAACAGCCTCAAATATAAATGGTTATACAAAAATTTGCAAATATATACATGGTATCCTCCTCAAACATTTTTCTTTCTTTCCTTTTTTTTTTATTGCTAGAGGAATGTAGTTTATTATATTTCTTGGGACTAAATTATATTTAAGAGTTATTTATATTAATATCCAATTTGAAATTTGTGGATTTTTTTCCTTTTCAACCAAATTAAAAAGATTAAGGTATTGTTTAAAATACATGTTAACTATACAAAAGGTGTCAGAAATATTTTACAAAAAAGAATAATTATAATTCACTTGAACAGAGGTATAAAATTATGGAAAATAATGGTCTATTTCTGAAGACTATATTAGTCAATAGAGAGCTTAATAGGAACCTCTATGAATTCGTCATATATATATAATGAATGTATATGTGTGTGTGTATATATATATGTATATATGTGAATGTGTATATATATATATACATGTATATATGTGAATATATATATATATATATATATATATATATATATATATATATATAAAACCTCCTGCCTAGATACCATTTTTGCTTATTTATTAGTTCTTAACTGTTTCCAGATAATTCTGGCTGTTAGCAACAAATATATTTTTCTGATTGGCATATATCTGAGATTTGACTTTTGCCATATAAATAGATATTTTAATAAAATTGTAATAGAATTAAATTCATTCTTTGTCATATTTGAGTTGCATAATTCAACTCTTTTAAAACTTCTCCTCTTTATAGAAGAACTATGTTCCTAAGTTAGATTTATGTATGTATGTATGTTTGTATGTATGTATCAATCAATGAGGGCCAATTCCTGTGTCTTCCATTCGTCCATGGGGCATGTGATCTAGACTTCAGAACTCCATTAAACTTCCCACTCATTAAATGAAAAAAGGAAATACACATAAGACAAATTTCACCACGGAGACTGAAATTATAATAACATCTTTCCCTAGAGTAATTGGCAAAATTTGTGCCACAGACCCTTTAGCAATAAGAGATTTTTCCTGATTTATTTTACTGCCCTAAAGAGGCTACCACTGCTGTGGACAACTCTGAGAGACCTGGCTGACTAGCTTAGCTGAAATGCTGCAGTATAGCTCCCCCAAACCAGTAATTAAATAATAGTAGCCTATATACCTAGAGGTTATATCTAATGTTTGCTTTCTTTATGGTGGGAAGTTAAAAAATATGCCTGGTATAGAGTCTGGACTTTATAAATTCAACCCAACCTTGCCTATTATATGGCTTGCTAAGGTTAATTTGTCTCTCCATCCTTTCAAGTAAGAGACAATTCTTGCAGTGTTATGACTCAGATATTTCTGCATGTTACTCCTCTTTCTGAAGCTTTTCAATCAGAGAATGGTGGAAGCATGGCCGTGGGAATGAAACATCTCTAATTCATGAGGTTGGCCTTTGTTGGGTGACATTTCTCTTTGGGTCTCAAGTTTCTACATGTCTTATGAAGAGACATGCAAAATAGACCAGACTTTTTCAAGGAGCTGTATATAGCAAACAGGCTTGGAAGACAGAGATTTTTGTCTCTCTTTGGAGTAGAGGGCTGAATTTTTTACCTAAGCAAGATAATATATTTCTCTCTAGAACAAATATTGGGCAGATTTGCTAGGAGCCCCTTTCAAAGATTAGGGTTTCTGAAACTTGGGGTTTCTTAGCTGTTACACAAAGCTAATGCATGTGTAGCACCTACCTGGCCTGCTCCCATGCCCCCTAATCAGGTTTCGGGGAATGGATGTACACCATGCAACCATGAAGCTAATGCTCCTTGCTATGCAGTGTTACAAAAGTCCTGTGCCTCTGATCCTGGCATCTTCTGCCTTCTGCCAGCATCTGTGTTACTGTAACAGGCTAATTTGTTAATATGCAAATATTTGTTAATATGCAGGGTAGAATCTCACACCACTCACAGTTCTTGAAAACCATGTGAGTTTCAAGGCTTTGTGCAGTCCTTCTCCAAAGGGTTTCTGTGGGAGAATTAAATCCTAATGCTCCAATACATTTATTGTGTGCAATGAGCTGTATTTTCTCCTGTACATGTGGAACAGAAGTATGTAAAATTAGAAAACATAAAATAGTCAAATTATCTCCTATAGGACTTGATTTTTTTTCATGGAACCCAGTTGAGGGCATTTATGTATTCCCAAAGGTAAATGTTTGGTTTCACATCTCTGGGCAGTTGGCACTGTGAACATCTTTTGCCAGCACAAGATTAGAAATAGTTTTCAGATACTAGTAAGAAATATAAAAATTTTCCCAATCTCAAAATACTGAATATGTTATTTATTTGTGGTGTGAGGAAGCAGTTCTCTACTTTCTAACCCCATGATTTTGGCAAGTATGATACAGAGAGGACGTGCTTGGAGTTAGTTAAACCTGTAGTTGCCCTGGAAGAAGTGAACTTGAGGAAGGGAAGGGAACCAACTGGATTTTTGTTTACAAAAACAGTGCTAGAGACGCTCAGGGATTGTCTAGTTTCTTGCCCTTTCCCTTCCTGTTAAGAAAGAATAAACACAACACTATTGTGTCAGCAGATGCCAAGGGAATTTAAAGCAGCATCAGGAAGCTGACAGAGGATATTTCTAAGCAGAAGAAATCCTACTATATTCCCTATAGTTTCACAGTAGTATTTATAAATTGATCTTTCCCACTAGCTCATAAAACAAACATCAGCTTCCATAGGCAGCTGGTTGTGGATTTGGAAAAATTTCTCCACCCAAGTATAGGGGAAAAAGAAGAGTGACAAGGCATACACTTTTTCCATTTGCGTTCACATTATTTTTATAGTCCATGATGAAGTTTTACTGACACAAATAATTTCATCCATAATAATGTAGTTGTTTGGACACCTTTGCATAGTTCATAATTTGAGTTTTTAGATTACAAAGATGCGAGACCTTGGAAGGAAAGAGTAAGAGTGTAAGGTAGAGAATTATGTATATTGCAAAGTGACCACAATAGTTCTAGTTCACATCTGTTACTACACAGGTACAAATTTTTTTTTCTTGTGATGAGAACTTTTTAGATTTACTCTTCCCAATTTTCAGATATGTAGTACAGTATTGTTAACTGTAGTCACCATGCTGTACATTATACTCCATGACTTATTTATTTTATAAATAGAAGTTTGTACTTTTTCATGCCTTTAACCCATTTCACCCCATCCCCACCCTGCACTTATGGCAACCATCAATCTATTCTCTCTATATATGAATATATGAGGTGTTTTTTTTTTAGGATTCCACATATAGTGAAATCATATAGTATTTGTCTTTCTGCATTTCTCTGTCTGACTTATTTTACTTATTATAATGCCCTCAAGGTCCATCCATGTTGTTACAAAGAGTGAGATTTGATTCTTTTTTTATGCTTGAATAATATTCCATTGTATATACATACATGTCACATTTTCTTTTTCCATTTATCTGTAATTTATATGTTTCTTAATTATAGTTTTCAAAATAGTTTAAAATTTAAAGGGATGCAAATTTGAAAATTAATTTTAGCTTTGGCAGCTCTTTTTCTACATAGGTTCTAAGGGCTTCTTCTTTAGGTGTAATACTGATACAATTCTACAAAAAGTCATAAATCCGAAGGTTTTAGTAATTCATACATACTGTATTCTAATTCACTTTGTTATTTAGGTATGGAGCACTAATATCTCAAGGACTTCTTGAGAGTATTTTAGGGCTTCTATATATCTGGTCCCATATTTCTGGATATATTCAGAAGTTAAAACGATTTCTGACAATTCTATAAAAGGATTAAAAATGGACTGTAAAAAGAAAGTGAAATGTGTTACAAAAATTAAATAGAAGAAGGATAGGGATATAAGAAGCAAATAGTGATTTTTAAAAAAAAGTCCTATGGAAAGTGAAAAAAGATACAAGAATGTTTGCAGAGGTTATTTTATTTTATTTTTAAAAAGATTTTATTGGGGAATTGGGGAAGGGGAACAGCATTGGGGAAACCAGGAAGGGGAATAGACAAGTTGCTGTCCCCCTGTTCCTCAGTCCAGCCGTAGAGGACATCTCCTCACTGGTCCATGTTGGTATCATCATTGTGCTCTTCTTGGGCGAGGCAGATCAGTCACTGGCCTCTGGATGGCCACTCACAGCAGCTCTTGGCAGCTCACACCAGCTGTCAGCTGCTCACACTGGCTGCTGGCCACTCACTGTAGCCTATGGCAGCCCACTGCAGCAGGGGCTGCAGCTATGCCTTCCCTGGGGACTCATAGCAGCCCAGCTCCAGGTGGAGCTGTTGTTCACCATCTTAGCTGTAGAGGGCAGTATCACTGGCCCTCATATGTGAGATCTGAACTGGGGCCACTGGCATCCCAAGTTAGCTCCTAACCAACGCTCCTCTTGGCCAGCCCTGAGGAGGTTATTTAATTATACAAAGCCAACAACAGCACACATTTGTTACAGTGGGATTACACTGACAGTTTTAAATTTCCCAGAATTAAACCTAATCTCTTAAAACAGTTGAACCTTGGAAGATGTCAATGACAACAAAAAGAACATCCAAACAAAAGCAATTTATTTGGGTTTTCTGTAAAGTATACAGCTGCAACTGACTCTCTAATCCCAAAAATGACATCGAAGGACAACAGAAATTGCATATCACCACAGAGAGAGATAATGATTAAGTAGCATTTGTCTTCAGATTCTAAGATTGGAAACTTATGATGAATCACTTTGTGAAGCTATCCAATGAGTTTGAAAATGTTTTGGGGATACATGGGATTTAGAGTTAGGCAATGGTAGTAGAAAAAGTGAGCACTAACAAATAGATTCTCAAAAATATACTTATAACCTGATTTGAGTCAGCATTTCTTAGTTAGTGAAATTTTACCATCAACTGTTTGTTAAAGACAGAGAACAAACAGAAAATAAATGCTGATAATTAAAAAAACATCAAAAAGATTTGCACTTGATTGATTTTCAAGTAATAGATTACAAACCAAGTGCTTGATGATTACAAGAAAACAAGAATTCCAGGGGGGAAAAAAATGGATCCATTGGAAGAAATGTTAAGAGAATTTTTATGGGTGAAATCGGTCATCCATATTGATAGCTCTGAGTTATTGAACTGCTGGGGGCTTGTCACAGTTGTGCTTGTGTAGACAAGTCTCCATAATTACACTGGATCATGTTATAGGCCAGTTGTAGTTTTCCTTATTGATTTTTTCTATCATTTTTGTTTAATTGGTTACTTGTACATTGTTGGAAGCAAGTATCATTTTACATTTTAAAGAAATTGCTACATAAAATGTATTTACTTTCAAGAGAAATGTTATGATCTTACATTATTTCTGGAAAACTTATTCTTTGGCACAATCACACCTTAAAATTCAAGCCAGAGCACATTGCAGTTTTTTATTTTTATGACATTGTATGGAGTCTAGATCTATTTCAAAAGTTTTCTTATTGAAAATATAAAAGGCTAATTTCTTTTTTTTTTCTTTTTTTTTTTTGAGAGCAGTTTCACTGGCCCTCATATGTGGGACCTGAACCGGGGCCGCTGACTTCCCAAGCCAGTGCTTAACCACCGTACCACACGGCCAGCCCAAAGGCTAATTTCTTTTATTGATGAATGGAAACATTTTAGGATTTTAGCACCAAAGATAAATAAGCACATTTTACTTAGGCGTGACATTTTAGATTGATAATAACAGAGACCCACTTAAAGCAGATTTTACTTAAAACAGGTTTTACTATTTTAGATTTTGAGTTTACACAAGGTATCCTCAAATAAGTTAGAGGAAATACACTGAACCACTGAATCCTAAGAATCAGGGAAAGGTATAATGATGCTGTTCTAAGAGAATGATTCAAACCCAGGGAATGGAATATTTTTCCTTTTCTGTTCATTCTGAATTTTCATAAAGTGCTGACTATAACCTAATTTTATTCTTTCCATTTGGTAGTTATCAAGAGCTAATTTCACTACTTCTTCTTTCTGGAAGCTTAAATTTTTTCTTCTTGCATCACTTTTTGCTTAATTTATAATAAGCCCAGCTGCAACAGATAAATATTTCAAAAAACTTCTTGATGTAATAGTCAGTGAACAGTAGGCTTATAAGACCATAAATTTGAAAAAATAACCTGGATATATTTTGTCATTTTAATGTATTTTTTGTTCTGTTTTGTTTCAATAATTGCCTTCTTAGGGAAAATATAGTTGTTAAAAGATAAAGGAGCAGGAAGATTTTGTAAATGAAAAAAACCACTTACAAGCTGCATAAGCTGATTGTTAGTAAAAAGGAAACAAACAAACAAAAAAGCGACTACACTTGGATATAGAAGACATAAGTATTAAACTTAATTCCATGACCAGCAGGTCTTGCAAACCTAAGTAACTTGCCTATGGGTCCCATAACCTGTGAAGTAATTTACTCTTGGGTTTATTTTTAGTTTTATGTAAGAAGGTACATATAAGTAAAAATTTGTTGAAAAAAGTATAGCATTCAGAATAAAGTGGATATTATTTTGAATTAGTAAAATTTTATCTTACCATTTTCTTGTTTTCTTTGTTGAAAAAGATCTCACAAATAATATATTGGATTAAAATCTGTTTTTTATTTTGGTCAAAGATTTTTTTTTTTTTTTTTTAGGAAAACATGGACAATAGTACTACTAATCCTTACAGAAAAATATTCTTAAAAGATTTTGTTTTTATTCACACATATGATTTTTTCATCTCTTCTTAGACTGTAACTTCCTTGAGAGTAGAGATATTTCTTCAGTGATGTGTCTTTATATGGCACTTTATATAGGGAATTTGTATAGAATTATCTAAATATATCACAAACATAAGGCATTGTGGACCATTTAGAAATTTCTAATATCAATAAAATTTTTATGGAAAATTGTGTTAGATGCATAAATACATTTTACTTAGGCATGACTTTTTAGATTGATAATAGCAGAAATCCACTTAAATCAGATTGAAATACAAGAATATCTCATAATATCTTAAAGAACTCTATCATAAACTGAAAGGCAAGATGTTTTATGAACTTGATGACTGGGGCAAGGAAGTGGAAGTCCATAAGTAACCAAAACAATTATTCCCTCCATGTTTCTTTGGGGCTACATTGTCTCCGATTTTTAATTCTTTATGCATCTACAGGACATTCTCCTTTGTTTTTCTGTACAGCACGGGAATTGTGTCCTCATCATAGTTATTAAGTTTACAATTCAAAGTGATAACAGGATGACAAGCATTTGGGACCCTAATCCAAATTGTGGGGAAAAGAACCAAATTTGCCTGGCCTGTGTCAAATGTCCACCATAATACACATAGCTGAGGCTAAGGTAATGGGGCTAAACCAGTGTTATCTGCCTCCAGGGTACCAGTTCCATGGATGGAAGTGCAGTTCTATGTCTACATGGCTCACAGGATGAGCATACATCTTAAAATATATTCAGTGTAATCAGTAGAGGTGATTTTGGAGGAGACACTGGTTTGGTTTGGAGATCTAAAAAAGAAATCACTTACTAGGGACTTTGGATACATTCCTACATACATCCACTCTTTCCTAGGGTAAGTTATGATAATCCTCAATGTATAATATAAATGTACTCAAAGAATGTCTAAAATGAAGATGAGAATTATCCAGCAGGCAATATTAAATAGTGATGATGTATTCCAGCCTTGTCAGTTTAGGACCATAAATTATAATTCCTGTATGTCGATGCCACCACCTTTACACCACTTGATTTATTTAGTCAGAGCTAAAATATTCAGTGCCTAGTTGGTTGTCTGGCAAATATAAGACTCAATAATTATTTATTAAAATAACTGAGATTTTCTAACTCAGGTTGGCTCTTGTTAAATACAAATCAAAAGCTTGAAACACATATAGTCTGGTTTTTCCACATTAAAATACATTTTCTTATTTTAAAAATAAATTTTATGAATTGATGGATAGAGCAGTGAAGAAAGGGAAACATGGGCTTCTGAAATTTTAAAAGCTACAAAAGCAGAGTGACTGAATATTTGTATAAAGGTAACATTTATCAGATTTCCCAGCAAGGACAATAGAGGACAGAAGAGAATGGAGAAATGTACTCAATGTCCTTAGAGAAAGTAGCAATTACTCTCTAGTACTATAACTAGGTCAACTATTATTTGAGAATGAGGGTGAAAATTAAAGTGTTTCAGATTTGTAAAAACTAAGAGAACTATCTTCAGACCTTTTTGGGATATTTAAGGTTATTTTTGGCAGGAAAAAAGAAAATTCAGAGGCAAAGTATAGAATAAAGAAATAACCATAATAACCTAAAGTGGTTATGTTATTTAAATTTATATTAATATTCTATTTTTGATCAAATAGTAAAATTACTTGAAAGAATAGTAAAATAATGCTTATATTTGATGGGTAAAGTTTGCTAAGTTCTTTGTGGTATTTAGGAGGAAGAGATAATTGATATTATTAGATAACTTCTCTTAAAAATTAAGAGTAGCCACTCAGAGAAGACATGAAAGCAAAAGAAAGAAAAGATTTCAATACAATTTTGTCAAAAACTAATAGATGAAAAAGAAAAAAAAAATGTTGTAAGAGTGTAACATAAGAGCCAGCCGAGTTGGTTAAGCGCTGGCTTGGGAAGCCAGAGGCCCCAGTTCGGTCCCACATGTGAGGGCCAGTGACACTACCCTCAAAAAAATAAAATAAATAAGTAAATAAATAAAAAAGAGTGTAACATAGTTTAATAGACAAACTAGCAAGATAGAACTATGAGGTAGTTCTTACACCATGTACTTAACACATTAAAAAATAACTTTTTTCAAGTACTAAGCAACATTTACAAAAATTGACTGCATATATATATTTTTTTAATTGGGTAATTGGGGGAGGGGAACAGTATTGGGAAATTGGGGAGGGGGAACAGCCAAGCTGTTGTTCTTCAATCTTCATTGTGGAGGGCACCAGTCGCCATCTGGCTGCCTCTTGGCAGCTTGTGGCCTCTAAGCTCAAGATGCTGTGTTCAGTTTTAGTTGTGGGTGGGCATAGCCACCATCCCCTGCAGGAGTCGAACCACAATCTTGTTGTTAAGAGCACACGCTCTATCCACTGAACGATCCTGGCGGCAGCTCAGCTCAGGTGCCGAGTTCAGTCTTAGTTGTGGGCAGGAGTAGTTCAACATCAAACAGGCAACCTTGTTGTTAGGAGCACATGTTCTCACCAGCTGAGCCATCTTGCCACCTGTTGGCAGCTCAGCAGCAGCTCAGCTCGGGCGCAGTGTCACTGGCCCATGTGGGAATTGAACCAATGGCCCTGTTGCTCAGAGCTTACACTCTTAAGCTAACTCTTAACCAACTGAGCCACTCGGCCAGCCCTGCATTTTTTTTTTTTAATAAAAGGTCTTTCAACATATAGTTCATGTACTCTCACCACAAAGAAAACTAAAATTAGAATTTATCAATGAAAAGGTGATTTTACTAAACAAAATTATGTTTTTATAAAACTGCACACTTTTCATCTTTATTTACATCACAATAAAAATTATATATTTAGAAATAAACTTGAAGGTAATTGCCACATATCAAAATGTGTAAAATATATCACATGAAGTATAGATATAATTTTATAGTTGTGTGCTTTCAGTAAAAAGTTGTGTGCTTTTTTTTTCAGAAAGGGTGACAATATATATGTTACTTATACAAATGAAGAAGTTGGAGAAAAACAACAGAATAAGCCAAAATGAAAGCAGATTATAGGTAATAATAAAGACAGTTATTGACAAAATAGGTAACACAGTAACTGAGTTAAACAAAAAACAAAAGCTTTTCTATTACAATCTATAAAATCTAAATTAAGAATTAACAAATTTTTACCAACATTAATTTAAGTATAAAAAGATGAATCACAAATAAATGGGAACATAATTACTGATAATAGTAGAGGTTAAAAATAATTAGAATACCAATACAGATGAAAATCTAGAAATATTTGATAATTTTGTAGGAAAAATAGCACAATTGTTTCAGGAAGACACAATAAGTCAATAGGCACTAAACAATTTATTAACCCAAAATTAAGTAATCCTTCTCAATCATTTCCCTCCCTCCTGCTCTCCTTCCCTCCCCCCACCTTCCCTATTTCCCTTCTTGCGTTCCTTCCTTTCTTTTATTCCTATCCATCCACCCAAACATCCATTCTCCCATCTATTTACTTATCTCACTCTCAGATTGTTTATAGAAATTTTTTTTTACCAGTCATTATGTGAACAGGTAGTCCTGAAGTTACAAAAATATATTTTTTTGGAAAACAGAGTATAGGCAAGTAAAATCTTCCTATAAAAGTAAGGCAAAAAGATTTCTGGTCAAGATGGCAGAGTGGGTAAACTCTGTTTGCCTACTCTCGCAATCACATCAAAACTACAACTAAACTACATAAAAGCTGTTTTTGGGAATCACCTGAAGTCTAAGCCCTACATTTAAGGACATAAGAATCCACCTCACACTGGTAGGAGCGCAGAGACGGAACAGGCTGGCCCCACATCCATGAGAGACCATTAAAAGTTGGCAGGGAGATCATGGCTGTGGAGGTGCTCTCTCCCTATCCCAGGAGAAGCTAGGGGTACAAGCCCCACACCAGGATTTCCAGCCCAGGGTTACAGTGCTGGGAATAGAATTCCCCACAGTTTCTGGCTCTGAAAACCAGTGGAGATTGTGGCTGGGTGAGATGGAGGGTGGCCAGAGTCCCAGGCAACCCACTTGAAAGGCCTGCTTGTGGACTTATTCACTGATGGACTCACTCATTCTGAGCGCTAGTGCAGAGGCAGCAGCTCGAAAGGTGCCAGGGACATACAGGGAGGAACAGAATTATCTGGCTCCAGCATGAGGGCTAGAGGGACAGCTTTCTCCCAGACAGGAGTGCTGGGAGAATCCATTGTTTCTTTGTTAAGCCCTTACCCCTCCTGGGGTACACATGCATGTGGCCGCCATATCTGAATCTCCATCAACCTGGCTAAGCCTCTTCCTCTGCCCCACCCTGGTGATTCCCTGAGATCTTGCTCTACCCAACTTGCAGCCCCACCCAAGCCACTTTCAGTGGCTATTCCATACAAAGGGTTTGTCTTGGAGTATATTGTGAACTTCCTTTAAATTTTTCAAAGATTCCCAAAACTCAGTCAAGCAGCATCTGGCTTTTTTGTGTCCTGTACCTCTGGCTGAGCAGCCCCAAGCCCGGCACTAGTGGGAGCCAGGCATTGCTCATGGCTTGGTCTCTCAAGGCAACCCCAAACCTACCATGGTGATGACCATATGTGGGTTGTTTTGTGCCCCATTCCACGTAGACCTGGGCAGGACAGAGGCTGTGGCTGAACTTGGTCTGCAGCATAGCCCCTCCTAGGAGGTTCCAGAGCTGGCACTACCACTGGTTAGCTTCAGACCAAGTCTGAGCATCATCCTCCTGCCTCCACAGATGACACACCCAA
This sequence comes from Aselliscus stoliczkanus, assembly GCA_033961575.1. Taxonomy (NCBI): domain Eukaryota; kingdom Metazoa; phylum Chordata; class Mammalia; order Chiroptera; family Hipposideridae; genus Aselliscus; species Aselliscus stoliczkanus. The sequence continues at coordinate 123,960,901 of CM066727.1, forward strand.
AGAGCATACTGGGAAAGCACCAGAGCCCTGCTAAAGTGAATCATGTCTCATAGGATAAGTTCCTGCACAACAGCTCCTCCACTATGTCATAGCCAGTTCTCACATGTAGTCATCCCAAGGGTCAATCACTCCCATTGACATGCAAATAGAAACCAAGACTCAGCTACAACAGCTGGTCACACACAACCCACACAAGGGAAACATAGAGCACCTGGCTCTGGTGACCAGGGAGACTGTACCACTAGGCCCCACAGGATACCTACTAGATAAGGCCACTCAACCAAGACCGGGAGATATAGCAGCCCTACTTAGTACATAGAAACAAACACAGGGAGGCAACAAACATGAGGAGACAAAGAAACATTTCAAATAAAAGAACAGAACAAAGCTTTAGAAAAAGAACTAAACAAAAGGGAGAAAAGCATCCTATGAGATTCAGAGTTCAAAACACTGGTTTAAAGCATGCTAAATGATCTCAGGGAGAAGTTCAACAAAGTAATAGGAAACATGAAAGTGGAGATTAAAAACATAAAAAGAACCACAAGAATACAATAACAAATAAGAATACATCAGAGGGAATCAACAGTAGATTAGATAAAGCATTGGATGGAATCACTAATTTAGAATATAAGGTAGCAGAAAACATCCAATCAGAACAGCAAAAAGAAAAAAGAATTTCCCCACCTCCAAAAAAAAAAAAAATGAGGATGGTTTAAGAGACCTCTGGGACAACATCAAGAATAACAGCATTCACATCATAGGTGAACCAGAATGAGAAGAGAGAGAGCAAGGAATTGAAAACCCTTTTGAAGAATTAATGATGGAAAAACTCCCTAAGTGAAGGAAATAGACATACAAGCCCAGGAAGTGCAGAGAGTTCCAAACAAGATAAATCTGAAGAGGCCAACACCAAGACATACCATAAATAAAATGCCAAAGGTTAAAGACAAAGAGAAAAATCTTAAAAACAGCAAGAGAAAAGTAGTTAGTTACCTACAAGGGAGCTCCCATAAAATTGTCAGCTGCTTTCTCAACAGAAACTTTTCAGGCCAGAAGAAACTAGCACGAAATATTCAAAGTGATGAAAAGCAAGGATCTCCAACCAAAATTACTCTACCCAGCAAAGCTATCATTTAAAATCAAAGGACAGATACAGAGTTTTTCAGACAAAAAAAAAAAGCTAAAGGAGTTCATTGCCACCAAAGCAGAATTACAAAGAACCTTAGAGGGACTTCTTTAAAACAAAGCAAATCAAAAAAAAAAATAAGCAATATTAGTAATAAAATGGCAATAACTACATATCTGTGAACAATTACTTTACATGTAAATAGATTAAATGCTCCAATCAAAAGATGTGGTGGCTTGGGCCAGCCAAGTGGTGCATTGGTTAAGAGCTGGCTTGGGATGCCAGTGGCCCCGGTTCGGATCCCACATATGAGGGCCAGTGACACTGCCCTCTACAGCTAAGATGGTGAACAACAGCTCCACCTGGAGCTGGGCTGCTGTGAGTTCCTGGGACAGCATAGCTGCAGCCCTTAGTGCAGTGGGCTGCCATAGGCTACAGTGAGTGGTCAGCAGGCAGTGTAAGCGGTTGGCAGCCAGCATGAGCTGCCAAGAGCCACTGTGAGCAGCCGTCCAGAGGCCAGTGACTGATCTGCCTCACCTGAGAAGAGTGCAATGATGATGCCAATATGGGCAATGAAGCAATGTCCTCTACAACTAGACTGAAGAACAAAACAGGATAGCAACTTGTCTATTCCCCTTCCCGGGTTCCCCAATGCTGTTCCCCTCCCCCAATTCCCCAATAAAATCTTAAAAATTAAATACATAAAAAAAGATATGGTGGCTGAATTGCTCAGAAAACAACACCTTTACATATGCTGCCAACAAGAGACTCACTTCAGCTTGAAAGACCGACAAAGTAAAGGAATGAAAAAAGATATTTCATGAAACTGGAAATGAAGGGGAAAAAAAGCTGGCGTAGCAATACTTATACCAGACAAAATAGACTTTAAAACACAAGCTATAACATGAGGCAAAGAGGAACCCAGTAATCTCACTTATGGGTATTTATCTAAAGAAAACCAAACACTACTTTGAGGGGACATGTGCATCCATATGTTCATTGCAGCATTGTTTACAATGGCCAAGATGTGGAGGCAGCCTGAGTGACCATCCGTGGAAGAATGGATAAAGAGTAGGTGATACATATATACAATGGAATATTGCTTAGCCATGGAAGGGAACGGGTTCTTGCCATCTGTGTTGGCATGGATGGACCTGGAGGGCACTGTACTGAGTGGAGAATGCCAGACAAAGACGTATGCAAATTGATTTTACTTATATGTGGAATCTAAAGAACAAAATAAACTAACAAACTAAAGAGAAACAAAACTCATAGATACAGAGAACATTTTGATGGTTGCCAGATGAGAGGGGTTTTGGGGATAAGTGAAAAAGGGGAAGGGATTAAGAAGTACAAACTGGTTGTTACAAAGTAGTCATGGATGTAGGGTATAGCATAGGAATATAATTAATAATATTGTAAAAGGTATGTATGGTGTCTGATGGTTACTAGATTTATCAGGTTGATAGAGGGGTTCGGTGATAGGATGAAAAAGGTGAAGGGATTAAGAAATATAAATTGATAGTTAAAAAATGGTCATGGGGATGTAAAGTAGAGCATAAGGAATATAGTCAATAACATGGTAATAACTATATATAGTACTAGGCGGGTACTAGACTAGTCAGGGAGATCACTTCTTAAACTATATAAATGCCTAACCACTATGTTGTACACCTTAAATGAATAAAATATAATATTGAATTTCAACTGTAATTAAAAAGTGGGGGAAAAGGTGAAGGAGAATAAGAGGTTCAAATTTCCAGGTATACAACAAATAAACCATGGGGATATAATGTCCAGTATAGGGAATATAGTCAATGATATTGTGATAGCATGGTACAGTGTCAGATGGTTCCTGGACTTATCATGGTGATCACTTCTTTAGGTATATAAATATAGAATAACTATGGTGTATACCTGAAACTAATATAATATTATATGTTAGCTATACATTAATTTTTTTATAAAATGAAAAAAGTAAATATAGTCATCCTAGTAGAAAAACAATCACAAGGCAAATACAGACAAGACAAAATTACAGAACAGATTCTCTTATGATTTCTATATAAAATATTGGCAAATTGAATTCAGCAGTTTTCAAAGAAAATAACCTTTTATGAAGGAGTTTATCTTCAGGATTTATGGATGATTATATGCAAAGATGTTATATAAATAGATTAAAGAGATAATAGATAAAAACAAAGGGATATCTCAGTAAATACAGAAAACATATTTGATGAAGTTCATGCAGGATAAAATTTTTTTAGCAAACTAGCAATTAGAAGAAAGCAAACTTCTGTCCTGGTAAATAATACCAATCAAAATAACAACAAATATCACACTTAATGGTGAAATGTTAGAAGTTTCCTTACAGTCAGGAAGATGATGAGGTTATGCTTCTAGTTAAAGCTATGAAGCCCTAGCTGAAGTCAAGAACAGATGTTAAGAGGTGTAAGAATTGGAAATAAAGGGAGAACAATTTCCTTATTTGCAGACATGATTGTGTATATAGAAATTATAAGAACATCTATAGAAAAATTATTAGTGGTGTCTCCTAAGCACTGGTGATCATCCATTAAAAAAATATAAACAAACAAACAAAGCAGTCCCAGTCTCTACTGGAACAAAAAATATAATTTATGTTTAAGTAAGGAAGTGCAAAACCACTCTGGAGAAAAGTGCACAACATTGATTGTATAAAAAGAAAAGACCCCCTGGGCGGCCCCGTTGGGGTCGTGGTGGGTGGTTTGGCGTCTTGCGGTTGGCAGGTGGCCGCGCGGGGGTTCCCGCACCGTCACGGGCCCAGCCGCACCGAGGTGTTTCCCGCCTGCTGAGGCGGGGGCCGTGGGACGCGTCCATGATGCTCGACCGCGCGCCTCGCTCCTTCTCCTCCAGGTACCTAGCGCGTCCCGGCGCGGAGGGTTAAAGACCCCTGGGGGTCGCCCTCCACCTCGGGTCGGGGACGGACGGGCCGCGGGGGAGTCGGGTTGGGCAGTGGCCCGGCCCTTCTCTCCCTGGACCCCGGCGCCCCCCTCGGGGTGCGTTGGTCGCGTTAAAAAAAAGACCTATGAGTGCATGTTTACACACACACCATGTTCATAAATTAAACTACAATAACTTAGTTATGTTGACACTCCCCAATATTATCTATAAATTCAAATCAATCCCATTAAAAATCCAGTAGGACTTTTCAAGGAATAAGGAAAGTTGACACCTAATATCATAGGCAAAAAGCAAGTACCAGAAAGTGTCAAGAGAATTTTTTGAAAAAGATACAAAAGACCATACTCTAAAGGAAAAAAAAAAAAAATTGGGTAAATTTTAACTACGTTAAAGTAAGAAAACTGTACAAAATCAAAAGTGAAAAGACAAACCACAGACTAGAAGAAAGTTTTCTTAAAACCAGTAACTGACATCTGTTAATATTCATAAAAACTTCCCTCAAAAACACCTTCCACAAATCAACTAGAAAAAGATAACCAAGTAAAATAATGGACAAATTAATATAAATATGTAGTTTCCTTAGAAAAAAATTCCCAAGTGTCAACATCTATTTTGGTAGGCTAAGTAGTGGCCTCTCAAAGGTGTCCACATCCTAATCCCTGGAATTTGTAACTATGTTACTGTAAATGGTAAAAGGGACCTTTTACATGTGAATAAATGAAGGATCATAAGAAGGGGAGATCATTGTTGGGTTACCCTACTCAGGTGGGCCCAATGTAATCACAAAGCTCCTTATAAGATTAGGGAGGCCAGAGTCAGAGAATAGGAGCAGTAGATGTGATGACAGAAACAAGAGGTTAGAGGGATGGGAGGAAGGGGTTACAAACCAGGGAATAAAGGCAGATTGTAGAAGATGAAAAAGACAAGGAAACAGATTATCCCTTGGAATCTCCAGAAGAAATGCAGCCCTGCCAAGCCATTGTAGACTTCAGACCTCTAGAAGTAGTGATTTTTAAAACACTAAGTTAGTAGTGACTGGTTATGATAGCCATAGGAAACTAATATAGGACTTCTCCGTCTCTTGAAACCAAGGAAATTACAATTTTAAAACAGAATATCATTTTATATCTATTTGTTTGGCAAATAATTAGAAACCTGAGAATAGCATGTGTAGCATGTGTGGTTGAGGATATAGAGAAATCAGAATTCTTGTACATTCTGATGGGTACAGGTAGAATCTGAAATGGTATAGTCATTTTGAGAGAGAAAACACCAAGGACCTAGATATTCTACTAAATATATGCTACAGAGATACTCACACAGGGTACAGAAAGTCTTAGGATAAGAATGCTCATTGCAAAGTTACTTGTAAAAAGAAACTGGAAACAACCAGAATGTACATCAATAGTAGAAAAGATACACAGCAATGTATTTGTAAAATGGAAAAATCTACAGTCATTTAAACAAATGAACTACAGGAGCACTTATCAACAGAGGAAAAACAATAAGTTGCAAAACAGGTTCAATATGCTGCTATAATATTATTTATGTTATATGTATTATAAAAATGCTACATATTGCCTATGGTTATATGAAAATTAAGTAAATGAAATATTTATGAGAATGATATATGCCAGAAATATGATAGTAGCTATTTCTGAGAAAAGGGAATGAAAGAGTAGTAAACAGGTCGTCCACCTCCATTTTTGTTTTATATCTTAAAAAGAAACTAAAGCCCACACGGCGAAATCTAAAAATTTTATAAAACTGGGTGTTTAGTAAATATATATTTGCTTTCTTATTCTCTACTTTTGTATGCACATCTGAATTGTTTCACTATTTTATTTTATTTTTTATTTATTTATTTTTTAGCTGAGCCATCCTGCCACTTGTTGGCAGCTCAATGGCATGTTTCACTATTTTAAAAACAAAACAAAACTCATCTCTGTTTTAACAAACCCAACCTCAAAAGGTTTCTTTAAAAATTGTTGTTCCTGAATTTATTTTCCTAGAACATCAAACTTAAACAGGAAGAAAGAGAGGGTTTTTCATTCCCTTAAAAATAGCTTAATGTCTTTGCCGAAATTATCATTGAACTTCCATATATTAATTGCTTAAACCAAAAACTTTGGAAGCCTGGCATAAGAGATTGGAATTGATTTTCAAAGAACACAATATGGTTGCAAACTGCCCCGGGTAGGCTACTAATGGCCAGACCTGTGGCTCCTGTTTTACCAGAGCAAGTTGTATGGTACTAGGTAAATCTCTGAACTGCTGCTCTAGATCCAGTGACCTGAAGCTTCTTCCTAAGATGCAAGGGAGATCAGAGGAAGGATATGATGTACTTGTCAACAGAAATAAAAATATTTTTTGGCAAAATCTAGTTTGTAACTATTCTACGACATTTGTCTAGAATTTTATTCCCACTTAGGTTTTACTTTCTGAAAGATCTGGAAATATTCTTGGAGTCTTTCTAGTACCAAAATTCAGGCAAAAATGAGAAAATGAGGAAAATCTTCTTCTTTGGTAGTGAATATTTTGTTAGCATATTAAAGAATTAAACTGAAATGTCCTATATTACTGGAAGAGAAACTGATCAACTTTAGGTTCAACTGAGGTATTTTTCCTTATAATGGAGCTATGTCAATTTAGAAAATGACATTGCTATTTAAAATGCCATTCCATAGCCCTCTTTAATTAAAGTAGCAATATATTATCAGTCTGTTCCCATTAATGAGTTTTTAACTATCAGAATGTAGGCTGTATAATATACAGTTTAATGTTTTTCAAAAAATATTTACAGACTCCTCAGAGATTTGAAGAGGGAGCTTAAAATTCAGTGCTTTAGAAGTGATATTTCAGATGCAAGCTAAGAAAAAAGAGCAAAAGAGAAAACAAGACAGAGAGAAACAGAGAGCAGAGAGGGACCCACAAAAAGAAAGACAGACAAACAGAAAGCTGAGAATGGGATCGTGGATGGGAATGTCAGTAATTTGTGTTAATGGAATGATGACTTCAATTAATTGAATACTTCTGGTATGGGTCTTGGTGAAGCGTGGGGCAGGTATATCTTAGCCCATAAAAATCCATTCTGTGTCTGGGAGGTGAATGTATTTCCTATGTTCACTCCAATTTAATTTCCTGTGATTTCAGATCATTTTTTATTATGAGTTATGTTGTTCACATTATTGATAGGGCAGATTTAAGTAATGAATGACCAGAGACAAAATGGAGGAAAACACTAGAGAAGTTCAAAAGAGTTAAGCTATACAAATTTCGAACCAAAAGTACAATGTAATAGGTGCAAGAATCAGAAAGCTAATTAAGTGGCTTATAGATGGGGATGGGAAAAAGGGCATTGTTTATTGTCAAGATACAACTGGTAATTCCGTACTCACCCAATAACAAGAAACAAAATGAGTCTTACCTCAAGAGAGGTAGAACCACCCAGAAAACTGAAAAATCCAGAACAAAGGACACTTTTCCACATTCAGGAGTTTTATGGCTTCTCTCATCTTTGCCTTATCTCTATTTTTATGTTTTATTTTAATCTCATTCTTGACTACTTTTTCTGCTGGCTCATTCTATTCATGAACCAGTACACTTGACATGACTTTGTTCAGACCAGAAACTGATAAATCCTCTCTATGTCTTTTTTTTTTGTAAGTAATGTAAGAGATATTTTAAACAGCCGTGTTCATTATTTTTGAACCAGATAATTCATTATCATCCTTGCCGTGTTCACTATCAACATTTATTGAATGCTTACCACATGCCATGTACTATTTTGTTTTAAATGAATTAACTCATTTAATTTGTATAATTCTTAGAGGTAGGCATTATATCATTGTTTCTATTTTGTAGATATGAAAACTAGAGCATAGTTAAGTGACTTGGTGAAGCTTACAGCTTCCCTCAGTGGCAGACTTCAGAGCCCACAATCTTCTGCTCTGTACTATATTATGCTATATATAGGTCAGTTGTGCATCCCTAGTTCATTTAGCAGGGGTAGGGCTGGGTTATGTAATTACCTGATCGCTCAGTGGGGTAATGGCCAGAGATTTCCACAAATGTGGGTGCAGATGAGACAAACAATGACCACATCAGCATCTCATATGTAGTACAATTAAAGAGGTCATATTTGTATAGCCAAATGGGCTGGATATCCGGAAACCTTAGGTTTGCTCACCTTGATGGAGTTAGCCAGGGCTTAGACCTTTCCATGTGCCGCAGAGTTAATTAGACTGAAATACAGAAATTGGATCAACAATTCAACTGATTTACAGTGAGTCACGAAAAGTCAAGTTATAACCAGAAGGGTGTCTGAAGAACACAGAAAATTAGCTGTATGGATAAGCTAAACACTGAACTCAGTCTGTTTAGCTTTATGAATCAGTCTCCTCATGGAAACATTACCCCATCAACTGAACATACAGTTTTCAGGACGCCTGCCCTTCCCCAGAAGAGTTGCTAAACCTTTCCTGCCACTGTTTCTCTTTGACGCTTCTTTTTCAAATTCTAGCTCTCTTCTTCAAATTGCTCACACTTTGTTCTTAGGTGTGTTTAATGACATAAATTACCTTACAACCATGTTTTGCTCAAACCTGAGATTTATTTATTTTTCTTTAAGATGACTTTGCCTACTTCCTATATCATGTGTTATGTGCTCATTTAATAGTTTAACTCTCAGAGGACAAGTCCTTTTACCTATGTATATAGTATTGATGTTCTTTCATTGTTTATCCTCAAAGTAATGCTTGAGAGGGTTCTGCAGAGAGTGTAGTAGATAAGGATACAACTTTTATATCCATACGTACCTAGGTTTCAACTTTTTATTGCCAAATGTAACTTTCTAATCTTATGCAAATTCACAAAATACTTATGTGTCCCAGTTTTCATTGTTATACAACAGGAAAAATAATAGGACATATCTTAGGGTATTGCTACAGGAAATCAAATTTCCACAGTGCCTGGCACATAGTAGCAATAGCTACTCCATAAGCATTCAACAAATGGCAGATATTATTATTGTTATCATTAAAATTCTCTTTACCAGAATCATTTTATTAAATGGACCACTTGCACCTACAATAGATTTAATGACATTCCAAGGTAAGACATCTAAGAAAGTCAAAGATCTGAAAGTCTTCTTATGTGATGAAATTTGGCATGGATGCTGTGATGAAGGCAAAGCTAATTTTGTCATCATCATTTTCTCTCTCTCTCTTTCTCTTTCCTTCTGTCTTTCCATCTTTACACACACACACACACACACACACACACACACACACACACACACACATTTGTTCTGTTACTGTTTTTTAATTGCTTGTAGATGTTTTTCCTTTAATAGAGTTCAAAGCCTTGAAGGGCAGTGTAACACTTACCTATTTCTGTGAAATAAACAATTGCTAAACTCAGTAGCATAAAGTAATAAATTTTTTCTTATGGATTTTGATGGCACTTCTCTGGCTGGCTCTATGAGGTGCAGCTGGGATTACTTGTGTGACTGCATTCAGATGGGAGTTTGACTAAGACTGCTGTGTTCAGCACAGCCTCTTATCCTCCAGGGTCTTTGCCACATGACCTCTCATTCAGTAGTGAGCCCAAGTTCTTTCCACGATGGCCTCTGGCTGCCAAGAGAATAAGGCCCAATATGCAAAGGTTTAACTAGGCCTCTGCTTATACCATGCTTGCCACTAACCCTTTGGCAAAAGCAAGTCCCTTGATCAAGCCCAGATTTCATGTGGGAAGAGACTATACAAGAAAGTGAATACTGGGAAGCGTGGTTTGTTAGAAGCCACCACTATAGCGGTCTACCACAGGCAGTGCTTGTTTAAATCATTTTACTCTCAGTGACTGCACTAAACTGAATATGAAAATGTCATTGGACTTTTCTGTGGAGGCTTAGTTCTGGTCAGTTTTAAAAAATTTTTAGTCATTAGAGCGTCTGCCAATAGGCTTTGTCCACCAATGTCTATTCAGATAACCTTACATAAATGGGATGCTAACAATGAATTTCTCCATTGTGACTGAAAAACCAATTGTTGAATGTTATCTAGCTGTTTAGTGGCTTGCTTGGACATTGAAGTAAATGAGAACTTTGATCTCCACCAACTTTTATAAATCTGAGTAATTATTGGGCACTTCTAATCTTGTAGGCACTCTGCTCTACAGATGATGCAAAAGTGTATGTTTGAGGCCAGACAAACTTGTATCAAAGTATTGTAGCTGTAACCTTTATTAGCTACAAGGTCAACTTACTTGACCTCGCTGCCTTAACTTTTTCATCTGGAAAATGAAAATAATAGCACATAGCTTTCCTTGTTGCCATATCAAATAGCATAATGTATATAAAATAACTAAAAAAAAGTAGAGGCTCTATAATTGTGAGAAGAAGGCTCAAGGAGCATCCAGTATAATCAAGGAAATAAAAGCTCTTTAAACAATTATTTAGCATTTAGACTTTAAAATATCCTCTAAATTAACTTGTAAAGTTATAGCATCATGGTGGATGATAGACATTGATTGGGAAATACCTGAAATAGTATTTAAAGGATTTCATTTTATTTGAATATAATGATTTGATATTGGTAATATAGTCCAAATATGCTTGTAGAACTTTTTGCCTCTTACATGTCTGAATAAAACATTTTGAGATATAAAATAATTTTATATTTTAAAATATTTACTGAAAGGTCCAACACTTGTTTCCTATTATCTGCTCATGTATTTATTATTAGGTAGATAAAGATCCACACATGCTCCTGACAGGGAAAAAAAATACACATGGGTAACCAACCAAAACCAACCACAAGTCTATAGTAACGATTTTTTTCTCACTTGTTTCTACCTCTCAATAGTGTTTGAAAGGTGGATTTTATAAAGTAATTTTCTATCATCTCTTCAATATCCCAAGAACAGTTTTAGAGGTTCTGAAGGAGAAAGGACACACGGTTGTCAATTGGGCCCATGTAACAGTTACCTCCTCAACGTATGAAAAGATTGATGTAGAGACTATTGCTTCAGAAGATTGGTACTAAAGAGACAAACACTGAGGAAGCACTAAGTACCACCGAGTTCAAACAGCTTAAGGGCTTTCCATGTTTGATTCCTATCCCCCTCCCTAATGCACCCAGGAATCATTATAATGGTGGATTGAAATGGTTTTAGAATAAAGCTCTTTTGCATGACTTCCTTTTTTTCAAAACCCTTGATTTATTAACCTTTGTTTTCAGAAAGTGCATCTTTATTTCACATTTCCTAGGTGATGGATTTTTCTCTTGTACCATTGGGTTGCATTAGTCACACTGTATTATGTTGCACTAAATCAAGTAACACACTGAGACTATTAATGTTGTGATGTGTAAGAACATGTCTCACTCGGGACTGGGGCAAATGTGATTTTCTGAAAACAGCTGTCTCTGCATTTATTCAATAAAACTTTTCACCTTGGAAACTGCATTGTTTGCCATCTAAGCATTTTCATTGGTAATTTTGAGGTATATTTTAAAGCCCATTTTTTTCCCCTCTAGTGTCATTAAATATACATGATTCCACTAAAACTTTCAATAATGAAATAAATATAAAGATGATTACAGTCACTGCTGCCATCTCAGTATTTAGATAAATCAGAAAGAATATAGTCATGTTCCAGAACAGGCCTTTGCAACACATTGATCATGATGAATCGATAGATTTCAGTTATTGATCTTCTTTCTAGCTGTGTGTTGCCACCACAACACTCCCTTCTCCAAGGTGATTTGTAGGAATCAGAGGAGCAGGCTTTGCAGCATATTACCTCTCCCTGTCTACAAAGTCTCTTGTAGCACACTTCCTCTGCCTTCCTGTTCAGCAACTTCCCAGCCATTGCTTTAACATCATGAGATGTGAAGACAGAGAGGACAGGTCCCCCCTCAGGAAAATGTTGTACACAATAATTGATCTTCAATTTCTGTAAAGACTTCATCTATTTATTCCAGGGCAAGAAATTGTTTCTTATTTTCTGTTAGGAAAGAATCAACATTATTGTTTTGTCGTTGGCCTACTGAGTACAAAATATGGTGTCTCAGTACTTTGTTAATATATATATTTTTTTGAGGGCAGATGTCTCTGGCCCTCATATGTGGGACCGAACCGGGGCCGCTGGCTTCCCAAGCCAGCGCTTAACCACCACGCCACTCGGCCGGCCCACTTTGTTAATATTTAATCATTTCCACTTTCATAATTTCTTTCTGTAAGAGCAAACAATACTTCTGTGATTGCTTGAATAATGTTTTACTCATCAAAATTAGTCTGCCTAACCCTGCATATTACAAATACAAATTTTTCGGTCTTAAATGGAATAGGGAAAAAAAGAAATCAGAACAAAAACAAAACAAAACTGGATGCTCCTGAATAGTTTCTTTCTTCCCCTTATTTTTTCCATTTAATCTTTTCTTCTTCTGCTACTTCTTCCCCTTTATCTAGCTTACACCAAACAGCATTGCTTTATTTTTATCAAAATAAAATATACACACAAGGAAAAATAAATATTTCAAAGGGCTTACATGTCAGATGGTGAAAAACAGTAAAGAATAAGGGGATTGGTAGGGAGTGCCAGAAGGTGGGGTGGAGTTGGTGAACAGAAACTTAATCTTCCCCCATTCTGTTCTAAATGCATGGAAAAGTATACATACCCACACTCATACATAAACAAATGTATATCAGTTAAAATATGCACAGACGTGCTCAAAACAAGAAGACATCTCCATAAGACAGAAAAAGAGAGGAAATCTATACTTTCAAACAGAGTGGCCATATGGCCCATGGGATGTAAAGATTTCACTCAAGAATTAAAAGAACCTCTAAGCTTGGTCAGAAATAAGGACAGACCTGGAGGTTTGCGTTAGATCCCAGGATCTGGGAAGGAAAGAGGCAGCCATCAAGGACTAGGAGCTTGAATCTGCTTGCACAAAATTATCACTCAATATATCATTACTAGTTTCACCTAGAGAAATGGACCCAGGCAAATGTGAACCACAAGACAGGAAAGAACTTGCATGGTAAAGCCTCCCATATGATGAGCTTTTTGACAATAATGAAAAGCATACCAAAAAACTAACCAAAACGTGAAGATATGAAGACAAACTAAATATGATGATTAAAGCTTACAGAAGTAGAATTAATGAAACTATATGAAAAAAGCATGAAAATAAAGATGTATATAGCTCTTAAAGAGATAAAATGTCTCTTCAATAATAATAAAAAGTTGCAAACAAGAACAGGCAAATGTATGTGTGAAAGAATAAATCGTGTAAGCATTGTAAATGAAAAAATACACTCTTTAGGGCTGGCCGAGTGGCACGGTGGTTAAGCGCTGGTTTGGGAAGCCAGCGGCCCCGTTTCGGGTCCCACACATGAGGGCCAGTGATACTGCCCTCAAAAAACAAAAAACAAACAAAAATACACTCTTTGTTAGGGGGAGGAGATCAATGGAAGAGAAGAATTGTAAACTCTCCACAGTTGAAGAGAAACAATATAAAGAGACAACAGAGCAAACTACAAGTACATAGAGGTAAAGAAATGCAAAATATGAGAGGTTAAGAAACACACGATAGACTGATAAATTTCAATATATATTTAATAGGCATGTTTTTAAGAGGTAATTTTTAAAATAAAAAAAGGAATTGTTTTCATTTATTTTCTGAAATTTCATTGTTGGCATATAGAGATGCAATGGGTTTTTACACATTGACTTTGTATCCTGCAATTTAACTGTATTTATTGTTTCTAATAGTTTTTTGGTGGAGTCTTTTGAGTTTTCTATATAAAGAATCATATCATCTGCAAAAAGTGACAATTTGACTTCTTCATTCCCAATTTGGCTGCCTTTTATTTCTTTCTCTTGCCTGATTGCTCTGGCTAGGACTTCCAATACTATATTGAATAGCAGAAATTAGAAATACTTTTAAATGTATTTATAATCAGAGTGAATGTGAAACTCATCTTAAAAACTCACATCTTAACTCTCAAAAAAACTCATGATTGGATGTTATTCAGTGCTTGTCAGTAATGAATTGGATTTATCTCTGTGGATAAATCTCAAGAACATATTGTTGGGGGGAGAAAAAGAAATGTAGTTATTTTATAATATGATGTCATTATGCAAACAACACACACACATACAAGAATGTTTTATGCAGTCTGTTCAGCTACAACTCAAGTTTCTTTTCATGCCAATTAACACATTTATGATTGGTGACTAAGAAAATAGTGCAGATTGTATAGTAATTCATAAGTGTTTTTTCCTGAACAAATTAATATTTTGTGTTACCATCTGACATAGCTAACAACAGCCAGAGCCTGCTTGCTAGAAAGAAATATAATGTAATATTTTACTTGATACTAGTTTACTCCATGTCCTTCTCTTAGCCTAATTCTCTCGAGCCACATCCTCCTCACTTTTTGCCCAGCTCCTATGCCTTTTTAAAGCACTGTCTTCAGGTAACTTCCTTAGCAAAGTTTTATGTAATAGACAATTTCTGAATTCTCAAATATCAAAATATGTCTGCATTTTATCTTGGATAAGTGTGTACTGCTACTACACAGCAGAATATAGCCGAAAGAAGTGTGAACTCTCCTGGAGAGACTATATTCTTGGATTTTTACCTCCATCCATTCTCTATGGCAGCCTTCCATTCCATTTACTACAATGCAGCATAAACGACTAACAGTTTAAAAAAATACCCAAACTACCTTGTGTTGTATTGCAGGGGAAGGTCAGGATACACACTCAATATATTCAATTGATTACACTTGCAGCCTCATGAAATGAAATTGGCCAAGTATAATTTTACCATTAGTGGGTATCCATCTTGGGAATTGTGTTTTGCTGTCATTCAAGTTGCAGATACTCCCTTTAAGACATCAGCTTTTTCCAGGAGACCTATTATAGGTCCTTGCCTTCATCTTGACCAATATGCTGCTGCCTTTTAAACTCTAGTGCTATCAGAAAGTAAGGATCCTTTCTTTTTGGATGCTGAGCTTACTCTTTGGCTTCAGGGCAAATATTTTTCATTGTGGTTACTTCAGTTAACGCTTAGCCACTATTCTCTGTACCTGCCCATGAGAATTTACAATTCCCTTTCTGACATCTGTACTTATGGATTGTGAGCTCCTATCAAGCTCACTCCATTTATTCCTCAATAAATTGTTTAGACAATTACTTATTCTTAGACTAATATTATGATGGCTACTGAATTAATGAGGCTCAGCTATGTTGCAGAGATAAACATCCCAGAAATGACAGTGGGTGTGACAACAAAGGTTTATTTCTCTCTCCTACTGCATGTACCTTCTGGATCAGGGCAGCTCTGCCCCAAGGCTGTGCTCAATATATTGTCTTCCTCCCCCACCCAAACAAGAGGAATGCCCTTGACCTGAGAGATTGTTGACCTCATGCTCGAGGGGGAAAAATATAACATAATAGAACCTCCCAGTTACTCTTAACATTTCTTTTCAGAAATGGATCATATCATTTCTGTTCCCATTTAATTGGCCAAAGCAGGTCACAGGACAAAACTTGGTACAACACCTGGTAATGAGTAATTTACCCAGAGGAAGCAAGCAGCATATGTTTTGAATAATCCAGTCCACCTCTGCTCTTGACAATTCTATAGCTGTGTTTCTGTCCAATTTCTCTTCAACCGCCAATATTTCAATAACACGAGTCATCTGTTTTTTTCACATCTTGTCACCTGTCTTCTCATTCCAGTAAACCAAGAAGTTCCTCCTTCTTGATTGACCTGAAATATTTTCATATATGTGTCCTCTTCTGTATCTTTACTGCTCCAACCTACTCAGGCCCTGATCATTTTTCTCTTGGACAATTACTCACAATTCCCAGCTGGTCCCTCTGCCATCAGTCTTGTGTCCCTTCATTTCCATGTTCCACACACAAGCACACGTTGATCATGCCAATCACCTGATGAGTGTCCCAGCCATTGTGGGCTCATGGGGACCTTTCTGGTGTGAGTCCTGCCTCCTCTCTAGCTTCATGTTCTTCACCCCATGACCCACTGCGGTATTTTGTAAAACGGCCTCCTACACCACCTCCTCCACAACTCATTCAGTTATATAACTTCTACTTATTTTGTGAGACATTTCAAGAGCTCTTGGAAAGTTGTTCCTAAAGCCCCCAGGCTCTCACAGGTCCTGTAATATATTGTGCATGCTGCCATTGCTCCACTATATTTATGATATTTATTTGTATATGCCTGTCTTCCTCACTGGACTGTAAGCTCTTTAGAATCAGGGAATGAGTTTGTCTCAGCTTTGTGTCCTTGAAAGGGCAGCAATTGTGTCTTAATAATCTTTGTGCCCTTGCACCCAACACAATATCAGCACATAATAGATCCCTGATAATTTTGCTTAATAAATAAATGGCTGTAAGCTAAACACAGCAATCTCTTCCTCAAATACAAACACTACAGTAGTTCCCCCTTTTCTGCAGTTTCGTTTTCCACAGTTTGTTACCCATAGTCAACTGTAGTCTGAAAATATTAAACAGAAAATTCCAGAAATAAACAATTTATAAGTTTTAAATTGCTTACCATTCTGAGTATCTTACGTCATCTCATCACATAGGCAATGTATCATCTCCCATCATCACAAGAAAGGTTAGTATAGTAAAACAAGATATTTTGAGAGAAAGAGGCCACATTCACATAACTTATTACCGTATATTGTTATAATTGTTCTATTATTGTTGTGGTTAATCTGTTACTGTGCCTAATTTATAAATTAAACTTTATTATAAGTGTGCAAGTGTAGGAAAAAACATAGTATGTATAGGGTTCTCTGTAGTTTCAGGCATCAACTGGGGGGTGGTTAGAGTATATCCTCCATGCATACGGGGGGACTGTTGTGTAATAATTTTGGAGGAAGAACTTATTTTGTACTTGGATTGAACCAGATATAGGTTCTATAGGTTTTGTTTGGAAAAGTAAAGAAATCAGATACACATTAGCATCATTAGTACCTTTAATTTTACCCTTCATAAATAAAGCTGTAACCCACAGATTTAAATATATTCAATATGGATTTGCTTATACATGGAAATTCCCCATGAATTCTCTTTACTAATACCTTAAACATTTCCCTTGGTTCTCAAGAATCCTTAGTATTGAAATTAATAGGTAATTGCAGTCATGGTTAGAATACCTTAACACAGATAGAACCACAGGTGCCGGTGGTGGGAAGAGAGTTGCAAAGTTGCAGATAATGTCAAACTCATCTCTCGTATACAAAAAAATGCAACATCTCTGGTGTTGCATTTTGCATCAGCTCTTCTGTTCCCTGGCACACTGCAAATGACAAGGACAGATTTTCAAACAATGTACTTTTCCAATTATTAACAGTAAGGATTCTTATATAGAGGATGTATTGTTTTCTCCCGAGAATGCATTCTCCTAGCACAATTATTTTATCAGGTGACATGCTTCAAAAATTATGAACAAGGACAGAAGTTTAGAAGTATTTAAAAATGCCCAGTTAGAAGTACATAAAGCCTCCTCCATGAATTTGTATTTTAAAAGCATTAGTAATATACTGAAGAGGAAAAGAATCCTTAAATTCGAATACATGTGTACTGTGGCTAAAAAATTAGATTGAATTCTCACTTGATGGGCCAAAATATTTTGATGTTTTATCAGTTAAATTACCTGTCTCTTTACCTATACTAATCTATCTTTTTTTTAAAAAAAAAAAAGATTTTATTGGGAAATTGGGGGAGGGGAACAGAGAAGTTGTTGTGTTTTTGTTCTTCAGTCTAGTTGTGGAGGACGTTGCTTCACTGTCCCATGTTGGTATCATCATTGCGCTCTTCCCGGATGAGGCAAATCGGTCCCCGGCCTCTGGACGGCCACTCACAGCGGCTATTGGCAGCTCACACCTGCTGCCAGTCGCTCACGCTGGCTGCCGGCCACTCACTGTAGCCTATGGCAGCCCACTGCAGCAGGGGCTGCAGCTATGCCATCCCCAGGGATTCACAGTAGCCCACCTCCAGGAGGAGCTCTTGTTCACCATCTTAGCTGTAGAGGACAGTATCACTGGCCCTCATATGTGGGATGTGAACCAGGGCCTCTGGCTTCCCAAGCCAGCTCTTAACCAATGCGCCACTTGGCTGGACCTACACTAATCTATCTTTAATGCTGCTAAATTCTTCTGTACAACTTCAAGTATACTAGATATACATATCTAACAGCCTAGTGGTATTATTTCATTAATAAAAAATTCCTGAGCTCCTATTATATGTATAGCATGCATTGTTATAATGGTGATATAGCAGTGGACAGTCTCTGCTCCTAGAGCTTATATTCTAGTGGAGGGAATCCTAGGACACATTAACAGGACACTTCTCAGATCATGGTAAGTGGCATAAGGAAAAATAAAAAGGTAAGAAGTGATGGGCAGGCATCTCTGACAGGCAGACATTTTCACAGATACCTAAATGAAGTGCAGGAGTGAGCCCTGATGACAGCTGGGAGCAGAGATTCTAGGTGAAGGCACGGTAGTGCAGGGAGGGCCTGTTGGCAGATGCCTCCTTCATGTGTCTTGTGTGGCTGGTGAACAAAAAGGTGGAAGGGACTGTGTCTTGAGGGTCTTGTGAAACCATGGAAAGAACTTCAGATTTTTTTCTTTGTGAGATAGGTAAGCCATGGACAGATTTTGAGGAAAGGAACAGCTTTGTAAAAGCATAACTTTGGTATGTGTGTAGACAATATACCATTGTGTGAAGTTTGTAATGGTTCACACCACCTAAGAAATAGAACTCTGGCGGTATTCTGAAAGCCTATCCCATGGGCCCACTCTCTACTCAAATGTTATACTTTTAAATTCATTTAAGATACAAATAAAAGTATTGATGTTGTTCATTTAATACATCAATGAGTATATTTTTAAATATTGCGTTAAAAAGAAGCATATTAAATTGAACTAGATAAATAACACTTTTATTTGTGTTATAATTGATGGTGTTGACTCAAAGTAGAATTGGATAAAAAGACCTGTCTTAGTAAAATGATTTCTAAATGTGAAAATGTTTTCTCATGGAGGATCTTTACACATTATGCAGGACGTTATTGCTAATGATAGACTGGTAGTCTCTCCATCACATAATATCCTCCAGCCCCCAATATGGTTTAAATATCTAATTCAATTTCTCCTCATGAAGCTTGTAAAGTACAAATAAAGGTATGTACTTGTTCTGAGTGCATAATGGGCAATTTGATTTTGGTATGCAGTGTATTGTGTTCCTGATAATGTCAGTCATTATTCTATTTAATGTGTGTAACATTCTCAGATTGATATGTTTAAAATTAATGAGGCATTTGTCCTCCCTGTGAAGAAACTAATAAGAAAATTTTACTCCAATGAATTATGTAGATGGATTTAAAACAAATCAATTTTATTTAGGAATTGATATTTTCTGAATTCAAAAGCATCCTAAACATTACTGTGAATTAATATAATGCTTTGAAAAAAATGGTAATTTCAAATCACAACCAAATAAATTAAATATGCATGGAATGTTGGTGGCACGCCTGGATATTGAAGTTGACACAATTTTCTTCCTAGTTCTGTACTCCAAAGGGATAATTCATTGAATCCAGTACTTACTATGTATCTTCTATGTGCCAGACTCTGGAGTAGTTACTGGGAGACTACTCATTCGAAGATCAGTAAGTACCTGGTTTGTTCTCAGGTCATCGGAGCCAGATGCTCAGCCCTCCATTTAGAAGTCATTGTCTCTGCCCTCACAAAGTTGACAGTGTGGTCAGAGACACAAGACAGGAAACTGATCAGTAAGAATGGGGAGTAGGAAAAGTTTAAATATTTCCCCAGAGTCATTCATACTGTTCTCCTTTGTCGTCTTCCCCTGCTTCTGACTTCAGAGGTGAGTTCACTGTAAGGATGGACTTGGGGACAATTTTTCCCAATTCTCATGCATCAGTCTGAATACTGAACATGTGGATCAGTAAAAAGAAGCTTTAATTAATTTTATCATAAAAAGTAATGCATGATTGTTTAAAAATGTAATTAATTGACTAATGTGAGTAACATGGAATGCTTTCCTAAATTTCTCTTACCTTTGGGTGTAACCACTGTTATGATTGGAGTGTATTTATTTATATAGTTTACCATACATGTACAGATAGAGTAGGAAGATTTTATCAACTGTAATTTGTCACTGTTTAAATATTCATTGAATAGTGAGGTCTATCATAGATTTTTGAGCTTGACATGATTTTGTCTTGATTTTCAAGTTTAGAAACCATAGATATTTCATAAATAAAGTCATGTTATATTCTGCATATATTTCACCCAATTTTTTAAGGTTCATTATAATCCTAGGTTCCTTATGTTTAAAAATTCAGAAATTACTTACTAAGACCACATACTTTTTTATATAAGTGATGAAAGATTTGATTTAAAATAATGTGTTGAAAAATTACAAGGTAGATTGGAGGAGTATGACACTGGATACAAGGAGGAAGGTTAAGAGAGGTGTCTAAACACAGGAAAGATTCTCAGTAACAACACGGCTAGGCCACATGGAAAACTGAGGTATCATTCATTACTTCTCAGATTGCAACAGAAGTTTTTTGCTGAGAGTAGGTCTGAAGACCCAATAACAGTTCTAATTGTCTACAGTGATTGTGACCCAAGGTTTCTCTTAATCTCAAATTCAAACTGTCAAAAGATAATTAATTTTGTTGGACTCATTAGTCGTTATCCAGTATAGAGTGCTTCAGTTAGAGCGCTCCTACCACTCAGCCTCTTAGATCTTTCAACTTCTGTATTCTCTCCTTGGGATGGAATTCATCATTGATTCAATGAACCATGTCCATAGTGGTGAAGCACTTTAGCACGTTGACTAGTGGTTGCTGCATAATGCATTTCTCAAATTGTATCTGTGAATATTGGAGGCATTTTAGGTATTTTTAGAAAAGGACAGTGTAATTAAAAGGCTCTGTTTGTGGCCTTGCATTAGAAGACACTAACATGGGAGACCAGCTAATACGACCTTTTGGTAGATTGAGTTATTGGTTTAATTTCTCACCCCCTCCAATATCTATGCCTTTCGGTATTTTATTTTTTAGCTTGAAGAAAATGTTTTAATAGATAATATAATCAGCTTTATACCAATGGAGTTATAAAATATAATTTTTTTATTATATTTATTTTTCACTTACAGTTGACATTCAATATTTTATATTAGTTTCAGGTAGACAGCATGGTGTTTAGACATTTATGTGATTCCCCCTAATTAGTCTAGTACCCACTTGACACTACACGTAGTTATTACAATATTATTGAGTATATTCCTTATACTATATGTCCCTATGACTATTTTGTAAATACCAATTTGTATTGCTTAATTCATTCCCACCTTTTGCCTATCCCCCCAATCTTCTTCCCATTTGGCAATCATCAGTTTCTTCTCTGTATCTATGAGTCTGTTTCTCTTTTGTTTGTTTATTTTGTTCTTTAGATTCCACATATAAATGAGATCCTATGGTATTTGTCTTTCTCTGTCTGACTTATTTCACTTAGCATAATACCCTCTAGGTTTGTCCATGTTATCACAAATGGTTAAGATTTCATTCTTTTTTATGGCTAATATTCTATTGTATACATGCATCACATCTTTATTCAGTTGTCTGTTGATGGGCATTTAGGTTGCTTCCACATCTTGGATTGTAAGTAGTGCTGCAGTGAATATAAGGGTGCATGTATTTTTTTGAATTAGTGTTTTGGATTTCTTCAGGTAAATACCCAGAAGTGGAGTCACTGGGTCATAAGGTAGTTCTATTTTTCTTTTTATTTATTTAAACTTTTATTATTATTATTATTATTATTATTATTATTATTATTATTTACAGATGTACAAAACAATGCAATAGTTATCTTTTTCACCCCTTACAATGTGACTACCCCCTACCCACTCCCCTGCCCCCCCACCCCCAATATCATACATATCTATTACAATTCCATTGACTCCATCCCACACTATATTCCACATCCCATGACTATATATGTGTTAAATTATAGTTGACATATAATATTATTCAGCAGCAGCTTCAGATGTACAGTGCAGTGGTCAGGCCACCACACTGTCCATGAAGTGGTCTCCCTGACAAGACATAAGTCCTTCTGATCCCCTAAGAAAAATATTTACAACCTTATTGATTATATTCCCTAAACTGTCGTTTCTGTCTAGATGGGACAGGGATGTGCATAAGGGAGAAGGGGAAGGGGCGAGGCAACACAAACTGATAACTACAATACTACTGCAGAGACAGAGGTAGTTCTATTTTTAAAATGTATTTTTGATTATGGAGAAAGAGGTGAGAAATGCCTAGAGTCCACAAGTCAACATTTGGTCCTGCCATCAGACAAGCCTCTGGTTTCTGGCAGCTATACTGTGCCTGACTGAGGGCATATGGGGCATAGGCGGGGGCTCCGACTCCGCTGCTCCCCCACCTCCAGGACCATCCTTAGGAACCATTTCAGCTGCTTTAATGAACTTGTTTTTAACCTGTTCTTGATGCCAAATGCTTTTCTGGGGAAGCACATCCAAACCTTTTTATCAGATGCTAAGGAGACACTTCTGTTCAGAGTTGCCATTTGAAATTAGAGGAGTCGTGATGATTGATGTAAGCGGCGCATAAGATGATGTGAGATAACTCAGAGAGTCTTCTGATAATGCTGAAGATGTGTGGTGATGCAGAGATGAGCTCTGATGAGGCAGAGAGACACTGATGACTCAAGACATCCCATGGTAGAGAGGGGAGTGTAATGACACCAAGAGGTGCATGATAACTTGGAAGATGTTGAAACACATGGCTTGCTTTCCAATTTCCCCACTGGATCCAGGCTACAGCATTTGGATTCAGCCCAGACCTCTCAGGACTTGGGCTCAAGGCTTTCCATGATCCAGTCTACTGATTCCTTCTTTTTTGTGTACTTAGGTACTCTCTCCCCCAAAGGAGTTTTGAAAAACTATGCACCTGCTCACACACTGAAGTTGGCATCTAAAAAATGTTTTGTCATAAGTTCAAATAGTTGCAAAGGAGGAAATTTTCCACTATTATCAAAGCTGACTATTTTTGTGTGTATAATGCAATATATGTAGCATAAAATTGAACTTTTTGACCATTTGAGGTAGTGCAGTAGCATTAAGGACATTTGCATCATTGTGCAACTCTCACCACTCTCCATCTTCAGATCTGCCTTTTGCTCTTTGACCTTGCATTTCCATCAGTAGAAGTACACCTCAATTCTTGACTTTAAGTCTGGTCATGTGATTTTCCTTGATTAACAGAAAGTGGGCAGAAGTGGAAATGGGCCAGTTCCAGGGTTAGGACTTTAAGAGACATCACATATTTATTTGTCCTTGTACCTCTGCTATGGACGTGATGAAAACATTCTCAAGGAGAGTGAGAGATACATGAAGTGGACCCAGTCCAAGCTCTGGTGTATAGCTGCCCAGGTAAGCCCATCTACTGTCGGCTGAAACCCAACTGACTCACTGATGAGTAGCTACAATAGACAGTTATATAACACATATTTTTGTGGTTGTTTGTTATACAACAATAGATGACTTAAACAGGCTTAAACTTAATTTGTGGCAGTGGGGAAGGAGCAAATAATAAAGTTCATGCTCTCCTTCTTGAAACAGTTTCTCTCCTTGAGTTCTGTGATGTCATACTCTCTTGTATGTTGTTCTACTTCTGTGGCTGTTAATTCTCAGTCTTCTTTCTACCTCTTAGTTTTTAAATTCCACAGATCAATTTTCATATTTCAGATGAACATAGCATTCATGAAACGAGTTCCACTTGGTCTTAATCTCCTTTCTTTAAAAAAAGAATGGATTCTTTAGAAAATATTTTGTTTAGGATTTTTGAATCTTTATTTCTGATTAATAGCTGTGTGTAACTTTCCTTTCTTGTCATGTGCTAGTAAGATTTGGAATCAATATTATGTTAACCTTATAAAATGTATTGGAAAATTTTCTCTATTTTCTGAAGAAGTTTGTGTAAAAAGAGTTTCAGTTCTTCCTGAAAGGTTTGAAAGAATTCACCAGTGAAGCTAACTGGTCCTAGAGTTTCTTTTTTTGGGAAAGTTTCTATTTATATATTAATTTCCTTCAACAGACCTAAGACTATTCAGAGCAATTTGTTCTTGTGACAGATACAATACTTTGCATTTCTCCTTTTCATCAACAGTATCGAATTCATTGTTATTTGTTATATATATGTTCAAAATATTTCATCTTTTTCATAATTAAGGATCTATAGTGATACTACATTTTTATTCCTGAAATTGATCATTTGTATTTTCTTTCTTTTTACTTTGATTTGCTAGGGATCATCAACTTTCTTCTTCATTTCAAAGGACTTATTTTAGAAACTGCTGAGTTGTTTTTTTTGTTGTACGTCTGCATCCAATTTTGTTGATTTCTGTTATGTGATTTTCTTCTAGCTTTTTTGCATTATTATTATCATTATTATTACTATTCTACCTTAGCTTTTTTAAAACTTTTTTTTAATTAGTTTCAGGTATACAACACAGTGCAATAGTTATACATTTTACCCCTCAAAGTGACAACTCCCCACCCCCAATTCGCCACCCCACTCCCCCCCATATCATATATATCTATTACTCTTCCTCTGACTCTCTTCCACAGTATAATCCACATCCCGTGACTATCTATATATATTCAATTACAGTAGGTATACCACCTCCACTTTAGTAATACAGTGCAGTGATCAAACCTCTACTCCATCCATGAAATGGTCTCCCTAACAAGACCTATGATCATCTGACATTCCACAGAATATTTACAACATTATTAATTATATTCCCCAAACTGTTTTTCCTATCCCAGTGGCAATATTGTAGTTGCCTATTTTTGCTGTCTAATCCTTTCCCCTTCTCCCTCATCCCCATTCCCCTCCCAATTAGCAACCCTGATTTTTCCTCTATATCTATGAGACAGTTTCTGTTTACTTTGCTCATTCATACAGTTTTTCAGATTCCACATATGAGTGAGGTCATATGGTATTTGTCCTTCTCTGACTGACTTATTTCACTCAACATTATAGTCTCTAGGTCCATCCATATCATTGCAAATGGCACGATTTCATTCTTCCTTATAGCGGAGTAATACTCCATTGTATAAATATACCAGTTTCTTAATCCAGTCATCTACTGATGGGCATTTTGGTTGTTTCCAAGTCTTAGCTGTTGTAAATTGTGCTGCTATGAACATAGGGGTGCATAACTTTTTTTGAATAAGTGTCTTGGGTTTTTCAGGATAAATACCTAGGAGTGGAATTGCTGGGTCAAACGGTAGCTCTATTTCCATTTCTTTGAGATACCTCCATACTGACTTCCATAGTGGCTGCACCAATCTGCAATCCCACCAACAGTGCAGCAGGGTCCCCTTTTCCCCACAGCCCTGCCAGCACTTGTTGTTTGTTGATTTATTGATGATAGCCATTCTGACTGGAGTGAGGTGGTATCTCATGGTGGTTTTTATTTGCATTTCCCTAATGACCAGTGAGGTTGAACTTTTTTTCATATGCCTGTTGGCCATCTGTATGTCCTCTTTAGAGAAATGTCTCTTCATATCTTCTGCCCATTTTTTAATTGGGTTGTTTGTTTTTTTGGTGTTGAGTTTCATGAGTGTTTTATAAATTTTGGATATTAACCCCTTATCAGATATATCGTTGGCAAATATATTCTCCCATTCAGTAGGCTTCCTTTTTGTTTTATTAATGGTTTCCTTTGTTGTGAAAAATCTTTTAAGTCTGATATAATCCCATATGTTCATTTTTTCTTTTACTTCCCTTGCCCGTAGGGATGTATCAGTAAAAATATTGCTCCGGGTAATGTTTGCAAATGTACTCCCTATATTTTCTTTTAGGATTTTTATGGTTTCAGGTCTTACATTTAAGTCTTTAATCCATTTTGAATTTGTTCTTGTATAAGGCGTAAGGAGATGATCCAGTTTCATTTTTTTGCATGTGTCAGTCCAATTTTCCCAGCACCATTTATTCTACCTTAGCTTTTGAAATGACAATGTAAGTAATTTATTTACAGATTTTCCTACAATGTCCTCAAAGGATTTTTTTTTTTTGCTGGTCATTGCAGAATGAGCCTTCCTTTGTCCTTTTCTTCTGCATTCCTTCCCAGTATGGGAAGCGCTTCTTCCTTTTAACACTACAGTGTTCTTATCTGTGTGAATGGCCACAGGGTTCAGCTGCTGTAAAATTTCAGATGCCTAAAAGCGTTCTTGAAACATTCTCCTTTTACTTCTCTGCCCACAACACATCAACTATCAAAGCCACTAGAGTCTAACTCCTACGTATGAGTGCATCATTATTCATTCACTTCTTTTTATTCTTCCTTCTAAATATGCCTCATATCCACTCACTTCTCTTTACTTCTATTGTACCAAAACTATTGGGGTAGATTTGAATTTGTTTTCTCTAATTCTGTTTTTTTTTTTTTTCCATCTCTGTTATCCCTTTTAGATACAATATGCCAGAGTGATTGTTTCTAATTTTAAAAAAGAACCTTTGCTAGATTTTCATTGCTTTCAGCGTAATAAAACAATAAAAAAATCAAAACCTCTTTTATGTGCTCTGATGTTCCTGCATGACTACTTTTTCCTGCCTCACCAATCTCCACTTTTGCTTTGCTTGCATTTATTGTCTGTGTTTCAGAAATAATAGCCTTGTCATTCTTTCAACATGCCAACATTTTTCTTCCCAAATTTAGTCATTTCCACGAGCTACTTCTTACATCAGTGTGTTCCTTTTCTTAGTCTTGTGAAGGGCTCAACTGGAAAAGCCTTCCTTGACTTTCCAGGCTTAGAGCAGGTACCCCGCATATGTTCTTAAATAATTTTGTTTTTTCTGTATAGTATTTAAAATTATACATAAGATTTGATTTTGATTTTGTATGCTACTTCTAGAACATGCATTCCATGAGAGAGGCAATCTCATTTAATATGGCATCTATTAATTTTCTAGTAGTAGGCAGAGCTTTAAACATAGTAGAATCCAATCATTATCAAAGCCTTGAGAAAATGGACCCATCAGAAGCTTGCCTGCTCATGCTCAAAAGATTTTGGAAGGAGGATAAATATGCAAGGAAAATTATTCCAATTGTAGGAGACTTAGTAGGGGATATTCTTTGTCTCTCTGCACATTATCATTGTATTATACTATAATGATACATAATAATTGAATAAACAGTAACAATGATGTAATGAGAAGTAATGCTCTGATACTGGCATTTATTGAGTATTCACAATATAGGTGCCTCTGTTTTAAGTACATTACATATATGATCTCATGTAATTCTTACAGTCACCCCACAAGAGTAACTTTCCTGAGGCTACATAGCTAGTAATTGATAGAGCTGACATTTGAATTCTAGATATCTTGCTTCATAACCTCACTATTAATCATTTTCCCCCTTAAAATCACACCTAGGAGTTCAAAGGGAAGAAATTATGGTAGTATCACTATTTTTTTTCCTTTTTGTGTTTATTAATTCCAATAAAAGGACACATTCCATGATTGTACTTCAGTGCCTGATGCTTAAAAACACTATATTCTGTTGAAAGTATCCAGTGGACAAGAAAGAATTGAAATATATTTTGATTTAACCCAAAAGATACTCTGAAAGAGCCACCTCAAGTGTGTTAAACAACAAAGGAAGATTTTAAATTTACATCTAGAAGGATGTCTGCACTTCAGACATGCCTAGATCCATGGACTCTGATGAAGTTATTAGTATTCAATCTGTTCATTCTCTTCGGTGTTTTTATGAAAACTCTTTCATATGGTATAATATGGTTTCCAAAAAGGATTGAGCTCATAGCCTACTACCTTAACAATCAAAAGAAAAGAACAACCAGCTTTTTTCCAGTGATTCAAGCAAAAGTACTATCTAAGGTTCTTGCTGCTCTTGCTTGGGTCACCTGTCCTTCTGTGTACCAATCATTGTAGTTCGGGTAATGAAGTAATTTGATTGAATACATATGAACTATTGGGAATCAGAGATGGGATTAATCCATACACACTAACTCCAAACTTAAGAGTGGGGGAGGGTGGCTTCTCAGAGGAAAATCAGTCATTTCTTCTAGAATTTGGGTGAATCAAAAAATAAGCAGACAGAAACTACAGATGACAACTATAGATACTGAGAAGAAATTACAGAAGTCCTTTACTTGAACTCAAGTTTAAGTAACAATGGCAATAGTATCACTTACAAGCTTAGAACTGATAGCCTAAAGAGAGTGATGGTAACTCTCCCTAACTGAGGTTTAACTCATGGCATTGATACTCTTGGGACCTAAAACAATTTTTAACAAATATAGCTGTTTCCACTGAATGCAGGAATCTTACCCTGAAAATTAGAAGTTCTGCATGGAAACACTAACCAAGAACCTATTTCTCCCTGTTTTTAAGTGGAAAAGATAAGGCATTTCTTGAAAACCCACACCTCACCAAGTTTTATAAAATGTAATTAAAATATAGAGAAATGTCTATAAGTAAGATGTTATCATACTAGAATAAAGAAACTTAAAACATGATGCTGTGATCACCAAACAATAGATTTTCTAATTAATGGGACTGTGTGTATGATATATATGATGCTTATCGCCTTCGTTTTCTAAACCTCTTCACCTGATTCTGATAGTCTAAAACTAACACTAATGTTTTGACATTTTAAAAAACCTTTCTGTCTGGGGAGAGAACTCCCCCCTCTCAGGGCTGGCTAATTCCCAGTGACAATAAAAGCTTTCCTCTGAACATGCTTTTCATATATAAGCAAACCAAGCCTGAGTTTGTACCCCCAAATACCTCCCTACTTAGTTTTCATGCACTAAGCCAATATTTTCTGTGCCCTAAATTATCTCAGGGCCAAGTACCAAGTGATTAAAGACCACTCCTATAGCCCAAAGCCTGTTGGAATTGTTCACACTAGCCAACCCTAAACTTTAGTCTGCCCTGTCTTGCCTTATATGTGGAAACCTTAATAAAAACTGTGGCCTAAGCTCTCCCCCTCTCTCTTGTCTCTGGCTCCTGTGCACTCCAGTCATTTCCCATGTGACCCCATGTGGCATGCGGTGACCCCTCTCTAGAACCTGTCAGTATAATAAACTTCCTACCAAGCCTGGTTCTTGTCTCCTGCTGTGACCACACTGACTTTGTCGTACCATATCCAACACGTACATTTTAAAACATAGGTATAAAAAAACCAAGAGGCATTTTGCTAAAACATTGTTAGCTGGAGAGGTTTCTGCAGGATTCTTACAGTACGCTTTTATTGGAAATGTGAGAGGAACCCACTGTAGGAAAGAGACGTGGCAGTGTAGAGTAATGGCTAGGTATTGGCTATATACTACTTGAGGTTTGAAATAATGCTTGTCAGACAGAAATAATAACAAAATGTGTATACTTAAATACTCAAGACTCAGAATAAATAGATGTAAGAGATGATTTCTGTTTTTCTACAACTCTCCTAAAGAGTGTGTAATAAATACTTAAAAAATGAGCAACTGTTGCCTGTGCCAAAATGTTAGAATTAAGCAATTTAGGAAAGCAATTCTATATCTAAAAGTGCACCATATTAAGATAAGGTTCAAGTTAGTAAGAAAGTATTAACCAAAACTACTAAAAAAAATCTTTCTGAATTCATGAGCATTTGCAATTCTGCAACCTTTGGGTGAGGAAAAGTTTTCATATCCTGGCAAACCTGTCAGAAGGTGGCTGTGAAAAAAGTAGTGAAATGTTCAGATTGGAGCTAGCAGCTAGTAAAGAAAGCAAGAACAACACTTTAAACTACTTTTGACAATAAAATAAACGAGTTTTTAATGATATGTCTTTTTTTCACCACAAGTGCCTTTCACGAAGGAAAGAGAAACACTTCCAAGGTTTAACAGAAAGCATGAGGGGAGAATAATTATTTTATTAGTATGCTGTGGAGGAAAGAGGTTGAGTTTTATTGTCACACAAGCCTGCATTCTCACAAAATCCAGGAACACAGAGGAAATTTTTAGGGCGATAATGATGGAAATGTCATACGTTCTGAGACTTAGATTCTTCCTTAGTAAAATTACATAATATCTCAGACATGACAGGGCTGCTGTGAATTTTATGTAAGATGAAATTGGAGAACCTGTCACATTTTTATTTATTATCAGCTGTACTGTATCTTCCTTATGTTAAAATTAACCATGGAGCAGACTGGGTAGAGTAGCCCAATGAGACAAGGAGCTAAATTACAATCCTCACCTGTATTTTATTTATTTTTTTTATTTTTTATTTTTCTTGAGGTCAGTGTCACTGGCCCTCATATGTGGGACCAAACTGGGGCTGCTGACTTCCCAAGCCAGCGCTTAACCACCACGCCACTCGGCCGGCCCCTCTCCTGTATTTTAAAGATTCTCTTGCCAGTTTAGATGTTTGGTTTTTATATATCTGTAAAGACAGAAAAAAAATTACAGACCTTTTTCAGACTTTGCTGAGAACTGACTCTGGGCTTAGATATGCACTACTATTTACCCAGAGAGATTCTCCCAAGATGTCCTGGTATGGTGAGTTCTTTCTTGACTGACAGAAAAACAAATTCAACTTTGATATAGATCTGCTTGGTGGTCGTTGTTCTTTCTTCAACCATTGCAACTTATTATACATTTAGGACACCTCCACAATGGGTAGTCACATGGGTATCCTAACATGTCTCAGTTTTGGGCTCTCCAGATGATAACTGTCTAATTCTTTGAGATGACCTCTAGAAAGGTATTCCACCTACCCTACAAAGTTAGTGAAAATTTCTTTATTCGTCACCATGTGATGTCAGGACAAATAGACAAGAACATTTTATTTGTTATATGTATTTGACTTATTTAGCATTAGTTTTAGCTCCATGTTTTCATTTTACTTGGTCATTCATAATGTTGCCAGGAAATGATGTTGTACTTTGGCTCTTCATTTTCTTGAAGGAATGAATTCAATCAAGAGACAGAATTTTGTGCAGTGTGAAGAGCAGAAATTTATTAGTAAAAGAAAGTTTACTGCAAGACATGGAGCCAGCTGACTCTAGGGAAGGAAGCAGTCTGACCTTAATTGCATGAAGGCTTCATTTCTCTGGGTAGAATTTCCTCTCCCTGTCCCTCTCCCTTCTCTTCTCTCTTTCTCCCCCTGAGGGGCCTAGTCTTCTGGCATTTAGCAATGCATTTCTTTGATTCAGAGGCATGTGTAAATACACCACTTTGATTTAGAGGCGTGTGTAAACACATCCCTTTGGTGTGTGTGAAAACCTGGAACCCTATTGGGCTGGTAGGGTATTCGTGACAAACAAGATGTGTCCCCCACTTTTCTGACTTTTAATAACATATTTCTTTGATTCAGAGATATGTGTCAGCCTGGAATCCTGCTAGGCAGCTGCCAGGGTTCTTGAACCCAAGTAGGAGCTGCAGCAAGGGACTTTCTAACCAGGGCTAAATTTTTCCTCCTGCTCATTTCTGTCTATCTACGTACCCTATGAAGAACAAAATTGTTTCATCTGTGGTTTTTCTCCTTACTAAACAATTTTAGCTAGAAGTTTTGGAACTTCTGAAATTCTGAAATGGTTTGTGCACCCTGAAGTTTCTCAGAATTTAGCTGCTTTCTATTTACCTAGTACTTCTGTGATATTGTGATTTATAAAAAAAATATATTTTGGTCAATGACCAAAATACAGAGGGTGCCAAAAAAATGAATACACATTTTAAGAAAGGAAAAAATTGTATTAAAATTATGCTGATGGTAACCACTTTGAGCACCTGTTATTATTGCAGAAGTCAAACGTGACTTGTATTCACCTTTTGTTGTTGGTATATACTGAGTATTACAATTTTAATAGTTTTTTACCCTTTCTTAAAATGTATATACATTTTTTGGCACCCTCTGTATATTTCTCATGTATATGAGTATTGAATTTTGACCACTGTTCCTGGCTTACAACTCTTAAAACCCTTGAATCCCTTGATAAGAGCCATAAATGAGTCCTTTGCTATGCTAATGAAGTTACTTTTGGGAAGTCCTCAAGTAACTTAAGAGTGAGGGAGGCTGGTTGCCTGCGGAATAAACCAAGTGATTAGAAGGTTGGAACCTTCAGTCCACCCCTCATTACTGAAGAGGGTAGAAGGGCTGAAGATTGAGTTCAATTGCCGGTAGCCAATGGGTTAATCAATCATGCCTATGTAATAAAGCCTTCAGAAAACCCCAAAAGGACAGGGTTCAGAGAGTTTCTGGGTTGGTGAACATGCGGAGATTTTGTGAGAGTGACAGGGTTGAAGAGGGCATTGAAGGACCATGCCCTCTTCCCATACCTTGCCATGTGCATCTGATTGTTCTTGAGTTACATACTTTTATAACAAACTAGTAAACAAGTGAGTAAATTGATTTTTTGAATTCTGTGAGCTGCTCTAACAAAACCCAAAAAGTGAGTCTTGGGAACCTCTGATTTATAGCCAGTTGGTCTAAAGTAAGGTAACCAGGGTTTATGACTGGTGTCTGAAATGAGAAGAGAGGGGACAGTCTTGTAGGACTGAACCCTCAACTTATGTAATTCGACATTATCTCCAGGCAGATAGTGTCAATATTGAATTGACTTCTAAGACACCCTGCTGGTATCTGAGAGTTGTTTGTTGGTGTGGTGCGAACAGCCATGCCACCTCCACCCAGATACCCACTTTAGAATTATGTCTGGGAACTCAAAGAACTTCCTTGTTGTTTGGTTCCCTTTTGTATTTTCTAAACTGTTGGTATTTATTCCTCATGTTGTTGCTATATCCAAACCTAAGTTTCTAAAACAGAGATGCATAATCCGAATGTCTTCTAAGTGGAGGAAACACTTTAGTGATCACGATGAAGTACCACCAAGGAAGCACTCAGTACTTAGTGAAATAGAATAGTCATATCTTTTTTGATAGATTTGTATTACAATATAGCTAACATATTATATTAGTTTCAGGTGAATACCATAGTTATTCAATATTTATACACCTAAAGAAGTGATCACCATGATAAATCCAGCAACCATCTGACACTATATTATACTATCACAATATTATTGACTGTATTCCCTATGCTGTACATTACATCCCCGTGACTTGTTTTATACCTGGAAATTTAAACTTCTTATTCCCCTTCACCATTTTCCCCCCTTTTTAAAATTTTTCTTTTGTTTTTTAATTAAAATTTATTGGGGTGACAATGGTTTGTAAAATTACATAGTTTTCAAGTGTACAATTCTGTAATATATCTTTATATCACATTGTGTGTTCACCACCCAGAATCAGTTCTCCTTCCATCACCATATATTTGACCCTGTTTACCCTCATCTACCATCCCCCTGCTCCCTTACCCGCTGCTAACCAATGTCTGTGTCTATGAGTTTTTTCTTTATTTTTTTGTCTTGTCCCTTTCTTGCCTTCATATGCAAATCGGTCAATGTGATACACCACATAAACAAAATAAAGGACAAAAATCATATGATTATATCAATAGGTACAGAAAAAGCATTTGACAAGATACAACATGCAGTTATGATGAACCACTTAATAAAATGGGTATAGAAGGATAATACCTTAACATAATAAAGGCCATCCCATATATGACATACCCTTAGCTAATATCATAATTAATGGTGAGAAATTGAAGCCCTTTGCTCTATGTTCCAGAACAAGACAGGGATGCCCCATCACCACTGCTTTTCAACATAGTATTGGAAGTCCTAGCCAGAGCCATCAGGCAAGAGAAAAAATAAAAGACATCCAAATTGGGAATGAAGAAGCTAAATTGTCACTTTTTGTGGATGACATGATGCTTTATAAAGAAAATTCTAAAGACTCCACCAAAAAGCTATTAGAAATAATAAACGAATACAATACAGTTGCTGGCTATAAATTTTTCAGTTATAGTTGACTTCAATATTATTTTATATTAATTTCAGGTGTACAGCATAGTGGTAACACATTTACATAATTAAAGAAATGATACCCCTAACTAGTCTAGTACCCACTATACTATATTATTGACTGTATTTCTTATGCTTTACTTTATATCCCAATGACTATTTTGTAAGTACCAAGTTGCACTTCTTAATCCCTTTCCCTTTTTCATCGCCGCCAAACCCTCTTTTATCCAGCAACCATCAAAGTTCTCTGTGTCTATGAGTCTGTTTCTGTTTTGTTTATTTTCTTCTTTAGATTCCACATATAAGCAAAATAATTTTGCATATGTCTTTCTCTGTCTGACGTACTCCACTCAGCACAACACCCTCAAGGTCCATCCATGCAGCTATAGATGGCAAGAAACCATTCCATTGCCAAACCATACTGCATTGTATATATGTACCTCCTCCTCTTTATCTATTCATCCATCAGCAGATATACCCAGGCTACTTCCACATCTTGGCCAATCTAAACAATGCTGCGGTGAACATTTGGATGCACATGTACCCTCCAAGTAAAATTTTGTTTTCTTTAGATAAATACCCAGAAGTGAGATTACTGGGTCGTTGTCTCTTATTATATATAGGATTTTTTAAAAGTGTATTTTGGCTGGTTATATGAATTGTTACATCAGCTGTGTTTCCACTATTACAAAGTATCTTTTTCCATCCCTTTACTTTCAGTCTGTGTGTGTCTTTCGATCTGAAGTGAGTCTCTTGTAGGCAGCGTATGTAAGGGTCTTGTTTTCTTATCCATTCAGCCATCCTATCTTTTGATTGGTGCCTTTAATCAATTTACATTGAAAGTAATTGTTCATAGATATGTGGTTATTGTCATTTTATTATTTATATTTTTAATTTTTAATTTTTTGTCTTAAGAATTCCCTCTAAGATTCCTTGTAATACTGCTTGAATAGTGGTGAACTCTTTTAGCTTTTTCTTGTCTGGAAAGCTTTATCTGTCCTTCAAATGATGGCTTTGCTGGGTAATCTTTGTTGTAAGTCCTTGTTTTTCATTACTTGGAATATTTCCTGCCAATCCCTTCTTGCCTGCAAAGTTTCTGTTGAGAAATCAGCTGACAGTCTTATGGGACCTCCCTTGTAGGTAACTAACTGCTTTTCTCTTGCTGCTTTTAAGATTCTCTCTTTGTCTTTAAGTTTTGGCATTTTAACTATGATGTATCTTGGTGTGGATTTCTTTGGGTTCATCTTGTTTGAAACTGTGCTTTCTGGGCTTGTATGTCTATTTCTTTTGCCAGGTTAGGAGTGTTTTTTGTCATTATTTCTTCAAATATGTTCTCAATACTTTGATATCTCTCTTCTTTTGTTACCATTATGATGTGAATATTGGTACTCTTGATGTTGTCCCAGAGGTATCTTAAACTGTTCTTATTATTTTTGATTCATTTTTCTTTTTGCCATTCTGATTGGGTGTTTTCTTGCTACTTTACCTTCTAAATTGTTGATTCAGTCCTCTGCTTCATCTAATCTGCTATCAGTTCCATCTAATGTATTTTTTATTTTAGTTATTGTATTCTTCATTTCTGACTGGTTCTTTTTTATGTTTTCTCTCTCCATTTTTTTGTTTTGTTTTCTGTCTCTTTGTTGAAATTCTCACTGAGATCATTTAGCATCCTTATAACCAGTGTTTTGAACTCTACATCTAATAGATTGCTTGTCTCCATTTTATTTAGTTCTTTTTCCAGAGCTTTGTTCTGTTATTTAATTTGGGACATGTTTCTTTGTCTCCCCATTTTGGATGTCTCTTAGTGTTTGTTTCAGTCTTGGTAGAAGGCCTTCTGTAGGAGGTGTGCTGTTGGGCCCAGTGATGCCATCTCCTTGGTCACCTGAACCAGGTGCTCCAGGCGTGTCCCTTATGTGAATTGTGTGTGCTGTCCTGTTGTAGTTGAGTCTTGCATGCTCTTTGCATGTCAGTGGGAGGGACTGACCCTTAGCTGAATGGTTATGAGGACTAGCTGTGATTACAGTGGAGGAGCTGTTGTACAGGGGTTGATCCTACAGAGCAAGGTTCACTTTGGCAGGTCTGTGGTGACTGCCTAGTCTTTCCTTTGGGTGTGTCATCCTTGGTGAAGGCCTGGTGGTGCTCCAGCTCAGTCTGAAGCTTGCTACCTGGTGTGCCAGTTCCATGGTCTCCTGGTTGGGGAGAGGGTTTGGGTCACTATAGGCCAAGCTCAGCACATTCTGTGTCTTATCCAGAGCTATCTGACATGAGCCATAAAACAGTCTGCCGATTAGTGCCACTCGTGCTGCACTTGGATGTGCTTCAGAAGTAAAGAAGCAAACTGAGGCCAACCACCACTAGTGTCCATCTTGGAGCTTCTCAGCAAGAGGGACAGGATACAGCAAAGCCAAATGCTTCTAGTTTGGGCTTTGTTTACCTTTGAGAGATTTTAGGAAAGTTTGAGGATGTGCCACAACAGGCCATTTGATGGAAAATCTACTGGAAGTGGCTTGAGTATGCATGAAAGTTGGGTGGGGCCAAGGAGTAGTGTTAGCTAGGTTAATGGAGACTCAGGCATGGCAGCCTGCCCGCACACCGTGAGATGGTAGGTCTTAACAAAGCAACAGTGGATTCTGTCAGCTCTTCTCTCTGAGAGAAAAATGCCCCTCAAACACTAGCCCTGAAACCAGGCAACTCAGTCCTTCCCTGTATGTTTCTGGCACCTTTTGAGTTGCTGCTTCAGCATTAGAGCTCTGGACGAGTGAAATCTGTTAGCAAATATGTCCATACATGGGCCCTTTAAGTGGATTGCATGGGACTCTACCTGCCCTCTTTCTTTCTCAGCAATTTTCACTGGTTCTCACAGCCACAAGTTATAGGGACTTCTCTCTCCAGCCCTGGAACACAGGGCTGAGAGCCTTGTGTGGGGCAGAGACCTTTCACTCCTGTGGTGGTGGGAGACCAGTCAAGATATCTCTCCTAATTTTTAACAGTCACACATGGTTGTGGGACCAGCCCATTCCATGTCTCTGTCCCTCCTACCAGTTTCAAGGTGGCTTCCTCTTCTGTATGTCCTGAACTGCAGGAACTTGGTTCATCCAGACTTCAGGTGATTTCCAATGATGGCTATTCTGTAGTTTAGTTGCAATTTCCATGTGGTCATGAGAGGAGGTGAGTGCAGCATTTACCTACTTTGCCAACTTGACTGTCTATTATTTATATGTTCATAGTAGCCTTCCAGAAACTGGTTTGACAAGCAAAGAGTAAAAAGTGGGGATGTTAGACTATGAAACAGAGGGTTCTGTTTAACTGATGGCCCTTACATCATCTCACATTGCCTTATTCTGTCAATAACTTGTGATTTAACCCAAAAGATTTCTTTTTCTTCAAATAAGTTAAATGAAAAATAATTTTTATTTATTTATTTATTGTATAGGCAGGCTAAATCAAGCATTAGCACTAGTTTTCTAATACATATGAGGTTTGGAAAGGGGAGCGAAACAATGGTAAAGAGAGAGTAAGGGGAGGAAGAAAACAGAAATTCAATAGCTTCCATTAAGCAACCTGTTGTTTTGGAAATAACTTATACAGATGCTCAGAAAATGTGTATGGGGGAAAAGTTTAAAATTTTAATAAACACAGAATTACATCTCACATATTTTTGGTAATGTTATTCTTCATTATGGCCTTTAGTTAAAATAACACATTGTGGTTGTCGATATGTTTCAGATGAATATGAACAAGGATCTTTACTTAGAAGTCTTTTCAGTAATCCATAATGAAAGTATTCAGTTTCCAAGGTTGTTTTTATTCTTTTGTCTCACTAAAAGACAAAATCTTTACTTAGTCTTTTAAGATATCCTGCTAGGAGATTTAAAGCTTTATGTGAGCAAGTCAATATGTTCTTTTGAATGTCTTGCTGATAACTTTTCCTTTAGGAGACATATGATTAGGCCTGAATTTAAACAAAAAGATTAATCAAGCCTATCTCTGGGTTTCTTTCACTTGAAACTGAAATTTTATGTAATATTGGAGTAGTAAAGCTTTTTCTTCTTCTTCATAAATATCAGTTGGATTTGATGTTCCTTCTCTGGATTATTTCATTTATTCTTACAACAAAAGGTAATTCTATAATCGAAAACAAAAAACAAAAAACACTGAATTATATTCTAGTGATTTATCTTGTGTAATTCACTTATGGGCCTTTCACAAATATACTAGGAGAAATTAATTGATGAGTCATTAATATCAAAATGCCTAAGAGGATAGGCTAAATGAATTTTTGAATCTTAATTAAACTTCTTAATATATGAAAATGAAATCCCTATCTTGGCTAATTAATTTTAATTTAACTCTTAATTGTTAGTGGTGAGATTTGGATAATATTAGTTTGATAGAATATAATTAGATTGTTTTCAAAGTATTTCTTTTCAGGATATGGCATAATCTTCTTTTGTCATGCCCCCAAATTATATACTCTATATACACTACATACATATTACATAATTTCATTTGTTTTCTCAGAAAACTTTGATACTTCTTCCAGGTCTCATCATCATATTTTTTATTTTTTTTGGTTGCCACTGATTCCGCAAATTTTAGTGAACCTTGGGGCCTAATATGCTGTTTGGTCACATTTCTCTGTACAATAGTACAGTGAGCTTTATCCTCGCTAAGTTTCCTTCTCTTTATATGTTCCTCTGTTAGTTTGGGATATTTGGATATGTTATTGCAACAACATTTGTTAGAGGAGGACATCGAGAGGATGTGATAGTTGACTAGTGAGCTGGACCCACACAGTCATACCCCCACCACTGTTCTTGGAATGTACAGTCCACCCCACCATTCCCATAGCTAGAGCCATTTCAACTGCCACAACCTTGGGATAATATGTTATTGAGTAGATATGGATTGTATATGTGGCTGAATCTGGTTAAGGCCTCTATATAAACTTTTAAGGTTCTGTAGCAACCCATGACAAGCCTCATATGTAAGTTTCCTTGCTTATTAAAAATGCCACCTACCAATCTGGAGTGGACTGTCTCTTTCTTTCGTCTCCCCTATCCCAGTGCATTGGAGCCAATTTTAGATTTCACCCAGGAAACTCCTGAGTTCATTAACCAACATTATTTTCCCTGTGTTTGCCTAGTTAAATAATTGTAAGCAAATCTGAACCTAATCACTTCTGTAGAATCTGAGATAAATCTTTTTTGACTACTGGTTAAAATTAATAATAACTCATGAATTAAAGTGTTTTATAATTATATACACCCAGAAGTAGAATTGCTAATTTGTATCATATATCTATTGTCAGTTTTTTGAAGACTCTCCATACTGTTTTCCATAGGAATTGAACCAGTTTGCAATCCCACTAATAGTGCATAAGGGTTCCCTTTTCTCTACTTCCTTGCCAACATATGCTATTTGTTGACTTTTTGATAATGGCTAATCTGACTGGTGTGAGGTGGTATATCATTGTGGTTTTGATTTGCATTTCTCTGATGATTAGTAATGTTGATCATCTTTTCATATGTTTGTTGCCCATCTGAATGTCTCTTTTGGAGAAGTGTCTTTTCTTGTCCTCTGCCCATTTTTTGATCAGTTATTTTATCCTTTTGTTATTGAGGTGTCTGGGTTTCTGATATATTTTGAATATCAGATATATCATTTATGAATATATTCCCCCACTCAAGAGGTAGGCTTTTTGTGTTGTTGATGGTTTCCTTTGCTGTGCAGAAGCTTTTTAGTTTGACGTAGTCCCATTTGTTTGTTTTTGCTCTTATTTCCCTTGCTCATGGGATGCACCCAGAAAGATATTACATAGACTGATATCAAATAGTTTACTTCCTATGTTTTCTCCTAGCAATTTTATGGATTCTGGCCTTACATTTAAGTCTTTAACCCATTTTGAGGTTATTTTTGCATATAGTATAAGGGAGTAGTCCAGTTTCATGCATTTCATGCATCTGTCCAGTTTTTCCATTATCACTTGTTGAAGAGAATGTCATTACTCCAGTTTGTCTCCTTTGGCATACATTAATTGACTATGTAAGTGAGGGTTTACTTTTTGGCTCTCTATTCTGTTCTATAGATCTATGTGTCTGTTTTTGTGCCAGTACCATGTTGTTTTGATTAGTATTGGTAGATGAGTGGATAAAGATGTGTGTGTACACACACACACACACACACACACACACACACACACACACAATGGAATATTATGCAGCAACAAAAAGAAATGGAATCTTGCCATTTGTGACAGCATGGATGAATCTAGAAGGCATTATGCTAAGTGAAATAAGTCAGACAGAGAATGACAAATGCCTTATGGTTTCATTCTATGTGAAATCTAAAAACAAACAACACAAAAACAGACTCATAAAAACAGCAACCAAAGGCATAGTTACCAGAAGGAGGTGGTGGTGGGATGGGTGAAAAGGGGAAGAGGAATATGGTCAATAATATTTTGACAAGTTTACGTAGTGACAGATGATTACTGGAATTAGTGGGGTGATCACATTATAAAGTATAAAAATGTCAAATCACTATGCTGTACACCTGGAACTAATATAATGAATATAAGATTTGTATACCAACAATAATTACATAAAAAATACATTTAAAAAATTATAATTTTAAAGTGTACTCAATGAGGATAATCATAAGTAATATGACAGGTAAAAAGATATTAAATGTTTGATATGGATATTAAGAAGTTAAGGCTACAATGTGGCTTATTTCCTTTTCATTAACACACAATAAAGGTACTCTTTGTAGAAAAGGTTTTAGCTACTGACAATTTTCTATTATATTGTTTAAGATGTAACTTCTCATGGAAGAGAATTTCAGGGTGGTTCTTATTTTTTATATTTCATTTCTTAATGGTTTTTATTTTTTAGAACAGGTATTTACAGGATAAGTGTGAAGATAGCAAAATGGGTTACATTGTATTGCACACCAAGGTTTCTAATTATTAACATCTTGCTTTTATATGGTATTTTTAACCTAAAAATAAAAGTTCAAAGTGAGAGTCAACAGCGTTTATTTGAGATGAAAAAGAATAGCTATTCTGGCATCACTGATTCAAGCAGTAACCCAAATGGTATTCTGATTAGGAGGTGGGGCAATGGAGTATTTATAAGAAAGGGAAGGAGAACAATCACATCAGCGAAGGGGAGGATTACATCAATAGAAGAAGGCATTTCTCTAAGTGCAGATAAACTAACATAGTGATGTTAATTCTCAGGAACATTTTTAATTTTCAGTCTGTTAGTCATAATATCTGCTTT
Source organism: Aselliscus stoliczkanus (assembly GCA_033961575.1). Classification (NCBI taxonomy): domain Eukaryota; kingdom Metazoa; phylum Chordata; class Mammalia; order Chiroptera; family Hipposideridae; genus Aselliscus; species Aselliscus stoliczkanus. Next base: position 124,002,289 of record CM066727.1, read on the forward strand.
CTTGTTATCTTTGCAAACAGTTTTTGTGGATACAATGTTGTTTTATGTTCAGTCCAAAGGTTATTTTGCCCAGTTCTAACATTCCAAAGGTTTGATGATTAAGTTCAAGACAGTTCTGGGATGACAGCTCCAAATCCATGTTAAAGTGGCTCCATTTATTATTTTTTTTACAGTGCACATGTTAAAATTAATGAACAAATATAATTCATTATAAATTAAGTTCATGTCTTATTCAAATTTCCTTATTTCTTCCCTAATGTCCTCTTGTCCTTCCAGTATCTTATCAAAGATACCACATTACATTTTGTTGTCATGTCTTTTTAGCCTCTTGTTTACTGCTAGTTTCTTTTACTTTCTTTGATTCTTTCTTCCTTTTTTTAAAAAAAAAATGACCTTGATAGCTTAGATGAACAATGATTGGATATTCTGTAGCATGTCCTTTAATTTGAATTTATATGAGGTTCTTGTCATGATTATACTGGGGTTTATGTGTCCTTTGAAGAAAGACAACAGAGTTCATTATCTTCATGATGTTCCATTATCATCATGTTACATCTAGGGTATATATTATCCACATGATTTATCACTGTTGATGTTAACCTTGATCACTTAGCTGAAGTAGTATTTGCCAAATTTTTCTACTCTCAGGTTACTTCCCCCCCTTCCATATTATACTCCTTGGGAAGAAGTCTCTCTATGCAGCACACAGTTAAAGAGAGAGGATTTATATTCCACCCCCTTGAGGGCAGAATATGTTGGAATTCCTCTGCACTAGAGGTTTGTCTCTTCTCCCCTGCATATCTATTGATTAAATCAGTTATTTCTATCACTGTGGAATCTTACATATTATTTAATACTTTTGGTTATAATTGAATACTACTTAATTTAGTTTATTTGCTCACATTATTTCTGCATTGGCCATTGGGTGCTCTTTCAGCTGGCTCCTGTGGCTTTTTGACATAGCTCCATCAGTGTGTGTGTGTGTGTGTGTGTGTGTGTGTGTGTGTGTGTGTAACACTCCCTCTGTAGCATTACAAGTTGCTCCAGTATCACTTTGTATATTTATTGCCCCTAGTTCTAGATTCAACTGGCTGTCCAAAGAGCCCTAGTTCCTTTTATTGAAGAATAAGATTAAAAAAACAAGACAGGGCCGGCCGAGGTGTGCACTGGTTAAGAGCTGGCTTGGGATGCCAGCGGCCCCAGTTCAGATCCCACATATGAGGGCCAGTGACACTGCCCTCTACACCTAACAACAGCTCCACCTGAAGCGGGGCTGCGCAAGCCCCAGTGATGGTGTGGGCTGCAGCCCTTGCTGCAGTGGGCTGCCATAGGCTACAGTAAGTGGCCGGCAGCCAGCGTCAGCTGCCAATATCCGCGGTGAGCAGCTGTCCAGAGGCCGGCAACTGAGTGCAATGATTATTGCCAACATGGGCCAGTGAAGCAATGCCCACCGCAACTAGACTGAGGAACAAAGGGATGGCAACTTGTCTGTTCCCCTTCCCCGATTCCCCAACGCTGTTCCCCTCCTCCAATTCCCCAATTAAAAAACAAACAAGATAAATGTGCTCACTGCTATTGGTTGTAGTTGCTTCTAGACATTTCAACTGTAAGAGCACAGAAATATGAGTTCATACACTAATACTATATATATATAATCCCTTAATTTATATTAAGATAAACATAAGTTCATACTGATGTCTCCAACACTAATCTATTACCACATAGATCATTATAGCCTTTTCAACTTGCTTATCTGGAAACTCTTAGTCCAACAGTGAGAAACCTGGCTCCTACCATTTGCCACCTGTTTACTTAATTATTCAATTCCAGCAAACATGCATAGCAGTTTCAGAATTGTTATCCTCTGTCATCATGGGAAATGACTTTATGAGTATAGGGCAGTATTTATGTAGAGTTTAATTTGCCATTAGTCATATAAACTCTGCTTTTTGACATCTTTTTCCCCATATTCTTCATGGAGGTTGTTGCATACATTTGTAATACACTCAGATTGTTTTGTCACATTCTGCATTTCATCCCTGGATCCTCCAACCTCCTAAATTATGTTTTCAAAAAATTTCCATATGCTCTCTATGTTTTGATTATTACATAATGTCATGTTCTTCTAAATACAGTATTATACAGCATTCATCTACCACACTTAAAAATTCTCCATACTTCACTGTTTCAATCCTCCTTGCTTCCCTGTGAATTTCTAAAAAACTTTTTACTGTTCACCTTTATCAGAACATCATTTAATCAGAATCAGAGTAAGTTGACTTTTAAGACTGGCTTCCTCAATTAATCAATATGTATTTGAAATTCAATCAAGCTGTTGAGTGACTTTACAGATCATTTCTTTTTATTGCTGAATAATATTTCATTGTATGGATGTACCACAATTTGTTTATCCACTTATATTGAAGGACATTTCACTGATTTCAGTATTCGGAAATTACAAATAAAGCTGTTATAAAATTTATGTGATGACTTTTGTACAAGCCTATGTTTCCAGATCAGTTTTCTCAATGACTAGAGGTGCAATTGCAATAGTTGGATTACACAGCAAGGCTATGGTTAGTTTGTCAGACACTCAAAACTACTTTTCAAAGGAGCTGTATCAATTTTCATGAGGGCTCCTTTTGTTTCACATCCTTTCCAACATTTGATGTTAGTTTTTGGGTTTTTGTTTTTTTTTGTATTTTAACTATGTTAATAGTATATTGGCATCTCATTGTGGTATTAATATTTGCAATTATCTAATTACAAGTGATGTAAAGCATCTTCTCATATGCTTCTTTAGCTTCTTTAACATTTGTAGATCTTTGGTGATTTTTGTTTTCAAATATTTTGCCTTTTTAAAAGTTGCATCATTTGTATTCTTATTGTTGAATTTTAGGGTTTTTTTTGTATATTTTGGAGACAAGTACTTTATCAGATATATACATTACAGATATATATACAATAGAGATATATACATCTACCAATCTGTAGCTTATATTTGTATTGTCTTAACTATGTCTTGTATAGAACAGAAGTTTTTAATTTTAATAAAATCCTACTGATCATTTTTTTCTTTCATAGGTCTTGGTTTTGGTGTTTTATCTGAAAATTTATTACTGAACCAAAGGTCACATAGATTTTCTGTTAGATGTTTTATAGATTTACGTTTTACATTTAGGTCTTTAATACTTTTTGAATTAAATTTTGTAGAAGGTAGTAAGTCTATATCCAAGTTTACCTTTTTTGCATGTAATATATAACAGTTTCAGCTCTGTTTATTTCAAAAGCCTATTCTTTCTCTTTTGAATAACCTTTGTTTTTTTTCCAGAGATCAGTTGACTATATTAGTGTGGGTCAATTTCTGGGGTCTCCATTCTGTTCCTTTGATCTATATGTGTTCTTTTGCAAATACTGTCCTGTCCTGCTTACCAATGTTGTTTAGGATTGTGTTGGCTATTCTAGGTCTTTAGCCTTTCCATGTAAACTTTATAATCATTCTGTTAGCTATGAAATAGCTTGCTGGTATTTGGAGTTCCAATTAATCTATAGATCATGTTGGGAAGAATTGATATCTTAGCAATATCTAGGAATACAGAATAGCTTTCCATTTATTTAGATCTTTGATCCCTTTCATCAGAATTTTGTAGATTTGTAAAGAGAGATTCTGTTCTGTATATATTTTGTTAGCTTTATAGCTAAGGTTTTTTTTTTTAGATGCTTTTAAGATTATATTGTCTTTTTAATTTTCAAATTCCAATTGTTCATTACTAGTATATATTGAAAGTAACTGATTTTTAAAAAATATTAATCCTATATCCTGCAACCTTTCTATATTTACTTCTTAGTACCTGTAATTGGAAATTCTTTTGGGGGAGGGGTTATGTAGACTGTTATGTTATCAATGAACAAAGACAGTTTTATTTTTTCCTTCCCAGTCTGGATAACTTTAATTACCCATTCTTATCTTATTGCAGTAGCTAGGATAATGTTGAATTGGAGTATTCAGAGAGCGCATATTTGCTTTGTTTCTGATTTTAGGGGGAAAGTGTCCAGTGTCTCACCATAAAACATGGTGATAGCTATAAAATTTTTGTGGATGTTCTTTATCAAGTTGGGGAAGTTTTCTTCTTCTTAGTTCACTGATTGTTCTCTCATGAATGGGTATTGTATTTCGTCAAATGCTTTATTCAGTCTCAAATGATATGCAGATGTTAGTTAATCTGTTAATAGGATATGTTCAGTTTGAGGGTTGAACCAGTCTTTCATACTTAGAATGAATCCCATTTGGTTATAGTTCATAATTCTTTATACATTGTTGAATTCAAATTATTTGTAGTTTTTGAGGAGTTTTACATCTTTGTTCATGAGAAATATTGGTCTCTAGTTTTCCCTTCTTGTAATCTTTTCTCTCTTTATGGTATTCGAGGAATGATGCCCTCAGTGAGTGAGTTAGAAGCATGCCCTCTACTTTTATTTTCTGGAAGATAGTCTAGGCAACTGGTATCATTTCTTTCTTAAAATGTTTGGCGAACTCATGAGTGAAACCATCTGGATCCATCCTTTCTCTTTTGGAAGATAATTAATGATTGATGGAAAAAAATATATACTTGTACAAGCTTTTGTAGTTTGTGTCTTTCAAATTATTGATCCATTTCACCTAAATGATCAAATTTGTGGATATAGAGTTTTATGCAGCATTGATTTTTTTATCCTTTTAATGTTCATGTGATCAGTAAGGATGATCTCTCTTACATTTTTGATACCGGTGATTTGTGTCTTTCTCTTTTTTATTTTCAGGATTAGCCTGGCTAGGCATTTATCAACTTAATTTATCTTTCAAAGAATCAATATTGATATTCTTGTTCTTTTTATATTGAATCCTTATTTTTGATTTCTGTTCTATTTTTATTATTTCTTCTGCTTATTTAAGGCTTAAATTACTCTTCTTTCTCTCATGTCCTAAGGTAGAAACATAGAATATTGAATTTAAATATTTTTTTCCTTTTAATATAGTTACTACTATAAATATTGTTCTAAGCACTGCTTTCTTTGCAGCCCACTTTTTCTTTGACCCATATATTATTTTGTAGTGTATTTTTAAATCTTCAAATATTTGGGAATTTCCAGCTATCTTTAGTTATTGAAACCTAGGTTAATTCCACTGTGATCTGAGAACATACTTTGTATCATTTCTATTCTCTTAAATTTGATACTTTTTTCATGGCTCAGTGATGTTTTCTGTCTTTGTGATTGTTCCATGTGAGCTTGAAAAATACATTTTTATCACTGTTAGATGGAGTATTCTATAAATGTCCATTAGAATTTATAGGTTTATAGTAGTCCAATTTTATAGTCTAAGATATATCACTCTTCTGCACAATTGAAATAGAGAATTAAATACCTTCATCCCTCAAATCTTTGATGTGGCTTTAATCTTTCCTGTTCCTCAGGGAATGTGGTATTATTTATTGACTATTTAACAAGAAGAAGTGCTAAGAGACCAAAGTGGAATTTTGGTCCTCAGGGGTTAAAGCATTTTGAGCCATTATCTAGTAATACCTTATATTCCCTCCTCCAATGTACAGTCCATGTTTTGGTAAGTAGCTGCAGAATGCTAGAATATAGTTTTATAGTATACAATAAATTTTTATTATTTATTATAGAATAAAGTTTTATAGTATATAATTTTCTCAAGAAGTTCCAACCTTCTTTTCACTGAAGGGACTTTGAATTTGTAAACTAAAGTAGGTTTTGAAATTGGGTGAGAGATCATGCCTCTTCCCTCATGCCTTGCCTCTCTCTCCAGGCGGAATAAAGCTCAGTTTACAGACACTGTCAAAATCTTTGTTGACTGTTTCACTACAAATACCTTAGTGGTGGAAATTTTAGCTAGAGAGTAACAGCTAGAACAGGCCAAAACATAAAAGTATTTCATCAGTTATGTTATCAATAAGGCAGAAATCACCAATTTGGTTTGTCTACAGAAAGAGTAAACTTGAAGAGAAACATCTGTGAAGACAATGAAACCAAATTTTCTTTTATGTGATTTTATGTTATCTAGGAAATCTTTTGTAAATGGTTCCAGAAAATGTTATTCCTTGTACAGCTCTAATAGGAAAGAATTGAAATAACCTGATCATTTCCTTTTGTCATAGCTCCTCATGTGACCTGCAAAGGAATAAGTATCTTGGAATAACAAACGTGGGCATAGAATTTTTTGAAAAAAATTTCATAAATAACTGAATTATAATTTCAGAGAATTTTTTGTTTGGTAAAATTCTTCCATGAATGGCAATTCATAGAAGGGTGTTATTGATAAGAGCCTGAGTCATTAAAGCTCATGCTACTTTAGTCTGGATAATGGATAAAATTATTTATTATCTTTATAAAAATGATTGTACCGTGTTTTTTCATGATATGAGATAAAATTTGTTATTTTAATTTATTCTCTAAACTACAAAATAAAATGGTTACACCATTGTTTCAAGATATGGTTTCATATTTATGTGTAGGTTAACCTTTTAGGAAATCCACATATACTTCTCTGTCATTTACTTTTAAAAACAATTTAGGATTCATCCTTTAATATTTTATTTTACAACAAAAGTATTGTTCTTTGTTGAAAAGCCTTTCTTCCTTGATAGAAATGTAATTTTAGTTTATCTGCATTGACATTTAAATTTGTGTGTATTCATTAAACATTCATATTGTATAAATAATGTGATCTGTATTTTAACAAAGGAAGCTTTCATGGATGAATAACTTCCTCACTTGGCATTATGACAACTATTGAGAATTGGAAATTTCTTCATTAAAAAATACTGTCTGAAAATATCTTTACCAAAGGAAAGAATCAAATAGAATAACTTTTTAAAGAGTATTTAAAAAATATTTTTATAATTCAGCAATTTCAAGTATATAAAATATATACCATATTTTGTATCTTCTCTGGGAGAGTAGGTTTATTAAAAACATTTTGTATCCTTCACCACAATATTCTATTTTTTACAAATTTTTAATGTATGTACCTTTTTTACTCCTAACCAACTTCCTTATGTTCTGAAGAGATCCCTGTCCTCCTATCTTAGCGGCATAGCCTGAACTTCTGTTTGTACAAGAAGTCATAGAACAGTTCACCTGACCTTTCCCTCTGCAGTTCATTCTTCAGCATGCTTAATATACTTGCTTGCTTGACCAGTGACCATCACACATATTTCACCCTGGACTTGGGCATGTTGTGCAAAACCTTTATTCATTTATCATGTAAGAACACAAATGAACTATTTGAACCCATGAACCCATGAGAGAATGCTTACCAGGGTACTTGTTTGGTTAGGCTCTGTTTTATTTTTCTTTGAAAGTGTAAAACCTAGCACAATACCTGGCACATAGAGGGCACACAATAAATATTTGCTGAATAAATAATTCTCTTTAGGTGAGCAAACAGAAAAATCAGGAGACTCAATCCTAAAAAGTACAACAGTGCTGTGTATAAGAAAGATTATGGGGGGAAAGAGAAGTTAAAGGGCAAAAGAGGAATACAAACATAGAAAACAGGGTGGATTGTATCCCATGCTTGGATTACAAGAAAGGAGATACACAGTGATTAAGGGAAATTGAATAATTAGGATGTATCAAGCATGTTGAAAATATTCATGTATTCATCATTAATTTAACATATATTTATTAAGTACCTACTATATGCCAGGCACTACTTGTGAGCTTAATCTCTATCACTAAATAAAAGAAAGACTTCTGCCCTCATGTAGCTCCATTTTAGTATATATTTAGATGGCATATAATAATCATAATAAATAAGGAAATTATATATTACTAGAAAAGTGCCAAGTGCTATGGGGAAAATAAAATTATAGAACACACTAAGGGTGATCCAAGTGTATTGACAGAGTACCAGGAAGGCACCATCAAGAAGCTGATGTCTGAGTAAAGAAGGATGAACAGGGATTAGTCAAGTATACGTCTTTAGGAAGATCCATCTATGCCATTGGAACAGTTAAACAAAAGATCCTTAGGAAGGAGCTTTCCTTGGGTGGGTGAGACGCAGCAGGGAAGCCAGGAGGTCTGGAACAGAGAAAGCAGGGAGAAAAGCAGCAAGAAATTAGGTCAGACTTAGTGGTGAGATACAGAGAGTGCAGAACACATCATGAGATTTGTAAGGCACTTTGGCTTTCACTGTGAGTGAGATGGAAATCCATGGGAGGAGTTAGGGTAGAGGAGTAGTTTGTCGGTTTTGATCAAAAAGGATTATCTTATTCAGTCCTTATAAAATCCCATAAAGCAATGTTTCAGTAAGAATTATTTTTGATGCAAGTAAACCAACTGAAATTGCATTTCACATTAAGGGTTTATTTTTTTCTGGGGACAGTGGATCAGAGGGAGGTGGTTTCAGAATGGTTTAGAAAATTAATGATGCTTAATTGAGCAGGCATCACTGTGAGCTTATCATTCTCCTGGTCTTCCCATCATACATGGTGTTAAAGTGGTTGTCGTCACCCCAAGAATCACAACTGTCCTTAAAGGAAGGAAGGAAAAAGATTTTCACTCTTGATCTTACTCTTCCTCTTACTCTCTCTCATTCTGTCAGGGAGTAAAATGGTTTCCAGAAATCTCCAGCATGTGTACTATGAGGCTTTTTTGAACAAAATTGGGTCATGTCAAACAATAAATAAATTACTAACTGGCAAGTGGGAATAGGAATGCCATCAATCAAGAGATGTCATTTGGGATAGGACATTTCTGCTTGATAGCTGAATAAAATTAGAGTTGTGTTAATCAAAAATAAAGAAAAATGGCTGATGAGTAGGCAAGTGATAGAATCTTCCAGAGGGAGTAGATTTTATTATCTGTATTTATAGATAAGTAGAGGTTTAGAGTCTTTGTATCTTTGTAACTTTTTCTAATGTAATACAGCTAGAAAAATCACAGCAAGAATTGAACCCAAGGTCTGTCTGGTTATAAAATTGTCCTTTCTTTTTGCTAAACAAGACTGCTCCCTCAATAATTATGCCACATTGCTGGAGGGGATTGTTTTAAGGGGACCTTTGTCTAGATGGGAAATTCTATGAACTTACAACTATAACAAACTATTTAATACTTGCTGACAAGACAAGCATACTTCTCTTTTTAAGAAGAGTGCATGGTTTTCTTGGTCAAGATGGCAAAGTAGGTAAATACTGAGCTTGCATCCTCCATGAATACATCAGAATTACAACTAAACTACAGATCAGCCATCATTGGGAATTGCCTGTAGTCTGGCTGAATGGAGGTCCTGCATTTGGGGACATACAGAAAAAGACACCTCCAGACTGGTAGAAGGGATGCACAGATGCAGAACAAGCTGGTCACACACTGGTGTGTACCCGTTAAAAATATGTATGTATATCTTGGCTGCAGAGGTTTCCCCCAAAGAAGTGAAGGGTCCCAGCCCCACACCAGGCTTGTCATCCCTTGGTTCCAGTTCCAGGAAGAGAAGCCCTAAAAACTTCTGGCTATGAAAACCAGTGGAGATTGTGGCTAAGTGAGATGAAAGGTGGCTCTGAAGTTCCAGGCAGTCCTCTTGAAGGGCCCCTGCATGGACTTACTGATGGACTCACTCATTGTGAGCTCCAGCCCAGGGGCGGGAAACTCAAAAGGCTCCAAGGACATACAGGGAGGAACTGAGTTTGTCTGGCTGAAGGTTGAGGGCTGGAGGGGCAGCTTTCTCTCAGAGAGAAGTGCTGGTAGAAGCCATGTTTCTTTGTTGATCCCTCACCTTCACCCAGCATGCAGATACAGGTTGCAACTATATATGAGTCTCCATCAACCTGACTAATACTGTTCCCCTGTCCTTGTGATTCCCTGAGACCCCACCCCTCCCAACTAGCAGTCCCACCCAAGCCACTTCCAGTGGCTTTTCCATACAAGTGGTCTGTTTTGTTCATGCTTTGGACTTTCCTAAAGTCTCTCAAAGGTTCACAAACCCAAACAAGCAGCATCTAGCCTTGGTGTGCCCCATACCTTTTACTAAGCAGCCCAAGCCTAGTACTAGTGGCAGCTGGCCTTGATTTGCCTATTAACCTCTTGAGGCACCTTCAAGCCTAGCGCAGGTGGCTTGGATGCCATCTGTGAATTGCATTGTGGCTCAGGTTAGGTGGCCCTGGGTAGGCACAAGGTAGAGACTAAACTTGGCTTGAGGCAGGGCCACTCCCAAGAGGCCCTGTGGCTGGTACCCCCAGTGACTGGCTTCAGACCATGTCCGAGCACCACCCAGCTGCCTCCATGGACAACAAATCCAAGGGGCAGACTGGGCAGGCACCAGAGCCCTGCTAAAGCAGATCCTGCTCTGTAGGGCCAGTCCCTGCACACCAGCTCCTCCACTATAGTCACAGCCAGTCCTCACAATGAGTCAGCTCATTGATGTACAAACAGCAGTGAAGGTTCAACTACGGGCTGGCTGAGTGGCATGGTGGTTAAGCGCTGGCTTGGGAAGCCAGCGACTCTGGTTCGGGTCCCACACATGAGGGCCAGTGACACTGCCCTCAAAAAAAACAAAACAAAAAAACCCAATAAGAATCATTTATCATCTTTAAAAAAAAAAAAAAAAAGTACAACAGGAGGACCCACACAACCCACCCACGGGATACACTTGGAGCATCTGACTCAGGTGACCAAGGAGCCATTGAACCTCACAGAATACCTACAACATAAGGTCACTCTACCTGGTTTCTGGTCGACTATGTCCTTGATGATTTTTAGTCTGAGTCATATATCAATTGCTAAAAGAGGGGTTTTCAAGTTTCAAGTATAGTAGTGGATTTGTCTATTTCTTTTTTCAGTTTTAAAAGATTTGCCTCATATTTTGACACTTTGTTAGGTGCATAAATGTTAGTCATTCTGTACTGACCTACTTGTCCCTGATAACTTTCCTTGTTTTTAAAGTTTGCTTTCATGAAATTAATATAGTTACGCTTATCTTTCTTTTGTTAATATTACCATAGTGTGTCTTTCAATTAGTATATTCAGACCATTCACAATTAAAGTGATTATTAGCAGTTGGGTTATTAGGTACATTTTTGTAACTTTTGTATTCATCAGTTTTTAAATTTTCTTCAACTTTATCTGATCTTGATTGAATATATATATATACACACACACATACATACATCAATTTCCTCTCCTTTTTAAAATATATTAATTATACTTCATTAACAATTTTTTTAAAAGCTGCCTTAGAATTTTTAATATACAACTGATCTAAATCCACCTTCAAATAACACTATATGCTTCACATATACTGTAGGTACCCCATAAGAGTATTTCCAATTCATTACTGTCATTCATTTCATTTATCCATATGCTATAATCACCCAGTATTTTGTCAGTATTATCATTTTAAACTATTATTTTTTAGATTAAGTAAGAATGAAAAACACTATACATAGTTTATATTTAATTTTATATAACTTACATGGTTATATATTGGGTTGTCGGAAAAGTCATGATGTATTTTTTCTGTTTTTCATTGCAAAAATGCATCATGACTTTTCCGACAACCCAATATAAAACTAACTACTATAACGGAGCTCTCTTTGTGTGGTGGTAAAATATGGAGGAGGGGAAGCATTCTCTAACTTACTCTCAATCTTTTAATTGTGCTATGACTTTTACAAATGTTTTTATAGATTTTTTTTTTTTTTTTTTTGCCCTTCAAATATCTGTCACTGGAGTGGGGAAAATGCTCTTCCCCCAGCTCTAAAGAGTCTTATAATGTTTTTTTCCCTGGATGGTAGGCCTTTGCTGTGGAGAAAACTCTGGATGTATTTCCGGATGTCATATTTAGAACGGGATTTTTCTCGCATGTTCAGGTTGAGAAGTGGACTTTCTAGAGGTAAATTTCATGAGTGTGAGACCTCCCCTGAGACTAGTCCCCAGAAGTTTATTCTCACTCTAGTCTACACTCATTTTCTGGCAATTCATCCAAATTACCATTCAGTTTTCCTACCAGTTTATGGTTCCAGTGGTTTCTGTTCCAGGTTAACTCACCTTGCCTGTATAACACTGAGTTTGCCTGTAATTTCAGATTTGGGGGAGATGTTTTAATGTGTAACACATATTCTCTAAGAGTCAGTAAAAAGTTATTGATTTTCAGTTTGTTCAGCTTTCTGTCTTATAAGAAGTGATAGATTCTGAGCTCTTTACAAATCAGAGTTGAATCCAGAAGTTTGGGAAGCTGAATTTTGACTTTCAGGTTAGGGAACCATGACTGATCATGGAAATTCCAACATCATAGGAATATAAAAGTGTAGGAAATTATAGGAATAAATGAACATAGGATGAGTATTCAAAACATGCAGCGCTACCACAGATATCATAGATGTTTACTAGGCCACACAGGCAGCACAAAACGGAGTCAGAAATTATGTATGTGTCTAATAACTTCCAGCTTGGCTAGTTCCACCAAGGTATTGACTGGCTATTTGGAGCACAGAATTCCAAATCTTTTGTCTAATGTCCTCTAGTAGAGGTTTAAAAGGGCAAAGATGGTATGTCCATGGTGGTTCCTTTTTGTAAACTTTCAATGCTCACTGCTCAGTTCCTTTGATTAACGTATTATTTTGTTAATTATATGTATGTAGAAAGTCAGTCCCAGATAAATCCTGGGACTGTTTTTGTAAGGAGAACATTTCCTTGTCTCTAATCTGATTTATTATGTGAGCTATTATATTTTAACAGTAAGTACATAATACTTTTTATTTGCCTTTTTTATATACAGGTAGATGTGTGTGTGTGTGATCCTAAGTACTGAAAATAGGCTGGTTTCCTAGACCTAGATGATAGTATGTTTTTACCCTACCTTACATACCATTTTCTGTGTTGGGCTACCTATCTTCAGAACCTTCTAAAAGACTAGATAACTCAAATAGTTAAATGTGTCCAATATTTGATTGGGAATATATTCTGAAGCTCTTGATTTAATGAGGTTTGACGGTTGCCTTAAATTATATTCACAGTCTCTGCTGCCCCATTATATGGGCAAATGTGACCTGAGGATGCACAGGATGCACTTGTTGACTGACTGCCGCACAAATATTATTTGCCGCAAAATAAGTTTGCCTAGGAAGAGGCAACAGGGTCAAAGCTTTTCACCCCAAATAAAATATTTTTGATAGTTTTACTTACAAAATAAGTTAATTTTAACAGGAGCTTCAATAATGTTGGATTTTTCACAGTATGTACCATATTACTAAAATATGTAATTATAAGAAGTCCATTTTAATAAGCTGTTTTTAAAGGTATGAATGTGCCCTTTTGATGGGAAGAATAAAAATAACAGATAATTAGGTTGACCGCTATGAAAGAACTCACATTTCTACCCTAAACTATAGTGAAACATTTTGTCTGAGTTATGCAGCTTGATGTATCCAAAAAATTGAATTTATAGTATTCCTAGAGCAAGAAAGCATAGAAACTGGGCCGGCCGAGTGGCGCGTTGGTTAAAGGCTGGCTTGGGACGCCAGTGGCCCCAGTTCGGATCCCACATCTGAGGGCCAGTGACACTGCCCTCTACAGCTAAAATGGTGAATAACAGCTCCACCTGGAGCTGGCTGTTTTGTGTCCCCAGGATGGTCCCCTGCTGCAGTGAGCTGCCATAGGTTACAGTGAATGGTCGGCAGCCGGTGTGAGCTGCTAAGAGCAGCCATGAGTGGCTGTCCAGAGGCCAGCAATCGATCTGCCTCACCCGAGAAGGACGCAATGATGATACCAACATGGGCCAGTGAAGCAACATCCTCCACAACTAGACTGAAGAATAAAAGGACAGCAACCTGTCTGTTTCCCTTCCCCAGTCACCAACACTGTTCCCCTCTCCCAATTCCCCAATAAAATCTTTAAAAAAAAAAAAGTATAGAAACTAATGTCATGACCTTAAATAATCTAATAAGAGCCTATTTTAATGTAAGAATGATTTATAAGATGCATTTTAACAGCACATATTAAACCTAGTATATAAGAAACTTTGTAATTGGAATATGTTGTTGAAGTTCTTGAAAATAGGTAGGGGACTTTGACTTATAAGTCAGAATATTAACATTAGAAAATGTATTCATTTCTCAATCTTCCTGGATTCTTTCCCCACTGCACAATCTCTGCCTGTGGATTAGCTTCTAGTACAGATATGAAACCAATCAAAATTTTGGATTACAAAGCATGGCACTAAATTTGTGGTTAATCCCACTCTGGCCATTGTAGCCAAGTTGCCTGTAACCAGGGTCCTATTCTGCCTGTCAGTCTCTTCTGATTAAGGATTTGCCTATGTTGTGGCATCTCAGTTCCTGTTACATTTTCCAGTTCTTCAACACCTGAGTTACTATCATGAAACATCAAATCTCCCAATGATGGGATTCCTGCTCACACATTTTTGTTGCTTCTTCTGTTTGATACTTCTTAACTTCCACTCGCCTCTTTTCATCTTTTCTTAGTTAGAAAACCTTGTTCTAGGATTCCTTTTGTATGTTTGCTCTCAGTACTCAATTAGGGGTTGCAATTGAATCTGAATTCTACAACATTTAAGAGAGTCTTAATCATAAAATATAAAAATTTATTTTTAAATGTAAGGTAATTTCAAGAATTTGAGGTTTGAATTTATCTTTAGAATAAATATTTGTTTTAAGAAAGAAAATAATACCTCCTACAATAAAACAAAGAACACACGATGTTTGTGGTTCTTTAAGCTATATAAATAAAAATTAAACATCTTCAAATGAAATGGATATTTAAAGCTGGAAAGTCCAGTAAATTAATCTATGCTGTATGTTTGTAGAGACATTGGCTGGTAGTTCCACCTTTAAAGATTGTTTCTTTAGAAAGTGTGTTTATTTTAAGAGTGTGGGCTTAGAGTAGTAGTACCCTATGACTTTATTACTTATTTTTGCTCTTGAGAAGATAAGTTGTGTGTATTTTTTATTATGCTGCTCACAGTGCTTTGGGAACAGAAACTGCAAAGACTAAGAAAAGTCTGATTCTGTCCTTCTCCTTAACTTTGATTGAAATGAGAAATTGAAAAGGAATTGGATGGCACTGTCATTTTAACATAAACTATAGTCATGCACCAGATGTTTTGGTCAATGACAGACTGTATATATCAAGGTGGCCCCATAAGATTATAATGGAGCTGAGAAATCCTTCATACCTAGTGACATTGCCATCCTAATGTTGTAGCATAAGGCATTCCTCACATTTTTGTGGTGGTGCTGGGGTAAAGAAACCTGCTGCACTGCCAGTTGTATAAAAGCACAGCACACACAATTATGTACAGTACTGTATACTACCAATTCCCAAGATTTAGACTGAATAACAAAAAATGCTCTTAAACTCTGTATAATTTAGTTGTCTCAGTGGAACATTAAGGAAGGAATCTCTTTGTAGGGAGGATCCATTTTTACCTTCATGAAATGGCTATTTCTGATGTCAGCCCTACTGGGAAGAGATTGCTTCCAGCGCCGTGTTACAGAATTAGGGAAGGGTTAGTACAAGAGAGAAACTAACATGGTCAGAAAGTAGTTGCACCTACTGTTATAATTGGGGGAGGCTTGTGCCCTGGAGCAGGGATAGGCTATAGAAGCAATATTATAGGAGCCATACAGGAAAAAGAGAGATTTTGAAGGTATTCAATTATAGGGAACATTTGCTGGTAGAGGTGGTAGTGGGGCTAAAATTTTGAAAATCAAGGATGGGGGTCTGAGTCACTATAATGTGAATATTTAACGACAATATTTAGTTCATTTGGAATCACGCCAAGTCATGCCTGGAAATTTGAAATTTAAACCATCTTTTCATGGACTGATTACCCTGTTTTAGTTCCAGACTATTCCTTAATGTCAGAGTCCCTCATAGGCCTACTTATAAACTATGTATAAGTATAATTTATAATTACTTCTAATTAATCAAATGATGTTTGATATTTTTACTCTGTCAAATGAAGTTTCAGGAATATTTTAAAATTCTCGTTATCTAGTGAAGTTTAAGGAAATTCTTTACATTGATTGCTATTTGAGTTCAGACTTATATTTGAGGACCTAGTGTGACTTTGGTTCTTCATAGTAATATGTTGAAACACTACTTCCTCTGTGAAATCTTCCTAAGGCCGCTCTCAGGGAAATGTAATTTTATACTTTTCATGACCTATGTTCTTCTTTGTATGCTTTTTTTTTTCACTCAGTATTTGTGAGCGCCATTATTACTATTATTTTTGTGCCTATCCAATATGTCCTGTGGTACTGTACTCTTCTCAAGAGTAAGAACTATAATTTCATTTATTTCCTTACTCAGCTAATTTTATTTACATGCTATGTTCTTGTTCTCCTAGCACGTGCCATAATAGAGAACGGAATGCACATATGCATACAGTAGGTGTTCAGTAAATATTGGCATAAAGCTAGATAGCAAAAGAAAATATTTTCGTTTTCCCAAGCTTCTTGGAATAGGGTTTCTCATATGTCTTTAATGGTCAGAATAGAAAATTGGCACAGCAATGTCTCTTTGTGTGTGTACTTATTTTTCCTTAATTAAAAAAAGTCTTGGGCCGGCCGAGTGGCGCGGTGGTTAAGCACTGGCTTGGGAAGCCAGCGGCCCCGGTTCTGGTCCCACATGTGAGGGCCAGTGACACTGCCCTCAAAAAAAAAAAAAAAATTATAAAAAAAGTCTTGAAAATATCATTTAGCTATGTATCTTATGTCTAAGTCAATGGTGAGAAGTTTGTTAATATGGAATAAAACTCAAGTGAATTACAGAGAGCTAATCTACTAATTAATGGTATGAGACAGAAACAAAATATATATATATCTCAAAGAGATCCAAAGTAAGAAGACAAAAGTTTCTGGTGATGCTTAGGCATATTGAAAAGGGAATTAAGGGGCTGGCCGAGTGGCACGTTGGTTGAGAGCTGGCTTGGGATGCCAGTCGTCCCAGTTCGGATCCCACATATGAGGGCCAGTGACACTGCCCTTTAAAGCTAAGATGGTGAACAACAGCTCCACCTGGAGCTGGGCTGCTGTGAATCCCGGGGAACAGCATAGCTGCAGCCCCTGCTGCAGTGCACTGCCATAGGCTACAGTGAGTGGCCAGCAGCCAGCATGAGCAGCTGCAGCTGGTGTGAGCTGCCAAGAGCCACTGTGAGCGGCCGTCCAGAGACCAGTGACTGATCTGCCTCACCCGAGAAGAGCGCAATGATGATACCAACATGGGCAGTGAAGCAATGTCCTCCACAACTAGACTGAAGAACAAAAGGACAGCAACTTGTCTGTTTTTCCCCGGTACCCCAACACTGTTCCCTTCCCCCAATTCCTTAATAAAAAAAAACTTAAAAAAAGAAAAAAAGGAATTAAGGGCCAGCCAAGTGGCTAGTTGGTTAAGAGCTCTGAGCAACAGGGTCACTGTTTGATTCCCTGCCCAAGCTGAGCTACCACTAAGTTGCCAATAGATGGCAGGAAGGCTCAGCTAAAAAAAAAAAAAAAAAAAAAAAAAAAAGGAATTAAATGCATCTAAATCTAATTAGCTATCACTTTAGTGGCTTGTGGCTCATGTGGATGAGTCACTGATGAACTTCTTAGAGCTCACAAATAAACTGTTGATATTTCAGGAGAAGGAATACATGCTGTCAGTGCAATACAAACAACTACCAGTGTTACAAAGGCAACGGAAGAGAAGGGGGATATGAAGACACAATAGAATTTTTTACCCTTTTGCAACATTGGTTGGATATAACTGAATGAATATATCTGAAATTTTTATACATAAAAATAGTGTTATTTATATCCAAAGCAGCTAAAATTGTTATTATTAAATGCATAAAATAGTCAGAATATCAACTTTTTGTTTTTTCTGTGGCTTTCTGACACATTTTGAAAAAAAACAAAACCTTGATATCAGTTAACACAGTGAAAGAGTTTAAAAACTGTGTAAACTTGTCACAAACATTGAGATTCCTTTATTTAACTGAAGTTATATCTAGGCTTCCTACAATTATAATTTCTTCTATAAAATATAATCTGAAAAATCTATGCATTGAAACAAATACCCTTGACCAATTATATGTTTAAAACATATGTCTCCTTTTTTAGGTTGTGAATCTTTTGAGGACTGGGATTATTGTGTCTCTTTTTCATCTCTGAATTCCCAGCATTTATATAATCCCTGGTAGCAAATGCTTAATGAATGTTCAATAAATGAAGTAATTCATTTGATGTTTCCTTATTGACCTCTTCACTTTAAGCTTTGTTATCTATACAAACACAAAACAGTTTATTGACTGTTTTATTTTTAAAAAAATCTTCTAGAATAAATTAAAGATAAGCAACATGGAAATTTATTTAACTGAAAATTTTGCCCAACCTACATGTACTATTATATTATGAAAAACAATATTTCTCTTTGGAACAGATATATCTGTATGCTGGGTGTGATAGAGATGGAACTCACAGAAAAACCTTCAAGGAAGCCCCACTCTGTGGGTAAATATTGAATGATTGCTTGAAAAAATTATGAAGAATTAAAGTATTGTATTTCCTCTGAAAACCACCTAAGATGATATGAATGAAAGTAATTTTCATTCCTTTCATGAATGAAATTTATTTAGATGTGATATCTCTGTTGGGAACATATAGATAGTATACAGGAAAATAATCTGCAATGAAAGCAAGAAACATTGTAAAAGCAAGAGCCTGCAACACAGAGAAGACAAGGAGACTCTTCCCATTCCTACAGGACAACACAAAGGGTCTGATTACATAGACCAGACCCATGAATGCAGCTTCCATCTCTTCCCTTGTGGTCCCTGTATCTTGTCAAATAGAGGAAAGCTCCACACGAGTCATCAAAATGGGGCAGTTTCATAGACTCTAATCCCATTCAAAATGTGGGAAGAGAGGTTATCAATATTAACATAGTAGAGTCACAAGCTCTCTCCGTTTGTTTGTTTGTGTGTGTGTTGTTTTTTTTAGTTTATTATTAACTGTAGAAAACGTAAAAGTGATATACTGAAATTGGAGTCTACTGTCCTGTGAGAGCATTTGGGTATGTCTTCACTGCTGTGCATTTAATGATGTCATATTGAAATTGGCCTTGATGGGAATATTGACATGTCAAATGTTATATAGATCAAGAGTTTTTCTCTATTTTATTTGTTTATTTTTAATTTTTTTTTAAGCACTGGTTTACCAGAACACTGCTGCAAAAGATATGGGAGCTAATTAGAATACTAAAATTGAAATCAATTATTCATTATATCTCTTACTAATTTTCTGAATTCATTCTCATCTCTCCATCCTAGCTCTTCTCTGCCTGCTGGATAAAATGCATCCATCTCAGCATAATGTACAGAAAAATCCTACGTTTGTCCCTGAGTATTTCCCTAACTGCTTTGCCAAATATACAAACAGCGCATGTTTTCTTGCATTGTGTGTTCTGTGAACTTTTGAATTTGGTGGTCTATGTTTGGAAAAACTTTTTCCCATATTTGCATCTTACCAAATTTTGCTCATTCCTTGAAACTCAGATGCCTATCTGTCACTCCTTAGGGAAACATTTTTTTTTACCTCCCTCACCCCTACCACGAACTGAATTAATCTCTGCTTTATAATCCCATTATAGGCTCTGATTACCCTTATTATAGCACGTTTATGTCATAGAGTCTGCATTAGTCTTATATTGGTGTTGTAACAAATTTAGTGGCTTAAAGTAATGCCAAATTATTCTTACAGTTTTGGAAGTCAGAAGTTTGAAATGGGTCACACGGGGCTAAAATCAGGGTGTTGGTAGGACTGTATTCCTTCCTTGGGGCTTTAGGGAGAATCTATTTTCTTGCTTTTTCTAGCTTCTAGAGGCTTATCATACCTTTGACTCATGACCATCTTTCATCTTCAAAGCCAGCAACGGTTGGTCAATCTTTCTCACATCGTATCACTCTGACACTGACTCTTCTGTTTCTTGCTTCCAGATTTAAGGACTTCTGTGGTTACATTTGACCATCTGGATAGTTCAGTAAAATCCCCTATTTTAGAATAGGCTGATTGGCAACTTTAATCACATTAATTTCCCTTTGTAATGTAACGTAAGATATTCACAAGTTGTGGGAATTAGGATGTGGACCTCTTTGGGAGACTTTTTTCTGCCTTCCACAGAATCATAAATAGTATTTTACCTGCATGCATGTATGTAGCCCCAGTTTCCACCGCTGCCTAAGTGCTCAATACATAATTTTAAATAAATTATTATGTACAAAATCATCAATAAATTATTCATAGAATCCTGAAGTTTGTAATTAGAAACAACCTTAAAGTTGATCTCTTTCACACTTTCTTGAGCAATAGTAGGGGTTTAGAAAGTTTATTAATTATGTATCCTTGTGTAAGTTTTAGCTTCTGCCCTTGTAAAACTCCCATTCTTGCTCTGCTACATAAAAAAGCTTTTAAATACATCACAAACGATAACTGCATATTCTAAAGAACTCAAATTCAATAAAAAGACATTGGAGAAATCTCTTAAACCACTATTTAAACATCCTCATAAATTGCAAGTGCTTTTGAATATTTCGAGAATCCACTGACCATTCTGTACAGCTTTTCAACATTCATTAAAAATGTACTAATCTCTAAACAGAAATCTGACCTCCTAAAGCATTGCATAGGCAATAATTTACAATTGATTTTTGTCATGCTAGGATATAAATAAAGTTATTCCATGTTTGAGTCCATAGAAAAAAAACTGTAAGTCTTTACTTTTTTTTTTTTTGAGGGCAGTGTCACTGGCCCACATATGTGGAACCCTAACCAGGGCCGCTGGCTTCCCAAACCAGCGCTTAACCACCGCGCCACTCGGCCGGCCCAAGTCTTTACTTTTTAAATATGAAATAAAAAACTTTTTTTTTTCATAATGAAATATGGGTTGGCAGTTGAATTTGGGATGATATCCCAAAGGTAGTAAAAAGATTACCCTGCAATAAAGAAAATTTAAAGAAATACCTTGCCCAATGATCTGGTGACAATATATACTCTATCCTTATCTCAGTGAGATACAGAAGATAATATTCTAATCTTTGAATAAATTTTTACTCAACATAAGTTTCTGCTTAACTTCATATCCTTTAATAACTACTCTTTGATTTTATGGAAAGTGGTATATGGAGAAGCTGATTGTAGTGTGAACGTGTGAATTAATGTAATTTAATATCAGCATGTTACTAATCAAAAATAATTTTTACACAAAGATTTAAGATTATATTTTACAATACTAGCTTATTGATTTCACTAATGCCCACAGTATGGTTCTAGGAAGGAAGCTAAAAAGAGAATGTGAAAATTCAAAGGCAATTAAAACTATGTATAAAGACATGGGATTGTTGTATTGGCAAAATCAGTTGATTATATTATTAACAAAGCTAGATGAATAGTAAGCCACCGGATAATTTCTGGGCTTTATCATATCTTATCTACTTCAAACTAACTTGAGAGGATATGGGGTTTTCCTGATAATATGGTAGGCCTCCCCCGCTCTCTTAGGTTTTAAAATCTTTGAAAAGCTGCCTCTTTCTATTTGTGTGATAGGGCTTTGTGTGTGTGTGTGTGTGTGTGTGTGTGTGTGTGTGTGTGTAAGTAATCTTTTCCTATTTGTCTTTTTAGGTTATCAGATTGTTCTTGTTAAACACATATGCAATGTTTTATGCTGCAGTATATAAAGAATATTTAGAAGACATGATTCAGCACCCTCATTTCTATAAACTTCCCAGTTCTAGTAAGAGTTCCTGACTATATAAGTTTGTTCTTTATTTCTTTGGCCATGCATGTAGAATTGCTGATGGAATTACAGATCATGGACAAAACTATATACTTGTTGATCGCAGCATAATGAATTAGGGAGTTGTGAGCATGAAACTCAGGGTAAGATGCTGAACTTACAGCTTCAATTTAATCAAAGATAATTATGTATTATATATATATGGAAAAATAACTGTATATACATATATTTTATTATTCTTTTTAAAAGATTTTTATTAAAATGTATCTAACATACAATATTATGAGGCATGATCAAAAGATACTATGAATGTTTAAATTAAAATAAAAATTATTACAGTAAAAGTCATATTGCCATTAATCCACCTCAAAATACTTCCACTCACTTCAAACACACTTATTCCCATTGTTCTTGCCACTTTCTGAAGCAGTTCTGGAAGTCCTCTTTTGTGAGTGTCTTTGCTTCATCCTCCATCATGACAACACTCCGTGTCACACATTGCTTCTGATACAGCAATTTATGTCAAATAAAAACATTACGATGTGTCCGTATCCACCTTATTCACTGGATCTGGCACCGTGCAACTTCTGGCTCTTCCCCAAAGTCAAAATAACCATGAAAGGAAAATGTTTTTAATTGATTCAGGACATTGAGGCAGCCATGACAGTGCAACTAAAGACACTCATGAAAGAGGACTTCCAGAACTGTTTCAAAAAGTGGCAAGAATGATGGGATGAATGTGTTCGAAGTGAGGGGGAGTGTTTTGAGAGAGATGATTGGCAATGTGTCTTTTACTGTAATACATTTTTTTATTTAAACATTCATTGTATTTTTTTGATTACACCTTGTGTATTAGTTTTTGGTGTAAAACATAGTTATTCAACATCTGCATACCTAAAGAAGTTATGACTATGATAAGTCCAGCAACCATCTGACACCTTACCATGCAATCACAATATTATTGACTATATTCCCTTTGCTTTATTTTACATCTCCATGACTCTTTTGTACTACCAATTTGTACTTCTTAAGCCCTTCACCATTTTACCCTGACCCCAATATCCCTCCCATCTATCACCCTGATAAATCTAATATTCATCTGATGACATACTTAGTTATTACAATATTATTGACTATATTCCTATTCCATACCATACAGACCCGTCACTACTTTGTAACAACCAATTTTTTCTTCTTAATCTCGTCCCCTTTTTTTCACTCCCACCCTTGAACCCCCTCCCATCTGTCAACCATCAAAATGTCCCCCCGTGTCTTTGAGTTTGTTTCTGTTTTATTTGTTTATTTTGTTCTTTAGATTCCACATATTAGTGAAATGACATTGCACCTGCCTTTCATGGGATGACATTGTACTCAGCACAATACTCTCCAGGTCCATCCATGCTGCCGCAGATGGCAAGAACCCATTCCCTTCCATGGCCAAGCAATATTCCATTGTACCACCTCCTCTTTTTCCATTCTTATCAATGGACACCCTGCCTGCCTACACATCTTGGCCATTGTAAACAATTATGCAATGAACATAAGGATGCACATGTCCCCTTGAAGCAGTGTTTGGGTTTCCTCAGATAAATACTCAGAAGTGGGATTACTGTGTACTTCTTTGACTCTTGTCGAAGAGTCAAAGCCTTTGTTTTAAAGTTTATTTTGACTGGTAGAAGTATCGTTATGCGAGGTATTTTTGTTGTTTTTGTTTTTCCACTTTCACAGAATATCTTTTTTCCATTTCTTTTCTTTCAGCCTGTGTTTGTCTTATTTATTTTTTATTAGTTTCAGGTGTACAAAACAATTCAATAGTTAGACATTTCACCCCTCACAAAGTGACAACCCCCATTTCCCCATCCATTGCCCCTCTGACATAGTATATACCTATTACAATTCCATTCAGTCTATTCCCTAGGCTATACTCCATATCCCATGACCATATATATATATAAAATTATAGTTGACATACAATTTGAAGTGAGTCTCTTGTATGCAGCATATGTAAAGGTCTTGTTTTCTTCTCCATTGTGCCCTCCTATCGTTTGATTGGGGTATTTAATCCATTTACATTGAAAGTAATTGTTCATACATATGTAGTTATTGTTATTTTATATTCATATTTTTGACTTTTGTTTTGTTTTGTTTTAAAGAAGTTCCTCTAAGATTCCGTGTAATATTTGGTTTGGGGCAATGAACATCTTTAGTTTCTTTTGTTTGTTGGTTTTTCTGTCTGGGAAGCTCTTTATCCTTCGATTCTAAATGACAGCTTTGCTGGGTAGAGTAATTTTGGTTGTAGGTCCTTGCTTTTTACCACTCTGACTATTTCCTGCCAATCCCTTCTGGCCTGCAAAGTTTCTGTTGAGAAATCAGCTGATAGTCTTATGGGATCTACCTTGTTTATAACTAACCACTGCTCTCTTGCTGCTTTTAAGATTCTCTCTTTGTCTTTAAGCTTTGGCATTTTAATTATGATGTGTCTTTGCATGGGCCTCTTTGGGTTCATCTTGTTTGGAACCCTCTGTGCTTCCTGGGCTTGTGTCTATTTCTTTCACCAAGATAAGCAAGTTTTCCATCATTATTTCTTCAATAAGTTTTCCAATTCCTTTCTCTCTCTTCCCATTCAGGTACCCCTATGATGTGAATGTTGGTTCACTTACTTGTTGTTGTCCCAGAGGCCCCTTTAACTATCCTCATTTTTTTTTTTATTCTTTTTTTCTTTCTGCTTTTCTGATTGTTTTCTACTACCTTATCTTCTAAATCACTGATTCTGTCTTCTGCTTCATCCAAACTACTGTTGATTCCCTCTAATGTATTCTTCATTTCAGTTATTGGTTTTTGTTTCTATTCTGACTGGTTCCTTTTTTCATGCTTTTTGTCTCCATTTTTATATTTTCTATCTCTGTTGAAGTTCTCCCTGAGATCATTGAGCATCTTTATACTCAGTGTTTGAACTCTATGTCTGGTAAATTGCTTGTCTCCATTTTGTTTTGTTCTTTTTCTGGAGCTTTGTTCTGTTCTTTCATTTGGGGCATGTTTGGTTGTCTACCTATTTTGGTTGCCTCTCCATTTTTGTTTCTATGTATAAGGTAAGACTCCTATGTCTTCCAGTTTTAGTAGAGTGGCCTTATGTAATAGGTATCCTGTGGGACCCAATGGCCCAGTCTCCATGATCACCCGAGCTGGGTACTCCATGTGTATCCCTTATGTGACTTGTGTGTGTCTTCCTGTTGTAGTTAAGCCTTAGGTGTGGTTTGCACATCAATGGGAGGGATTGACCCATGGGCCGAATACTTGTGAGGACTGGCCATGATTACAGTGGAGGAGCTGTTGTTGTGCAGGGGCTGACCTACATAGCAGGATTCACTTTAGCAGGTCTCTGGTGCCTACCTAGTCTGCTCTTTGCATGTGCCATCCTTGGAGGCCATCAGGTGATGCTCCAGCTTGGTCTGAAGCTTGCTACTGGGTGTGCCAGCCCTGGGTTCCCCTGGGAGAGTCCAAACTGCAGGACAAGTACAGTTGAAGCCTGTGTCCTATCTGGATTTACCTGGCATGAGCCACAATAGAATCCACAGATGGCCATCACTTGTGCTGGGTTAGGAGGTGCCTCAAAAGGCTAAGCCATGAACCAAGGCTGGCTGCCACTAGTTCTGTACTTGGGTCTGCTCAGCAAGAGGTATGGGTCTCTCAAAGCCAGATGTTGCTTTCTGGGTTTTGTGAATCTTTGAGAGATTTTAGGAAAATCTGCAGCATGAGCCAAGATAGGCCATGAGTATGGAAAAGCCACTGGAAGCAGCTTAAAATATGTCCCAAATTTGAGAGGGTCAGGGTCTTAGGGAATCAGGAAGACGGGATGGAGAATTGGTGTTAGCTAGATTTATCTAGAGTCAGATAGAGTGGCCACCTACATCTGCTGGCTGGGACAGCGGGGAGGGATCAGCAAAGTAATAATAGATTCTGCCAGCACTTTTGTCTGGGAGAAAGTTGCCCTTCAAGCCTTTGTCCTGGAGGCAGACATTTCAGTTCCTTCCCATATGTCTCTGGTACCTTTTGAGCTGCTGCCCTAGGGTTGGAACTCAGAGTAAGTGAGTCCATCAACAAAGGGCCCCTGTGTGGTCCCTTTAAGAGGAAGACCTGGGACTCCAGCCACCCTATGTAACTCACCCATAATCTCTACTGGTTTTCCCAGCCATAAGTTATGGGTACTCTTCTCCCCATCATTGGAATCCTGGGCTGGGGAGCCTGTGTTGAGCTGGTAACTCTCGCTCCTTCAGAGGGGACCTCCATAGCTGAGATGTCACTCTCGATTTTTAATTATCACACATGGGCATGGGACCAGCCCATTTGGCCCCACTGCTCCTCCTACCTGTTTAAAGGTGGCTTCTTCTGTATGTCCTTAGTTGCAGGACTTCGGTTCAGCTAGACTTCAGGAGAATCTCAATGATGTAGTTTAGTTGTAATTTTAATGTTGTCATGAGAGGAGGCAAGTACAGCATTTACCAACTGCTATATTGACCAGATATTGCTTCATTTTTCAATATATATATTTCAATCAGTTTTTAACATCCACTAGTGGAGGAAAATTATCTGTTATACTTTCCTCTCTGGAATGATAGTAAAGTACAACAATAGCACTTTATGAAACACAGAAGCAAGGGTGGGTTCCTGAGGAAACTTCAAATGTTAAAAGAACGATTGTAACAGATAAGGGCACATATGAATATTCATGTTTTCTCTGTTGTACTTAAAGTTAGGAAGAGAATATTCTGAAGATAAAGGTTAATGGTAATGGTATATACAGAAATCCTCAAATATTTCATCTCCTTATACTTTATATAAAGGAAATTTAGAATACCTAATGACTAACCCACCATTAACCATCCCAGAAGATTATAAATAGTTTTGTCTGATTGTAATTCTTTGGCATGATTAAAGATAATGATTTTATAAAATTTCATTATTCTTATGGAATATTTAGTCCCTCTATGCCCTTAATTTTAACTATAAAATAAATTGCAGTTTATTTCTGTGATAGCTTTCTCTTTAATAGAAAGTGATCACATGACTAATTTTTGATTGATTATATAGAGCTGGTCCCAGATCACTTTGTTTTTATAGCTTAATTAAGTCTTTGGGTGAATGCCAAGTAATCATAGCTTAAAGTTGAAGCTAAAGTTCTGGATGAAACTCATGTGTCCCATGTTTTAAGGCATAGCTTGGGTATCAACCATTTGATTAATAGTTCCTATTTACTTGGCACCTAGTATTAGTAAGAAACTGTACTAAGTGGTTTATATACCTGATCTCGTTTAATGTTCACAACAGGGCTACTAAATGCAGAATGTTATACTTTGATAACAGAAAAGAAATAGTCTCAGAAAGACTTAAGTGACCTTTTCAAAGAACTCACACACCCAGAAAATGTCAGAGTTGAGATTCCAATGGTGGACCATCTAATTCTCAGTGGAGTCTGTTCCACTGCTTTATTGCCTATTTTAGTCAGGTCCTCCATTATTTTGGAAGAGATATCAAAATCTTGTTAAGGTGGTTTATACTGTCAAATAATTAAGCTGAAACTATGTTTTCCAGAATTTCTTTCTCTGTAGAGTTCTGGGTTAGGATTAACCACAAGAGAATTTGCACAAAATTTGGGAGGTGGAAGCAAAGCAGCAGCCATTGTGCTCTGACCATCGGTGTTGAGCTCTAGGCAGTGCCAAAGCTTGCCAAGCTGTACTCATATGCTGGCTTACCTAGTTGTGTGGGACAGCCACTGGACTCTCAGCTCCTTCTTCTTCTGTGAGTCCTCAGCCAGGTAAAAGAGCAGTTCTGTGGTGACAGCACCACTTCTTTTGCACACCACCCAGGTTCATAAAGTTGGAGGCTTGGAAAGACAGTTTTAGTTTCTTTTGCCCTTGTGGATTTCAGTCTTCCTTTGGGGTGCCATATTTTTCTGGCTTTCTCCTTATTCCTGTTAGCTTTACTTCCTTTCTTCTGGCCTTGCTGCCCTACAGTAACTCTGAGTCCACTTCTAGACTAGAAAGAAACAGGGAGTTTTTCACCAGCTCCCACAAATTGGGCAAGATCTAATCTTTATAATAAATCACGGATTCTTCATCACACCTAGTGGTTTAGCCTCTGTGATGGAAGCATGACTGCCACACTTGTGAAATACATCTTGTAATGATCATGGCAGACAGATTATTCCTAGAACCTCTGTATCTTTGAAGCAAACTATAACCTATCTCTGTTAAATTACAAGTTAAGCAAAGTCAGTTTTTTCCTTTGCTTAAAAGTGAGTGATTTCCAAAGCTAAAATAACCTCTTCTAAGCTCATTCTGTCAAACTGCACCAAACATATTAGAGTCACAGTATGATTTCCATGCTTAAATTTACATTTTTGGGGTCAAAATACAAGTTTGTATCATTCATTGGCTCTTGACTATGAATCTTATATAAGTCATCCAAATTAATTTGCATAGGATAAGTTCTAATCTTTGCTATTGAGTGTTCTGTGCTTTGTATTAATTAAGGTGATTTTCTTGTAATTACTCCCTTTACTTATGCTGCTACTCTGTTTCTGCATACTAACAATTACTGTGCTTTTAAAACTCTAAGAAATGTATTTAATCTACATCTAAATTGACTTTAAAATATTTAAAATTTATGTGATAGATCAATATGTCTTCTTTTCACCCCTCCAGATTACACAGAAGTAGCTTAATTCATTGTTTCATTTGAGGTTGTTGGATTATCTATGCACATGGACCTGTGTAATGCCAGGCAACAGACCTGATCAGAATTCCCTTCCATCTGGGTGGAAAAAAAAAAAAAAGGAAAAAAAGAAATAGAACTGAATCTAATACATGATTCTCTTTCCCCTGTTTTTATTTTTTGTTTGCATTTCATGAGTCCCCATATTTGAGGGAAAACTGAGACATAACACTTATGACAGAAGCCTATTAACTTGTTAATAATAAGAATTGGTAAAGGAGTCAGAAATATAACAGCTTAATTTGTGTCATATTTAATATTTAAAACTCTTCTCCATGAGTTAATACTCATAAGACGGTTGTGGGATAAGAAAATATAATCAGCCTAATTGTAAAAATGAGGATATTGAGACTCAGTGATTTGAATGACTAAATTACAGAACAAAGAAGTAATTGAGCAAAGATGTGAACTCTGGTTCATCAATTTTTTTACTATGCTGTGTATTTAAATTTTCTTTTTAAAATTTTTTTTTATTAAATTTGATGTTGGGGAAAATAGCAGCTGTGAGGAGGGCTCCCTGAGTTCTCCCCTGGAAATCTTCGCAATTTGAACTACTGTAAATCACCAAAAGAACCTCTACTCATTACACAGAACATACAAGAGTCTCACAGGATGATTGCTTGAAGGTGAGCGGACCCGGTGCAAGCAGGGGAAGAGGGAGGCGAGACACGTGGAGGAGCAGCCCACACCAGTGGCTGCTGAGGCACGGGGCTTCAGAGAGCAGATCGGAGAGTGTTCCCGCTGCTTGCTCCCTGCACCTCCTGAGCCGCCTAGAGTGCAGCAGGAGCAAAATGGTTTGCAGTCTGAGGCAGAAGCCTCTGGCCAGGCGAGTAGGGGAAAAGAGAGGAGACGTGCGTGTAGAGGTGTTATCCACACTCACGGCTGCGGAGCCACAGGACCCCATGAGACAGAGCGGAGAGTAGCAGTGGCAGGGCGGGATCCGTCCCTGCACCAAACAAGAGCAACAGGAGCATGATGGAGCACAGGCTCTGAGGAGAAGCCACACACCTGGGGAGCGGGTGAAGAGGGAAGCGAGACTCGTGGAGACAGCCTGCACCCGCAGCTGTTGAGATGCAGGACCACAGGAGGCAGAGCAGAGCGTAACAGCAACAAGGTGGTCACAGTCCCTGTGTCCCCTGCGGTCCCTCAGGGAGTGCAGCATGAGCTTGGGGGCAGCTCAAAACAGTGATGGGACGGTTTGTTCTGTTTTCTTTTGTTTTGTTTTGTTTTGTTTTTCTTCTTTCTTTCTCAGACAGGAAGCAAAAAACTACATAGATAAGAACCCACCCCTACTTTCCCTCAGAAACCTTGGCCCCTGCCATGCCAGTCTTAAGCTGGCCCCTGAATGGAGGAGTAGGGTCAGATTACAGAGGTGCTTCTACTCCCAGGGGGTTGAGAATCTCCACCAGAGAAGAGGCTGCAAAGTGTGAGCCTGCCTACCCCTCCCCCACCTCTCCTGCACAGCTTGGGAGTCAGGGCAACTGCAGTAGCTGAGGCACTAGCAGCTCTCTGGCAGGTGGCTTTGAGTAGCACTGAAACCTCACAGCCCCTACAGCCTCCAGAGGAAAGTGTGTGCAAAGACACACATAGAACCTTCTCGCTGTGCAGCACTCAATGTGCCTTGAGGCAAGCAAGAGCAGAAACAGCATTGACTTTGGAAAAACTACCAATCACACCTTATAACCCCACTCATCTACAATGGACCTGCATTGCCAGGGTCACTCTAGGTGCCAGGTGGTTGGCTCTGCCCCCACAAGACGCAGAGGAGTTTTTGTACAGCAGAGGACAACCTGGAGATAGCTTGGTGGACTTTAGCCAAAACTGGCCCTGTTTTTTTCTCTTTTTCTTTGGTGTGTTTCTTGTTGTTGTCATTTTGGTTTTTTTGGATGTTTTCAGTTTTTTGTTGTTGTTTTGATTGTTTTTTTGTTTTGTTTTGTTTTTATTTTTTTTAAATTAGTTTCAGGTGTACAACAGTGCAATAATTATACATTTTACCCCTCAAAGTGACAACCCCACACCCCCAATTCGCCACCCCACTCCCCCCCATATCATATATATCTATTACTCTTCCTCTGACTCTCTTCCACAGTATAATCCACATCCCGTGACTATCTATATATATTCAATTACAGTAGGTATACCACCTCCGCTTTAGTTATACAGTTCAGTGATCAAACCTCTACTGCATCCATGAAATGGTCTCCCTAACAAGACCTATGACCATCTGACATTCCACAGAATATTTACAACATATTAATTATATTCCCCAAACTGTTTTTCATATCCCAGTGGCAATATTGTAGTTGCCTATTTTTGCTGTCTAATCCTTTCCCCTTCTCCCTCATCCCCATTCCTCTCCCAATTAGCAACCCTGATTTTTCCTGTATATCTATGAGACAGTTTCTGTTTACTTTGCTCATTCATACAGTTTTTCAGATTCCACATATGAGTGAGATCATATGGTATTTGTCTTTCTCTGACTGACTTATTTCACTTAACATAATAGTCTCTAGGTCCATCCATATCATTGCAAATGGTACGATTTCATTCTTCTTTATAGTGGAGTAATACTCCATTGTATGAATATACCACAGTTTCTTAATCCAGTCATCTACTGATGGACATTTTGGTTGTTTCCAAGTCTAAGCTATTGTAAATTGTGCTGCTATGAACATAGGGGTGCATAACTTTTTTTGAATAAGTGTCTTGGTTTTTTCAGGATAAATACCTAGGAGTGGAATTGCTGGGTCAAACGGTAGCTCTATTTCCAGTTCTTTGAGATACCTCCTCCATACTGACTTCCATAGTGGCTGCACCAATCTGCAATCCCACCAACAGTGCAGCAGGGTCCCCTTTTCCCCACATCCCTGTCAGCACTTTTTGTTTGTTGATTTGTTGATGATAGCCATTCTGACTGGAGTGAGGTGGTATCTCATGGTGGTTTTTATTTGCATTTCCGTAATGACCAGTGAGGTTGAACTTTTTTTCATATGCCTGTTGGCCATCTGTATGTCCTCTTTAGAGAAATGTCTCTTCATATCTTCTGCCCATTTTTTAATTGGGTTGTTTGTTTTTTTGGTGTTGAGTTTCATGAGTGTTTTATAAATTTTGGATATTAACCCCTTATCAGATATATCATTGGCAAATATATTCTCCCATTCAGTAGGCTTCCTTTTTGTTTTATTAATGGTTTCCTTTGTTGTGAAAAAACTTTTAAGTCTGATATAATCCCATATGTTCATTTTCTCTTTTACTTCCCTTGCCTGTAGGGATGTATCAGTAAAAATATTGTTCCGGGTAATGTCTGCAAATGTACTCCCTATATTTTCTTTTAGGATTTTTATGGTTTCAGGACTTACATTTAAGTCTTTAATCCATTTTGAATTTGTTCTTGTATGAGGCATAAGGAGGTGGTCCAGTTTCATTTTTTTTCATGTGTCAGTCCAATTTTCCCAGCACCATTTATTGAATAGACTATCTTTACTCCAGTGTAAATTCTTGCTTCCCTTGTCATAGATTAACTGTCCGTAAAGGCCTGGATTTATTTCTGGGCTCTCTGTTCTGTTCCACTGATCGATGTGCCTGTTTTTATGCCAATACCAAACTGTCTTGATTACTGTAGCCTTGTAGTAGGTTTTGATGTCTTTGTTCTTATTTCTCAGAATTGCCAAGGCTATTCTGGGACTTTTATGATTCCATATAAATTTTAGGATTATATTTTCTATTTCTGTGAAAAATGCCCTTGGTAGTTTGATAGGAATTGCATTGAATCTATATATTGCTTTAGGCAGTTTGGACATTTTAACTATATTAATTCTTCCTATCCATGAGCATGGTAGGTGTTTCCATTTATTTGTATCTTCTATGATTTCTTTCTTCAGTGTCTTATAGTTTTCTGAGTACAGATTTTTCACATCTTTGGTTAAATTTATTCCTAGGTATTTTATAGTTCTTGACGCAATTGTCAATGGGACAGTTTTCTTAAATTCTCTTTCCATTAGTTTGTTATTGTTATATGCAAATGACACTGATTTCTGAACATTGATTTTATATCCTGCTACTTTACTGAATTCATCTATCAGTTCCAATAGTTGTTTGATGGAGTCTTTGGGGTTCTCTATATACAGTATCATGTCATCTGCATATAATGACAATTTTACTTCTTCCTTGCCAATTTGGATGCCTTTTATTTCTTTTTGTTGTCTGATTGCTGTGGCTAGAACTTCCAGCACTTATGTCGAATAAAAGAGGAGAAAGTGGACAGCCTTGTCTTGTTCCTGATCTTAAGGGGAATGGTTTTAGCTTTTCCCCATTGAGTATGATGTTAGCTGTAGGTTTATCATGTATGGCTTTTATTATGTTGAGATATGATCCCTGTATTCCCACTTTGCTAAGGGTTTTTAACATAAATTGCTGTTGGATTTTGTCAAATGCTTTTTCTGCATCTTTTGAGATGACCATGTGATCTTTATCCTTCATTTTGTTGATGTGGTGTATCACATTAATTGATTTATGGATGTTGAACCAGCCTTGCACACTAGGGATGAATCCCACTTGATCATGATGTATGATCTTCTTAATATATTGCTGAATTCTGTTTGCTAATATTTTATTGAGAATTTTTGCATCTATATTCATCAGGGAGATTGGCCTGTAGTTTTCCTTTTTTGTGCTGTCTTTATCTGGTTTTGGAATCAGGGTGATAGTGGCTTCATAAAAAGAATTTGGGAGCCTTCCCTGCTTCTGGATTTTTTGGAATAGTTTGAGAAGAATAGGTGATAGTTCTTTTTTGAATGTTTGATAAAATTCACTTGTGAAGCTGTCTGGTCCAGGGCTTTTGTTTTTTGGGAGCTTGTCAATTACTGATTCAATTTTCTTGGTAGTAATCAGGGTATTTAGATTTTCTGTTTCTTCTTGAGTTGGCTTTGGAAGGTTGTATGCTTCTAGAAAATTATCCATTTCTTTCAGATTGTCAAATTTGTTGGCATATAGTTGCTCATAGTAATTTCTTACAATTTTTTGTATTTCTGTGATGTCTGTAGTCATTTCCCCTTCATTCCTGATTTTGCTAATTTGAGTCCTCTCTCTTTTTTTTTTTTTTTTTTGATGAGCATGGCTAGAGGTTTGTCTATTTTGTTTATCTTCTCAAGAAACCAGCTCTTGATTTCATTGATCTTTTGAATTGTTTTTCTGTTCTCTATATTGTTTATTTCCGCTCTGGTCTTTATTATCTCCTTTCTTGTACTCCCCTTGGGACTCTTTTGCTGTTCTTTTTCCCTTAGGTGTAAGGATAACCTGTTGATTTGAGATTTTTCTTCCTTCTTTAGGTAGGCCTGCACTGCTATAAACTTCCCTCTTAGGACTGCTTTCGCAGCATCCCAGAGATTTTGGGTCGTGGTGTTTTCATTTTCGTTTGTCTCGAGGTATCTTTTGATTTCCTCCTTGATCTCATTTGTGACCCACTCACTATTTAATAGCATATTGTTTAACCTCCATTTATTTGTCAGCTTCCCGGATTTCTTCTTATAATTGATTTCTAGTTTCATAGCATTGTGGTCAGAGAATACAGTTGAAATGATTTCAATCTTCTTAAATTTATTGAGACTTGTTTTGTGGCCTAACATGTGGTCTATCTTAGAAAATGTTCCATGTGCACTTGAAAAGAACATATATTCTGTAGCTTTGGGATGAAATGCTCTGAAAATGTCTGTTAAATCCAGCTGGTCTAATGTGTCACTTAAGGTCGCTGTTTCCACATTGATTTTCTGTCTGGAGGATCTGTCCATTAGTGACAGCGGGGTGTTGAAGTCCCCTACTATGATAGTGTTACTGTTGATCTCTGTCTTTATGTCTGACAATATCTGTTTTATATATTTAGGGGCTCCTATGTTAGGTGCATAGATGTTTACTAGAGTTATGTCCTCTTGTTGGATCGATCCCTTCATTACTATGAGGTGTCCTTCTTTGTCCTTTGTATATTCTTCAATTTAAAGTCCATTTTATCTGATATAAGTATCACTACTCCAGCTTTTTTCTCAGTACCATTTGCATGAAATATTTTACTCCATCCCTTTACTTTCAGCCTGTATGAGTCTTTGGATCTGAGGTGAGTCTCTTGTATACAGCATATGCTGGGGTCTTGCTTTCTTATCCATTCAGCCACCCTATGTCTTTTTATTGGAGCATTTAATCCATTTACATTTAATGTGATTATTGATAGGTGTGTATTTATTGCCATTTTGTTATTTGTGTTCGTAGTCTTTCTTAGGTTGTTTTTCTCTTCTACTTAAAGAAGCCCTTTTAGCATTTCCTGCAAAGCTGGCTTGGTGGTAATGAATTCCCTTAACTTTTCTTTTCTGCAAAGCTCCTTATCTTGCCTTCGATTTTAAATGATAACCTTGCTGGATACAGCAATCTCGGTTGTAGGCCTTTATTTTTCATCACTTTGAAAACCTCCTGCCACTCCCTTCTGGCCTGCAAAGTTTCTGTAGAAAAGTCAGCTGATAATCTTATGGGAGTACCCTTGTAAGTAACTTGCTGCCTTTCCCTTGCTGCTTTAAGGATTCTGTCTTTGTCCTTAACCCTTGCCATTTTCACTATAATGTGTCTTGGAGTGGGCCTGTTTGGAATCATCCTGGTTGGAACTCTCTGCACTTCCTGAGCTTGTATTTCAATGTCCTTTTCCAGGTTAGGGAAATTTTCAGACATTATTACTTCAAATATATTCTCAATCCCTTGCTCCCTCTCTTCTCCTTCTGGTACTCCAATGAGCCATTGGTTACTGCGTTTGATGTTGTCCCCCAGCTCTCTTAAACTATTTTTCATGTTTTTCATTCTCTTTTCTTTTTGTAGTTCCACATGGGTGATCTCTGCTATTTTGTCTTCTAAGTCACTGATTCGATTTTCTGCTTCATCCAATCTGCTAGTGATTCCATCAAGTTTGTTATTTAATTCAGTAATTGTGTTCTTAAGTTCTAGCTGGTTGCTTTTCATGATTTCTCTATCCTTCTTTATATTTTCATTAATTTCCTTGAACATTCTAATAATCAATGTTCTGAACTCTGTCTCCGATAGGTTGGTTACCTCTATTTCCTCTATTTCCACTGATTCAGGAAGTGTCTTCTGTTCTTTTATTTGTGTTGTGTTTCTTTGTCTCCCCATTCTGGCTTACTCTGTGTTTGCTTCAATATAACAGATAGATCCCCCAGGTTTCTCAGTCTTTTCTGGGTGAACTTATATGGTGTGTGTCCTTTATATTTGAATTACTCAGTCTCCCTATTCTCCTGTGCTTGTACCTGAGGTGTTCCTTGTGTCATGCGTCCTCACTTGTTGAAGTTTTAGTTTTGATTACTTTGGTTTGTCAGTAGGTGGGATTGACTCCCAGATTGATTAGCTGTGAGGATCAGCAGCGTCTGCAGTTTATGAGCTGCTGTGAGAGGATTGACCCCTCTGATCAAACTTGGACCCTATGGGCCCTAGTACCTCTAGCAACTTCCTTTTGGGTGTGACTCTTGTATGTCAAACCCAGAAAGGCTCTGGTTTTATCTAAAGTTGGCCTCCAGGTATCATGATTCTTGTGTCTGTTTGTTTGGACCCATTGCTGCAGAGTGATTTTAGAGCATAACAGATCAACAAGAACAGCCTCCGCAGCCACCAAAGGAAACCAAATGCTCGCAAAAGTAAAAAAAAACCAACCATCAAACTACAGTCAACTTGTACAGAAATATCAATCATACTAATGAAGAAAACAAACAGAAACAAAACAAAAACCACACACACAATAATAACAGAAGAGGAATCAGAATAAAGTACAATATCCTAAAATAAAAAATAGAATAAACATGAGAAACCGATTAGCTATACCTAAAAAATAAAAAATAAAAATAAACTAAAATAATAATAATAAAAAAAGTAAGAATAAAAATTAAAAAAAATAAAATTTGCAGAAAGAAGGAAAAGAGGAAAAGTATAGCAGTGAGAAGAATGAATAAAATAAGAGAGAAAGTGAGGGTGGGGAAAAAAGAAAAAGAAAAGAAAGAAAGAGAAATATATATATATTTGTCTACACACCCATATATATGGACATATATTCACCTATATACACCTATACATATGCCTATATTAAAAACTACAAAATGATAAGAATGAAATAGAAATAAAAAACAAAAACAACCAAGATAAGCAGCCAACAAAGGGAAAACAAAACAGAATAAAACCAAACAAACCAAAAATACCCATGCCGGTCTTGGCTAAAGTCCACGAAGCTCTCTTCAGTTTGTCTGCTGTACAAAAATTCCTGTGCGTCTTGTGGGAACAGTAGGCCACCTGATGCCTAGTGTGATCCTGGCACTGCAGGTTTGCTGTACTTGAGTGTGGTTGTGACGTGTGATTGGTGGTTTTTACAAAGTCACTGCGTTTTTGCTTTTGCCTGTCCCAAGGCAGGCTGCACCCCAAAGGCTCAATGAGTGTCTCTGGGCACTCTTTCGGTTGACAGCTGTGGAGAATTAAAGAATTCCTCACTACCAAAGGCCAGCTGCAAAGAATCTGTTAATTAGTGCCTTAGCAGGTGAACCTGCCCTGCCTCCGAAGCCTTGCATAAAGGTGGGGGCGGGGTAGGTAGTCTCACTCTGCAGCCTTTACTGGGGTGGATATTCTCAACCCCCTGA
Organism: Aselliscus stoliczkanus; assembly: GCA_033961575.1. Taxonomy (NCBI): domain Eukaryota; kingdom Metazoa; phylum Chordata; class Mammalia; order Chiroptera; family Hipposideridae; genus Aselliscus; species Aselliscus stoliczkanus. Next base: position 124,039,515 of record CM066727.1, read on the forward strand.
AGGTAGGAATATCTTTCTAGTCTGCCCCTATTGCTCCATTCAGGAGTCAGTTTAAGACTGTCTTGGCAGGGGCCAAAGTTTGTGGGAGTGGGTGGCTTATTGGTTTTTTTTGCTTTCTGTACAAGAGTAGAAAAAGGAAAAAAAAATAAAAAACATAAAAATAAACAAAGCCACAGTTCCAACACTGTTTTAAGCTAAGGCCTTTGCCTCTTATGCCCCAGTGGAGTTCCTGCTGCTCTCCCAAAGGGTCTGCCGGGATTTAGGGAATTGCATGCACCCTACCGTGTGGCTAAGATCCCGCTCCTTCTCTCGGGGACCTGCGTCTCCACCCGACGCGCTGCGTTTCCGTGCGAGTCTTCTTGTTTCCCCTCCTCCTGGGTTTAAGGCTTCTGCCTCGGAGCCGGCCTGCGCCCGCGTGGTGCTCCTGCTGCTCTCCCGAAGAGACTGCCGGAGTTTAGGGGACTGCGCGCCCCTGCCGCGAGGTTCAGATCCCCGCTCCATCTCTCCGGGACCTGTGACTCCAGCCGGCGCGCGCTGCTTCTCCTCTCGCCAGTCTTCTTTTTTTTTCCCCTGCTCCCGGGTTTCAGGCTTCTGCCTTGGAGCCGGCGCGCGCCCGTGTGGATCTGCTGCTGCTCTCCCAAAGGGTCTGCTGGGATTTAGGTGACTGCGCGCAACCTGCAGCGCCGCTAAGATCCCCGCTCCGTCTCTCTGGGACCTGTGACTCTGGCCGGCGCGCACCGCTTCTCCGCGGGTGAGTCCTCTTTTTTTCCCCCGGCCCGGGTTTAAGGCTTCTGCCTTGGAGCCGGTGCGCGCCCGCGCCGTTCTCCTGCTGCGCTTCTGGAGGGACTGCCGCCAGGGTTCAGGGGATTGCGCGCACCTTTCCGCGCGGCTCCGATCCCCACTCCGTCTCTCGGGGACCTGTGTCTCCTCCCGGAGCACCGTGTCTCCACGCCCGAGTCCTCTGTTTTCCCCTGCTCCCGGGTTTCAGGCTTCTGCGCTCCGCGGGACCTGGTGGACGCAGAGACTGATCCCTGAACCGGGAGGGTGCAGGGATTGATCTTGCCGTGTCGCTGTGGGGCTCCTTACCCTGCTTCCTGGGGACCCGGTGAGCCGTGGGTGCAGCTCGTACCTCTGCACAGTCGTCTCCTCTCTCTCCTCCCGCACTTGCCCGGCCTGAGGCCTCTGCCTCAGACTGCAAACCAATGTGCTCTTGCTGATCTCTAGTTGGGCCGCGGGCTGCAGGGAGTGAGCCGGGGGAACACTCACCGTGCCTACGCAGCCGAGGGTCGTTTTTTTTTTTTTTTCTATTTCATTATTATCATTTTTAGCTTTTAATATAGGCATATATATGGGTGTATATATATATATATATGTAATGTATATGTTCTTATATTTGGGTGTGTAGATGTATATATATATTTTTTCTCTCTCTCTCTTTTTTCCTTCTTTCTTTTCTACCCTCTCTCTCACCCTTGTTTTCTTCTTTCTTTTCACTACCCTACTTTTCCTCCTTCTTTCCATTTTTCAGCAAATTTGTTTTGTTTTTTGTTTTGTTTTGTTTTGATTTTTTTGGTATTGCTAGTTTGTTTCTCATGTTTACTCTATTTTTTATTTTGTTTTGGTTTTTTGTTCTTCGATTCTTTGTTGTTGTTTTGTTTTTGTTTGTTTTCCTCTTTCGTACATTTGATATTTCTGTACAAGTTGAGTGTAGGTTTTGATTGTTTTTTACATGTGAGAGCATCGGGTTTCCTCTGGTGGCTATTGTGGTTGTGCTTTTTGATCTGTTTTGCTTTAAAATCACTCTGCAGCTGGGCCCAGCCAAAGAAGCATAAGAATCATCACACACAGAGGCAAACTTTAGATAAAACCAGATCATTACTGGGTTTGACCTACAAGAGTCACATACAAAGGGAAATTGCTACAGGCATAAGAGCCCATAGGGGCCAAGACTCATTGTAGGGGTCAGCCCTCACACAGCAGCTCATAAACTGTGGACACAGCTAATCCTCACAGCTAGTCAACCTGGGATTCAATCCCACCTACTGACAAGCCAATAGCAATCAAAGCTCAACTTTGCAGGAGAAGATACACAACACAAGGAACACCTCTGGTACACATGCACAGGAGAATAGGGAGACTGAGTAATTCAAATATAAAGGACACACACCATATAAGTTCACCCAGAAAAGACTGAGAAACCTGGGGGATCTAACTATTGCATCAAAGCAAGGACAAAGAGTAAGCCAGAAAGGGGAAACAAAGAAACACATCCCAAATAAAAGAAGAAGAAATCTCCTGAATCAGTGAAACTAGAGGAAATAGAGGTAAACAACCCATCAGAGATAGAGTTCAGAACACTGATTATTAGAATGTTCAAGGAAATTAATGAGAATATAAAGAAGTATAGAGAAACCAGGAAAAACAACCAGCTAGAACTAAAGAACACAATTACTGAATTGAATAACAAACTCTGAGACACACCTCAGATCAAATGACACATACAGGCTGAAAGTAAAGGGATGGAGTAAAATATTTCATGCAAATGGAACTGAGGAGAAAGCTGGAGTTGGGATACTTCTACATCTATGCACCTAACATTGGAGCTCCTAAATATATAAAACAGATACTGACAGACATAAAGATGGAGATCAACAGTAACACTATCATAGTAGGGGACTTCAACACTCTGCTGTCACCAATGGACAGATCCTCCAGACAGAAAATCAATGTAGAAACAGTGACCTTAAATGACACATCGGTCCAGCTGGATTCAACTGCTATTTTCAGAGCATTTCACCCCAAAGCTACAGAATATACATTCTTCTCAAGAGCATATGGACAATTTTCCAAGACAGACCACTGTTAGGACACAAAACAAGTCTCAATAAATTTAAGAAGATTGAAACAATATGAAGCATCTTCTCTGACCACAATGCTCTGAAGCTAGAAATCAATTATAAGAAGAAATCTGGAAAACACACAAATACATGGAGGCTGAATAACATGCTACTAAATACTGAGAGAATCACAAATGAAATCAAGGAGGAAATCAAAAGATACCTCAAGACAAACAAAAATGAAAACACCATGACCCCAAATCTCTGGGATGCAGCGAAAGCAGTCCTAAGAGGGAAGCTCATAGCAGTGCAGGCCTACCTAAAGAAGCAAGAACAATCTCAAATCAACAGACTTTCTTTACACCTAAGGGAACTGGAAAGAGAACAGCAAAACAAGCCCAAAGGGAGTACAAGGAAGGAGATAATAAAGACCAGAGTGGAAATAAATGAAACAGAGACTAGAAAAACAATACAAAAGATCAACAAAACCAAGAGCTTAAACAAAATTGACAAACCTCTTGCCAGACTCATCAAATAAAAAAAAGAGAGAGGACTTCAGTTAGTAAAATCAGGAATGAAAGGGGTGAAGTGACAACAGATACCACAGAAATACAAAAAAATTTAAGAAATTACTATAAGCAAGTATATGCCAACAAATTGGACAATCTGGAAGAAATGGATAATTTTCTAGAAGCATACAACCTTCCAAAGCTAACTCAAGAAGAAACTGAAAATCTGAATAGACTGATTATTACCAAGGAAATTGAATCAGTAACCAAAAAGCTCTCAACAAACAAAAGCCCTGGACCAGATGGCTTCACAAGTGAATTTTACTAAACATTCAAAAAGGAATTATCACCTATTCTTCTCAAACTATTCAAAAAAATTCAGAAGGAGGGAAGGCTCCCAAACTCTTTCTATGAAGCCACTGTCACTGTGATTCCAAAATGAGCCAAACACAGCACAAATAAGGAAAACTACAGGCTGATATCCCTGGTGAACATAGATGCAAAAATCCTCAACAAAATATTAGCAAACAGAATTCAGCAATATATTAAGAAGATCATACATCATGATCAAGTGGGTTTCATCCTTATTGTGCAAGGTTGGTTCAATATCCGCAAATCAATTAATGTGTTACATCACATCAACAAAATGAAAAGCAAAAATCATATGGTCATATCAATAGATGCAGAAAAAGCATTTGAGGGGAAATCCAGCCGTTATTTATGATAAAAATTCTTAGCAAAGTGAGAATAGAGGGATCATATCTCAACATAATAAAGGCCATATATGATAAACCCACAGTTAACATCATATTCAATGGGGAAAAGCTAAAACCATTCCCCTTAAGATCAGGACCAAGACAAGGCTGTCCACTTTCTCCACTTTTATTAAACATAGTTCTGGAAGTTCTAGCTACAGCAATCAGACAAGACAAAGAAAAGAAAGGCATCCAAATTGGCAAGAAAGAAGTAAAATTATCATTATATGCAGATGACATGATACTGTATATAGAGAACCCCAAAGACTCCATCAAAAAAACTATTGGAACTGATAGATGAATTCAGTAAGGTAGCAGGATACAAAATCAATATTCAGAAATCAGTTTCATTTGCATATACCAATAATAAACTATCTGAAGAAATTAAGAAAACAGTCCCATTTACAATTGCTTCAAGAACTATAAAATACTTAGGAATAAATTTAACCAAAGAAGTAAAAGACCTGTACTCAGAAAATTATAAGACGCTGAAGAAAGACATAAAAGAAGATACAAATAAATGGAAACACCTGCCATGCCCATGGATAAGAAATATTAATATAGTTAAAATGTCCATATTGCCTAAAGCAATATATATAGATTCAATGCAATTCCTATCAAACTACCAAGGGCATTTCTTACAGAAATAGAAAATATAATCCTAAAATGCATATGGAATAACCACAGCAATCCTGAGAAATAAGAACAAAGTTGGGGGTATCATGCTACCAGGTATCAAAACATACTACAAGGCTACAGTAATCAAAACAGTATGATACTGGCATAAAAATAGTCACATAGATCAATGGAACAGAATAGAGAGCCCAGAAATAAATCCATGCATACATGGACAGTTAATCTATGACAATGGAAACAAGAACTTACATTGGGATAAAGATAGTCTATTTAATAAATGGCGCTGTGAAAACTAGACTGACACATGCAAAAAAATGAAACTGGACCATCTCCTTATGCCATATACAATAACAAATTCAAAATGGATTAAAGACTTAAAATGTAAGGCCTGAAATCATAAAACTCCTAAAAGAGAATATAGGGAGTAAATTTGCAGACATTACCCTGAGCGATATTTTTACTGATACATCCCTGCAGGCAAGGGAAGTAAAAGATAAAATGAACATATGAGATTGCATCAAACTTAAAAGGTTTTTCACAACTCAGGAAGCCATCAATAAAACAAAAAGGAATCCTACTGAATGGGAGAATATATTTGTCAATGATATATCTGATAAGGTGTTACTATCCAAAATTTATAAAACTATCATGCAACTCAACATCGAAAAGACAAGCAACCCAATTAAAAAATGGGCAGCAGATATAAAGAGACATTTTTCTAAAGAGGAAATACAGATGGCCAACAGGCATATGAAAAAAAATGTTCAACCTCACTGATAATTAAGGAAATGCAAATAAAATCACAATGAGATACCACCTCACCCCGGTCAGAATGGCTATCATCAATAAATCAATAAGCAACAAATGCTGGTGAGGTTGTGGGACAAAGGGAACCCTGGTGCACTGTTGGTGGGATTGCAGATTGGTGCAGCCACTATGGAAGTCAGTATGGAGGTATCTCAAAAAACTGGAAATGGAACTACCTTATGACCCAGCAATTCCACTCCTAGGTATTTATCCTGAAAAACCCAAGACACTAATTTGAATAAATGTATGCACCCCTATGTTCATTGAAGCGCTATTTACATTAGCCAAGACTTGGAAACAATCAAAATGCCCATCAGTAGATAACTGGATTAAGAAACTGTGGTACATTTACACAATGGAGTATTACACAGCTATAAAGAAGAAATCATACCATTTGCAACAATGTGGATGGACCTAGAGAACATTTTGCTAAGTGACATAAGTCAGTCAAAGAAAGACAAATACCATATGATCTAACTTATATGTGGAATGTAAAGAACTGGATAAACGAGCAATGTAAACAGAAATAGTCTCAGAGACACAGAGGAAATACTGATGATTGCTAGATGGGATGGAGTTGAGCAGGAGGGAGAAAGGGAAGGGACGAAACAACATAAATTGGTAACTACAATATTGCCACAGGGATAGAAAAGACAGTTAAGGGAATATAATCAATAATGTAAATATTTAATAGGGGACCAGATGGACTCATGTCTTGTTAGGGAGACCTCTTCATGGACGATGTAGAAGCTTGACCTCTGCACTGTACATCTGAATCTGCCGTTGAATAATATTATATGTCAACTATATATATATATAGTCATGGGATATGGAGTGTAGTGTGGGAATGGAGTTAATGGAATTGTGATAGATATGTATGATATCGGGGGTGGGGGACCAGTGAATGGGGGGAGGGGGTTTGTCACTTTGTAACAGGTGAAAAGAATAACCATTGAATTGTTTTGTACACCTGAAACTAATTTTTAAAAATTATTAAATTCATTGGGGTGACATTGGTAAAATTATATAGGTTTCAAGTGTACATTTCTATAGTACACCATTTACATATTGCATTGTGCGTTCGCTACCCAGAGTCATTTCTCCTTCCATTACAATAAGTCAGTCACCCTTTACCCTCATCTACCACCTCCCGTCCCCCTTACCCTGTATTAAATAACCACTAAACTATTGTCTGTGTCTATGAGTTTTTGTTTCTTTCTTTGTTTGTCTAAAATAGCTGACAACCATTGATAGTTAAATACATGATGCTCTCTGAGTAGCAGAAGTGGATGTTTACCCAATGACAACATTTTTTCCCTCTTTTTATCGCATACTTTTATTATTGCTTGGAGTTATCTACTTAGACAACGATTGCATTTCCCAACACTCTGCACTTATGTCCTGTGTCTTGTTCTTGCTAAGGAAATGCTACAAAAAACGACATATCGTATGCTGCTCTTAGGCCACGGTAGTTAAGAGCAAAGATATTTGTTCTCCAAACATCATCTTTTTTTTTTTCTGTTGGCCAGATGTCACTGTGAAGTGTAATATTGGCTCATGTATTAAATATGACATTGTCTCTGTCATCTTGACCCCATTTCAGATCCTCCCTTCAACTTGGAACACCTGCACTTGATTGTTACATACATAAGAGATGTAGTTACATTGTAACAAGCCACTGCCGTTTTATATGTGTTTATTACAACAAATGTCATTATTTTCTAACTAATACAAATTTTTTTTTTTTTTTTTTTTTTTTTTTAGCTGAGCCATCCTGCCAGGCAGCTCAATGGCAACTCAGCTCGGGCTGGGCATGGAACCGCCGTTGCTCAGAGCAATACAAAATTTTAATAATGGAGCTCTGCATTAGCAAATCTAAAGTATGTGGCCATGACTCAGTGGTTAGTTGGTTGTCAATGAAGAAAAAGAAAGTAAACATGGTGGAAGTTAGGACATCTTGATGCATAGATGGGGGAAGTTGTTGTCTGTCATCACTTTGAAAGCAGCCATGTGCCTGCAGTAGGTAAAGACTAAGGAGAAATTGTTGTGAAGATTCAGAATGTCCTAGTCTGTGTTGGCTATTATTCCTTGTCTTTAACAGATATTACAAGAAGATAGGAGCTCAAGGAAGAATTGCTTCATTTTCAAACAAAGAAAAAAATATTTACATTTTGCAGGAAATAATTTGTTTTCATACCATTAATTAGCAAACTTAATACTAGAGATTTTAAAAAGTAAATATTTTCACACATTGTAGAACAAATTATAAAAATGTGGAAGTCAAATAATTAAATTATACTTTCATAATTCTCTTCTTGCTTAGTTTCTTTCATGTTTTGATCCATCAATTTATATTGTTTAAATAAATTAATGTGAAAGTAATCTCTACTTACAGTGGGAAAAATATACAATGTGTATTTTAATTTACAACAAGGAAATGTGATATCTCACACTGTTTTTTATGTCTCAGACAGAGAAATGACTGCCAAGGAATATGGAAAAGAGTATGTGCTGATTTTGCATACCATCTATTTTTGTAGAAATTTAGAAATTATTTTTATAATCTCATTTGATATTCCAGTTGAGCACATGAAATAGAAAGAACCAGAGTTACACTAATAGGAAGAAGGGTTCATGCTAGGATTGAAAAAAAAAAACCAAATACAAAAAACCACGAGCTTTGATGTTAGTGTGCCTGAGTTCTAATCCTCATTCTTCTAGTTCTGTGACTTCAAGCAAATGACTCAACTTTTCTGAGTGTCTTTGACTGAAAAAGAGGTTACTTAATAGAACCTCAGAGGTTGCTGTGAGGATTAAATAACCTATATATGAAAAACATTTAGAAGAATGCCTTACATAGGAAAAGCACTCAAAAACATTTTATTTATTATCAGCTATTAAGTTCAGAATCACAAAAATTGTGACCCAAATAAATTAATTTATTGAAGATCACATAACCAATAAGTATGTGCACCTAGAGTAGACTCATAACCCCCAGATCTTTAATTTGAGGATTTTCTTTCTTCCGCTTTGTCACCTGAATGTTTAATGAATTAGTATAAATATACATTCACTAATACAAATTTGCTAAACTATGTTAATGAGTACAGACATGAAAGAGATTTCTATACCACATGAAGAAATTTTATTTATGCTCACCAGTATATCTGTTTCTCCTCATTTCCTGGGCATATGGAATCTTTTATTTCCTAGCATTCTTGATAATTGGCCATATGGCTAGTTCTAGTTAATGGGTCAAGAGCAGAAAGGATGTGTATGTACATTGAAGAGCTGATCTGTGGTTTTCTGGGCTTTATTTTGCCACAGAAACTGGATGCAAAGTTGACATGGAATGCTTTAATATGGAAATAGGACAGATTGCTCAGCCACTTTATGAAGTCTATTTCCCTTGAAGTGTCACGCAGACTCTTAGCCAAGTATGTGTAAGTGAGAAATAAACTTCAGTTGGGTCAGACATGGAACTTTTTTTTTTTTTTTTGAGGGCAGTGTCACTGGCCCTCATATGTGGGACCCGAACTGGGGCCGCTGGCTTCCCAAGCCAGCGCTTGACCACCGCGCCACTCGGCCGGCCCCAGACATGGAACCTTTGAGGTTGTCTGCAATACACCCTAGTCCATTTTATGTAATATATTATATTTTCATAAAGTTATTTTGATTGACTAGGTCTTTCTTCAGGTCAGAAATATTTTCCTTTGTTTTCTTTCATTAGTAATTATTTTTGTTTTATTGGTTTTGTTCTACAATATAGATTGAAAATACAATTGTTTTGATTTCTGGTATATTTTGATTCCTTCTTCTGGCTATCGGTCATCTTTTAATTAATAATTTCTTAAAATATTCACTTAACACTATTTTAAGATTAGTTTCTGGGGTTCGTATTAATTTCTTCTATCTGCTGCATGTTATTATATAACATATATTTATCATGTATCCATTCCCCCAATGATAGTTACACACTGTCATGAACATCTTGGTGAGACATATTCCTATGTGTCTCCTATGAGCTGAGAGGAAGAATTACTCAAATGTACATACACAGTAGGGGATTTTTGGTTTATATGCATGTTAAATTGCACATAAATATTGCCTGACTTCTACATGATCATCCCAGGTGATACTGGTAACTAATGAAGGTTTCACTTCCTCATATTTGTAAACCCTGACATTAACTAATTTTTAAATATTCACCTCTCTGATGTAAATAAAACAAGAAGATATTATTTACATTTTATTTTGCACTTCTATTTAAAAGTTGACTATCTCTACATATACTCATTAGCTGTTAACTTGCTGTTCTGTAAATTGCCACTTCATTTTTTTTTCTGTCCTCTTTTTCTTGTGGATTTGAAAGCATACTTAGTGTTTTTTTTTGTTTGTTTGTATTTGTTTTACACATTACAGCTGTCTTCTCCCAGTTAACTTTAGGGTGGAGTTCTTCAATTTAAATTTTTTCTTTTAACTTTGATTTACTCTAATTTCTAGGAGCACTTCTTGATTCTTCTAACTTTGCTGATAGATTTTCACAATACTTACCCAGCTACTTTCAGCATAGCTGTAATTGGCAATTAATTTTTTAAAATTTACATTCTTTTCTGGATTTCTGTTCGTCTTGATGATTATATTCTCCATTTATTTGTTTATTTATTTACTTAAATTTTTATTACATTTATTGGAGTGACATTGCTTAATAAAATTATATAGGTTTTAGTGCACAATTCTATAGAACATCATCTATGTATTGCATTGTGTGTTCACCACCCAAAGTCAAATCTTCTGTCACCATATATTTGATCCCCTTTACCCTCTCCTACCACTCCCCTACCTCGTTACTCTCTGGTAACCACTAAACTGTTGTCTGTGTTTATTTGTTTGTCTTGTTCATTTGTTGCTTTCAGTTTTATATTCCACATATGTGTAAAATCATATGGTTCTTGACAATTTCTGTCTGTTATTTTGCTTAGAATTATCTCAAAATCTCAAAATACATCCATGTTGTCCCAAATGGCAATATTTCATCTTTTCTTATGACTAACATTCCATTGTATATATGTACCACATCGTCTTTATCCAATAAGCTATTGAAGGACACTGGCTGTTTCCATGTCAGGGCCATCATGAATAATGCTGCAGTGAACATAGGGGTACATGTATCTTTATGATAAATGTAAAAATTTCAGATTTTTTGTGTAGATACCCAGAAGAAGGATTGCTGGATCGTATGGTAATTCTCCATATATTTAGATACAAAATCTTGTTTAATCTCCTAACATTTTATTCTGTTTCCAGAAATATTTTTGAGGCATTTTCTTTTATTTTAAAGGAGAGCCCACTATTTTGGATGTTAGTTTCTTTTCATAGTTCTGCTTATGTTTCTTTTTAAAATGCTTATAAATAGTGAATAAAGTTATTTTTTCTCTAACTCTGAAACTATATGTTAAAATTTTAAGTTATGATATACCACTTTTTAAGCTCATTCTCTCCTATCATTTATTCTTCCTTTACAAGGTGAAACTCTTTGAATTCTTACTTTTTGTCACTTTTCTTGTATATGAATTTTGGTCATCAACCACTCTTGACAGTACTCTCTAATTTATTCTCCTCTTTAATCAGAACTACAAAGTAACAACTTTTGTCAAGTGACTTGCTCTGTGCTACCATACTGGAATTGTGATTTCCTAAACATCATTTCAATTCATACATTTTTTTACAATTGTTGGCCCTTTGCACTGTTTTGTATACCTAAATCCTACCTACTCCTTAGTCATTTTCCTTATTGAGAAGGCTTCTCTAACTCTTCTAATGTGGTGTCAATGCCCATCTTATCTTGTTACATAGCTTTCTGAATCTACTCTCCGTATAATGTCTTTTTCATTATAACAGTTTCTTTGCTTATCTGTTTCCACTGTTAGATATGTAATATGTAAGCTATTTGAAGAAAAAACATTGTGATGTTTTTCTTCATTTGTTAATGTGCCATCAAGACTTACCTTATTGCTGAATATATAATTGGTTTTCAGTGAATAATTGTCAATGAATAAATGATGATTGGATGATTCTAAGCACTAGCAACTCATCTTGGATTCAAGTCTCAGTTTCCTTCCTTATTTGGTAAGCTAGGATGAAATCAACTTATTCATTGTGAATTTCTTTTAGACATATGGGAATCACATTTAGGAACAAAATATTCCAAATTGAATAACACAGTGTTCATTATAACAATCTTTTCAGAAACACACACACACACACACACAGACACACACACACACCATGCAACAGCCTTTTGTAACTAAATTCTGGTATAAAGCTTACCTATTGATTTATTGTTGAAATCTCTCTGATAAAATAGTTTTTACTTAAAAGGAATAAAAATCTGTTTGGCTACATAACGGCGTATAGAAAAGTTTCCCCCCAAAGCATTGCACCTAATGTTTGAAGTATAATTCTTACCAAAATGTTTAAAAACATTTAATAAGTAAATGCAAAATTATAAAACATAACAGAATTCTAGATTTTCTGTTGCAAAATCTCTTCAAAAGCTATATCCTTTTGAAGCTAAATCTACAAATGGTGAGTTTCTTGAATCCTTTCACATGAAAATAATGACTTGGGCATTTTAGAAAGAGTTCTTTTAAAGTAAGCATTATGTGATACCTAATTTGAAAATATGCAATATGTAATACTTGTGGGCATTAATTCCTTCCAACAATGCTCATAATGCTTTCCCCTTAGGGAAAGGTTATAGTAATTGGTAAAGAGACTTGGTACAGATACTTATCTGATATCAAATAACACCTTTCTAGCATAAAAAGGAAGCAACTAATTGGGAAAAAAAGTCTTGAGTTAAAGCACAGTCTACCCTAGGGTAAATAGATTTAGAATGGTAGATAAACTGGAAAGTGATTTTCAATTTCCTGTAAAAGACAACTGAGATTTAAAATATGTTAATCGATGAGCTGAGTTTGACCATCTTTCACAAAGAGATGCTGCTACTCTCTGCATATTTTAAGATAGCATATGAACAATTTTTCCACATTTATGAAATCTAGCTTTACTGTATAATAATATATGTGAGTGCCTAGTCTTAAGTGATTTGGGACCAATGAAATATGCCATTTGAACCTCTTGACATAATAAGGCGGCCTGAGGCAATGTAAACAACCTCAGAATTAAAGTCAAAATATTTATGTCTATATTCTTCTTTAGATCTTTATTTGTTATTCTAATTATTAGACCCTTAGTAAATCACTTAACCTTGTTTTCAGTTGTTGTTGTTGTGTTTTTTTTATATGTAAAATGAGACCAGAAACATGGCCTGTTTTTTTTGGTTTTGTTTTGTTTTGTTTTTAGTTTTATTGAGGAATTAGAGAAGGGGAACAGTATTGGGGGCCTGGAGGAGGGGGAACAGCCAAGTTGTTACCCTTCAGTCTTAGTTGTGGAGGGTGCAGCCAGCTCAGCTCCAAGTCCAGTTGCCATCTGGCAGCCTGTCGGCCACAAGCTGCCACTCAGCTCAAGGAGCTGGGTTCAATCTTAATTGTGGGTGGGCGTAGCCCAATATCCCATGCGGGAGTTGAACCGGCAACCTTGTTGTTAGGAGTATGTGCTCTCACCAGCTGAGTCATCCTGCCACCTGTTGGCAGCTTAGCAGCAGCTCAGCTCTAGTGCAGCTCACTGGCCCATGTGGGAATCGAACTGGTGACTCTGTTGCTCAGAGCTCGTGCTCTTAACCAGTTGAGCCACTTGACTGGCTGAACATGGCCTGGTTTTACCAAAGGAGATAACATCTGTGAAAGTTTTTTAAAAAACTGTAAAATATTTTAGAAATATTATTTATCAATAATGCATTGCCAACAATTGATTTGACTAAGTTTTCTTTTTGTAGCCTTTTATTTGAGTTGATTAAATCAAACATTCTTCTGACATTATACATGCAGCTTAATTAATTGTGGGAATAAAAATCAAGGTATGCTAATTCTGCTGTGAATTTGTACATATATCTGCTTAATCAATTTGAAACATTTGCCCATACCTATAAAGATATGTACCCTTAGCCTTACTAACAGGTTATTTATTTATTTAGCAAGTGGAACTATTAAAGAGCAATTACCATCACTTTATCACCATTATTTCATAAAATGAAGACAGTTTGAACATCTTCCTCCAAAAGGAATGTAAACTTAAAGAAGAGCCTGGACAACATAGTGTAGCACAACTGAAAAAGAGAAGAGGAAAAGAAGATCATTATGACTCCAAGAAGAATAAATTTACAAGACATTTGTGACACAGGAAGACTAAGAGTTTTGTAGCACAGAGCCAGCAGGTATCAGAAAAGAGAAAAGCTTCCTCCTATTATAGTGATGAAGGTATCCTTTTTAAGATAGGGAGCAAAGTGGGTGAGGCATGAATTGATTTTAGTAGTTTATAACCCAGTTCCCAACTGTGATTGGCAGGACAATTTAGACTCTACATAGATAAGATCCCAGAAATCCAACATAGATATAGGAGTTTGATTACATTTATCTTTTGTTTAAACTGCAAAACTTTCTTCACCTTATTTCCTCTGAAATTTTTTTTTCAAAATAAGATGACATTCAATAGCTGTATTTCTTACATAATATATTAAAATTCATTTTTGTTTAATATATAACTAATATACAGTTATAACTTGACAGAGATAGATATTTTGTCATTTTTGGAGTAGTTACCTCATGTGGCAGAAAGAATACTAAAATGGAAATAGGAAATTTGTTTTCTATTCACAACTATTCAATAGTTGACTTTATGCAAGTTATTTGATCTTTCTAGTATAGACTTTTTATAGTATATGCATGATGTGCTTTATAGAGACTTTCAATATTTTTTTGTTGAAATGAATTGAGTTAAATCAAGAAACTCTGAAAGTTAAACTTGATTGTCAAAGTTCCTGCTACGTCTATGGCTCTGTGATGATTCATTCAATTAGTACTTGTGGTTTGTTTTTACTTTACTGTATACAAAATTCTACTTGCATCTTTCACTTGTGGATTGATCACAGATTGGTCACTAGGCTTTCCTTGCTATTCACAAGGATGGTTGTATTAGAACATTTGTTATGCATTTTTACTGCCCTTATTTCTTTGTCTTTCTCTATGAATTATAAACTCACATGTATTTGGGGCTTTCCAAGATGGTTTAGAAATATGAACCACCTACTTTATGTATCATGAGGCTCTAACACCTTTTCTGACTCAGCTCCATTGGGATCTTGTTCTTTTAAGGCCTTTTAAAAATATATATATGTGGAAGTATGTGCATACACACACCAAAACATAAATACTTGTGTGTATGTATGAATCTGTGTGTTTTTATGTGCATATTATATCTATATACATATGAATATTTTACTATATACATATGAATATGTATATAAAATATATATATAATATATATTATATATATATATTATATATATATATATATATTTCCCTAAAAGGTGACTTCTCCAGTATCCTTATTTTACATATGTAGATCTGAGGTAAAAAAAAATTAAATGATTTTTCTAAAGTCACATAGCTTATTAACTGGCAGAACTAAGAGTATAACTTATTTACAGAAACCGATTTGCTTTTGTGAAGTACCATTTTATTTTTAAAGAAAACCCTTTGATGTAGCAGATTTGAAGTTACAGAACTAAGAGCCAATAAGAACATTAATTTTGTTTAATAATAGCAGCATGCATTTTATTTTGGATTATATAAATAGATTACGGATGAAACAGCACATCAATTAGCTATTGCTGCATAGTGATTCACGTGAAAACTCAGTGGCTTAAAACACCCACTTAATAATCATGATTCTATTATTTGGCAACTTCAGCTGAGTGAGGCAGTTCCTTTGGTTTTGACAAGGTTCATTCGCATGTCTGTGGTCAGCTGCCATATTGGCTGCAGGCTCGTTGATTTAAAATGGCCTCAGCTAGGATGATTTGAAAGTGCTTCATGTGTTTGCATGTCCTCCTAGACTTGTTCACAAAACAATCATAGGGTTCTAAGAGCAAGAGAGGAAGCATACAAAATCTTTTGCAGGTCACACTCAAAACTGGCCTTTTACTTCTGCTACATTTTGCCAGCCCAGATTTAAGGAGTGGACAAATAGTTACAAAAGTTGCTTTGTAAAGGGGAGTGAATACAAAAAGGTATACGGAATTTTGGTCATTTTGGCAATTTGGTATGAACAGCATTTTTTAAACTGTGATACCATATAGGTTTAGTTTCCTGGCTTCACTGAGAAGGGCTTAAGTGCCAAATCACAGAATCCTCCTTTTTGGGACATTCTGGCATATACATACATGCACTAAATCCTGGCATGGATGCAAATCAGCTGGTGCTGAAAATGCAAAATGATATGCCACTTTGGAAAACAGTTTGACAGTTTCTTACACAAGTTAATTATATACTTGCTATACAATCTAGGAATCCTACTACTAGGTATTTAGTCACATGCAATGAAAACTTTTTTTGGGGAAATCCTTTTATTTCTCTCTTATTTAAGAGTTCAATGCATTGTCCAGTAGGCAGTCTTCTGTGCAGTGACTGAGGGTCCAGTGTCTCCCACTCATTAAGCCCTTTAATTCCTTGACTGTGTCTTTTGCATCTAAGTAGCATATGAAAAAATAGATAGAGTAGAGGTGTATTTGGCAAGCTAAATCAGAGGCTTAATATGCCCAGCCACCTGTTTTTGTAAGTGACATTTTACTGGAACATTGTGATGCCTATTTGTTTGTACAATGTCTATGGCTACTTTTGTGTTATGAGAGAGCTAAGTAGTTGTGACAGAGAACATATGGTTCTCAAAGTCTAAAAGTTTTGCTATCTAGCCCTTTACAGAAGTTTGTCAACTCCTAGAGTAGAGGATTTTATGATTGGTTTTTGTAGGCCACACTTGAATGTGACATTCATCATTTATGCCCACATTGCATTGGCCAGAACTCTGTCTCATGGTCATGTAAGAGCAATGCAGACTGAGTTATGTGCACTACTTGGGTGCACAGGAGTAAGAAGAAACAAATTTTTATGACTATGCCATATCTTCCCTGACTTTCTGAAGAATATGTAGTTCTATCATCCTCTGTGGTCACACAGCACTTTATGTATATACACATATACAAATCGTATGTATTATGTACATCTATCTATATATCTATATCTATGTCTATATTTTTATATCTATACCTATATACCTATAAATCTATTATCTATATCTATATCTATATATTTCAAAATAGTCCTAGGTTGTTTATCACTATTTCCATGTTTAACTCTCCAAGTAGCCTTGGTCAAAAAAAAAAATCTTATTCATATCTGTGTTTCTAAGGTTTACATCAGTTGAATAAAATAAATGCAGAAAGCAATTGGGAGCAAATTATCTTTCAGGTATAAAATATTACATCAAGAATTAAAAATATGTTGGATGCATGTGTCCCTATTAATGGCATATGTAACTTGACAATTGTGATGGTTTTTCACACTGATCTTGAAAAGGCCTCAAATTCTTCATTAAGATAGGGTTATAGAAAACAATTATCAACTTAAATGTGGCATTTTAGATGAAGTATATTTGCCATCTCTGGATGAAGTTTTGTAATACTGGAATGTAACATTGTATGCCTTTTCACCTTTGGATTCGCGTAACAAATTCTGGAGAAATCTATGAAATCCAATGCATGTTGAATTGTAAGAAAATGTTAATAAGATTAAGTTATAAGTCACATGATGTGAATTGCTGTTCCAGTAGCAACTGAGGAGGATTTATTTACTCAGCTATACTATCATCTTGTCCCTGCTGGGTTCAGTGTACCCACTAGACCAGCATGAGGGTTGGTGTGATGTCTAAACTTCATTCTTACCATAATGGGCAAACTTTTCCCTAATTGGATTTCTTTAGATGTTCCTAATTGCCAGTTAATACCTGCCATTTTCTGAAGCTAGAAATCCGGAGCTACAGCCATGGTGCTTAGTGAGAATTAGTATTTAGGTTTTGTTTTATTTTTTAATGGTTGTCTGTACTAATGGTATTTCTTAGAAAGTTTCAAGATGTGAATGGCTATGATTGTGCTACATGATACTGCCCTTCATTTCTTTTCCATCTCCCTTGTCTGCATTTAACTTTATAGTGGAGAGGAATAGGAGAATGTAGCCAAAATAAATCAACTAATTAAGAACCTTTGTCTGGAATAGGGATTGGGCAAATTGCTACCCATGGGTCAAATTTGCTCCACTGCCTGCTTTTGTAAATAAAGTTTTATTGGAACATAGTCATGCACTATATTCATTTTTATAATTTTTATGGATGCTTTCTTACTAAGTAACAGAGTTTTATAGTTGTAACAGACCATAAAGCCCACAAAGCTTAAAATATTTATTATGTTGTCCTTTACAAGAAATATTTGTTGATCTCTGGAAAGGTCATTTGTTCAACCAGCCTCTTGAATAAATGAATTTATCTATGAAAATCTTATTAATAAATAATTTATTATGTATTATAAAAACAAATTCAGATATTCTATGAACTAGCTTTGCTTTATAAACAGTAAGATGAGAACATAATAAGTGTATATTCTTACTCTATTATTGGTTAGTTCTACAACATGGCACTGGTAGCCCATTAACCCAAAAAGTCAAGCTTAATATGAACATCACACCACTTAAAATTAGTTATAAATATATGTTGTGGTGGAATAATAGAAGATATGCTGTATCTTATCCCTGCTGTTAAAATTACTAGGCCAGAGACCATTGGACAGTGTTACTGAATAGATTCTCTTGCCTTTTGCCAATAGCTAGACTTGATTAATTCTTACTAGTGGAGCATGGTATAGCAATATCTCAACATTCTAGTTCCAGAAATTACTTTGTACAGTTTACAGCAAAGGAATTCAATGAAAGCATAATTTTCTTCAGTTTGTTATGAAACTTTTTGCTTGACATGAGTGATTGTTACTTTGAGTTATTGCTGTCAGAGATTGGAGAAAGCTTGTCTTCTGTGAGTCCCATTAAGAAAGGAAAAGTTATAATTGGAGCTCCTCAGAGTTCATCATTTTGAGTTAAAAAGAAAGATAAATAAGTTCTGGGAATATAACATACAACGTCGTAACCATAGTTCATACTGTATTGTGTATTTGAAAGTTGCTTAGCTCTCATTACAAGTAAAAAATATTTGTAACTATGTGAGGTGATAGATGTTACCTAAACTTATTGTGGTAATCATTTTAAAACATATACATATATCAAATCGTTATGTCATACACTTGAAACTAATATAAAGTTATATGTCAATTATATCTCAGTAAAACTTGGAAAAATATTTATTTTTTATAAAAGGATGCTTCGACTCATGGGAGAAACCACGTCATGTTCTTGAAATTTGATTATGGATCATTTACTGTCCTCTAATACATGAAGGTACCTGCTACTTAGAAACAGGTAATAGTTCAAGGTCAAGGATTTCACTGCCATAAGGCTGAAGAAACTGTATAATATCTAATTTCATATATTTTATATTTTTATATGGAGTAGAAAATAAAAGGGATTTTTATAAAATGCCTTCTCTGCATCTGAGATGAAAAAAATATTGTTTTATGTAAATATATTAATATGGTGGATGACATTTCAGAATTTCTAATATTGATTCACTATTGAATACTGAGGTAACCCACTGTGGCCAAGATGTGTTATTTTACAAGCTCCAGTGCATTAGGATTTTATTTAGGATTTCTGTATGTATATATACTAGTAAGGTGAATCGATAATTTTTCTTTTTTTATAATGTCTTTCCCAAGTTTCATGTCATTATTCAGGCCTCAAGGAATGAATTTATCTGTTTTCTCTTTCAAAGTTTGGATTCATGAGTTTCTAAAATATTGGTCAAATTTACCTATAAAACCATTTAAGCTTGGCATTTTCCTTGTGAAAAGATTTTTAATTATGACTAAAAATCCTTAATAGAAAATCATTTCTATTTCCTCTGGCTATATTTTGGTAAATTATATTTTATAGAAGCAGGGAGCCCATTTCCGAATTTGTTCAGTGGAAAGGTGATGCTTCAACAAAGGTCATGTACTTTCATGGGGCAGCCTGAATTCCCTGACAGATCAGCTTATGGATGTGACCCCCTCACTTGAGCAGGAGACCCTTTATATGGCCATCCCAGCTTCAGGTCTCCCCATGAGGCCTTTGTTGAGCTCCATAGAAACCCAGCTTCTCTCTTAGCTCAATTCTGCTTCATTCCTTTTTTAAGTGATGTTATTGTAAGTGATATTTTAAGTGATATTATTGTAAGTGATAATCCTAAGAACACTACCTGATAGAGTCCCCATAGATTAATCACTATATCAAAATTTACTCCCAGTGCACTAACCTGCAAAATTTGGTACTAGAAGTGGTCTAAGAAGGACACGCTAAAATGAGATTTGTAAGTTGGATAAGCTGCTGGTTATCTGTCTAGCATCAAGGACCTGATCATTGGATGCTGGTTGCCTACTGGTCTGAGAAATGATGGGATATCTCCATCTTTTATAATTCTAATGAAAATGAAGCACAATAGCTAGTAACTCTTAGGGGTCTGGAGACAGCATGCTCCAGATCTGGAAATAATGCTCCAGCCCGTACATTAGGTGGTGTGAAATGGTTAGCTCTGAGGTGGACATAGAACAGAAAGGGCTTTGCAGCAGTCCCCACCTCAGTGTAAGCACTCTTTCTGCTTGGGCCTTATGACATAGCAAACCCTGTGGCATTAAAGATATGATGGTGAGAAAAAACCCTGTATGGCCCTTAAGGCAAGCCACATGGGAGAATCATAAAGGAGACCCTGGGGGGTTAGAGTATCTACAGCAGAAAATTAGATAACTTTTAAAAAATAAACTCTTGGTATGTTATGGGCCTTGGTAGAGGCGGGATGTCTGGCCATGGGGCACAATGTAACCATGAAGCCAAACTGCTAATCATGATTGGTTTCTGTCAGATGTCACCAAGTCATATGATCAGGCAGGTCCAGCAGAAATCACTGTAAGATGGAAGTGGTGCATCCAGGATAAAGCACTACCAGGGCCAGATGGCACAGATATGTGCATGAGCAGATAACCCAGATCCCCACATCACTTCTGTTCTAACTTGAGGTGGATTAAAGCCTTAAAACATCAAAAGCAAAACTGCAAAAATTTAAAAGAAAACAAAGGTGAGTACTTTCTGATTTTGGGTCACTAAGAATTCCTGAGAAGAAAAAATATATATATATGTATATAAAGATTGGCACATTTGAGTATTGTAAAAATAAGAATTTTGGGGCCGGCCGAGTGGTGCAGTGGTTGGGAGCTGGCTTGGGATGCCAGCGGCCCCAGTTCGGATCCCACATATGAGGGCCAGTGACACTGCCATCTAAAAAAAAAAAAAAAAAAAAAATGAAGAATTTTTGTTTATAAAAAGATACTTTGAAAAAAGTGAAAAGGCACAAATTGTGAGAACATGTTTGCAACATAGAACTAAAGAACTATATAAAAAATTTTAAAACTCAATAAGGAAAATCAACAATCCAAAAGAAAAGTGGGCAAAACACATGAAAAGGCATTTCACAGAAGAGAAAACCTATTTGGCCCCAAATCATAAAAGATTCAAACCTCATTAGCAATCATGGAAACACCAAACAGACAACAAAGATACGACATATTATTGGCAAAAATTAACAAGCCCAACAATACTAAATGTTGGAGAAAACATGGAAGAAGCAATTCCTTATCCATTGCTGAAACACTTTGGCCCTGCCTTAGAAGTTTGGTCAACTTCGTCCCTACAATCTAGCAATTCTTTTTCTAGGTATATATCCAAGCTGAACTTTTGTCATGTGCATGTGGAGAGATGCACAAATTTATCTATGTGATGTAGTCTTTTAATATTGGGGAAAAAAACCCCAAATGTCCATATCAAAAAGTAGATAAATAAATTGTAATATAGCTATGAAATTGAATAACTTATGGTTATATGAATAAAATCATATGAATTTTAGCAATGCCATTTTCAGTGAAAATAAGAAATCTTGGAAGATTTCAACTATCATAATCACCATTTTTTAAAGTTTAAATTAAACCTAGACTAAACAATTTATTGTAAGCAATATTTTGTTCAGACATACATGTACATCTGATTAAATAAAATAATATGTAAGGAATAGTAAAAAACCTGGGATATTGGAGAGGAGGCAAGGGGTAGGCAAAGAAAGGCAACTATGGGTTTCTCTTTAGATAGTTATTTGCCTTGGTGGTGAGTTCATAAATACTCATATTAATATGTTATGTGTTATATATATTCTATATTATGTATTACATTGCATATAATATATTTTAATGTATACAGAGAATAAGTGAATTCTATTAGCATTTTTCTGTGTAATAAATTACAACAAACTTAGCAGCTTACAAAAGCAACCATTTGTTAACTTAGAATTATTTAGATTTGAAGTTGTTCCCAGTGCGGCTGAATTCTCTTCTCAGGGTATCTATCACAAGGCTAAAATAAATCATGGTGCGGTCTAAGTCCTTGTGCGCATGCTCTGGGCGAAAGTCTGCTTCCGGGATCTTTCTTGCTGTTGGTGCAATTCAGTTCTGTGTGACCACAGAACTTATGTTCCTCACTGGCTTTCAGTTGAGGGCCCTCTCAGCTCTTACATGCTGCCTACATTCCCTGTCTCTTCAAGCTATCAATAGCACATTGAGTGCTTCTCAGACTTTGAATCTCTTCCTATGTCTTCTGCAACCAGATGGAAAAAAAGCTTAGTTTTTAAAGGGCTAATATAATTAGTTCATGCCCCCCTGAATAATCTCCCTATCTCAAGGTTAATGTGCCATGTCACATAATCTAATCACAGGAATAAAAATCCATGCCATTAACTGTCTGACAGATTATGAAGGGCATATACAGCAGACAGTGGGAAATTTTAGGGGCTATCTTAGAATTTTGCGGCGATATCAATAAACCAATAAAATAGACTAAAGAGAAAATGATAATTATAATCCAACTATTTGCAAACAGGCCCACTTTAAGAAAAAGTAAAAAAAATAATAATGAAAAGTTATTTTTCATCCATTATCTGATCAATGTCTGAGCCTTCCAGTTAGTACTTTATTGAGTTTTAATGTTTAAGATTCTTTCAAGGATGAGTCTTCTCTGAACTTTGGCCCAAATAAAAATGACCTTTAATCTAAATCATTAACTTCCCTGGGCAAGTGTACTAACATGTGAAATCTGTGGCTCTAGCAGATAGTTCATAATAATGTGGCTTCCTCTAAAACACTGAGTCTAATACTCCAGAGTTCATTTCCTTGATATTTTATCTTTTTAGGTCTGTTTTAAGTTATCAAGAGCATGGGATGTGAAAATAAGGTACCATGGTGCTAAAGAGCTTGAGCTCTGGGGACAGACTTCCTATATTTAAATCCTGATTCTGTCACTTAGTTGGATAAGTCATTTAACCTCTCTATGTCTAAAGTTCCTTATCTGCAAAATGGGAAAAAAGATGTTTTAGTTTGTGAGGAATAACTCAGGTGTTCATAAAAAGAATGTAACATATCATATCAACTTTATAAATATTAGCTTAATGGTGTTCATAATCATTTCATTATATAGGTTTATCTATTAATAAAAGCATCCTAGTGCGTTGGATACCAGGGCTTTAGTTATCTATCCCTTTAGCCCTTTCAAAAAACATAAAACAAAAGATAGCTTTCTCAGTGTTTTATAACATTGATTATATTAGTTGCCCCTTTTATCATTTTTAATATGCTCATGCTATTAAATATATGTCATTTTTGTTTGATTCTCTAAACACCATATCCCTTTCCTGTTCCATTTCTTCAGATGACTTAAATCCCCACAGTTTCTGTCTGGTATTCTTAAAGTAAATCCACTGAGGTTTTGCCAACCCTTTTTTGCTTTTAATCCTTTTGGGAATGTTTTTCATTGATATATTGTGAATTGACAGGCTATTTGTTACAATCTTGCTCATTTTTCCATCAGTGGGCTTATTTTATATTAAAAGGGATGGGCAGATTCAATTAACTTGTGAAACATTTTTAATTTATTTGCCTTTTATATCTTATAAAGGAAAATTTTGAATACTTCTCATTTTGGTCTCATAAGCTATTTTGATAAAACGTCACCATACTTTATAGTCAAACATGAAAGAGGTAGCATGCTTCACCACTGAAGATGTCAGCATTTCCTGTAATTCTTTGTGCCTTGGGTTTTGAGGTTCTGTGAACCCAGAGTGAAAGTATTGATTTTGCTTAGTTACAACACAGTGATATGGTGTTTTTTTTTGGTCAGGAACTGCTGATATGACAACTCTAGGGAGTACATAGCAAATGAGAATGAAAGAAACCAAGCCAATTTCTTGTATAAAATTACATGCCATATGCTCAATATTTAGGTCAAAAATATAACTTAAAAAAAACCCTGAAAATAAAAATAATGTATTTTGAATTCATGCAAATGAAGTCTCATAAGAGATATTGAGTAAATATAAAATGGAAAACATGTATTTCTGGAGTTACTTCTTTTTGAGATAAATATTGAAATCTTTATGCTAGGACTTCAGAATTAGAAATTAATAGACATTTGCTTCAATTCAGTACTGAAGATAGAATTTAGCACTCTGTGGGATACCTGACCTCTGAGAGATGGATGGCCATGCCTGAAGGATGTAAGCTGGTGGCAAGTTCAGGGTCATTTAAGTTCAAGGGAAACCATAGTGCTGACAAACATTAGAACTATAATTTTTGTTAAGGTCTGGGGGTGGAGAAGGGTGTTGCCTAAATGGATTGTGAGGTACTTTGCATGATGGGAGACAAAAAGGAAGAACAAAGTTTCTTGGAGGCTTGGAAATTTCCTATAGGGTGGAAATTACCTTTGCCAATATGTTAAGCTGGGCTAAGTGGAATACACATTGGTGAAGAAACATTAATATTCAGAAGCATGGATCTTCCATAGATAAGCAGATGGAGTCAACAAGTAACAACCAACCCCTAACTTTTCAGGAAGAAGAGATAAACTTGTCAGTTCATTCTTATTAAGGGAATGCATCTGTACATAGATTTCCTTTCACTGCATCTTCAAAGTAATCCCAACGCAGAAAGCTAGAAAAGGAAAAACAAATCATTCTTTGGTAGTCAGGTTAAAATGTTTTTTGCTGTTTGAACTTGTAAAACACTGACATGTTTGTCATGCCTGGAATAGTGTTGGGAAAACCTCTAGGGCAATGCTGTCCAATGGAAGTATAGAGCAAGTAAGAAAAGTGGTCCACATATTAGATTTGAAATTTTCGAGTAGTCGCATTAACAGAATAAACAAAACAAGTAAAAATAATTTTATATTATTCTATTTAAGTCTAACATGTAGAAAACATTTCACAAGGTAGCCAATATAAACTTAGTATTGATATATTTTACCTTCATATTTTGTACTAATTTTTTTTTTTTTTTCATTTTTTAGCTGAGCCATCCTGCTACCTGTTGGCAGCTCAACAGCTGCTCAGCTCAGGCTGGGCATCGAACTGCTGTTGCTCAGAATTCAGCTTACAGTTTTGAGCGAGCTCTTAACCAACTGAGCCACTCGGCCAGCCCTAGATCTTTGACGTCTTGTGTACCTTTCTCTCTTGCAACACATTTCAGTTTGGACTAGCATATTTTAAACACTCAAGAATTACATGTGATTAGTGATCACTATATTGACCAGTTTAGCTCTAGGAATAAGCAGCCCATTGCCTATCATTTTATATGTGGAATTCATGACACAAAGAAGTAAAGAAATGTCACCACTGCTATTGTTTGTCACTGGTTTACGCAGGGCTAAGCAGCTCATCTTTCCCTATCCTTCAAAGCTAATTACACACACTATATAATTAAAAACATACTCTATTTTGTCATCATATGTTTACATTGATGATACAGTAAAAATGTTTTAAAAATATGTAAATGATTTAACTCAGGATGTACAGAGCATGACAACTGTATTTTGCTGATGGTATAATAGCTATCCTATGAAAAGATTTACAATTGCACAAAAAGCCATCTCATGAAGATTTCATTAGTGATATATTTTATATATACATATTAAAGTATATTTAGTAATATTTCTATTATCTTCATTCACAAACTTTTACCAACATGCCACATAAAATAACACTTTTAATTGTGTGCTATTTAAAGTGTTGAACTTACCTAGGGGATTTTTCACAGAAGACTCTCTGAGTAGTAAGGTACAGAAATCACCTCAGCTGTTCTTAAGAAAGAAGGTGGGCATTATTTGTCATGTGATCAGGTTTTCTGAAGTGCATCACATGCTAATATTAGTATCTTGCCCTTCATAGGTCATATAACTTTTTGGAAATTTTTCTGTTCAAAGCGATACTCAAGTAGAGCTCTTCTTGTTCCTACCTGCTTATTTTTTTATATTACTGTTTTTTTCAGTTACAGCTGATATTCAATGTTATTTTATATTAGTTTGAGGCGTGTAGCATAGTGGTTAGACATTTACTTAATTTATGCAGTGATCCCTCTGATTAGCCAAGTACACACCTGACACTATATGTATAGTTGTTGAAACATTATTGACTATATTCTCTATGCTGTACTTTACATCCCTTTGACTATTTTGTAATTACCAATTTGTATTTCTTAATCTCTTCACTTTTTTCACCAACCTCCCTCAACCACCCTCCTCTCAGGCAACCATCAGTTTGTTCTCTGTATCTGAGTTTGTTTGTTCGTTTATACTTTTTCTTTATATCCCACATATAAGTGAGATCATACGGTATTTGCCTTTGTCAGTCTGATTTATTTCAATTTACAATAGTCTGTTGATCCGTTCATGTTGTTGCAAATGGCAAGATTTCATTCTTTTTTATGGCCAAGTAATCTTCCATTGTATATATGTACCACTTCTTTATCCAATCATGTGTCGATGGGCACTTGGGTTGCTTCCCTATCTTGGCTATTGTAAATATGCTGCCATAAATACAAGGGTGCATATATTTTTTCAAATTACTGTTTTGGATTTCTTCAGATAAATATTCAGAAGTGGAATTGCTGGGTCATAAGATAGTTCTTTTTTTATTTTATGAGGAACCTCCATACTGTTTTGCATAGTGACTGCACCAATTTCTAGTCCCACCAACAGTGCATGAGGGTTCCCTTTTCTTAGCATTCTCCCCAACACTTGTTTGTTGATTTATTGATGATAGCCATTCTGACAGGTATGAGGTGATATCTAATTGTGGTTTTAATTTTCATTTCTTGATGATTAGTCACCTTGAGCATCTTTTCATATTTCTATATGCCATCTGTATGTCCTCTTTGGAGAAATGTCTATTCAGGTCCTCTGCTCATTTTATAATCAGATTGTTTGATTTTTGGTAAGTCGTATGTGTTTCTTATATGTTTTGGATATTAACCCCTTATTGGATATATTACTTGCAAATATCTTCTCCCATTCAGTAGGTTGCCTTTTTATTTTGTTGATGGTTTTCTTTGCTGTGCAAAACTTTTTGTTTATGTAGTTCCCTTTGTTTATTTTTCCTTTTGTTTCCCTTGCCCAATGAGACTAATCCAAAAAAACAGTGTCAGAGAGTGTATTGCCTATATTTTTTTCTAGGAGTTTAATGGTTTTAGGTTTTACGTTTAAGTCTTCAATCTATTTTGAGTAGGTTCGTGTATGTGGTATAAGAAAATGGTCTAGTTTCTTTGTTTTTGCCTGTATCTGTCCAGTTTTCCCAAAACCTTTTATTAAAGGGACTGTCTCTACCCCATTGTATGTTCTTGCCTCCTTCGTCATAGATTAATTGATCATATAAGTGCAGGTTTATTTCTGGGCTCTCTGTTCTATTCCATTGATCTATGTGTCTGTTTTTATGATAGCACCATGCTGTTTTGATTATTATAGCCTTGTAGTATAGTTTGCATATATTGGTTTGTTGTAAAAGTCATGACACACTTTTGCAATGAAAGACATAGAAAAAAATACATCATGACTTTTCCAACAACCCAATAGTTTGCAGTATAGTTTATAGCATAATACCTCAAGTTTTGTTCCTCTTTCTCAAGATTGCCATGGCTTTTCAGGGTCTTTATGGTTCCATATAAATTTTAAGATTATTTATTCTACATCTGTGAAAAATGCTGTTGGTATTTTAATAGAGATTGTATTGAATCTATATATTGCTTTGGGTAATATGGACATTTTAATGATGCTCATTTTTCCTATCCATGAGCATAGTATATGCTTCTATTTATTTGTATCTTTTTAAATTTCTTACTTTAATGTCTTATAGTTTTCCAAATACAGCTCTTTTACCACCTTAGTTAAAATTATTTCTAGATATTTTATTTTTTTGATGAAATTATAAATGGGATTGTTTCTTTAATTTCTATTTCTGAGAGTTCATTATTGGTGTTTAAAAATGCAACTGATTTCTGAATATTAATTTTGTATCTTGCTACTTTACTGAATATAATTATCAGTTCCAATAGTTTTTTGTTGGAATCTTTCAGATTGTCTCTATATAGTATTATGTCATCTATACATAATGACAGTTTTACTTCTTCCTTTCTAATTTGGATGCTTTTTATTTCTTTCTCTTGCCTGATTGCTGTAGCTAGGATTTCCAATACTATATTGAAGTGGTGAAATTGAGCATCCTTGTCTTGTTCTCAATCTTAAGGAGAACAATTTTAGCTTTTCTTTCTTGACTAAGATGTTAGCTCTGGGTTATCACATATGGCCTTTACTATGTTGAGATAGGATCCCTCTATTCCCACTTGGCTGAGAGTTTTTATTTTATCCACCTGCTTATTTAATGTGTCATGTGAGGTCATTGCACAGAGAGCCAGGCTTTTTCACAACTTTTTCTAGACTGTCAGATTCTTCATGATGATAGTTATTTTTAATTTCAGGAATTTACCGATATAATATTCAGCTGTAGGGACATACCTTTAAACAAACAAAATAACAACTCTTACAGTGTAGATATAAAACAGTGCTGTCTTACAGAAGGTGAAGATGGGTTAGAATTATATACTTTGGATATAATATAACAGCAAATTATTAAAAACAAAACAGAAAACTAAACATTAATAAGCTGCATAAAATTAATAACTGTCCACAGTTAACTATGCTATTTCTTTCTCAGATTTGGGACTATATCATTTGTATTTCATATTCTTTACCCAGCTTTTAAAAGTATTTGAAAGGGATTTTGCATATTTTCTAAGAATTGTCTTTGTTTTTCTTGTATAAATAAGTATATTTTGTATTATGTCTTGTATTATTTGGCATATATTTCTGTCTGAATTTGGTTTTATGTTAGAGAGGTAGGAAAAGCTGAAAAGTTTTGAATGGCAGATGACAGCTGCTTGCTAACTTTGCTCACTACACACCAAGTCCAAGTCAAGAAATACCACAAGTGGATCAGAATGTAAGAAGTGGATTGGCTCTCATTAAGAATATTTTGAAAATGATTTATTGTTCCTATTCTTTTTTTTCTTAACTTCCCTAAATACCTTAATATTTAATAACCTAAATCTGCTTGCAAATGAATATATTGGAAAATATTGAGAATTCAATGTCAGACTCTGGCTCCATCTTATTTTTTTTATAACATCTTCTCTGAGAAGGGGAGGCCCTTGGCACTTAGTGAAAGAGCCCCATTTTTATCCTATTGGTAGGACCAAAACTCACTTAACCCAGGACATCTTGGGACTCAGCCTTTGATCTTGTTACAGGAATTTTGTTTGTTTATCTAGGTCTACACTGATAGCTGCATTGCGTTCATGTTCTGAATTACACTAGCAAAGATCAACTCAATCCTAATAGTTTAGCAGCTTTCATTAAAATTTATTCACAAGACATTATTTTGATGGGTAAAGGTGAAACAACTTAATTTTCTTTGACTTATTAGTTGCTCCAGTGGAGAAGTCATATAAAATAAACAAATCTCATTTTCTGCCATATTTGCAATGTCCTATTATTCTCCTAATTTTAAAGAAAGTGTTAGCATATACAAAACAAGATTTCCTAAGCATCTCTCAAATCCTACTCATTCTATGACTACAGCCTCAGAGTTCTACTGTCCCTGTTCTATGCATGTATTTTTCTACTCATAATTTATGACTATTAAATATTGGGGAGCAAGTACCAA
Source organism: Aselliscus stoliczkanus (assembly GCA_033961575.1). Taxonomy (NCBI): domain Eukaryota; kingdom Metazoa; phylum Chordata; class Mammalia; order Chiroptera; family Hipposideridae; genus Aselliscus; species Aselliscus stoliczkanus. The sequence continues at coordinate 124,069,293 of CM066727.1, forward strand.
TTGGGTGTGTCCCATTCTTCTGTAAAATACTGTGTAATATACTGTGATAAAGGTAGTACTGTCTTAAGTTTACCTGTAGAAAACTTGTTCCCTTTTCAGAGTTTAATGACTTGCCAAAAATATCACAAGTCATAAATGTGTGACTTTGATCACTTGTCACCATTTTTGTCACTCTTGCCCTGTACATCATCTTTATTCTGGATGTTTGCAATAGACTTCTCAACACAGAATTCAGGATAATGCTTTAAAATGTAAGCCAAGTACAATAATTCTTCTGCTCAGATTCCTTCAATGGCTTCCCATCTTACTACCAGCTAAAAGTCAGAATATTTACAGTGATCCTCATGAGCTGGCCCCTCACAGCCTATCTAATTTCATTTCTCACCACTCTCAAGTTGCTAGCAGTTACACTGAGACTATTTGCGGCCGGAGATTGAAGCCAACATGGATACAAAGAGTGAAAAAATGTATCAAGACTTGTATTTGGTGGCAGAGTTTACTAAATGATCCATTGTTATATAATATATTATGTGAAGACTGAATGGCTTAAAACAATGATTGTTTATTATCTCTCCCAGTTTTTGTGGGTAAGAAATCAATAAGCAGCTTGTCTGGAATGTTTTGGGTAGGGAGCCTCATGGAGTTGCAGTTGCTCATGTGTTGGCCTCACTGAGGCTGGAAGTTTGCCTCGGTGGAGGATAACTCACAAGGATGGTGAGTCAGTACTGGCTGTTGTCAAAAGGTCTCAGTTTCTAATGAGATGGCCTTCTCTACAAGACACCCTGAGCTTCCTCACAAAACAGTGGCAAGTTTCTGTCAGAGGGAGTGATCCACAAAGCCCGTGTGGAAGGTGCTGTGTCTTTTATGAGCCACCTAGAAATTTCCACATGGTGATTACTATAGTATTTAATTGATCACAAATAAGTTCATTGTGAGAGGGCATGAATACTAGAAGGCCAGAATCATTGGGAACCAACTAGTTACACATACAACTGAGTTCTTGGGTAAAACTGTGTGAAACTTTATCTTAACTGGTTCTGTTGACCTAGTTTAGGTTGATTCTGACATCAGTTTCAACACATGGCATCTTAACTGATACACTGATTGACCAGTTGAAGAGCTTTCACTCACAGATATAACCTAAAAATTAAATTATCACAAATATGGAGATATTTAAGAGTCCACACCTTCAACTATAAAGTAAGAGGTGACTAATGATTGATCATTAGATAAACTTGAGGACAGTCAGATTTATTTTTCTTAACTATGAAAAGACATATAACTTAGAATAATTCAAGATATTATTAGGCTTTAAGTTTGTCCCAGCTCTTATTAGATTCCCTTAGGTCGCATGGTGACAAAAGATGAATACAACTTTATGTGCAGGTTATATTAGTTCTCCTTTGGATGTTAAGCCTCTGAAGTGGCTCTGAAGAACGCTTACTCTTGTGCAAATATATCTTGTTAACTTGGAGAGTGGAGGCTTGACAGTTTTTATTTTGATGCTGCCTTTTGTTAGGTGTTATGTAAAGTAGTTAGTCCACTTTCATGAATTGTGTAGAACCTCTCAACTCTGATTTAACATTATTCTATTGCTTTAAAACAAAGATGATTTTTAGTGATTTTTTAGGATAATATTCAGATTTTTGAAAAGCTATATCTATTTTTAAATAAATGTTTCTTCTTTATACATCAAAGAGAATATTGTGAAACTTGAGAAGCAGATGTGAAATTAAAAAAAAAAAAAGGAAAACACCCAAGGAAGATTTAATTAATATTAAAATTTTTTATTTATATTTTATTTTGGGGGAACTTTATTTTAGACTCTCCCCAACTGAATGAGCTGCCTTGTTAATTGCTCTGGTATGAACACCCAGGTACTGAGATTTAAATCAGCTTCTATTTAAATAGAAGACTTTCAAAGTATTAATTTTAGAATGTGAGTTACTTTTTAAAAAAAAAATTTCTGCAGGCAACCAAAGGTCTTTACCCATATCATAAAAAAGTAATAACTGGAAATTTCGAAAAAGAAAATGAGCCTTAAATGCACCTGCTTTTAGTCCATTTTGTTTCATTTTCCTTTTGTCAAGCCTCTATTTTTGGTATATTCCTTTAAGCATTTAATTTGTTTGCTTTTGTAAATTCAATTAAGATTTTGGCCAATTAACAAAAGAGGCTAAGAAATTGCTGTGAACACAAAGGCAGACATAAAAAAAAATAACCATTTTGGTGAAGTTGATAACAAGAGAGCTGAATCTACTAAGGTTTTCATGGAAAAATACATGTAGGAGAATATGAGAGGTGCCTTTAGCCAGCTCTAATTGGAGATGTACATAAGACAAAGAAGCTTGGAAGCTCTCATGACTCTTTCTACTTAGCAGCAACCAAATGCATTTGCATTAAATAAACAATGGCATATGTCTGTGAAAAATGGTATAAATGAGAACTTTCAAGAATCTCATATAGTAAGAAACAGCAGGGCAGAGAAATAGGCCATTTATCCCAATTTGGAGATACTCATATATTATTTAAAGCAATAATTTTGTGAGGAGTTATATTTGAAGCATCAGTCCTTAGCTAAAAATTGGTGAATTTTTGACCTGTATGCATCTTCCTTTATTGTAGTACAAGCTTCGCCGCATCCTACTTCTAGTCCAAGATCCATGACACTCCTTTTGATTCCTCATTTAGAGTTGAAACCAGACATGACACCACTTTTACCCAGAGCCAGATGAAGGAGTCAATCAGCTAGGCAGGCAGCTCTCAGGAATACCCAGTAATAGAGTGCTAGAATATGGCTGGTAATATAACAGGGTGAAGAAGATTGGATTTACCAAAACTCCTCTAAAGGATAGTTCTGCGCAGTGAACTTGTGTCTTCTGTGAATTACCTTTTAGGCAGGATGATGTCATCCAATTCCAGATTGGATGATGGGGATCTGAAAGCTTTGGGCAAGTACCAAATGTCCTTAAATAACAGTGTGAGGCAAACTCTTTCATTCTCTTTCCTTGTCCCACATGACACTCAAGCTGTCTTATAAATATTTAAAATACATTTTAAAAACTTCAGTTTAAGGTGGTTTCAAATTTTAGCTCTCTTGTCTAATCCAACCTTGTCTACATGGTTCAGCACTCACCTCACCTCACCCCTCTGGCCCTTTATGTCCTCCTTCCTTTGTTTCATTTTGTATCCTCAGCATTCATCACTAATGTACCATGTGTACCCATACCCACACATACAGATATATTTTTATCTGTTTATTGCTTTATCTCCATTGCCTAAAATAGTGATGACATATAGTAGGCACTCATAAGAAAAAGAAATATAATAAATATGTGTTGCATGTATGAATAAAATTCATTTTGCTAACAATGGCTAGGAATGAGCTCTAAATTTAGAAAACATATAATGGTCCAGAAGTTTCCCAAAGATTTTCTTTTTTTAATATTTTGGATTTCAAGCTACTAAGATAATTCTTATTTTATAACTCATCTCATGCTAGCATTTACAAGCCACAGAATACATGTTGAGTGGCTGCTAGGTCAGATGTTCTTAACCTGTGTGAGCTACCCCCAGAGAAATGCATGCCCATATCTGTTTCCCCCTGTACCGGGTTGTATTGTGGAGACAGCCAGGCCACCTCAGTAATCCTTCTCAAGGACAAGGCGATTGTCACATGGTCCAGAGACCAAAATGTATCCCCTCTTAGAAGACTTGACTGGGCTGAAATGCTCAGCTATTTCTCTCAACTCAACATGGCACAAGTAATTTGTTTACCACGAGAAGTGTGTGTGTGTGTGTGTTCATGTGTATGTGTGCTCCCAAGAGGCTTGGCTGAAGAGAAGCTAGGGAGCTTACTCTGGTGGGAACATCTTCATGGATATTTAAGGTCAGAACAATGATGTTCTCCACTATATCTGACCATGCAACAGTCCCCAGCTATTAGGCTGAACTACTTAATTTGTAGTCATACAGAGACATAGCTCTCACGCAAATGGGAGACTATCAGTAGTTTATCAAAACAGTCCTGTTCACACACATGATCTACAACCCCAGTAGTAAATGTTTATTCTTTATTTCTCCTTGAAACACTGGTGAGTGGTTTAGCATTTGGTCTTAAATAGCAGAACATGGATCATATCTTGATGTCAATTAACTGCAAGTTCCATTTTACCCTCTACAACAATGTTCTGTTTCTCATAATAATGCTTCTCAGATATTGTAAGACTATAAAATATGGGAGGAGGGTTAAAAGGTCATTTTGTGACAGGTGGAATTTGTGTTGATCTTATCCTTGCTGTGGCATTCTCTCCTCTTCCTTCAAGGTTTAGTGAGTTAGTTTTCTTTAATTTTCAACTTAGATGACATTTTCTACCTAATGCCTTTCTGGAACCTCCTTCGCTTGGTTAGTGCCTATTCTATTTGACCCCCTTCTTGGTTCTTTAACCTTTAGCTCAATGTGCCTCTATCACAACCCTATTCATCTTGTGGGAGTAAAATCTAGTTTCATTGTCTGACTTCCTTCCTGAATTATATGCTCTATGAAGATGTATTTTATCATGTCGACTTTGTTCACTATTTTATTTCCAGTTATTAGCATGATAACACTGCCTTTAATATACTTTTGTCAAAGGAATGAATGATTGATTCCAAAGAATACGAGTCTTTAAGTCTGCCAGGCATGAACATTCAGATTTGATATTTTGGAAATTCACAGCTTGTTCGTATTGCTTATTACTTTCACAGGCTGCTGTGGATACATGCGGCAGGTTGCCACTTGTAAGAGGGCTAACTCCACCCTGAAAATACCTAGCTGTGCCTCCTATACACTTGGACAATTTTAGTTCTTCCTTTTTTCTTTAACGTCTGAGTGATAGCATTTAGAGGGCCTAGAACAGGGCTGTCTAACATGCAGTTTATGAAAATCCCTTTAGTTGTACAAAAGAATAAAAAGAACCAATTTAATAGCAGTAGAAATTGCAAGAAAGCGTAAGACACGGAAATATGCAGGCAAAATGAGTCAGAAATTAACATATAGGGACTCATCCTACTTTCTTTAGTATGTCGGTGACAGTTTGAGATTCTGTGTTTCCCTTAAATTTTACATCTAGGAGAGGAAATTTCAAAGATCATGGTTTCAGCTGAAAAGAATGATAAGTGAGCATTTAGGAGGTGGTTTGGACTTGAGAGTTGGCAGTAAGCTGTGGGGACAAGTCAAGGTTCTTCTTTTTGATTTGATACTAATCTGTTCATATCAATGCATTTCATTTTTAAACACTTTTTAAAATGACTCTGACTTTACCTGTGTACCCAATATCAAAAGAATATCCAAATTCTGTTGATGCAAGTTAAGGTAATTAGCTCTGGATTAGTCATGTCATAGTAAGTTACTTATCATCATATCCAGCTTACAACCTTAAGTATTAATGCATATTTTGGCACTTGTAGTTTCCTGAAACAAATTGTTGTCTAAATTAAATGATGTCAGGTTTATATATTTTTAATTCTTCTGAGCTTAAATTATGGTGGATCTAAACTATGTTTCCCTCACAGGGAACCCTTAAAGACTCTGGATCAAGTACATTGTGTGATCAGTGAGATATTTTAGGCAGAATAATCTTGTGTTTGTGAAAAGAATGAACTGGAGAAGGGGAAGCTGGGTATTAGGAAAACTAATTAGGAGATCATGCCAATGACAGGTAAAAGGTCATGTTATTTACACTCTTATTTTTGCAGAGATTGGAAAAGAAAGGATCAATATGAGAGATATATAGGAGGTAAAATTGACAAGACTGGACAAACAGCTAAATGCCGTTTGGAGGCAAGTAAGTCAAATATAATTTTCAAATTTTAATAGTGGCTGACAAGGATAGATGCTGGTTCCTTTCATTTTGATATGAAACACAGCTGCCTGTCTCAGTCTGATTGAATTTGGAATAATAGGTATTGAGTATTCTCTAGAAGAGTTAACATTGGGCATTTCCATGTGTAAAATTTCCTTGATTATCTATTACTTTGGAAACATACCGTGTCATACTTTTGGATGGCAAATCTGTGGCCAGGAGTCAAATTTATACACACAACACCCATGCAAATAGAGACAGCAGGGATTAACAGCAGGAGAGCTTTATGAACAAGATTCTTAGTACATTTTGCTTGAAAGCACTAATAAATCAGTTCTGTAGGAAACCTCTGTCCTGAGATAACACCTTCCCGTAAGGTAATGAGGATGCTTTCCTCATTTATTACTTGTCTAAGCTTTAACCTTTGCAACTTCCCCTGAGTCAACTTACAATTCAGGTTTTAGTGTGATGATTTATGTAGCATATTATTAAGTATTTCATGTAAAATATGAAATATTTTACCCAATATCCCCTAAAGTCATTTCTGCTAGAGTTGTCTTTATTCCCCGGTCTTTCTGAATTAAATCAGAAATTAAGGTTGCTAGTAATAAAGTAACAAAGGGGCAATTTGTTCTCTTTCAGCTCCTTGGTACTACAATATTTTCTGTTGATAGGCGATAGAAGGCCAGTTCTCTGCTATTCTTTCACAGGGGAGAAGAGAGACACTTCCATATTAACTCAAAAACTTACAGCTTAAAATATTAATATTAGGCATCAGAGTGAGTAAAGATTGATAGCTGGTATTATTTTCATGGGTCTGAGGAATAGCATTATCCTTGCCTAACTATGTGGTGGAGTAGAATTATAAAACTCACCCATAAAAGTAAAGGTTCTCTTCCTAAGGATCACTTCCCACTGATGAAAGCTGAACTGTGAGTGTGAAAGATGGAGCTGGCACTTCTGAAATGCCTATTATTTACTTTACTGCAGATTTCTGTCATTTTAAAAATCATTTCAGAATAAAAGTTCCATGAGCATTGAGGGGTCTGCTTTTTTCTGAGATACCTTGTGGATAGTTTCACTATTAAATTAATAGCCACAATGTTAGAGATTGAGGAAAGATAGGGTCAATTTCTTATGTGAAATCACTTGAAACTATGTGGTATCTGTGTGAATGTGTATATGTTTACACATTTATAATTATAGTGTCTCATTTTTAAAATCTATTTCCCATGGCTGCATTTCCTTTGAATAGGGGCAATAGTTTTTTATTCAAGTAGTGTTCCAAGTTTTCGTTTTAATATAATAGGATAAGAATTACCAATAAACATACATGGCCTATTACTATTTTGGCAAGAACTGAATAATAATTTTAAAGGTACATTTTTAATGCAACAGGTAATTTACATGGTGGTTTTATTTAAGAATTATAAAGAACTGAGTACTAAGATTTCAGAGTATGACAGGTTTTTAATTGAGGTATTTCTGAACAAAAAATAAAACTTGAAATAAAGCAAGACATACACAGTGATACTAACAACAGCTTTATAGTCATTTGTAAAACTACACAATCTCAAATAATCACATGCATAAATTCACTTTTATACATTCTACCAAAACATTTTTTTTTAAAATAATTGTAGGAACAGTCCATTTGAAGTCACATTTATTATCATTAGTAGATATACAGAAGTGTTCCCAGGATACTGTTAGATTATCCTATTTTGTTTTCTAAAAGAACATAAATAGTGAAACTTTAAAGTGAATAGATCAAGAGATCTATTCAATTGGCCTTTTGTAATTTGTTCTCACTTTAAAAAAGCATTCTGGTCTGTGATGATTCTTTGTAAGCACAGTGAAAGCAATTATAAATTGCTCAGAAATAAATAATAGTGTCTTCTTATATTAAGTTATCCAGGCTTGAGATATCCTTTTCAGTGTATGATATTATGAGAAAAAAATCATATAATCATTGGAGATAAATCATCTTGAAAATAATCTTGAATTAACATTTATTGGCGCCTACTTGAGCTTAATACAAAGAAAATAAAGTAGATGTGATCATTTACCTGTAGCACATAAGTTCTAATAAGCAAGAAAACTGAATAAAAATACAAAAGGACATACACATTATTGTAAGCACACCTAAGGAAAAAATTATGAGGAGAACTAAGATGATAGACAGTAAGATAAAATGTCATCACTACTCTAAATGCCTTTCAAGGGTGTTGCATAGGAACTCTACTATAATTTCATGGTCCTGGCTGGCAGAATGTTAGGCAGTTTTCTAACTTGACTGTGCTGTTTCTTTCATTGATAAACCTTTCTAGAGAAGATACAAAGGGAATCTGCATCCCTTAGGTTTATAGAGTTAAAAAGGACCTTGCAGATCATTATTATTTCATCCTACTGTTCATTGAGGAGATCTTTTCCCACCTTGCCCTTTAGATGGTCATACACTATTTCATTTAAAAAAAATTATGTTAAGTACCTACTCTGTGCCAGATAGTAAATTAAGTATATATCTCCTGTGACTGAACTACCACCTATTTTGTGGCTCTCTTGGTCCAAACTTTGTTCCTTCATTTGAGAGAAGATATATATCTTTGAAATTGCTGCCACTGATTCTGATTAACTTGAATGTGAAACAATACAAAATATTACTGTACACACAAGCCTGTAAATAAGATGGTTTAACATTTATTTTTTCTGCTATAGAAATTAAAATGTTAATTTTCCTTATAACACATACTTTTAAAATTATTTCAGTGACCACCTTGCCATTATTAGTGCCCTTTTCTGAAGGTAACCCCAGGATTTGGTGTAATATTGCACATACACCCTGAACAGAACATAATTCATGGAAAATATTTCTTCTTTGCAATGGGCTTGAGATTCTCATCAGTTTGAATAATTTGCCATTCCACTTTATTTCTCTAAGGAGGATAGAATTCTAAACTTCTGTAAGGAAATACATATAATTTGGGGAAGCACCCTCCATTTACACACATCTTGCTACTTACTCCATTTCTGTCATGTTTTGTCATGGTGCCTGAAATTAATAAGAATTCATATACTGGAATTATATGTTAAAACATTAATTAATCATTACATGTATACATTTTGAAATAATTTTAAGAGGTAAATTCATATTTGGAGGAACAAAAACAATCCAAAGATATCTTGTTTTCCAAACATAAAGGGTGTGAAGAGGTTCTGGGTTTGGTCAAAATTGATAAGAGGAGATGATAAAGAAATCCCAGAAGTCTGCTTTTTGTCAAAGGTGACAAAGTACAGTAAAGTGTGTGGAATGAACACAAAGGCCTGAAGATTAACTGTGGTGGATTGTCTGCAAAGATGGCTGCCAGCAATTCCTTTTATTGCTGTATATACAATCATATTTCTTCCCTCTAGCAGGAGTCCATTTCGTCTTCTCTCAACTCTGGGATTACCTTGACTTCATTTGGCAAAGAGTATAACAGGTAGATATGACATAGCATGACTTTTGGCCATCATATTAAGAAATCTTATAATCTCCATTTTATTCTTTTGGAAACCAGCCTTTATACAAAGAAGTTCAAGATCTGCCCAGGAGGCTATCCTGGAAGAGTGACAGAATGAGAAAACCTGGGGAATAAGCAATCACAAGGAAGAAGAGAGGCCCCTGGAGAAAAACAAAGCTTTCCCAATTAAATTTGTATCCCCACCCCCCCATAAATGTGAGGCTGTATTGAGTAATCCATCAACAGTAGAGCCATCCAAGCCATTAATACATGGAGCAGAGATGAGCCACACAACCTTTTGCATGTTCTGTATGTGATGGGTGGGAGGGGGAGCAGATAAGTTATTTTTAGTTGGCCATTTTGGACCATTAGCTGTAAGCTTTTCCTTGAGGACATGCTCTAGCAACAGCTATGAGCTCGTTTTTCTGAGGTCCCGGAGGTTTTTTTTAGCCATATGCTGTGATTAAAGAAAAAATGAATCTATATTTGTTTAACCACTGTCAGTTTGAAGTTTCTAAATCATGCTGCTGACAAGGACCCTCCTGACAAAACTTTAGTGAGACTTCTGAGCCCTCTTTTCCAGTTGGGCCTTTTGTGTGTACTATTCTTGATGGGCCTGCATTGCCCAGTTTTAGCAAGAATTGTGCTGTCAGTTTAGTAAGAATCCCCCCACCCTTGATATCTGATGATGCTCAGTGTCTGATCAGGTTCCTCATGCCCCGCCCCCCGCTTTGATGTTTAAGTCCTTGATCTGCCTTCAACAAGACTCCTGTTGTCAGTTCACAAGAATCCCCCTACCACTGATTAATAATTTTCCATCTAACGACTCCTTTATTCTGTTCCTTGGTTATAAATCCTCAGCTGTCTCTAGAATTGAGCCAGATCTCTTTCTTACTATGATAGTCTTGATATCAATTGCAATAGTTGTGGATAAAATCTTCCTTATCATTTTGACAAGTGCCAGAATAATTTTTTCTTTAACACCACCAAATCTAATAATTTTTGATTCAGGAGCCTTCCTCAGAAATTAACTTTGAGGATTCAGTGATGATCAGGCATCTGGACTATTTAGAAGAGCTGTTTTCTTTTGTATTTTCTGTTTTCATTATCTGCATTAATGGGACCCATAAATCTATGGAGCATCATCAATAGGAAATAGCTTATTCTTTTACTGAGGAAGTAGGGAAAGTGATACAGTATAGAGAAATCTTTTAACGTCTACTTTTACAACAACTGGGTTTCTCCTTTAAGAGCTAATTGTTCAGTAGAGTGTGTTTTGATTGGCCTGGTACAAATTGTGGAGGTTACTAGAAATTGAAAAATGTGCAGAGAAAAATAAGTTGTTGTTTGTATTTCAGACAAATTTGAAATATTTATTCACTTTCCTCATTTTCTGTACCTAGTCATCCCATTGGTTTAGCTCCAGAAATTTCTTCTCCAACATAATCATCAACACAAAGCCAGTTTCTTTGGTTTTGGCTCCAAGCCATAAATTTATAGAATTTACTCCATCTTTTGGGATTCCCTTTGTATTGTTTCTCTTTCCCCTTTGGTCTTCACAGCTTTTGATAGATATGGTTTTATATTTGATCTGGGAAAATACAGAAAGCCTGGATCTTGGCCAGAGTATGCCCTATAGGGTAGATATTTAGAATTACATGGAAATAATGCTACTGGGTCAATGGAATAAAAATGCAAAGTCAGTTTTAAACAAGAAGTTTCTATGTCAATAAATATCAATATCATTGAGATATCAGAGATGCTGATGGGAAATATTTACTCTTCTCAGAAAAAATTATGATTTTATTACCAAAAATATTCAATCATTATGTGAATTTTGAAAGAAATTATAGAATCAAAGGAACATGTGAATATGAATATATAATATAGTATATTAAAGAAAAGATTTAGATGGTTATCTAACAAAATAACATATCTAATTGCAGATATCACTAATTGTAGCATTGATTAAAATAATTCTGGATAAAAAGAAGTCCATTTCTAGATACACATTAGGACCAAACCCCATAGAGGTGTTAACTGTTAGAAAAATAAAAATCACTTTTTTTCCAGTAACAATGGGAAAAATCAAGCCCGATGATAAGTGTAGACAAAGTTTATTATGAACAGACTTTAGTTTTTCAACAATGGCTATTAACTGTTTTAGGGAATCTTTATTGAAGGGAACAGAGAGTATTCAGAAGATAGGAAAGAAGTCAATTTCTGAATGGCTTACAAGATTAGGGAGCTAGATGAAAGGAGTATGGGGTATAGCAATGGGAGACTGCATTGTAGCCTTGTAATAAAAAATAAGTTATTGCTGATATCACCCTGATCTTCTTTTTTTTGAGGGCAGTGTCACTGGCCCTCATATGTGGGACCCGAACCGGGGCCGCTGGCTTCCCAAAACAGCGCTTAACCACCACGCCACTCGGCTGGCCCTGCCCTGATCATTTATTCCACACTGTTTTGCAATGTACTATTAAAAATCAGGTTTCCAAACATGTATAAGAAGTCGAGAATGAAAGCAATTATCCAGATAAAACTGTTTCTGCAAAGTTATTGCTAGCTAGAGTTATCTGGATAATTCAAATCTTGTTTGTTTTGCATATGCAGGTGATTATGTTCATATTGAGGTTACACATGGGAAAGACATTTTTTTACTTTTTAGAGTTATTTATGTTTTATTAAATTTATTGGTGTAACATTGGCTAGTAAAATTATATAGGTTTAAAGTGTACAATTCTATAATACGTCATCTATATGTTTCTTGGTGTTTTTGCCATCCAAAGTCAATTCCCCTTCCATTTTTTTAGCTTTGTTTTAAGTGTGTCTGATGTTGGAGAGTGTTTTTTTGTAAAATAACTGTTCTTTACAAGTGACGTCTAGGCAAAGTGCTGTAATTCCCTGCTCCTCTGGTTGTGGTATGGGACCCACCCATTCCATGTTATCCTAGAGGTTTTATTTACTGCAGGGAGCTTGTTGATTCCTCAGTCTCTGAACATATGCTTTCATAAGCATGCATTCTCTATGTTTAATTTCATTTACCTTTGTGTAGCTCACCACACACATAAAACAATTATTTCCCAAATACAAATGTTGAAGCGAATGTCTTCAGATATATATTATGGAAAATAAAAATCCTTGTGGAGGTGCCCTTTTATTTTGTTAAAACAAACAAACAAACAAGGAAGGAAGAGATAAGCAAAATCCCAAAGAAGCCAGCAAATAGAGAATTGACAGCTTTTCAGTCTGTGTTGTCATTACTAGTCAATCCCTTCAGGAATTATAAGCTAGAAGCAAAAATCCACCCTCTGAATATATTATGAATCATTATTTATTCCCTTTAAACAGAATCAAAGTAAAGAAAATATATCAAATGCATATCTAATTATGGTTGTTCATCATCTTCCATCTTGACCCAAATCTTCATGTTAACTTTTTTACCCTAACAGAGTGGAGCCAGGAGACAGAGTTTATTTCCCCTAGTTTTCCTTGGATCTCATTTATTTCAATTTCATTACTGACAGGGTAACATCTGGGTTCGCTTCCTTTTTACTTTAGTTCTTGAATGTGCCTTCAGAAATTATACGGGGAGGTAGTCAGAGAATTTGTTAGCCTCCTGCTTTATTCTGTATCAACCTATTGAAGCATAAAGGGCCCTCCCACTTATTTCCAAATTTTGTAAATTTCTTGAAATCAGGCAAAGCGTCCCACTACATGATGACTCTGTATTTTGATTAGTAATTATTTTTAAAGCAACTTAGGTTGCATGAATTACGTTTTCCACAAAATATAAAAGGTGTTGCTCATAAGAATATCAAATAAAGATATGGCCATTTCAATTTTTAAAATTTTGATTTCATGCTCGCTTCGGCAGACATATACTAAAATTTTGATTTGAAAGTTACTTTAAATTCATTTCAGAACATAAAGAATTTAAGAATTCCTCCGAAAGGTCAACATTGTCTTTAAGTGACCAGTGTGCATTTGCAGAATCCAGTAGGTGGGGATATTTCATGTTTCAGGTCTTTACAGGTCATAAAGAATTTAAGAATTCCTCCGAAAGGTTAACATTGTCTTTAAGTGACCAGTGTGCGTGTGCAGAATCCAGTAGGTGGGGATATTTCATGTTTCAGGTCTTTACAGGTCATGTGTCACCTTCCTTCACCTGATACTTTTGGAAACCACTAATCAACTTTAAATTGATCTCCTCTTCCCTCCTAACATTACAAAAATAGTACTGATCATAAGAAAGCTTATACGTCAGCATCAAATTTACCAAGTTATTATTTCTGTATCTCCATTTCCTTCTTCTCCATCACGTGATTAAATTACTGCCTGAATTCATTCCCTCCACCTTTCCTTCTTTCTTGCCACTTATCTTTCCAGGACCCTGCTTCTGCTTCCAGCTGCCACTCTATTTCTATGCTCCTCTTTATAGCAAAACTACTCAGAAGGGTTGTCATTATTAGATGGCTCTACATCTAATTTTTGTATTTCCTCTTAAATTCACTCCAGTTACACTTTTGTCAATTCTCTCCACTGAAACGAATCTTTTCATTGTCATCTGTAAACTGGAAATTACCAAATCCAGTCGCCATCTCACCTCAAAGGAATCAAACTATTGGTTATATTTAAACCATTTGATTCACCTTTCTTTTTAAACACTTTCTTCAGATGTCTTACAGTATGCTACTCTCTCATTTATGTTTTCCAAAATCAAACTCATGGTTTCTACATTCCAAACTTGCTTCTCCCGGGATAATTTCCTGTAGCAGATGACAACACTAGTCTACCAGTTAATCAGGTCAAAAGCTTGCAGTCAGCCGTGCCTCCTCTGCTATAATAATCCAAACCTAATCCATCAACAGATTCATTCTGTAACACCTTCAAAATAATACTCTAAATCCAACTACATCTCATTTCCACCATAGTCACTCTACTCTAAGACATTGTGTTTATTGCCTGAATTACTGCCATATCCTCCTAATTCTAAGCTCTGCTTCTATTTGTGGAATTATAAAAATTAGATTAAAAATATGACCAAGAGAAGGAACATATATATTACGTGTGGATTAATCAGATTTAAATAAATCTAAGATCATTTTTTTTTTGAAGGAGTAGAGTTTGGCTTCAATTTTTGTTTAAACTGTGCAGTAAAAGAATTCCAGAAATCTGCATAGGGATCTCTTTAAGTCTTGGAGTACTAAACTGCACATGTGAAGGATAAGATTCCACAGGGCCATGCAAAGAGTAAAAAATGGGTAAGAACCATCATGAGGGATCTTCAAATTAAGTAATTACCAGAACTGGAATAGGCTGAGAGACCCTTGAGTGTGGTCAGTCAGAATGCAGAGCTCATGTTAAGAACTCAGGAAATTCCATGGAGAACTCAGATCACAACAAAGAAGTAGGGCTAAGCAAGACAGATTTATATAAAAGGAGATCTATACAAGTGGTATACATGATGATAAGTATAATAGACTTTATTGTATATTTATTTTTTAATTACTTTGAAAAAGCATTATCTATTTGAAACAAAATAATAGCAATGCTTATGGGGCTTTTAATATAGGGAAAAGTAAATTTATGATAATAATAGCAAAAAGGATGAGATTAGAGACTGTGATAAGTTAAAGATGTATATTTGCCCAATAGAACACCTCATAAAATATAATTGAAAGTAAACCAAAGAAGAGATATCACTTAAAATAAAAAATACTCAATTTACCCAAATGATGGAAGGAAAATAAATGAAAAAACAAATCAATGAGATAAATACAAAACTGATTACAAAGGTAGGTTTAAATCAAACTATATCAATAATTGTATTAAATATAAGTAGAATTAAACATGCCAATTATAAGGCAGTGATCCTCAGAATAGATAAAACAAAGCAATTTCCAATTTATTCTCTCTAAAATAAACACATTTTAATTATAAAGACACACATTATTTAAAAGCAGAGGAATGGGAAAGGATATATTTTACAAACTCTAATAATAAGAAAGCTAAAGTGCCTATATAAATATCAGACAAAGCTGACTCTAATACAAGAAATATTACAAAAGATAAAGGTGACATTTCCCAATGATAATAGAGTCAATGGATCAAGAATGATAACAAGCCTAAATGTGTATGCACAAAAATAAAAGCTTTAAAACACATGAAACAAACACTGACAAATTTGAAAGGAGAAATAGATAAATCTACAACTAAAGTTAGTAATTTCAATACTTCTCTAGCTGTAATAGAACAGAAAATAGAAAATCAGAAAGTAGGTAGAATACTTGAATTACACTATCAACCAATTTAATCTAATTAACATTTATAGAACACTGCACCTAGCAACTGCAGAATACACATTACTTTCAATTGTACATGGAACATTAACCGAGATAAACCATACGCTTGGCCATAAAAGTCTCAATAACTTAAAAGAGTGAAAACCACTCAGAGTATGTTCTCTGAGAACATGGAATCAAATTTGAAATAAATAAAAAATATATTTGGAAAACCCCAAATATTTGAAAGTTTTACATAATGCTTCTAAGCAACTCATGGATCAAAGAGGAAATTATAATGGAAATTAGAAAATATTTGAAATGGGATAAAAATAAAAATACAACCTATTAAAATTTGTGGGTTGAAGCAAAAGCAATATTTTGAGGAAAATTTTGCTTTGATACTTATAGTAGACATTTAGTGAGCTACACTTCTGAGCTGCATATTAAGAGCTCAAGAAATTGTAAATTTAACCCAAATAGTGAAGGAAGAAAACAATTAGGGGTCATATATATGGCCATGGAAGGAGAACTGACTCTGGGTGGTGAACACACAATGTGATATATAGATGATGTATTATAGAATTATACACTTGAAACCTATGTAATTTTACTAACCATTGTCACCTCAATAAATTTTTATTAAAAAAAAAATAGAAAACTAGAAAATGGAGAAAAATCAATGCAGTAAACAGCAATCAACTTAAATAATAGCATTCAAGCCTCATCAAATTAATAGTCACAAATATCTAGCATATTAATTATATGCATGCAAAATTTATGCACAACTAAGCCTTCTCTGATTTTGTTTATATGCCATTCGGTTTAAAAGGTTATAACACTGACAGATGCTAAAATGTTATGGGAAAGGAGATGTTATTTTTATGATTCCCAGATTACCATTTAAGTTTGGATTAGGAAAAGTAAGTGGTATCTTTGCTGTCCGGTGGTAAATGGTGTCTGTGCATAAACAAAAGATGCTGAAAAGGAAGGGGCGCGTGTGAGCCAGGGCCATGGCCTAAGTACGAGCCCAGAAGGTTGTCTCTGTGGGGTCTTGCGGCATTGGGCTGGAGATGATAAAGTTGCCTTGGTTCTTTGGGCCTTGAAATAAGAGCCTCTGCACAGTGTGTGCCCTGAAGGCCTCCTGTCCAAGCCCCTAGTGCGTGAACTCCCTCTGGAAGCATCTTCCAGCCTGCTCACAGGGGTTCCCCATGTACCTATGTACTCTGCATGCATCCTGTCCCTGCCAGCACCTGGAATTCCACTGCCACTCATACCATTGCTTGCTGATTCTCTGCGTTCTGGAGAGTGGCCTATTGCCTGCCCAGAAACTCCAGAGCAGCTCTGGCCTGGCAGTCAGATCTAGAGATACAGGATATGTATCCCTAGGATATAGCGTATAAAGCTTCCTTATAGCTCATAGTTTTTTTAGAATAATTATTCTTTATATAAATAACCCCTGTTTAAACTACCATGGGGATTCTAGCTCCTTATTGGACCCAGACTGATTTGTAGGTGAATGTCAGAGTTTATATAGTAATTTCAGAATGACCGCTTTAAAATTGTAATAATCCTTAGTATAGATTTTGATATCTCTTCAGTATACCACAATCGTGACCCCCACCACACACACCACCCCCAATCTAATCTGTGGCCTCCTATTGTTAGAAGGGACCCATTTAACAAGTACAGGAATACAACTATGACCTTGGTGACCATAGGATTAGTATTTAATACTGGATGGATTTCTCACTATTTGTAAAGATCATCTATGTGATGAAGCTCATTTATCTACCATCATTAGAGCCTTATAGGGCTGAGACCCTTGGTTAGAATTGTGAGCCTGAAAAATAAAGTTTTCAACTTTTCTAGTTGTCTCTGATACCTACATAAAGAAAGGTAGTTTTCCTAAAAATTTATAGGCTGAATCTGACTGTTTTTGTTTGTTTGTTTGTTTGTTTTAATAGAAGATAATTTAACATAGGTATTCCTTTAATCTACCTTGATATGAATATTGCCAAGTGATGACAAAAGCAATACTATTTAGTGTCATCTGCAAAGTGGCAGCATCAGCATCACCCAGAAGCTTTATGGAAACACAAGTTCATGTGTTCAAACACAAACCTGAGCCTCAGGAGTCTGTGTTTTATTACAACAAGCTCTCTAGATGATTCTTAGGCACACTAAACTATAAGACTTAGCACTGACAGAAATTCTCAAATACAGTAATGATTGTCTATTAGGTTTTTAACCAAGGGATCTAGTGTGCATAAAGCTCTGGGATCTATTTGATTTCTAATAGAAAGTCAATACAAGTTTAGTTAACCAACAGTTCTCTGTCTCCAGATTTTGAAAGAGAGGACAAATGAATATCAATATCTTCTGACTATAAAGAATTTATATTATGAAGTTGAAATGTAGATGTTCCAAGAGCAGTGTTTTTGTATTGGTTTTTGTAAGATTTTTATTAAAATATAGCTAATATACAATATTAGTTTCATTGTACATCATAGTTTTTCAAAAGTTATATACTTAAAAAAGTGATCATCATCATAAGTCCAGCAACCATCTGACACCATACCATGCAATCACAATATTATTGACTATATTCCCTGTGCCGTACATTACATCCCCATGACTTATTTGTTTATATCTGGAAATTTGAACCTCTTATTCCCCTTCACCTTTTTCACCCCTCTTTTAATTTCTCAATTACAACTGTAATTTTTTAACTGTAATTTTTAAATTGTGATGACATTAAATATGATTTTACATTCATTTCATGTGTACAGCATATTGGTTAGATATTTACATAATTCAAGAAGTGATCTGTCTGACTAGTCTATTACCCATCTAGCACTATATTCCTTAGGCTTTACTTCATACCCCGTGACTATTTTGTACCTACCAATTTGTGCTTCTTAATCCCTTCACCTTTTCACCCTGTCTCCCAACCTCCCTTTAATCTAATCTATTACCCCAATAAATCTAGTTACCCATCTGACACCATACATAGTTATTACAAATATTATTTACTATATTTCTTATGCTGTACCCTATATCCTCATGACTACTATGTAACAACCAGTTTGTACTTCTTAATCCTGTCCCTTTTTTCACCAACCCCCCAATCTCCCTCCCAGCTGGCAACCATCAAAATGTTCTCTGTTTCTAAGAGTTTGTTTCTGTTTTGTTTGTTTGTTTTGTTCTTTAGATTCCAAATACAAGCTAAATCACATTGCATCTGTGTTTCTCTGTCTGACACTCCACTCAGCACAGGACCCTCCTCCTTCCAGGTTCATCCTGCTTCCTCGGAGCCAACTAGTATCTTATTGTATATGTGTACCACCTCCTCCTTATTGACTCATCCATTGACAGACAGCCAGGCTGTTTCCACACCTAAGACACTGTAAACAATACTGCAATAAACATATGGATATACATGTTCCCTTGAAGTAGCATTTTGGGTTTCTTCACATAAATACCCAGAAGCAGATTACTGGGTCCTTTTTGGTCTCTTGTTATAGCCTTTGTTATAAAGTCTATTTTGTCTGGTATAAGTATTGCTACCCCAGCTTTTTATTTGCTTGTTTCCATTTTCACAAAGTATCTTTTTCCATCCTTTCACTTTCAGTCTATATATGTCTTTCAATCTGAAGTGAGTCTCTTATAGGCAGCATATGTAAGTCTCAAGTGTTCTTATCTATTTCCCACCCTGTGTCTTTTGAATGGAGCATTTACATTTACATTGAAAGTAATTGTAATATATATGTAGTTATTGAAATTTGATTATTCATATTTTTTATCTTTTGTTTTTTCATCTTTAAGTAGTCCCTCTTAAATTCCTTGTAATACTTGTTCAGGGGTGATGAACTCCTTTAGATTTTCCTTGTCTGGAAAGCTCTTTATCTGTCCTTTGATTCTAAATTATAGCTTTGCTGGGTTGAGTAATCTTTATTGTAGGTCCTTACTTTTTATCACTTTCAATATTTCCTGCAAATCCTCTGGGGGATTGCAAAGTTCTGGCCTGCAAAGTTTCTGTTGAGAAATCAGGTGACAATCTTGTGGGAGTTCCCTTGTAGTTAACTGCTTTTGTCTTGCTGTTCTTAAGAATCGTTCTTTGTTTTTAATCGTTGGCATTTTAATTATGATGTTTCTTGTTGTGGGCCTCTTTGAGTTCATCTTGTTTGAGACTCTGCACTTCTTTGGTTTGACTACCCATTTCCTTTACCAGGTTAGGGAAGTTTTCCATCATTATTTCTTCAAATAGGTTTTCAATCCCTTGCTTTTTCTCTTCTTCCTCTGGTACTGCTATGATGTGAATGCTGTTATGCTTGATGTTTACCCAGAGCTCTCTTATACTATCTTCATTTATTTGGATTCTTTCTTCTTTTTGCTATTTTGGTTGGGTGCTTTTGCTACCTTATCTTCTAAATCACTGAGTCAATCCTCTGCTTCATGTAATATATTGATTCCCTCTAGTGCATTCTTCATTTCTGTTATTGTATTCTTTATTTCTGACTGGTTTTCTTTTATGTTTTCTATCTCTACTTTTATGTTTCCTATCTTTTTGTTGAAGTTCTCCCTGAGATCATTGAGCAACCATATAACCAGTGTTTGGAACTCTGCATTTGGTAGATGGCTTGTCTCAATTTTGTTTAGTTCTTTCCCTGGATTTTTGTTCTGTTTTCATTTGGGACATGATTTTTTGCCTCCCCATTTGGCTGCCTCCCTGTGTTTGTTTCTATATATTAGGTAGGACTGCTATGTCTCCCAATCTTAGTAGAGTGGCATTATGTAGTAGGCATCCTATGGCACACAGTGGTGCAGTTTCCATGATCACCAGAACTGGGCACTCTAGGTTTTTCCCTTGTGTGTGTTGTGTGTGTCCTCTTGTTGTAGCTGAGCCTTGGTTGCTGTTTGCACATCAGTGGGAGGGATTGAACCTCAAGCTGATTGGTTGTGAGGACTGGCTGTGACAACAGTAGAGGGATTGTTGTGCAGGAGGTGACCCTACAGAGCAGGATTCACTTTAGCAGGTGTCTGATGCCTACCCAGTATGCTCTTTGTGTGTGTTGTCATTGTAGGCAGCAGGGTGATGCTCCGGCTTGGTCCACCCTACAGAGCAGGATTCACTTTAGCAGGTGTCTGATGCCTACCCAGTATGCTCTTTTTGTGTGTTGTCATTGTAGGCAGCAGGGTGATGCTCCGGCTTGGTCCCAAGCTGGCCACCAGGCTTGCCAGCCCCAGAGCCTCCTGGGAGGGGACCCACTGCAGACAAAGTTCAGCCACAACTTGTGCCCTGTCTTGGGCTACCACATATGTGCCCCAGTTGACTACCACCTATGCTGAGCTTGGATGTACCTCAAGAGGCCAAGGAGCAAACTGGTGCTGGCTGCCATGAGTATGGGTTTTGAGCTGCTCAGTAAGAAGTATGGGACATACTGAAGCCAAATTCTGCTTGTTTGGCTTTTGTTAACCTTTGAGAGATTTTAGGAAAGTCTGCAGCATGATCCAAGACGGGATGTTTGTATGTAAAAGCCACTGGAAGTGCCTTGTGTGGGTTGGGGTCTCAGGAAATCACCCAGGTGGGGCCTACCATGGGTATTAGGTTGACGGAGATTCATATATGGTGTCTGCCTGCATCTGCTGGCTGTGAGAGGGGAAGGTTCAACAAAGAAACGATGGATTTTGCCAGTACTTCTCTCTGGGAGAAAGCTGCCCCTGCAGCCCTTGTTCTGAAGCTAGACAACTCAGTTCTTCCCCATATGTCCCTAGTGCCTTACGAACTATTGACCCAACACTGGAGCTCAGAGTGAGTGATTCCTTCAATATATCTGTGCACGGTCCCTTTAAGCGGTACGCCTGAGAGTGCAACCACTTTCTGTCTCACTGAGCCACAACGTCCACTAGGTTTCACAAACAGAAGTTATGGGGACTTCTCTCCCTGACACTGGAACCCTGGGTTTGAGAGCCTTGTGTGGGACTGGGACCCCTTGCCCTCCAGGGGGGAACGCCTTAGCTGAGCTATCCCTTCCAATATATAATGGTCACACACGAGTGTGCAACCAGCCTGTTCCATGCCTCTGCCCCTCCTACCCATCTCAAGGTGGTTTTTTCTATGCCCTCAGTTGTAAGGCTTCAGTTTAGCTGTACTTCAGGCAATTCTCAATAATGGTGGTGGTTCTGTAGTTTGTAATGTGATATGATCATGAGAGTAGGTAGACACAGTATTTACCTACTTCTACATCTTGACTAGAAAAATCCCCCAAGAACAGATTTCTTTTCTCTCTCTGAAACTTATTAAACTAATCCCCTTGATTTTTTTGTTATTTTGTTTGTTTCCCCTCTTCCCATTTTACCTTTCCTCTTAAACAGCTCCTGTTTATGGAGGAACAGCATTCACTACCTACAACAACAATAACCAGTTATGTTTCTAATCAAAGTATAAAATATAATCTGGGAATCATACAAAAAGCATCTTTTTTCTCCTAACATTATACTGTCAGATCATATATTATAACTTTTAAACCAAAAGGCATATAAAGAAAATCAGTGAAAGCTTAGTGATACATAAATTTCGTATGACGTATATTAATTGCTTTACATTTGTGACTATTACTTTGAAAGAGCTTGAGTGTTGTCACTCAAGACAATTCCAACTTATGTTGAGATGTCATTACATTTCTTTAATTAACAACACTTTGGGCTTTTGGCGATTGTATGGAAATCACATATTCTGCACAAAACTCTCTTTGAAGGTCATTTATTTTTAAGTCCAAAGTCACTTGCTTAGATGTGTATTTTGTTTATGCTGAGGAGATTACTTCAGTGTACAGTAAGTGACTAACAGAGAGGAGAGAGAAAGAGACCCAGTGTTACCATTTCTAACCTCCCAAACTCATGTCAGACTTAATGTGAAAAGCTGTATTTCTTTTCCTCGCTGAAGAAAATAGAAAATGTTGTTCATCTACGAGCCACATTGAAAATAAAGTAAATTAATTACACAGAAAAACTATTTTCCAAATATAATTTTACTGTGTTGTATTGAATTTGCGTACTGGCAAAAGATTGTCAGTTTGTGTAAAATTTTGTAGTGTTAGAGTTAAAATGGAAAAAGGCAGCAAAGTTATATGATCACTAAGGGCCATATTTCAAAGAAGTATTTACTAATATAACTTTCCTGTTCTTCTGTTCAACCATAATTCATTATATAAAATGGGAATGGCTGATTCCTTTGGGAAGCAAAACTTACCATGCAAAGTGTTTTGTACTATAAGGGAAACAATAACATTGCTCTCATTCTCTCTAAAGCCCTTTTCTTCTGAATGAGGTGAAGTGTGTGTATGTATGTGTGTGTGTATATATATATATGTATATATATATACATATATATGTATATATATATACATATATATATATATCTGAATTGTATTTGTGTATGATAACAACTTACTAGAAAATGAAATTAAAAGTACCATTTAAAATATTTTTAGGAGTTCTTTGATTTCTGTTATTATTTCTATACATAATAAGGATTTATATGTTTTCTTGAAGAATTTATACTTTTACCATTATGAAATGCCCCTTTTTATCTCTGGTAATATTTTTTTTTTTCCTGGAGCCTAGTTTATGTCAATATTGGTAGTCTCTCCAGCTTTCTTGTTGTTTGAGTTTGTATAATAAACATTTTTCTTCTAGTCACTTTTAACTTATATCTGAGTTTTCATTAAGGGCTGTTGCTTATAGTTTGGTTCATTTTATAAACAATCTGATAATATATGTCTTTTGATTGGTGTGTTTAAACTTTTTATATTGAATGCAATTATTAATAGGTGCAATTTCAGTGTTTGTTCCATCTTATTTATTTTCTATTTGTCCCATCTATTCTTAATTACTTTTTTCCTTTTTTACTTTCTATGATGTTTGGTTTTTGTATATCACTTGGCTAGGCCTTAGTCCTCAGTTACTATCAAATACTAATGTAGGCGTTGCTATGTGTGGGCATTTTGTAGACGTGGTTAACATTTACAATTAGTTGACTTTAGACAAAGGGGATTATCCATGACTACCTGGGTAGGACTCATACAACAACTTGAAAGACCTTAAGAACAAACCTGAGGTTTCCCTGCAGAAGAATAAACTCCCCCGTGTATTGCAGTATCTTCTTTTGCCTGAGACTTTCCAGCATGCCACCCCATCCTACAGAACAATTGCAGAAACCAATTCCTTCGAATCTCTTTCTCTGTATATGTATGTGTGTATATACACACAAACACATATACACATACCACAAACATATACTCATACATACAAACTATGGTTCTGTTTCTTTGGTAGAACACCGACTGACACAGATTGTGTTTCTAACGGTGTTTCTAAAGGAACAGAATATTCAGGATGAGATTCTATAATTGGTTCTGTTTTTTTGTTTTTTTAAATTGGTTCTCTAATATGTTTAAACATAAAGAGATTCATTATTCTATTTCCAGTGGTGATGTTGGCACTGGTAATCTATGGTATCATGTGGCAATAGAGATAAAGAAAATATCAACATTGTGTACTACTAATTAAATATTTTTGTCTCCATAAAATTTATACATTGAAACCTAATGCTATTTGATAGTTTTTGGTCAGGGGAGCCCATAGGAGATAAATAAGTCATGAGGGTGGGGCCCTCATAAATGAGGTTAGTGTATAAGAAAAGGCCAGAGAGCTAGCTTTCTCTATCTTTAACAGGATATAAGAAATCAGAATTTACATTCTGAAAAAGGGTCCTCATTAGAACCCACCAACCATGCTGGCACCCTAATTCCAGACTTCTCACTTTCAGAGCTATGAATCATAAATTTATGTTGCTTATAAGACACCCAGTCTTTGGTTCTTTGTTATAGCAGCCTGAACTGACTAAGATAAATACCTGTAGAAGGCAAGGTGACCATGTATTCAAAGTGCAATTTATATATTTAAATTTTATATGTAAAATTTATAGCACTTAATACTTATAAAGTCAATCTATGAGAATAATAGGTTAGTTATGATGAACATAAAAATTATTAAAAAATGGGAGTTATCTTTACATTTACCTACACTTGGTCAATTTATGTTCATCATCACCTTATGTTAGTTTATAATTTTTGTTATCTTTTTTTATTTATTTACCCTTTATTATATTTATTCATGTGTGTTTCCAAAAAAAAAATAGTGCAAAATTTAAATTTATCCATGTCTATTATTTATAAGGGATCCCACATATAGCCTGCTACCTCTGCTAGGTGGTAATGTATTTTTAAAACTGAATTTATAATTTCTTCATATTCTTCAATTACATAGGATTTTATCTCAGATTCCTCTCCATGCTGAATTACCCCAAAGCATAAACTCAAAACTAATGACAGTGTGTTGAAATAGCATGATATTGTACATGCTATTTCAGTGTACATATAATATGTTACCACAAGTTTTAAAAATAAAGTTTGAATAAACATTCATGGAATGATCCAACCTTCTTCCATGATTCCCAAGAGTGGCATATCATCTCATGTAAATAATCTTGTAGGACCCCCGCTTACAATTGTAAAATATATTGATTATAAATGTTCATATTTTATTTTTTTTTTTTTTTTTTATTTTTTTAACTTAATTACCTATTTATTTATTTATTTATTAAAGATTTTATTGAGGAATTGGGGGAGGGAACAGCTTTGGGGAATCGGGATGAGGAATAGACAAGTTGCTGTCCTTTTGTTCTTCAGTCTAGTTGTGGAGGACATCGCTTTGTTGTCGGAGAGTGGGCCTTTCTCGGCGCAGAGTCCAGGTCCTTGGCAACTCGAGCAAAGAATTGAACGAGATACCAGAGTAAAGCAGTAAAATAAGTAGTTTATTAGAAAAGACAGTACATCCAGACTAGAGGATGGCCCAAGGGCCCATTACCAAAGAGTGTGGAGGGGGCAGACGCAAAGGTGAGGCTTAAAGGGAAGAAGCAGCAACAGAAGTGGCAGTAGCAGCCGCGCTAAATGTTCATATTTTAAAAAGTCTAAATTGCAAAAATAAATAAAGCATGACTGACAACTATTCATTGATTTACTTTATTTACCATGATTCCAGCTTCATATATTACATGTAGTTTCTATATTGAATTTTCACATTAAGATTAGTCCCTGTATTTTCTAAATAGTGGAAATAGATGAGGGAATTACTATGACAAGTGTTGATTTAGTAGGTTCCAATGGAGAGTGAATTTTCTTCTTGATTGGGTGTCTAACACTTTGGGAAGGCATTGCATGTTTGTCTGAGGCCTAAAAACATTGAACTTTAGGTTCAAAATGCTAGAATACATAGTGTGCAACTTTTTATGTTTGCCTGATTTAAAATAGAAGAGGGCCGGCCAAGTGCCGTGGTGGTTAAGAGCTGGCTTGGGACGCCAGCGGTCGTGGTTTGAATCCCACATATGAGGCCCAGTGACACTGGCCTCTACAGCTAAGATGGTGATCAACAGCTCCACCTAGAGCTGGGCTGCTGTGAATCCCCAGGGACAGCATAGCTGCAGCCACTGCTGCAGTGGGCTGCCATAGGCTACAGAGAATGGCCCACAGCAAGTGTGAGTGGCTGGCAGCTGGTATGAGCTGCCAAAAGCCACTGTGAGCAGCTGTCCAGAGGCTGGTGACTGATCTGCGTCACCCGGGAAGAGCACAATGATGATACCAAAAACATGGGCCAGTGAAGCAATGTCCTCACAACCAGACTGAAGAACAAAAGGACAGCAAGTTGTCTGTTCTCCTCCCCCAATTCTCCAATAAAATCTTTAAAATAAATAAATAAATAAATAAATAAATAAATAAAATAAAATAGAAGAAAATCCTGTAGAAATTTTCCCTGTTAATTTACTCACTTTGATTCAACACTCTGACTCAGAGCTATGAAATGATTTGCTGACATAAGTAAACCTAATGGGCACCAATACTTGAAACCTGAGGGTAATTTATTTTGACTGTCCTTTAAAGTTTTTTAAAAGGCTTTGCTTTTAAAATTCTAAACTATGAGTAACCAAAAATAGAACCTCTGAAATTAAACTTGCTTGTTAGTCCCATTTATATTTTTTCTTTGTTTCTTTCCAATATTATCATGAGGAATTTCGCATTACTGTCATAGTTTTAATAAGGAAGATATTTATTTGAAGGTTAATGTGATATATTTTAAAGATCAACAATAACCATTGTTTCTTTCCCAAATGTAAGCCTTTTAGCTGATAACACATTCAACGTATCATTTACATTCGGGAATTTTTATCTTGTGCATGTGAACTAAACCTGTGCCACTGAATTTCGGATTCTCATCTTTCTTTCATGAATCAGATCTAATTTTCTTTTGTCTTCTGGATATATTTATGTATAGTCCCTTTTGGGCACAAACCCAATTTTGAGTTTTTCTACCTCAGAACTACTTCTTTCTTATGAATTCTTTTGTCTAAAACTCAATATTTTCTCAACCACCAAGACTTGAACATGTAGTTACTTCTTCCTTCCTTAGTACCTCCCCATTCAATTAGGGGCAGTGTCCTGTGCTTTCTAACTCTGCCTCTTAAATCTAGCTCTAAGCTTTGCTCTTTGATACCTATTGCTGGCTCTCATTACTTTATACTTAGTCTATTTAAATAATTTATATTTTCCTTCTGATACAACTGTGACACTGCTGCCAAATTGCTTTCAGCAGTGTTCAGTTCTGATCATATTCCCCTGCTCTAAAAAATGCCAGTTCCTTCTCATTGCCTACCAAGGGGCACTGCATCTGGCACAGTGACTCTTTCTGTTTTCTGTGTTAGTCTTCTATAGAAGTTTCAGAGAAGGAGTGTCTATGCAACTCTTGGTATTTTGTCTCCTCACCACTCAAAGTTCTGTGTGGAGAATGTTTGCGTTGATCTGCTCTCTACATATAGCAAGGCTACAATTGACTAACTCAAAACAGAGTGGCAATGGCTCATTGCCTACAGCTCTGAAGCAAAGCTGTCATGTAGATAACTAAGTTACCCAAACAACACATGATTTTACCCTAATTACAGTGATTTTTAAAAAAAGATCAAGTTAGAGATAAGGAATTCCTGGGTTAGCCTGCAGCTAGAGCAAGCATCTTCTTTATAAACCAGTGATACCAAAATACCTTTTCTGCCAAATAACCTCACTCATGCCAGTGGAACTCCTTACGAATTGGGTATATGACCACAGGAGGGGAAAGGTAACTTGTAATGGCAGCTTTCTAACCAGAAACATATCTGGTAATAAAGCCAATTGCAATGCATTATTATTCCAACAATTATATTGTGAACTGAATTAGCTATCTAATGGGACACAACCTAAGTCTTAGATAAGGTTCAGCATTACATAGCTTAATCATTTTTCAGATTTATTGTTCATAATTTTTTACACATGGCCTACATTCCAGCTTTGCTCAATTACATGTCTTCCCTTCCCTCACTCTGCCTTTGCAGTGTTCTCTGGGTGTTTGGTGAGTCATTTAAGATGGAAAGGACAATCTCACCATCAGACATCAGTTTAT
Source organism: Aselliscus stoliczkanus (assembly GCA_033961575.1). Taxonomy (NCBI): domain Eukaryota; kingdom Metazoa; phylum Chordata; class Mammalia; order Chiroptera; family Hipposideridae; genus Aselliscus; species Aselliscus stoliczkanus. The sequence continues at coordinate 124,097,478 of CM066727.1, forward strand.
AAAATGGATTGCAAGTTAAAAACAACAATAGCAAGTTTTTGGAAGAGAAGATGGAAACAAACGTTAATGTTCCTTCTCATAAGGCACTGTGGATTAATGTTCTCCTTCCATAGCCCATCACCTATAGCTTGCAACCTTCCAACTACACTCACATAGGTCCAGCGTACTCTGGTTCCATTTTTTTTTTTTTTTTTGAGGGCAGTGTCACTGGCCCTCATATATGGGACCTGAATCGGGGCCGCTGGCTTCCCAAGCCAGCGCTTAACCACAGTGCCACTCGGCTGGCCCGGTCCAGCGTACTCTGTAAGGTAAGGTTTAAATTTAATTTCTCTACTCCCACTAAAAATGTCAGATTTCTAAACTACTTTACCATCTTATAGCATTTTAATCTATCAATACTTTCGTGGCAAGCAGCCCTTTTTCATATGACAACATAGCTCCTTGAATCAAGAGCAGTGTGATTCTAATTTATATTGCTTACAGGGCATTTTGCACATAGTAGGCTTTAATAAATATTTATTGAATTGAATGTTAACACAAGTTTATCACTATATCTAGTATATTACATTTTAGTAAAAGAAAAGAGAGGAGTAGGGGATAACTTTTCACTCAGACTTTTATAAAATAAAATATTATGTGATAAACTTCAAGATATATAAAATTGGTACTAGAATTTATAAATATGCCTCTGTAAACTCTGCTTTCTCTCAAAAAAAAAAAAGTGGCACTCATAATATTAAACATAGCAGCTGCAAAATGAGATCTTAATGTAAAATTTGGTCTGTTTTCTGATTAAGGGAAAGAATAGACTGCCTGAAATGTATTTATAGTTTATTGAAGAATAAGCTATTTTTCTTATGTAAATATTATGAATCACTGATATATTTTCGCTAGACTTTATATTTTAATATTTGAAAAGTAAAATATTTGAAAGAAATTAGTTATGAACTACTAAAGGATAAATAATTTTCCCTCTGGAAAATGCAATGAATACTGTGTGAAAAATACATCGACATAAAATTTGTATGTTCAGAAAAAACATATTACTTTGATATCTGAATGATGAGATTAGACAAGATAAAATAAGTACATATCTGTGGAAATTGCTGAAAGTAGTCAATTGATTTGGCATAAATGAAACTCACAAAACATTACAATCACACGTTAATAAAATTGAAGAAAACTTGAAAGAGATCAGTATAAACTTATGGAATACATTCATTTCACAACTCAGGGTGCTTCTGATTAACCAAATTGGCAATCTACCTGTGGCTAAAATCCAGATGGTTTTCTTTGCTTAGCACTGAAATGCAATCAAACTTGAAGATTGACTTTGACACAGACTTTACTGCATGATAGAAAGAAAAATTTTAGTTTGTGGAAATTGAAGGAAGTGCTCTGTGCCTCTTTCAGTGCCTACTCAGTCACTCAGAGCTGCAGGACCTATGAGATTTCCTGGGCAATGTCACATATGATGGTATGTAGCTTTTCATCTATAAGGACTAAAAGTGGGAGATTTGATAATATAAACCAAGACAGAGGAAGAAAAATATCCCATTTTAGCATAATAACTAACTGGAAATCCAATTTTATTAAAAGCTCATTTTGACCAGTTGTGGGGTCTCCCACTCTCCTCATGGCTCCACAACATTCCACCCATAGCCCAGTTCTCCAAGAATGGGTCTGAAGGAGCTGAATGACTGAAAAAGTCTGCTCGAGTCAAACATAAAAAGGGGCAAAAGAAGTAAAAGAAAAATTAGACTATCCTTAAGGGGAGTATGCATTGCCTAGTGGCTAGAATTGAAAATAGCCTCTAGCCCACATTAATGGACATGTTAAGGAAAGGCATGAGAAAAGAGGAGTTAAATAGAGAAGGAGACACACATAATGCTTCAGTTTCCTAGAGAGTCTATATTATCTATTTCCAAGTCTCCAAAAATTCCATCAAATAAACTGTCAATGACCTTTTATTCAATGTAATACAAGCTTATCACCTACTGCAGTAAGGGATACAACCTGACCACCGTGGTATAATTGTTGGTAGTCCTTCTGAACTGTGTGTGGGGGTTGTCAAGACCATATATTTGTAAGGTTTGGGGATCTGGCATTAGGCAGGTTAAATTGATATAGAAATTTGAGTAGTGGGTGAAGTTCATGATAGAATTGTTTAGGACTAGTGGACACAGTGAGGCAAGGATTTGATAAGTAATGTATTTTGATAAGCAAGAGATTGGCCCAGTTGAGTGATTTATTACAGAAAAGAGGTGACTTACCCTAAAGAGAAATATATTGTCCTGAGAGAGAGAGGTTGGAGCAATGTGTTATTCAGAGAACTGTTTAGTTAGAAGTTTCTGAAATAAATACTAAAGTCACAAATTTATCTGCTTGGTCTAGAAATCTCTTGAGTAGTGATGTGTTATTAATGCCAAGGGCTGAAATTGTTCTTGATTTTAAGCTGTGTGGAGGCAGGCAGTGCTCTCAACATGGATTAGAAGATTCCACTCAAACTTATAGTTAAGGCCCATGTAGGACATTATCCCCTACTCTCTCTGTATGTGAAGAAATGCATAGATATGTCTTTTTAAAACAATAAATAATCCAAGTTCACCCTTTTACTAATAATGTTTCTCATATAAGCATTTTTTAATATATTTTTTTAACATTTTACATCTTGAAACATAATAATGGGATCTAAAGACAAGTTTTAAACTAGAAGAAAAAGTATTTTTATCTTTAATGGCAAAGAGAATTAAAATTTTAAATACACAACTCCTTTATTTATTAGGAAAATATGAAAAACTAATATAGGGAAAAGTTGATGTAAAGGACATACTATGAGGAAAATTATAAAAGGTATAATTATGAATAAAATTTAACCTAATCAGTAAATATAAAAATACATATTAAAGTGTCAGTGAGATGCTTTTATTTAAAATTTCACAAAGATTCAAACATGAAAAAAATCCAGTGATATTTGGAATATTTTGAATTGGAACATTCATCCATTGTTTGTGTTAGTATATTTCGCTGCAAGTATTCTAGAGTTCAATTTGACAATGTTGATCAAATGCGTTAAGCATGTATCACATTTCTAGAAATATTCCCTCACAACACAATTAAAAATGAATATCAGATTCATGTTCAAAAACTCATTATGGACTTGTTTATATATAAGTAAATTTCTAGCCATCACACCACATTGGAAGAAGCAGAATGAAGGAACAAGGAGGAGGAAAGGGCAGGGAGCAGGCACCAGCTCTCTGGTATAGACAATTACAGGTAGCTTTATCTTACATTGTACTGTGCAGCCCTCAGTCACCTTACATGAGGGGCTGGGAAGTGTTTTTATTTTAGGCATCCCTGTGTTCAGCTAAAAATCTGCATTTCTGTTATAAAGTGAGAAGGGAATTGTCTTCTACATTGCTTCACTGAGCAAATTAACTCCAATTTGTCTCAGTCCCTCCAATCTCCTTCTAGTCTCTCCTTAGAATAACTGAAGGGCTCATTAAAGTTTCTTCCAAGCAAAAAAGTTGTTCTTTTCTTTAAAAATAACCTGCTACTATGCTGGAATTTCGAAGACTATAACCAGCTTGTTAGAAATAGCCGTAATTTTCCTTTTAAAGATACATGATTAAAAACTGCAGTTCTAAAATGTTCTGGTTTTATTTTAAATTATAAACACGTGGATATGTGAATGATTTCAGGAAATAAAGCAAAATGCTAACAATTATTTTCTGAATCATGGTGTGGCAGATGATTTTAACTTGTGCCTTGTATTTAATGCATTTTCTAAATGTTTTTAAAAATAGACACAACCAAAAATCAGAAGAGGGAATATCAATTTCCATGTATAATATCAAGAAATAAATCTCATTAATTAATTCATTATTTATCCTATAAGTATTTAGGTATTGTATATTCCATGCACCAAACAACGTAAACAAATAAACCCTCGTTCCTATACTCTAAGGTACTTAACCTCCACTGGGAGAGGTAGGAACATGAACCTACAATTACGGTAGAATGACGTGGATGCACTGGTTAGAGGTATGCATAGATTGGTTGTAGTGCTAAGCTGATTCACTCTTCCAAAACTGTAAGGATGGGAAAAATATTTCAGATGCATCTAAATATCGAAAAGCTGGATAAGAGCACAAGAAAATGCCGGTGTGGAGCTGTGAAGGCTATAGATCTAAAAAGTTATCCTATTGCAAGAACTGCAATATATTGATGTGACCAGGAGAGAGAGAGAGAGAGAGAGAGAGAGAGAGAGAGAGAGAGAGAGAGAGAGAGAGAGAGAGAGAGAGAGAGAGGTTTACAGAGGCCCTAAGGGCAGAATGTGTCACCCCAAGAAGTCTGAATTTGTTCTGAAAGGTTTGTGTAGATACTGAAAGATTGCAAGCAGATAAGTGCTGTCCCAAGATTTGCATTTTAGGAAGTGTCATATCTGATGCCCCTTCAATAAGTAGCCCAAGTCCAGGGGACATTAAAATTATATAGGAAATGTACACTTGAAACCTATATAATTTTACTAACCAATGTCACCCCAATAAATTTAATGAAAAATATTTGTAGAATACATCAAGAATGAGTGAAAAAATATATATGGGAAAAACTCAAACCGTAGCCAATGAATATGTTTATTTGAGAAACTCACGGTGTTGACTTAATCCCATATCTTTAGTCTGTATGACAGTAGGTTCCTTCACCTGAGTAGCCCAAATATAAATTCAATATCTATTTCTGTTGTTTCCATTTGCATATTTCATTTAACCACTGTTCAGCTAGTCTGTGCACAGATTCTCTACTAGTTTAAATCCTTGCATGACTTACCTTTTAAATCCTGAATACTACAGCCCAACATCACTTATTTCAAGTACAGAACACATGTACAGCAGAAGCAATTGTCATATCCAAGCTTATCTCTTAAGCCAAGCATTATGTGTGCATTCATTTTGCTATCCTGGACTTTTTCTTTCTTCTTCAGCCATTTTACTCCTTAAGAAAATGGCATAGGGCCGGCCGAATGGCGTGGTGGTTAAGCGCTGGCTTGAGAAGCCAGCGGCCCCGGTTCGGTCCTACATAAGAGAGCCAGTGACACTGCCCTCAAAAAAAAAAAAAAAAAAAGAAAAGAAAATGGCATAATTCTGAATGGACCTGTAGGTTAGTGGTGTACATGGCAGAGTATAGAAGAATAAAACTGCATTCAGGTAGAGAACCCTCACAGAATCAAAACCTAGAGATAGTAAATTGAATCCATTTAAGATCAATTGAATATAGGAGGTAATAAAATAGATAAAAAATACCTAGGTGTTTTTGTTTGTTTTTGCTTTCATCATAATTCAGGTGAGAGATGTAACGTGTTTATATAGGGCACTAAGGAGCATCGCTGAGCATTCAAGAGCATGCAAGTTAAGTAGAACATGTAATGTAGCTTTACATACCTTCCATTCCTGCTGGTAAGATGCCAAACAAAAACCAAGACACAAGCAAAAACCCTGTAGCTGTGCTATGATAAGATCTCAATCTCTGCATTACTCATGTAACCCACGGAGCACATGTGGCCACTTAGGAGTGTTTCTACTGTTAACAATGGTGTTATTTGTGTTTTATACATGAATAGCCTGAAACTCAGAGAATAACTCCATTTTCACACTAGTACAATATGGCAGGATCACAGTTATAACTGTCTGATTCTAAAGCTTTGCTATTTTTCTATAGATATCATCAATTTAAGTAATATTCAACTTTATGAGATATTCTTATCTTTACCTGACAAGAATTGAAAATATTTATATGAACTTAAGCTACTAGTGGTTAAACATTAATTGGAACTGCCTCCTCCAATATTAAGTTTGATTTTCACAAATATTGATGTTTATGGAACAATTCCAGGCATTGTATATAAAATAAACTATGATATGACTATAAACACTTTTGTTTCAAAATACGTGAATGTGCTACTATGTCATCAAATTATGTAAGCATTCCAGTCAATCTTTTTTCATTGTTCACGTACTTAAAACTGTATGAATGTGAGTTCTCTGACTAATAAAAAAAATTAAAATAGTTCAGTTATGTTAGACAGTGCTTTTCAAACTTTCCCAACTAGTAAGGAAAAGGAGAATATAGATATCCCTGGGTATTTGTGAGTAGTTCCCCAAAAGGCTAACCATAATGTAAAATTTCTTTATAATCTCATGTCTTATCCTAAAATATTCATGTGGATTTTATATGCAGTTCCATAATATGTCCTTCCTTGTTTTAATAAAATCTGATTTAAATTATTTATTATGTGTAAAAATTCTCCCTATTGTTTTGGTTTATAGACTTGGTTCTATTGCAGTCAAAATAAAAACATTGGAAATAAAAGCAGTCATAGTTTTCCAGCAGTTGTTGATTGAGACTGTAGGGTCTTAAAAACACTTTCTGCTAAATGAACTAACTCTGGGAATAGCCCTTTATCATTTAGGTAAGCAATGTATTAAATTAATTTACCTTGATATAGCTTTTGTCACATTTGTGTTTTATTCATGCAAAAAAACCCAGCTCAGTTTTGAAATGAAAATGCCTGAGTTGTCCGCCCCCTCGTCAGCCACTGTATTCCAATACTGCAGGGAAGGTTTTCAGAATCCATTTTCTGGAACATGACTATATAATTCAGGATGTAACTACTTCTGTCTGAGAAGCTCTTACCTACACCATTCATCCCAGAGTAGAGTCTGGGCCCATGCTAGAATGGGGTGTGATTAGAGAAATGGAGAATAGACAAAAGCAAACGTTATTTAAACCTAAGGCTTCTTAAATATTTGTTATCACCTGAGTGAGTTAAGTGTATAGGATGATTTTAAAAGATTCGAAATCTAGTTTTTCCCCCCATACAAAAAAAATAAGTCAAGACTTTGTTTCATTTTAAGATGCACCATTTTTCTAATGTCTGAAGTATAAATGTATACATTTAATTATACTTTCCTGAAAATATTACATTAAGTCAATTATATATTTTATACTTGATGCCATCTTAGAAATGAAATTTTAAAAAAATCAGTAAAGTCAGACAGTTGAGTTTTATATATATATATATTTAGTAGTCTATATATGTATATGACTACTAACTATTATTACATTTTCTTTAGGATTCCTATAAACCAGAGTTAAAAAGGTGAAATGATCATTGGATAATTCTTATTATAAAACAGATGGTTTCAAACTATTTTTTAATTAAATTTATTGGGGTGACACTCGTTAGTAAAATTATATAGGTTTCAAGCATACAATTCTATAATATATCATCTATATTACATTGTGTGTTCCCCACCTAGGAGAATAAGTTCTCCTTCTGTCACCATATATTTGACCCTCTTTACCTTCTTTTACCACCCCCTCCCCCTCTACCCTATGATAACCACTAAACTGTTGTCTATGTCTATGAGTTTTTGTTTCTTTACTTTTGACTAGTTTCTTTGTTGGTTTCAGTTTTATATCCCACATATGAGTACAGTAATATGGTTCTCGATTTTTTTCTGTGACTTATTTCACTTAGCACGATAATCTCAAGATCCATCCATGTTGTCACAAATGGCAGTATTTCACTTTTTCTTATGGCTGAATAATATTATATTGTGTATAGTCTTCTTTATCCATTCATCTACTGAAGGACACTTTGGTTGTATCCATGTCTTGGCCACTGTGAATAATGCTCCAATGAACATAGGGGATAAATGTTTTCAGATTTTTGGGGCAGGTACCCAGAAGAGGGATTGCTGGGTTGTGTGGTAATTCTATTCTTAATTTTTTGAGGAACCTCCATACTGTTTTCCACAATGGCTGTACTAATTTACACTCTCACCAGCAGTATATGAAGTTTCCTTTTACCAGAGACTCTCCAACACTTATTTTTATTTGTCTTGTTGATAATAGCCATTCTAACTGGTGTAAAGTGGTATGTCATTGTGGTTTTGATTTGCATTTCCCTAATAGTGAAGTTGAGCCTTTTTTCATGTATCTGTTGGGCATTTGTATCTAAATCTAAGAAGCGAAGGAACTTAAAATATATTTATGAGAATATCAAAGTTTTCTAAAATTTGAGAGTTCTTGTAAGATGATGTAAATGAAAGTAGAATGATGTAAGCTAGAACATAATAGATAAATAACCTTAATGGAATAATTGAGACTCTGCCCCTTATAAAGACAGATAGTAGTACAGCTTAGACATTGCTCTGATTTGTGTTTGGTCTTTTTATTTATTTTTAAAAATTTAGACCAGATTTATTGTTAGATTGGGCTGTCATTTTGCCAAACAAATGAAACTGGACTTGATTATGTGATGAAAAGTCATCACATTTTAAGTGGTCCCTTATGTTTTAATTTTCCTTTATTATACTCTCCTGCTCATTTCATACGTATTTTATGCTCATGCTATCACGATGTCTGCTCCCCTTTCCACCCTTGCCCTCCATGGTGTTGCAGAGGAGGCAGGGCTCATGTTTTATTCTACATGACCACTGTCTCTTGCAGAGATTATTTGGCCATGAGTAGTCCTCTTAATCAAGGAGAGTCCATTCATAAATTATGTCCTTAGATGTACTGCAAAGAAATGATTTGACATTCCAATGCATTACTCTGTTAAAATATTTTAAAATCTAGGGATCCAGCTTAATTTCAATAACTAAACACATACGTGTATGTTTGATGCATTTTACTCCCAAAGCATCCATTAAAGTGATAGTAAAGGGAGAAAAAGGTATAAACATGTAGTAATATAGTCTTTGTGTATGTGTGCGTGTGCATGTCAAGCCAAATTATTTCTGTCTATTTCTGAATGCCAGAAAATAAATGGAAGAGTTGCTGAATAATGAATAGAATGAAGAGGGATGTAACCAGTAGAGAACTCTAACCTGCTTTGCAGAAGGTCAGAGAGGCTCTGAATATAGAAACTCCAGGTATGACAGAGAGTAACAGATAGAAAGCCGGGCACAATCTAATGGAATGGGTGGGGAGGAAATTCATGGCAAAATTTGTGGTCCATTCAGTGCTACAAGTTTCTACTTCTCTGATCCTTTTCAAATTAACCTTGATGTAAGGAGTGAAGTATACATGTAAATATTTTTTCTCAAATTGCTACCCAGTTGTCCTCTTATAATAGTTCACTGTCCAAATCATCAATGATTTCTAGACTCTCTTTGCTGTTATACTGATTGTTGTATTCATGTACCAATATTACCAGTTTTAAAAATTGGTAAGATTAGTTTCTTCTTATGGCTATTTATTTTCAAAGAGTTTCTGACCATTTTTGCTTGATTATTTTTCCATTTGAAGCCTATAATCAGTTTTTTTTAGTTACAAAGAAACAACACAAAACAAAAATCGTTCCTATGTTTATTAGATTGTTTTAGGTTTACAAATTGTCTTAGAAAAAAATTAATGTATTTTTGATGTTAATCTTTCCTATCCAAGCATATAGCCTATTTTTCCATTTGTTCAAATCGAGTTAACATGATGGTTCTGTTACTTACAGTCAAAAAACAGATAACAACAAATACATATTGATTATAGTATCATTTAATAAAATCATTTATTATAGTATCATTTAATAAAAAATTTTAACTTTATTCTAATATTTAAGGATATATAAGATTATATAATTGAATCTTACAACAACTTGCTCAATGCAGTAGATTTTGTCAAACCTTAGGTCAAGTTTATTTCTTGTTTAGCATTTATCTCTATAGGCAATGAATTTGACATAAAAGTCTAAGAAAATAAGTATATCAAATATTTATCCATTTTTATGTATTTTAATTTTAATACCAATCCAGTAGATTATTTATAGTATTTATTCATTAACTCATTAACTGCATATGAGTCTTAAAAATTAAATGTAAAGAAGTACAGAACCCTGATCATCATTTCACCATTTATTTTATTTTATTTTATTTTATTTTATTTTATTTTATTTTATTTATTTTATTTTATTTTATTTTATTATTATATATTTTTCCCATTTAGGGATCTTTATAGCAAATTTCCTGAAAGAAAAAAGTTGTTTGCACACAGATACTGCCTCTACTCCCTCACTTTTTTTTAAACTTTTTTATTATTATTACTATTATTATTATTAATTACAGATGTACAAAACAATGCAATAGTTATTTTTTTCACCCATACAAAGTGACTCCCCCCCCTACCCCCCCACCCCTGATATCATACATAACTATTACAATGCCATTGACTCCATCCCCACACTATATTCTACATCCCATGACTATATATGTGTTAAATTATAGTTGACATATAATATTATTCAGCGGCAGCTTCAGATGTACAGTGTAGTGGTAAGGCCACTACACCGTCCATGAAGTGGTCTCCCTAAAAAGACATGAGTCCTTCTGTTCCCCTAAAAAAAAAGTATTTACAACCTTATTGATTATATTCCCTAAACTATCTCTTCCATCTCTGCAGTAGTATTGTAGTTATCAGTTTATGTTGCATTTGTATTTGAAAACATCTTTCTGGCTTACATTCCCTGCCACATCAGTAAAATTCCCATTGAATAAAGGTCATCAGTGATACCCACATTGTTCACTTGTGATGGCCCATAGAGGCCTGCAGGGTCCCTGACCAGCTTTTCCAATTCACTAAACAGTTGTCTCTCTCACCCACTGTGCTAGAGCCACACTAGTCCTCGAAAAGTCCCTGGAACAGATGAAGCTGTCACCTACCTCATGTGCTTCTTGCTTAGTTTCCTCTACCTAAAATACTTGCCCTATTTTTCCTTTCATAACTGACTTTTCCCGTCTTCCAGCACTCAGTTTAAATATCTTCTAAAACAGTTTTCACTGATCAGTCACCACATGAAAGGAGATACCACCTTCTCATTCATGCATTTTGCTGGAATCTTAATCATTCCCCTTATAATTGTTATCATCTTTGCTCCCAGTGTATTCTTTTAGTCATCATTGCATTTTCATCACCAAGCAAAGTAACTATTAGCATTACTTTCTCAAATAGTATTTTTGCATAAATCAATAAATATACATCTGCTCAGTTGAGAGCTTATATGTCTTTATCATGTAAGAAAAAAAAAGTGATAGTTTAAGAAACATGCCTAAATTTAATAGATCTCACTTAAGTATACATTTCTTGACAACCTGTAGAGATCTAAACTAATTTTAAGAATGCTGCCCCTTGCTCTCTGTGGAGATCTTTAAACAGATTATTTTATAATCTATAGAATGAAAATAATTATGTTATAGAGTGCACTTGTGTTTGCTACATAAAACACTTGCCACTTTAACCAGATATGGAAGAGGCTGTTTAAAAAAGAAAATCTAAGGCATTGTCAATGCTATTAACTGTTATTTTTAAATGAATTAACATCATTTTCTTAGCTATTTGTCTCCATTTCCCTGCATTCTGTTTAATCACAACAGTTAGTATTTGACCATGCCAACCTCGAGTTAGAAAATCTAAGGCATTGTCAATACTATTAACTGTTATTTTAAAATGAATTAACATCATTTTCTTAGCTATTTGTCTCCATTTCCCTGCATTCTGTTTAATCACAACAGTTAGTATTTGACCATGACAACTTCGAGTTAGAAAGAAGGAAAGAAAAATAAGAACTCTCTATAGTTTGTATGCAGTGTTAAAAATATGGCCTAAAAACTCCAAAAGACTTCTATTAAACTTTATCTGAAAAATACTGTGGTTTATTTTAAGGGAACTTCCTTTCACTTTTCCTCCCTGCAACCCTCAGTAGATTCATGACTTTTCAAAAGCTGTTTTAGTTCAGAGGTAAGGTGGAGAGGCTGAATGCCTGAAAAGAAGATGACCCAGCTACCAATGAAAGGTGGGACAACACAGCGTGAGAATAAGCAGATGGCAGAGCTCAAGGCCTGAGACATGGTGAAGAAAGGGGAAAAAATTACAGAGGGCACCGGGACTAATGCCTCAAGATTTCAAAGATGTTGCTTTCATCATGGGCTGCAAGAGAGAAAGAAAAAAGGATTGAAGTTTAAAGCATCTCAAAATTTCTGTTGCTCATGAAACCCTGCCTTCCATCTTTTGATTTGACTGCTGACAGCAGTGCATTTTCAGGATCACGGAGGGTGCTTAAGATCACAAACTCAATATAACTACTATGTTTCTTAACACTTAAAAAATTGAAATTTTTTTCAGAGAAAACCATTGATTTCTGCATTACTTTTTAACACCTGACACTTTCCATTTGCTAATCTCCTTCTGTGGAAAAGAAAAACCCTGGGACAGGAGTGAAGCTATATAATATCAAATGAAAAAGATGGTGGGTGAGTAGTGAGCTAATAGAAAGGGGCCCCTTGCATGTGCAAAGCTAATAATATGTCTCAGCCATAGAAAGTGAAGACCAGGCAAGACATTTGCCTTTTCTCTCCCAATTAATATCATCAAAAGAATAAGATTTAGCTAATATTAGACTGGGAAGCATAAAATCAGTGCCAATTCTGACTGTTGTATCCCAACATAGTCAGTCCTTGCCATTTAAATTGTTGCATCTGTTCACATCCTTTTTACTCCTTGATAATAGGACAAATTCTATATAAATCATGGATAATTGAAAGGCAAAATGGTACAGTTAGGCCACTCGAGAGTAAATCTCTATGCAATCCCTCCTTCCCTAGGCTTGTGAGTAGGGAAAATTGAGTATTTTAAGATAGTGTTGATTTTAAATAGGGCTGGTTGGGATAGCTCTTTTTTTTGCTCCCTTTTGCATTTTTCATGAGAAATGACAGGGACTGAGGTATCTCTTTCTTGGAGTGAATACCTTCGAGGGCCAAGCATGAACCAGATGAAAATAATTAAAGAAAATAACAAAGGGGATAATGAGAATGCTTGGCGTATCTATATTGTAGTTCAGTTCAGCAGACAGAAGACCAGATAATCCTGCCCCCAAAACAATGTGTGAGCACATGAGTATCTTATATCTGAGATTGCTCAGAAAATATTATCATCATGGGATACAGCATGGGGTGTGAGAGGTTTAGGGTTCTAATTTAAATAGGATTGACCTTCACTTCAGATCGCCCCACTCATTTCATTTTGCTATAGCATACTCATATATATGCTTAACATTGTTGTGCTACTCTTTTTGTCTGTATGTTTTATTGGGAAAGAGAAGTGGATAACTACTTTGTTTTTGTTGCATTCTACTGATTATTGAAGTAAGCAGAAAATGAATGCACTTTATTAACAACGTAATTGTATGTTTATTAGCTATTTATCCTTTGCTTCATAGTGAAAAAACCTCCATTGTTAGGAGTATTTTTTATTCATCATTTTAAGTCCTACTTATAATATGCTTAGTGCTCTGGAGTCTGTTTTGTGAACTTAATTATTACCACATTAGCATATGCTTAGGAGTTACAGTTCTCAGAATCCCCTTCTCTGTATAGTTCTAGGTTATATTTAGCCAAAAATACAACTTGGGCTTGACAAGTGAAATTGCAGTAGAAGCCATTACGAAGTTACAGTCATCAGATATGGTGTTAGTAGGTTCCATCTTCTAGCTTGTCTTCCCAATGCTTGGTCCTGGTAACAAAAAGAAATCTTAAGCTATTACCAAGTGTTTGGTTGAATTTTGTAGGAAGAAAATACCTTCCAAAGATCCCTGCATGAATTCTCTCTCCCACCATAGTGTTACCGATTTGGCAGCCGATACCATTGTTTCTTCAACTTTCCTATAAGTTCTGACCTGTCCACACAGACTGGAGCTTCAGATGTCATGGTTAGTGATTCCCTGTGGTCCTTTGACATGCCCCTTTTCCAGAACTTAACTTCCTCAGCTTCTCTTATATTTCTGTACATTGTAATTCTTGCAGCAAACTACCTGTTTGCACAGTATTTTTTATGGCTGTGACTTCCTGACTGAGCCCTAACTGATAGATTTTGTGTGTTAGTTCCAAGGGGGCAGACCTTTACTTAAGGCTGTGACTCTGGAATGTATTGTTTGATATGATTAGATTTAAAGGTATTAATACCTTTGCCAGTCAGTGGTAAGTAGAACATTTGAAGTCCATTGTACTTAGTGCAAAATAATTACTGAAGTTATCACTTTTAATTATTTAGAGTCGAGTGCCTATAAGACACAAGGTTTTCGATGGCTGCACAGCTGCTGCCATTGAAATTATAGTAGAAATAAACAGCATTAAGACAGCCAGGTTATAAGTGTACCAGAAAGCTTGAAGTAAGAAAAATGATGAACTCAGTACTTCACATTCCTAGCCAAAGACTAGAGTAAGCAACTAACAAATTTCTGTTGCTCCTGAAAGAAACCCTTATGTCTTGTAATCACAGGTTTAATATTTATGAAAACCAAACCTAAATCTGTCCTTGTGGGTAGATAAATTATACTGTAAATTAAAATTACAGCCTTGAAAGGTCTCTTGTTAAATTTAGGGTATTGCTCAGCAAACAGTGACGTCCAGAATATGGGATTTGGGGGCATAAGGCCAGATTACAATAAAGTTTGACATTCAAATCCTGAAAAATCTTTGATAGTGTGCCCTTGCAAGAAGAGGGTAACCAACCCTTGTCTAAATAATCTGTAATGACCCTTACATGTAAGTAAGTAAATTTGGGGAGCTATAGTAGGCTGAAAAATGTCCTCCAATGATATAAAATCCTAATCCCTGGTACCTGTGAATGTTACCTTATTTGGAAAAATGGTCTTTGCAGATGTGATTAAATTAAGGATGTTGAAATGAGGAGATAATCCAGGATTATCTGGGTGGGCCTCAAATGCCATTGTATCACAAGTGCCCTTATAAGAGAGAGGTACAGTGAGACACCATACCACACAGAAAGAGAGGAGAGTATGATGTGAAAACAGAGGCAGAGGTTGGAATGGTTCAGCCACAAGCCAAGGAATGCCAGCTTTCACCAGAAGCTGAAAGAAGCAAGGAATGGATTATCTTTGAGACTCTCCAAAGGGAGCAGGACACTGATTTTGGCCATGGACCTGACTTTGTACTTCTGGTCTCCAGGACTGTGAGAAATAGATTTCTGTTGCTTTAATCCACCAAGTTTGTGGTAATTTATTATTATTTTTTTTCTACAGCAGCCTTAGGACACTAATAGAATAGAAAATGCTGCACTTCCGCAAGACACTCTCCTAGCTCCTCCATGGCCTCTAGGCCTCTGAACAGACTGAAATTCTCTTTGGCTTCAGGAGATTGACATCACAATGTCCTTAGTAAGAGTTATTGCATGTACCAAAATAATTGGAAGACTTTTACAGTTGAAATGGAATATATATGAGAACATATCTTAAAGGTGTTGGATTGGTGTACAAGGATGTGTTGTTGGAATGGACTGAATTCGTTTATATGAGGATATTAACTAGAAACTCTGGATTCAGTTAATTAACTTGAAAAACTTGTAGTGAATCTAACATTTTTCTTAGATTGGTTGAATGGAAACTGGACACAGAGGTGGACTATATTGAATTAAGTTGAGGTGTCAGAATTTACTTGATACATGGTAGAGAAATACATACTAAGGGTTAAGGAAATTGGGTGCCAGGGTGTATTTACTGTGTATGATGCACTCTGCTCTTCAGTCTTCTTCCATGTCCTCCAGAGGGCACAGAGGCTTTGACAAATGTGTTAGTAAGGGGAACACAGGCGTTCTGGAAGTGCTCTGTGGTGACTCTTACCTGTAGGTCAGAAATGATAGTGGGAGAAATTACCACTAAAATGGCACTCTAAATTCAGTAGGGATGAGATCCCAGCATGGTGGGAACCAAGTGGCAAGAGTTAACCTGCAGTGAAATGGTAGGCATGATGAGTGCATGGGCAGCAGGGCCAGTACAGATAATCAGAATGGTTTGATCTTCAGGAAACTTTGACTTTGACTAATTTACTCTGGTGTCTGTATTGCTGAAATAGATGGGCAGCCTACCATAGCCTTTTATTTGATTTGTGTAAGTAGAAGCATTCTAACTCTGGTGAAAACAAACAAACAAACAAAAAATACAGAATACTGTGAAGGCCTCTTAACCAATACCCAGACTTGCGCTTGTAAAGAGATTAGGAGTCACCAGAAAATCTGTTTTCATTTTTTTCATCACCCTCTCCTTTAATAAAACATTAGTTGATAATGGTTAACCCCAAACCTTGACATGTAACTGTAGAATACTGGAGGGGAAGCAGGAGTACATTTAGAGAACCAACATTTCTTATCTATCACATAAGGAAAAATCTATGCAGGAAGTATGAATTCTTCTTGGCAAGGAACTAAACACTAAAGATGGATAAAAAGACATACAGGATGCTTTGTATCTTCTTTCGAGAAGAGGGTTACTGTATTTTTGTTCTTATGAGGTATAGTTGCACTATTTTAGAGAAGCCATGATTTTGCTATGTTTTTACTTAGAGGTAAGTATGATTAAAAGATGTACTTAAAGACATCAAGTTGACAAGTCTTTACTACTACTGTCCGAAGCTAAGGAGGACATTTTCTTTCCTTATTGGTTTCAGGTTAGAGTTGGACAAGAGAGAAATCTGTATGAGATTGTAGGATGTGAGTATAGCAAAAGCCATTGTTCTCAGAAAGTTGTGGCTGTCAGAAAAATATGTACAGATAGATGCCTGGCAGTCTCTAGGTTCCAAATCATCTTCCCAACTACCAGACTAGTCAAATGCTAGTAGCCTCTAGAACTGGAGATGAGAGCTTCTGAAGATCTCTCCATGAGCTCTCCTTTTGTGGGTCCACTTCAGCAGCCTGAAAAGCATGGTTGCTGGAATTGTCCTACAAGCCTTGTGTTGCCCAGTCAAGCCAGTGTACTGTCTGTGATGGAGAGTGACTTTGTTTCTCAAACTCCTGTCTTCCAGACCTCAGCTTCTCCAGCAATACTTTCCTCTTTCCCCAAAATAGATTTCACTGTCTCTTTTCCTGACTGAACATTCACTGATATAAATAGTATTTTAATGATATTTAATGATACTATATTTATTATTTATTCTATTATGCTGTGAAGTAATTTTCACATGGACCATCATTATCACATACTCACAAAATGCAATAGATATTAAAACTGTGCCCTCAAAGTGGTGACCAACCCATAAAAGTGCTTGTCAGCAAGTAGAAAAATATACTGTTAATGCAAATTATATCTATATTTTTATAGATTATGATTTTTCCTAGTGACATCCTGCAAATATCAGCTACATAATTAGATAATTAGTGGTTGCTTGATATTTGGAAATCCACTAATCAGTCTTTTACTACTTTTAACTGCTGTGATTTCAGATATTCTTTCGAGTCATGTAAATGGTGTATGAGTTTGATGGTAAAACTCCCACTTCCAAGACTGTGAATTATGCTAAAGTTCAATGGTAGATTTTATTTACTTATAAGTTAAATTCCTAATTCTTTTGAATGTTGAAAGCTAACCTACCCCTACCATACAACTATTCAATAGAGGAATCACTAAAACAACAACAACAAAAAAACATTAAAAAAAAAGAAAAGCATTAACGGGGTCTGCAAAAACAAATAAGCAAACAAGCAAAGAAATCAATACTTTAAAAATATTAAAAATTACTGTATACAATGGTGGTTTCCAAATGACTTAGAATTATTGTTTTGTTTTCCCTTTAAAAAGCAGGGGGTCTTAGTTCTCTTGGTCTTAGGCATAAAAACTCTGCTTATCTTTGATGTTTTCATAATGCTGGCCATATTGTATTTAATATTTTGCTTTCCTAAAATCATCTTGGAGAGTAATATCTACTACAAAGGTCATGGCTTTAGAAGATGCATGAAGTGAAGTGAGTGGCACAGAACAGTAGGTAGTAAAACATCATACAAGTCAATGAACAACAAGGTCAATTGCTTCATATCTACTTGTGGTTCAACACAGCTGGAGTGCAAAAATCATAATGCTTGACTGGCATTTTGCAGCAGTGTAATGTGGAATAATAAGGGAGCTGAAATCATCAGTTTATAAAAACTGTTAGTCTGACTAGGCAAACAAAGAACAAACAGGCAAGTTGTCAAAAGAAAGACCAGGAAAAATCCATGTGAGGAATACAAGAATGGAATACAAAAGTGCATGCCCCACACTCCTTTAAACAACAGACCTGGAATACTAAAGTTGCTGTTAAGTTCTGATTTAAACTAGTATTGAACTTTCTTTAAAAACATCAAATTTTACTTTCTGCCATTGTCAATCCTGTGAGTACAAGTAGGACTTTTAGATATTGTTAATCTGAATACAAATTTTACTTGAGGAATGGTCATAAAAACTTTATCTAGTAAATGCTATGATATTAGTATTTCTTATAGCACATATTTCAGGACAAATCTCCAATAGCAAGGGGTTTTGTTATGTTGTATTTTTTTGTTTTGTTTTGTTTTTCTCTGTGAAACCAGTTACACTAACATGTGCAATTACAAATACATAAATTAATGTAAACTTTAGGAAAGAGAATGTGTGAGATACGGAGGTTATGTAGTGTTGCAAAAAAATAAAATGGCTTCAACATTGAGAAAGTGAGTCAGCTGTTAATTAAGGTATCTCCTTCCTTTCTCTGATGTTTCCAAAGTATTTAGGTATATACTTTGGTGTTTTAAACCACCAGCTTAGCCCTGATGACCAGAGAAGCAAATTGCCTGTAGATATCAGTGAGACATTTACTTTCTCTAACAACTGAAGTGAAGTGCCCAGGATGCTTTTTTCTAAAGCAAATACTCATAAGGTACACATATTTTTCAAGGAGTCAGAACTCCCCTTTACCCCCAATCAGTGCTGACTATACACACCTGAGCTGCAGAGTCAATTACAAAAACATTAAAATAGAGGGTGCTCAGCTAATGATACGTAATGCCGAGGTGTAACTCTGCTTTTGTCTTCTTGGCACATTTGCTTTTTGAAGTGAAAAAATCAATTAAGATGACTAGCAAAACACACCACAGACATTTGGAAAGAGGCGTTTTCTTCTCTTTAATATGTTTTAGAGAGCATCCCAGTCATTAATTAAGTCATATTCAGTAAGCTTCTCATATTAATTGTCTCCTTTTCACCTTTACGGGTGAGGAGATTGACTATCATTATTTAAAACCCATTTGTCTTTTTCAGAGACATTCAGAGAATGCCATGTGGGTGGACATCTGTTTTGGATCTCCTCTGAAAAGAGGTTCTCAAGTATTCAATAAAACGAGAGAATTGCCACAATACATTCTAAAAGTTTATGCCCATAGATTGGACTTGGATCTATCATCCATCTTCATAGGAATTGGAAACATTAAAATACATTTTCCAATTCTTAGAGTGATCTGCGAAAGACAAAGTAAAAATACAGATCCCAGCAGAGTTGGCGTATACCCATCCCCTCAAAATACACACACACGCACACACATGCACACACACACATACACACACATGGTATTTATTTAAGAGAAAGAAGGATGACAATTGTACAGAAAAGATATGAAATGGTAACTATAGACTTATGATGATTCTATTATGATTTTTCAACTTCACAGTGGTCCAAAAGGATATGTATTCAGTAGAAGCCATACTTTGAATTTTAGTCTTTTCCCAGGCTAATGATATGTGGTAGAATACTCTGTCATGACGCTGGGCGGCAGGTCCCAGTCAGTCATGTGATCACAAGGGTAAAAAAGTGATACCCTAAAATGTACTATGTTGCCATATTTTTTTGGATATTATTTTGTGTTTTTGCATCTCATCATATTTACAAAACCCTTACCTGTGTCTCCTACTTCTGGTGAGAAGAATAAAAGGAAGGTGATTACTCTTGCTAATAATATCCTGATAAAACTCAGGATACGTGACAAAGTATAGGGTAATGTAAGTGTTCAGAGCATGTGTAAGGTAGTCTAGACTAAGCTGCAATGTTTGGTAGGTTGTTAGGTGTATTAAATGTGTTTTCAACTTATCAGAGTTTCAACTTGCAGTGGGTTTATTGGGAAGTAACCCTATTGTAAGTTGAGGGACATCTATATTTCTATTTTCATGGAAAAATTTTAGTAATTCTATCTTAAATCTTATTTTAATACTTAACAAATTAATGTCCAGTTGCATAAGTAAGAGAATGGAATCAATCTCCTGGAGAGAATAAATGACAAGCCCTTAATCAGCTCTTTGCATTGTGACCAATGCATTAGTAATATTGTATGTTAGAAGTATGCATAAATAATAAAACATGATAAAATATCAAGCTCATTTTCCATTTATATTCATAATTCTTACTTACTTTCATTCTATTTGTTCCTCAACCAAATGTAATTTCATTCCCTCTCTGCAGTTTTAGTATAATTTTCATGACTTGTATAAATAGCAGCAATTTGTAGAATGTAAGTTGTGTTTTAATTTCAAGTTGATCACTCCAAAAATAGGTAGGCTATGGTCTTTCTCCACTTCCCTATTTATCAGAATTATGTAAATAATGGATTTTACTATAAGAAGGTGTTTTCACTGGTTTTCCAGCAAATAAGATGTTTCAACCTTTGCCTAAATGATTCTTTCTCTTTGTACAAAAATTGATTATTTTTGCCGTAAGGGTATTTTAGATATGATATCAGGGCTGTGGAGAGAGGGGAGGGATAGAATAAGAAAACAATTTATATAACTTTGGATTTCTATCAGTAAGAGACAAGCTGCATAAAAGTAAGTTTCCAAAGTTAGGGGAGGTCTAGTTTACTCAGTTGAGAAAAACTGGAACCAATCAAAATTTCCTTTAAAAACTGGTATTTTTTTGGTGTTATAATGATCTCATGTGCAGGGTATCTAGAAGCATTTTAGATGCATTAAGTTAGAAAAGGTTTTCTCTCCCTTGGGAAATAATAACCTCAATGGAAAACAGGCATATCTTCCTTTAGCTGCTGGGATGGAGAGCATCAGACAAACTCTGTTCTCATTCTGTCTTGCAGCACAAGCTAGATTCCTGACAAACTGACAGGCTGCCCAAAGGCCTGTATGCCCTTCTTCCCTGCAGATGATGCCCGCCCCCATGTGATTTGATATGGGAGCTATATCTAAAAACCAGATGGAGAAAGTCAGGAAATAAGATAATGAAGGTTTTTCTGGTCATTGAATCCTTGCTGAGGGAAGAGATCCGCTATTTAACAGGACTTGTTTGAAATGCTTGGCAATGAATCCTATTATGTGAGAAGGAAGATTCTTATCCGGTTGTGCTGTTTGTAAATGTGGTCCCTGAAATTTTGGAACAGAAACATAAAAGGTGCTGCCTAAATGATTTGGTAGAATGTAATCTTCACTTTTTTCTTTTCTTTTGAGAAGAATATATCTCTGACTAAATAGTTTTGGCCTTTTGAACATATTGCTGATGTTTGTATTCTCCAGCTTCTTTTGTCCTTTCTGTAAAAACAGCCAAAGAAAAATATGAATTTTTAACATTTTTTCCTTTAAACTCTGTTTAGTAAGTTAATGTTTCTTTTTATATAGTGCCTTTAAGGTTCTTGTTTTCATAGTTATAACTTGACTCTAATTGGAAGAGTAATATGTATATAAAAGTGTAGATATCTTGTAGTGATCGCTATTGTAAAGAATGACTATCTGAGCAGAGAGGGGAAAGGTTATATAATATGCTGTTTAGAAATGGCATTTTGGGTGTTTCAGGACTGATGTAGGTGAAGGTTTTGAGGCCCTGAACGAAGCATGTGAACCTGAGACCTTCACAGAGAGGCATGGAGTAGTACTGTGTGGATCTCTGAAACTGATCTCATTCTAGCCTGATCTTTTTGTGCGTCCTGTAGTCTCCAATTAACTTACAAAGGGAAGTGTCCCCATTTTTGTTTTTAAAGATGCCAATAATGGCTTCAGAAGAAACTTTAAAAAAAAAAAATAAGGGTTCTCTTTCACTCACTGAGGCAGTAAAAAGCCTAAAAATTCTTTCTTTCAAGGCTTAGAGTTGTAATCTTTATTTCCATCACTGTGCATTTCTAAGCTGTGTTAGCTCCTGTGTGAGGGAGGCTGGATGTTTGATACCAGCCTCTCACCTGCTGTAGCTCACTCGTTCCTGTTCTTACCTTAGGAACTTTACACTTGACTTTGCCAATTGATTACTGCTCAGGTGTGTGTGTGTGTGCGTGTGTGTGTGTGTGTGTGTACACACGTGTATCTGCACGAGTTGAAAATACTAAAATGAAGTTGCAGTCTTTTAGAGGCATATCAAGTAGACTAAAAGCGAAAATGTAAGTTGTACACACTAGTCATCTCCTCGTGTCTTGTGAAAGTGCTGTCTTAGACTTGCACGGTTGTGTACTTTCTTTATAAAAAGAACACTTTTTTTAGATGGCAGCAGTAGACAGGCTGAAAACACCGTCTTTCACATATAACATCAGTTGTTGTCCTTATGGACAAGCTTATCAAATAATAGTCCATGTCCTCATCCCTCAGATCATTATGTCTTGGCAAACCTGTCTTACAGTTTCTCTTGCATGGCCAGTCCCTCTCCACCTGAACATAGTAGTTCCCAGACATATTGGGAGGAGCTTGTCACTTATTGAAGGTCCCATGATTTGGACTCAAAATCTATGTAAGTGCTGTTATTACTCATGTGTACTTCCAGGGGCTTTTTACTTTTCCTCATGGTCTTCACAAACATGACTTTCTATCATAGGCTGTGCTGATACTTGAGGGACTCTGCCTAAGGATTAATTGTTATGAGTTAAGTTGAGTTAATACAGAAATAAAAATACACACTAAACACTTTATTGTTTCCTTGTCTTTTAAGGCCCAAAGTTTTTACCATTATCAGTGATTAATTGGATAAATAAAATGAGTACGAATGTTTGTATTTGTCCCCACTGGAAACTAAAAATCCTCTCCAAATTCAAATGGCTGATATAGTGAACAAGTATGTTTTCAAATCCCTCAGGAAGCTTAAATTGGATTGTTAATGGCAGAGAAATTTTCCCCCAAAATGAAGCCAGCAGTTCCGTTTATAATTTATCAATTCCATTGTATTTCTAAACATAAACAGCCAAAGAGTTAATACAAATAAAAATTGCCTTTAAGCTTTGCTGAATATTTAAATAGCTTTTGATGAGGAATATTGAATGCAAATGCAGTATAAAGTTTGCAATTGTTCTGCAGTCAAGAATGACCTTTATAAAACTCCTTAAGTGATGTCAGGCTCTTGGTAAGAATTTTCAGCAGAGACAGCCAATTTCTAGTGTTCTTGATTCCATTATTTGGATAATTCTTTTTTTTTTAAGAATCACATTAACCAAATTATAAAATATTTAACTGCCTTTTCTTTTGGAAAAATTCAATTTTAGTGTCTGAAAACCAATTTTTGTTTTGATTCCTTGTTTCATAGATGACACCTAGGGTCACTGTGATGGACATGACCATAGTTAATTTGCTAATGTTAATGAGGATGCTGGATTTATTGCTTAATAATTCGATACAGTTTTTAGCTTATTACTAAATAAGATATTAATAGTTAGAGCCTTGGGATTGTATTAGCAGCTGTATTTGAATCCTTGCTTGATCTCTTATTATATGAGAGACTAGAATAAGTCTGGTTAATTCTCTTAATCCTCATTTGCCTCATCTGTAAAATAGGGATAAAAATAGCACTAACTTTATGGGTTTGTTATTAAATGGCCATTAAATTATTTCATTTGTTCACTCACTAAACACAAATTTTAAAATTGTTTTTGAAATTGTCTTCTCGGTGCTATTTCTGCCACACCTAAAGCTACCATTTTATTTCCCTCTATTTTCCAGTGCAGAACATCTTGAAAGGGTTTCTACATTTAAAGTCTTCTTCACATTAATGCTTATTCACAAAACTCTCTCTTTTTATCTCTTCTTCAGCCTGGTGCCTTTCCCAATCCCTGATATCAGGTTTTCTGATAGACTCCCAACCTCTTAAGGTATTGTTTCAATCTTCATGCCTCTTGCCTTGTCTGCCTTGTTGGCTACTGCCACTTCTCTTTGGAAGGCCCACTGTGATTTCTAGGGCATTGTTCTCTCAGACCAGGAATCGAACTGGGACCCTGTTGCTCAGAGCTCTCACTCCTGAGTGAGCTCTTAACCAACTAAGCCACTCAGCAGGCCCTACCTTCCCCTGCTTTAAAAAATTAGCATGCATCAGTGGTTTAAGAGAGCAGGTTCTTGAACCAAACAGCCTCCTAATCCTAGTTCTAGCACTTAACTAGCTGTATGACCCTCAGGAAGTTACTTCAAGTCTCTCCGCTTCTCATTCTGTGCAATGAACCTAATAACCATACCTACCTTTTGATATGTTTGCAGAATAAAATGAGCTAATGCATGGAAAACATTCAGAACAGTGACTGTCATGCATTTATTATTGTCTTTTCTTATACAATATAGTCTCGATCATTTATGTATAAAAAGAGAATTTAAAATTATCTACAATAAAATTTATCACTGAGTTATGGAGTATTTGCACTTTTTTTTTTCCTTTGCAATTTTCTACATGTTTCTTATTTTCTGCAATGAAAATATGTTCTAATAAAATAAGAAAACACCACATTTTACACAAATTGGTGGTCATCGAATGTAAGTTTCAAATGGGAACTACTAGTTTCTTAGCATTGTGCTTCATTTCTTATAACTTTCTTATAGAGATGGGCATATAAAAATCCATATTTAACAGAAACTATGTTCATTTCAAAGAACATATATGGAAACATTGAAAAACTACCCATTAAAACAAAACCCCCGGTGTTTCATTGTCAAAATAATAGCACCGAGTGTTGGCAATGTCCCAGATTGTCACAGCCCAGTGTGAGGGAAAAGATTTTAATTATCTGGATCAGAGATTCTTAGCTGCGTGTGGATATGAGATGGGTTGCAAATGAAACTCCCTGAAATTATATTCAAAATGTGGTATCACAGTACATTGTTCTAGCTCTCATCAGATTCTCAAAGTATTGTGATCCTCAAAACTTCCAAAGTATAAAAACTGCTCCCTTCATACTCATTCTTATTTAAATTCCATCATGATAACATATTTTCAGAAAATATTCAAGATACCAAACATCTTAATTCTGTATTTTCTTTTTAAAAGGAAGCTGTTATCAGATTATCAAGATTTTTATTTTGTATGTTTATGCAAGTTTCCAAATTTTCCATGAACCATATGTTAACCTTCAGATGAGAAAAAGTTATTTAAACACAAAATGCAGTATTTAGCAGTATATTTCAATTTTTTTTTTTTTTTCCTGAGGGCAGCGTCATCGGCCCTCATATGTGGGACCTGAACCAGGGCTGCTGGTTTCCCAAGCCAGCGCTTAACCACCGCGCCACTCGGCCAACCCAGTATATTTCAATTTTTACAGGCCTTTCTTTCCTCTTTCCCTTCCCACCTCAGATGAAAGGGACTTGGGTGAAATTCTCAAACTTATAAAAGATAAATGAGGTGCAAACACTGGCAAATTGATTGTCTGTGTCTTCTGTCACCTACCGTCTCCAGGCTGTACTAACTTCCCTTTTGTGCTGCCTACATCCTGGGGTTTAGATGGGCATGCTGCTCCTTAACAAGCCACAGGTCTCATTGTGCTTCTTGATGAGGAATATGGGCTCTGGAGCCAAGGTACCTGATGTATTACCAGGTCCACCAATATTTAGCTCATTGTTCTGTTTCTTTATCTGAAAAATGGTAGTAATAATAGTACTTACCTAATAAAGCTATGATTATTAACAGAATAAATGTAAATAAAGTGCTAAAAACAGTCAGTGTCTGAACATTGTAAGAACTTAAAGAACATCCTCTTTGTCTTCCTCCTTGTATCCTACCTCTAAGGGTAGCATATTATTACAATCTTTATGTTTCCATTTTATCTCTTCATCTCCTCCATAAAAATGCACTTATTTTTCTGTAGCTCAAGTAAAGAAATAGAGACATCTTCTGAGGTAGACATCATAGAAAAAGATAATTTGACAAAAAAAAATGTTATGATGAACATAAAACACAAAGCTGCAAACTTGCACATATGAACGACCCAGCTACTGAATCATTCCAAAAAAAGAAGCATCTCCAAATGTTGCAGAATTCCATTATGAATTTTGTAGAATGTTATTATGTCATGAAATATACATCTTTTTCATTTTCCTTTTGACACATGCAGATTAAGAAGCTCCTGGTGTGATTGCATTTATGGAAAAGTTGATGGCTGGGTGTTAAAATGTGAAAAGTTACAGCGATTCTTTAAGAAGAAAAAAGGCTTCAGAATACTGAAGAGAGAAGACAGCATGAATATCGACTGGCAGCCATAACTTTTATTTTCCTATCTTATCTTTGACAAAAATATCACATGCTGAAAATGGTACTGACAAAGGATACAGAAAGGCCAAATTGTGCATTTCTTTGACAGAATAGTACATGCAAATAATGGGCTTTTTCTACAGCCTCTCAGTTTACGTTAGTTTTGAAAACATATCATGCACAACTCATGAATATTCTGGTAGTTAGAACATACTGATGTATGAGTTTTGTAAATGGTCACAGGTGCAGATTTTTGCTTGAGCAATCACATTGCTGTGATTGGAAACACTATGCATATAAGAGAAGGGACAAGGTGATAACGGTTTTGTGTATGTGTGGAGAGTGAATCTTTATAGTTTACTCACAGTTTACATGTAAATTGCAGTGACACTGAATTTGGTATCTAAAATAAAAAAAGGAAATAAAAATGTTTGTCAGGTGCTTTTACTCAAATTTTGGAGGAATATTCACATGCATATTAGAGAATGCATATTTCAATAGTTTTGCAGTTGGCAAATGAGTATACATATATAATATGTAAGGATTTTGGTACTTTGAATACTAGCTTTACTCTGATGGAATCCAGACAGGCTTGCATCTGGTCAGTATTGACTGGCAAGATCTCCCAAGAAAAGGCAGTGAGAAACATACGGTTATTTGGAGGACCATTAGAAGTGTACCTACAGGTAGGAGGTACTTGGCATATAGTCGTGTATGCACTTAACATTTTGGAATAGAATTTCTGGTTCAGTTTATTTCCAGATACTCTTCCTGAGGAAGATTTTTTGTATCTAATGCTCATTTGTGTTCCCAGAGAATTGGAGTTTATGGTTTTTATTACAGTTACAATGTAAATTTTTACAAACTCTGTTGTACTTGAAATGATACTTTCCCTCTAATAATACTAATAACTGTGTCTGCGAGGTGCTATAAACATATAAACAACTACTTTATGCATTATCAATAATCCTATTAAAAACTCTTTAAGGGCCAGCTGTGTGGCATGTTGGTTAATAGCTGGCTTGGGATGCCGGCTCTGAGTAGCAGGGCCCTGGTTTGGTTCCCACATATGAGGGCCAGTGACACTGCCCTCTACAGCTAAGCTGGTGAACAACAGCTCCACTGGAGCTGGGCTGCTGTGAGTTGCCGGCGACGGTGTAACTGCAGCCCCTGCTGTAGTGGGCTGCCATAGGCTATAGTGAGTGGCTAGCAGCCAGTGTGAACTGCCAAGAGTTGCAGTGAGGGGCCGTCCAGAGGCCAGCAACTGATCTGCCTCAGCCAGGAAGAGAGCAATGATGATACCAACATGGGCCAGTGAAGCAACGTCCTCCACAACTAGACTGAAGAACAAAAGGACAGCAACTTGTCTGTTCCCCTTCCCCGGTTTCCCAACGCTGTTCCCCTCCCCCAATTCCCGAATAAAATCTTAAAAAAAACAAAACAAAACTCTTTAATATAGATAGTATTTAACACCATCTTTATTATTTTACATGAATATTTCCTGTGTAAGTAATTTATGACATAATGTCAGGTGGCATATTCTTGTTTTAGCATTTCTTGTTTGAAATAAAGTATAAGTACTCTTAAGAAAAAGTTATACTTGGGGGTTGAACTTATTAAAAATAATAAGTAATGCACATATCAAATAGTAAATATATAGAATGAATAATGAAACAGAGAACTTTGAGCTATCTTCAACAGTAAAAGCCTTTTTCATGTCAGCAGATATCATTGTCCTTTACTTTGCACATCAGCCTATGAGTCCTTGGTAGGTACTTGCTCCTCTGTTTAGGCTACAACAGTCACAGGTCTTCAGGAATTCAGTGTAATATTTCAGTACTCTCCCAACCCATATTGGCATTAGGCAGAGGCGTGTAGTATTTTTCAAGGTTCAAGTCTAGGAGATAAAACATTGCCTAATTTTTGGAAGGTGACCAGGAATTGCCTTTCCAGTCTATATGTGAGTCACCTGCCATCTTTCCTGTCCTCCAACACTGGCACGCTTCACCCATTTTGCGTTAGTTCAGCCTCCTGTGCCCTTAACTCCTGCCATCCTGGAAACCGTAGGCTATGCCTCCTAGTAGTCGCTGCTTCGGCTTACTCTCTACGTTAAGCACAAAGCTTCTCTGAATGTTCAAACCCAAAACAGTGAGTAGAGAGTGGCAAACTCTATTCATTTCCTGGAGAGTAGTTCCTTTTACTGGCAGTCGTTTCTGTCCCACACATCGTATTAATTTAGCTTGCTGTCTTTGTCACCAGCAAAGTATCAATTTAAGCATCTTTTTTGTAACTTCTGTTCCTCCAAAATCCAAACTGTTTCTTCTGGTATGTCTCATTAGGAAATCCATGTTATCTATGTATTTGCAATTTTACTGTGGCATTTTATTGTTTTTATTTTATAGATAAAGTAACTGGTTTAGAGAGTTTCTCATCTGAAAACAAAAACGTAGCAATAAATTATCTAATTTTGGGGACTCAAGAAGATTAAATTCATATAGTATATAAAGGGCTCTACAACAACTCAATAAATCTTAGCTATTGTTATTATTTTTATGTTCATTATTGAGGACCTAGATGAACCAGATTGCAAATGGCAGTGTTGGTATCAGTGGGTTCATTTCCACCATAATTCCCTTTTGTTGGAAACTACTTTTTTTTTTTTTTTTAATTTCTATCTGATGATACAAAACTATCAGGTAGCTGGGATAAGATGGACAGTGGGGCAACTATCTTCAACATATTTTAACACATTACTTGTGAAACATTAAAAATAAAATTTAAAAATGTGTTGGATTAAAATCAGTACCTAACATTTCAGCTGTTTCATAATCCCAGGGTAGATAAAAAATTTTTATTTGAAATCCAAAGGTCTTTCATTTGTTGTCTTTCGTTCCTGTAATCGGATTCAGTTACTAGAATGAAAGCTTGTGTGAAGTAGGACCTGCCATTGCCACGTAGCAGCTGCGATCTTAGTCAAGTTCACCTCTATGTTTAATTTCATCAAATGTAAAATAATGATTATTAAAATAGATCAGTATTAATTGAGCACTTGATAAGTGTGTTCTAAGTACTTCACATAGATTAACTCAGATAATGCTTTTGAGAGCCCTAGGGAGCATAGGTCTCAATCCTAGGTACGCATTAGAATCATAATGAGTTCTTATTAAATTAAAAAAAAAACAAGACTCTCAAGACGAATTGGGTGATGCTGACATGAGAATTTCTTTGTTTCCAAGGTGATTCCAGTGTGCAGCTCAGGTTCAGAAACATCAGAATAGGAATGAGTACTGGTAATATCCTATGTGGAGAGGCAGCGCACATTTCTTGGTGGTGCCTTCTTCCATCTTCAAAGCCAGCAACAGCTAGTCAGATCTTTACCACATTCATCACTGTGACAGTGACTTCTGCCTCTTATTTCCACTTTTAAGAATTCCTCAGCTATTCCATTATAATCTACCTGTTTTAAAGTCAGCTGGCTAGCAACCTTGAATTGCCCTTTGTATTGTGACAGAACATATCCATGGGTTCTTGGGGTTAAGATGTAGACATTTTGGGGTAGACATTTTTCTTCTTTGATGGTTCCTCCTCCTCTTAATGTCATGGTGCTCAAGGCTTAGTTGTCTTCTCTCTTCTGTCTTTCATTCTTTTGACACTCTCACCTTTAAAAACCTGAATTGTCATTTATACACCAAAGAGTCTCAAATTTATATCTCTAGCCCAAACTTTTTCTATCTTCCAAACAAGAATATCTACATACTTAATATCTATATTAGATATTAGTAGATATTTTTAACTCAATGTATTCCAAATGGGAATCTTGATGCATGCCCTCACCACACCTCCTCTAAATCTACTTCAGCCTATAACTTTCCCCATCTCATATGATGTCAGTCCCATTGGTTCTATTTCCTTATCCCAAATGACATTATGAAATGTCATCCTTGACTCTTGTCTTTCACAGTCTATCCTCAATCCATCAGTAAATCCTGTTGGCTAGATCTTCAGAATACAGGCTTACCTTGTAGAGATTCTTCTTTGTTAACATTTTCAGCAAAACAGCACCTCTTGATTTCTAAGTCAAACTTTGAAGAATGTATATATCGCTCAAAAAAATGTTCTTCAAATGAAGTTTATCTGGGAAAAAATATATCTACATCCCCGAAACCCAACTGAATAAGATGGTTAAAATTTTAACAACATATATTAACAAATATTTTGCCACACCATTTTAAATCACCATACTACCAAAATGATGTGTAAGAAAAATCTTGAACATATTCCAGATACAATTTATAAAATGTCAGAATCAGGTGGATACATTTAAAAAAATAATTTCAACAGAGTAAATGACCCCTCAGCTTTTTCTTGTGCACACCAGTGAAATTACTGACAAAACAAATCCTAGTCAATATCCATATGCATTGTTTGGTGGTCAGAAAGAATTTTACATACTGACATAATAATTTATGACTTGTATACAGGCTTTTTATTATGTTTTAGGTACTGTATTTTGGTAACACATTATGGTTTTAATAAATTAATGAAAAAGAGCATTTTAGCATAGCGAGTGTGACTTGCAGGAGTGGATTATTCATATTAAGAAGGCATTGCTCGTATACCTAGAATCTGACCACTTTTCTACACCTCCACTGCTTCTGCCTTGTATGAGCTGCCATTATTTCTGCTTGGGTTTACTGCAGTTAGCTTCCCAACAGGTCTTGCTATTTTTAACCCATCACCTCCACATATCTGTCTCTTCTCCTATACCTCCTCTGACCAATTCTTTGGAGTGGCTTTTCATGCTAGTAAGAGCCAAAGTCCCTACAATGATCTACAAGGACCCGAATTTACTTCTATCCCACCCTTGCCACGTGGACCTCTTCCACTTTTTCTCCTCTGGATAATTCTATTGTAGCCACAGAAAATTTCTCAATTCTCAAACACTCCTCACACTCTCTAACCTTAGACCTCTCTCTGGTCCTCCTGCCCCTGAGCCTAGAACACTCGTCTTCATGGCACCCTCTTGGTTAATGCTCATTCCTTCCATCTTTTTCTCACATCTCCCCATAATCATGAGGCTTACCATAACTTAACATAATTATGTAATATCACAACTTGCTTTCTCTACTGCCTCTACTCCTTATCTTCCTTTACCCACTTTATTTTGGGGAACAGTTTTCTAGTACCTTTTATTTTTTATTAAATTTCTTGGGGAGACAGCAGTTAATAAAATTATATATATTTCAAGTATAAAATGCTATGATATATTATTCTTTCTTATAGTATTTAACACTCTCTGTCATGCTATATAATTCACTTACGTGTTATGTTTATCACTTAATTCACTTACTTGTTATGTATAAGATCAGGTCCTTGAGGGCAGAGTTTTTTTGTTCATTGAGGAATATCAAGTACCTGTAACAGTGCCTGGTACATAGCTATGATCAACAAATAATTGTTGAATTAATGATTGGATTAATGCATGAATTTTCCCAAGTTTTATGATATTAGTGGAGCTATGTTTAAACACAAGCAGTCTGCTGATTTCTGAACCTGTACACTTAATATCTCTCTCTCTCTCTCTCTCTCTCTCTCTCTCTCTCTCTCTCTCTCTCTCTCTCTCTCTCTCTCTCTCTCTCTCTCTCTCTCTCTCTCTCTCTCTCTCTCTTTCCCTATTTAGACAGAGAGATACATATAAGTATTTTTTTAATATTACTTATTTAATTTTCAAAATATTATAATACAAATTATCAAACATTTTTAGGATGGAATGAGAAAAGCTTTTACTGTAGGAAGCTGTTTCAGCTTCAGAGTAACCATTTTGGAGATTAAGTTATTTATAAAGGACTTAAAACATCTTTTAAATACAGTTGGTGTTCAAAAGGGAAGTTATTGATATTTATTAAACATGAACAATGATAGTCATTAGGTTACTTTAAGAACTAAATTCTACAATCTATGTAGACATTATTGCAATGTTAGCTCACTTCCATTTCCCTCATACCCCTACTTTCAAATTCAACATACTGGAGTTTATAATCATCACAATTTTCATTTACTGTTTACTGTAAAAACATAGAATCAAGACAGTTACAGTTTCCTGTTGAAAAGTGAGTATAACTTAGTTGAAATTACATGGGTTACAGAGTCAACCAAAATCTCAGTTTTTCATTTATTAATTCCAGCATTCTCATCTATAAAACGGGTAATATTGCAAACCTTTTAGTATTGCTAACAAAATTCAAATTTCCTGCACTTGCGGGTATAGAAAAGTATGTCCATATTTTTGATCATTGCTTTTACTTAATACTGAGAAATTTTAAACATTATTTTTACCTTAAAGTAGTCATAGATACACTTTGGAATGAAAATGAAAATTACCATGCAACTTTAAGGAAAAGTACTGGAGATTTTGCCCTCTATAAATCTACTTCAATCATGTTTCCAGTGCTTCCTTGGAAAAAAATTTCACCCTCTTCTCTCTTCAGGAGTAATCCAAGGGGTGGGCAGGGGATATTTTGTGAAAGGCTAACTATTTAGAAGCATTTTACACAATGTCTGGCACATATCAGGTGTTCAGCCATTTTTAGTTCCCCAAGCCCACCTGTAAAGCTTCATAAAGTATTGAAATTGATCTCCGTCTTTGACTAGTCTTCAGTTCCTCTTCTCTAGTGCATAAATAGCAGCAGCCCTGGTCCAGAAAACTTAGGAGTTACTGAGATAATCACAATGCACAACATGTCCATTGGAGACCTCTTCTTGATGATCGTGTTTCTTTTCATTTGATGGAATATCTGCTATTTGGTACTCCATTCCTACCTACTGGAACTTTCTGTTTGTCCTTTCTGCTTTACTACCATTGCATTATTTCCTCCTTTGCTTAATTCACTTCTTTTGCATGTCTGGCATGCAATATCTGGCATGTCTGGCAAATCTGTTTGGCCTTCCTTTTGTTTTTCTTTTTTTGTTTTCCTTTTTCTGGGATGATTATTCTGAATATATGAAGACTGAGCTATTGAAAAGTGGGGATATTAATATTCATTTCTGAATAATTCAATTTAGTAGGTATTTGTATAGATGTTAAATAGGGATAAAGTAAATGACATTACTAATCAAAGAAAATTTCTCCTTAAAACATTTTTTTAAGTGAAGAATCATTTCCCAAATTATTTTTTAAAAGTTCAGATGACAATATATTCAATTCCCTTAAATACAGATATGTACACAGAGGGTGCCAAAAAAATGTACACACATTTTAAGAAAGGTAAAACCTGTGTTAAAATTGTAATAATATATACCGATAGCAAAAGATGAATGCAAGTCATGTGTATACGTTTTTTTGGCACTCCTGGTATAGATATTGTGTGTGAGTGTGTGTGTGTGTGTGTGTGTGTGTGTGTGTGTGTGTGTGTGTGTGAATCATTCAATATGGAAAGAAAGTAATGTTTAGCTCTTCAAAATTTGGGGGTATGGAATGTCAGTCTAAAAATTGGTCATTTCTGAAAGAAATGATTTTGAAAATTTTGCTGTCAGCGATAGTAAATGATGGACAGAAAGCTCTCTCAACAAAACCGTTAACTAAGGGACTGAAAAGACCTGTTCTAGTGAAGCAGAGAGGATTTTGATTTTTCCTTTAATAAACTGAGGTGGCCCTAAATCCTAAAAGAAAGCATAGAAATTAAAGGAACACTAAACCTAGGGATTGCATGAAAAATAAAAATTATTGTTTTTATACAACTGAAAGTCAATAAGATAATTTTTACCTTCTTGCTCACATTGCTTTGGGAAAGTCCCTGGAATTGAACATGGTTAGATTCACTCTTTTCCCTTGTTTAAGTTTAGAGTGTAATAGAATATAAAATGGACAAAGAAAATAAATTACTTTGAGATATAAGAGATTTAAAGGAAAAAAAAATGAGTTCTGACCTGTTTGTGTTCTCAGTGTTGAATCAATCAAGGAAGTGCCCTCATTAAGGACCAGTTGCCTTGCAATATAATATTTTAAAAACTGTGAATTATTTTAAGAATTGTGTTTATAATAATAATATTATGCTGAATTATGGTCCCGAATGTACATATATTTAGGAAGGTTTCCCTGTGGATAGATTATTCAAATTGCCTTCTTAAGGGTATAGTGATGCTAAGTGGAAGTACAAAATGAAAGATTTGTAAGTAGGCTTGTGAATATTATTGTGTTGTTAGAGGATGTCTATTTCATTTATTTATTCTACAGGCATTTATGGAATGTCTATTAGGTGCCAGACACCATGTTGATGGTTGGGATACAAGGTTGAAACACAATTACTTTGACAGAACCCTGGGTAAAGAGAGTAGACTCACATGCAAATAGTTAGTCTATAGTGATATATGTGTGCACATGAAGGTATGTAGTTTTAGAGAAAGAGATACTAAATCTATTTGAGAGATGTTGTTACAGTTTCACAGGCGAAGTCATATTAGGTTTAAGACTTGAAAGCTGATTAGGAGTTGTCAGGTGGATAGGGAAACCCACACTCAAAGAACAAGGAAAGGCAAGCAATTCAAAATGCCCATGCCTTAGAATGAGAGAGCTTCAATTGCACAGGTGGGTGAGGGTCATGAATTATTGAAAAATTTATATAGTAAAGCTTGGATTAAATAACTTTCTAATGGTTTTCTTTATGTAGCTAGAACATCTAATAAGTTAAAGGCAGAAATGTTTATCTACAAAAGGGCAGGTACTCACATGGCCCCTTAATAAGAGCTTGTTAAACTATCTTTTTCTAATTTAAAATATGTTTTATGTTGAAGTATATGTACTATCAAAATATAAGTACATATATGTACTATGAGTAAAAGTAAAAGTAAATTAAAAAAGTAAATAAAGGTACTATATGTATTAGTTATATAAATGAAGTATAGGAAATATGGATTGTTTTAGAAAGTACCTTGTAAAACACTGCGGTTTTCAAAAATATTTTTCATACACTAGATATTCTTCGATTAGTGCACATGTCCTTTCATTAATTCCACTAGCATTTTTTTTTCCCTACTACATGCCAGGCATTATGCAGTAGTGATATAGATTTTAACTATTATGCTCAAACTTCCATATCCAATAAGGGTTTATCTTTGAGAGTCTTTTTACAGACTTTAAAAATGCTGTTATTCTCCCCAGTTTTTTTTTGAGGGGTACTTTCCATAAAAGCAAGTTGTAAGCTGTGCAACCAAATTAGTTTTCATTATTTGACATTTATTTCTGACTCAGGCTCCAATGTTCAGCCTGATCATCAAATTTACTTCTTATGCTTGTCTCCAGGTGATTCTGAGGTATTTTCCAAATTAAATTGGCTCTCAAGGGACAGAGATTTCTGACCATTATGGATTTTAAATATAAGTGCTATGGGACAAAAAAAGTTGTCTAAGTATTTTGAGTAGTAACACCTCTGTTAGAATAAATAAGTAGCCTCCTTAAAGTAATACTTAAGAAGGAAAAACACTCATACAAATATCCAAGAATTGGTATGTTTATTAAAATTAATCAAGGCCAGCCGAGTGACTCAGTTGGTTAAGAGCTCGCTCAAGAGTGCAAGCTGAGCTCTGAGCAACAGCAGTTTGATGCCCAGCCCAAACTGAACCGCCACTGAGCTGCCAACAGGTGGCAGGATGGCTCAGCTAAAAAAAAAAAAAAAAAATTAATCGTATTTCTTTGTGGCCATACTCTGTAAACAGGAAGCATTTCAATTCAGTAATATATTTTTCAAACCTTTTGCCTGAATTGAGAAGGAATTTATCTATTATGATGTTGCTTTACCATAAAAAGTTAAATCTTGATATGTGCTAAAAATTGTCTTGATCTTTATAAAATGTAATCATTTTGTTAATTAATAAAATACTAAATTGAACAGTGTAGCAGACCTGTCAATTCTAGATTTTGAAGCCACATCTCACAATCAGCATATTACTAAGTGACATTCAGCCAAATTATTTGGTCTCTCTGTGATCATTAGTGAAAACTATTTTAATTAATTAAGTTGTATTTGCTAAATTGGTTGGTTGTTATCATGTCAACTTATTCACATTTCTACAAGGAGAGAATGAAAGTGCTGATGTAATATAAAAAAATCAAATCACTCTTACAGCCCTACCACAAGGCTAATTTGATTTTATAGCAAAGATCTCTTTCGTTGATAAAAGCCAAAAGGCACAGTCTTCCAGTGACAGGCTGACTTATGATAATTACAATTGCTTTTTTGTGACATAAATTTTAAATTCTAGAATTCACTCATTTGGTTCTTATTACAAAGAACACACATCTTTGAAATTCTCCTCTCAAAGCAGGCATATCAAAAGGATCCTGAAAAAAGCCACATTTGTGTCTAATCAAGTGGAAAGTGTCATAATAAACAAAGCCAATAAGAAATTTTATTACAAGAATTTACAGAAAATCTCATATGAGTCACTGATATTTACTCAAATGTGACACATAATTGAAATATATAATGGAAGGACATGCATTATTAAAACATATATTAATAGAATAAAGGGAGGTAGCAATGCATGTCAGCATAGTATACTAGTCTATAGAAAGAACACATTTGAAGGTAGAAGTTGGGCTAAAATTAGGGTATGTAAATGACATTACAAATACAGAGACCACAAAGTTATTAAATGATGCTATGACAGTGCACTTTCAAGTATCCAGAAAAATGAGACATCCCATCTTGCTTAAAACAGTTTTGATAAATTTCCCATTTGCCCTACTAAATATTTTATTTTTAATTTATTTATTTCTTTTGAGAGCGGTGTCACTGGCCCTCATATTGGACCCAAACCGGGGCCGCTCGCGTCCCAAGCCAGCTCTCAACCACCATGCCACTGGGCCGGCCCTGCCCTACTAAATATTTTAATGATGAAGTGAACAAAGCTTTCAGGGAAATTGTTACACTGTACCTAATTTTCATCATCAAGAAAGAATTGATTCCTGATAGATGCAAAACATGATAGAAAGTGTTAGTGTAACTTCGGAGTCCATAATAACCAACAAAAAGTATATTGAGCATATCGTTAGAGTCT
Source organism: Aselliscus stoliczkanus (assembly GCA_033961575.1). Lineage (NCBI taxonomy): Eukaryota > Metazoa > Chordata > Mammalia > Chiroptera > Hipposideridae > Aselliscus > Aselliscus stoliczkanus. The sequence continues at coordinate 124,134,797 of CM066727.1, forward strand.
TAAATCATTGACTCCCACACTGGGTCATTCCCCTCATCACTTGGAAGGTATGCTGAAATAGAGGTCTTCAGGCCCCTCTCCGATTGACTGAAATCAGAATTTACGCAAATGGAGAAAATGAATCTGTATTTCTAGGGTTCCCACAGATAATCTTAGTAGGAAATCAGTTTTCCCAAATAATTTTTCCGGGAACTGCCAGGAGTTTGTCTCCCAGATTTAAATGTTTTATTTTTAATCAGCAGTGTTCCAGCTCTATTCATTTGTCCTATTCATTTGGATGCAAAAAGTTTGCATTGAAAAGGGGATTGAGGACCAGACTTTTGGATATCTAGAAACTATCACTCATTCCAAAAAGAGATGGTATTCCAATAATATTCTGCACACTTTGGTCTTTAGTTTGTTGGTTTGTTTTGTTTTGTTTTTAATGAGAATGACAGACAATGGAGAAGAAAATAAACCTCTCCTTACTTACTTTCAGTAAATCAGGGAAGTGTAGCCTAGCACAGGAAGGCTGTCTGCTGTATTCCAATGCAGTTCTTTCAGGCTTTTACCTGGAGGAAATCCTTCTCATATCTGGCAATTGGCTGACTGTCACTCATGATTTTCTGCATTGGGAATTTATAAAATGTTCTACCTTTTATGTGTATATTAGTGCAAGTTGGAAGAGGATGCATCTGAGACTACCAGCTTGATCCCATTTTATTTTATTTTTATTTTTTTTAGTTGAGCCATCCTGCTCATAGCTCAGCTCGCACTCTTGAGAGAGCTCTTAACCAACTGAGCCACTATGCCGGCCTTAGCCTGATCCTATTTTAAATCTAACTTCTGCCTCATTGATTCTATGTGACAGATACAATTGTTTCACTTCCATTGTCTTTGTCTTGAAATGCCCTCTTGACTAAGAGGAATTGAAAAATAAAGGAACAGAACAGGGACTAGTCTGTGTTTGTGTAAATTTTGGTTCTTCTAACAAATGTAAAATGTTACTGACTGTGCTTTAGAGGTCTTTGCTAAGTGAGGTCAACAAATACAATCGCCCTTGATAGCCACCATCTAATAAGCTTCCATTTCACTTTGTTGACTTAAAATTTACAAAATGTCTCTATTTACATTATTTAATTTGAAAACATTGATTATTCCATTTTGTTCCTTACTGCAAGACAGATATGATATCTAAGTCCAGAGAAGTTAAATAACTTGCCTGAGTTCACAAAGTGAACAACTATGTATATTTTTATTTGCCTAACGATTCTTCTTTGGTTTTTTAGAGTAATTGAAACAAATATTCATTGAGTGGATAAGATATATTTCAATCATGATATTCATATATATTTTTTTTTGAGTTTTAAGCAGTGATAAATAAAAATCAGCCAAGTTTTATGAATACATAATTTTACAAATTAAATAGGAGTTTCTTGAAACTCGGCAAATTAATTCTGTATAGACTTTTTAAAGTTTTAGAATGCCACTACCAAAAGAACATACGTATCTTTTTTCTATCTGCTGACATCTGATGCATGTATTTGGGAAAAAAGCAGATGACTGCAGGGTATAGAGATTTCGAACTTAATGTCATGTCAATTTAAATGCAGATTTTTCACTGTATTGAATATGAATAATTGTATTATTCCTTTGTCAAAGTATTATGTATGCAGAGCTGTGTGTACAATTGCTCCTCACCTATGATGGAGATCATTTCATGAATTCTCTTTCTATAAAAAAAAAAAAGGATAACAAACACTTTATGTGTTAATGAAGTTCTTAAAAACACATGTCAAATAATAGTCAACATTGATTAGCTTCACAAAGAGAAAAAAAAAAATTGGTTGTCCATTCTGGCCAGCCAATTAAAAAAAAAAGAAAAGAAAAGAAAAGAAAGGCTTAGATTTAAGAGATCTGCATTTCACATTTAACTTTTACATTTAACTCATTTTCTTACTTGACCTTGCTTTTTGTAGCTTCCTTGTCCGTAAAAAGTGGGGTTGAAGGTTAAGGAGACTTAATGCACTGATATTCACATTTTATTCCCCCCATAAGGAACTGTTAGCCTGTGACATGAACAAATTTTTCTGCTGCTAAAATTCAGTGATAGAGGTCTTTTCTCAATTTAAGGTGATAGGGGGAATGTTAAAATTGGGATCAGATTTTTCTTACTATAAAGTTTTTTTCCCATATTTTTCTTAATCGTTTAACACCAGATAAAGGATTCTTGTTCTTCAAAGGAATGCTAGCAGGTGATAAAATTAATGAGCAGGTAGTAAAATATTATTAATTTGAACTGTGATAAAAGATAACTCTAGAGAGCTCATTGTATGCATATCATGATTTCTAGATTGTAGTAAACTCCATGAGGAAAGACACTGTTATATTCATCAAAAAATCACTAGCACCAACCGATTGACTACTACAGAATAGAAAAAAGCAACATATGTTGACATATTGAGTTACTAATTTTGTATTGCATACAAGTAATATGGTAGAGTCCCAGTTTCTGGTTCTGCATGTAAGGAGTATGGAAGTCGCCACGCTGTCCTAACAGAAAGTAAAAAGCCTCACTGACTGAAAAATCAACAACTCTTCTTGGATCCATAAGAGGAGAGGATACAGGACAAGCTGCTAACCCCAGGATTGGAGAGACATCAGTGAATACATATAAGTACAGCTTAAGGGAACAGAGAATCATGAGCAGAAACCTCCTTGGGAAACAACGCCAGGGTAGAAAAATCTAAACTGTAATTGATGAATTGCTGGAGGCTCAGTGTGGACAACTTGGAGAGTTAAAATTCCAGGGGAACCTAGTGATCAGGGGATACCTACAGACCCAACTGTACATTGCTTATAAGAGACCCATTTTAAATATAAAGACACATATAGATTAGAAGTAAATTTGTTACCATGCAAAAAGGTCCAGTTGCTTACTGCGCTAAAGCCAAAACTCCAGAAGTGAGGTTGGTGGAAAGAAAAGCAGGTTTATCCCAAAATATCAGCATTAAGGAAGAGAGTGAACGCCATATCCCAAAGACTGCCTTCCTGATGTTAGTACTGCCAAAGGTTTCATTAGCGTGCAAGGAGAGGCAGAACAAAGGAAAGGATAAGTTGGTCAGTTCTAAGAGGATGGTTTGTTTGCAGGATAGGAGTGGATCTTTTACAGATGTAAAAACTTTTTTCAGGTCGTTGGGCCAGGTATGCATAGAGTCTGAAGTAAACAGAGCCATTGAAATTGGTATGCATGGTAAATGTATAGTAAACAGAGTCCTTAAATTTTGGCGGGATGGAAGGGAAGCAAAGAAAAGAAACACTTTCAAAAAGTCTAAAACTAAACTACACTGTTAAATCTAATTACCCTAGAGGTTTAAATCTCAAAATAGAATATAATTCATATCTATAGACTGTGTCACCCAGCAATTGCAGAATACACATTCTTTGCAAGCTCACATGAAACATTCACCAAGGTAGGGCACATTCTGGGCCACAAAACAAATCTGAACAACTTAAAAGAATAGAAATAACATAATATCTGCTCTCAGATCACGTGGAATTAAAGTAGAAATTTGTAATGAAAAGGTAAATGGAAAATACCAAAATATGTGAGATTAAACCATGTACTTATAAATAACACATAGGGAAAAGAAGAAATCCCAAGATAAGTTTTTAAGTATTATGAACTAAAGTAAATGAAAACACAACTTATCAAAATATGTGGGATTCAGTGAAAACAGTACCTGGAGGGAAATTTATATCAGTAAATGCGTCTATAGATATCAATTATATTCAGCTGATTGATGGTGTTCTCGAGTTCAACTATTTCCGTACTGGTTTTATGCCTGTTGGATCTGTCCATTTCTGATAGAGGGGTGTTAAAGATTTTAACTGTGTTCATGGACTGTTCAAATTCTCTACAAGCTCTTTCAGAGGATACAAACAGAGGAGATATTTCCTAACTTATTCTTTGAGGCCAGCATTACCTTAATACCAAAACCAGACAAAGACATTATAAGTAAACCAGAATATACATTCTATGAGACAAGAAGACAAAAGAAAAGTCAACAGTATAAGTTTCCACCTTATGAAATTTTATGAGCAAATTTAATCCAAAGTAAAGAAGTAAATAGGAAGAATTAGAACAGAAATTAATGAAATTGAAAACATAAAATCAGTACAGAAATTCATTGAAATCAAAGGTTGTCTCTTTGAAAAGATCAATAAAATTAATTAGTCTCTAGCCAGGTTCAGGGGTAAAAAAAAGAGATAAGAGACAAATTGTGAGTATCGGAAATGAAAGAAGGGGCATCACTGTAGGTGATGCCCCTTTTAATGGATAATAAAGGAATTATATGAACAACTCTATTTAAAAGGATAATAAAGGAATTATATGAACAACTCTATTCCAACAAATTTGATAACTTAGATGAATTGAATCAATAACTTGAAAAACATAATTTATTGTAAAATCACACAGGAAGAAATAGATAACTGAATAGGCCTATATCTAGTAAATAATTGATTAATAATTAATAACCTTCAGAAACAGAAAGCACAAGACCCAGATGGGTTCATTGGTGAAATTCTAACAAACATTAAAGAAAAAAATTGTTCAAATTCTCTACAAGCTCTTTCAGAGGATACAAACAGAGGAGATATTTCCTAACTTATTCTTTGAGGCCAGCATTACCTTAATACCAAAACCAGACAAAGACATTATTAGTAAACTATAGAACAAACTCTCTCATGAACATATATGCAAAAATATTTAACACAATTTTAGCAAATCAAATCCAACAATGTACATAAAGATTTATATACCATGAGAAAGTGGGATTTATTCCAGGTATGCTAGGCCAGTTATGCATTTGAAATCAATTACTATTATCCATCACATTGACAGGCTAAAAATGAAAAATCACATGATCATGTCAATAGATGTAGAAAACATATTTGGAAAATATCCAACACCCATTAATGATAAAAACTCTCAATAAACTAGGAATCGAGAACATTCTCAACTTGATAGAGTCTATGTACAAAACCTCTACAGCTAACATACTTTATGGTGAGAAACTAGAAGCTTCCCTCTAAGATCAGGTACAAGGCAAGTATATATTCCCTCTCAGCACTTTTTCAACATTGTATTCAAAGTTCTAGGTAATTCAGTAAGACAAGAAAAAGAAATAAAATGTATACAGATTGGGAAGGAAGACATTAAAATATCTTTGTTCACAGATGACATATTTGTCTCTGTAGAAAATATGAAAGAATCAAAAATAATAACAACAACAAAATACGTGGAACTAATACATTACAGGACATAAGGTTAGTGTACAAAAGTCACAGTCACTTTTTTATTTACTACCAATTCACAAATGAAATTTGAAATTAAAAACACAATACCACCTGCAAATATCTTCTACCATTCAGTTGGTTCCCCAAAACACATCCCATGAGGGGCTAATATCCAAAATATAAAGAACACATACAACTCAACAACAACAAAAAAATTCCAATGGAAAAGAAAATGGACAGAAGACCTGAATGGACACTTCTCTCAAGATATACAAATAGCCAACAGAAATATGAAAAGATGCTCAATTTCACTGGCTATTAGGCAAATGCAAATCAAAACTACAATGAAATACTGCCTCACACCTCTTAAAATGACTATTTTCAACAAGACAAGTAATCACTAGTGTTGGAGAAAATGGAACCCTCATACACTTCTGGTAGGAATGTAAATTGATATAGTCACTATGGAAAACAATGGATGCTCCTCAGAGAACCAAGAATGGAATTACCACATGACCCAGCAATCCCTCTTCTGGGTATCTACCACCTCAAATTTAAAAACATTTATTCATAAAGATATATGTAGCCCTATGTTCAATACAGCATTATTCATGGTGACCAAGACATGGAAACAACCAAAGTGTCCCTCTATAGATGATTATATAAAGAAGAAGTGGCACATATATATAGTGGAATACTATTCAGCCATAAGAAAAAATGAAATACTGCCATTTGTGGCAACATGAATGGATCTTGAGAATCCCATGCTAAGTGAAATAAATCAGACAGGAAAAGTCAGAAACCATATGATTTCACTCATATGTGTGGTATAAAACTTAAGCAAACTAACAAGGCAAAAACAAAGAAATAAATAAACAAATAACTCATAGACACAGACAATAGCATGGTGGTGATGAGGGAAAAGGAGGTGGGGGGAGGTAGGAAACTAAAGGGGTGAAATCTATGGTAAGAAAAGAGATTTGACTTAAGATGGTGAACACACAATGCAATATACAGATGATGTATTATAGCATTTTACACTTGAAACCCATATAATTTTATTAACCAATGTCAATACAATAAATTTAATAAAATAAAAAATACCATTTATATAAGCATTCCCCAAAATGAAACACTTAGGAAAAAATCTGACAAAACATGTGCAACATCTCTATGAGGAAAACTAGAAAACTCTGATAAATGAATCAGAAATAACTAAATGTAGAGAGATATTCCATGCTTATAATTAAGAAGACTCAATATTGTCAACATGCTGGTTTTTCTCAACTTGATCTGTTGATTCAATGCAATTTCAATTAATTCCCCAGCAAGTTATTTTGTGAATATCAAGAAACTGATTGTAAAGTTTTTATGGAGACGCAAAAGACCTAAAATAGCCACACAACATTGAAGGAGAAGAACAAAGTCAAGACTTACTATAAAGCTACAGTAATCAACACAGTGTGGTATTGGTGAAAAAACAGACAAACAGATCAGTGGAACAAAATAGAGAGGCCAGAAATAGACCCATAGACATATAGTCAACTGACCTTTGATGAATGATCAAAGGCAACACATGGAGCAAAGATAGCCTTTCAATAAATGATGTTGGAACAGCTGGACATTCACAAGCAAAAAGATCAATCTAGGCACTAACCTTTCACTCTTCACAAAAAAAGTAACTCAAAATAGGTCAAAGACCTAAATGTAAAATGCAAAATTATAAAACTCCTGGAATATAGAAAACCCTTATAACCTTGACTGTTGATGACTTTTTAAATATTACACCACAGGCACAGTCCATGAAAGAAATAATTGATAAGCTGGACTTCCATTAACTGTAAAATTTCTGCTCTGCAAAACATGTCAAAAGAATGAGAAAATAAGCCACAGACCTGGAGAAAATAATTGCAAGAGACACATCTGATAAAGGACTGTTATCCAAAATATACAAAGAACTCTTTAAAACTCAACAGTAAGTACAGAAGCCACCTGATTAAAAAATAGGCCGATGATGTGTACAGACACCTCAGCAAAGCTGATATACAGATGAAATAAGCATGTGAAAAGATGTTCCACATTATATTTCATCAAGAAAATGCAAATTTAACACATCAGTAAAATACCAATATACAACTATCAGAATAACCCAAATCCATAATACTGATAACGTCAGGTGCTGGTGAGGATAAGAGCAAGAGGACTCTCATTCATTGCTGGTAGGAATATAAAATGCCACAGACACTTTGGAAGACCATTTGGGTTTTTATTTTTATGAAACTAAACATACTGTTACCATAAGATCCAGCAATCATGCCCCTTGGTATTTATCCAAATGAGCTGAAAACTTATATCTACATAAAAACCTGCACACAAGTGTTTATAGCAGCTTTAGCAACCAAGATGCCCTTTAGGAGTTGAATAGATAAATAAATTGTGGTACAGCCACATGGAATATCACTCAGCTTTAAAAACAAGTAAAAACAACAAAACAACAACAAACAAACTACCAAGCAATGAAAAGAAGGGGAGAAACTGAAATGCATATTACTAAGTAACAAAAAGAACCTGAAAAGTCTATATAGTGTATGATTTCAACTGTATGACATTTTGGAAAAGACAAAACTATGGAGACAGTAAAAATACCAGTGATTGCCAGAAGCTTGGGGGTGGAGGTGAGATTGCATAAGTGGAGCACAGAAGATATTTAGGGCAGTGAAAATATTCTGTATGATACTATAGTGGTAAACATATTTCATTATACTTTTGTCCAAACCTATAGATTGTAGAAAATCAAGAGTGAACCCAAAGGTACACTACCCAATTTGTATGATTGTAATGTGTCAATATAGGTTCGTCAATTGTAACAAATGCATCACTTTGGTGAGGGATATTGCCAATGGAGGCATCTTCACATGTTTTGGTAGGGGATATATTTCTGTACTTCTCTCTCAATTTTGGTGTAAACTGAAAATTGCTCTGAAAAAAATACAGTCTTAAAACAATCCCTACAGATTTAAGAAATAGATTTTAAAATAAAAAAGCTATTAGAGCTAAAGAGAGATCTTTTAAAATAAGATTGAATCCACTAGGAAGACCTACAAATTTTAAACACATACATACCAACTATCAGACCCACCAAAACGCTTGAAGAGAACCTTGACAGCATCTAAGAGAAAAATGAGGAAATAAAAATAATAGGTGGAGCTTCCACTTGCAGTAATGGATATAATAATTAGACAGAAGATTAACAAGAAATATTGAGCTTGAAAAACACTACAAATCTAGTAGACCTTAACAATCATCTGAAGAACACTACAGGCTACAATAGCAGAACAAACATTCTCCCAAGTGAACAAGGAACAGTCTACAGGATAAACCATATGATTGGACATAATTAAAATATCAATAGTTTTACAAAGATTTAAATCTTAGAAAATATTTTCTCTGACCTCAATAAAAAGAAATTGGAAGGGCCGGCCGAGTGGCTCAGTTGGTTAAGAGCTCGCTCAAGAGTGCCAGCTCAGCTCTGAGCAACAGCGGTTTGATGCCCAGCCCAAGCTGAGTTGCCGTTGAGCTGCCAACAGGTAGCAGGATGGCTCAGCTTAAAAAAACAACAACAACAACAAACAAAAAAACAAGAAAAGGAATTGGAAATTAATAACAAGAATATTTCTGAAATTCAAAAATATTTTTAAAACAGTACTTTCTAACGAGTAAAAGAAAAACTCATGATGAAAATTAGAAAACATTTTGAAATTAATATAAGTGAACACACAATATACCTAAACATATGAAATGCACCTAAATCTGTATTTAGTGGGAAGTCCATAGTTTCAAATACTTTTATTAAAAAAAGGAACAATTTCCAATTTTTAACCTGACCTCACACCTTAAGAAACTGGAAATAGTAGCACAGACTAAACTCAAAGATAGCAGGAAAAAAAGACATGACTTTTGCTGGGCTGATCTGATCAAGAAAAACTTTTTAAAAGACTAAAATTACTAAAATCAAGAATGAAGGAGGAGACATCATTATCAACCTTATGAAAATCAAAAGGGGGCCGGCTGAGGGGCGCGGTGGTTGAGCGCTGGCCTGGGAAGCCAGCGGCCCGGGTTCACATATGAGGGCCAGTGACACTGCCCTCAAAAAAAAAAAAAGAAAAAAAGAAAAAAAATCAAAAGGAAATAAGGGAGTATTATGCCAAAATTAGATAACCTACGTGAAATGTACCAGTTCTGACAAAGACACCGAGTGAAGAAATATAAAAAAAATCTGAATACATCTTTAACAAGCAAGGAGATTTAATTTTAATTTAAAACTTTCCTCAAAAGAAAAGCACAATGCCAGATAGCTTCACTGGTTAATTCTACCAAATGTTTCCAAATGAATTCATGCCAATCCTTCACAAACTCTTCTAAAAATAGAAGGGGAGAAAACACTTCGTAAATCATTTAATCAAGTATTAAACTGAAACTTAAGACAAAGACATTCGAATGTGATGTGAAACCATCAACAAATACTAGCAAACAATCTTGGAACATCTGTAAAGGAATATACACCATGGCCAGTAACAGTTATCTCAGGAATTCCAGGTTAGTTTAACACCTCAATTATAGTAATATAAATATAAATATAAAAACCACCCTATCAATAGAATAAAGTTGAAAAGTACATAATCACCTCAACAGACACATAAGAAGCACTAGACAAATCCATCACACTCTCATAGTAAACCTGGGAATAATTCACATAATTCAGTAGTTTAGGAATAAGAGGGATATTCTCAACTTAATAAAGTATACCTGCAAATATCCCACAGCCAACATCATACCTAAAGTTGAAGTACTGAAAAATTTCTCCCTAATATCAGGAGGAAGAAAATGTTTTTACCACTTGCATTCAATGTTGTATTGCAAATTCTAGCCAGGGAAATTAGTCAAGAAAATTAAAAAAAAAAAAAATAGCATCCAGATGGGAAAGTAAAAGATTAAACTCTCTCTATTTGCAGTTTGCATACTTCTTCTATAGAAAATCCTAAGGGATACACGCAGACACACACACACACACACACACACAAATGGAACTAATAAGCAAGTTTTGTGAGGTTGAATAATGTAAGATCAATATAAAATTTTTAGTTACATCAAGACAGTGTAACACTAGCATTAGAATGGACACATAGATCAATGGAACAGATTTAAGAGTCTAGAAATAAACCCATACATCTATGGTTAATTGGTTTTTGACAAGGGTACCAAGAAATTACATGAGGAAAGTATATTGTTTTCAACAGTGATATATACAGTTGGATCACATGCAAAGGTATGATGGTGGGATCATTCTTTAGCCCATAAAACAATAATAATAACCCAAAATGAATCAAACACCTAACTGTAAGAACTAAAACTATAAAATTCTTAGGAAACATGGGAGTAAATCTTCATTACTTTGAGTTAGGAAAATAATTCTTAGATATGATATTAAAAGCATAAGTACCTAAAGAAAGAATAAATACCACAAAATTAAAATCTTGTGTGTTGCAAAAGATACCATAGAGAATGTGAAAAGACATCTCCCATAATTGGAAAAAGTATTTCCAAATCTCATTCTTATGTATTGACTATTTGTTTCCCCCCAAAATTAATATATTGAAATTTAAACCCTAGTGTGATGGTATTAGGAGGCAGGACATTTGGATGATAATTAGGTCATGAAGCCCTCATGGGTGGGATTAGTGGCCTAATTCCATTAGCAAGAGCTTAGTTCCTTTCTTTCTGCTCTCCAGCTCTCCATCCTGTGAGGATTCAAGGATAAGATAGCAATTTGCAAAGTAGGAAAAGGCCTAGCCAGACACCTTGCCAGCACCTTGCCAGCACCTTGACCTTGGACTTTCCAGCCTCCAGAACTGCGAGAAATTTGTTGTATAAGCCACCCAGTCCATAGTAATTTGTTATTGCAGCCTGGACCAATTAAGAAATCTATTTCTTATAAGGAATTTGGATATAGAATATAAAGAATTCTTACAACTCAACAACAAAAAAGACAGACAACCCAATTTTTCAACATGGGCAATGTATTTATTTGGACAAACATTTCTCTAATGAAGATATACAAATGACTAATAAGCACATAAAGGATGCTCAGTGTCAGTCATTTAGGAAATGCAAATCAAACCACAATAAGATACCACTTCATACCCACCAAGATGGTCATAATCAGACAGACAGATGATAAGAAATGTTGGCAAGTGTATGGAAAATATGAAATCCTCACACATTTCTGGTGGGTTTGTAAAATGTAGTAGCCACTTGGGAAAGCAGTTTTGTCCTTTGTTTCAAAAACAGTACCTTATGACCCAGCAATTCCACCCCAGGTAGACACCCCAAACACATGAAAACATATTTCCACACTAACATTAGACTCAAATTTTTATAGCATTTATAGTACCCAAAAAGTGGAAACCATCCAAATATCCATCAACTAATAAATGCATAAATAAAATGTAATATTCCTATACATTGGAATTAAGAAATAAAAATATTAAACTGGTGATACAAGGTACAATATGGATTGACCTTGAAGACATTAGATGAACGAAGCCAGTCACAAATATTCACATATTGTATAATTCCAGTTATATGAAATACCCATTTAGGTCAGTCTATGGACACCAGCATTAAATTAATAGTTGTCTTGCAATGGTAGAGTTGAGTGAGGGTAGAGAGAGTGACTGCTAATGGATATGGAATTTCTTTTGAGGACTGATGAAAATGTTCTAAAATTAGATTGTGGTGATAGTTGCATAGCTCTGTGAATATGCTAAAAACCATTTTAAATGGTTGAATTGTATGATATGTAAATTATACCTTGATAATACTGGTAAAAAAGAAGATATAAAATATCAGATAGATTAGTCCTGCTGGGTGATGAGTTACATATTATTTCAAATTCACTGATAAAACAATTGGGTTCCACAGTTTGTCAGCACTGTAGAACATCAAATATTATTTATCAATAACAATTCCTGAAACATGCTGGATAAAAAATATAAATTTAAAGAAATGGCAATCAGATAGCCAGGATACCTCTTACAAACAAGAAAAGATACCAAAAAATAAAGTGCAAAAGGCAAGTGATAGAATAGAGCCTAGAATTCCAAATCAGGCAAGTTATCATTTAAAAATAAGAGCAAAATAAATATATTTTCATGCATAAAATTTCCCCTGAAGTATTACAAAAGGATATTCTATATCCTCAATATTAGTCCAGAGAAAAGCTGCATTAATAAAGCAACAGTGAACCAAAATATTAGTATATAATGTTGATAAAAATAGGCAGTGAGTAAAAAAATAAGTCCCAGAAGCAGAATGAGAAAAAATAAGAAATGTCTTTCACTGTAGATATGTTTATTTGAAACAAGCTGTAAGAAAAGCAATAGATAAATAATAATAAGTAAATTTTGAGAAGTTGGAGGTTGAAGAGAAGTTATTGTATCATTTTATTTTCTTTAATTGAGAGGAAAAAATGTACATATTTTTAAACTTTCTATATTTGAATTAAATATTGCTATTAAAACATTTAATGGACTTTTCCAATAATGACAAATAATTCAGAACAATCCTGTCATGGGGTACATCTAGGAAAGGAGAAAAACTGTTAAAGCAACACAAATAAAAAAACTCTTCAAAGGCTTAAGAAAATTAGCAGAATAGTAAAGAATTATTGGACAAAGACAGAAATCCAGAGTGTTGGGTCCTGTATTTCTTCTGTAGAGGTATTTGCTGATTCCAGGAAGAGGCAGCCAAAAGGCTAAGAAACTGAGCTGTTCATTTAGCAACCGACCGGGATAGGACAAAATCCAGACACACATTTTCTCCATTAAAACCTGAGGGGCTGCACTCTAGCAACACAGAAGAAAATGGACAAGGTAGACTCTTCATGGCAACTTCAACAATGTGTGGAAATGTAGCCAAACTGTGTTAAGAGGCTCATGTGTTAAAAGAAAGAAAAGCTAATACAGGGACTCTATTTAGGGAAATATATTGTAGAGTGCTGTTTTTCAATTTCTTAGACTACAACCCACAGTAAACATTACATTTTACTTTGAGATCCAGTAGCACAAACCCATAAATATTAAGTTGACATATGCTTCATGAAACATGACTTGCATTTACTATGCATGTTATAGTTTTATATTCATTATTTTATTTCATTCAACTTTTTTTTTAAAAGATTTTATTGGGGAATTGGAGGAGGGGAACAGACAAGTTGCTGTCTTTTTGTTCTAGTCTAATTGTGGAGGATGTTGCTTCACTGGCCCATGTTGGTATTATCATTAAGCTCTTCCTGGATGAGGCAGAATGGTCGCAGGCCTCTGGACGGTGGCTCACAGTGGCTATTGGCAGCTCACACTGGCTGCAGGCTGCTAACGCTGGCTGCCAGCCACTCACTGTAGCCTATGGCAGCCCACTGCAGCAGGGGCTGCAACCTACACTGTTGCCAGGACTCACACAGCCCAGCTCCAGGTGGAGCTGTTGTTCACCATCTTAGTTGTAGAGGGCAGTGTCACTGGCCCTCATATGTCGGATCCCAACCAGGGCCGCTGGTGTCCCAAGCCAGCTCTTAACCAACAAGCCACTTGGCTGGCCCTCATTCAACTTTTTAATGATGAGCATGAAGAACTATTAATAAATTAAATTTAGAACCTACTACTGACTCACAAATCACAGATTTAAAAACACTACAACAGAGACTCTCTTGCTCTTGGGTGTTGGAAAGGAGACATCAATAACTATAGTTATAGGGCTGACTGAGTGGCACATTGGTTAAGAGTTGGCTTGGGATACCAGCTCTGAGCAGCAGGGCCACAGTTCGGATCCCATATGGGCCAGTGACACTGCGCCCTCTACAGCTAAGATGGTGAACAACAGCTCGACCTGGAGCTGCGCTGCTGTGAGTCACCGGTGACAGCATGGGCTGCAGTGGGGCTGCAGTGGGCTGCCCTCAGCTACTGTGAGTGGCTGGCAGCCATCGTGAGCGGCTGGCAGCTGGCTATAGCTGCCATGAGCCACTGTGAGCAGCCATCCAGGCTCCAGCGACCAATCTGCCTCACTGGGGAAGAGTACAATGATAATACCAACATGAGCCAGTGAAGTGACATCCTCCACAACTAGACTGAAGAACAAAAGGATGGCAACTTGTCTGTTCCCCTTCCACGATTCCCCAATGCTGTTCCCTCCCTCAATTCCCCCAATAAAATCTTAAAAAAAAAAAAAAATGATAATTATAGAAGAATGTTCAAATTAGAAGCAAGTTAAATTACATCAATATTGGAATGAGCTATATACTTTAAATATGTGTGTTATATTGTATAATGATTAAATATGGCATTAAAAAACCAACTATAGGAAAAATAGAATTCTGACTGATAAAATATATTTTCTGAAAATGTAAGCAAATATACCAAAGGTGCCAAAAAATGTATATACACATTTTAAGAGATGGTCAACATTGCTCAAGCATTAGTTTGCCATAATCAGAAGTGTCTGGACACTGATGGCAACCATTCTGAGCACCTCTTGTAATTCCAGAAATCAAATGTGACTTGTATTCATTTTTTGTTATTTGTATATATTGACTATTACAAGTTTAATAGTTTTTACTTCCTTTCTCAAAATGTGTATACTTTTTTGGCACTCTCTGTATTTGAAAATTTCATGGAAATCGATGTATTCTAGAAATACATAGTTAAATAAGAATTTTAAAAAGTATTTTAATAAACCAAATGTCCCTAAAATTTAAATACAATGTTAATAATAGTAATAATAATATATGTACTTGTCCCTGGTCTAGATGTTGTTCATATGAAGTTTTACATATACAAAATGTGATCAAACAATATGATGAATGTTTAAATAATAAAATAAAATTACAGTAAAAGACATATTCCCATTAATCCCCCTCAAAATACTCCCCTTCGCTTTGAACACACTTATCCCATCGTTCTTGCCACTTTCTGAAGCAGCTCTGGAAGTCCTCTTTTGTGAGAGTCTTTAGTTGTGTTGTCGTGACTGCTTCGATGTCCTGAATCAATTCAAACGTTTACCTTTCGTGGTCGTTTTGACTTTGGGGAAGAGCAAGAACTTGCACGGTGCCAGGTCCAGTGAATAACGTAGATGAGGACACACTGTAATGTTTTTGTTTGACAGAAATTGCCGTATACCAGAAGCAATGGGTGTTGTCATGATGGAGAATAATTTATGGTACACTTTAAAACATATCTTCTCCCAACTGTAGCTCACACCTGAATGACTGCACTGAACCAAGTTGAAACTTGTCACACACTGTTACTAAGGTTTGATGCACCACTTCCTGTGTTGAAGACCCCTGCCTTTCCGCTGGATGGCACTTGGCAGCAGCATTCACCATATTTTGTGATTACTACAGAAAGGATCTCTGTCACACATTGCTTCTGATACAGCAATTTCTGTCAAAAAAAGAAAAACATTATGGTTTGTCCTTATCCACCTAATTCACCAGATCTGGCACTGTGTAACTTCTGGCTCTTCCCCAAAGTCAAAATGATTCAGAACAGCCACGACAACACAACTAAAGACACTCACGAAAGAGGACTTCCAGAACTGCTTCAGAAAATGGCAAGAATGATGGGATAAGTGTGTTCGAAGTGAAAGGAGTTCTCTGAGGGGGATTCATAACAATATGTCTTTTACTGTAATAATTTTTTAAAATACAAACATTCACTGTATTTTTTTAATCACACCTCTAGTATATCATCTATCTATCTATCTATCTATCTATCTATCTATCTATCTATCTATCTACCTATTCCCCAAAAAAAGATTATAAGAGAGAGAGAGAGAGAGCTTTCCAACATTTTTCATAAATTTATAATATTACTAATATCAAAGCAGTGAAGGGAATGAATTTATAATAGTTATAATACATTAAATTTCTGACTGTTAGTGAGCAAATTGTTAATCAGATTAACTGCTTATTTAAATACACACACACATATTTGATGATCAAGTCAATGTATCCCAGATATCATACAAAGATGTTTCAAAATAAGAAACTATCATTGCAGTGCGCTGTATTAATGGATTAATGGAGAAAATTAAACTATTATAATTTCAGTACTTGCAGGGAAATCATTTTATTAAGTTCAGCACTTATTTATTATCATGAATGGTGAAAGAGAATATAACTTCCTTAACTGAGATCCCACACACCAAAAGACATACAGAAAACAGCTTTCTCAAAACACAGTTTTTTAGTAGCTTCTTACAAAAAGAATAACTTCTGTGTTCATTATTTTTCAAATTAATCTTGGGAGAGCTATTCAATGTAGTAGTTGAAAAATATAGGACTTATAGGAAGGTTAGGGAAAAATAATGATACTTTTTGTAGATAACATAATCATCAACATAAAGAAATACCACAATTAATTACAATGCTATTGTAAATAATGATATACTTCATTAGTGTTTCTAGATAAAGATAAAAATTCAAATTTGAAATTGTTTCTCAATATCAGCAATAATAAGCAAAAATAAATAAATAAAGGTGCAGTTCACAATTTCCAAGAAAATAGCACAAAACAAAAAATATTCCATTGATCTTAAAAAAAATAATGGACAACTATCTACAGAGAATTGTTAAACTCTACTAGAAAACAAAATAAATAAAAAATGGATGAGTGGCAAAATATAACATGTTCATTAATTATATCACTGAACATTGTGAATATTATCATTCTCCAAAACTGAATTTGTAAATTCAGTTCAGTTCTTGTGAAAATTTTAGCAGGAATTTTTTGGACATTTGGATAAATATTTCCAATAGAAATAGAAAAATCATGCTAATAAAAATTTGGAAAATATGAAAGATGATTACTCTTATGAGATGTTAGTAGAGACTGAAAATATGCATAGAAGAATTGATAAACTAATGGATGAAATATAAAATTTAGAAGCAAACTCATCACAACTGGGAATCCAATATAATATATACTGTACATGCTATAAAATAATAAATTGGAAAAGAATAGATTGTTAGGTAGATACTGTTTTTATAAAAGAGCAGAAATTAAATTGAAGTTTCCATTAACATCCTATTTAAAAAATAATCCAATAATTCCACTTCTGGGTATTTATCTGAAGAAATCCAAAACAATAATTTGAAAAGATATACATGAGGCCGGCAGAGTGGCGCGGTGGTTAAGCACTGGCTTAGAAAGCCAGCGGCCCCGGTTCAGTACCACATATGAGGGCCAGTGACACTGCCCTCAAAAAAAAAAAAAAAAAAAGAAAAGATATACGCATATCCCTATGTTCATTGTGGCATTACTAGTAATAGCCAAGGTATGGAAACAACCTAGATGTCCATCGATATATGAATGGATAAAGAAATTGTGATACATATATACAATGAAACATTACTCAGCCATAAAAAGGATGAAATCTTGCCATTTGTGAAAACATGGATGTACCTAGAGGGTATTATGTTTAGTGAAGACAGACAGAGAAAAACAAATACCATATGATTTCACTTACATGTGGAATCTAAAAAACAATAAACAAAAGCAGAAATAAACTCATAGACACAGAGAACTAACCCATGGTCACCAGATGGGAGGTTTTTGAGGGGATGGGCGAAAATAGTGGCAGGGATTAAGAAGTGCAAATTACCAGTTATAACAGTAGTCACAAGGATGTACAATATAGCATAGGGGATATAGTCAATAGTATTGTAATAACTATGTATGATGCCGAGTGGATATTCAACTTATTACGGTGATTACCTTAAAAGGATACAAAGGGTGCCAAAAACAAAAGGATGCACATGACTTGTATTCATCTTTTGTTATCGGTATATATTATTACAATTTTAATATAACTTTTTCCTTTCTTAAAATGTGTATACATTTTTTGGCACCCTCTGTATAAATGTCTAATCACTGTTTTGTACATCTGAAACTAATACAATGTTGCATGTCAACTGTAATTAAAAAATAATTTTGAAAAAGAATAAAAAGAATAAATTTCAACTAGATAAAAGTCCTAAGTTAAGAACAATAAAACTAAGGGAAGAAAATGCAGAGTGCCTGTGTTATTTTGGATGGAAAAGCTCTTTTAAATATGCTCCAAGACCATATTAATTAACAAAAGGTTTGAATAAATAATTTTTAAAAACTAAGACTTTTTGATCAATGAAGACATTGATAGAAATGTTAATTTAAGGTGGCATCCTGGGTGAAGATATATTATTAATAAATTAATGCCCAGCTTTTTTTTATTAATGAACCAATTCTTTTTATTTTTATTTTATTATTATTTTTTAAATTGGGGAATTGGGGGAGGGGAACAGTGTTGGGAAATTGGGGAGAAGGACCAGCCAAGTTGTTCTTCAATCTTAGTTGTGGAGGGCACCAGTCATCATCTGGCTGCCTGTTGGCAGCGCCTGGCCTCTAAGCTCAAGGTGCTAACACCTAGCTTTTTAAAGGAAAGTCTGGAAATCAATAAGAATAAAAATGGAAAGGTATTAGATAGACAAGTCACAGAATGGCAAACCTAAATAAAAACTATTAAAGATGTGCTCAACCTCTATGATAAAATTAAAAAGAAAATAAAACAACCTAAAACATGAGAAACGTCTTCACTTCCATAAGACTTGGGCAAAAAAATAAAATGGAAAATGACACCAAATGCTGGTGTGATTCTGGGAGAATGAAAACCCTCACGTCTTCCTGGTGGTAGTACAAGGGCACAGCATACTGAAAGCAGCAGTCTGGCCAAACCTAATGCCAGTAATTGTGACAGTACTTTGAGATCCAGAAAATCCACTGCTGGTTAACACACAGTAGTAATTTGGGTAGGTGTACCACAAGGCATTTTTTTAGAAAATTCATCATTCTGGTGGTTAGGAATTAGGAAGAGGTGTGATAACATCATCTATTTATTTCCTTCCTCCCCTTAACTTCAACATGGCCTCCCTGGGGGTAGAGTATACTTTCCTGCACCACTGACTTTGGTTGATCTCAACAGGGACATACTTGCTTTGCATCTATGGGCAGGAAATCAATGTGCTCTAAATCACTGAGAATTCAGAGTTGTTTATACTATACCGTTGTTGCACAACAACCTGACGAGCACAGTGAATAAAGAAACAGGATAAACTGTAACCAGAATAGTTTTTAAAATAGATTTTTGCATTAAAAGTTAGAAATTATACTTATAGCAAAATGCATATCAAATATGTGTTCCTGACATACTTATATAATTAGGCATATGTTATATTGATGTCTATCAGGAACTTGCTAATGGGGGTGGAGGTAGGAATGACAAAATGAAGTAAAATAAGAGAGCAGCTGTGCACAGTGATGGAGACAGTGTGTCATGAATCATACCCGAAGTCCAAATTAAATATAACTATACCAGAAATATAGAAAAATATTAGTTATTTTTAGTTCTGCATCTTGAGAATGTTGATATTTATATTTTTATAATTTAATATGTTTTAAGAGTCTTTAGTAAAATTTACCTTTATTTTGTCATCCTCAAATTGCATAGGCATTTAACTTTTCTTCTCTTTATTCCATACCTCCATACATCTATTGGTTAAGTTTTTAAATTCATAATATTAATTTCATTATATTCTTGCTCTTAATATTTTGTGGTTTATTGTAGGCTGCCTAACCACATTGTCTGGCAGCATCACTTTTGGAGAAAGTGTTCTTGAATCGAATTGAATTGAGTTAAATATATTATCCTGATGTTTCTCTGGTATATATCAAATTACTAGTGATTTTTTAGTTTCAAAGAATTAATAATGTTTTTGTAAATATAAATCTGCTACATTTTATTTAAAAGCTTATGTTCATTGTCTTCTGCTGCCCCATTGTCTGTTCATTCATGCTGTATGGATACACTAATGATCTTCTCGCCTGTTAATGTCAACTCTTTCTTCCAGTCCTCAACATAGGGAAATCTATTTGAGGTGCCTTGGTCACTGTTTTCTAGTTAGAGTCTAAAGATGTGCTTGTAACACAGAGAGCACTGGATGCGTATTCATTGAGTAAATAAATGAATTACAATATTTAATTATGGCAGAAATAACCGAGAGTAACAGAATAGTTTAGAGTGTAAAACGTTTTCAGTAATGTTGACCTTTACCATACAACTGTTTTATTGCGCACGTTTTGCAGTGGAGGAAATTGCACACCAGGAAGTCTGAGTAACTCACTGGAAGTCACTCGTTTAGTGCTTTGAAATACACATCATGTGATCTTGTTTTCTGTCACCAAGAGATCCACATATACTTGAAATATATTTTCACGTGTAGTATAGAAACCCTTAAGGCAGTACATAATACAGTATTAGAGAAAATACCACACAACCATTTCCAACTTTATCCTCTGGCCATTTGGTTGTCTCTGAAGACTGTTCATCTCTTCTTTCACTGTCAGAGGAGCTGAGCAACAAAGGATTGCAAATTGATTAATAATACAATTGTGGAAAGTTCTATAATCCTGCATGACTAGTTAAATACAAAAGGCTAACTTCAGCTTTGGAAAAAAAAAACATGTACTTAAAAATGTAATAAAACTTAAATTGGGTAGAGAGAAATTATATTTAAACAAGAGAGAGATTAGAAAAAATAATTGAACTTTTTAAAAAGAAAATAGCTTTTTTTAAGTCCTTAGATATAATGCCAACTCAGTTGATTCTTTTCTTTCTATCAATATTAGAATTATATCATAAAAGCAAAGTTTTTCCTGTCAGGTGTAGAAGAAATATTAAGATCATAATGCATATATGTTAATTATTAATATTCTTAATTGTATTTGCTATTCAAACAATTAAGCATACCTAAAATATTTAAATATAATTCTTTTAATGGTACAGTTGTACTGAATATATAAAAATATGCAATACAGGAAATAAACTTGGTACAAATTGATTTAAGGCAAATTCTTTCCTCTTAAGTAGAGGCCCCATTACACTGGTTTCATTCAGATGTTGTTGTTTGTTTTGTTTTCTTTTGTTTAATGTAAAATAATGTGATGTAATGAAGAGAATACAGACCCTGGGTTTTGAAATCTACCATTCACTGGACAGGTCACTTTAAAAAGGAGAATAATAAGACTTTTTTTTTACTAGTTGTGGAAAGGCTAAATAAGGTATGGGCATGAAAGTACTTTATAAACCATAAAACCATGTAGCATTTTTTAAATCTTTGCCCCTGCCTGCTTTAAGAAATCTATAAATCTCATGCCCTTTTCAATGTTATTTGAAATTAAATATTCTGATTAAAAGCAAAGAAAAGGACTGCCTTGTTTTCTCCCTTCCTCCCCACCCTTGAGAATGACCTCTCATTGCATTTTATTTGTGGTAGTTAAACCATTAATAACAATTGGAAGTTTATTGATTGCAGGGACTGTATTACTTATCTTTGAATCCTTTGCACCACCAAGCACAGAGTGGTTTACAGAGAGAAAAAGCTCAATAAAGATTTTCTAAAATCAAATTACACAAATTTATAGGACTTCAGACAATACAACCAAAATTTTCTGTCTTAGTCCTTTGAGAAAGGAAGTATTTATAAGTGAATTTGGGACATGCCACAGTGAAATTCTTTTTTTTTTATTGCCAACTTTGAGTAATAATTGAAAACTATAACTGTATGTATTTAAAGTGTGTAATCTGATGACTTGATAAACATATACATTATAGTATGATTACCAAGATCAAGATAATTAATACATCTATCACCTCACGTAATTAACTCTTCTTGTTTTGTGTGTGTTTTTATTACTCTTAAGATCTACTCTTAGCAATTTACAGGTATACAATACCATATTATTAACTTACCATGTTGTACATTCAATTTTCAGAACTTACTTTTTTCATAACTGAAAGTTTGTACCCTTTGACCTACATCTACCCATTTCTCTGCCCATGCAACCCCGGACAACCACCATTCTGCTCTTTGGGTTTGTTTTGTTTTGTTTGTGTGTTTGCGTTTTGTTTAGAATCCATGTATAAATGATACCTAACAGTACTTATATTTCTCTGGCTTATTTCACTTAGCATAATGCCCTCCAGGTTCATCTGTGTTGTCAGAAGAAAAAAAAACAAAAAAAACATTACAGTGTGTCCTCATCCACCTTATTCACTAGATCTGGCACTGTGCAACTTCTGGCTCTTTGCCAAAGTCAAAATGACCATGAAAGGTATTCATTTTGAATCATTTTAGGACATTGAGGCAGCCATGACAGTGCAACTAAAGATATGCAGTTATTGCAATTTTATTATTCATATTGTTTATATTATTATTATTAGTAATAGTAGTAATCTTTTTTTGTTTGTTTTCTTTTTTAAAGATTTTTTTGGGGAATTTGGGCAGGGAACAGCATTGGGGAATTGGGGAAGGGGAACAGACAAGTTGCTATCTTTTTGTTCTTCAGTCTAGTTGTGGAGGACGTCGCTTCACTGGCCCATGTTGGTATTATTATCATTGCGCTCTTCCCAGCTGAGACAGATGGGTTGCTGGCCATTGGACTGCCACTCACGGCGGCTCACTGCAGCTCATGGCAGCTCATGCAGGAAGCAGGCTATTCACGGTACCTTACAGCAGCCCACTGCAGCCTATGCCATCACCAGCCACTCATGGCAGCCCAGCTCCAGGATGAGCTCTTGTTCACCATCTTAGCTGTAGAGGGCACAGCGTCACAGGCCCATGTGGGATCCGAACTGGTGGCCCAGTTGCTCAGAGCTTGCACTCCCAAGCCAACTTTTAACCACAAGCCACTTGGTTGGCCCAGTATCCGTAGTCTTAAAAAGTGCATGTTACATTCCTTGTAATACTGGTTTGGGGGTGATGAACTCCTTTAACTCTTTCTTATCTGGGAAGCTTTTTATCTGTATTTCAATTCTATATGATAGCTTTGCAGGGTAGAGTAATCTTGGCTGTAAGACTTTTCTTTTCATCACTTTCAATATTCCCAATATTGTGCCAATCCTTTCTGGCCTGCAAAGTTTCTATTGAGAAATCAGCAGATAGTCTTATGGAAGCTCCCGTGTAGGTAACTAACTGCTTATCTTTTGCTTCTTTTAAGATTCTTTTGTGTGTGTGTGTGTGTGTGTGTGTCTTTAACTTGTGGCATTTTAATTATGATGTGTCTTGGTGTTCATCTGGGTTCATCTTGTTTGAGACTCTGTGCTTCCTGGGCTCAAATATCCATTTCCCTCACCAGGTTAGGAAAGTTTTCTGTCATTATTTCTTCAAAAAGTTTTCAATTCCTTGCTCTTCCTCTTCTCCTTCTGGTACCTCCATGATGTGAATGTTGACATGCTTGATGTTGCCCAGAGACCCCTTACACTGTCCTCATTTTTTTTGGATGCTTTTCACTTTCTGCTGTTCTCATTGGGTATTTTCTGCTACCTTATCTTCTAAATTGCTGATTCAATCCTCTGCTTTATCTAATCTGCTGCTGAGTGCCTCTAATGTATTCTTCCTTTCAGTTATTGTGTTCTTTACTTCTGACTGGTTCTTTTTTATGTTTTCTATCTCCATTTTTATGTTTACTCTCTCTTTTTGAAGTTCTCTGTGAAATCACTGAGCATTGTTATAAAGTGTTTGGAACTCTACATCCAGTAGGTTGCTTGTCTCCATTTTGTTTAGTTCTTTTTCTGGAAATTTGATCTGTTTTCTTATTTGGGACATGTTTTTTGTCTCCTCATTTTGGCTGCCTCCCTGTGTTTGTTTCTATGTATTAGGTAGGGCTGCTATGCCTCCCAGTCTTAGTAGAGTGGCCTTATGCAATAGGTGTCCTGTGGAGCCCAGTGGCACAGTCTCTTCGGTCACCTGAGCCAGGTGCTGCAGATATGTCTCTTGTGTGGGTTGTGTCTGCCCTCCTATTGTAGTGGGAGGAAATGACCCTTAGGCTCCTTGGTTGTGAGGACTGCCCATGACTACAGTGGAGGAGTTTTGGTGCAGGGGTGACCCTAGAGAGCAGAGTTTGTTTAACAGGGCCCTACTACCTTCCCAGCCTGTCCTTTGGGTGTGCTGTTCTTGGAGGTATCCTGTGATGTTCTGGCTCAGTCTGAAGCTGGTCACTGAGCCTCTTGGGAGGGGATCCACTGCAGGTCAAGTTTGGCCACAGCCTTTGCCCTGCCCTTGGCACCCTGGCACAAGGCACAGAGCAATCTGCAGATGGCTACCAGCTGTCCTGTGCTTGGAAGTGCTTCAAGAGGCCAAGCTGCAGACCAAGGCCTATAGTTGTTAATGCTGGGCTTAGGACCTCTTAGCCAGAGGTACAGACACCCAAAAACCATATCTTGCTTGGTTAGGTTTTGTGAATTCTTGAGAGATTTTAGGAAAGTGTGCAAGAGCCAGTATAGACTGTTTATATGGAAACGATACTGGAAACAGCTTGGTTGTACCTGAAAGTTGGGTGGGTCAGGGTCTCAGGATCACCATAGTGGGTGGGGAAATGAAATGTGTTAGTCAGGTTAATGGAGATTCAGATATGGCAGCCTCCTGTGTCTGCATGCTGGGATGGGACATGGCTCAACAAAGAAACATTGGCTTCCAACAACTGCTCCATCTGGGAGAAAGCTGCTTCTCAAGTCCTTGCTCTGAGGCCAGACAAATCAGTTCCTTCCCATATTTTCCTGGCACCTTTAGAGCTGCTACCCCAGTGCTGGAGCTCAGAGCGAATGAGTCTGTCAGCAAGTAAGTCTGCACACAGGCCCTTTAAGAGGAACCTCTGGGACTGCAGCTGCCCTCATCTCACTCAGCCACAATCTCTGCTGGTTTTCACAGCTAGAAGTTGTGGGGACTTTTCTCCCTGGCACTGAAACTCTGGGATCTGGATCATGGTGTAGGGCTGGAAAACTTCACTTCTCCAGGGGGGGTCTCCGCAGCCAAGAATTCCTTCCTGATTTTTGATTGTCAAACAGCAGCGGAACTAGTCCCTTCGGCATCTCTGTCCTCCCTACAGGACATACAGGCTTCTTCTATATGTCTTAGTTGTAGGACTTTGTTTTAGCTAGACTTCAGGCCATTCTCAATGATGCTTGTTCTGTAGTGTAGTTGTAATTTTGATGTTGTTGTGAGAGGCGGCAAGCATGGCATTTACACACTCCTCCAATCTTTCCTGGAATTCTAATTGAGAGATTTTTAATCTTAATACTGAATAGCCACAAAGAGTCCTTTGATAGAATTTAGAGGATATAATAATTGGATGGGAAAAATTACGTCTTTATTTTCACTAACCTCTAATTGAAATTTAGCTTTTCTTCAATCATGAATTTTGACAGTAGTATTAATCATATCAATCAGATGTTTCATCTCATTATAATTGTTACAGATAATCTTGAAAATATTACCACTTCAAGATTATTGTAGTTATTAGACCCACCCCAAGATATTAATACTTAATCCTTTAATCAAGAAATGCAAGGGCCGGCCGAGTGGTGCGGTGGTTAAGCGCTGGCTTCAGAAGCCAGCAGCCCCCGTTTGGTCCCACATACGAGGGCCAGTGACACTGCCCTCAAAAAAAAAAAAATGCATACATTATTTTACTATATTATAACTAAAATATTTTAATGTCTATTTCAACATAGTTACTTTTTATAATCTTTTATATTTTATTTAATGCCTTTACATGATTATTCTGATTTGAGGTAGGCCCTTAAGCTTTACCATAGTGTCAAAGAACTGAAACATTTTTAAGTGATATTTAACTGAAATATTAATATTTGACAGCTTAGAAATACGTATATAGAATACATTTAATATATATTTATTAAAGTAAAATTATTTTATGAATGTGAATTCTTTTACTTAATATTATCATGGTTAACATTATAATATGCATCTATACTCACATGATGCTTTGTAGAAAATTTCAAAATATGGTAGATAATTAGTTGACCAGTGTCTGCTGTTTTAGCAAATTTGCTTGATGATTTTTTTTTTAACAGTTGGCCACTGAATTTGCATACTATGGAAATTCCTGATTGGTGAGGCTCTCGGGATGAAGACATATATTTCAGTATTACCCTACCTCCAAAAAGGATGGTAGTTCTGGAACTCTCAAATACTTATTAGTCAGGGACTAGACATAATTATTTGGTGGTAGTTGACAGGCCTATTTGATAAGTTGGGGCCCAGAGGAATATCCCAATGTCATTAAAATAATTTCCATGATCTCTGTGAAATGTGGTTTACTCAACAGAAAGGACACAAGTCGATTAAAGAAAACCAGAAATTTCACTGAAACTAGGAGTTTTCCTAAGAGCTGTTTTTCTGTCATCCAGGAAATTAATTAGCCATTCTCTAAGTTCTCAGTAAATTTCCCCTTTCCTAAAGTCACAAACAGAAGATGAATGGGGAAACATCACTGCAAGCCTCTTTGGATATTTTCCTAATGATAATTCACTCTGAGCAGGAGATCTGCATTCTTATTATATAGTGTTTCCTATCATGACACAGCTTCACACCTGCACTGTAGTATGGCTCTGTGTCTTCAGATCACCAGTGGCAGCCTGCTTTCTCTCCATGATATGGCTGTCTTGGTGTTTTATCATGTACAGAAAATACTGCGGAAAATTTTTAGTGTGATATCTAGCAACAGTGAATGCTTCCTCATACTAAAAGAAGACACATATTTTTCTCTGCATTTTTTGCCAATATGATCAACATTTATTCAGGCAAAAACAGCCACCAATCATCACTAATAATAAAATAATACACACACGCATTCTCCCACAAACAAACGTACAAACAGAACACATTTTCAGAGTCAAGAAAGATGATGTTAATTCCTGGAAGTACAGACTGACAAGGGATGCTACCACTCTCAAGGGAACTAATTTTGATTATTTATTAATATACACTATAATATTGTCTTCCCCCTTCCCTTTTAAAATTTGATTACTTTTAAATTTGTATTAGGCTTGCCCTTCATCCATTTTTTGGTCTACTGTGTATGTATTGCTAGTTTTATCATAGTGTTGCAATTCAAGATGTATGTTAAAGAACCTGAATTGTTAACCTATAGATTTCCCCACAGTCTAAATGTTGATGATTGTGTTCTCATTGTGCAGTTCAGTGTGTACTTCTGTTCACTATTATTTCTATAGATATGCAGGTGGATTCAGAGAATTGTCCAGACCTGGGTTCCATCCCTTGGCAAGACTACAGATAGTGGTGTGTTCTTTCATTAGGAGGCATATAATGTCTGCTTGTGTTTATTCTTATGAACAGTTGTAGCTGTAGACATTCAGTGCTTAGATCCATTACTTTATTGGGGTTTCTGAGTGATGGCATTCTACTTTTATGATTAAAAATTATCAACTAGAATACCTGTGTAAAGTGGCACTTCCTTCAAAGTAGATTTGGTTTTCTAGTAGTCCAGTTCATATATAAAAGGTAAGATATTCATACTTGATTTTTTTCTCTGTATTCCAGTTGTAATGGTAATGAGTGAGTTTCCTTATTATTCATTAATTTAAAAGCTTTTGATGATTTTAAATCCATTGCAGTGATTTTCCTTATTGATGTTCAATTTTTTTCCATCTTTGACCAGTGGGAACCTTTTAATGTTAGCCCTGAATTTTTTGACATGACTCAAGCTATCTTTCATAGCTTCCTTGCTAACAAGAAATATGACAAAATATTGTATGATAATCCTATACATTTACTGCACAATTCCTAGAAGCAGCCATTTCTGTAACGCACCCTGATTTCTTTCAGTGGGGGATGCCAATCTGGGTGTTAGAGGTACTTGTTGCTACTGAGTTCATTTCATTTAGGCTTTTCCAGTAGACAAAACTAAGGTGTGTGTATGTGGTAATAAAATGCTATATAGGTAAACAATGACACTACCAAATTAAATGAAGTATTATAGGGTTTATACTTAACCTCCTCTATATCACATTTGTATCTCTTTTGCTGTACCCAAAGAGTGTTCATTCACTTTTGCACAGATGATATAATCAGAAAATCTCATGATCATTTATTGCACATCATACTATTACAGGCTGAACTGTATCGCCTCAGAATTTACACGTTGAAGCCTTAACCTCCATTGTTACTATACTTGAAGATAGGATCTATAAGAAGGTAATATGTTAAGTGAAATCCTAAGGGTGGGGTCTTAATTTGATAGGACTGTTGTACCAATGAGAAGAGGAAGTACCACTAGAGATCTATCTCTGTTTGCATGCACACACAGAGAAGGCCACATGAGGATACACCCCTCTGAAAGCCAGAAATATAAGTCTCACTAGAAACCAACCCACTGGCACCTTGACATTGAACTTGTAGCTTCCAGACTATGAGGAAATCATTGTCATTTAAGCTACCTAATTTCTAATATTGTCTTATGTCAGCGCTAGCTGACTCACTCACAAACATCTCAAATTAACAATATTAACAGTACCACTAATTATATGACTCAGAAAACAGTTAACACTTCTTGCAAAGGTTCTTTTCATTGTCCACCCATAGTTCATAGTTGAATGTTTGTTTATACCTTGTCAGATCATATAGCCATTACTCATGATAGCCTCCCTTTAATTTTCATTTGTTAGTTCAGCAAGTAATTATATATTTAGTGCTCATGGCTATTCTTTATGTCAACAACTCGTCAGTAATGTTAGCTGTCTGCAACTTGTTCCTTAGCAGATTCTTCAGGAAAGGACTATGGAAATAATCTATACATTGGCGATAAATGTTTAGCTCCACGCTTCATACTTAAGAATCAGTTTTTATGACATGAAAGACTTTGCTCCCATTTTTTCCCCTTGAGTATCTTAAATATGTAAGTCTGCTTATTTTATGGCATATTGCATTTCTTTATATGAAGTCTGATAATAATAAACTACACTTTCCCTTCTACATCTCTTATTCTTTTTCCATAGATCTCCAAAGGAAGTTTTATTGTAAAGTTGAGTGGTTTTACAACAGTATGACTTGGTTTTGTGTTATTCCAGTTTGATATTCTCAGTATTGTGCTATTTCAATACTCCTTTTTTTTTTTATTTCCAGAAAGTTTATTGAATAATTTTTAGTATTTGTTCTGTTCTCATATTTGTCTTTCTTCTTCAGGGACTGCTATTATAAATATGTTGGATCTTATTTGCCTATTATGAACATTATTTTAGGCCAAATCATTCTTATCTTTTTCTTATTTTTGTTTTTAAGAAAATTAGGTCTTATTTTTACCCTCTAGTTTCCTTATTGTTGTTTTTATTTGCTCTTGTACCCTTTCTGGTGTAATCTTCATTTCTGAAAAGATTGTTTTCTTTTGCTTCTGTTTCATTTCTAGAGCTTTTTAATTTGAAAAAAATTGCATCAGTTACGGTTTTCTTTTGATTTATTTTGTGGTTATGTCTTCCTCACATGATGTTATTGTTTGTGGCAATGCTATTTTTGTCCATATTCCTTTTTTTTTTTTTTGCTTAGTTTGTGATTGCAATGTTTTCTTATGCTTATTTTCAATGTCAGATAAGGTTCCCTAAATTTTAGAAGGAGTTATGATACAAGATAATCTTTTTTAATTTTGGAGAGTCCCCTTTTGTGTTGTTTCCATGCAGTCTTCAGAAATATGGCAAATTACATTCTGAAGTGCACCAGTTTTGTTGTCTCTCCTACTTTTCTCTGGGCCTTCTCTTTTCTTCATCTCTATATCTGTCTTCTATTCAATTTTAATTTCACTCCCAGGAGATTTCTTTTGGTGAGGAATCTTTCCTGTAAGGAATCCCTGATTGGTCAATTTTGAGATTTAATAGGTTGTAATCTGCTTTAACATCTCCAGGCATTGCAGAGGGATCTGTGTACTTGCCCACTATTGGATTGGGCAATCCTCTGTCAGATCCCACTGCTGTTAATTCACTTTGGATGTTTCTGTGTTCTCTTGTTGTCAGGTCTTTCAGAGACACTGCTGGTTTCCTCTGCCTCCTCTGATTGTGATATCACACAGGTCTGTAGTTAATGATAGTTTGTTTTCACCTGCATGTACTTTTGATTTCAGAGTTATACCTTACTACGTAGATTTGTTATAAATATTGCACATGAGTTTTGGCTTTGCTATTTATATATCTGGTTTAGTGTGGAGATTTGAATGTATTGAAACACTGTACTGCAACTATTACCATCTTCTCAGAATTGCCTCCAGAAATTCTTGAGATTTTCAATTGATACCTGGTCAGCTCCTACAAAGTGACTGCTTTGGTGCTTCTGGTTGAGATTTTTTGTAGGAGATTCCTTAAACTGGCTTCATTCATCCCTTGCAGAGTTTGTGTCAGCCTCTATATACCTGTATTCAAAGCTGCTATTTATTTGCATGAACTCTTTCTGATACAATTATATTTGAAAAAGAAAAAAAACAAGATAATATTATGGAGTTGAAAGAAAGTAGATGGCAGAAAAAATAAAGGCAGTTTTTTGGTGCTATCATAGAGAGTGAATTGAAATTCTAGAAACAATAATGAGAATTTCATTGATGACTTGCATGCGGGTGTTGAATGCTAAAGTTCTTTATTTCCCTCCTTTGGAAAAAATTAGAGGTATTGATTTCATTTAGCGTTAACTAAAAATGTGTATGAAAATCAGTCTCAGCAACTGTGGGAAGAAAATTCAAATAGCAGGACTTATTTTAAGGATGTTATGCCTTATCTCATTTATTCCTAAGGGATATTTTGAACTATTCCAAGCCTCTGGTGGGTTATTAATTTAATAGCAGTTTATTGATCCCATATTTGATATTTAATAAACATAAATTAAATAAATATACAAATTAATATGGTAAAATATTTCATAGGGAGGAATAGCTGCCCATTAAAAACCTCAATATTTTAATGTTAAAAATAATAAAAGCTATTACTAAGAAACATTACTGCATATATTATTTTTAGGTGAAGTTCCAATGTTTTATAAATTAAGCTTCGAACACAATTAGAGTTTGAGGGCTGACCGAGTGGCGCAGTGGTTAAGCGCTGGCTTGGGAAGCCAGCGGCCCCGGTTCGGTCCCACATATGAGGGCCAGTGACACTGCCTTCAAAAAAAAAAAAAAGTAAGAAATTAGAGTTTGAAGAGGCACCAAAATATAGTTACCTTTGTTTTTCTCCTTCCATGCTGTTAACCACTTGAGATATAAGACAACACAGTCAGGCAGATTACTGAGGATACTGATACAGAGTAATGTAGGCATGTGACAGTAATGAGATGCCTTAATGCAAAAATACCAGATTTATACCCTGCAAACTTTCCTATGATCTATTTTATGCCCCTATAAAATTTACAGCAGGGAGGAGCAAAAGGGAATGTATGTTTCCTGTGGATTGATTGTGTCTCAATATGAAGGAAGATGGAGGGTTGGGCCACAGAATGCCCAGATCATAATCACAAGCACAACTTGCCCTAACTTGAGAGCGTGTTAATAGGTGAAGGAAAAGAGCTATTGTGCTGGGGACGCCTTAACAGAAGAAAACACAAGGTGTAACAGTTTTACCTTGACCACATTACAATATGACTTTAAAACAATGCAGTATCCATACTGAGCATTGGTAACTTAATATTATTGAAATTGGATGTATTTGTAGTTTAATTTAGAAGGATTAGGGGAATTAATTAGATTTATGGCTAATTTGTTCTCTTGAGAAATAATTTAGTTTTTCTTCTGAAAAAGTGTTAGAGGAAGTTTGCATGGATGTCTCTTCACCTAATTTTTTCTTTACTTTTTTTTTCCTGTTGCCAACGAAAGTATTTCAAATCTATTTCATTGACCCTGAATCAACTTGCAGGATTTGAAGAGAGAGCTCAGTGAATTATTTGTTTTTCTTATGGTTTCATTCTTTCTCCCACAGAAAAGTATTTTTAAAATATAGGCTTCTTCATGGTATCATTTGATGTGTCCTTCTTCCCCCGTATTTCCACTATGTTATATATTAGATATAATCTATTGGTTTTCAATGTCGAATCGGTAGCCTAGCAACACCCCTCCCCCCCAAAAAAATAGGCTGATCCCCAAATTTTCACCCTTACCCTCTGCTAACGTCTTTGGGTTTTTCAAAACTCTGCAAGACTTCAGATCTTGTAGGGCCACAGGGAAACAATATGTGACAGCTAGCTGAGTTCTTTATACATAAATAGAAAATCTCACACACACACACACACACACACACACACACACACACACACACCTACTATGTATTTAATGGGCTTTGAAAAAGATCTTCATAACATCCTTAGCTGAATTGCAAAGATAGGCTTAACAGCATCCTTCCTGACTGCCATTGGTACTGCAGGCCTAAATCAGATACCGAAGATCTGTGACAGTGATATTGAGCTTGAGAAAAACTGAAAACTAGTTTTTATGCCATTGCTATTTCCCCATAGAAAAATAAATGTTCCAATTAATTTCTTTGCATTTTGGAGGCATGAGTTAGTGTTCAAATCCCAAAGGTATTTGTGGTCTTGTCTAAACACAATCCCAGGAAAAAGGAATTGCTATAGACTGAGTCCCTTTTTCCGCGTGAGCAAGTGCATTTAGTCCCATATGCAATTTGAACAACGTGTTTTACATACTGCTGAACAGGATATGGAAGACACTGGTTTGCATTATGGCCTAGTGCATCTGCCCCTAATGACTCAGAATTAAAGAAATTGAAAAAATATATATACAAAAGGTGACTTATTTCTGGAAGTCAATGTCAAAGCATTAAATCAAAATCATCTTTATGATTTGAAGTCCCCTTTTATGCCTTCTACCTAAAATTTCTCTAAGCAGTCCCCTTCCATTTGAAATATTGCATACTTCATTTTATCAGGAGATACTTTTCTGATTTCCATACTTCAAATACTAGAGATCATTTTCACATTCATCTGTAGAATGCCAGTTTGTATTAAACTTAGTCAAAAGTACAGTAAAATGGGAATATTTGTGTCTGTTATATGCTTTCTTCAGTGTTTATATAGAATTAAGAACAATACATGGATGAGCTCTTTACAGATTTATTCATTCAACCAACATTTATTGAGAATCTCATGTGTGTCAGATATTGTTTAGTCTCCAGAGATACAGTAGTTGTGGACAAAAAAAAGGCCACATATTAAACCTGACAAGCTCAGGGGAGGCCTGCATGGCAGGCCCTACAAACTCAGAGATTGAAATTAACCACATTGGATGGTCTCAACATAAAAATTCTTAACTAAAGAGGGTTTTGGCCAGTAGTCACATCCTTGGCCTGTAGCTTCCTTGACAAAGGTCAATCTTTACCTTAAGTG
Source organism: Aselliscus stoliczkanus (assembly GCA_033961575.1). Classification (NCBI taxonomy): domain Eukaryota; kingdom Metazoa; phylum Chordata; class Mammalia; order Chiroptera; family Hipposideridae; genus Aselliscus; species Aselliscus stoliczkanus. The sequence goes on from CM066727.1 coordinate 124,168,398, forward strand.
AGCCTGTCTATTGTCTTTTTGCATCTAACATAGCATGCCCTTGGAATGTCAGAGTAATCCCTTTTTCCAGACCCCTCAGGGCATAGACCACTACACCAGAGCAGGAAACTACAGAACCCCTCATTGTTCTTCTTGTCCCTTGATTGCCATCTCTGTGCTGTAAAATGCTGTTAACTATCCAGTTTACTTTTATCCAATCCCAGAGATTTCCCCGTTTGCTTTCTCCCACCCCTTTAATCTTCCACCAATGGATTTCATGTAACCCTCCTCCTTTGATGCTAATGTATAAAGTAAGTTGCGGGGTGGCTGGTTGGCTCAGGTGATTAGAGTGTGGGCTCATAACATGAAGGTTGTCGGTTCGATTCCCACATGGGCCAGTGAACTGAGCTCTCCACAACCAGATTGAAAATAACGACTTGACTTGGAGCTGATGGGTCCCGGAAAAACACACTGCTCCCCAATAAAGTTTAAAAAAAAAAAATACATAAGTTGCAAAACTGCCATTTTCCAGAGTATTTTCTCAATCTGTTGAGATTTTGCTTCCCAGTAGTTGTCGTCAGTTTAGCTCAAATAAACTCATAAGTTTTCTCTTAGGCTGGCTGTTTTTTCATCGACATAGTAAAAAAAAAAAAAAAAAAAAAAAGAAACACTGTCAAAAATCCCTGTCTTCCTGGGCTTTCCAATTATGGAATGAAATATATAATATAGAAAATTAATAAGCAAACTAAAATTATATTAAAAGATGAGTATTTTGGAGAAAAATAAAGGCAGTGGATAGGAACAACTGGCAACCATAAGACTCACTGAAGAGGTGATGTTTCCCCAAAGATTTAGAAAGGGAATTTGCAAGTCTTATAAATATTTTAGGAAAACAGCAGCAAGAACAGCAAATGTAAAGGTGGAACCTGCCTGACATGCTCAGAACAAGGAACAAATGAATGAATTTTGTGAGTGTAGCAGATTGCTTTTGGGTCAGAGTATTGAGAAAAGAAGTCCAAAATGGTAAAGTACAGGTGTTACCACAGGCAGAAAGAATAGGGCCGCAGAGGGAGAGAGGGGGCAGAAAGGGAAGGAGGATGTGAGGGAGACTAGGGAAAGAGATCATTCCTAAGAAAAGGTGCATCTACAGCTAATTGTAATGGATTATAACACTGTTAGCATTGCAGGAAAAAAAAAATCTCCACTTATTGGGTCACCCTGACAGTTCTGACAGGACCAGGTAAAAATACAAGGGAATCCCACCTTCCAATAGAAAGGACTGTGGTCAGCAGGGACAGCCAGGACCTGCCTGGGAACGCCTATAATGCCAGTCCTAGAACTTGAATATCTCACACCCTTATCCAATTAAAATCCTAAGCTTCTTTGTTCTTCTGTGTGGTTGCTCTTCTGGGCCTGCCCACTCTCATGCCATTTTGAGAGTGTACTATTTCTTTTTTTAAAAAATAAATCCAAGGCTTGTGTGGCTTTGTTCGTGTGACTTATTCGGTACATCCTTGAATTCTTTCCTGTGATGATGCTAAGAACCCATTCTTTATCAACAAGGTAAGTAGCATATCTTGTAGGGCCTGGTGGGCACACACAGACACCTGGGTTTTTTATGCTGTTGCAAGACTGGGATGGGAGAATGTGGGCATCCTTAAAGGATTTTCAGCAAAACAGTAACAAATTCTCACTTATACAAGAGTCATGCTCTCTGCTGTATTGATAAGAGATCATATGAGGACTATGGATGGAAATTATGAGTCCAGTTCAAAGGTAATTTAAATGGCATTTCCCCACATGTTACTTTTAAATTAATTATTTGGGATTAAGAAAAAAAATAACCAGATACATAATCATTTGCAGTGGGCTGCATGGTGCCGCCCACCTAAGATTCATCCAGGTACCAATCCTAGAAACCTGTGATTATTGCTTTATTTGGAAAAAGGGTGTTGGTAAATATAAATATGTGAAGGATTTTGAGATGAGGAGATAATTTTGGATTATCTGGGTAGGTCCTAAATTTAATGCAAGCTTCCTTGAGAGAGAGAAAGAGAGAGCGAGAGAGGGGAGACACACAAGAGAAGGTGATAGAGCCAAGAGCCCAGGAACACTGGCTGTCCCTGGGGCTGAGAGGAAGGGAACAGGTTTTCCCCTGGGGCCTCGTAGGAGGGTGGCTCTGCCAACAATTTGATTTCAGACCTCAGGGCTTCAGACTGTAAAATCATGAATTTCTGTTGTTTCAAGCTACCCCATTTGTAGTAATATATTATAGCCACAGGACATTAATAAATCATGCAAAATTAAGTTCTTAATGAGTGAACCTTTTAACCATTTTTTGTGTACAGCTCAATGGCATTCACTACATTCATGTTGGTGTATAACCATCACCATCATCCATCTCCAGGACATTTTTTTATCATCTCAAATAGAAACCCTGCATCCATTAAACAGTAACACCCAATTCCCCTCTTCCCCTAGCCCTTGGAGACCACTATCTTACTTTCCGTCTCTATGAAGTTAACTATTCTAAGTACATCATATAAATGGAATTATACAGTATTTGTCCTTTCCTATCAGGCCTGTTTCATAGAGCATTATGTTTCCAAGGTTTATCTTTGTTGTAACATGTACCAGGATTTCGTTCCTTTTTAACTATAGATGAATCTTTTAACAAGATGCTGGATGAGACTTCTCCTGTTACCTGGAAATTTGGCTAATGGCTCATAACTGAACACAAATGGCACCAAGTAACCCACATCCTAAAGAGAATCCGATACCACAGAGCTGATGCATCTCTTCAGGATTTACTAAGTGGCTACAGAACTGGCCCTAATGTTAGCTCATCATTACCACGACTTTCTGCCTCTGGTCTCCATATTCATATTCAAAGTTCTGTATGTTTAATAACAGTGAGAGTTAGGAATCATCAGTCTACAGGGGAATGGCTGGGGCTTTGTCTTCTGTGTGCTTGCACCCCACAGCTCTGCTCTATGCCAAGTAAGTAGGGTTCCAAGAAAATTCCTGAAGGTCATAATGGCTATGAGATGATAGAACACCAACATATTCTCAAGTTGGATTTTGGTAGCAAACTTGTGATTTGCCATGTGCATATTTGAGCAGCAGAAGGCTGCAGAAAAAGGGGAGGGTGGAGAGTGGTAAAGTATGGCCGTCCCACCATGTGATGAGTTGGTGGGTGGCACAGCAATACCAACGCTTGAACCATTTGGCAAGACTTGACCCAAGAAGGAAGCCTTCCAGGTGAGGACAACCCAGAATCAAGAGGCTACAAAACAGATTTTTGTTGAGGAAAATCTCTGCTGCACACCTAAAAGCTCTCTTATGTGCTCCACGCAGCAATTAACTATCCAGTCTGCCACACAAAAGACATCAATAGCCAGTGAGTTTGAAAAAAATAAACCATGACACCTAGTAGGTTTTAAAAAAAAGAAAAAGTTCTCTTTGTTTTGTTTTCCCAGTTCCTGCTCCAGTAGCCTGAACACATTTAAGGGGGTTGGCTATATATGAGTTGTACCTGTCAGGGTTATACCAGAGAAACAGAACCATTAAGAGATTTAATGGAAGGAATTGGCATCCATGATAAGAAAGTTGCATTCTATGTTAGAAGGTGAAAAGGTGAAAAAAAAAAAATAGTGCAAGGTGAGGGAAATTAGGAATTTGGGTATTTGATGGAAAGAGAAGTTTTACATAGTATGGTCAAGGTGAACCTCAATGAGAGGATGGGGTTTCAATGAAGATGAAGGGACAACGCTCAAGGAAGAGGAAGAGCTGTGCCAAGCTGGCTATCATGTTTAATTGAGAACAAGGAGGTCAGGAAGACAATGGTGGGAGAGGAAAGCATCTAAGTAGCCAGGTTGAGGAGGAGAGGTGAAGACAATGCAGCCATTTTAGGCCACTGTAAGAACACTGGCATTTCATCTACTATAGGGTTTTAAGCAGAGTAGAGACATTATCATTGCACAGGTGAAGGCTCTGATTGGGAAACATAAAATGTTTCATGTTTATAGCCTTGCATGCCCTATTACCTATAATTCAGGCTGTTGTGTAAACTGGTTATACACACACATTGTAGTCAAAGAGCAAACTGCCATTGATGTAGGAACCAAAGATATTTTAGCTTCCCCAAATTTTTAATATAATTTTCTTATGAGCTGGAACAACAATTGAGTATTTAAGAAACTTTTTAGCCTAGACACCATATTGTTTATACTCACAGGTAAAGAAAACTTACCTTGGGAGTATGATCTCATTAAAATGACACAGCTTTCATGTAAGAAGTCTCCATGGTGTTTATAGCAACTGTAACTCTGGCTGGATAGAGTGAACCACATTTCAGAATTAAATGATGCTGAGGAAAAGTGGCATATTTTTGGTTTATTTGTATAAAGTCCCTGAAAAGTTCAGTGGCAGGAGGCGTTGCCTCTACCTCCAGGGCTCCTATTGCATCCTTAGGTGTCAGCCTGGAGCTGGCAAGGCTGAGGCAGCCCATTGACCTTTGACCTTGAGGGCACTAAACAGAGAGTCAAGGAGAGGTATCAAAACACGGAAGAAGGACTTAATGATTTCACCCCTTGGCTCTGACCTGTAACTAAGATGTCAAGTTCTTATTTTCACTAAGCTATCTCCAGTGTAGCAGACAGAGCTTGGGGACATTTAACAGCTCATTTGCAGAGGGTCAAATCGGGAATGTGTGAACAGCATATAAATGAAAAGGGTGATAACATCCACAGGGCCTGTGAGGTAAGTGGGTGGATTCCACACAAACAAAAGCAAACATTCTCTCAACTCATTTCTGTCATTGCAAATCATGAGCCTTTACATTAAACAGCTTTAAAATTATGAACTAACTTGGAGTTTTTAATGCGTCTTTAGGACATAAGAGATGTGGCACACTTCTGCACAAATGTCTATTTACCTGCTTCACAACTCCTTTTCCTGGCAGGTCTAAAAGGCTATTTCAGTCTTGAAAGCTTTTAAAGAAGGTCAGCTTTTCCTAAAAATACTATCCAGGAAAAGACATTGTGGATTTTGCGTGAGGAACAGAGGGATCCAACTGAAATAATAAGAAAATAAGAGCAAACCTTCACCATTGAGCCCTTCTCCCCGGCACTGTTAGAACAAAATGTAATACAGATATGTTGTGCTCTGAGGATGCAGCATATTTGATTCATGAGAACATGTTTTACTTTTAAGGATGAAACTCTTTATAATTTAGAAACTGATGTGGTGCGTATATGTGTACTTACGTTGGGTTGTCCACTAAGAAAACAAATAACTTCCATTTTTAGAGAAAGTAGCATTTCTCTTCTTAGGTGATATGTCATGTTTTTAAAAATGATTTTTTTTGGTTTTCAGAATAAATATCAATCTTAAAAAGATTATTTTTCAGCATTGATTTCTCTTTGATGTGGAAAGGAATAAGTAACAAAGAGAATTATGAAAAGAACACTGACATAGTATTCAGCAAAACTGAGGTTGGAAAAAGATTGGAAATAACTGCAGCCTTTTTTATCCCCCCAATGTGACCAAATTACGGGGGAGAAAAAGGAATTGTTAATGCACTGTTGCCTGAGAGCTGGCCCATCTAAAGTGCCTTTTTGTATCCCAGGAAAGCAGGATTAAATGATGTTTGTCCTTTTAGCTGTATGGTATTCAGGAATGTCATAAACATTATACAGATAATAAGCCTTCCATCACTTTTCACTGCCTTTTTTTTTCTCCCCAAAAAATGAAATGCTAAGTTCTATCACCTGGGAGTAGTTATAATAATCACAGCTGCTGATATTGCCAATGGCAGGAACAGAACTGAATCAAGGAAAATGTGACCCAAAGTACATGACTTTAGCTCCAGTTGTGACAGCTAATACAATCACTGCCGGAGGAAAATGAGTCCCTGGACTAAACTCGCCCTGATTTGTTATCTGATTAAAAAATGTCTGGTGGAGGGAAAAGGCCACACTTGTGGGCATGCTTGGTTGTTGCACACAAATTTGATGACTGAGAATTGATAATGACTCTTGAGATACTACAGACAGTGGGATCTCACATATACTACATGACAATAACATGCTATTAGAGCGTAGATTCTTATGGCAGATATAAAGGCCAAAGATGCAGAATTACAGAGAATCCTAATGCAATTAAGAACTATATTTCAGGAAGAGGATAAATATGCAATAGCCACCATCACACCCTCATTCTGTAATTCATCAAGATTACAGACTTTTAAAATTCATACATGAGTCCAACCTGAGGGTTTTCCTGGGTGTCACCCTGTGATTAGCTGACAAGGCTTTGTGATACTTTGAGAGAGGAGGAGAAGGCTTGTGACACTCCTCAGATAAAGGGAAATGAAACTTGGGCTAGTAAAAGTCAGAAAGACTATTAGAAACCTATGCTAATAATACACATTTGAAAACTGTTTATCATTCAATAAAATCTTTAGGCCCAATCATTTTGTTGGGACTTTTTTTTCTACTGAAAGTATCGATGTATTATTGGATGTATTACAGAGGAGCTGATGTCCTCATTAATGTGGACATCAATCATCAACAATTGATAATTGTTTCCAAAATCTGCATTTTTTACATCAAATGAATACATTTCTATTTGAACACTTCCTCAACTGTTACTTTACTACAGAAATTCTGCTATAACAGAAAAAATACTTTGGAATTTAGAGTTAGAGTCGATGACCAGATGTGTCTACAGGAAAGCAATCTGACTTATGTTGTGAAGCCTGTAATTTTATACAGAAGTCAGTTTTTTTCTTCAATAATGTTTTGAGCAAGGGTTGAATCATTAGAAAAACAAATGGATTCTGGAGATGATTGCCCTGAGACCAGTAATCGTTTGGTTGAATAGTTAGAGAAGTTTTAGTTCAATATTTAAAAGGTACTTCTTAGCCTGCTACATACAGGCCAACACTGCTGGATTCTGAGTGAACAGTAATAAACAATACAGCCTTCATAACACTACTTATTATTAATTATCTTTTTTCTTTTTTTAAAGATTTTATTGGGGAATTGGGGGGAAGGGAACAGCGTTGGGGAACCAGGGAAGGGGAATAGACAAGTTGCTGTCCTTTTGTCCTTCAGTCTAGTTGTGGAGCATGTTGCTTCACTGGCCCATGTTGGCATTAATTATCATTGTGCTCTTCCCAGGTGAGGCAGATCAGTCGCCGGCCGCTGGACTGAGACTCATGGCGGCTCTTGCTGGCTGCTGGCTGCTCATGCAGGCTGCCAGCCACTCACAGTAGCTCATGGCAGCCTACTGCAGCTTCACTGCAGCCTACACTGACGCCAGTGACTCAAGGCAGCCCAGCTCCAGGTCCAGCTGTTGTTCACCATCTTAGCTATAGAGGGCGCAGAATCACTGGCCCTAATGTGGGATCCGAACCGGAGTCCCAAGCCAACTCTAACCAACGCGCCACTTGGCCAGACTACTAATTATTTTTTAAGAAAAGGAAGTCAATTTAGAATCTATAATGTTGCAAAGTCTGTCCTTATAGAATGTATGTGTGTGTGTGTATATATATGTGTATACACATACACACAGCAAAACCTTGAATTGCGAGTAACATGGTTTGTGAGTGTTCCACAAGACAAGCAAATATTTCTAATACATTTTAATGTGATAAACGAGCGATGTCTTGCAATATGAGTAGTTTGCTTCCAGAACGAATTATGATCACAAACCAAGATATTACTATGTGTGTGTGTATGTGTGTGTGTGTGTGTGTGTGTGTGTGTGTGTGTGTGTGTGTGTTATTCAACAAATAGGTATTGAGAATAACTGTTCTGCAAGATAGTGTATAATTAGTAAACAGGTTCCAGGATAAATGAAACATGGCCCCTGACCTGTGGAAGCTTATGACCTAGAGAAAAATATACTCCCATAACTAACTATGATACAAAGCAGTGTAGAAAATAAGGTTACAGGCTTAAAGTTTAAAATAGCATTTTATAATTTATTAAAATCTGCATGTAGGAAGGAAATGAAAGGAGCACTGATACCTCTGTCTGTTTATCTATTTAATTACAAGTTTTCTTTGATAAAAAGATACCACTCTGGACCGTGTTTAAAAATTGTCTTGTGGTATTCAGGGCATGGGGGAGATTAGTGAGATTTAGACAAGGCTGACATTCCAGACATCAGATTTAAGCTTCAAAGTGTTTTCCTTATAGAGTGTTGTGTACATATATTTCAAAGCTGCCACAGCATGTGTCCAGTAAAACATTAAGTATCTATTAGTTTCTTAAAGTTATAAATTTATGTTTCCTACTGCAGAATTTGTGATATTTTGTTGTTATAGTTGTTGATTTCTTTATCAACATATTCTGATTTCTTAGTGCTTATAAAAGTTGTGTTGAAACATATTGCAGTCTATTAAGTGTGCAATAATATTATCTCTAAAGAACAACGCACATGCCTTAATTAAAAATACTTTATCCCTAAAATGCTGACGATCATCTGAGTCTTCAGCAAGTCATAATCTTCTTACTGGTGGTGGAGGCTCTTGCCTGGATGTTGATGGCTGCTGACTAATCAGGGTGGTGTTTGCTGAAGGTTGTGGGGGTTGTGACAATTTCTTAAAATAATTCAACAATGAAGTTTGCCATATCGATTGACTCTTTCCAAACAATGTCTCTGTTCATGCAATGCTATTGTGATAACATTTTACCCACAGGAGTACTTCTTTCAAAATTGGAGTCAATCCTCTCAAACCCTGTGGCTGCTTTTCAACTAAGTTTTATGTAATAATCTAAATCCTTTGTTGTCATTTCAACAGTCTTCAAGGAATCTTCACCAGGAAGAATAGATTCCATCTCAAGAAAGCACTTTCCTTTTTGCTTATCCATAAGAAACAACTCCCACCCATTTAAGTTTTATCATGAGATAATCGCAATTCAGTCATATCTTCAGGCTCCATTTCTAATTCTAGTCCTCTTGTTATTTCCTCCACATCTATAGCTATTGGTTTGTCAGCAAAGTCATGACACATTTTGCAACAAAAAACATAGAAAATAGACGCCATGACTTTTCTGACAACTCAATATATTTTCCACTGAAGTCTTGAACCCCTCAAATTCATCCATGAGGGTTGGAATCAACTTCTTCCAAACTCCTACTAATATTGATATTTTGACCTCTTCCCATAACTCACAAATGTCCTTAATGGCATCCAGAATGGTGAATCTTTTCCAGAAGTTTTTCAGTTTATTTTGCCCAGGTGTATCAGAGGAATAAATCAATATCTATGGCAAAATGTATTTCTTAAATAATAACACTTGAGAGCTGAAATTTCTCTTTAATACATGAGCTGCAGAATGGATGCTGTATCAGCAGGCATGAAAACAACATAATCTCGTTCTGTATCTCCACCAGAGCTTGGGTAACCAGATGCACCACCAATGAGCATTAACATTTTTTTTTTTTAAAGATTTTATTGGGGCATTGGGGGAGGGGAACAGTGTTGGGGAATCGGGGAAGGGGAACAGACAAGTTGCTGTCCTTTTGTTCTTCAGTCTAGTTGCGGAGGACGTTGCTTCACTGGCCCATGTTGGTATCGTCATTGCGCTCTTCTCGGATGAGGCAGATCTGTCGCCAGCCTCTGGACAGCCTCTCACCATGGCTGTTGGCAGCTCACGCCAGCTGCCGGCCACTCTCTGTAGCCTATGGCAGCCCACTGCAGCAGGGGCTGCAGCCTACACCGTCGCCGGGGCTCGCACAGCCCAGCTCCAGGTGGAGTTGTTGTTAGCTGTAGAGGGCAGTGTCACTGGCCCTCATATGTGGGATCCAAACCAGGGCCACTGGCATCCCAAACCAGCTCTTAACCAGTGAGCCACTCGGCTGGCCCAAAAATATGGAGTAATTTTTTTTTTCTTTCTTTCTTTCTTTTTTTTTTTTTTTGAGGGCAGTGTCACAGGCCCTCATATGTGGGACCCGAACTGGGGCCGCTGGCTTCCCAAGCCAGCATTTAACCACCGTGCCACTTGGCCGGTCCAATAATATTTTGAAAGAAATATCTTTGTCTGATATTCCTGAGAAGTAGGTCTCAACAATGCTCTTAAAATATTCAGTAAACCGTGCTATAAACACCTATGTTGTCACTCAGGTTTTGTTGTTTCATTTATAGAACAAAGGCAGAGTAAATTAAGCATATGTCTTACCAGACCTAGAATTTTGGTGAAAAAGCATTGGTGTTCACTTAAAAAGCATTGGTGTTCACAAGCTGCATTAGCCCCTAATAAGAGTCAGCCATGTTTTTGAAGCTTTGAAGTCGGGCATTGACTTCTCTCTACCTATGAAAGTCCTAGATGGCATCTTCTTCCAGTATAAGGCTGTTTTCATGTATGTTGAAGATGTGTTGTTTAATGTAGCCACCTTTATTAATTATCTTAACTAGATCTTCTAGATACCTTGCTGCAGCTTCTCAGACATCAGCACTTGCTGCTTTACCTTGCACTTTTATGTTATGGAGACAGATTCTTTCCTTAAACATTATGAACCAGTCTCTGCTAGCTTCAAGTTTTTGTTCTGCAGCTTTTTCACCTCTCAGAACTGAAGAGAGTGAGGGCCTTGCTCTGCATTAGGCTTTGGTTTAAAGGATGGCATAGCTGGTTTGATCTTCTATCCAGACCACTAACACTTTCTTCCTGTAAGTCTTTTTCACTTTATCATTGATGTGGTCACTGAAATAGCACTCCTAATCTCTTTCAAGAACTTTTCCTTTGCATTCACAACTTGGCTGACTGTCGTTGCAAAGGGCCTAGCTTTTGCCCTGTCTCAGCTTCAACATGACTTCCTCACTAAGTTTAATCGTTTCTAGATTTTGATTTAATGAGAGAGATGTGCAATTCTTTCATGGGAACACTTGAGGACCACCGTAGGGTTATTAATTGGCTTAATAAATATTGTTATGTCTTAGGGAACAGGGAGGCCAAGGAGAGAGAGAGAGAGAGAGAGAGAGAGAGAGAGAGAGAGAGAGAGAGAGAGAGAGAGAGAGAGAGAGATGGGCAAATGGCCCTGCCGTACAGCAGTCATTTATCAGTTAAGTTCTCCATCTTATATAGGCATGGTGTGTGGCACCCTGAAGCAATTACAATAACATTAAAGATCACTGATCATAGATCACATAATAGAAATAATAATAAAGTTGGAAATATTATGAGCATTAGCAAAATGTTAGACAGAGACAGAAAGTGGTCAAATGCTGTTGGAAAAATGGCCAGTCTCATAGACTTGCTTGATGCCACAAATCTTCAATGTGTGTGAAACACAGTATCATAAAAGTACAATAAAGGAAAACAAAATAAGGTATGCTTGTATCTTAGAAGCTAATGTGTTACATTCAAAGAAGTAGTATAGTAAAGAAATGTCCTACCTTTCCAAGAGAAAGTAATTAAAACAAAACAAAACAAAACAGGTTAGAGACTGGTCAGATTTAGATAACTGTGTACTTGGTGGTAGTGAAATTGTAAGTTATTCCTGCTTATTTATGTTTTTCTTTGTTTTCCTTTTTTTTTTAAATAATGGCTATGTGTTCTTTAATTATGAAAAACAGAAATAATGTTATTTAAAAAGACTTCCTTGAGCCTTTCTGATGGAGCATGTGTCCTAATATGCCAAAGGGCAAGTTTGTTTATTTAATATATTTAAAAGTGCTCTATGTACTCTGGTTTCTTTTCAGATCGTATAAATCTTTCGCCTTTTTTTTGAAAGTGCTCTATATTGGTATAGGATTTGTATACTTGAGTTAGAAAATATTATTGAGAAGAAGACTAATGGTGAGAGAAATACAAAAGATTTTATAATACACTCTTCCACACATGTAAATTTTGCTTTCAAATATGTAATGTGATGAACATTTTCTTTCAAACATAGAAAATGTAGTGGCAGAGAATATAGATTCCTTGGATATGGTGGTAGGCTTTTGCTTTTGATTTTGATGAAAATGTTTGTAAATACATTTTACATGCAGCATCTAACCTTGTGCAAATAGTAACATAAGTTATAGATTCAAAATGAATGTAGCTTATTTTAATTTTATTTGTTTTCCATGAAATTGGAGATAAAGATGCTTTCCCCCATGCCATATATCCATCTTGATTTGCAATCATCCATACAGGTTATTTTCAAATTTTACATTTACTCTTTAAAAGAAATAATCCCTAAGACACAAATAAGATTTTTCTAATACAGATTTAAAATGTTTCAGAGAGGCAAGATGCAGTAGTGATGAAAGACTAAAACTAGTTGCATATTTTCTCCAAGTAGCACTAACAAAGGGTCATCTGATATGTTCTTGAGTAGAGTTTCTGAAAAACTAGGGGAAAACTAGTGCAGTGAATATCTACTAGATATTAGGCATTGGTATTGGGGTAAAAGAAGGCTGTTGGGAAATGTGTAGTCACAGTGATAGCCAAGTTCTGTCATCAGGATTCTCAAGTCTCTGTCTGATGTCCCTAGGGATAACTGAAGATTTGAATCACACCCATATTCATATGTTGAAATCCTAACTCCCAGTGTGGTAGTATTTAGAGATGGAGCCTTTGGGAGATAATTAGATTTAGATGAGGTCATCAGGATTAGGCCCCCAGGATGGCATTAGTGTCCCTATAGGAAGAGAAAGGGACCAGAGCATGGTCTCTCCCCATCTTGGGACAGCACAGCGAGAAAGTGGCTAGATGCAAACCAGGAAGAGGGTCTTCATGAAGAATTTCATCTGCCGGCACCCTTGATCTTGGACTTCCAGGCCCCAGATATGTGAGAAATGTTTCTGTTGTTTAAGCCTCTCAATCTATGGTATTTTGTTTTGGGAGCTCAAGCTACGGTATCTTAAAACCAAAATAACCTGAAGTTCAATTTTCTGTGGGCACTGCTCTGTTCTAGCATTTCTGTGAGTGCTGTCTCACTGTCTTACTTAAATCTGTATGGTAACCCTCTCCTTGACTCATGCTTTTTGAGAAAAGACTGATTTCTTCAAAACAAAACAAATCTGACTAAAACATGATATTAAGTTCTAGTTAAAGAAAATTGTTACAATCTAGGGTCCTACAGATATGTTATATATACTCTAGAGATGGAGTTTATGGAATTATAGTCCACACCTAAAACAGTTTTGAAAACTTCCTTTTGCGTTTGACATAATTTCTTTATATCTAATTGCCTGGGTGATTGTTTTAAATTTCTGATGCATGATGTCCTACAAGACAAAGTCTTAGCGATGCTAAAAGAGTTTCATCAATTTATAAAATAAAAAAATAATATTCATGCTTAATTTGAAAAGAAAAAAGTCGAGGTGGTTATAACTTTCATCTTTATAAATACCTCAGAATTAAAATATGCAGCTTGGTGAACTGCTCACAGGTGTTTGGCAGAAATGACAGCAGTTTACTTACCAGAATGAGGCAGTAAGTACAGTCCAGGGACAGCGCAATCTGGTGTATTTCCGGGGATACCAGAGTGTGACAAAACAATGAAAAGACCCCAATAGTTGCAAAGGTTTACAAAGCCATGTTTCTCAGAAATCTTTTAAAACTTTCTGAACTCTGTATTTTAAAAAGCAAAATGTCAAGGAAATAGGATTTTTATAACACAAATGAAAAAAAGAAATACTGGAATTTTCATGGAATAGCAAAGTACGACCTTTATTGTCAGGGCACTGTAAAACTTGCACATAGTTAAATGATTATAATTACAAGAAGGACCTGGTAATGATTTTCTTTTTTGATATTTTAAAACCCTCCCTATAAGACAGCATTTGGTATTTCAGGGTTTTTCAGTCTCTCCTTATCAGGTCTTGCCAGACCAATGCTGTCCCTGCTCTTCTCTGAATTACACTGGTTCTCCCCAGCCCACTCCCAGATTCCTCTTGTAAGAGTCCTCTCATGGCTCCATTACCAGACAGCTCCCAAACCAACATCCCTGCTGATTTCTATCTGGAGCCTCCAGCAGCTCTTAGCAAATACCCAGCCCACAGTGGGCACTGCCTATAGTAGCACACTGTCTAATGAACGTAATTTTCCCATGCTGACTGTAAGACTCTTAACTACATGAATCAGGTGGTGTATAGCCAGCCCAGATTATCTGTCTATAAAGTGGTTGTTTTAGGCCTATACACATATGTTTAAGATAATTTGTTTTATAGTTCTGGCAACTGGAACAGAAGATGTTGTGGGGGAGGGAAGGAAAATAATTAAACCCCTGTTATTGAAATGCTCAAGCGAAATATCTTAGTATATGTTTATTTTAATGGGAATTTGTACCATGTCTGAGAGAGATTTTGCTGTAAGTCTGTTTTCCCTGAATATAAATTAAAACACTTATCTTGTTGAGAATAATACAAAGATTCTTAAAACTAATTATACATAATTATGTGTATCAACAATAGCTGTAAGACTTCATGGTCATTAGGATGTCAGTGAACTATTAACTCTACTACTATGCCAGTAACATAGGAAATACATGGAGTGATGCCTCCTGAGGGGCTGGTGTGTAAATTATTTGAAGGTGAACACTTGGTGCCTCTTTCTATATACATATATGTATATCCCAGTTTGCTTAATTGCTTATGGTTGTGTATGACTCAAGTTACTTCGCAAAATGTGATTCCATTGCCATGAGAGAGTTCAAGAGATCTGGAGAAAATCCAGGTCCCATAAAATATAATATAAAAACACTTAAGCTTAGCACTGATGTTAAATGACATAAACACCCTAGAATTTATGCATTCTCACAAGACTGCCACTATAACATAATTCATCTTGACACATCGTGAACAGGTCAAATGAAATGCACCACACAGACAGTGTCACAAGAAAAGCAGCGTACTGAAACCTAATCCATATTGCAGGGGGCATTTGACCCACTGTTTGATGTGAGGGCAATCTTTGTACTGTATAAGAACCACTGTGGTTGTTTTCCCCCTGGATTCCATACTTTATTAAATTGATTTCAAAATACTCATTCTATTTGTATAAAAGTTTACCAAATCTATTATACAACCAAATGGAAACTGGACCACCGTTATTTCATAGATTAACTTAAAGTAAAATGTGTTTTAAAAAAACTCTCCTGTTACCAAGCAAAGATATTTATTTTAAAATATGTATAAGTAAAATATATTATACCTATATATTAAAACTCCAATAAAGTATTTAAAAGTTGTTAAATTATGTTCAAATAAAACAAGAAGTTTAGTGCAAATTACTGTAAAAATGATGGTACCATTAAAAATTAATATTCTTTTTACCCTTAAACTTTACATAGTAGGGTGAATTTGTTTTTTTACTTTAAAAACAGGAAAAATTCAGTTTACTTTAGCTTTTCCAATTATTTCTTAAAGCTGGAACTTCATATTTGTAATATTTAAAATACCTTTGAGGTGCTTTTTAAATTACTATTTTGTAAATAGGTACATTTTGGTACTAATATTACTAATATTTTGGGTCTTTGAAAATGTATTGTGACAGGGTAAGTTATATATAGATTTTTATATTAATTTAGTGATTGAATATAGTTACATTGAGTTATATATACCTTAGAAATCAGATGAAGCTGTGCTGTCCTTACACACAGACACAAGCACACACACACACACACACACACACACACACACACACACACACACACATAGTAGCATACTAAACAACATCACTATCCAATGACCTTTGCCAAGTTTTAGTGAATTGTCAGGGACTTATAGTTTCACGGCACATTTGGCTTCCAAGTTTCTGATGCTGCTGAAAATCCCTTTTGTCTCACCTCCTAAGACTGTTCCAGTTTATTTTCTATGCCCTAATTTGAAACTCAACCCTATTTCCCTTGTTTACACAAAGCAACCTGAAACAAAACCTTCAGAAGACATTTGTATTTTGTGATGGTCTCAACCTAAGATTTCAGATTAATGACGGAGTTCACTTCACAGCACTTTTAACAACTTAGAATTAAAAGCAGGCATTGCCATCCTTAAGCAGCATTGGGTTAATCCATCCACAAGAATTGTTAGACGCTTTTGCCCATAGGTTTCAGCTTGATGCTTGACTGCTCTATCTCTTCTTTAATCCCTCCCATCTCTTCTCTGTATTCTCCACTTATCCCCAACCTCTAAGTTATTCTTTGTTTTTATGTACACAAAAAATATGCATTGATCTAGAATAATTCACTTTTTCTTTTAAACTTAAGACCTAAATGCAGAAGTCATCCTCACATTCATGGATGACCTTGTACTGTCAGAGAGGCTTCTATGTGATCTCTTTTCAAGAACACCTTAAGGCAGATCAGTTTCTATGAACAGAAGCCAAGCAATGGGAGAATTTACTGTTCCTTGTACAGACAACCCTGGTATGGCAGGGGTGGGGGAACAGTATGTACTTCCATTTATATATTTATTCAGCAAACAGTTTGTTTGTTTTGTATTGGGTAAGTCAGTTTTTATTGTTATTTTTTCTTATCTGAGTTTTATTTATCTAAGTATTGTTGGTATACTATTATATTCATTTTTTTTAGTTTCAGGTGTACAGTTTAGTGATTCAATGTTTTTATACCTTACAGTGTGATAACCTCACTAATTCTAATACTCATGTGTCACCATGCAAACTTATCACAATATCCCTTTCCCATTCTCACCCATCCCCCACTCCCTCCTGGCAGCCATCTCTTTGGTCTGTTTCTGAGTCTGTTTTTCTTGTATTATTATTTTTTTCTTTTTCATTCTTTCTTTTTTATTTTTTGATTCCACATATAAGTAAACCATACAGTAAACAAACACTAAGAGGCACACTTAGTTAATTACTCAGCAATAAGAAAAGATGAAATACTTCCATTTGTGACATGGATGGATCTTGAGATTATCATGCTAAACCAAGTAAGTCAGGCAGAAAAAGTCAGAAACTCTGAGTCAGGGATGATGAATAAATGAATATTAACTTCTACTCTAAAAAAAAAAGAAAGAAAGAAAGAAAGAAAGAAAGAAAGAAAGAAAGAAAGAAAGAAAGAAAGAAAGAAAAAAGAAAAAAAATCAGAAACTACATGCCTTCACTCACATATGGGATATAAAACTGAAAGCAAAAAGCAAACAAGAAAAACAAACAAGCAAAAACTTAGTCACAGACAGTTTAGTGGTAAGGTTGGGAGTAGGAAGAAGAGGGTAAAGAGGGTCAAATATATGGTGATGGAAGATTTGACTTTTGGTGGTGAACACACAAGTGATATATAGATGATGTATTATAGAATTGTACACTTAAAACCTATATAATTTAATTAATCAATGTCACACCAATAAATTTAATAAAAAATAAAATACAAAAAATTAATTTTTAAAAAGAAAACTATACATTTTTTTTATTCAGTTATGCCTCAAAACATATTATAAGTATTATTTTGAGAAGAAAATTTTCTCCTACTATAAAATCTACCTTTTATGGTCAAACATGACTGCACCGTATAGATGAATAGAGCGATTCCGTTTAGAAACCCACTTTGAAATAACTCAGGTCTCTGAATAAGCCAGGTGTCTTTTGTGAACCTTCCTTTAGCTCTTTTCGGAGTGCATTTTTAAATGGAAAGTTACATCAAGGTATGAAAACTCAAAACTTCAAAACAAATTTACAAACCGAACATTTGCTAAGAGGAAGTAGAAAAATCTATGCAGTGATTTTCTGCCCAAATACATTCTAGTGACTTTCACAATTTTTCTTATTTCACACACAAATAATTCACTCAAATGATTATTTTTAACATTCTATCATGAATTCTTTTGAAACTATTTTATTTGGAACAAGTACCCCATTAATTATTTTATGTGATTTTTTTTTTAAAGTCTTCAGTTAGCTTTAGGATTAGCAATGTAGGACCATGCTTTTCTGCATAAATAACTTGAGGATAGCCTTTATTCTCCATTCAAGTAATGACACATTTGTATAGAAACTAGAACCAGGCAGCCTTTCTAAGCCAACTGCTACAGCAGCCAAAAATTCGAGCATAAATTGATCAAATAATAGCTAAAAAGTCAAGTCATAGGTGCCAAGTGACAAGTACATTTCAATGAAAGAAGTTAGTTTTATTTCAGCAATCTTTCTCTAGCATCTAAGCCTCATAATGCTTAGCCTCTCTTTACTACATAGCACCTGTTAAAAAGAGGTGCCAAAGAATAAATATTGGAGTACCCAAAAATGCCTTTCAGAGTCAAAAACTAACATTGTAATGCAACAGCTGGCGGTAGAATAAGTGATCTGAAAGTCATTTGGAGTCTTAAAATCTGCTTTTATGGGGAAAATGTGCAAAGTCAGAACAATAAACTGACTAAATGCTCTCTTATAAGGCCAAAATTCATGTTGGGACTGACTGGGGTGGATTTACTGCCATTCCATTAGAACTAAGCTGATGAGATTTAAGGCAAAATATTTTCATTCCACACTTATACCTGCACTGATTTTCTTCCATTCTTTTATCTGGGTTTTTATTTCTGTGGGGATATTTTCCATATATTATATTTCCTATATATTTTTAAGTAAAAGAAAGTATGAATTGAGGGAAATGTTTCCCTAATAAATATTTGCCTATTGTAGTTCTTTGCCTTCATGAAGTTCTGATAAATTCGTGAGGGTAACTATCCTAACCAGTAAATATAATGAATTACCGAGTTTTGAAGCTTGAGCCAACTTTTGAATCATCCTGTCCAGCAACGTTCAAGTTATTCCAGGATGATGTCTCTCATAGGAATGCATGGGTGGGTGAGGGTAACCACGAAGAACCTGGTAATTATGACTCCTAGAACCATCACTGCAGCATTGATCAGGATAACTATACTTATATCTCTTTTTCTAAAAACTTGGTTTTCTAAATGATCTATTATAAGAATGTTGTTTAAAGAAGAAATTTATTGTTAAAAACGATGTTTTAGGTTGTCTATCATTTTAAGGTGAAAGATATAAAAATGAGAATATCTGATATCAATTTCAGGAATATTCATTTCATATCTTTGTACTTGACCCATTTTTCTTACCATTTGTAATGGTTAATTGTATGTGTCAACTCGACTGAACCCCAGAGTGCTCAAATATTTGGTGAAATGTTACTCTGTGTCTATGAGAGTGTCTTTGGGTGAGATTAGTGTTTGAATCCATAGACTGAGCGAAGCAGATGGCTCGCCCCAGCGTGGGCCTCCTCTAGTCATTGAAGACCCGGATAGAATGAAAAGGCTGAATAAGGGGGAACTCTTCCTGACTGAAAATCTTGAGCTGGCACAACCGTCTTTTCTTGACTTCAGACACTAACTGAAATATCTAACTGAATCTTAGGTCTCAAGGCTGTCAGTTTTCTGCCTGGGGCTAACACTTTTGGCGCTTATGGTTCTCATGCCTTCTGACTCAGACTAGAACACCACCATCAACTCTCCTGGGTGTTCAGCTTGGCAACTGCAGATCTTGGGACTTCTCAGACCCCATATTGCACAAGCCAATTCTTTGTAATAAATTTCTTCATATAAATTTATATGCGCGTGTGTGCGCGCACACAGACACATACACACACACACACACACACACACACACCCATTGATTCTATTTCTGTGAACAATCCTGATTAATACACCATTATTTAATATACCTATATTATCTGACTTTCTCTTATAGTCAGTGACATCTCCTAATTTTAATGTCCCCTTTTCAGCTTCTGACTCATTTTTATTTTAAACATTCTCAAAAGGAGAAAGAGGCCCTCTCTAAACTACCTCTCACTGTGTGGTGATATCTGTGAAGAGAGTACTTTTGTGCCAACTCGAGTCATGTACCCACTAAACCCTGAACTGGGGGAAGCTTGGTGTTGAAGTGCCTCCATGGACCAGCTGAGCAGCACCAGCTGTTGTTACCAGTCTACAGGCAGATTAAGAGCTTGTGCAAGGAACCTTACCTAAGTCGCTGAGCACACTCTTCAGTTCAGCTGTCTGTTTACTTTTTCAAAGAAACAATTTCTTGATGTTGATTTATATTCTGGAGCAGCTCTTTGTCTCTTTGCATATGTCACATTCCTATCATTAATTGAGACAGACAGGATCAAGTGATTGACAGTGCTAGTGGGAAGAGAAAGACAGCTCCACAAAGGATGTGGGCGACACTGTATTTAAGAAGGCAAAAGCTTTTCAGGACAGGCAACACCTCTCAAATAGGCTGCGTATGTATCAAAGAAACAAAAATGAATCAAATAGCCATCAAAAACAGGGAAGAAACTTAAATGCATATTATTAATATATAATACTAAGTGAAAGAACCTGATAAGGCTAAATATTGTATGATTCCAACTATATAACATTCTGGAAAAGACAAAACTGTGGAGATGGTTGGGAGTAAGGGGAGATGAATAGGTGGAGCACAGAGGATTTTTAGTGAAAATACTCTGCATAATACTGTAATGGTAGATACATGTTATATATTTGTGCAAACCCATAGGATGTACAACATCAAGAGGGAACCCTAAGCTAAGCTGTGGTCTTTGAGTGATTGTGTGTCAGTATAGGCTCATCAGTTGTAAAAAATTCACCTCTCTGGTTGGGGATGTTGATAACATTTGTTGAGCAGGGGTTATGTGGGAAAAACCTCTGTGATAACTGGAGATTCAGAGATGACCACTGTTAGCCTTTTAATGTATTTCATTCTCAATTTGTTTCCTTCAGGTTTCATTCTGCATCATAATAACATACTATTATATATTAACCTGTAACCTAAGTGTGTTATTTTATCTATAAACAAGCAGCATACAAATCATTATATTACTGTAATATAATTTACTGACTCTCCTACCCTTAAACATTGGTTTCTAAATTTCTCTTTTTAGAAATAATGCTTCAATAAATAAATATGTCTATAACTATTCTTTCCCTATTGTATAGTACTTACTAGTATAGATTCTAAGAAGTAGGATTACTTAGTCGAAGACTATAAACATGTGTGTGTGTGTGTGTGTGTGTGTGTGTATGACTCTTGATTTCTAAATGGTTACCCTGGTAGGTTTTATAAATTTACACATTCAACACAGTGTGTTAAACAATTAATTACACAGAATTTTTGCTGACATTTAACATTATGCTTACACTTCTCTCTTTCCTTCTTTCTTTCTCCCTTTCTTGCTCTTTTTCTTTTGTTTCCTTCCTCTGCTTCAGTCCCTTCCCCTCCCTTTCTCCCTCTTCCTTCCTTTTTCCTTCCTTCCTTCTTTCTTTCCTTCCTTCCATCTTTCTTCCCTTTCTTCCACTAATTTATTAGATGAAATAAATAGGTTTTACTTGAAAATATTTAATTTGTTTAAACTGTTGAAACAGTATTATTGTGTTGTTTTAGCTGCTGTTTTTCTGTATTCGTGAATTTTAGGTTTAGATTCTTTGTTTTACTCCTGGAGTGTTCATTATTTTTTTGTTCCCATTGTAATGACTCTCTAGGTGATGAAGACACTGGCATTTACTTTTCATTAATGTAGTATATGCTTTCCCCCAGTTTTCTGTTTATCTTTTAACATTGTTACACTTTTGGGATTTTGATTGATTGTTTTTATTTTTATTCTGTCAATTTTATCAACAGTTACTTCATATTTTCTGATTTGGGAGATACTACATTATTTTCTTTCTCAGGCCTCATGTTCCTCCTGTCTTCATTCGAGCATCTTTTGCTGGAAGTGGGTGAGCCGAGAGTGAACATGGTGTGGCTTTTCCCAATAAACGTGTCCACTTGATGAAAGGACATGGCCAGTGCTGTCATGTGATGTCATCAATGCCACTTGCTGTTTAGTGTGTTGTTTTCTATGATCAAAGTCCCAAAAGGGAAAACAGAATGACCTCTGCTCTTGGATGGGCTGTGTACTTTGGTTACCTGAAAAGTAATATTACACAACCCGACAGTTGCCCAATTGTTTTCTTTGACACAAACCCTAGAACTCTGGCCAGAGGCAAAATATTGAAAAGGGGAAGACATCTATTAGGAGCTCTTGCTTTCTTTCTTATGTGAGAAGAAATGTGACATAACTGATATTCTAATTTCAGTTTTATGGATGTTGCACTTAGTGGAACTTATTCTTAGAAGCTGACAATTGTCTGGGTATCTCTCAAGTCTTTTATTTATATTTTATTTTTCTTTTGAAGTCTTGGTCTGCATCTTAATGGGTAATTAAAAGAGGCTGATCATTAACCAGACAGTATTTTAAATGGAAAGTTGTTTTATTCATTGTTATCTGACCAGCAGGTGGGGTGGGAGTCTGAAAAACTTTTCCCTCTTCCCTGTTCCCTTGGTGAATGTAGCGTCTTGCCCACAATCTAAAACTGTAGAGCAGATAACTGAGGACAGGTGCTGCTTTTTTTTTTCTTTTGTCCAGCAAATGTTCAGCTAGTATAGCCCACGGTGTATAAGACATCTTTGGCCCTGCTCAATAAAAACTATAATCATACAACACCATTGTTCCCAGGATTCTTACCTTCACCATCCTGTACATAGAGTGACTAAAGGGAGGTGACTACAAACCAAAAGGTAAGAATAAATCAGTTCCCATCTCCCATGACAGTGCTGCCCATTGGGATTTCTGTCTCTCTCTTGTGTCTCTTGCATATGAAGAGAATTAAGAAGATAATGAATATATTGGTATTATATATTTTATATATGATATTATATAAACATATATGTATATATAAAAGGGAATTAAGAAGATAATTAATATATTTATATTATATTTGTATATATATATATATATATATAGAGAGAGAGAGAGAGAGAGAGAGACAGAGAGAGAGAGAGAGAGAGAAAGAGAGACAATGAATTAATGAATTCATTTAAGGGTATGATATGAATTAAAGGTATGATATACAAACCTGGCCAATACAGAAAACAACAGCCTAGAGTGAAGTCATTATTTAGTTGCCCAACTGGCATAGATCCCATGTCTTCAAAATAAGAATAAAAGTTGGATCATGATATAAAGCATAATACTTTCTTCCTTAAGATTTACAGTGATTCCCATTTTTAATCTCCACACATTGTAGGTACATGTATACAAATTTATTGCTTGTAGTAGCAGTTGGCATAATTTGAGCAGTTTTAGAGAAAAGTTAATTACTTCACACATGCACGGGCACAGACGCATATACATACTTGAGGTAGTTATAATATTTACCTGACTTTCCTCACAGTCATTTGTTTTTCATAGAATAAATTATCTTCTGTTGTTTCAAAACATTTGAGGATTGAGGTGTTCTCCTTAATTTAGTATGATGGATCAAAACAATATCTACAACTAGATTGTTTATAAAAAAAAAGAGCCACTGTATAATTCATACAGAGTACATTAAACATAAACACAATGTTTGTTTAAACCATCATGTTCATCATTATGATTTTCCCAAGTCCTTTTAATGTAGTAATTTAAATACTAGGAAACCAGAGAGTAATTTCTATGGTAAAGAGGTACATTCAGATGTAGCCATCAGTATCTGTGAACTGATGCATTTAGACCATTTAATGTGCTCTGATTCCATCTAAGGCAGAGTTATCTAAGATGACTTTCAAAATATAATTTATAATACATAGCAGAGACTGATTTTTTCACCAGCAACCCAGGTGATTTTTCAGGCTTAGGATGTCACTGAAATTGGGTGAGTTTACATTAGTGATTCCCTATGAATCATAATTGTCTGGGTCTCTTTCATTTGTTATTTCAACTTTTGAAAACTTGTGGCATTTCCAATTCGTAGGATCTTTAATCCTACCTACATAGAGCTATGTGAAGCAAAAACAATGATAGTTTTAAGACATGTTGTTTAGCTTTCTTAGTTGTGTTAGCATATAATTTCCAATTTAGAGGGTGGGCAGTATCAGATCAATTCTTAGTGTAGGAAAATACTTTTGGCAATACTTGTGTTGACTTTGGTTCCAGCTACTTATTGTGTTGACACTTAAGAATATAATTTTTTCAGGAAAATACAAAGATTTACACTCTATATATAAATAAATATAAGTACTTTACAATACATTCCTTGAAGGCTACTTTAATTAAAAATATATCTGAATAAATGAATGTGAAGATAGCAATTCTCTATTTAAAAAAATACTTGTTTGGAATTGTTTACATATTGTTATAAATCTTTATTGAAATAAGTGACTCTTGTCTTTGTTTTGTTTTGTTTTAGATTTTTTTTATTGGGGAATTGGGGAAGGGGAACAGTGTTGGGGAATTGGGGAAGGGGAACAGACAAGTTGCTGTCTTTTTTTTACTTCAGTCTAGTTGTGGAGGATATCGCTTCATTGGCGCATGTTGGTATTATCATTGCGATCTTCCCAGGTGAGGCAGTTGATTGCTGGCCGTTGGACGGCTGCTCACAACAGCTCAAGAAAGTTCACGCCAGCTGCCAGCCAGCCCCACTCAGCCTATGCCATCTCTGGTGACTCACAGCAGCCCAGCTCCAGCTGTTGTTCACCATCTTAGCTATGGAGGGTGCAGCGTCATTGGCCCTCATGTGTGATCTGAACCAGGGCCCTGCTACTGGAAGCTGGAGTCCCAAGCTAGCTCCTAACCAACGCACTACTTGGCCGGCCCTTGTCTTTGTTGATTATTGTTAAAGTGCTACTTGTTTCTCTCCATCAAATTTGTAAATTTAAAAGTAACTATTTGATATAAAATTACTGATAAGTTTTTGAACAGAAATTTTAGAAACCAGCAGGATAAGTATTCAACTAATCAAGATGCATGTTTCTAAATAAAATATTAACAAACTAAATCCAGTGATACATTAATTCTATCTATCTATCTATCTATCTATCTATCTATCTATCTATCTATCTATCTATCTATCTAGGTTTAACTCCATGGATGCTTGGATGGTTTAACATTAGAACATCAGTCAATGTTATTCTGTAAAATATTGTGTAATAATGTAATAAAGACTTAGAAACAATGTGAAAAGTATTATAAAACCTTAATTGGAGGTTTAAAGAACTGAAAAAAAAATAGAAATATGGTCCATTCTTGGATGTAAAGACTAAATATCAAAATACTATTTTTCAAAAAAAAAAGTATATATATATATATATATATATATATATATATATATCATATTTGAATTTCAACACTTTATAAATTTTTCTCTGTTTTTCTCCTTTTAGAATTAGGTAGAATAAATTAATATTCAAATGAAGAAGAAATGCAGGAGAATAGGAGATAATGAAAATGAGAATAGTGGGCAGGTTTCTTAGCATACTATGAGAACATACTCTAATATTAGGGAAATCTCATCAATTAGTTTTTGGTAAAGAGATAAGAAAATGGATCAGTATCACAAAAGAGAGAATCCAGAATAAGAAACAATCACACATTCAGCATGACTACTGACTAAATTAGATACTCTTTTATTTGGATTTGATGAAAAGACTCACAAAACACACTCTGTTCTCTATTTACATTGCTATATCAGGGTACAGCAGGCAATAATGCTGCCAGTGAATCAGCAACTACAGCAGGAGATGTCACAGTTTGTCACATTCAATTTACTGGTCATTCCACTCCATAAGGTACACTTGGTTGCAAGAAATATGTTAGACAGAATTAAAAAGAAAAAAGAAATATGTTAGAGGCTTGCATGGGCCCATTCAGTTTAGGGGAGCTTCCAATTCTATCCTTACTAGTCTTTTATTTGAACTTATCATGTATGTTCTCTGGGAACACTTGCCAACTGGACTCCCTCTAATTACAGCTGTAGGTCATTAAGGATCCATTTCACTACTGACAATTATGATAACCAGGGGCCATCTGAATATTTCATATATCTTAATTTAGCGCATATCAGGCAAACCCAGGATTGTACATGCACACATCCATGGATCTAGGAAGGGTTTCTGTCTTATCACTATTGCTCTGTTAGGCTGGGTAATGCTTTGTTGGGTGGAGCAGGGATGCCCAGTGCATTGTAGGATGCCTAGCAGCCTCTGAAACCTTCACCCTGTTGGTTGTGGCAGCCAAAAATGTCCCCATAGGGCAAAATCACCCCTGTTTGGTAACTCGTAATTTGGCTTAAGAGTTCTATTAACAGTGTACCCTTACACTTTATAATAGAAGTGAACATTTGACAAAGGGAATAGTCTAATTTGGTAGGAAAAGATGGATTACTTAATAAGCTATGCTAACACAACAGGCTGTCTATTTGGGAAAAGTAAAAGTGGACTCATTTGCCACAAAATGTTTAAATATAGTTGGGCCAAATAATTAAACATTACACATAAAATAATTAAAATACTGAAAGACATATAGGTAATAATATGCAACATGTGAGAGTAGGAGAAACTTTTCTAATCAATACTGAGAATTAAGATGCCATTAACTGGAAAGATAGAAATATTGACCATATTACAATTTTAAAATACAACATACCCTAACCCACAATACAAAAGCCTATATGTAAATAAAACTGTGGATAAAATATTAGCAATATAGGTAATAATCAAAGGATTAATGCATATAATAATTAAAGAGCTCTTACAAATTGACAAGAAAAATGGAATATGAAGTAAAAGAGCAACTATGAATAAGCTTTGGAACATTTCCAAAAGACCAACAAACTTATAAATAGATACTTAAATTTAGCAGTAGTTGAGTACATAAAAATTAAAGTAATAAAAAGTATGACTTGTACTTTTCAGGTTGTTAAAAATTAAAACAGTAATAAGTATTGTGATTTTGTTGAATCATATATCTTTGGCATTGAAATAATGAAGGTTTTCTTTAACATGACATTAAAAACATAAATCATAATTGCATGGGTTATTAATTTTACTTAATTTACAGTAAAACTAAGAAAAAAGGTTTTTTTATTATCCAACAGTACCACTTTTATGGTATATTCCTTGGAGAACCGGTTTCACATATGCACAAAGACATATGCAGAAGGATGTTCATAATAATATTCCTTATACTAGAGAAAATTTAGATATAATCTCATCACATATTTTCAGTAGAATGCACAAAATTCAGTTTTTCATATGATGGACTATTATCTATGATATATATGAAACAGGTATCAAAAAAGATAAATTTCAAAAATGTAATAATGAGTAAAAAAAACCAAGCTGCCAATTATTACACTGTTATGTAAATTTAAATGTTTTGATATTTATATATGTAGTATGGACATGATATATTTTTGACTTCAAGGTATTCTTTTAGAGCAATCCAGAGAAAGGAATGGAGCATAGTCCCTAAGCTATAGTCATTCTATGCGTTCATTCATTCATTCACTTTATCATACAGGCAAGAAAATATTAATGACTGCCTAACAGCATTGTCCATCATTGTTCTAGGAGATGAAGATATATCTGTGAAAAATAGGCAATATTGACCTTCTGTTTTATCTGTAAAACTTTGGTGTGTGTCTAGAGAACTGTTTACCAAATTTATATCTTAGTGGTCGGTACCTATGTGTTTCATCTTTCTATTAAAAGTCACTGTAAGGAAGGACCTTATGAGATTGGCTCATTGTTAACCATCAGTAGCTTTATGAACTAAATGTTGATCTCACTCCACAAATGAGGCAATAAAGCTTTCAGAAATTGTGCAGCTTGGCCACATGACACAGATAACAAGCAGTGGAGCTGGATTTGGACTCCGAGATTCCCATGAACAACTATGGGGAGAAAAGTGTTGGCAGCAGTTCTGTCACTTGCTCTCCACCCCCAGGGTTGTGAGAGGCATTTTGACTTTGACTGGACCTAGTTGTCAACACTGTGTTACCATTTCTCAGCACAGAGATAACCAAGGAAGTCATTACCTATCTAGCAAGATAGGTTTGGTCTGTCTCCATTGTTTATAATAAGTACATCTGAAATGATGGACTTATGGAATACAGTTCATTGAAGAACAAAAGATGTTTATGTAGGCTCTTAATCTGAATGAGTAACAAGCCCCTATCTGAGCACCTTTCTTATCTCTAAACCACATTACACACATCTTTAGATCTCATCTGATACTTTGAGATGACAAACATGCCTTAAGGCAGAAAAGAGGACTTGTTTTTGAAGCCAAGTTTGACGCCTTAGATCCATTCAAGAGACAGATGATTTGATGCTGCATCTGTGTCTGCTGTTTGCTCATGTCCTCTTCTAGTCATTAGTGAATGTTTGCATTGGCTAAGATCATTATTTAAGAGTTTGCTGTGACCATTGAGTGCCTTGTGTTTCTGCGCACAGTTTTCCCACGTAAGTCAGAAAGGGGACCTGCGGGGGTCCAGCCTCCGCGGAGTCCAGGGGTTCCCTTGGGTGGGTCGGAGTCAGTGAGGCAAAAAAAGAAAAGAAAGAAAAAGAAAGAGAGCAGAGACACCGGAAAGAGTTTCTCAGGAGTGTCACACTTTAATGCAATAACGTGTCCGTTTTATAGGGACTCATGTACTTGGGGTTTGGTGGTTTGTAGTTTCCAAGATTTTCGGTCTTTTCTCCTCTGCAATTGCTCTCTCCAGGGTGTACTCTTTCATCAAAGGATTACCTTGTCTTTATTATGATAATTGCCATGAAACCCAGACTCAGTTTCTGTATGTCACCTAAAGAATGTTTATCATGACTATCTAATGTTAAGGATAGACATATATTGCCTAAAGAATGTTTACTAAAGCTATCTTGACTATCTAGAAATCATCCTAAATCCTAGCAGTTAAACACAATCATAAAACTCACAGTACACGAGCTATACTAAAAGACTAGGAGTGGCTGTGTTTAGGGTAAAAGCATCTAAAATCTATTCCTACGTAAATACAATACCTAGCAACCAAAAGAGTCTCACACCTCTCTTATCCTACAGAGGGCTGCATCCCTTTCTCAGTCAAAGCTTCAGTATCTGTTGCTGCAACCAGGCACTGGGCAAAGGAATTCACGCAAGGCTAATTAACAAACCCATGGTCAGCGGATGTCTTTGAGCTGCCTCTTACCCAGAACTCTCATGGCCTGAAGACTTTTAATCTTCAAGGAGACTATTCACAGTAGGGCCCTTAGGCAAGTGCATCAGCTTCTCACAGGCCTGAGTTTTCTGGCCTGAGTTTGTCAGAGGTCTGTGCCTCAGTTTCCAAGGGGCTTGAGTCCCCAATATCTCAGTTCAGGGGTCCCCCATGGAACTACCGCCTGGTTTGGGTTGTCTCCCCTCTTTTAGGAGATCTTACCTATCTTTGGCTGCGTAGTTAGCTCATTGGGGTATCACAGGAACTTGCCACAAATGCAGTGAATATATTGTCTCCTGTAGGAGGAAAGGCACATGGGTTCATAGAGGCAGGAGACATTACTTGACCAACCATAAGGCAGCACCCCTAATATCCAGTGCTGAGCAGGGCAATGTGGCCTTGTCAGACACTGGGGGGTTATCGGCTTCCCACAGGGACCAGTTCTGTAATCAGGGTCATAGATCTGATATGGTTACTCTGCTACTTATGAGACCTAAAGTCCAAACCTGCAAGCCCTCAACAATCAGACTCAGAGAGAAAAGCAGATCAAAGCAAATGGTTATACTTAAAAGTGGTTAAAATTGTAAAGTTTATGATATCTATACCTGTACCTATACTTACATCTATGCCTATACCTATACCTATACCTATATCTATACCTATACCTACATCTATACCTATACCTACATCTATACCTAGGGTACCAAAAAAATGTATAGAAGTGGACACTTTGGAAAACATAGCTCAAGCCATAGTTCGCCCTAATCAGAAGTGTCTGGATGCCGATGGTAACTAACCACTTTGAGCACTTTTTGTAATTGCAGAAGTCAAATGTAACTTGTATTCCATCTTTTGTTACTGGCATATGTTGAGTATTACAATTTTAGTACAGTTTTCCTTTCTTAAAATATGTATACGTTCTTTTGGTACTTGTGGGAAGCCGACAGCATTCTAGTGTTTGACAAGGCCACATTGAAATAAAGATCCAGGTTCAGCACTGGATATCTGGGATGCTGCCTTATGGTCGGTCATGTAATATCTCCTGCCTCTATGAACCCATGTGCCTTTCCTCCACATCGGATCCTATAGGAGATAGCACTTTCACTGCATTCATGACAAATTTCTGGGGTACCCTGATGATAGCTGACTGTGTAAGTCAAAGACAGGGTTAGAGTTCCCAAAAAGGAAACTCTCTAAGACAGGCTACAGTCCGAGGGGACCCCGGGACTGAGAAATAGGGGACTCAAGCCCCTTTGGAAACTGAGGCATAGGCCTTTGGCCACATAGGCCTAAAAAAGCCAGTCTGTGAGAAACAGACAGCCTCTGTGAGAAACTGGTGCTATCGTTCATACTTGCCTGTGCAGCTGTGAAAGGTTTCCTTGGAGACCAGCAGACCAAGGTCTCTCGGCCATGAAAGTTCTGATAAGAGGCAACTTACTGACATAAGTTATTTTAATTAACAGCCTTGTTTTAACTCTTTGTTTTGTACATTGCTAGCAACAGATACTGAAGCTTTGACTGAGAAACAGATGTTACCCTCTATTACAATAACATACAGCTCTTTGTAAGATAAGAAAAGTTTCAAACTCCTTTTGCTACTAAGTGTTATAATCACATAGAAATAGTTTCTTGCCTAAACTCTTGGCAATAGTTCAAATATATGCCCTGTAAGGTAGTCATGGTAACCACTCTTTAGATGATAAGTAAAATCCTTGAACAGGGCACAGTATACCCTGGAAAGATACAGTTACAAAAATATAAAAGTTCTGAGTAAGGGAAAACATCATGGTCATGTGAAACATAACTTGTAATTAAGATAATGGTCAAAAGCTCCTATAACAGGAGCTAGGCTTTAACAATAAAATGTGACACTCCTGTGAACCTCTTTCCGGTGTCTCCATCTTTCTTTTTTTCCTCACCGACTCCGTCCCACCCGAGGGAACCCCTGGACCTGCGGGGGCTGGCTCCCCGCAGGTAATATATATATATATATATCTCACATATATCACAATTCTTTTCTTTTTTTTTTTTTGAGGGCAGTGTCACTGGCCCTCACATGTGGGATCTGAACCCGGGCCACTGTCAAGCCAGCAACCAACCACTGCGCAACTCGGCCGGCCCAATATACCACAATTTTTTAAAAGCAAATGGTTAGTGGCACAGCCAATAGTTCTGACTGGCTGTGTGTGTGTGTATGTGTGTGTGTGTGTGTGTGTGTGTGGTTGCACAAGCATTGCTCTCACGTGGCTTCTTGTTGCATGTACAGGTGTTCCTACTACACAACTGTTCGTGCTGGCAAGGCTCCCACCTGATGGACACTCTATTCTTTTATTGGTATAGAATTTAAAACAGCAGGCACCTTCACTCTTTGCTCTTCAGTGGTAGTAAGCTCACACACACCCCTATTCTGTTTCTTAGCTAGTACACAAATGTCTGTCAAATGTTTACCTTTCAATAAGGAAACATGGAGGCTATTTCACATTTCGCAAAGTTTTTTTTTGCAGTTTTGTCTCTTGCTGATTTCAAAGAATATTGGAAATACTGAAGTCATATGCTTTTCAACAACTCAAGTATTTTTTTCTCTGTCTCACGAAGTAAAAGACTCAAAAACATTAATGTAGCTACAGATTTTTGAGCCGAATCTAGAAGATTGATTACCAGGTCAGGATTTT
This sequence comes from Aselliscus stoliczkanus, assembly GCA_033961575.1. Classification (NCBI taxonomy): domain Eukaryota; kingdom Metazoa; phylum Chordata; class Mammalia; order Chiroptera; family Hipposideridae; genus Aselliscus; species Aselliscus stoliczkanus. The sequence goes on from CM066727.1 coordinate 124,200,015, forward strand.
TGTAACAGTGTATGAAACTTTTCTTTAAACCTAATGTGTGCAAAAAAAAACCAAAAAAACCTAATGTGTGCAGATAGATAGAACAAGCTGTATTTTTCGGGCCGGCTGAGTGCCATGGTGGTTGAGCCCTGGTTTAGGAGGCCAGCGGCCCTGGTTCGGGTCCCACATATGAGGGCCAGTGACACTGCCCTCAAAAAAAAAACAAAAAAAACAAAAACAAAAACACAAAAACAAGCTGTATTTTTCTTTCACTGAAGTGGGAATGATAATATTTTCAATGGATACTGGGAGCAGAAGTAATGGTGAAATGTAGAAATAAGAACTTGGGACTCCTCGCTGCTGAACATAAGAGAGATAGCAGGCCTAGATGACAGAAGTAGGCTTTCATTAAGAGCTTAATTAATGAGCTACATCAAATAAATAGTGTACATATAAGAACTATGAAACTATAATTTACCTAATCTTTTTATTTTTTATTTTTTTTATTTTTATTTTTTTAATTAGTTTCAGGTGTACAACACAGTGGAATAATTATACATTTTACCCCTCAAAGTGACAACCCCCCACCCCCAATTCGCCACCCCACTCCCCCCCCATATCATATATATCTATTACTCTTCCTCTGACTCTCTTCCACAGTATAATCCACATCCCGTGACTACCTATATATATTCAATTACAGTAGGTATACCACCTCTGCTTTAGTAATACAGTGCAGTGATCAAACCTCTACTCCATCCATGAAATGGTCTCCCTAACAAGACCTATGATCATCTGACATTCCACAGAATATTTACAACATATTAATTATATTCCCCAAACTGTTTTTCATATCCCAGTGGCAATATTGTAGTTGCCTATTTTTGCTGTCTAATCCCTTCCCCTTCTCCCTCATCCCCATTCCCCTCCCAATTAGCAACACTGATTTTTCCTCTATATCTATCAGACAGTTTCTGTTTACTTTGCTCATTCATACAGTTTTTCAGATTCCACATATGAGTGAGATCATATGGTATTTGTCTTTCTCTGACTGACTTATTTCACTCAACATAATAGTCTCTAGGTCCATCCATATCATTGCAAATGGTACGATTTCATTCTTCTTTATAGCGGAGTAATACTCCATTGTATAAATATACCACAGTTTCTTAATCCAGTCATCTACTGATGGGCATTTTGGTTGTTTCCAAGTCTTAGCTATTGTAAATTGTGCTGCTATGAACATAGGGGTGCATAACTTTTTTTGAATAAGTGTCTTGGTTTTTTCAGGATAAATACCTAGGAGTGGAATTGCTGGGTCAAACGGTAGCTCTACTTCCAGTTCTTTGAGATACCTCCATACTGACTTCCATAGTGGCTGCACCAATCTGCAGTCCCACCAACAGTGCAGCAGGGTCCCCTTTTCCCCACAGCCCCGCCAGCACTTGTTGTTTGTTGATTTATTGATGATAGCCATTCTGACTGGAGTGAGGTGGTATCTCATGGTGGTTTTTATTTGCATTTCCCTAATGACCAGTGAGGTTGAACTTTTTTTCATATGCCTGTTGGCCATCTGTATGTCCTCTTTAGAGAAATGTCTCTTCATATCTTCTGCCCATTTTTTAATTGGGTTGTTTGTTTTTTTGGTGTTGAGTTTCATGAGTGTTTTATAAATTTTGGATATTAACCCCTTATCAGATATATCGTTGGCAAATATATTCTCCCATTCAGTAGGCTTCCTTTTTGTTTTATTAATTTTCTTTGTTGTGAAAAAACTTTTAAGTCTGATATAATCCCATATGTTCATTTTCTCTTTTACTTCCCTTGCTCGTAGGGATGTATCAGTAAAAATATTGCTCCGGGTAATGTCTGCAAATGTACTCCCTATATTTTCTTTTAGGATTTTTATGGTTTCAGGTCTTACATTTAAGTCTTTAATCCATTTTGAATTTGTTCTTGTATAAGGCGTAAGGAGATGATCCAGTTTCATTTTTTTGCATGTGTCAGTCCAATTTTCCCAGCACCATTTATTGAATAGACTATCTTTACTCCAGTGTAAATTCTTGCTTCCCTTGTCATAGATTAACTGTCCGTAAATGCTTGGATTTATTTCTGGGCTCTCTGTTCTGTTCCACTGATCGATGTGCCTGTTTTTATGCCAATACCAAACTGTCTTGATTACTGTAGCCTTGTAGTAGGTTTTGATGTCTGGTAGCGTGATCCCCCCGACCTTGTTCTTATTTCTCAGAATTGCCGAGGCTATTCTGGGTCTTTTATGATTCCATATAAATTTTAGGATTATATTTTCTATTTCTGTGAAAAATGCCCTTGGTAGTTTGATAGGAATTGCATTGAATCTATATATTGCTTTAGGCAGTATGGACATTTTAACTATATTAATTCTTCCTATCCATGAGCATGGTAGGTGTTTCCATTTATTTCTATCTTCTATGATTTCTTTCTTCAGTGTCTTATAATTTTCTGAGTGCAGATCTTTCACTTCTTTGGTTAAATTTATTCCTAGGTATTTTATAGTTCTTGACGCACTTGTAAATGGGACAGTTTTCTTAATTTTTCTTTCCATTAGTTTATTATTGGTATATGCAAATGCCACTGATTTCTGAACATTGATTTTATATCCTGCTACTTTACTGAATTCGTCTATCAGTTCCAATAGTTTTTTGATGGAGTCTTTGGGGTTCTCTATATACAGTATCATGTCATCTGCATATAATGACAATTTTACTTCTTCCTTGCCAATTTGGATGCCTTTTATTTCTTTTTGTTGTCTGATTGCTGTGGCTAGAACTTCCAGCACTATGTTGAATAAAAGAGGAGAAAGTGGACAGCCTTGTCTTGTTCCTGATCTTAAGGGGAATGGTTTTAGCTTTTCCCCATTGAGTATGATGTTAGCTGTAGGTTTATCATATATGGCTTTTATTATGTTGAGATATGATCCCTGTATTCCCACTTTGCTAAGGGTTTTTAACATAAATGGCTGTTGGATTTTGTCAAATGCTTTTTCTGCATCTATTGAAATGACCATGTGATCTTTATCCTTCATTTTGTTGATGTGGTGTATCACATTAATTGATTTACGGATGTTGAACCAGCCTTGCGCACTAGGGATGAATCCCACTTGATCATGATGTATGATCTTCTTAATATATTGCTGAATTCTGTTTGCTAATATTTTATTGAGAATTTTTGCATCTATATTCATCAGGGAGATTGGCCTGTAGTTTTCCTTTTTTGTGCTGTCTTTATCTGGTTTTGGAATCAGGGTGATAGTGGCTTCATAAAAAGAGTTTGGGAGCCTTCCCTCCTTCTGGATTTTTTGGAATAGTTTGAGAAGAATAGGTGATAGTTCTTTTTTGAATGTTTGATAAAATTCACTTGTGAAGCCGTCTGGTCCAGGGCTTTTGTTTTTTGGGAGCTTGTCAATTACTGATTCAATTTCCTTGGTAGTAATCAGGGTATTTAGATTTTCTGTTTCTTCTTGCGTTAGCTTTGGAAGGTTGTATGCTTCTAGAAAATTATCCATTTCTTCCAGATTGTCAAATTTGTTGGCATATAGTTGCTCATAGTAATTTCTTAGAATTTTTTGTATTTCTGTGATGTCTGTAGTGATTTCCCCTCTTTCATTCCTGATTTTGCTAATTTGAGTCCTCTCTCTTTTTTTTTTTTTTTTTTGATGAGCCTGGCTAGAGGTTTGTCTATTTTGTTTATCTTCTCAAGAAACCAGCTCTTGGTTTCATTGATCTTTTTAATTGTTTTTCTATTCTCTATGTTGTTTATTTCTGCTCTGGTCTTTATTATCTCCTTTCTTGTACTCCCCTTGGGCCTCTTTTGCTGTTCTTTTTCCAGTTCCCTTAGGTGTAAGGATAACCTGTTGATTTGAGATTTTTCTTGCTTCTTTAGGTAGGCTTGCACTGCTATAAACTTCCCTCTTAGGACTGCTTTCGCAGCATCCCAGAGATTTTGGGTCGTGGTGTTTTCATTTTCGTTTGTCTTGAGGTATCTTTTGATTTCCTCCTTGATCTCATTTGTGACCCACTCACTATTTAATAGCATGTTGTTTGGCCTCCATTTATTTGTCAGCTTCCCGGATTTCTTCTTATAATTGATTTCTAGTTTCATGGCATTGTGGTCAGAGAATACAGTTGAAATGACTTCAATGTTCTTAAATTTATTGAGACTTGTTTTGTGGCCTAACATGTGGTCTATCCTAGAAAATATTCCATGTGCACTTGAAAAGAACGTATATTCTGTAGCTTTGTGATGAAATGCTCTGAAAATGTCTGTTAAATCCAGCTGGTCTAATGAGTCTTTTAAGGTCGCTGTTTCCACATTGATTTTCTGTCTGGAGGATCTGTCCATTAGTGACAGCGGGGTGTTGAAGTCCCCTACTATGATAGTGTTACTGTTGATCTCTGTCTTTATGTCTGACAATATCTGTTTTATATATTTAGGGGCTCCTATGTTAGGTGCATAGATGTTTACTAGAGTTATGTCCTCTTGTTGGATCGATCCCTTCATTACTATGAAGTGTCCTTCTTTGTCCTTTGTTATATTCTTCAATTTAAAGTCCATTTTATCTGATATAAGTATCGCTACTCCAGTTTTTTTCTCAGTACCATTTGCATTAAATATTTTACTCCATTCCTTTACTTTCAGCCTGTATGAGTCTTTGGATCTAAGGTGAGTCTCTTGTATACAGCATATACTGGGGTCTTGCTTTCTTATCCATTCAGCCACCCTATGTCTTTTTATTGGAGCATTTAATCCATTTACATTTAATGTGATTATTGATAGGTGTGTATTTATTGCCATTCTGTTATTTGTGTTCGTAGTCTTTCATAGGTTGTTTTTCTCTTCTACTTAAAGAAGCCCTTTTAGCATTTCCTGCAAAGCTGGCTTGGTGGTAATGAATTCCCTTAACTTATTTTTTTCTGCAAAGCTCCTTATCTCGCCTTCGATTTTAAATGATAACCTTGCTGGGTACAGCAATCTTGGTTGTAGGCCTTTATTTTTCATCACTTTGAAAACCTCCTGCCACTCCCTTCTGGCCTGCAAAGTTTCTGTAGAAAAGTCAGCTGATAATCTTATGGGGGTACCCTTGTAAGTAACTTGCTGCCTTTCCCTTGCTGCTTTAAGGATTCTGTCTTTGTCCTTAACCCTTGCCATTTTCACTATAATGTGTCTCGGAGTGGGCCTGTTTGGAATCATCCTGGTTGGAACTCTCTGCACTTCCTGAGCTTGTATTTTGATGTACTTTGCCAGGTTAGGGAAGTTTTCAGACATTATTACTTCAAATATATTCTCAATCCCTTGCTCCCTCTCTTTTTCTTCTGGTACTCCAATGACCCTTAGGTTATTGCGTTTGATGTTGTCCCCCAGCTCTCTTAAACTATTTTCCATGTTTTTCATTCTTTTTTCTTTTTGTTGTTCCGCATGGGTGATCTCTGCTATTTTGTCTTCTAAGTCACTGATTCGATTTTCTGCTTCATCCAATCTGCTAGTGATTCCATCAAGTTTGTTATTTAATTCAGTAATTGTATTCTTAAGTTCTAGCTGGTTGCTTTTCATGATTTCTCTATCCTTCTTTATATTTTCATTAATTTCCTTGAACATTCTAATAATCAGTGTTCTGAACTCTGTCTCCGATAGGTTGGTTACCTCTATTTCCTCTATTTCCACTGATTCAGGAAGTTTCTTCTGTTCTTTTATTTGTGTTGTGTTTCTTTGTCTTCCCATTCTGGCTTACTCTTTGTGTTTGCTTCAATATAACAGATAGATCCCCCAGATTTCTCAGTCTTTTCTGGGTAAACTTATATGGTGTGTGTCCTTTATATTTGAATTACTCAGTCTCCCTATTCTCCTGTGCTTGTATCTGAGGTGTTCCTTGTGTCGTGCGTCCTCACTTGTTGAAGTTTTAGTTTTGATTACTTTTGGTTTGTCAGTAGGTGGGATGGACTCCCAGATTGATTTGCTGTGAGAATCAGCAGCGTCTGCAGTTTATGAGCTGCTGTGAGAGGATTGACCCCTCTGATGAAACTTGGACCCTATGGGCCCTAGTACCTGTAGCAACTTCCTTTTGGGTGTGACTCTTGTATGTCAAACCCAGAAATGCTCTGGTTTTATCTAAAGTTGGCCTCCGGGTATGATGATTCTTGTGTCTGTTTGTTTGGACCCACTGCTGCACAGTGATTTTAGAGCATAACAGATCAACAAGAACAACCTCCGCAGCCACCAAAGGAAACCAAATGCTCGCACAAGTAAAAAAACCAACCATCAAACTACAGTCAACTTGTACAGAAATATCAATCATACTAATGAAGAAAACAAACAGAAACAAAACAAAAACCACATACTCAATAATAACCGAAGAGGAAACAAAATAAAATACAATATCCTAAAATAAAAAATAGAATAAACATGAGAAAACGATTAGCTATACCTAAAAAATAAAAAATAAAAATAAACTAAAATAATAATAAAAAAGTAAGAAAAATTAAAAAAATAAAATTTGCAGAAAAAAGGAAAAGAGGAGAAGTATAGCAGTGAGAAGAATGAGTAAAATAAGAGAGAAAGTGAGGGTGGGGAAAAAAGAAAAAGAAAAGAAAGAAAAAGAAAAAGAAAAAAGGAAAAAAATATATATATATTTGTCTACACACCCATATATATGGACATATATTCACCTATATACACATATATATATGCCTATATTAAAAACTACAATATGATTAGAATGAAATAGAAATAAAAACCAAAAACAACGAAGATAAGCAGCCAATAAAGGGAAAACAAAACAGAATAAAACCAAACAAACCAAAAATACCCGTGCCGGTCTAGGCTAAAGTCCACCAAGCTCTCTTCAGTTTGTCTGCTGTACAAAAATTCCTGTGCATCTTGTGGGAACAGTAGGCCTCCTGATGCCTAGCGTGATCCTGGCACTGCAGGTTTGCTGTACTTGAGTGTGGTTGTGACGTGTGATTGGTGGTTTTTACAAAGTCACTACCTTTTTGCTTTTGCCTGTCCCAAGGCAGGCTGCACCCCCAAAGGCTCAATGAGTGTCTCTGGGCACCCTTTTGGTTGGCAGCTGTGGAGAATTAAAGAATTCCTCAATACCAAAAGCCTGCTGCTAAGAATCTGTTAATTAGTGCCTCAGCAGGTGAACCTGCCCTGCCTCCCAAGCCTTGCCTAAAGGTGGGGGCAGAGTAGGTAGTCTCACTCTGCAGCCTTTACTGGGTGGAAATTCTCAACCCCCTGCAGGTAAGGAGATCTTCCTAGTCTGCCCCTATTGCTCCATTCAGGAGTCAGTTTAAGACTGACTTGGCGGGGGCCAAAGTTTGTGGGAGTGGGTGCGTTATTGGTTTTTTTTGCTTTCTGTTCAAGAGTAGAAAAAGGAAAAAAAAATAAAAAAACATAAAAATAAACAAAGCCACTGTTCCAACACTGTTTTAAGCTAAGGCCTTTGCCTCTTATGCTCCAGCGGAGTTCCTGCTGCTCTCCCAAAGGGTCTGCCGGGATTTAGGGAATTGCGCACACCCTACCGTGTGGCCAAGATCCCCGCTCCGTCTCTCGGGGACCTGCGTCTCTGCTCGGCGCGCTGCGTGTCCGAGTGAGTCTTCTTTTTCCCCTGCTCCCGGGTTTAAGGCTTCTGCCTCGGAGCCGGCGCGCGCCCGCGCGGATCTCCTGCTGCTCTCCCAAAGAGACTGCCGGGGCTTAAGGGACTGCGTGCCCCCTGCCCCAAGGCTCAGATCCCCGCTCCGTCTCTCCGCGGGACCTGCGTCTCCACCCGGCGCGCTGCTTGTCCGAGCGAGTCTTCTTTTTCCCCTGCTCCCGGGTTTCAGGCTTCTGCCTCGGAGCCAGCGCCCGCCCGCGCGGATCTCCTGCTGCTCTCCCAAACGGTCTGCCGGGATTTAGGGGACTGTGCGCACCGTGCCATGTCGTGTGGCTCCGATCCCCCCTCCGTCTCTCCGGGACCTGTGACTCCTGCCGGCGCGCTGCGTCTCCTCGAACGAGTCCTCTGTTTCCCCCTGCTCCCGGGTTTCAGGCTTCTGCGCTCCGCGGGACTCGGTGGGCACAGAGACTGATCCCTGAACCGGGAGGGTGCAGGGACTGATCTTGCCCTGTCGCTGCGGGGCTCTGCACCCTGCTTCCTGGGGACCCGGCGAGCCGCGGGTGCAGCTCGTACCTCTGCACAGTCGTCTCCTCTCTCTCCTCCCGCACTTGCCGGGCCTCAGACTGCAAACCAACGCGCTCTTGATGAACTCTAGGTGGGCCGCGGGCCTCAGGGAGTGAGCCGGGGCAACACTCACCGTGACTCAGCAGCCGCGGGTGCGGGCTGCACCTCACGCGTCTCGCCGCCTTCTTCCCCTACTTGCCCTGCCTGCGCACCTTCCAGCAATCCTTGTGTGGAACTCTTAGTTGTTCTGTGTGATGAGTAGATGTCTCTTTGAAGCGTATTAGAAGTTCAAATTGTGGATATTTCCAGGGGAAGTTTCATGCAGCCCTCCTCACAGCCACCATCTTGCCCCTCCCTCTAGAAATATATTTTTAAAGCAAGTTTAGGGACTCACTAAGAATATAAATTTCTACTTTCATATATTTAATTAAGGCAAAGACAGTCTTGATAGATGAACCAAAGAAATTTTGGATTGATGCTTCGGAAACATCATACTCTTTAGCCTAATTAGAAAATGTTTTGGTAAATCATATGCTAGGTTTAGATATCTTTATTTCCCCTAACACACTTAAACTAATTGCCTTATAATTAGACTATAGTTGCTAAGTCTAATTTTTTATTCTTGCTATTAAAATTCTTGCTATTTTTCCATAGTACATTTCTGGTGGCTATTGTTAAATTTTGACAAATGGCAAATGCAGAATATCAAATGACAGTAGCAGTATACTACAACTCTGATAAATCTTTATGTTCCCAGCCTAAATACTCATATTTGTAGCTCTTGAATATTATTTTAGAATTGACCGAAAGTCATAAATATTAATACTTGTATCATAATCCCCAAGGTTTTTTATGTTCTACTAATGCTAGAGCTTAAACTAGAGTAAATGGAAATCGGTAATGCAAAGATTAAATAAATTCTTAAAGACAGTGTCTTAAATTTTCATTAAAAGAAGATATAACATGGTACGAAGAGAAGGGCAAAGTCACCTTTCTGATATTCTTTACCCAAATCTACAACCCTCATCTGATCATAGGAAAATGTCAGACCAACCAAACTGAGGGACAGTCTTCAAAATTCCTGGTCATTATTCTTCAGAAATGTCAAGGTTATTAAAAAAAAAAGGAGATTGGGAAAAATGTTAAAGACGGGAAGAAACTAAGTGTACATGACTTAATGCAATATGACATCCTGGATTCAATTCCGGAACAGAAAAAAAGACATTAGTGGAAAACTGGGGATATCTGAATAAAATCTATAGTGCAGTTCAGATCTCTGCCACCTATAGCCCATAGTGTAAATCAGTTCAGCAGCTTGTTTTTAAAATTTTATTAGAGTTCAACCATACCCATTTGTTTATGTATTGTTTATGCAAAGGCTGCATTCAGACTATAAGGACAGAGTTGATTATTTGGGGGAAAGACCATATGACTCACAAGCCTGAAATAATGACTAAGTGGTCATTTACAGAAAATATTAACTTACCATAAGTTTAGCTAATAATATACCAATGTTAATTTCTTAGCTTTGTAATTGTATCATGGTTATGTAAGACGTTAACATTAGAAGAAGTTGGGTGAAAGGTTTAAGGGAGAACTCTGTACTCTTTGCAACTCTTCTATGAATATAAAAGTATTTCAATATAAAACCTTTAAAAAAGATATAATGGCTTAGAGTCCTGTCTTTTTGGTCAGATAAAACTAGATTTAAATTTCAGCTTTGCAACCTACCAACTGTGTAATTTAGGTACTTGCCAATATTAAATGTTATAATGTACTTATGACCACTGCACATGTAAGCTTATTTCATGTTAATTTGCATGTAATAATGATAGTAATAATGATAATGATATCATACAGTATAATAATGACATAGGAAATTATATTTTTGCCCTAAAAAAATAAATTCTTGCAGGTAACTCATTTTTTTTTTTTTTTTAAGGGCAGTGTCACTGGCTCTCATATGTGGGAACTGAACCTGGGCTGCTGGCTTCTGAAACCAGTGCTTAACCACCACGCCACTTGGCCGGCCCGGTAACTCATTGTTTATTTTCGCTTTACAAAATGGATTGTCTCAACACCACTGGGATTGGAAGATATCTATGGAACAAGAGAGCGGTACTTTTTTGGTGAAATCAGGAGGGAGGGTATCCATTCTCATTTTGATACAAGTTTCTGAATAACTGTGTTGCCCAGGATTAGTGAATCATTCACTGAGGTTTAGACTAATTCCAGAAGAAAAAATAAATAAAAGAAGGAAGATATTCATAAAATATACATTTGTCAGTGCTTAGAAGTGAATGATTTATTTAATTAAATATAATATCCATTAAGGCTCATATAAAACAAAATTAACTACTTAAATTAGTACAACTTTAGAACCAATAGGGATATTACAAATCAATTATTTTAAGCACCTAATTACAAATAAATTATAGAACAGTCAAACTGGAGAACCATCTGAAGTGTAGCTGAACAGAAGTTTTATAACTAAGGATATAAAGAAGCAGCCACGTCGAGACTGGTAGGAGGGGCAGAGATGTGAAACAGGCCAGCTCCACACCACTGAGTGGCAGTGCAGAATCAGAAGGGATATCTTGGCCATGGAGGTTCCCCCCAGAGAAGTGAGGAACTCCAACTCCGCACTGGGCCCCCAAGCCTTGAGTACCGGTACCAGGAAGAGGAGCTCCCACAACATCTGCCTGTGAAAACAGTGGGGATTCCAACCATCAGGATGGCACAGAAGGCTGTGGGAAATTCAGACATCCTCTTAATGGGCCCAAGCATAGAGTCACTCTCTCACAGGCACCCTGGGCTCTGATGGAGGGACAATGACTCAGGCGGAAGGAGCATCAGGGAGAGACTCAGTTATATAGCTTCAAAACAATGGTTATAAAGATGCTCAAAGAACTTAATGAGACAGCAACAAAGAGATACCAAACATAAAAAAATATAGAAAACATAAAAAGAACCAGTCAAAAATGAAGAATGCAATAACTGAAATGAAAAATGCACTAGAAGGAATTACCAGACTGGATGAAGCAGAGGATCAAATCAGTGATTTCAAAGAAAAGGTAGTAGAAAATACCCAATTGGAACAGCAAAAAAGAATTAAAAAAATAATGAGGATCATTTAAGAGATCTCTGGACAACATCAAGTATAACCACATTTGCATCATAGAAGTACCAAAAGGAGAACAGAGAATGCAGGGTATTAAGAACCTATTTGAAGAAATAATGACTGAAAATTTCCCAATCTGGTGAAAGAAATAGACATACAAGTCCAGGAAGTGCAGAGAGTCCCAAACAAGATGAACCCAAAGAAGCCCATACCAAGACACATTATAATTGAAATGGCAAAGGTTGAAGACAAAGAGAGAATCCTAAAAGCAACAAGAGAAAGTCAACTAGTTACTTACAAGGAAGCTCCCATATCTTTGTGAATGATTTCTCAACAGAAATTTTGCAGGCAAGAAGTGATTGGCATTAAATATTCAAAGTAATGAAAAGCAAGGACTTATAACCAAGACTTCTCTACCCAGCAAGGCTATCATTTAAAACTGAAGGAGAGGGCCGGCCGAGTGGCGCCGTGGTTAAGCGCTGGCTTTGGAAGCCAGCGGCCCCGGTTCAGTCCCACATATGAGGGCCAGTGACACTGTCCTCAAAAAAAACAAACAAACAAACAAAAAAATTGAAGGAAAGATAAAGAGCTTCCCAGAAAAGAAAAAAACTGAAGGACTTCATCACCACCAAACAAGTATTACAAGAAATGTTAAAGGGACTTCTTTAACAAGAAGGGGAAAAAAACATAAATATAAATAATAAAATGGAAATAACTATGTATCTATTAATAATCACTTTAAAGGTAAATGGATTCAAAGCTCAAATCAGAAGACAGCATACCTGAATGGGTAACAAAACAAGACCCATACATATGCTGTCAACAAGAAACCCACCTCAGATCAAAAGAAACACACAGCCTGAAAGTAAAGAGATGGAAAAAGATATTTCATGTGAATGTAAATAAAAGCTGTGGTAGCAATGCTTATATGAGACAAAATAGATTTTAAAACGACGACCATAATAAGAGACAAAGAGGGACATTACTTAATGATCAAGGGATTAATTCAACAAGAACATATAACCCTTGTAAACATGTATGTATCCAAAATAATAGCACCTAAATATGTTAAACAGTGTTGACTGACATATGAGTATATGTCTACTAGACATCTCCAACTTAAAATGGCCAAAAGTTAACTTCTGATTTTCACTTCAGCTTTTCCTGATCCTTTTCCAATCTTCCTCACTTCAATGATTAGAAATCTTGTTCTTCCTATTAATTGCTCAGAACAAAACTGTGAATTCATCATTAAACTTTCTTTTTCCTCAGAACCTCTTTCCATCCGTCAGCAGTAATCTCTTCCCAATAAATCCAGTCAGATTTCTGACCACTTTTCAGAGCTGTTACTACTGAAACAATGCAAACATTGTTTCTCAGCTGGATTGTTGCAATAGCTTCCTAACCAGCCTCCCTTCTTCCATCCCAAGCTCCCTTTCTGGTAGCTAGAGCTATCACTTCATATGCAGCTACAGCTCTCACTTCATATGGAGTCAGGTCAGGTTACGTCTGCCCAAACTTTCTAAAGCGTTCTCATATGTCCCAGAGTAAATGCCAAAATTCATATATAGCCCCACATATATGGCCCCTAGCTATTTTTGCAGCAATAGGTCCTACAAAGTTCTTCCTCACTCAGTATGCTGTAGTGGAACTGGCCTCTTCAGTGTTCTCTGAACACATCAGACAGGGTTGTGCATTTACCATCCCTTCTACCTGTAATGCTCTACCCCAAATATCCGTATGACTCACTACCTCACATGTGTTAGGTTTCTTCTAAAGCATTATCTTATTAGACAGTTATCATGCTTAACCAGATCACTCAGATAGGGCAAAAAGAGCATTACAACATCACTCCCTATCCCCCATATCCCTCTCCATTAACCTTTATTGCCCTTATCATAACCCAACAAATTACTTATTTGTTTTTTTTCTCATAAGTCCATGGTGACACGTGGTATGTCTGTTTTTTTGCTGCTGTACTCCCATGCCAAGAACACTGTCTGGCGCACAGTGCTGGGGCCTGAGCATGAGGAACCTTCCCCCCAACTGCATACAGGAAATTGTTTGGCTCAGAGTCTAAACAAACCTTGGCAACACATTCTGATCAGCAGAACCCTATAAGGTTACCCCCTGCAGCCATAGTGCTTCCTCCTTTCGGTACTCCCTCCCTTTTTCCTTTTTCTTTTTTACCTCCCCCACTAGTCCCGTTGCTATTGGCAACTCCCGTCTTTGCGTATTCCTCCTCCCCTTCTAGTCCCGTTGCTATTGGCAACTCCCGCCTTTACATTCCTTCCCTCCCCTTCCAGTTCCTTGACTATATAAGCCCCCTCCTGTTCTTCAATAAACGAGGCTTGATCAGAACCCTGTCTTGCCTCCATTTCTTCGCGCCTCCTATTTTCTCCTTTCAGAAGGCTGCCCCTCGGCCCCTGCTGAATGCCCCCGCCGGTCGGGGCATTTCTGGCGCCCAACGTGGGGCCAGAGGACTGCATGCCCTCCGGAAGACTGTCTGCTTCAAGTCCGGCCGGACACACCGCTGAGTTGCCGCGTGGTATTGACCCGCGAGTCTGACTGCTTCCTGATCTCCACGGACAAAGCCGGTCCGTGAACCTGATCTGAGTAAGGTGAGCAGACTGACAGAAAATAGACGTTTCTGGGATGACAAATTGGTGTGATAGTCTCCCCGGTCGTATGTCTGTGTGAGTGCGTGAGGTTCCAAGACTTCGGGTCGCGGAATCTGATTGGGCCCTAATCTGCGGTTCCGTTTCTGTCGTAAGGTTAAACGGCGACTGGCCTGTGAGTGGCCGACTCCGGAACTCTCCGGAGTCGCCCCAGTCCACCAGTGCGGGGCTTATACCGCAGAGCTTTTGCCAAGACAGATTTAGTCCCGCGAGGGGCACGGCCAGACGGGCATCTGAGTGTTTTTCGAGTGTTTGAAGGGCCGAGGAGAAAACAATGGGCCAAACAACAAGTTCACACGAACTTTTCCTCTCGGGTTTAAAGTCATCCCTCAAGGTGCGAGGAATTAAGGCTAGAAAAAGGACCTCCGCCAATTCTTCGGTCTTCTGACAAATATCTGTCCCTGGTTCCCCCAGGAGGGAACGATAGACGTGTGCTATTGGAAGCGTGTCGGTAACGCTCTCCAGGATTTTTATAAGTCATTCGGGCCCGAAAAGGTCCCCTGCTCTGCCTTTACTTATTGGAGTCTCATTAATGATATCCTCCAAGTACATTCCCATGACCCAGATGTTAAAGAGATACTCAAAACAGGGGAAAACCTCTTAAAGAAATCCTCTCGTCCCCGTCTGCCTGTGGGTCGGTTTGCATAGATATTCCTTCTCAAGAAAATAAGCCCCTACTGCCCCCAGTCCGGCTGACTCATTACACCAACCCTCCCCACGACTTGATCCCTGTTTCCAACCCCTTTCGTCGGGCTCAGCCACAGTCCTCCCTCCCGAAGACCAGGCCACCCTCGATGAGGAGGCTGCCCGCTACCATCAAGAGGACCCCCTTTAAGGTTGCCCCACCTTTTCGGCCACCCCCATATTTGCCTCCTCACCAACCTCCTTTTTTGCCTCTATCGTGGACACTCCGTCACTAATTTGACCCCTCCATCCGCTCCCCTTACTGCCCCAGGGGCCCAGACAAATGTTCCCCTAACCTTACAAATAGCCTCTCAGAGAGGCCCTTCAAGAAAAGCGCCAACACCTTAACCTGCTCAAGGAACTCCGTGCCCTTGAGGCTGAATCCTGCCCCGCTCTCTGGTGCTCCCCTGCGTCCCAACATTCAACAAGTCCATCTCCCAAACAAAAGCCCGTTTTCACCTTTCCAGTCACTCAAGGCAGGCCGCTGAGGCCGACCCTGACACCCCCTAACTCCTGAAGCCTCCCATGAGGAGGTAATTGCGGAAGAGTCCGATAACGAGCCCGAAGAACGAGACCCCTCCCCTTCGGATGAGGAGGCTGAGTCCTCAGAGACTTCAGGACGTAAACATAAATACCGCCCCTAAATATTAGATATCTTAAGGACTTAAAATCCGCGGTCCATACTTATGGCCCGACTGCCCCTTTACACTTGCCTTGCTCGAGAGCCTTACTGACCGGTGGCTAACACCTAATGATTGGTATACCTTAGCTCATGCTGCTTTGTCTGGCGGCGATTTTGTCTTATGGCGTACTGAGTACGCAGAAAATTGCCGGAGAACGGCGGAGCGTACGCCTGTGACCCGGTCCTCTCGTACTGGACGAGGGACCGACTCCTCGGCCGAGGAGCCTTTAACACCAATGAAATTCAGGCTGCCTTCCCCCCTGGCTTATTGGCCCAGATCCAAAACGCTGGCCTCAAGGCCTGGCGCAAACTTCCCCCTAAGGGACCGGCCAGCACCTCTCTAGCCAAGATTCATCAAGGACCTGACGAGTCTTACTGTGATTTCATCAGCCGCTTAACGGAAGCCGCTGAGCGCTTAATCGGCAAGGAGGAGTCAGAGAGCGCCTTCATTAAACACCTTGCATTTGAAAATGCCAATTCTGCCTGTCAGGATGCCCTTCGCTCCCATCGTGATAGACCTCTCTCAGAGTACATCAAACTCTGTTCTAATGTAGGGACATCTCATGCCATAGGTGTTGCCATTGGAGCCGCCCTCAAAAACCTTACCATAGATAATCAAAAATCTTGCTTTAATTGCAAACAGCCTGGCCTTCACGGCTCTCCCCGCTAACTGGTCTGGTCTCTGTGCCCAGGCCCTCCTCCTACCTGACATTGACATTCTGCCCGGAGACCAGCCGGTCCCTGTACCGGCCCTTGATCTATTCCCAGGACGGTCAAAGCGAGCCCTCGCATTTATTCCCCTCATGGCGGGGCTGGGCATAACCACGGCGATGACGGCCGGCGCCACTGGTACGGGAATAGCCATCCACACTTATCAAAAGCTCTCTCTCCAGCTTATTGAGGATGTTACCACCCTGTCTGGCACTATTAGTGATCTCCAGGACCAAATTGACTCACACTAGCTGAGGTAGTTTTGCAAAACAGACGGGGACTTGACTTTTTAACTGCAGAACAGGGGGGAATCTGTTTGACCCTGCAGGAACGATGCTGCTTCTACGCTAACAAATCCGGCATAGTCCGAGATAAGGTCAAGAAGCTCCAGGACGACCTGCTCCAACGCAAAAAACAGCTCCTTGAAAACCCCTTCCTGACCGGGTTTCACGGTCTCTTGCCTTACCTCCTCCCTATTCTCAGCCCCCTTTTAGGACTGCTCCTAATTCTTTCCTTCGGGCCTTGGGCATGGAAAACGCTGACAAATTTTATCAAACAACAGATTGATAACATTCTGGCCAAACCCATTCATGTTCATTACCATCGGTTGGCTATGGCAGACGCCGAGGAACAAGGACCTCCCAAGCCAGGCCCCCGATATATTGATATCTAGATGGCATGTGGGCTGAAGACATGCCGGCCTCCGAGCCCTGGGCACCGAGTTGGCTGCAGCTATTGAGTACTGCAAGGGAGGGTCCTTACAGACCCAACTTCAGATCTCCTGATTACCTGCCTGATTTGCATAAAGGTTGGTACCCTTTCATATTCTCTGCCCTGCCTTTCCTCCCACAAAAGGTACCAAGGGCATCAAAGGTTTTCGGCCCTGCCGGACCCCTGGGGAGGAATCAGGCCACTGTTTTCCCACTCGGTTAAGGCCCACCCTCTAAAACACAGAGGGAGGAGATGCTGGGGCCTGAGCATGAGGAACCTTCCCCCAACTGCATACAGGAAATTGTTTGGCTCAGAGTCTAAACAAACCTTGGCAACACATTCTGATCAGCAGAACCCTATAAGGTTACCCCCTGCAGCCATTGTGCTTCCTCCTTTCGGTACTCCCTCCCTTTTTCCTTTTTCTTTTTTACCTCCCCCACTAGTCCCGTTGCTATTGGCAACTCCCGCCTTTACATTCCTTCCCTCCCCTTCCAGTTCCTTGACTATATAAGCCCCCTCCTGTTCTTCAATAAACGAGGCTTGATCAGAACCCTGTCTTGCCTCCATTTCTTCGCGCCTCCTATTTTCTCCTTTCAGAAGGCTGCCCCTCGGCCCCTGTTGAATGCCCCGCCGGTCGGGGCAGCACAGTACTTGCTGGATAAATGTTTATGATAAAATTAATATCTTAAATAAATTACTCAATATTTGAATATTCACCAAATTTAATTAGATTGAATTTTAAACATATTTGGAATCTAAATTTTAATAATGTTAAGTTTTTCTACATTCAAATTTAAACAGCTAACTAAAATATTCTATTATGAAAAACAAATTTTTTTTTACTCCAAAATATATTACTATTTAAAACATAGAGTAATAGAGTTAAAATAATTGTTTGGAAGTAGAGTTGCAAAACGCCTTATATTAGTGAAATCTGATGGTATTTGTCTTACAGATGTTATTAGACTTATAGTGGTGATCACATGTGAGCGTAAATCATTATGTTGTAAACTGGAAACTAACATAATATTTCATGTCCAACATAGGTTTTTAATTAAAAAGAAGAAAAAAACAACTTATATTTAAACTTTTTATGATTTTTCTTTCATAATTAAAGTCTGATTTATTATCAAAATTACACTTCAAATCAGTCAAGCAGGTGAGCATTAAATGCTATCCAGAATGATTCAATTGTTTCATAACAAACTCTAAACTATATTTCACAGAAATAAACTCATCATTGTTTCTGAAAGCTTATCAGCAAAGATTACCATGCAAAACTTATCAGATATTTTTTGCTTCAATCAGAAAGGCTCTGGGGCTCATAATCAGAATACTTATTTTCTTATTTATATAACCTACATTGCTTTATTTCACTTTATAAAAGGATGGATAAAAATAGCACTCTAAGAAAAATGTCATAATATAGTAATTTCAGGAAAAAATAGTGGCATAATTGGTTTCTTCACCTTTTATAAAAGTATACAAGATTCTTGGTTCATTTTATCATTTTCAAAATGAATGGCTTTAATTTATTTTTTGTTTGACCTTTGTATTGAAATAGCTTTATCCTCTCAGATTTCTATCCAATCTAATGTGGAAAGAGTCTTATCATCAAGTCTTGTTAAATTGATAGAAGAAAAGCAAATATGAGCAAAACGATAACCATGTGTGGAGAAATTCTAGCACATCTTTTGTCAAATAACAAAGTATAAGACTCCCAGTTCCTCATGGAACTTTGCTGGCCAGAGTCAACTGACTTCTCTTTATATCAGACACTAAGCAAACAGAAAACAGAGTACTGGTACTTAAGAAAAATAAAAGTGACATATTTATACAGGACAGTATCTAGGGAGTTATTTTGCTGAGATAAGAAAACAAGGAAATTAAATTATGAAAATTTTATAATCTGGATTTTCTTCTATTTTTTTTTCTTTTTAATTTAGCATCTACCTTATCTATTATGCCTAGAGCAGACAAAATAGATTTGGTGTACATACATTTAGGGAGAAAATAACTTAGGAGCTGAGTATATTGGACAAAACACTCCATTTTAATGTAGATACATTTGTTTACCTGAGATTCTGCTTAATTTTAAGCTCAAATAAATGAGGTAGCAGTTTATCTAAAGATTAAACATTTCCCTGTTCACAATATAAGGCTCTTGTATTGTTTATCTATGATACATCAATTTTTTTTCTTTTAAATTTTATGTGCATTAGTAACTAAGTGATTTTGTGGCCTATGGTTTGGAGCTACCAATACAAGCTCTCAGGTTTTTGGTGCCTTAAAGGAGTTGGACCTTTTGAATGGTAGTGAATCTTGGTTTCCTATGGATACCTTCTCTTTGTCCCCAACATAGGTTATAGTTTAGATTGTTTCTCTGGAGCTTTGATCACTATTCCAGAATTTGACTGGTCCTGAGGGCGGGTATAATATTCTTTGTCATTACCCATTGAACATTTTTGGAAAACGAATTACAGTTTGCCCGGTTTCTATATGTTTCTTCCACAACTGCATAAATAAGGAAAATTCACAAAGACATAATAGGTTAACTAACAAAGACAGCAGTGGTTTCTAGAAGTCTATGCTCAGAGAGGGAAATAGCATAGAATGAGTAGCATTCTGAGAGGTTAACTATTCTAGCTGTGTTACATATGTGATAGAATAAAGACATTAAGATACTACTGTGATTAAGCTTTTTTGTTGTTATCTCCATTGTTTCTAATAGATACTACTCTTTCTGTTTTATGTATCTGTTAACACCAGATAAATGATATCTCCATGATTAAGCAATTATTATTATTTTTGTTACCCTCATGGTTTTTGGAGGAATAAAAGGTCCAATGTTAAAAAAAGTTGAGCCAAATCTTGCTGGGCTGAATCTTACTTAGCACATCACACTATCAAGTTCATTGCCTTTAGAATCCCAGACCATTGTTATCTTTTGGTAATGTGCTCATCTGGAAAATACTTTATATCTCCCTTTTCCTAAGGTATTGAAGGGGATACAAAGAAGAGTCCAAGGACATGTTGAATGTAATCATGACAAGCATACAGAACACTATAACAGAAAGCAATGGTATTTGGTACCATAAACTAGGTAGATAAAAATGCAACCAAGATAGTTGGACTTCTCACTAACCACTCTTTTCCTGGAAAAATCTATACTGAATATTATTTTTCTATGGCACAGCATGTTCCTGCTCCACAAAATCTTTAGTGGTTCCAAATTGATTACATTTCTATACTTGGAATCCATTTATTTTTTTCTGCTTCATTCCTTACCATCCTTTAGAGAATTACTTTATTTATTTTTTGGAGGGTATATGAGTGTTTATTATATTGTTTCAAATTCTCTTTATTTTTAATTAAATGTATTGAGGTGACATTTGTTAATAAAAATTATATAGGTTTCAAGCATACAATTCTATAATATATCATCTATATATCACATTGTGTGTTCATCACCCAGAGTCAGTTCTTCCGTCACCATATATTTGACCCACTTTACCTTCTTCTACCAACCTCCTTACTCCTTACCCTCTGGTAACCACTAAACTGTTGTCTGTGTCTATGAGTATTTGTTTGTTTGTTTGGCGTGTTCATTTGTTGCTCTCACTTTTATATCCCACATCTGAGTGAAATAATATGGTTCTCAACTTTTTCTGCCTAACTTCTTTTACTCATAATCTCAAGATACATCCATATTGTTGCACATGGCAGCATATCATCTTTTTTATGGCAGAGTAATATTCCATTGTATATATGTACCACATCTTCTTTATCCAATCATCTATTGAAGGATACTTTGGTTGTTTCTATGTCTTGACCACCGTGAATAATTCCGCAATGAACATAGGGATATATATATATCTTTTTGGAGAAATATTTTCAGATTTGGTGTGTGGGGGGGCGGGGTTGAGTCACAGAAGAGAGATCTCTGGGTTGTATGGTAATTCTGTTCTTTTTGAGGAAACTCCATACTGTTTTCCATAGTGGCTTTACCAATTTACATTCCAACCAGCAGTGAGTGTATGAGGGTTACTTTTCCCTGACAACCTCTCCAATACTTGTTATTACGTGTCTTATTGATACTAGCCATCCTAACAAGATGAGGCAGTATCTCACTGTGGTTTTGATTTGCATTTCCATAATAGCTTGTGAAGTTGAACATCTTTTTGTGTATCTGTTGGCCGTTTGTATGTCTTCTTCGGAGAAGTGTCTGTTCAGATCCTCTGCCCATTTAATTGTTTTTTTTTTTGTTTTGTTTTGGTTTTTTTTTACCAATTACTTTATACTGATGATCTTTAAAATGCGTATTAGGGGCCAGCCGAGTGGCGCGGTGGTTAAGCGCTGGCTTGGGAAGCCAGTGGCCCCAGTTCAGGTCCCACATATGAGGGCCAGTGACACTGTCCTCAAAAAAAAAAAAATAAAATAAAAATAAACAAAAAGCAAAACAAAACAAAACAAAAAATGCGTATTAGGCACTCTTGGTAAAAGAAAAAAAAATAATAATATAACTCTTCACTTGCCAATATTGGTATGATTCTATTTATTAATTGTACATGTGTACTGCTATCGTTAGTTAATAATTTTGTTCACAGCATACACTTCCGGTGAATTTAATGTTAAGCATTATTGACATCCATGTTTCAAATGATCATAAATAATTTTGAATATTTTGCTATAATTTTTAACCTTATAGAATAATTTTTTAGAAATCTTATTTCACTTTTAAGTTGGAAAAGTTTTAAAACAGTAACCATATTTTATCTTATTTAAAAGGCAAAGTGATAAAACAGATAATCCAGAATTTACATGTCAAAATTTAGCTCAACGTGGGCTGGCTGAGTGGCGCGGTGGTTAAGCGCTGACTTGGGAAGCCAGCGGCCCGGTTCGGGTCTCATATACGAGGGCCAGTGACACTACCCTCAAAAAAAAAAAAAAATTTAGCTCAACATGATCAATTAATCCCTACCTATACTACAGAAAATAATTTAAACTCTGAGAAAATAAGAAACTGACAAACTCACTTTTCTGATTTGTAAGTTTATTTGTAAAACTGTGCATTTTGATAATAAACTAGAAGACTCATTCAGAAGAGAATGGAGAGATCTACAAAAAGAGGAATAGTGTAAACCATGTTTATTTTATGAAAAAAAAGAGTGACAAATCTATAAATAAATTATTAAAAATACCAGTAAAGAAAGCAACAAAACACCTGTAGTAAATTAAAGAGACAATATAAAAAGAAAAAAGGGCCGGCCGAATGACTCAGTTGGTTAAGAGCTTGTTCAAGAGTGCGAGCTGAGCTCTGAGCAACAGCAGTTCGAGGCCAGCCCGAGCTGAGTTGCCATTGAGCTGCCAACTGGTGGCAGGATGGCTCAGCTAAAAAAAAAAAAAGAAAAAGGAAAAGAAAAAAAATATTGTAATATTGGATTAATTATTATTTAGAAATCATGCATGTCCATCTGGATATCATCTTACCATGTTAGGTTTTGGGGTTTTTTAAAGACTTTGATGTTATCTAGTCCAACCTCTTCATTTTATGGTTGAGAAAACTCAAGAATAAACTGGATGTTTGGGTTGTCCAAGCTCAGATTGTCAGAGTCAGGTATAGAAACCCGGATCTAGGTTCTTGAGCAACAGTTTGATGCCCTTCCCAGGACCCCATACTGCCTTGTGTGGAAAGTTCTGAGGATTGAAGTTCAGAAGGTAACACAAAGTCAAATGGAACAAAATTGCAAAAAAAAATCAGAAAATATATAAGGAGACAAATAGAAATTATATAAATGAATGGTTCTCAATTGGGGAAGATTTATACCCCACTCAAGGGATATTTGGTGATTTCTGGAATCATTTTTTTTTTTCTTTTCAGGTTTCTTCATTTTTAAAAAAAATTTTTTTTAATTTTTTTAAATAATTTATTTATTTTTAATTAGTTTCAGGTGTACAACACAGTGCAATAGTTATACATTTTACCCCTCAAAGTGACAACCCCCTACCCCCAATTCATCACCCCACTCCCCCCCATATCATATATATCTACTACTCTTCCTCTGACTCTCTTCCACAGTATAATCCACATCCCGTGACTATCTATATATATTCAATTACAGTAGGTATACAACCTCCGCTTTAGTTATACAGTGCAGTGATCAAACCTCTACTTCATCCATGAAATGGTCTCCCTAACAAGACCTATGATCATCTGACATTCCACAAAATATTTACATTTTTAATTATATTCCCCAAACTGTTTTTCATATCCCAGTGGCAATATTGTAGTTGCCTATTTTTGCTGTCTAATCCCTTCCCCTTCTCCCTCATCCCCATTCCCCTCCCAATTAGCAACACTGATTTTTCCTCTATATCTATCAGACAGTTTCTGTTTACTTTGCTCATTCATACAGTTTTTCAGATTCCACATATGAGTGAGATCATATGGTATTTGTCTTTCTCTGACTGACTTATTTCACTTAACATAATAGTCTCTAGGTCCATCCATATCATTGCAAATGGTACGATTTCATTCTTCTTTATAGCGGAGTAATATTCCATTGTATAAATATACCACAGTTTCTTAATCCAGTCATCTACTGATGGGCATTTTGGTTGTTTCCAAGTCTTAGCTATTGTAAATTGTGCTGCTATGAACATAGGGGTGCATAACTTTTTTTGAATAAGTGTCTTGGGTTTTTCAGGATAAATACCTAGGAGTGGAATTGCTGGGTCAAACGGTAGCTCTATTTCCAGTTCTTTGAGATACCTCCATACTGACTTCCATAGTGGCTGCACCAATCTGCAATCCCACCAACAGTGCAGCAGGGTCCCCTTTTCCCCACAGCCCTGCCAGCACTTGTTGTTCGTTGATTTATTGATGATAGCCATTCTGACTGGAGTGAGGTGGTATCTCATGGTGGTTTTTATTTGCATTTCCCTAATGACCAGTGAGGTTGAACTTTTTTTCATATGCCTGTTGGCCATCTGTATGTCCTCTTTAGAGAAATGTCTCTTCATATCTTCTGCCCATTTTTTAATTGGGTTGTATGTTTTTTTGGTGTTGAGTTTCATGAGTGTTTTATAAATTTTGGATATTAACCCCTTATCAGATATATCATTGGCAAATATATTCTCCCATTCAGTAGGCTTCCTTTTTGCTTTATTAATTTTCTTTGTTGTGAAAAAACTTTTAAGTCTGATATAATCCCATATGTTCATTTTCTCTTTTACTTCCCTTGCTCGTAGGGATGTATCAGTAAAAATATTGCTCCGGGTAATGTCTGCAAATGTACTCCCTATATTTTCTTTTAGGATTTTTATGGTTTCAGGTCTTACATTTAAGTCTTTAATTCATTTTGAATTTGTTCTTGTATATGGCGTAAGGAAGTGGTCCAGTTTCATTTTTTTGCATGTGTCAATCCAATTTTCCCAGCACCATTTATTGAATAGACTATCTTTACTCCAGTGTAAATTCTTGCTTCCCTTGTCATAGATTAACTGTCCATAAATGCCTGGATTTATTTCTGGGCTCTCTGTTCTGTTCCACTGATCAATGTGCCTGTTTTTATGCCAATACCAAACTGTCTTGATTACTGTAGTCTTGTAGTAGGTTTTGATGTCTGGTAGCATGATCCCCCCAACTGTGTTCTGATTTCTCAGAATTGCAGAGGCTATTCTGGGTCTTTTAT
Organism: Aselliscus stoliczkanus; assembly: GCA_033961575.1. Classification (NCBI taxonomy): domain Eukaryota; kingdom Metazoa; phylum Chordata; class Mammalia; order Chiroptera; family Hipposideridae; genus Aselliscus; species Aselliscus stoliczkanus. The sequence goes on from CM066727.1 coordinate 124,224,466, forward strand.
GATTCCATATAAATTTTAGGATTATATTTTCTATTTCTGTGAAAAATGCCCTTGGTAGTTTGATAGGAATTGCATTGACTCCATATATTGCTTTTGGCAGTATGGACATTTTAACTATATTAATTCTTCCTATCCATGAGCATGGTAGGTGTTTCCATTTATTTGTATCTTCTATGATTTCTTTCTTCAGTGTCTTATAATTTTCTGAGTACAGATCTTTCACTTCTTTGGTTAAATTTATTCCTAGGTATTTTATAGTTCTTGATGCAATTGTAAATGGGACAGTTTTCTTAATTTCTCTTTCCATTAGTTTATTATTGGTATATGCAAATGTAATCATTTTTGATTGTCTCATTTTGGGGAGTAGGGATGCTACTGGAATCTAGTGAGTAGATATCAGGGATGCTGCTAAATACCCCAAATGCACAGAACAACCCACACAACAGTTATCTAGCCCAGAATGTGAATAGTGCATTTGTCAAGAAACCCTGAAATAAATTTTAAAAATTTGAATAATTATATAGATAGAATGAGAATGAGAGAGAATAAAAACTAAGGAAAGCAGAGTGAAAAAAAAAACACAAAACAAACATGGACATGGGATATAAATATCAGAAAAAGGAATAGTGGAAAATGCCTAACAAACAAACACTCCCCAGTTTTATGTGTATGTAAGTAATTTCCTGGGGAAAACAAATGTCTTCACCTATTTCCAAGTATACCCACTTTTTCCTGATAGGGTATAAATAGTATTTTATCTGGCTAAGCAATGCTTTCTTCACTGTGAAGTTATTAACCAAAATGTTTTTAAATGATTTCCCTGAAGAAAATGTGCAGCTTTAAAACAATACCTTTTATGTCAAACTGTGCTTTATAGAGAGGATCTGCTCAGAGGTAAAGAGTGTTCTTCTGAACTTTAATTATATAGGAAATATTGTCATGCCTTCATTGAGATTCTTTGCTGTTTAACATTCCATTTTTCACTTTTGTGTGGTGTTTGTATCTAGGTTTTGAATGATTTATTTCTTAGAGGAAAAGTAAGCATGTTTTCAAGTTCAGCTTCACATCAGCCATGGCTACATACCTTTCAAAAGATCTCTTAGATTTCCCTTCCCCCCTTCCAAATTATAAAGAATCAGAAGCAAAGAGATGCATTTAAAAAATAAGAATTGTGTGGCACTTATTAAGTGAGTGTGAGTTCTAGGAGTAATTCTGAGTGCTTCTCATGATTGTTTTTGTAATCCACATTTAGGTAGATCACACTAGTATTATACCTATTGATACGTGAAGAAACTAAGGCACATCGAGGTTAAATAATTTGACTGTAGTTCCACTGAATGGTTGTACAGGTTAGAGCTTGGATTCAAAATCACATTTGGAGCCAAAGGTCTCATTCCTAATCATCATGATACATTTTATTTGCCAAATTTGGTCTGATTCCTGGAGCCTGCACATCGATTGCTCTTTCTTAGCCAGGGATGCTTTTCCCAAAGGAAACACATGGTCCCTTCCCTCACTTGCTTCATGCATTTCCTTAAAGATCTCCTTCTCTGTAAGGCCCTCTGAACCATTTTGTCTATAACCACAACTCTCTCCCTCAACTCTCCCTGTCTCCTTGTCCTATTAGTTTTTAAAATATTTTTCACCATAAACTCCAAAGTATTTATCTTATTTATCTCATGTAGTGCCTGTGACCCCTCACTAGAATATAAAATCCAGGAAGGCATACATTGTTACATTTAATTTTGGTTTTATATTTACTGCCATATCCTAAACTCTGAAATAGTGCATGACTTATGGTAGGCAACCAATAATGTTTTTTGTTGTTGCTTGTTTGTTTTGTTTTGTTAATGAATAAAGAATGAACACTTTGGGAGTCTTTGGTTAGTTGAAATCCCCCATTACCCTGCCTGTATAAAAGAGTCATTGAAAGTAGTGTTTTGTCTCTACAGTGAAGCCCAAAGAACTCTCCATTCCCCCCACCCCACCTAATGTGAGTAACTACTTAAGAGGGATCCTTCATGAGAACTGGCGCTCACACAAAACAAAAAAAGAATTCTAGTTTTTTACATCTCCATAATAGACATAAAGAAAAATAGAAAATACAGCTGTATTATAAAGTGAAATATACGAAACCTCTCCATCCCCAGAGTGAAGACCTTTTTATATCATACTTATAGAAAAGAGATTTTTTTATTTTAAATAATGAAATCAGACTTCCTGCTTGATGATGATAACTAATCCAGAAAGAGAAAATGAACAGAAATCCAATGCCAGTTTCAGTGAAACTTGACAAGTGCTAAACTGTTCCCCTCAAACCTTCCCTGTCCAAAATGAATATTAAGACCCACTGTCTGTGAGCAGTGGAGACTAAATAGCAGTGTGTGAGAAAGAAAGTGAGAGGAAATGTCATAGCTGCAGATATAAGTGAAAGCCAGCAAAGGAGATTTCAAATGGGTAAAGAGTTCAGTCTGAAGTGTAAAACCTTGATTCCTTGTCTGTTATAACTGATACAGGTACCTGCACTGGAACCAGGGGTTTCCTTAGACTTGGATTGTTATTAAAAAACATTGAGAATAGAGCTAAATCCTCCATATGGGTGATGCACCAGTTAGGTGATGCGCCATATAGGTGATGATTTGTGGTTTGGGGGGAGCTAATTTTAAATATGTTTAGTGGCAGCTCCCTGCCAGTTTCAGTGTCACAGTTAAAGTTTATCCAAAAGCAACTTCCCTGGGGATTTCCTTGAAGGATAAAGGCCCTTTACAGAAGCTAGCCCTTCCCCACATGTGGTAGAATGCACTGTTGCATCACTGCTCCTTAATAAAGCATGTTCTCTGCTAAAAAAAAAAAAAAATGCTCCACATCATATGTTATCAGGGCAAGGTGAATTAGAATAATGAGGTACCACTACACACCTGTTATAATGAACAAAATCCAGAACACTAACAGCACCAAATACTGGAGAGGAATCACAGGAACTCTCATTCATTGCTGGAGGGAATGCAAAATGGTACACTTGCTTTGGAAGACAATTAGGTGATTTCTTACAAACTAAGCATACTCTTGCCATATGATCTAACGACTACCCTCCTTGATATTTATTCAAAGGAGTTGAAAACGTATGTCCACCCAAAAACCTGCACATGGATGTTTAAAGCAGCTTTATTAATTATTGCCAAATCTTGGAAGAAAGCAAGATGTCCTCAGTAGATGAATGGATAAACTGTGGTACATCCAGACAATGGAATATTGACACTAAAAATAAATGAGCAATCAAGCAGTGAAAAGGAGAAAACTTAAATACGTATTACTAACTGAAAGAAGCCAATCTGAAAAAATCTAAATACTATATGAGTTCAACTCTATGATATCTGGAAAAAGATAAAACTATGGAAACAGTAAAAAGATCAGTGGTTGCCCAATATTTGCGGGGGTGGTGGAATGAACAGATAGAGCAGGCATTATGTTGATAAGGGGGGGTGTTATGCATACTTAGGAGCAGGGCGTATGTGGGAAATATCCGAATCTTTACCTCAATTTTTCTGTGAGCCTAAAATTTCTGAATCAAATAAAGTTTTAATTTAAGAAAAATAGAACGGTTTTGTTTCTGCCAGATGACTGTATAAGAGGGGTGAGGTGAAAATGAACAGGACGTCAAATCCTTGGTCTGTATTTTTGAGCAAATTGACATACATAATAGAGGAAAAAGGAGAGTCAGGGGGAAGTAGTGTTTGGTTTAGATGTATAGTGAGTTCAGGAGTCTGTGTGTCATCCAGATGAGATCTGTAGGACAAAGAAGTGAGGTGTTTGAGCAGGTTCACTTTAAGATTGACTCAGATATACAGATTTGGACTTTAGACTTTTGGATATTTTAATATAGCAGAATTGGCCATAGGGAGAGGCCAAAGTAGATAGAGGACAAGGGAATTCTTATTTGAGAGTTTTTGTTTAAGTGGTTTAACTGCTTAACTGTAATACTGATATATCATTACAACTAAAAATGCTATTTTATGTATTGTTACTTAAAGCTTTATATTATCATATTATAAAAATTAGGGTGGGAGTTATTTTGAATAATTGAAAATAATTCCTGAGACTTATTTTCCTGGGACTTCATTCCTGAGAAAACCAATTATTTTCTAAAAGCAAAGTTTTCCTGCTTAATGAAAGTCTGTTTTGTTCGTTATTTTGGTTGGTCCCCTTTCATTCCAAGGAATAAAAGTTTACAGGAGATAATCTTGGAAATATAGGTCCAGTCTATTCCTTGGAGTTTTTCTAACCACCAAGCTTGTTACCGGCCAACTGAGCAGCACCAACCCCCACCACTGAAAAACTTTAATGTTTTCTTTTCTATAGAAATGTTAAGTATAAAAATGTTAAGTCTCCTCCCTAGTTCTTTAGTTTCTTGGCTCTTGGGCCTTGATTGCTTTTCTGACCGAAGATCCCCCTTGCTTCTTAATTGCTTTGTAAATTAGTTCCTGAATCTGAAACAATAGAAATCTCCTACCCCTGCTTCAGATAACTATTTGAAAGCCTGAGACTTCCTAATATCCCCCAGGCAAGGAAGCTAAATGTCAAACCCATTCTGTGTTCAGACAACTGACTCCACCTGAGTGATGGACTGAATAGCCACAGGTTTCATAAGAACTAACAGATTTATATTTTTGTCCTCATTCAGGAGCCTTGAGGATACAGGGGATACCCCAACAAGCAAGAAGCCAACACTGTCTTCCAGGTGGAGCTTGAGACCCTTTCCTCTCATCTGAGATCAGCTAGGGTGAGAGTTCCGTGAACCCCAATAGGCAAGGACAGCTCTACGCCCCTGCCCAGCAGGAAGCAGATACAGAAGAAGAGACCTCCTGTCCCTCAGCTTCCCATAGAGATTTTACAGGGATCACGTCTCTCAAGGAAAACCTATGCAGGTAGTTAGAGGTAGGCATTGGGTCTCTGCATTCCTGCACATCCCACAGTGTGACCGCCTGGGGGACATCCCCTCTCCACCCAAAACTCCTCTTTGTATTGTAATTACCTACCCCTGCGGGAAGAGCAAATGGGCACAAAATATCCAACTAGATCAGACCAGTCACTCACACCTACACAGTACCTCTTGTTAATCACAGGGGCCAATCAAGTGGTCCTACGCCCAGGAAGAACAGCCCATCCTGGAGAAAAAGGATAAAAACCCCAAGTCCTGGGAGGGAAGCACGCGGCTGCTACTGCCACTTCTGTTGCTGCTTCTTCCCTTTAAGCCTCACCTTTGCATATGCCCCCTCCACACTCTTTGGTAATGGGCCCTTAGGCCATCCTCTAGTCTGGATGTACTGTCTTTTCTAATAAACTACTTATTTTACTGCTTTACCCTGGTATCTCGTTCAATTCTTTGCTCGAGTTGCCAAGGACCTGGACTCTGCGCCGAGAAAGGCCCACTCTCTGACAACAAGCTGACTGAATGGAACTGTGTTTTTGTGTTTGAGATGTTGATTACTCTTCGCTTGAGGTTAGTGCTTAAAAAGCGGATGTGAAAAGGTCAGAACTTTTATCCATTAAGCCATCAAGCTTTTTTTCTATAATAAGAGTAGATGAAAGGTTTTAACTTGAATCAGAAATGTAAAGTTCAGCAGGATGATTATATCTCAAATTGAAAGAACAAGGCCAAAACAGCTTTGTCATTCCATGTATTGGAATCCAGTGGTCTAAATGTCAGCACAGAGTGACAAAAGTATCAAAGCTTGGATCATATCACTAAAAGCCAGAAGACAGGCAATTTTTAGTTTTTTAAGTTCATATTATATTTGTAAATAGGATGCATATTTTGAACCTTGCTTATTGAACACAAGTGTGAGTTTATTATGGGAACATGCTAATCTCTAATTATATACCAATAAATTTTATTCTCCATTTAAAACCCAACTATTGCTACTGCTATGGCATAATATGCCACATACTGAAAAAACTAAGCAGGTTTTGTGTGTACACATAAGCAGAATTTAATGGCATATTTGGTATGATGAAAATGAAGAAATATTTTGACTCATTTTCTCACAAAATATTACTGTATCGGACACTTACATGACATTTATAGCTCTTTTATTAAATTACAACATACAGATAGTTTCTAAGATATTACCAAGCTATTGTGTTCATAATTTTCTTCCTGAGTGACAAATATTGGCTTCTTTTTATTGTATTTTTTCTTTTTTAATACTGTTTTATTAAATTTAATATATGTATACGACAAGAGGAGGAAAAGCGAAATTTGGAGGTTTTTCAAAACACTGTCTCCTATATATTGAGAGATAATTTATGTTTTCTCATAAAAAACAATGAGTTTTCATAGTATTCTGAGATGTCACAAATAATAGTAAATAAAATAAGGAAACTGAACAAAGAAACTTGTATTGCTCTAATCTAATGAAATGATCTGGGAAACAAAACAAACACATTTTTTTGCCATTACTTTCAGCATACTTGAAGGTATATGGTTAACTTTGGGTGCTGATTTTTTAAAAAAGCAAAAAAACCACAAAATTAATGTATATTAGGGTTTGTTATGGGTGGAACTGTGTTCCCCACAAAGATATGTTGCAGCCCTAATCTCTGTGAATGTGACTTTATTTGGAAATAGGGTCTTTGCAGATGTAATCAAGTTAAGATGAAGTCAGTAGGATGGGCCCTTGATCTAGTATGACTGATGTCCTTACATAATATGGAAATTTGGGCAGAGTCACACAGGGAGGAAGACCACATGAAGGTGGAGATAGCAACTGCAATCCCTCAGGTGAAGGGACGCCTGGGGCTACCAGAAGCTGTAAGAAACAAAGAAAGCGACCCCTAGAGGCTTCCAAAAGAGCATGGCCTTACCAACACCTTGATTTTTGGATTTGTCATCTTCAGAACTGTGGGCAAATATTTTCTGTTGTTTGAAGTGACCCAGTTTGTTAGGCTGGTCCTATGAAATGAATACAGGATTTATAAGATCCATTTAAAAAAAAAAATTAAAGAACCCAAAGTTAGAATTCACTTTTCTTTTTCTTTTCTTTCTTTTTTCTTTATTTCTTTTTTTTAAATTAAAGTTTATTGGGGTGACCGTTGTTAGTAAAGTTACATAGGTTTCAGGTGCACAGTTCTGTAATACATCATCTATATATCACATTGTGTGTTACTTTTCAAAAGTAAGTTGTCCTGTGATGTTACCATCTACCTTTCTTTGTTACTGTCAGCTTCAGACTCTGCTAGCTCTCCCTCATGTACTGAGGTTTTTAACACATGGATCGAGTTCTCTCTGCTACATTACCCATATCATTAGTCTTTGTTAACATATTGTAGATAATCAATTCAGCAGCCTTTTCTCTTAGTTTCTCAGCATCCTCACTCCCATATCATATCCTCCATTCTATTTTAGCTATGATCTAAATGATCATTGCATCACTCCCTATTTTTCATCTCACTGCTGCAAGCATGGCTACTCATTTTTCTTTTTTTTAACTGTACTGGCTCTACCCATTTTTCGCTGACCCTCATTCTCCTTTAGTTTTCGTTTCTACCCATAAACAGGTTAATTTTACTTAAATTACTTTTACTAAAATTACTCCATTTTTAATTGTTAGATCAACTTGCGGAGAGTCATCAAAAGGCAACTTTGGTTTTGTCTTGCCCCTTTAAGATTTTTCTTTTGTCTTGAATGCAAATGTGAACCAGCTCCATGAATTTTCAGTTTCGTTTTAGGAACTCGAATGTCCAGACAGATGTGGTTATTTTAGGTCACAATGCCTGCTCAATTCAGGAACCACAATAAACCATCCCTGACAATAATACAGTTTTCGAGCTTGATTTAAAAATGTCTCTTCCACAATATTGATAAATTAATTCAAAGAGGAGGATATGGGCATAGCCCTTCTCTCCTTTCCTGTTCTTCCCTCAACAAACTGGTTAATTCATCCTTTTGTTCTCTCCTTGATTGAGACTGAAGAATGGAATTGGAGTGAGAAAAATAAGAATTTTCTTAATTGAATTATGTTTATACTCTTTTTTTTTTTCTTTTTTTCCCCAGGGCAGTGTCACTGGCCCTCATATGTGGGAACCAAACCGGGGCCACTGGCTTCCCAAGCCAGCGCTTAACCACCGTGCCACTCGGCTGGCTCCTGAATTACATTTATAAATGGTTCTCACCCTCTCTGGGTCTAGCAGGTATTTCTCTTATTTAATTTTTATTAAATTTATTGGAGCAACATTGGTTAATAATATTATATAAATTCAGGTATATGACTTTGTAATACACATCTATATACGCTATTATGTGCTCAACACCTGAGAGCTGATCTTTTTCCATCACCATATATTTGTCCTCTTCTTTGTCCTCTTCTCACCCCCTTCCCTCTGATCACCACCAAAACTATTGCTGTGTCTATGAGTTTGTTTCTTTGTTTATTTATTTGTTGCTTTTTGTTTTATATCCCACATATGAGTGAAATCATATGGTTCTTGTCCTTTTCTTTCTGACTTATATTATTTCACTTAACATAATACTCTCAAGATCCATCTATGTTGTCACAAATGGTAATATTTTATCTCTTTTTAGGGCTGAGTAGTATTCTGCTGTATACGTGTACTACATCTTTATCCAATTAGCCTTTGAACGACACTTGGGTTGTTTCCATAGCTTGGCTATTATAAATAATGCTTCAATGAACATAGGGGTATATATATCTTTACAAATAAGTGTTTTCAAGTGTTTTGAGTAGACACCTAGAAGAAGGATTGTTGGGTCATATGATATGGGTCTGGTAGATGTTTAAAGTTGACACTGTCTCTTGAGGCACACTTTTATTGGTTCCTTATAAACCCTCAACATTGCCAGTCAGTTTCATTTCCCTCTGCAAGGTCTGCAAAGCAGAGATAACCTTCAATTTTTTTATTCTTCTGTGCTAGGTTTGTGCTGTTGAGCCTGGTCTAAGATGACAATCTTGCCATATATTTCTATCTGATATAACTCCTACCTTGTCCATGAGAAATAGTTGTACATACCTTGCTCCAATGAACTCTAGGAGGCAAAAGCTAATTCCAAAATAACAGTTGTTTATCTTGAGTGTATTTCCAAAGTAACTTGCAATCCCATCTGTGCTACCCTCCAGAGTCCTTAGTCAGAACTGAGATTTCAGTCTCCTATCTATTCTCACTTGTAAGGAACACAGATTAAGATCAGAGTAGCCCAGTGAAGCTGAATCCCATTATGTCTGAGGTGAAAAAGGGTAGGTACCCCATATTTATACTATGGGTTGGCAGTGAGACTAATGATAACTATCCAAAGGCATTTTTCTGGAAAATCTTATTTCTAAAATCTTTCTGTCTTCTGCACATTGACTTCAAAGAATATTTTTTAATTTTAAAATTATGACATATTTCATTTGTACATCCTGCATTCTGAAAATCCTGAAATTTATATTGGTATGCTCTCAAATACTTCTCTTTAATATCACTCATCTTCATCCATTCTGTCTTAATTAAGGTACACCGCTTGTTGTATCATGTCCTTGTGGTACCAATATAGAATTTTATCTTTTCACTCATAAAGAGTCCAATAAGATAATATATGAACAGCTGCACATGGTCAGAGAGAAGAAAATACATGCTCAATGTTGCCATGAGTCTTAACTGGGTTATATGACATTATTTGATAAATTAAATCTCCCATCCACAAAGAAATAGTTTACAATTTCTTCGTTTAACGTTTTCTGTGCCTTCCCTACTCCTCCTCATTCTTATTTCCTTAGAATTACAAGCATTCAAAGCAGCTAATCCCAGGCCAGCTGAGTGGCGCGGTGGTTAAGCGCTGGCTTGGGAAGCCAGCAGCTCTGGTTCGGGTCTCACATGAGGGCCAGTGACACTGCCCACAAAAACAAACAAACAAACAAACAAAAAAACATTTAATCCCTATTCCTGCCACCAAATCTATTAATTACTGCATATCTATCCCTAGACTCTGGTTTTCTCCTCACAGTAGATGAATTATATGGACTTCTAAGGGCAAACCTTTTACTGCTGCACTAGATTCTATTCTTTTGTTGTTTTGTTATTGCTGTTTTCCTTATGAACCATAATAACGTTGCTTCTAGAGTCATTTTCCTCTCTATAGCATCATGCAATTCCCCTTTTCTTCAGGATCATTTTATTAGCATCAATTAATTCCCTAATTAAAAATAAAACCCCTCTCACTCCCATAGTTCTCTCTAGCTACAGCCCTATTTCTCGTTACCCCTTATGGTAAAACTCTTTTTAAACAGTTGACTAAAGGGCCAGCCAAGTGATGCGGTGGTTAATCGCTGGTTTGGGAAGCCAGCGGTCCCGGTTCGGGTCCCACATATGAGGGCCAGTGACACTGCCCTCAAAAAAAAAAAAAAAAAAAGTTGACTATACTCTCAGGCACCACACCCTTATTCCTCAATTTCCATTCCCCCTGAATCAGGCCACTAGGACTTTCATCCTCGTCACATAGCTGAACCTTCTCTCAAGTGCAGTACTGATGTCCATATTGTTAAATGCAGTAATCACTCATCAGTCCACATCTTACTTAACTTTTAGCTGCATTACACATACTCAATTATTTGTTGAAATTATGATTTTAGTTTCTTTCCAGGATACCACACCTTCCTGTTTTCTTTCTTTTTCACTGGCTGTTCCCTTTTAGTCTTATTTATTGACTCCCCCTCTCTGTCCCAACCTCTAAACATGTGATTAACTCAGGGCTCAACCGTGAATCTTTTGTTCACTATCAACACTCACTCTCTCCATGATCTCAACCAGTCAGTGTATATCCAGATGGTTACTAATGCTGTATCTTTAGCCACAATCTCTCCCTAAGATCTGAATACATGTACTTTAATACTGGCTTGACACTTTGATATCAAATAAGTATGTAAAAGTTAATGAAGCCAAAAAAGAACTCACTTATCCTTATAAAAATTCTTTGCCCAAAATTATCTATTGTGATAGGCAGAATTCAAAGAAGACTCTCAAGATTCTTATGTGCGCGCTCCTGTGTGTGTGTGTGTGACTGTGTGTTTCCTTGTATAATCTGCTCCACTTGAGGATCTGTGAATATTATGGGATATCAATCCTGTGATTATATCACAATATGTGGCAAAAGGGGTCTTACAAATGTAATTAAAATCTTTAATCAGTTGACTAATCAAAAGAAATCTTATCCTGGGTGGTCCTGATCCAATTGAGTAAATTATTAAGAGACAAAAACAGCAGCCAGGATCCTCCTGCTAGCCTTGAAGGAGCAAAATACCATGCTGTAGAGAGGGCCACACAGCAAAGACCTGAGAGTGGCCTCTAGAAGTTAACAGCAGTACCTGGCCAGCAACCAGTAGGAAACTGGGCATCTTAGTCAGATAACAAGAAACTGCTGGTGGGAATGTAAATTGGTACAGACACTCTGGAAAACAGTGTGGAGGTTCCTCAAAAAACTAAGAATATTATTACCATATAACCTAGCAATTCCTCTTCTGGGTATCTACCCCCCAAAATATCTTTATCCATAAAGATATATGTACCCCTGTGTTCATTGCAGCATTATTCCAGTGGCCAAACATGGAAACAACCAAAGTGTCCTTCCATAGATGATTGGATAAAGACATGGTACATATATACAATGGAATACTACTTGGACATATGAAAAGATAAAATACTGCCATTTACAACAAAATGATGGGTCTTGAGATTGTCATGATAAGCAAAAAATGTCAGACGGGAAAATTTGATAACCATGTGATTTCACTTATATGTGGTGTATAAAGCTAAAAGCAACAAAGGAACAAGACAAAGAAACAAACAAAAACTCATAGACACAGATAATAGTTTAGTGGTTACCAGTGGGTAAGCCGGGAGCAGGGTGGTAGGATAGGGTAAAAAGGATCAAAGATATGGTGATGGAAGGAAAACTGACTCTGGGTGGTGAACACACAATGTGATATATGGATGATGTAATACAGAATTGTACACTTGAAACCTATATAAGTCTGCTAAATAATATCACCCCAATAAATTTAATAAAAATTTCAAAAGAAAAATACCCAAATTCAGCCAAGAACTAGTGAACTTAGAAGGGGACTCCAAACCTCAGATGATATTGCTGCCCTGAGTAACATCTTAATTTAAACACAGGCCTCAAGCAAAGGACCCAGGTGTTTAATGTCTGTTTTTCTTTATTAATCAATAATGAAAGAAAAAAAAGAAAGAAATGTTTATGTATTCCCCCAAACATAGAAAGATCATAAACTATTAAAGTTGCATATTAGATATGTCTTAGATTTGTTAATATTCTTATTTTTATTTATTCTTATTCTATATTGCTTGTTTTTTATTTCTTTTTATTCTTATTCTTTAGTTCTCAGATTTGTTCTACAGTAAATTAATAATTTATTAATCTGTCTCAGCTTTGCTCTAGAATGCATGACTAATTTAAGTCTGCCAAATGAATGAATATGGGTCTTCCTCCCTGAGAATAACATAGGATGTTTAAGATATGACAGCAATTAATATATGTAATTGTATCTCACATGATTTATGATTTGTTTGGCAAAGTGAAGCAATCTTGCTTGTTGAGTATTAGGGTATTACTAACTTGTATGTAGCAGAAACATATAGCCATATACTTCAAATAGTAACATGCATAAAAAATTACATGAAGAACAGTTACACAAATTCTTAATCTCCAATTTCAGAAAGTTTGAAAAAGATAATTCTCAGGGCTAAGCCAAGAATTTGTCACATATCAGGAAATATCCGTTGATTCTGATGCAGGTGATCCTGAAATACAACCTGATTAATACATATAGCATATGTCTAGAATGTGCTTTTTTTATTCCGCCAACTAGTTCGAGTTGTGTTCGTGCAATTTACCGTTTACCATGCAAATTCATAAACCAGTAAGCGTATACCCGACAGCTTGTAGAATGTATTTGAAATATATCTATTTGATAGAAAATGGTAATTTCTTGATTTTTCAATTTAGTTGTATCCTTATTTGAGATCTTAAGTTTCTCTCTTATTATTTAATGTTCCAGAACTGTGCTGTCCAGTATGATAGTTGTTGGGTACTTGAAATATGTGTATTCCAAATTGAGATGCGCTGTAAAGGTTACTATATATTGTATATTAATAGCTGTATAGAAAAATTAAATCTATCATAAATATTTGTAATATAGATTGAATGGTACAATAATATTTTGAGTATCTTGGATAAAATAAATGCATTATTAAAATAAACTATTTTCTTAGTTTTTCTGATTTGGCTACTAGAAAATTTAAAAATAAATATGGGGCTCATATATTTCTAATGAATAGCGATGTTTCAGACAATGATCAGTTTTATTGTTTTAATATTTATTTCAGGGAGCAGCACTTTTTTTTTTTTAACAGTTACAGAGTTCTGGTGATTTGGATAATAGATCTTTGGACAGCCTTGAAATTTTAAATCATGATCACCTCCAACTATTTTCACTCTAGATCTACTTTGGTTATTACTCTGAATATCTGAATATGAGTGCCACTTTCTGAAAAACAACTTCATTCTTGCACATAGGATTTTAGCATTATCTCTCTCAATTCAAATTTAATTTTACACATTTTTCAATTTTTTTTCTTAAATGGCAAAAAATACTTTATACAAACAAACAAGAATCCATAATAGCACTAATGAGAACACGTAGAGAAGTGAACATAATGTTGAAGAAGAGAAAAGCTACAAGTAGTTGAGGCATGCAAAGGCCCGTGGTCCTTCAATTATCAGAAAAAAAAAATTGAGCTATATATCAGAACTGGTCCATAGATATTGAAAAGGAGGAAAGTGATAATCCAGTAAGGACCAGTCATTAGCTACATTGGCATGACTTATGAGAGCCACTAGATAATAATAAGGGTAGGAAGAAAAACTATAAAATTAATTATTTTATAATATAAATACATACTCTTCAATTATTTAAAAATAATCCTGTGTATAGAAAATCAAAAAGTCATTTTTCTTGTACCTTTTGAAAATTTAGATACTTTTTGTACAACCGATTTTCTTTTTTGTTATTTGTTGGATTGCCTCATACAGTGTAGATATTTTCTTCTTTTTTAAATGTATGTAAATTATTTTGTTTCATTTTCTTAAGTCATTCAAAATGTGATTTCAGTTGAATACTAAAAATGAGTCATTGTGCAATTATCTAATACTGACTTCCAATTTAGAGAATAAAATGAAGAACAGAATAACTGATGACAAGAAATCTACATTGAGTGCCTGCTTTTAACCTAAATAAAACTCCAAATAATTAAAAATTGCCTTCTACCATTATAATGAAGTAAAGGAAAAAAAGTATTATCACAAAGATATGCTCAAATGTTAATAAGATACATTTTCCAGATAAATATCTTGTTACATTCTCTGTTCATAGAAAAACCAAGCTAACATATTAGTTTGTGCTCAGTTTACTTTGGGTTTTAATGTGACTAGATATTAAAGTATAATCATGACAAAATCAGTATTGACCTAACATAATCATGTATTGTTTAAATGAATTAGTCATTCTTCCATCATGCAGCTAATTTAAACTAATGTTCAATATGATATTCCATAAAAGTCAAAGAAACTTTTGATCTCCATAATCACTGGTTTATGTGTCTGCTTCCCCAATTAGGCTTAAGCACCTAGGCCCCATGGTACAGGTAAAATATTTTATGGCACATGACAGTGTCTCAATAAATTGTTGTTAAACAAATGAAGAAATGAAAGCATGGGTGGACAAAGAATGCCTTCAATAGCTTAGAGATATTCAAGTTCAAAGTCCAAGAAGAGCTGGTTTAGGTGATTTCTTGTTGGGTATTTGTTTGCTTACCAAGTGCTTCCAATAATTCAGTCTTCTAAATGATTTTGCCTTAAGTGGACATCTGATGTCTTGGCCTGCTTAGCATTCACTTCTTTGTTTGTTTTAGAGTCATTTTCTCTCCACTGTGTATGAGAGATACATTTTATTCATTTTCAATGAGGTTTAGCCTACCCCAACCCTATCTGGCTATAGAAATATATACATGATCCCAGACAGGTTAACCAGAAGAATCCTAGGCTGATTATCAGAGTTCTGACCAGGATTTTTCATCCAGAGCTTTAAGGAAATAACATCTTCTATTTGCTATGTTTAAAGTCACTTCTGCTTTGTCCTTGAGCATCCCAGGTATATGGACCAATATAATTCTTTATGCTTAGGCTAACTTGAGATATGTTTCTGTCACTTTTAGCTAGAATAACCCTCTCTGATTCTTTGACCACACATGCTTTGTTGGATTATATAGTACTTCATAAACATTTTTGAGCTCTTGCTGAGAGTTAAATATCTGTTTTTTATGAGGTACTAAATATACTTACTTAAGTTATATTGAATCCCTTCCTTTGAAGAATGGAGGTTGAAGGCATGCAAGGAAAAGATGGTGGCTGTAACGGAGGAAAAAATACACAAAATGTCATGGGAACACAACAAAATAGAGACTAACTTGACTTGAGAGAAAGACCTTCAAGAGCATTTGAACTGTATTCTTTAAAAAGATGGTAAAGCAGTTCTTCCCTTCTGTTTCTTTCTTTTTTTCATTATTAAAGTTGCATGTATTTTAAAAGGAATTAAAAAATGCTAGCTCTCATCAATCATGTTTATTTTTTTGGGGGGGGGATATTATTGCTATTGTTTTTTAAAATTAAAGTTTATTGGGGTGACAATTGTTAGTCAAGTTACATAGGTTTCAAGTGTACAATTCTGTAATAAATCATCTGTATATCATGTTGTGTGTTCACCCCAGAGTCAGTTCTCCTTTCTTCACCAAGTATTTGATCCCCTTTACCCTCTTCTACCACTCCCTTCCCCTCTTACCCTCTGGTAACCACTAAACTATTGTCTGTGTCTATGATTTTTTGTTTCTTTATTTGTTTGTCTTGTCCCTTTGTTGTTTTCAGTTTTATATCCCACACATCAGTGAAATCACATGGTTCTCGGCCTTTTCTATATGACTTATTTCGTTTAGGCTACTAATCTCAAAATCCATCCATGTTGTCGCAAATGGCATTATTTCATCTTTTCTTATGTCAGAATAGTATTCCACTGTGTATATATACCACATCTTCTTTATCCATTCATCTATCAAAGGGCACCTCGGTTGTTTCCATGTCTTGGCCACTGTAAATAAAGCTGCATTGAACATCGGAGCACATGTATCTTTACGGATAAATGTTTTCAAATTTTGGGGGTAGATACCCAGGAAAGGGATTGCTGGGTTACATGGTAATTCTGTTCTTAATTTATTGAGGAATCTCCACACTGCCTTCCATAGCGACTGCACCAATCTGCATTCCCACCAACCAAGTTTATTGAACTATGATCCTTCCACTATCTTTTCTGTATATCTCTATTATGGGATAATTAAATTTATATTTAAAAATTATATATGTGTGACCTCAATATTGCTCAGGCATCCATAAAGGAAAGGCCAGCTATTGACAAGGGAGCTGCACACCCTACAGCCAATATTTTTCCTCTGTAACTCCAGAAATAACTCAAACAGCAGTGATGTCACTATTTGAATGCTGGTATAGAAGCCAATTCAATTCCAAAACTCAATAGAGAAAACAGGTTAAGTTTCTGCACAGCCAATGATTATATAAATAATTGCCTTGAATTGTATCTTAGTTGGGCAGATGCAAAGAGAAGAAGTCACCAAGGCCTTTGCTCTATGTGCGTCCCAAACCCTCAGAACATCCAGAAGGGCTCTCTCTGTGGAAAAGGGACAGGCCAAATTTATCACAGTTATACTCCACTCCTTGAGTATAAGACCAATGGTTTAATTGAAAGCAATTACATAAATAAAAACAAAACGAAAACATCATTCAGGTGACAATGAATGTAAGCAACACTAAAATATTTTTTCCAATTAGAGAAATATTATTTTGGATGCTGAGGACATTTTCTCCAGATTTTAGTTCACATATACATGTGTATATGTGTGCTCATATACACCCACATTCACACAAACAAACAGGGTCCCACATGACCCATTTCTTTCTATATGTGCTATAGAGAATGAGTAATTAAGCTTTGAATTATATATGTATACATAATTTTAATGCACAAGTGGTGGTCCTATAAAGATTCAGCACTTAGCATTGTTTTAGAGGGGGCAGAGCTAACATTTAAAATAATGCCATTTTGCTTAATCAAATTCAAAATTTCTTTCCACAGCACATACTTGTATTGGCAAATCTTTGAACTTCAGGAAGGGTAACCAACATGTCTTCAAGGCACTCTACTTCTATGTGATGCCAGCAGTATTTCCACACTTTCTATCATGCTGCAAGGGAGGTAAGATAACACAGGCTAGTGAAAGGACTTTAAATTCATGGGATTCTCATTCAGAGGACTATTTTTTATGTAAGGATAGAAATAATTTATAATAACCAAACTAATTAGTTGTAGTTAATGAATGGTAACTATCACAAATACTTAGATTATTTTCATATTTTATATTATACCTGTCAAATCGTGCTGGTGCAATTATTTAACATTTTAATTTCTTTCAGATAAAGTTTTTCAGAGTAAATTTGAACTTTAGCTTCATTCTTTGGGGAACTTTGTGGTATTTGACCTTTATAGCTAGACAGACTTGCTTTGTTTGAGAAGTCCAAAAAAGCCATCATCTTCTAGGTAGTGTATAAATTCCTGAGTGGCAATTAAAAAATATATATATGTTAAACTTTTACTCTCCAGGAATTTGCATTGTCAACATGTCACTAAATCTTTATCTAACATCATTTGAAATTTTTTATTTTTATTTGTTTAACTTAAACAAAAGTTTTGATGAAAAATTAATATATTTATTATAGAAAGAAATACCCATGTCTTCTTAAGCAGTAGAAAAGATAAATGTGCATTTAAGAATGCAAAGAATATATTGACTTCTAGGTAACTGAAAAATAACAGAAAAAAAGAGGCTAGCATCTACAATTTGACGAGAATTAGTTTTTGTGTGCTGTGCTGCATGATACTCTCTAGAGAGTTCATTGTTTAAAATCATGATGTATCCTTATCTATAAATACTAATCTATGATCTTATATAGCCTGGTAAGTACACACGAAATGTACTCAATGCCTTTCATAGGACTCCATGATCTGCTGTTATTTTGCCATACACCTCTAGTTCTTCATATTTTAATATTATATTAGCTATTACTAACCTCAGCAGATCTATTTGCAATTTAATGAATGAAATAAATTAATTTGTTCATTACTTTCACCAGCATCCATTTAATCAACTGCTTTGGGCAAGGAGGTTGGAGTTATACAAAGATAAATAAGACATCATCCAACTAGGAGAAACAGTCTTTTGACACAATAATTAAAATATGACAAGATAAGGATAGATGCATGAATAGGCAGATTAGCAAGGTGATATTAGGCAAGCTTCACAGAAAAAATGATGCTTAATCTTAGACTTTTGGACGATAAATATGTTCATTGGATAGAGATTGTAAAGGTGGGTGATCCAGGTAAAGGGAATAGATTGTGAAAAGGCATTAATACTTCTCTGCACATGGAGTTGTATGAGTACGTAGCATGTGAAAAATGAGCTTTTGGACTTGTACTACAGCTGATAGGAAGAGGGCATGGGATTTGTTATTCAAAGGAATAGAATAATCATACTTTTATTTTAGATAAATAACTGGAAGCACTGTAATGAATGAATCGGTATAGTAAAAATTAGAAACAAGAAAACTGTGGAAATATTGAGGAGCAAGATCTTGAGTGCTTTCTGAATTAAAACGGTTGTCAAGCAGATGGAGAAGACAGATTGGAACTTACTGATATATAAAAAAATAAAGGCAGCAAACCTTAGTTATTGATTCAATGTTTGAGTCTTGGAAGATGAAGATAGGGTAGGCTTGGGCTTTGGTGACAAGCTGTCTTAATTTTTGCATTGATTCATCCAGCAAACATTTGTGAAGTAATACAATATGCTAGGTACTTTGGGAAGACCTGAATAGGACTTAATTTCTTTGGGTCCCTTAGGAAAGGATAGCCACATAAACAATCTAAAGAAGAGGGGTGCTTAAAATTTTAACAAAATTCATGCATGACTGTTCAGTCTATTTAAATTTAGAGATGATTTTAATCTCTGAAATAATGTTTCATTTTACTTCTTTGTAACTGCTTTTTCTTGGGAGGGTGTTTTTATTGCTCAGATTTTGTGTTTCTTCTTAAAATTTAGAGTGACTATACACCATCATCACCATCCTGCTGGTTCCTTCAGTTGCAGAGCATTATTTATTCTATTAATTTACTAGATCTGCCATAACAAATTACCACAAACTAGTTGGCTTAAAACAACAGAAATTTATTATTTTCAGTTTGGGAGGCCAAAAGTCAGATTCAAGGTATGACATGAAATTCCTTTCTAGAAGGCAAATTCTCTCTGCTCCTTTGGTATGCAAAATTTTTAAAGCTTCTTGTCAATTTTATAACCCGGGAATGCTTTGCTTAAGGACCACCCCTTTGAAATAGACTCATCAGGAAAACAGTGCCCCCTGTCTCTCTGTTTCAGTGAGAAGGTAGTAGGCTAACCTCTAATAAGCATACCAGTCAGTCATTGGGTTAGGAGCACACCCTAATGCAGTATTAGGATTTTAACACATATTTTGGGGTGCAGAGGCATAATTCAACCTACAACATTTACTAAAGAATTTAAATGTGCTCATGAGAAAATTATTCTTACTCAAAACTTCTCTTCAGGACCTGATTTAAGAGTTACAAATTTTGCCTTAAAATCCTGGGCATGAGGGTCTGGTAGCAGCACATGTTTAAGACTATGTGCAAATATAGCAATTAATCTATTATCCCAGGTTTTCAGGCTCAATCTTTCCCTGTAGCCCAACAACTCTTAAATAATTTAAGAGTTAATCTCTCTGGGGTTAAATTATTTTCATATCCTCTCCCTCCACTAATTTATTAATAGGGCAATATTCTGGCAGATGTTGGGTCATGTGGCAGCTGTGGTCACACTTGTCTGTCCCCAGGTACTCCTTAAGGTTCTCAGACTGGCTCATGCCTCAACTGATCCACAAAGGGCCATAAAACAGTAAATCCAGCTCCCCCATAGGTCCTGAGTTTGGCATTGATTTTGTTCAGTTCAGGGAATTACAGATTGCAGTTTCTGCTAAACTAATTCAATATCTCCTCCCTAAAATCTCTGTCCCAGTCGTGACACATTTTTGGTATTCACATTTTCTGGTATCACCACTGAACTTTTGGTAATTAGACTGGCAAAGTTTCTACATTTTGTTTTTCTCTTGCCTTGTTGGAAAGGATTAGAGAGTTTCACGTTCTTACTTATTATCCTAATTGTAGATCACTTTCCAGATTTGTTCAAGAGCTACCCGCAGCAGACATTCTCTGAAAATGACTATCCAGGGGACCCATCTCTCACAGGAACTTTCACATTTTCCATCCTTATTACTCTTCTCTTTCCATCTCTATGAGTGTCAGGTCACTGAATATAGGAGGTTGGTAGGTCAACCATTCCTTCCATTTGTCTAGTTTTCCTTGGGCAAACTCTCAGGACCTTCTGGATTGTTGTATTTTTACATTGTGTATCCAAATTTCTCAGATTACTAAATCTATGTATGTATAGTTCTTGATATTTCATCATATCAGATATTTTCCCTGAGTTTAGTGATGCTTCTAAGGTATGGAGGTAGGGTAAGCTATGAAGTATAAAAGGATGATGATAAGGTTGTTCCAAACAATCTTGATTAATAAAATGTGATGTCATTGATTGATACGGGGAATATGAGAAGGTTTGGAAATAAATTAGTTGACTTGGGTTACAAACATCTGAATAGAGAGGAATCTTTCTCAGAGTTTTCACCTCCCAATTTCCTTAATGCCCATCAACTCATCCACATTGTCACCCAAGTGAAGCTCTAATCTTACTAATAAAGGGAGCTCTCTTGTTACCTGACTTCTTTGAGTTAACTCTTCTTCTTTCTATACTCTATAATAGGGATCAGCATTTTATGATTTCTGGGCCTACTCTAGACCACCAACTCTTTTTGTAAATAGATTCTTTTTTTTCTTTTTTTTTGAGGGCAGTGTCACTGGCCCTCACATGTGGGACCAAACCGGGGCCGATGGCTTCCCAAGCCAGTGCTTAACCTCCGTGCCACTCGGCCGGCCCTGTAAATAGATTCTTACTGGAATATAGCCACACTCATTTATTTATGTCTTGTCTATGGCTGCTTTTGCACTACACGGGCAAAGTGGAGTAGCTGCAACAAAAACCATTTGACTTGCAAACACTAAAGTACTTACTTTCTGTTCCTTCACAGAAAAAGTATGCTTCCACTTGCTCTAGATAAAATGGAGGCAAATTACATGTCTCTACTTTCCTTTATTCACCCTGAACTCTTGACTTGGAATACTCTCTTGCTCTTTTGTAACCCAACCATCTAAGTTTAACTGGCAAAATTCTACTTCCCTTTTAAGATTTGGGGAAGGGAAATATGGATACTTAGCTTTCATTTTTGGTGTTGAAAACTCTTGAAACCTATGTAACTTTACTAACCATTGTTACCCCAATAAACTTTAATTAAAAAAAATTCTTTAAGCTTCCTCTTAAAACTTATATTTAAACTTAAATAATTACATGGGTATGTTTGATCAGCAGTGTAGATTAAATAGTATGAATGTAAAGAGTTATTGAAAGGTCTGAAAGAGTAAAAACAGAAAATGGCTTTATGTTTGATACTTTCTACCATGCTCTATCAGGTTTTACTCTTATCCCCTTAGCCAGATTCCCTTCCTCATGGGGAAGATCCCATAGCTCCATGATAATTTCTAATCATAAGAATAGTTTCCTTGTTAGATATTAAAGACACCATCCCATCTAGATCAAAAGGTTAATCTCACATCCAATGCAAGCCTTCTCCTGTTCCCCTTTATCAAACCAATTAAAGGCTATGGAATGGGAAAGGAAGTTATGGCCTGTTCTTTCTTCTTGCTCCATGTCCTTCACCTTCCTTAATCTTCTCTAGACTCCAAGTTTGGGGAAATGGGGAATGACAACATTGGATAGTTTTATATTGTTAATGGTGTTTTTACCTCTCTTTTGGCTGACTCTTGTTGGACATTATGCCTTCTATTATGGAAAGCATCTAAATAATTTAATGGAGACACATTTGTGAGTTTTATGGAGACACTCTCTCATATTAAACTCTGTAAGGCACCACTCTACTGACCTTATGATTTCACCTCACCTCCCAGATCCTAACTTACTATTAGGTAGACCGTACTATTTCTTCTGGTATCCCTTTTACAGGAAAGCAGCTGTCTCAGATGTAATCTCCTATCAGCCCAACTACATACCCCTCTGTTTTCTGAGTCTTAAGGAATTTACACACAGTGTCAAATGGTGGAAGTGCAGCTTGATCAACTGTTCCTATATTCACTCCTCACTGTATAATCACTGACTTCTCCAAGCAACTTCCTGTATTCTTTTTTGTGGAAAAGAAGAATGCATCAGATACTTCATATGTATTCCTAAACTTTGGGAGACATATTTCAAGTTCTCTTAAAAACTATCTCTCATTCAATTGAGATGCCCTCAACTTCTACTTTACAGAGAGAAAGGAGAAGATATCAAAGAGGAATAATCACCAATTCTACCTACTTGCTTTATCCATACATGACCTGTATTTCTTCCCTCTTTATCTTTTCCTTTCTAAAGTCCATCCCTCCATTAGTACTCTATATTTTCAAGGACTAGTCAAATATCCATTATCTTTTCCCTTTTCATCATCAATTTATGTTTTCTATTTGCTCCTTCTCAAAATCATTTAATTTGCTTGAATTACTCACATTTTAAAAATAAAGCAAAACAAAACAATCTCTTTGAAATAACTTTATCACCTCTCCAAGCATTCATCTACCGATTATCCTCTTCCAGAAACAGAACTCTTGATAGAGTATGTTGCTGTTATTTTCTCCATTTTGACATTCACTGCAATATGTTGCTTAACTAAAATCGCTAAAATCACTCCTTGTAATTGTAACCAGATGTTGAATTTGAACAATGTTGCATAATGCATAAACTGAAGTAAGTTTCTAACCCAGTATTAACATTTTATAATTAAGTATTAGAGAAATGCTTAGATGACTTTTAAAAACCCTCAAACACGTAGATTTTTTTAAAAAACGTTTGAATTTGAAGGTTGGAGAAGATTTGAAGAGAAAGATCTATTTGAACAGAATTGTCACATGGATATCATTACCACTCCCTGTCCCTACCCAAAATAGAGAGAAACATTCCCCATTTTCTTATCTCAAAAAAGAGACAAGAACTTGCAAAAGGCTATAAGAGAGTTTAATATGTGTCTACCTGGTTGGAAGTGGGTTGGACTTCTACCTAGTAAATATAAAGGGCAGAGAATGACTTTTAGCTGGTAGATCAGTCCAAGGATTTCCAAACTCTTAGAGATTGTTAGGGAACAGATTGTCATGCATGTTTTTCCATGGATTAGTGATGAAAGAGATGAGAGAGAGAGAGAGAGAGAGAGAGAGAGACTGACTCTGAGACTATCCATCTGGAGGAGACAACAGATATCAGTAGAGAAGCTAATGTTATTAAGAAAATATCACCAAATTTTTAGGTAAACTAGAATATAAGACTAGATAAGCAAGGATTAATTGATTTGGGGGCATTTATTTGGGACATGAGCTTTAACATCCTTTCAAGTACCCCTCAAGGTAGAGAAAATTCATGACTAGGGTAGCTCATAGAAGAAGAAAGTGGAGGCTTTTACTGAGAAAAGGTAAAATGGTTGGGTGTGATGTCAGATGGTAGAAGAAAGGATGAAATGGTTTAAAATTATGGGCAAGTTGAAATAATTATGTTACATGAGGCTACCAGAGCCAAAAG
Source organism: Aselliscus stoliczkanus (assembly GCA_033961575.1). Lineage (NCBI taxonomy): Eukaryota > Metazoa > Chordata > Mammalia > Chiroptera > Hipposideridae > Aselliscus > Aselliscus stoliczkanus. The sequence goes on from CM066727.1 coordinate 124,248,463, forward strand.
ACCCAGAGGACACAACTCTCACCAAGGCCACCCAAAATTTGCTGATGAGAGGGTTACCAGCATCACTAGTTCAGTGGTTGCTCTCGCATGTAGACCAAAGATGTCATCAGGAGTAACAATCTCTAAACTAGAACTTCACTTATTAAAAGGCACAATGGGGATGATGGGGCCAAAAGCAACAGATGTCAAGTGGTAGTGCTTAGCCACCAGAAGGCAGAGGTCCACAATTTCACAATCACTTGCATAATCAAGGGGGTAGCCAAGAGATCTTCAACCATAGATAGTCTAGAGAAGGACAATAGAACATGGCATCTCTAGAGACAAATAAAAGGACATCACCCAGGATTCTGGTTAGCTCCTCCAATCACAAAAGTTCAAGAAGAGAGGCTCAATAGATTGAGGACAATTGCCCCAATATAAAGTCACAATCCCCTGCTCAGTTTCCATACCTGACCCTTTTAAGGTCTTTATCCCACTGACAAAAGAGAAACCTTCATTTACAAGAAGAAGGACTCTGTAACACCACAGGAGGGACATACTGCAAAGATTCCCTCAGCACTTCCCAATAGAATTTAGGCAATTTACTTATTAAATACTGAAGAAAGATGAATATCCCAACACTTAGAGGCCACTTAGATCCATGGTCTTAGCTGACATTAGTACATAAAGATACAAAGCATCATCGTAGCCTTCTGCTATACTGGGGATATATGATGACCAGGTAATAAATGGATTTCTAACTCAAATTCAGCATAGACTAGATTCAATATCAGTAGACCCACCAATTCATCATTTTGCCAGTAACTGTATGTGTCACAGGAACGGCACACTTTAATGATTGAATAACGCCCATGTTGGATGCTTGGCTTGTGAGATAGGAATCACTCCGGAAGGGGAAGTGCAAATACCTCTGACACTGTCTCTTTTCACGAGAGAATCTGTGATGCAGGATTTGCCTTGAGTTGTTCACGAAGATGACTCCCTCTAAATGGCTTCTGGCTGATGACAGGACAATGAGGGTCTAGATCTGGACCATCCTTACTCATTGGAGAGCTCGTCTAATGGGCAGCCCATGCTCTGGGTCTGCTGCAGCCCAGGTGAAACTTCATTGGAGCTGCATTGCCATCTTTTAAGTTCCTACGCAATCGTCTTTTCCCCCAGGTGTTCATTGTACAGCATGGTCTAAAGGATTTTCTTAACAACTGTAAATTTTTACAGGCATTTTCTCCATAAATCTCTCGCACTTCTAACTCTTTCTTGGCATTTGCTTCCTTGAAGGCTTGAGCTGAACAACAAAATCCATAATTGTACTTAAAAGAGCATGATTTGGACATTTCCTCCATTGCCTTGTCAAGTGCAATTTTCCCTTTCATCTCCAGGAATTCAGAGCTATTATTCTTTTGAAGCCATAGTTTATAGCACTTTATTATCTTTGCACATTTTCTTTTCTGCCTGGAATCCCTTTCCTCTTCATCTCTTTAGCTGTATTTAGTTACTATGGCTCTCTAGATTGGGTTAGATGATTTTCAAGGTTCAGTAAAAAATAAATATATGACATTTCTTGTGCAATGTGTTTTCAGAATTTTAAGAAAGCTACAACACAGCATTAAAGCAGGTGTGAACCCTGCTAAAATCAAGGTACTGTGCAAACTGCATAGGTCACATTCCCATACAGTTGGCTCTGCCTTCTCATCTTTTGAGACTGAACTATAAGGTTTCATTAAGGAAGGCTTGGCTAATCATCTGTATACAACGAGTAGGCAGGCTTGAGTTAACTACATTTTATTGTTGACTGATACCCAAGATTCACACTTTGTCTTGGTGGAGCCGTTCAAACATATCAATGTAATCAAATCAAAGTACAACTCATATTAAGTTGTGTAGTGAATTTGTTCTCTGTGTTAAAAAACTGCATTTTTAAACTTCATGCAAAATTTAATTTTAAAAAAAATAGACCCTATATGTTTTTTCCTATTCAGTCTTTCATCATCGTGTATCGCCTACTAACTGATTGCCCATTTGCCATTCATCCCTTCCATGTGCACTACTTTTGACTTATTGTGTGGACACATACAGATGGGTGTCACCTTTGTATTTTTTGTGTCTTTTGTTCCTAGGAGATGAACTTTACTGATTTAAGCAGTCATTGTAATTGTTTTGCACTGTACTCTTGATAAATGTCTACTGAGATTGACAGTGCCCTTCGCCTTTGCTTTGACATTCTGTCCATCTCAAAAGCTCTTTTGGGGGCCGGCCGAGTGGCGCATTGGTTAAGCGCTGGTTTTGGGATGCCAGCGGCCCTGTTTCGGATCCCACATGAGGGCCAGTGACACTGCCCTCGACAGCTAACAACAGCTCCACCTGGAGCTGGGCTGTGTGAGCCCCGGTGATGGTGTGGGCTGCAGCCCCTGCTGCAGTGGGCTGCCATAGGCTACAGTGAGTGGCCCGCAGCCAGCGTGAGCGGCTGGCAGCCAAGCATGAGCTGCCAGTAGCCGTGGTGAGCGACATCTAGAGGCCAGCGACCGATCTGCCTCATCCGGGAAGAGCGAAATGACGATACCAACAGTGAAGCAACATCCTCCGCAACTAAACTGAAGAACAAAAAGACAGCAACTTGTCTGTTCCCCTTCCCCGATTCCCCAACGCTGTTCCCCTCCACCAATTCCCCAATAAAATCTTTAAAAAAAAAAAAAAAAAGCTCTTTTGGTTAATAAAATGCAAGGTAATTAGTGGAATTTTTTGGGAGGTGCTACTTTCTTTATGTCTCTTGACAAGGTTGAAAATAAGATTGCCCTTGTTTTTTATATGTGTTCATTCATATTTTAAGATTATAGAATCACCAACTTTAGTCTCCAAAATGTTAATGATAATTCATGCGTGTGTGTTTTTTTTGTTAGTTGGAGTATATTTCTGTATTTAGGCATATTTTAAAAACATTTCAAATTATAAAAATGATATGATTTTATTGTGACAAATATAGAATAAGAGTACAAATAAATAAGGTAATACATATCAATAATAATCATATTCTCTAGATCTAATTACAGTTAATCATTCTTTTTAAACTAAGTTTATTGGTGTGACAATGGTTAGGAAAATTACATAGGTTTCTACCCTCTGGTAACCACTAAACTATTGTCTTTTTCTATGAGTTTTGTTTCTCTATTTGTTTGTCTTGTTCCTTTGTTGCTTTCAGTTTTATATCCCACATATCAGTGAAGTCATGTGAATCTCCAGCTAACCATTCTTATACTTTTTTTTCTATGTCTATATACATGTAATCTTGTTCAAAAAATGAATTCCCCTGACTTTAAGATGTAGGGGGAGAAAAGATCAGATAAGATTGGTTCAAATTTCCTTTTCTTTCCCCTATGAAATTCCAAATCTGGAAATTCCCAGTCACCTCTGATTCTAAGCTTCTCTTTCTACTGAATTGTTCCTGGTTAATGATGTTCTAGATAATCAAACCATATTATTTCACACAGTAATTTAAGTTTAATAATAACTATAAAATATCTTTTTTATATGCTTATTTGCCATCCATTTATCTTCTTTGGTGAAGTGTATGATCAAATGTTTTACCCATTTTTGTTAGGATTTTTGTTTTTTAAAAAATAATTGAAAGCTCTTTATATATGGGTACAAGTCAGATACATTTTACAATTATTTTTTTACCAAGTTTGTGGCTAGTCTTTTTTTTTTTTTAAGAGTATCTTTTGAAAAGTAGACATTTTTAATTTTGATGAAGTACAATATATCATTTTTTCTTTTGTACTGTCTCATCTAAAAATAAAATTTTTGCCAAACACAAGGTTACACAATTTTTTCTATTTCCATCTAGCAGATTTACAATTTTAGTTTTTATTTTTAGATGTAAGTTCCATTTGGTGTCAGCCTTTTTAAAATTAGCATCTTTTATTTTGAACATACATATCCAAATTTTTATTTATCATTTGTTAAAAAGACTTTTCCACTGAATTGCCTCCGTACTTTTGTAAAAAATCATGTTGGTCTGCTTCTGGATTCTCTATTTTTCCCATTGTTCTATTTCTCTATGTTAATACCACCCTGTCTTAACAACTGTACCTTCAGAAGTTAAAATCTGATAGTTAGATCACTAACTTTGTTCTTTTTTTTCAAAGTTGTCTTACCTATTCCTGGTCCTTTGCATTTGCATATAAATTTTAAAGTCAGCTTATCAATTTCTACTAAAATCCTGCTGGGATTGTAATTGGGAATGCACTATGTCTACAAACCAATTTGGAGAAAATTAACATATTATTTAACAACATTAAGTCTTCCTACATATGAAAAGGAGTGTCTCATTTATTTGTGTCCCCTTTCATTTCTACAATTTTTTTCTAATTTTAGCATATAGATCTTTTAAGTCTTCTGTCAGCTATATCCCTAAGCATTTTGTATGTATTGATGCTATTAAAATAAAAGTTTTTAATTTTAATTTTTGATTGTTTTCAGTTTACATAATTAATTGACTATAATTGATTTTATATATCTAACTTGTATCCTGTGAACTTAAAAACTCGCCTATTGTTTCTAGTAGCTTTATTGTAGATTCCTACTGAATTTCTACACGGACGAGTTGGTCATCTGCAACATAAATAGTTCTACTTTCTACTTTTCAACCTGATTCTTTTGCTTTCTTTCTTTTTATTTTTTTATTTTTTACCTATTGAACTGGGTAGACCTGCCTGTATATTGTCAAGTAGAAATGGTGAAGGCAGGTATCCTGTTTTGTTCCTGATCTTATAAGGAAAAAATTCAGTGTTTCACCATTAATTGTGAATGTCAGCTGTAGATTTTTTGTTGATACCTTTTATTGAGTTGAGACTATTTCATTCTATTCTTTTTTTTTTTTCAGTTTATAGTGCTTTACTATGATTTAGATATTTTCCCCAAAAAGAACAAAATTTATAGCTTAGAAATTCAGGTATCAGACAGACTCAAAAAGCTGTTTTTCACTTTGTTCAAGTTTTTTTCCAGACATTAAGCATGTCATAGAGTTGTTGCCACTGCTATTTTCCAAATGTCCGATGTGTGCTATGACTGACAACTACTTTTCTCTGAGTCTGATCAATTTTGCTGTAGACCATTTTTGTTTTCACTGCATCAATAACAAATGCTTCAACATCATCAGCTCCAATCTGAAGTACTTGTTGCATTGTATCAAAAGAAATTTCTTTATTTTCCACTGCCATTCCCATAAAATTAAGTAGTCTCATTTTTGCCATATTCTGTTCATGTAACGGCCCAAGAGAATCTATGAAGTCTTTATTATTCTGATAAAACTTGACATATGAAGCCAATTTAGCACTCACGAAAATGGTTAAAAGATCATGAATAAGCTCGCCTTCCAAAAACTTGACTGGTTTTAAAGTAAGAAGATGGTCAAAAAGAAACGCATTTGAGGGCCAGCCGAGTGGCGCGGCGGTTAAGCGCTGGCTTGGGATGCCAGCGGCCCCGGTTCGGGTCCCACTTATGAGGGCCAGTGACACTGCCCTCAAAAAAAAAAAAAAAGTCAAATAGTTTGGGCCGGCCGAATGGCGCGGTGGTTAAGCCCTGGCCTGGTGAAGCCAGCGGCCCCGGTTCAATCCCACATATGAGGGCCAGTGGCACTGCCCTCAAAATAAAATAAAATAAAAAAAATAAAAGAAACGCATTTGGATTTTTCAACGCTGGTACAGTACACCTGTGGGCATCAACTTGGGCCTGGGAAGCATTGTCCTCCGTGTAACTTCCTAGCAATTCGACCATAACTTTTGAAGCGGCATCACTTTTCTTACAATCCACAAGTGCCTCATAAAGTAGCCTTAAAAGGGTGTGATTTTTTTCATTGTTGAGATTCCAGTCAGAAATCCATTTTCTAACTTGATCCAGCTCGGTTGGAATAAACTGGATGGCCCCATAAGATGCTGCCACTTTAATTAGGCTGCAATATACTGTGTATCTTACAGGAGTACTCTTATCCATCCCATGGAAAAGGTTGCTTAGCAACTGCAGTCTCAGAGATGGGCGTTCACCTTCCCGAAATTTGACCAACTTTTCACAGAGGTTTTCAATCAGAGCTTCTTGCTTATCTGTTTCCAGGATCAATAGGAGGGATACCACGCTGTTTATCACACTTTCAACATCTTTATCATCTTCCTTCAGACATACATCAGAGGCCTCAATAATGTGAGCTAAATCTACATGGAGCCCGCCTTCTGAGTTCTCTTCTGAAATTTCAGCTCCTTTAGATTTCGGGCAAGCTCTAACCTCAGCAGCCTGATCTTCCTCACTGATGTCGATGAGGGCCGGGACGCTCATGGTGGAGGCCGGGGCGTGACAGACGTTCCACTAGCAAACCACGCCGAGCAGAAAAAGGAGCTGGCACACCGGAGGCGCCTCCGGGTCACCGTGCGCGGGTCCTCTCATTCTATTCTTAATTTCATTATAGTTTTTAAATTTTTTTTCTTTCGGGAAAGATGTCAGATTTTACCAAATGCTTTTTCTGTATATATTGAGATGATAATAGTTTCCTTTTTTGAAATGTTAATATGATAAATTACATTAATTTTCAAATGTGAAAACAATCTTATAGTAATGGGATAAGCCCCAATTAGTTGTGATATTTTTATCCTTTTTTTATATTGTTAAATTCTACTTATTAAAATTTTGTTTAGAATTTTTGCATAGTAGTTTTTTTTGTTTGTTTTTGTTTTTGTTTTGTTTTTTAACTTGAATTATTTTTGCTTTTCATTTCGGAGAAATGCTGACCTCATAGAATGAATTAGGAAGTATTCTCTCCTTTTCAAATTTCTGGAAGAGTTTATGAAAATCAGTATTATTTCTTCCTTAAGTATTTGGTACAATTTATTACTGAAGCCATATGGGCCCTGAAACTCTCTCAAGGTAGTAAGATTTGACAATCATAGGGCTCATCTCATTGCTTCTGTTTCTCAAATTTTATGGTCCTTGCCTGATGTGCAACAATATGAAAACCATTGCTTCATATATTTTTCCAGACTTTTTGCTTCTTCTAGTGTGAAGATAGTTTCATTACTTGTTATTTCATCTTGGTCAAAATAATATTTCTTATTGATTTAATAGCTATTACTTTAATTTTCCTTTATAAGTTTTTAATTTCCTTCTTATATATTTTGCAAAATTATGCTGTTATTGAAAACTTGGGAAGTACCTTGATAAGGGAATTAACCCTAATTTTATGTCTCATATTTTTGTTCTTATGGTAGTTATTGTCATTGCTTGATTTGGGATTTTGGCTTGAAAGTTTAATATAATTCATTCAGCTTTGAATGAGGAGAGGTTCCCTATGATCTGTTTTTGCAAACAAGCAAGAAAATCAATTTTCCATGGTTTTGTTCACTATCCAAATTATCTCCTTCACTATCTTCTCAGATTTTAATTAGATTGCCAGCTAGTGTAAAAGAATCACTTAACTGTTTCAGTAATTTGAAAGTCTGGTAAAAACGTGTTTAGAACTGGATCCATTAAGTTATCAGGTTACACCTCAGGGTAACTTAATTTCTCCATTATGTTTTCAATGTGTTTGGTGAAGCTCTTTAAGTAAGGGCCAGCTTTCTAAATGCCATTTCATTTTTGCCCAGCCTCTCCACCAGATGCAAGCTGACACTGCCCTACACTCTTCCTGAGTTAAATCCCTTCTACACCTTGAATGTTCTGACTATAATCATAAAATCATCCATAAAACATCTTTGCCACTGTTTTCAAATGTTACTGATCTTTAGCAGTAAAAGTGGTAAATTAATTGTCCCCTCTCTACCCAACACCTTCACTTTGCTTACCATCTTTCTTCCTCTAACATTATGGGAATTAATTAGTGTGTTGTACTATCATAGGTATTATACTTTCCAGCCAGGTTGTATGGTTGTAGGCATCCCTCCCAGGATCTTCCCATCTGCAGTAGACCCAGCAGATGCTCATCAACAGTTCTGGCCCTGGGATGACAGCCTTTTGTACCAGGAATTTCAATGAGCTCAGAGACAGAATGGATAGAAAGTGAAATGCCACCTAATGCCTGAATATTTGTATATCATTTAAGCATATATTTATTGGAAAATTTTTAAATATCTATTTTCAAATTTGATCCACATAATACTTCTATCAAAAACTTGGAAAGTATATGTAAATCACATTTTATGTATACAAGAACTTTCAGTCAGAGAGGTTAATAAGTGATTCGAGATGTACAGTACATAATCAACAAAGCCAGGCCTAAAAGTAAGCTCCACACTACATTTCCATTCTGCATGGGAAATGCTTGAAGTGTGAGTACTTTTAGAGAGTAGCAGCACATTGTTTTTCTATACGTAGGCTATTTTCAGGAACAAAAATGGTGAAAATTTATAAAACATTTAGAAAGTAGAATTACTTTTTGGATTTATAAAATTAACACACATCAACTATGTCTTACCCTATTCAACTGGAAAGGGGGTTTGTTAGTTATTAAGTGTTATCTCTGAGCTCCAACCTTTCTCTTTATGCTCTGCTTTATGATACTGGAGCAGTGTCTCTGCAAACTACATTTTTTTCCTTCCCCAGCAGACTCCTTGTTATTTTCTACGAATAAGAGTTCTAGTTAGAGGAAAAGTGGAAAGTCAGGTATGACTTTTCACCTTGGCAGAAGCAGTGGTTCACTTCTTGCATTTGTTGTTTGTTTGTTTTACCATGTGGCCCTCCCAGCTTTATTGTGTTTCCCCAGGGGTAAGTGCCTCAGCCAAGCAACCTCCTCCTCAGTGTCCTGCTTCCCATCTGGGGACCTTCTCTTCAGAGATGCCAGGTTCTAATAACACCAATTTCTTCCCTTTGTCCTCCTATCCCTGTGGGTGGTAACTGTTTCCTGCAGTTTCTCTATATTTGTCACCTCAGGGTCCCTATTTGTTTTAAAGTTTTTCAAACCTCATTTAACTGATTCTTTGTATTGAACGATTGTTAATAAAATAACTGGTGCACTTTTTATTTGGTTGACCAAATACCAGTCAGTTTCTAACTGACTGTTGAGGTAGAGAAGGACGTGCAGTTGGAAAAGAGGTAAAAGAGCATTGCAGCATATTAATTAACTGATTCATAAAATGTAGAATTTATAGAATGAATGTCTTCTTATATGTTTATATATAGATATAGATATAGATATATAGATATAGATATATAGATATATACACAAAAACAACTAAAATTCTGCCATATTTATTTGTTTTCAAGTCATGAGTTCTTGATTTTAAGGATTGAAAGGAAAATTTGAAAGTTCCTTTGGAAAAGGTAACTTCTATTAAAAAATAGTTTCATGACATATGTTTTCTTTCCTGTTTCATTAAAATAGGAGTTTCAGTGTAAAAGAGATGAAATTTGGTTCTACCAAGGGACTCGCCACTTTCATAGGCCCCTTGTATCTAGTGTACATCATTGCAACTGAGGCTTTTTCAACTGATGCATCTGTCAGCACACCTGGCACATAAACTAGTCATGCAAACATCAGATAACTTGTAGGAAGGATGGGAGCAGTATTCAGTCTGTGTTTGTTTCCAAGGAGAACAGACTTAGCCATTCAATGGGTAGTATAATGTCTGAGGCTGGGGCTATCCGTGGCATTGTGAGTGTTCAGTGGCTGCAATATTAGCGCCTTTGGAGCCAGTTCCATGGCATAATTTAGGGTATTTTTCCTTCTTGATAGTTCGCAAGCTACTCAGTATCCTTGTAATACATTCCTTTTTTTTGGGGGGGGGGTGCTTAATTAAACATAACTTTGTTGCTTGCAAGTAATAAATATGAATGATATGTTCAATTTGAGCTGTCATCAAGATGACAGATGAAAAGAAAACTTAAAATAATTTTATAATTAACACATATATATGTACATGTTAATAATAGTATGTACATACAATATATGTGGGATCTATCTATCATCTATCTATCTATCTATCTATCTATCTATCTATCTAAAGATACAGAGATACATAAGTTATGAATGAATTAGGTTCAACTACAAACAGTGCATACACTTAATGGTTATTAGTTTTTGAAGAGAGTTCATGTACATTTTTTTTTAAAGGTGTATTTAATTCCTATATTAAATTTCCTTCTTTTCCTCATTTTTTCCCAGGTTTTCTTTAGTCTGTGGGCACCATGGGAACTAAGGTACATCAGCTAATTTAAATCTGTGATTTACAGTTTAAGTGAAGTGTGTTTTTTTCTTATGTCTGCAATCAAGATCACGTTTTTCTTTTCTAAATAAGGCAACTCTTTTCTATTTTCTCTGACATAGCAAGGGAATCAGGTGTCAGAACCCTGAGACTCCCAGTTGAAAATAGACTTTGCTGGAATAAAAGCAGATATAGGAATCGGTAACTGCCAAAGTAGAAATACCAGTAAGAATACAACATATTTTTTTATGAGTTTGAGAACACCTAAAGAATTTCAGGCTGTCATCAGCACCTTGGACCCCAGAAAGCAGCTTGATAAAGAGAGCCTGTGTGATGTTAAGTAGAATTATAGTAATTTTCAGCTACGTACTAGTCTCAAGTATAGCATAATAGGTTTTCCATAAAACCAATACTTCTAGTATCAAGTACAGATGAAGAAAAGTCCCACTGTCTGCAGAGATCAAGCTTATGAAGCTGGGACAGGCACCCACTCAAATGAATACCCCTATCTCCAGTCCCAACAGCTACAACTTGTTACAGAATGCTGATGAAATTTTAGGGTGAAAAAAATTGGCTATCATATTACATCATTTCTCAGGCTCTGCTTCATCCACTTGATTAAACTTTGACTTCTTTAACATCTTTTATTCTTCACATTCATCCCCTGCCTCTTGTACTTAAGTCTTTTGCTATGCAGTTTAGAGCCCAGTGTTTACTAATTTAAATGCATCCTAGCTGATATCTGTCATTTTCTTGCTTTCCTGTCTTTGCCTTTCTTTTCTACTTGTGAAAATGCTTAACCAGGACAATCAACTGTTTTCTCTCCTCCTATATTTGAGTGTTGTGTTGAAGGAATTCATATATTCTCCTAGATTGGTTTCCTGCCTCTACCCTCAATTGATTTTTAAGTTTCTGCTATTTCAGTTTCTTGAGTGAGTTCACCAAAACTGAAAATACCAGCAACTGTTTTAAACTTTTCCCATCTAATCAGCTAACAACTTACCTTTTCCCTCACACTCAGCAGAAGATTTCACCTACTCAGTGGAATGAGTGCCTCATTAACATTTCCTCAAATTACAGCTCTTCCATTCTTTCTTCCTGACATCTTGTCACAATGAATAAATTTCTTTCCTCAAGTACAAGACAAACAGCTCCACCTGTTCCCTGGATGTGATCCCTTTTCTTACATCTATTAAATATACCTTTACTTTCATGTATCAGCTGCATTTTCTTGCCTATTGCTCCCTTTCAGTCTTTAGCAGTCATGAGTATTTTTGATCACAAAATACCTTCTTTCCATCTGACATCACTTCTATCTAGGGCCCTATCTTTCTCTTCATCTTTTCAGGACTAAGTTACTGAAATGTGTAGTTTTCATCATTTTATCTCAGGTTGGTATACTTCTCGAAATCTATGTTTTGTTCCTATTCACTCATCACAGTGGCCTCTTTGCTGTTAAAAAGAATGAAAACATTTTGGTCCCTATTTTCTTTTCACTTTCTGCATCTTTTGACATTGTAGTCTACTCTTTCTTCCTTTAAATTCTCTCTAATTTGATTCCCAGCCTTTTTTTCTCAGTCTTTTTTGCAGGATCCTTGTTCTTTTCCAATCCCTTAGGTAACTGTGTTTTCAGAAATGTTGCCCTCTCATACCTTCTTTCTGTTTAACCCACTTTCTTTCAGATAGAATATCATTTCCAGTGGCTTCCATTACCAGCCCTATATTAATGATGCTCAAATATATATTTCTACTATGATTTTCTTTCCCTAACTCTGGTCTTATTTATCTGTTTATTGTTATATCTTACAAAGCTTGAAATGCAGTGTTCCTCGAGCACCATACATCATCTAATCAACTAATGCCTCCTCTTTTCTGGAACTTTTCTGGATCTCCACTACCAGTGCAGCCAACTAAGCTAGATTCTAAGTACACTGATGGCCTCCTTCTTCTGGTTCAATATCTACCCCACCTCCCAGTAGTGAATCACTAAGTCATAACACTTGAACTCACTCTTAAAATAAGACCTTTACATCACCTGTCTCCTCATCCTGGAATGCTAAGTATACACATCTATGTGTATGAACATACACTGGCATATACACACATGGACACATTTTTGTTTAATTAACTCCTAATCAGTTTGTGTCACATCCTCAAAAATAATTTTTCTGGTGTCCCTCATTAAGTCAGTTTTCTATTATATGTCTTCAAAATGCTCCATGTCTTGCCTTTTTGAATCATTTAACAGTGTCACATTTCAGTTACTTTGTGTGATGGATTAAATGTCCATCTACCACACAAGTATGAAAAAAATCTTTGAGACAGGGACTCTATTTTGTTTTTTGCATCACCTACCCCAGATGCTCATCATTGTGTGACACAATAAATCCAAGATAAGCAACTGTAGAATGAATGAAAAGACAGTTGCTTATCAAACGGAAACAACCATAAAACAGATAGAGGAACGGTAGAGTATTTCCTGAGACTTTGTTGTCCATATTTTTCCAGAACAGACAGACTGACAATCAATTGCTTCTTGAGAAAGAAAAACAAAATGCCCCACCACCCCAGACTTACTGTGATCAATTCTCAGAACAATACTAGAAGATTGACTTTTCTGTTGACTTTTGTAATTAACACATAGATTAATCCAGATTTCTTCCATAGCAAAATGATTGAAAACTAGATTCCAAGGCAGGAACTCTGCTCTATATTTCTGGGCAATTTTAAATGGAACCCACTTCAACCCATTCCTCATGCACTGCACTGCATATGAAAGATATTCCAAACAAAAAGCAAGAATATTACCCCCAAAAACACACACACAGAAATAATTAATTGAATGCCTTCTCACAATTTGAATAATATTACATTTTTTGCATTTTCTTTTTTTTTATTATAATATTAAGAAAAATATGGAACACTTCACGAATTTGCATGTCATCCTTGTGCAGGGGCCATGCTAATCTTCTCTGTATCGTTCCAATTTTAGTATATGTGCTGCCAAAGCGAGCACTGCATTTTCTTTTTAATATAATAGCTTTTTGTAAAGATCATACCATATGCATATCAACACAAATCTTTCAAATCTTTTAATAACCAGCTCTGTCTAGAATAGCATTAGGAGTTTTAGTCTTGGGAAAAGCTATGGTAATTAAGGTTACTTTAAGTCAAATGGAGTTCAAAGGAGATTAATTTTAAGCTTTGAAAATCCCATGACACCTAGTATGGTGGCTTGCATCCTAAAGCTAATCTAATTACTTGATGACAATTCTTGTATTGAAGATTATTTCACTTAATTGTTTTCCACTTTGCCTCTTGGGGAAGTCTACTCTCTGAAATAAAGTTAAAGATACTTTTTTTTCTTCCTACAGGCAATTGGACCTACTTTTTATTTTTTTTTATTTTTTATTTTTTTGTGAAGAATTTTATTTTATTGAGAGCAGTGTTACTGGCCCTCATATGTGGGACCCGAACCGGGGCCGCTGGCTTCCCAAGCCAGCGCCTAACCACCGCGCCACTCGGCCGGCCCTGGACCTACTCTTTAAAGTGAATCAGCTGACTAACTGTGTCTCCTTTAGTTATAATTAATTTGAATATTCTCAGTTAGTTAATTGAGATTTTTTTTTTTTTTTTAGAAAATTCACTTAATAAACATAACAGAAGCAATTCTTATATCAGTTAACATACTGATGCAGATTACATTATGGTAGCAAAGCAATAAAATAAAAACATAAAATAAATCTCCGAGTTTTAAGTTCTTTATGTTCAGCATGAGCCTTGGCCCTCTCTGGAACAGAGGACAACGCTGTGCTTGCACGTCATTTATGTATGTCTGCATGTACACAAGGAGTCAGCTAAGAGATAACTGAGAAGTGGAACAAAAACAATTAAGTGATTCCACACAGAAGAATCAACTAAATTCCACTCATGTACTCACTCAGGGCAAATCATGTGGTCATGTTTTATTTCACAGGTGAAAGGGCATCATTATCTCATGTGCCTGGAAGTAGAAAGATACAATACCGTGAATTTGGGCATTACATGTCACATAGGTTCTGCAATAGAAAATACACTATTTATTCCCTTCTCTTTCTCCTTCGCAGTTTAGATGGACTATACAGAATGACTATGAAAGTCATTTTCTTGATCTTCTTTCCAGCCATAAGCTTGATAAAAATATCTGGCAATAAGCATATTCTCTACTTTTATGACCATCATATTTAGCAACTGGACAATTAATGATTACATCTTGCATATTTAGTCCTCATTTTTGTCTTGTAGTTCTTTGTCTTTATTATTATTCTCTTGGGAAATTTTCCCAGTGATTCCTAATGTGGCATTCTAGGTTGTGGTTTGGGGATTTGTATTTTAAATCATCCATGGAGAGTCTAATGGAAGTCGTTCATAAATGATACTTTGAGGAATACTGATCCAGTGGCATGAAATTCTCATGTGTTTATCCAGTTGAAAATTAAATTCATCTGTACTTTTTATCCCACATGACATTAAGGGATTTAATTAAAAATAGGAAAGGAGCCATCTATAATTGTATCAGCTGTTATTCCTCTGATAGATAGCAAAGCAGAAGTAGAAAGAGCAGAGAACTTGGAGATGGATAGACTTGGATTTGAATCACAGTTATTCTAACTGGACATATGACATTGAGAAACATGCTAATCTCTGTAACTCACAGTATCCCTTATGTTTAAGGGAAGTCACTGTGCTTACCAAAAAAACTGGTGGAGAGAATCTAATAAATTATAATTATAAAGCAATGAGTACATTGATATAAGTCACCCCATTTAGTGTTATTGTGTGCCACTGAAGTACCAGCTCCTGCTTTAAATAAATATGAAAATATATGTTAGAAACAGAATTCTAGAAGTAAAGAGAAATAAAGGTACACAGAAAAGTAAAAGTTACATTATTAGATTATTACATACATTAGCTTATTACATATTAGTTAGGTAAAGTACCTTGTCTGAGGCCACAGAGTTAAGAAGTGGATTTGAGCATGGATTTGAGTCCTGGAAATTTAATTCCATGATTCCAAACAGAGAAGAAAAGCTGCATATATATGCTAGGGAATTTTTTTCTTTTCTTGAAGACTATGGTGAAGCAATGAAAGAATTTAAACAGGGTAACTGTTATTATCAGATTTCAATTTTATAAAGAAAACTCTGAAAGCAGTAAAGATGCCTTTTGTTTGTTAAGTTTATTTTGAGGGAGGAAATTCTGGAGTCAAGGAGAATAGTTCAAAGGCAATTGCAACAATCCATATAAGAAAAGGAGAGATTACACTAAGGTAGTAATAACTGAGAGATGACATGTTTTTCAAGTTATATACAATATAGATCTATAGAACTAAATAAGTAATTAGACATAGGTGTTTAGGAAGAATGCATATTCCAGTTTGGCTCCTAAGTGTTTCCCTTGGCAATTGGATCATGGCTTTTCACATTCACCATGGTTAGGAAAACCAATGGAGAACATCTTAAACTGAAGGGGAGGCGACAATTCATTCATGTTTGGACATGTTGAGGCTGAGATTTGGTGTAACATCCATAATGTACCAGTCAGACAAAATACATATTCTAGAGCCTTAAGATAGCAATTTGGACTAAAGATAGAAAAAGATGTCATCAACATTTAATGATGAAATTATATATCCGCGTGAACTTGTCCATAGCGAATGAGTAGAGATGGAAAGGCAAAGAGTTAATAACAGAAACTAAACATCCAAGTTGTATATTAGAATAGTTAAATTCATAAAACTTGGTTAAAGGCTAATACTAACACTAGGTGAAATATACTATGTGTTTACAGTATTTCAGGCACTATGTTAACTTCTTTATATGAAATACCTCTGTAATATTTATTTCAGCCTTATGCAGTAAGTAATCTTTATAATCATCTATTAGAAAGGAAACTGGGTATTAATAATGTTAAGACACTTCCTAAATGTTACATATCTAAATAGTGAAGGAGTTGGAGTGCAAATTCAATCATCCTTGACCTACGTGTTACGCCGCTTCCAAAGAAAAGCCACAGAATAGAGTGAAGAAGAATACGAACCACAAAGATTTAGAGCACACAGAAATGAAGTGCCTGTAAATATCTTAATGAGACTGAAGAACAGTGGTGGGATTTTGAAGCTAGGTGAAGGATCGGCAGTTGTAGCTTGAAAGTAGAATAGCATGTGCTTCAGATTTAAGAGATAGACCAGTTAAGGAAATGAGACAATTGAGAGTGTGGGATGGGGAGTGAGTGTCTGAAGTGGAATAGAGGTGATGATGAATAGAGTAGGCATGGAAATAGGACAGTGAGTCTATGTTGCTAAGTGTTACATGCACAGAATTGAGGGCAAATTTTGAGTTTCTTGGAGAAATAGAATGGGGTTAACATCTTCAAAGAATTGGAGGGAAATACGTGTCTATCAGGTGAGGATATAAACAGAGGTGAGAAGAATTATGTGGTGTATTTATTGAATTTTCAGTCTTTCCCTTGTGTATCTCTCTTAAGTGCTCAAGCCCAGTATTATTCTTTTTTTCTTTGCTTCTGACAAGGCAATAATAATAATAATAATAATAATAATAAAAAGAAAAAAGAAAGAACTGCCATGGAAAGTCAAGTTGATTCTCTTTCTGTGTTTGCTTCTATAGTTTTCCTCTACAACATTCTCAGCCTTTGCTGATCATCCGCTTTTGGGAATCTTCTGAGACTCTAAAGTTATGTGTCTAACCTGACTTTGAGCTGTTTGACCCACAGGCTTTATTTAATATGCTCTGACTCAGGCCCACTCTTGACCTGCTTATTGTAGACTTCCAGCTACCTTACTGGCCAGAGCTCACTATGTGCCAGCAACCTTCTGCTCTTTTGGTCTCCTTGGCCCTGACCTCTCACATCTTCCTGACTCTTCCTGTAGGATACGTTTTCCTTACTAGAAGAAAGATATCTGCTTGCTCTGGATTAAAAGAAAACTGCAAAGGCAGCCCCTGTAATACTTTAAAACTGAAACATTTCAGTGATAAAGTACCAACTAAGCAGTATGTGATTTAAGTCTTTTTCCTAGTTTTTTTTCTTAAATAGATTTACCGGGATACTGTGAGAGATAAAGAGTTCTGATTTAGCATGAGAGAATTTTGGGTTTGCAACTCAGTGGGGCTTTGACTTCTATAAGCTTCTTTCATTATGAATTTAATTATTTAAATAATTACAACAATGTAAATGAACCATCGGCTCAAAATAGAACCCAATTTACTTCCTGCTGTTCCCCTTAGGGTCCTTTTTCTGTAGTTTAGTGTAACCATGTTATGGATCCAATTCACCCATTTGTGTTCCTGCTTTCTGGATTAAGCACTGCAGGGGCTGTAATGTCCTAACTACCTTTGTTTCTCCTTCTTCTCTAGTGCCATGTTAGAATTTTACCAACAACTGACAAGGTTTGGGGGGAGCAGGAGATGAAAACAGCATGTCTGTGGAGTAATTCAGGTTAAATATATGTGCATTTAATTATTTACACTTGCATTTACATATTGTAATTTGGAGTTCTGAAAAGGCATTAGAGTTTGTTTATTACTAACAGCATGGCACTTAGGTTCTCAGAGAAGAGTTGATATGGGGCTAATGAGATTTAGTGTCGAATATTTGGCTTTGCCTGAAATTGCCTTCTTTACTCTCTCAATAAGTAGCATGATTTCGCTAAGTCCCTTATCTTAGGGATATTGCTTTAAACTGAGACCTTTAATGCTCCGAAATTATTAAAGAACTAAGTTTTGAAAAGTATAACAAGATTCTCTACTTGTTAAAGCCTTGAAAGAAGCAGAGCATGGTAAGTACTTGACTTTACTTGTGTGAATTGGGGGTTGGGGAAATTGAAAAGAAAAAAGCCTATAGATAAAGAAGAAAACATACTTTCAAAAGACTTACTTATATGGTATATATATAGACAAGGAGAATATAGCCATGTATGACTCAATCAAAATATGTGACACCCAATAACTACATGAAAAGGTAAAACCACAATCAATATTCTTTACTATCTTCTTAAAATAGTTTAGCTTGTCCAATTGATGTTCTAATACAGATCAAATTATTGAGGTTATGGAATAGATTTCACAGGGAGCGGGAATACTTTTGGAAATGTCCACAGTTTTGCCAAGAAAATGATGGCTTTGTTGTGGCTCCACATTAGTGCAACCAACAAAGTCAGACTAAAATCCATGAGAATTGAGAGTGTAGAAATCTAGTAGAAAGAGCGTCTGTAATGGTTAGATCAGAGGCTTAAAAGGAGACCTTACCTGTTGTTTCTTAACAATTTTAGCCACATAGTTATTTCTAAGATGTTTGTATAGCACAAATAATATGAGTTTAGGTGATATATTATTCTTAGAGAAACACAGAAAGATGCTTTTTCACCCATGCAATAACATAATTTCCTAGAAATTAAGGTAGCTGGTAAATGCATGAATGACAAGAAACACAAAAAATGAGGACTAGGGAAAAACATATACAAATAATGATTTCATAAAATATCCTATTGACCTCCACATTCCTTAATTGCATTTAGTTTTGTTTTTCTCTCCAAAGATTTTATTGGGGAATTGGGGGAGGGGTACAGTGTTGGGGAATTGGGGAAGGGAACCAGCCAAGTAGTTGTTATTCAATCTTCGTTATGGAGGGCTCCAGTCACCATCTAGCTTCCCGTCCGCAGCTCGTGGTCTCTAAGCTCAAGGTGCTGTGTTCAATCTTAGTTGCGGGTAGGCATAGCCACCATCCCATGCAGGAGTCGAACCAGCAGCCTTGTTGTTAAGAGCACATGCTCTATCCTCTGAGCCATCCGTGTGTCAGCTCAGCTCAAGGTTTTGAGTTCAATCTTGTGGAAGAGGCAGTCTTGTTGTTACACCACCTGAGCCATCCTGCCACCTGTTGGCAGCCAGCTAGGGCGCAGCGTTCACTGGCCCATGTAGGAATCGAACAGACAATCCTGTTGCTCAGAGCACACACACTAAGCCAACTCTTAACCAACTGAGCCACTCGGCCAGCCCAATTGTATTTAGTTTTTGTGCGTGCTTTATAAAATTATATGGACCTGGAGAGAATTTATTTCTGATTTTGTCTTTGTTAGCTATTTTTTAAGGAATTATATCTCTTCACATGTTATTGAATTTTATATATTCCACTCCTTTTGATTGTTCTGTGTCTCTCTCCCCTGTCTCCTCCTGTGCAGTTTTTTTTATCAATGAGTTTTAGACTTGATTTCACTAGGACTAGCTTTCCCATTCAAGGACCAGGTTATAACGACAATCGTTAGTTCCATAGGTACAGTTTTTAGACAAACCAAGTCAGAGTGCAAGAAGACGGTTTAGTACATTTCTTGTACATTTCCTGAGGCTATTTCTGTAACTTCTTAATTCTCCAAGGTCACAACTTTCTATAGGCCATAGTCCCAAGCCTCCTTCCAAAATGGTAGAATCCTAAACCATTTCTTGGCTTCATATAGTAATCCTAATTTGGGTGCTCCTTGAGAGAACACTTTTAATTGTCTTTACATTATATCACTACAGATACAACCCAAATGTTATTGCTCACCTCCACCTTTAAGCAAAAAGCATCACTAGACCTAAAGAGGACCACTTCAGAAAGATGACGGGATCAACCCATGGCAGGATGGTAAATTGGTTCAAAACCTGCACGGACTCTATAGCAGAGCTTTAGACATGTTTTACTATATATGACAAAATTATACAGAATTAAATGGATTAGATATCCATATTCATACTCTGCGATTTTAATGTAACTCTCTCAGCATCTGATAGAAGAAACAGAACAACAAAAACAAACATCAATTAGGATAACAACAGCAAAGGGATAACAAAACCAAGGAATTCATTCTAATTGGAACATATAGAACACTGTGCCCACAATGATAGAAAATACAATATTTTCTGAAAATGTGCACAGGGAAGTCATCAAAATTGACCTTAAGTTGGTTCATAAAATAAGCCTGAACCAATTTCAATCTACTGGAAAAATTCTAATTAAAAAATAATTAAAAAATTCTCTGACCACATTAAAATAAGGTAGAAAACCTCTAAAGCTGCAAAATTATGCAGTACATTTTAAACAACTCAACAATCAAAGAAAAATTAGAGTGGAAATTAGAAAATATTAAAATCAGAATTATAATTAAAAGTGTACTATTAAAACTTATAAGATTCAGCCAAAGGACTCTAGAGAATTTGAGACTTGAGTTTAAACTTTGGGAAAGAAGAAGGCTGACAATCAGTAAGAAATCTCCAGTTTCAGAAATAAAAAAGGGATATCACTACACATTTTAAAGATAATAAAAAGATCATAAGAAGATATTAAAAAGAATCCATGTCAATCAATTTGTCAATTTAGATAAAATGGACAATTACCTTCAAATACAAACTCATAAAGACAAGACACAAGAAGGGTAGAAAAAAAATAGAAATAGTCTTAAATTCATTTTAAAAATTAAATCTTAATTACTTTGCTATGAAGAAGACTCCAGGCTCAGATGATTCGTTCATCAATTATTTTGCACACTTGAGAAATAAATAACATCAAAGTATACAATGCAGAAATTGCCAAAAATAAATAGAAAAATAGATAATTCCAATCTTTACAGTTGAAGATTTCAACATTCTCAGCAATTGATAGAAAATATAATACTTTAAGAAAATCCATAAATATATAGATAACCTGAACACTATCAACTTTGTCCCAATTAATATTCATTGAACACTACCCCATCAAATAACTGCAAAATACACATTTCTTGCAAGTCCAAAGTAGATAAGCCAAAAAATAGTTTTATACATATGTCATTATATGATTGTGATAAAGGTGACAAAGCAGTTTAATGAGAAAAAGATAGATTTTTTCCCCATAGATAATGCTGGATTAATTAAATATCTGTATGAAAAAATAAAAAAATCATGGTGAGTACTGCAAGCCATACATGCTTGCAAGTAAATATGAAAGACAGACTATTTAATGTTTCAATGAGAAAACAGAATATTTTTATGACTTTGGCTCTATGCAGCGTTTCCTTAGACAAGATATGAACAGCACTAATCATGAAAGACTAAATTGTGAAATGAACTATATTAAAATTAATAATTTCTGTTTATTAAAAGACATTACTAAAAGGGTATTAAAACAAGCAACAGAACACAAGCAGATAGTAGTAGTAGACATTTCTTTCTTTTTTTTTTTTTCTTTGTTTTTGAGGGCAGTGTCACTGGCCCTCATATGTGGGACCCGAACTGGGGCTGCTGGCTTCCCAAGCCAGCACTTAACCACTGCGCCATTCGGCCGGCCCAATACATATTTCAAACAAAAGATTTGACTGTAGAATATATAAAGAATTTCTATGAATCAATAAGGAAAAGAAAGCAGAAAACACAACAGAAAAATGGGCAAAAGCTTTAAACAGGTACTCTACAAAGGAGGATACCAAAATAATGTTAAACATATAAAAGTCGCTCATTTTCATTCACCATCAGAAAAATACAAATTAAACCCACAGTGTATAATACTGCACCGTCCCCGGGCATATCTGAAAACACACACACACACACACACACACACACACACACACACACACACACACACACACACACACACACACACACTCAGAAAATACCAAGGGGAATAAACTGAAACTCTCAGACACTGCTCTTAGGCATGTACTGAAAAAACAAACAAACAAAACACTAATTTTTCAACACTTATTTTTTAGCAGTTTTATTAAAATAGAGTTCACATTCTAAACTGTCCAATCATTTAAAATGTACAATTAAATGAATTGTAGTATGTTCACAGATATGTGCAACCATTTACACAGTTTTATAACGTTTTCACCATCTCAGAAAGAAAACCGTATGCTTTAGCTATCGACCCCTACTAGGCCCTCAGAAAACACTAATCTGATTTCTGTCTCTATAGATTTCCCTATTCTGGACATTTTATATGAATGGAATTATATAATATACACTCTTTTATGATTGGCTTTTTTTACCTAGAGTAATATTTTCAAGGTTTATTCATTGTTGTAGCATGTATCAATGCTCCATTCCTTTTTTATACCCACATTATTTTCCACTGTGTGGATATAGCACATTTTGTTTTATCACTTGATTGCCATTTGGGTTGTTTCCACTTTTTGCTATTAAAAATCATGCTGCTGTATGCATTTGTGTACGTGTATTTGTGTGACATATATTTTCAGTTTTGGGGGTATACTGAAGAGTGGAATGGCTGGGCCATATTGTAACTCGGTTTAATCATGTGAGAAACTGCCAAGCTATTTTCCAATACAGCTGTATGGTTTTACACTTGTTTTCCTACTATTCAACACTTGTTATTATCTGACTTTTTGATTGCTGGTCATTCTAGTGGGAGTTAAGTGGTATCTCATGCTAGTTTTGATTGGCATTTCCCTGATGACTAGTGATATTGACAATATTTTCATGTGCTCACAGGTCATTTGTCTATCTTACTTAGAGAAATCTCTATTTGAATCCTTTCCCCATTTGATTGCTTGTGTTTTTATTATGAGTTTGTATGAGTCCTTTACATATTGTGGATACAAATGTCTTTTCAGATATATGAATTACAAATATTTTCTCTAATTTTATGTGTCATATTTTCAATTCCTTAATAAAGTGTCCTTTGAAGCAATGAGGTTTTGATTTTGGTAAAGTCAAATTTATCTTTTCTCCTTTTGTTGCTCATGAGTTTGGAGTCATATCTAAGAACCCTTTGCCAAATCTCAGATCATGATGGTTTACCCCTATGTTTTATAGTTTTAATACTTATATTTAGGTTTGACCATTTGAGGTTAATTTTTGTATATTTTGTGAGTTATGGGTCCAAGTTCATTCTTTTGCATGTTACTTTGCAGCTGACAACACATTACCCTTGTCAAAAATCAGTTGATCATAGATGTATGGGTTTATTTCTTGAATATCAATTTGAGTTCAGTGATTTATATGTCTGTCCTTATGCTAGTAACACACTGTCTTGATTTTTATTGTTTTGTCCTAGCTTTTGAAATCAGGACATGAGAGTCATCCTACTATGCTCTTCTTTTAAAAGATTGTTTGTTTTGGCTATTCTGGGTCCCTGTCGATTCCAAATGAATTTTAGAATCAGCATGTCAACTTCTACAAAGTACTCAGCTGGGTTTTTGAAAGGGATTGTACTGATCTGTAGAACCATTTGGGAAGTACTGCCATTTTAACAATGTTGTCTTTTGATCTATGAACAGGGTATGTTTCTCAAGTTATTTAAATCTTTAATTTTTTTAACAATGTTTATAGCTTGAATGGATTAAAGATTGAGCAGTATTGGGATAACTGAGAAAAGAAAAGAGAAAGTCCACTTACATAAGAGTAAGGGAGGATAGTGTTTGCCAGCCTTCTTCACTCTGAAGTCACTTTATTTTCCTTTCTATATTCTTTGTAACCACATTCCTAAATTTGGTATACTTTTAAGGGGGGGTGGGATTAAACTCCACCTTCCAGAGTGGGGGATATTACGTATATTAAGTGGAACTTTATAAGGAAGAAAGAAAGATTTATCTATTCTATTTTATTTAATTATTTATTTAATCATTTATTTATATCTTTATGGCTCATTGATATTTATTTTATAATTTGGTTTATAATCCAATACTATATTATTTATCTCTTTGCTCAAATTATTCTAATTTTGACCACTGGTAGCTATTTAAGTTTGCGTTAAATTTTTCTATGACATGTCACCATCCTTCTGTTTGTTGCTATTGTTGTTTGTTATTGTTATTGTTTGTTTTCTTGTTTTGTTTTGTTTTAGGATTGCCTTACATTCTGGTACTATAAGAGGCTCCAGAGTCACCATGTATTTTTCCTGTCCCCACTCTAGAACAAGACATTTCTCTACTGAGCCTTAGTTCCTTTTGTGGAAACCAAAATCTGAGTGCTAGATGTATTTGTTTCTTCTGAGGTGTTGTTGATTCTAGGACCTCTCAATAGAAAAAACTAGGTAATCTATGCATATATACTAACTAATGTGTACACAGGTATTTATAATTAGTTCTTTATCGTTTGTATGTCTGTGTGTATATGCACATATGTATATGCATACACATGCATAATATGTGTACACACATGTATTTATATATTAGCTTAATATGAATTCATTCTTATGTCTCTGACTAATCCAGTATCACATGGATTATTCTAACATTCCTCTTTTGCTTATTTGTAACTTAACTGTTTGACAGAAAGAAATCTGGCTTTCACCACCATCTACCCATTTACTTATTTGTTCAACCATATTGTATACACCATGACACCCACCCCACTTTTTTTTTTAAATCTCACTGCAAAGATAAGAGCCTGCATGTCCCAGGTAGTATGTTGAAGGTAAATACAGAAAATTATAGGTAAAGACCACACATGAGATACCCTTTAAGAGGTCCCCAGAAAGGCCCCTGCAACTATATTGCTAACATCTGATTGGCCAAAAATTAATCACAAGGCCACACAAAGCTGCAAAGGAATTCAGAAAATGTAATCTTTATCCTGGGAAACAGAATGCCAAGCTTAATACAACAAAATGAACAACAAACAAAAACCTCAAAAACTATTACTATGAAATATGGGAAAATAACAGGGAAGAAAAATTGGAAAATAGCTAAGAGTCTATGCTACACATTCCCTGGGTATTATTTTTTTCCCTGGTTTATTTTATTTTATTTTTTATTACTTTAATTAATGAAGCAAGGGAAAGGGAAGTAGTCAATTTTAGAATTCATTTTGGAATTCTAGGAAGTCATATATATATATTTGGAAAATGAACTTTTACATCTTTTAAATCTTATCATTTATTTTCCTTTATCTTTGCCATTGTCCATAGTCCAACTGACATTAAGGAAAATAAACATTATTAATACATTTAAAGCCAAAATGGGTTTAGGGATTAGGCCGGAAAAGCCAAAACCTTCTGTCAGTAAGGAGTCTGCAGAGACTATTGCATCACATTGTCTAAATTTTCTTTAAACGTGTGAATACAATAGTCATTTTATTTTTATGTCAGTATTTCCCCTTTTCTGCTAACAAGGAGTGTGAGCAGTGTCATTAATCCGTTGACTGATGCTGAATATATCAGATAAGCTTCATAAATGTGCACCTGCTGTGCATACCGCTGAAAGAACCTAGTATTTTCTGATGCTCCATTGAATACAATGAAATGACAACTTAAAGAGGCAGAACAAAAGGTATGTGGGAGGGAAGTCCAAAAGTAAATGGGTTAATAATACACCATAATACAGTCTCTATTACTGGAGACCTGCTATTACTGGAAAGAATGGAGGGACAACAAAGTTTTAAATAAAGCTATCTTTTGAAATGTAATACTACCAGAACTTGTGCTGAAATAGATCTACTCCTCACTCAGTCTGACTTGATTATGAATTCTTAAATTTGTGGTACTGTGGGCTTTTCAAAAGTCTGAGTTATTTAGAAAGCCTTGTATGTGAACTAGTCAAGTTATGCATAATACTTATACAATATTAAAATGTAAAGAACTTTGATCAGGAAAAAAATTGGCATATCATACTCCCCTATGTAACATTACATTTTTAAAGTTTCAACAAAAGGCCTATAAAACCTCTGTGTATAGCTGCATAATGGTTCCCAATTGTTCTAAGAAATATCTCAGTCTATGGAAAACATTATAAAGAAATTTTATTCAGCCTAAGTGTATCTATTCCTTTGACATATTCATAGCAATTCAGTCATGAGAATGAATACAAAGTAGGCCTGAATAAACCTGAAATGGGATTTTTCTGTACTTTTAAGTTATATTTCTCTTTTTCTTTAGAAATGAGACAATTTTGGGATAATTCAATTTAAGCTACTAGATACATGAACCTTCATTGTGAAAGAATTCCAGTAATTAGTCTTTCTTTCCTAATTATAGTTGTGGAAATGTACTTTTTGGTTCCTTTTTTCTTTGTAATTTGTGTCTTATTACAACAATTTTCAAACTTGAAAGCTTATACATTAAAAATAATTGAAAGTTTTACATTTAAACAGAATATAGAATGTCTACATTCTTCAGGTTTCTATTTATAATCATATCACATATTTATTAATAGCATGAGTATAAATATCTCATATCTTATAAAAATACCTTAGATTTTGTCAATTGGTAACAATAATTATCATCACAATATTAACAGAATACAGAAATAGTTTTTCTACCCAAATTTTGTTAGTTTTTCTAGTTTCTTTGTTGGAATAAACTCTTTTTTTTTTTTTTTAATAACATGAAAACATTTCTGGCATTTTCAATACCGCTAGAAATTATTGCAACCATACACTTTTATTAATTTTGTACATCACAAAATACTTCACTTTTAGTAATTTTGCTGCAATATACTATAATTAATCACTTACATCCTTGCTTTATACCTGGAACCATGGTACCATTCTCTCCCTCAATAATGTTTAACTTTTCCACATGCTTCTATAATTATACTTATTTTTCCCTTTAAGCTTTCCTTGGAAAAACTTCATATATTTAATTCTTTAATATTTTTTTCCTCACCTAAGAAAAATCTCTTTGGCTTGTTCAGTGTTAAGGATAGTTCTCCGAATTACTTTCAATTTCTCTTCATCTTTTGGGACTCGTGTTTGCCATTTCAGGTGTGGTGATCGTAGGGGATAACTAATTTGTAGCATTGTCCTAGTTCTGTGGTGTAAATAGTCTCACCATGGTTATTTCAAGCTAAGAGATACACATTTGGCCATTGAGAGCCTACAGGAGAAGGCTCTGATTCATCATTGAAACTGTTTAATTTTCTTTTCTTTCTTTCTTTCTTTCTTTCTTTCTTTCTTTCTTTCTTTCTTTCTTTCTTTCTTTCTTTCTTTCTTTCTTTCTTTCTTTCTCTCTTTTTTTTTTTTTTTTGATAGCTGTGTCACTGGTCCTTGTATGTGGGACCCGAACCGGGGCTGCTGGCTTCCTACGCCAGCGCTTAACCACCACGCCACTTGGTGGGCCCTAATTTTCTTATTTGTGGTCAATTGCTTTATAACCTACTAAACTATTTAAGAGAGAATGACCACTGTTAACTAAGTTTTTTTTCCTTTTATTATATATAATATATATATATATATATATATATATATATATATATATATATATATATATATATATATATATATATATATATGGGTTTTTTTCTACATTAGAACATAACTGGAGGTTGGAAATTCTATCTCTGAATAGATACTATACTCTCTCAACCCAACTTCTTATTATTTCATAGTGTTTAACTTTTTATAAATTTCCGTATATTAACATGAGATCATTTTTCTATTATTTCCTTCAGTTCTAGTGTCTGATTTCTTAATTCAAGAATTTAGAAGAGAAATGATTCTCTTCTAAATTACTTCTAGTTTTTCTCCCAGTGCTCTGCCATTTCCTTTAAATTCCTCATGTCAGGCTCCTCCTTCTTTACCAATCCTGTAACTGAGTGGTTCTCACAATTTAATATATGAAAGGATCATTTGAAGAGCTTTAAAAAATGTAGTATCCTAAACCTGCCTAACATTCTGATTTAGTAGCTTTGACTTCCACCCCAGGAGCAGCATTTTTACAAGTACCAAGATGATTTTCACATGGATGATTCATGGACCACTTTTGAATAAATTCCACATAAATCCTGTTGCCCTTCAAGTCTCTGTCTCATGGGCTTTCCTTTGGTGATATTACCATCTCTAGCTTAAATATGCAACGGATTAAAAATCTATATCTCAAATCTTGTCCAAATATATTCACCAAGCATACTTTTTAAAGCATTGTAGACATTTGTATAGTATTAAAACTAATGGTTCATTCTGACAAAACATTTTATGTGCATCTCTCCACAAAAACATATTTAGGCAGATCAAAATTTTCAAAAGTTACCCACCCAAAGAAGAAATAACTAACACAAATGAATAGCTAAAAACAATGTAGTTTAAAACAAACAAACAAACAAAAAATGATGTGGTGATATGTAAATGTGGTATAGAATTGCTTTGAGTAAAGAATAAATGGGCACTAGGGAAAAAGAATATCTTAATTGGTTTCTAGGCCTCTAGTTGTATTGAAATGCCTCGTTATTGTTTGTCAGTACGTAGCATTTGACAGAAGGATAAAAATATGCTGTTAAATTAAAGCAACCTTATTTCAAAACTTCAATGATTCTGCTGTAAGTAGTTATGCAAATTTAGTAAGTACCTTTAGCACTACACCTTTTCATTTAGCCATTCTGAAATAAGTATAAAATTGTCTACATGTTCAGCTTGTAGGCCCCTAACTAATGTAACGCAGGACTCACTAACTACAGATTAACAGAATTTTGGGAAGCTCAATAAGGAAGTAAGTTACCTCACTGAATTGTCACTCATCCATGATTCTTATTGGTAAGTCTTTGCCATTAACACCTATACTAACCTGGAAATCGTTGCCCTTCCACATCATTGTCTCACCTCCACCCCCCATTTAACCTTCCCCAAGACAGTATTTAATACTCTCCTTAATCTCGTGTGTATGTGTGTGTGTGTGTGTGTGTGTGTGTGTGTGTGTGTGTGTGTAAAGCCCATTGATGTTTGATGGTATTTTTTTTTTTAATTGGGGAATTGGGAAAGGGGAATAGCCAAGTTGTTGTCCTTCAGTCTTAGTTGTGGAGAGCACAGCTACCTCAGCTCCACAGTCACCATCTGGATGCCCAACGGCAGCTCATGGCCACTCAACTCAAAGTGCCTTGTTCAATCTTAATTGCTGGTAGACATAGCCCACCATCCCATGTGGGGAGTTGAACTGGCAACCTTGTTGTTAAGAGGATATGCTCTTGCCAGCTGAGCCATCCTGCCACCTATTGGCAGCTCAGTGGGAGCTCAGCTCCAGCACAGCTCACTGGCCCATGTGGGAATTGAACCAATAACCCTGTTGCTCAGAGATCACGCTCTTAACCAACTGAGCCACTTGGCTGGCCCTTGTTGTGTTTTGTTTTTGTTTTTTAGCTGAGCCATCCTGCCACCTGTTGGCAGCTCAGCTCAGGCTGGGAATCGAACCGGTGATCCTGTTCCTCAGTGTTCACACTCTTGAACGAGCTCTTAACCAACTGAACCACTTAGCTGGCCCTCTTGTTGCGTGTTTTTGTTTGTTTGTTTGTTTTGTTTTTGAGGGCAGTGTCACTGGCCCGCATATGTGGGACTGAACCGGGGCTGCTGGCTTCCCAGACCAGTGCTAAACCACCGCACCACTCGGCCAGCCCTCTTGTTGTGTTTTTAAGATTAGAGTTTCTCATTCATATATTTCATTCCTGGTTTAATATTTTATATGTAAATAGTTTATTTATTTTGTTATTTACTTTGTACGTGATATGTAGTTTCAATAAAGTAAGAATTTTTTTGGTAAATACCCAATCAAATAGTCTAACATTATTAAATCATTTTTCTTTCCTCACAATTTTGATAATTTATCAAATGCTAGATTCTCAGCTAGTGTTTTCATTCTTGATTTAAAATTTTTTATTGATCTGTATCAATTTTTCCATCAATAAAACATTGATTTAACTATTAGTATTATCTAAGTCATTATACCTCTTATTGTGAATTTGCAATTTCACATATCCATTACAGCTTGCTAATTATACAAATAAAATTTTACTAATTCTCCAAATTGCAAAAAAGAGTAAAAGGGGTCAAATATTTGGTGATGGAAGGAGATTTACCATTGGGTGATGGTGAACACACAATGCAATATACAGATGATGTGATATGTGATATAGAATTGTACACTTGAAACCTGTATAATTTTATTGAGCAATGTCAACCCAATATATGTAATTAAATTTAAAAATACTGGGGAGGGCCGGCCGAGTGGCACATTGGTTAAGAGCTGGCTTGGGACACCAGCGGCCCTGATTCGGATCCCACATATGAGGGCCAGTGACACTGCCCTCTACAGCTAAGATGGTGAACAACAGCTCCGCCTGGAGCTGGGCTGCTGTGAGTCTCTGGGACAGCACAGCTGCAGTGCCTGCTGCAACGGGCTGCCATAGGCTACAGTGAGTGGCCAGCAGCCAGAGTGAGTGGCCAGCACCCAGAGTGAGCTGCCAATAGCCACAGTGAACAGCAGTCCAGAGGCTGGCGACTGATCTGCCTCATCAAGAGAGAGCGCAATGATGATACCAACATGGGCCAGTGAAGCAACGTTCTCCGCAACTAGACTGAAGAACAAAAGGACAGCAACTTGTCTGTTCCCCTTCCCCAATTCCCCAATAAAAATCTTTAAAAAACAAAACAAACAAACAAACAAAAAACAAGATATCTTGGGAATTATATTGGAATTAGTTAAATTTATAAATTATTTTACTCAGAATTCACAAATTCTTACAGCTCAGTCTTTCCTTGATTTCGATGTGGAACATCAGAATTTTTGTTGATTCAATCTGATAGCACACCTTTTAGTTAAGTGAACCAATCAGTAATAATTTTTATAACCAAGATCGCTGAAGACATGGAGCTAGAGCCATGGGGTTGGACAAGCAGAGCAGACAATGAGAATAAACTTGAACATCAGTATAGAGATGAAGAATACTGATAGTTTGACAGTAGTTAGCAGAATAGAAAAATCTAATCAGTGTAGACAAAGATATAAAACCTAAAGCAATCTCATCTCACTCCCCACCCCAATTATTATATCTTTTAACTGTAAGATTTCTAGAAATTGTGAACTAACAATTTGAGGATAAAAGGAAATCACGAAAAAAATCTGAATTGACTAAGTTTATTCTGAATTGATGAGATTATACTTTTTCCGACTCATAGAAAAGGAGCTCAGGATAGGAATTTTATCTAATTTTGGCATGCCAATTTCTAGTTGGGGGTTCAAAAAGTCAGTGTTTCTTTTGAGAAAACAGCAAAAATAAAACAGAATAAGGGTCGGGCGAGTGGCTCAATTGGTTAAGAGTGGCTTGGGACACCAGCTCTGAGCAGCTGGGCCCTGGTTCGGATCCCACACATGAGGGCCAGTGACGCTGCACCCTCTACAGCTAAAGTGATGAACAACAGCTCGACCTGGAGCTGGACTGCCGTGAGTCGGCGGTGATGGCATAGGCTGCAGTGGCTGCCGTGAGCAGCCGAGAGTGGCCGGCAGCTAGCATGAGCGGCCAGCAGCTGGCGTGAGCTGCCATGAACTGCTGTGAGCGGCCGTCCAATGGCTGGTGACCGATCTGCCTAAGCTGGGAAGAGCGCAATGATGATACCAACATGGGCCAGTGAAGCAACGTCCTCTGCAACTAGACTGAAGAACAAAAGGACAGCAACTTGTCTGCTCCCCTTCCCAGATTCCCCAGCACTTTTCCCCTCCCCCAATTCCCCAATAAAATTTTAAAAAAGAAAAAAAACATAATGCTTTAACATTCAGTTTAATTTTTTTAAAATCATTAGGCATACAATATATTAGTTTCAGGGTACAGCATGGTGATTAGACATTCATATATCATAAAAGTGATCACCCTGATAGTTCAGTACCAATCTGATACTGTATATAGTTATTGTAATATTATTGACTATATTCCCTGTGCTGTTACTTTGTATCTGTGAGTCTATTTTTATAACTGGCAATTTTTATTTTTTAATCTCTTTCACCTTTTTCACCCATTCTTTGCTCCCTTCCCACTTGGCACTATCAATATGTTCTCTGTATCTATGAGTTTGTTTCTGTTTTGTTTGTTTATTTTGTTTCTCAGGTTCCCCATATAAGTGAAATCATATAGCATTTGTTTTTCACTGTCTGACCTATTTCACTTAGCATAATACCCTTGAAGTCTATCCACATTATTGCAAATGGAAAATTTCATTCTTTTCTATGGCTGAGTAATATTTCTTAGTATGTATGTATATACAGATGGTTTTAAAAAATTAAAAAAAAACTGTATTAAAATTGTAATATTCAATATATACCAATAACAAAAGATGAATACAAGTCACGTTTGAATTCTGCTGTTACAACTTAAAATGTGTATACACTTTTTTATCTATTCATCTATCAATGGACACTTAAGTTGCTTTCATATCATGGCTATTGTAAATAATGAACATAGCAGTGCATATATCTTTTCAAATTAGTGTTTTGGATTTCTTCGGATAAATACCCAGAAGTGATATTATTGGACCATAAGATAGTTCTATTTTAAATTTTTTGAGGAATCTCCACACTGTTTTCCATAGTGGCTGTACCAGTTTGTAATCCCACCAACAGTGTACGGGGGTTACCTTTTCTCCATATCCTCATACACTTGTTTGTTGATTTTTTTTATTATTGCCATTCTGACAGGTGTGAGGTGATCTCTCTTTGTGGTTTTAATTTGCATTTCCCTGATGATTAGTGCTATTGAGCATCTTTTCATATGTCTGTTGGCCATCTGTATGTTCTCTTTGGAGAAATGTCTATTCAGGTCCTCTGCCCATTTTTTTAATTGAATTGTTGTTTTTCTTGGTGCTGAGTTGTATGAGTTCTTTATAAATTTTGGATATTAACCCCTTATCAGATTTATCATTGGTGGATATTTTTTCCCATTCATGAGGGTGTGTTTTTGTTTTGTTGATGGTTTCTGTTGCTGTACAAAACCTTTTTAGTTTGATGTAGTCCCATTTGTTTATTTTTTCTTTTGTTTCCCTTGCCCGAGGAGATAAATCAGAAATATATATATACATATATATATATATATATATATATATATATATATATATATGTATATATATATCACTAAGAGCTATGTCAGGGAGTTTACTATCTTGTTTTCCTCTAGTAGTTTCTTGGTTTGGGGTCTTACATTTAACTCTTCAATACATTTTGAGTACATTATTGTATATGGTATAAGAAGGTGATCCAGTTTCATTTTTTACATATGTCTGTCCAGTTTTCCCAGTACCATTCATTGAATAAAGTCTTTACCCCATTTTATCTTCTTGCCACTTTGTCATAGTTTAAATGATCATATAGACACGGTTTATTTCTGGGCTCTCTATTCTGTGCTCTTGATTTATGTGTCTATTTTTAGGCCAGTACCATGCTGTTTTGATTACTATGGCTTTGTAGCATAGTTTGATATCAGA
This sequence comes from Aselliscus stoliczkanus, assembly GCA_033961575.1. Classification (NCBI taxonomy): domain Eukaryota; kingdom Metazoa; phylum Chordata; class Mammalia; order Chiroptera; family Hipposideridae; genus Aselliscus; species Aselliscus stoliczkanus. The sequence goes on from CM066727.1 coordinate 124,281,836, forward strand.
AAAGGTGATACCTCCAATTTTGCTGTTCTTAAGATTGCTGTGGCTATTTGGTGTATTTTGTGGTTCCATATAAATTTTAAGATTATTTGTTCTTATTCTGTGAAAAATGTCATTGGCATTTTGATGCAGATTGCATTGAATATGTAGAATGCTTTAGTATGGACATTTGAACAACTGTAGTTCTATCTATGAGCATGGTATATGCGTCCATTTATTTGTATCTTCTTCAATTTATTTCTTCAGTGTCTTATAGTTTTCTGAGTATAGGTCTTTTCCTCTTTGGTTAAAGGTATTCTTAGGTATTTTATTTTTTTGATACAATTGTAAATGGGATTGTTTCCTTGATTTCTCTTTCTGATAGTTCATTATTGATATTTAAAAATGCATTGATTTCCAAATATTAATTTTGTATCCTACTACAGTTTTTAATTCATTTACCAGTTGTAACAGTTTTTGTTGTTGTTGTTGTTTTGTGGAATCTTTCAGATTCTCTCTATATAATATTGTATAATAACATCTGCAAATAATGGTAGTTTTACTCCTTCCTTTCTAATTTGGATGCCTTTTGTTTCTTTTTCTTCTCTGATTTTTGTGGCTAGGACTTCCAGTACTATGTTGAATAAAAATGGTGAAAGTGGACATCCTTGTCTTTTCCCTGATCTTAAAGATCAGCTTTCAACTTTTTACCAATGCCCAAATTCATTGAACATCCTCATAACCAGTATTTAGTGCTCTGTATCTGGTAGATTGCTTGTCTGTACTTTGTTGAAGTTTCCTCCTCCTGGAGCTGTGTTCTATTCTTTTATTTGGGACAAGTTTCTTTGTCTCCTCATTTTGGCTGACCCCCTTTATTTGGTAGATCTGCTACACCTCTCAGCCTTGTCAGAGTGACCTTATGTAGTAAGTGTCCTGTGGCACTTAGTGACTCATTCTTCCTATTCACCTGAGCTTCCTGCTCTAGGGATATTCCCTGTGTGGGCCTCCTGTTGTGGTCAGTCCTCATTTGCAGCTAGTACATCAATGGGTGGGATTGACCCTCAGGTTAATTGGCTATGAGGGCTGGCCAGGACTACAGCATATGAGTTGATATGCTGGGTTGACCCTACAGAATGGGAGTTACCTTTGCAGGGCTCTGTTGCCAGCTGAGTCTGACCTTAAAGTATGTCAGTTGTAGATCTTATTTGGTGGGGATCTGGTGTGGACTGTGGACAGCCACTAGGTCTGGAACCTCTTGGGAGGAGTAATGGTGTGGGCCAAGTTCAGCTGCCACTTGTTCATGGCTGAGGCCACTTGGTAGGAGCTACAAAGTGATCTTCAGTTTGTTGCCACTTGCAGTGGGTTTGGAGGTGCTTGGGAGTCTGTACTGCTCATTGAGGCCAGCTGCCACTTGTGCCAGGGTTGAGACCCTTTGGTGGGCACAACCATGCAAGCTTAGACTAGTTGTCATTTGTACTGGGCTTGTGGCTGTTCATTGGAGCTGTATTACAGGCCAAGTCGGGCTACTGCTTATGCCAGGTTTGGATCTACATGATGAGAGTTGCAATGCAAGTTGAGATCAATTGTCACTTGTACTGGGCTTGGTACTGCTTGGCATGAGCTACAGTATACACTGAGGCCAGCCATTGTTTGTGTGGGGTTTGTGGACCTTTGAGAGTCTGAACATGAGCCTAGTGCAGCCACCATGAGAGGAACTTGTGGTCTTTTCCGTGAGTCTGCAGCATGAACTGATGTCGGCCACTCCTGTGCAGGACCACCCCATTTGTTAATCACCACGCCTTGGGTGTGAGACCTTCCTGGTCCACATCTCTGCCCCCTTATCAGTCTATATGTGGCTTCTCGTTTATATCCTTAATTATAGGAATTTTGGTCAACTAGTGTTCAGGTGGTTCTCAGTGATGGTTGTTCTATAATTTACTTGTAATTTTGATATGATTATGGGAGGAGGTGATGTCAGAGTTTTCCTACTCCACCGTCTTGACTGGAAGTCTCAGTCTAATTTTTAATAGCATGTTGGTTTTACCAGGTTGGGATCCATCTTAGAATCAGTAAATATTAAAACATTTTTCTTTCACACAGACACATAATTATTCCTGACAAATCACACACTCAACCTTGAAAATAAAGTTTCAAATTCTTTCCTACTTTTTTATCAATGAAAGTGTCATTATTTTTAATTGTATATTTAGAAGGTGACTTTTTCACACAGACAATAATTTTTGAGGCTCTGAACCTCAGAGCATTAATTTTAACTTAATTAGTTTATACATTTGTTCAACTCACAGTTTCAAGATCCCTGCCCTATTTCAGAAATTACATGTCCATATCTGTAAAAACAGAAAGATTAACTCACACATATTAAACAGAATTACTTGTGGTTGAAAGTGATAACATAAAATGTATGTAAGCATAGAATTTTAATTTTTATTATGTTTAGCCTTCTTTCTATTAGCTGTTCCCATAGGGAAAGGATTCTAGATAGCCAGGACGGTTTTTTTTTTTTTTTAGCTCCATGCACTCTCCACCTCATATATTCTATTGAAAACATTGGAATGTATCCTTTCTTTTTTATTCCTGGGTCAAGATTCTTTATGATTTCAAAGCTGAAATGTGGAAGTGTCTCTTAATAATTAATTCTTTGTTTAATAATCATCTTTTTGATCACCAAGTCAACTGAAAATTTTAAATTGTATATGGAACGTAATCTTCGTCATGCCAGTTTCTGTTACAAATGCAGAAAAGTTGCCTCCGACTCTCTGGCTTTTTCATTTGCTTCCGTATGCTGTCTCGATGATCCCTAAGCACTGGAAGCAATGTCAGGAGGCTTTTTATCTTCTGAATTGTCGGTGACAAAATAGAGAGGAAAGAGTACAAATCAATGCTGCTGTTCCCCACCATTGTGCTATCTCTTGCATCAGAGGAGTTATGAGACCAAAAGAATGGTGGAATACCAAAATACCAAGGACCAATCCTTGCCCAGACATTCATGTATACTTCTCTACAGCTCCCACTAGCTCTCTGGAGGGGCAACCCCTGTGCTTCCCAGTTCAAGAGGAGAATGGGCAGATCAAGGAATTACTAGAGGAAGAAGTTCTTAGATTTTCTTCATTCCATTTTTTTTTTCTCTCTTTACCTCACTTTGTATGCACTGCCCTGTAGCTCCAAATCTCAGAAATATGAGCTGAGCATCACAGTTTCACAAAATCTGATGAGGTCCTAAATCTGTGAATCTCTTATCTATATCCTCACCAGATTCTTTAGGTACATACCCAAATCAGGAGTAGATACATTTACTTTCCAGGCCAGGCCTGATTTTAGAGGCAGAAATTTTAAGATAAAATATACTTAGTGGTAAGACAAAAACAATTTTTATCCCTCTTTATTTTTTTAAAAGCACTATTCTGTGATTTTCAGGTATTACCACATTGGTTTCAGTTCTATGCAGTGTACTCTTTAAAAACTCTTTGATAAATGGGTACTCCACAGAGGTAGACAGAGTGTTTTGCCTAGAAATCAACTACTTTCTCAAAGGGAAGAGATGTTCTAGATGACCCCTAAGATATTTTGTTACTGATCCCAGGGAGCATCTAATTATCTTCATTACCTAACTAAAACTATTTTAATGGTCAGCTGCTTCCCTATCCTTCAGCCTGAGCAGGAAAAGCAAGCTGATGGGATTTTTGAATAAAGAAAAAAAAAGAGTTCCCACTGGAACTTTGCAAGTACCAAATGCTCCATTTACTGTAATTATATGAAATTTATCTTTCTGAGAAAAGTGTACACATATCTTGGCTTAGCTTTCTTGAGGAAAAATAGCTAGCAGTCACAATTTATTACATCCATCTCCACCCCCGCCCCCCCCGCCCCTTCCTAAGAAAAATAAAAACATGAGAGTGAACGTTGAAGACCTATAGGCCTATACATCAATTTAGCAAGGTCACTTTGAGTTCAAACTCTGAAGGCAGGTCTACCAATCCAAAAGAGTGGTACAAAGAGATCCAGAGCAAGACATTGCCTCATATCTGAAGAGCAGTCTTCAGGTCATCACAGGAATTAGGAAGGCACCCTATCCCTTCTCCACTTTACGTTCCCTCCCTTTAGCTCTTAGGTTCTCTGCAAGCTGGGAGTGTCTTGCCCTATTTCTTTCTTGAATGTGTTGCCCTGTTTCTTTCTTGGCAAAAGTACCCTTCTTTTTTGAAGGTGGAGGAGCAGATGGAATATTCTCTTTTCCTCTTTTCAGCTCCATTTTTTCTTCTTCCACGTTCCTTTCTTTATTACTCCTGCTTCTTTCACAATTAAAAAAACAAACCAATTTAAAAATGCATCTGTTAAAAAATAATTTAATAAGGAAATTGGGAAACAAGGGATGGTAAAGATGAAATATGGCTGGATATACAGAGAGTGCCAAAAAAATGTATACACATTTTAAGAAAAGAAAAAACTATTAAAATTGTAATACTCAATATATACTGATAACAAAAGATGAATACAAGTCATGTGTATACATTTTTTGGCACTCCTATATTTTATACATCTTATGAAGACTTTTTTTTATTAATAAGGGAGTGTACATATTTACATTTATTAAATTCGCTTTTTTCTTATTTTCATAATCTTATATTTTCTATTTGCTTCCTGGTCATAACCCTGATTTTCTTCCTTTGTGACTTTTGCTAAAGTTAGCAACATTTAAAAAATTCTCCCCAAGTGACCTGAGATTTGAACACTGTGCTTTTGACCTCCTGGTATTTTTCTTGAAATATTTAAAAACGATATTTGAATTCTGTTTCTTCATTAAGGTAAGGAAGAAACCAATATGTTTTGTGATGATGAGACATTTCATATGGTTTTAGTTCCCTCTTGCCTCCATCCCAGGCTCCACATTACAACTTCAACCACAACACCAGTACTGATATCATTCATTCATTATTATACTGTTTCATTTATAACTTTTTTTAAAAAATAAGAACAATTCTTGATGCTTAACTCCTAGTTTTACTTGTCTTTTTGCTCAGCACTAGATTAACAGGGTGATATTGACTTGAGCAAAGATTAATCAACAAGTGTGTCTAAGGGTTTTTGTTAATTGCTGCTTTAGTATACATCACTATAACCTTTGGTAAGCATCAAACCCTTAAAGTTTCTCCTGACCCAGGCAAGGTGCAGAGGATTTTCAGTGCACTACAAACAAACACTCTATATGGTATTGTAATGATAGATGCACATAATTATACATCTGTCCAAATCCATAGAATGTACAACACTGAGAGTGAGCCCTACGGGAAACTGTGGACTTTGGGTGATTACGATGTGTCAGCATAGATTCATCCTTGGCAAAAGTACCCTGTTCTGTGAGTGACAATAATGGGAGAAATTGGAAATGTGTGAGGGCAGGGGTTATATTGGAAATCTCTGTACATCCCTCTCATCTTTGTTGTAAACCTAAAACTGCTCTAAAAATTAGTCTTAAAATTTTTCTCCCGATTTTTAATACAGCAGTGACCCTGAAGATTAGATCCTAAGAAGATAAACATGAACATGAAATGGAATAGTATTTGCAAAGTGATAGAATATTGGAGACCTTCTTCATGCACATCAGTTTTGCATTTTTAAATTGATGAAGTAATATTCATAATGTCAAATAGCATGTTGGTGGATTCCATTGGAACATATTAACTGGCATGAATAAAGGATCATAGCACATCAAAAGAATACAATGAACATTTACAAAATGTGAAATCTGATTTCATTTTTGTTAAAATTGGTACAAAAGTCAGATGCATATATTTATGTTCATATGTTTATATGGGACATGATGCATCACAATGTTAACGCTGTCTTGTGGGACTGGTATGATCATTAGTAATTATGATTTTCTTCATGAAGTTCTCTGTAGATTCAGGTATTTCACAAAAAATACTTAACTATTCTTGTAACAGCTAATACAGTAACAATTTAAAAAATTACAAACATGTATCTGTAACAGAGAAGATACAAATATGACTAAATAAAATTTTAACATATTTTTGTACTAAAAGACATCGTAAGCAAGTGATTAACGGGGAAATATTTGCAATAATATGATCATTTAAAATGTAATGGTAAAACTATAACAATAACTTTTGTAAATTAGTAAGAAAAACCAACACCCCAACATGAAAATGGTCAAAAGACATAAATAGGAAATTTATGAAACAGCAAAATTCAAGTAACCAAAACCTACACTAACATAAAAATTAAAGCAATAGTGATATATCAATTTTTGCCTGTCTTGTTGACCCAAATAAACAAACAAGTTAAAATCTAGTGTTGGCAAGGATATGAATTACTACAATCCACTTGGAGAACGAACAATCTGAGAATATCTACCAAGATAAAAGCTAAACATAACCGTTAAGTTACTTAGATGCCTACGCCAAAGAAATAAAAGCATTAGTACAGAACCATATATGTAGCATTATGTTTTGTTAATTGTTCAACGTGCTACAAATCTGGAAACCACCCAAATGTCTATAGTATAACTATTATGCAGCTATTTAGTAGGCCTTTAGGGATTTCCATGGTGTAATGGTAAGGAAAAAACCAAGATACCAAAAAAAAATTAGGCTTTATTTAATCCTGCGTTTCTATAAATAAAATATGTAAATATAAAATAGATAGATGATAGATAGATAGATAGTTTAGACAGATAGTTTGCATTTGTGTGACATGGAGAAAATTGTAAGGCTATTAACACAGGTTACCTGGGATTCCGTGGGTCCTCCCTGAGTCACTGATCCTCCTCCCTGACCACATAACAGAGTCACCTGAGGAATGTGGCAGTCCTGCCAAATTCTGTGGTCAGCCCCAGAGATCACAGAGGTCACAGAAAACCACCTATCACCTCTGGGGTGGAGGGGGGAATTATCCCAAACTTCATGGTTGGGGTGGCCCAGTAGGATCTAGAAATACAGTTGTCCCTGTTGGTCAGTGACATATCGTCCTGGTCCCAGTGTCCGAGTTGTGCTGTGTCCATAGTCTCCTAGGTGGTTACACTGTATCAGACACAGCAGACAGCCTTCTGGGAAGCCCTGCTGGCAAAGTTGTGGCACTGAATGCACAAGACCATTGCTTCCCTCCCCTGGGGAAACTGGGAGCCAGGGGTATCTCTTCTTGATCATATGTTACTGTGCAGGGGGCAAGGACATTGGCGAGAGGGTGTCCACAATCTCTACCAGCTTTGGTGAGTCTAGGTTTGTTTGTCTCTGGTTCAGAGGCCATTCTATTACATAGTTTCTGAATTTCTCACAAAGATAATTTGTCTGTCAGCTGTTGCTAAATTGGTGTGTTTGTTGGGGAGCAGGATGCTCTAGGGTTTCCTGCTCCACCGTCTTGCTGAGGACACTCTCCTGGAGTGTGTTTTATATTCCTTTTCTTCTTTCTTAAAGATTTAATTATGTTTTAAATTCAATTCAAGAGAAGTAGAGCTATAGATTCATTTTTGTTGCTGTATAAAATTTCAGTGTATGACTAAACAGCACTATTGATCTGTTCTGGTGTATACAGATAGCACTTAGTATATTTTGTGCATGTCTATTCCTGTTTGTTTTGCTGTTAGTGTGATGCTATTGTACACATGGACAAGAGGCTTTCCAGGAGAGTGCATTTAACCATAGCTGTAAATTCTAGCTATCTGGGAAACTTTAAAAAAAAAAAAATGTTGCTTGACAACCTATTCTAGCTCAACTGGAACTTAACTCTGGTGGTATCTTGTAAAATTTTCCTAGGCAATTCTTATCCACAGCTGGTGGGTTTTTTTTTTTTTTTCCAGAGCAGTATCACTGGCCCTCATATGTGGGAACCGAGCTGGGGCCGCTGGCTTCCCAGGCCAGCGCTTAACCACCGCGCCACTCAGTGGGCTCCAACACAGCTGGTGTTTTTAACTGCCCTAGCTCATTTATCTAGAAATAAAGAAACTTGGTCATGAAGTATGTGCATTTTTACTTTAATAGATAAGATGAAATTGGTTTCCATATTGGTTATGCAAATTTAAAATCTGATCAAAGTATATAAGATTCCTGTTTCTCCGCATCCTTGCAAAAAAGTTGTCGTTGTTGTCATTGTTCAGATAGTATTGTCAGTCTGAGGAGTATCCAATGGTAACCCATTGTGTTTTAAATTTTCATTTCCCTCATAGTGAGATTGTATATATACTCATGTGTATTGGCTGCTTTAGAGTCATATATTTTTATGACTTTTGTCCATATTTCCTTTTGGCTTTCTTGTAATTAAAAAAATTTTTTTTTCTTGGTTTATTTGAAGAAGTTTGGGGCATTAGGCAGAAGTGCAACATCTAAACTTGATCCATAAAAACTTCTCCAATGGGAATCTCCAGTTCTTTCTCATCTGATGGCCAGATGCGTAAGATCCGAGGGAGAACTCCAAAGTTATAGAGCAGGAGTTTTCAGCTTAGCACTCCAGCATTTGAGACCATGTGACTGTGTGTTTTGGGGGCGATCCTGTGATCAGAGGATGTTCAGTACCATCCCTGACCTCTATACACTATATGCCAATAACTCTCAGTATAGATAACCAAAAATGTCCCCAGATATTAACCGAATTCCCCACAGGGCAAAATTGCCCCCAGTTGAGAAATGCTATCCTGGAGGATGGTGGAGCTATGAGGTGGAAGAAATCTGTACCCCCTGTACTTAGGAAAGAGTACTTCACCCATAAAGAACCCATGAGATTTTGAGGTTTATCTGTTACCTCATCTAATGCAATTATATTATTGAAATTTTTTAAATTCCTGATTATTTGTTTGCTTGTTTCATTAATGAGAAAACTGTGCTCAAATCACCTACTAGGATTGACTTGTATTTGGCTCTCAATTGTGTTCCTTTTTGCTTTACACAGCTTAAAGCTGAATGAAAATAAGTTTAGAATATCAAGCAGGTGAATTTCACTCTTAGACATTATCTAGTGACCTGTGAGTGTGTGTAGGTATGTGTATGGGTCTGGTGATGATTTTACCTTTATGTTCTGTCTCATAATATACCAGGGTGCCAAAAAATGTATACAAGTAGACACTTTGGTCAACGTTGCTCAAGCAGTAGTTCACCGTAATCAGACGTGTCTGGACACTGATGGAAACCACTTTTCTTGTAATTCCAGAAGTCAAACATGACTTGCATTCATCTTTTGTTTTGGTATATATCGAGTATTATAATTTTAATACAGTTTTCCTTTCTTATAATATGTATACATTTTTTTGGCACCCTCTGTAGTTACATGTTTCTTTTGGTTGATGTTCTGCTGCTACACTTTTTCTGTCTTTTTGCCTTTACCTATTTGCGGTCTTATACTTTTTACATGTGTTGAGCAAAAAAGTCCAGTATGACTATTTTTTCTTTTTACTGAATAATCAATACTTATTGCATATATCTGTATTGATATATATGGTTTCTTATTTTTTTCTTCTATTTATTATTTCTATATATTTTTCTTATTTTCTTGCTTTTTTTGGATTGATAGTGTTTTGTTTTCCTATTTTATTCCATTTCATCCCCAAGTATATTGGAAATTATATCAACAATTTCTATTCATATATTAGTTACATGCTTATTTAACTTTCAAAAGACCAGAGTTAATCACATACCTTTATCTACCTCATGAAAAATGCAAGAAACTTAGAATGCTTTATGCTTTACTTTCAGTGGTTTCCTTTTCCAACTTATATGCAACTGCTATACAGCACATCTTGTTTTTCTTTCTTTACAAAGTAGACATTGTTGTTTATATTTTATGAGTTTGATATTTATTTCAATTTACTCAAATATTTTTCAAGATATTTCTTGCTTTTTGAACACCTGTCTGGCATAATTTTCCATCCTCCTGTTTTACATTCTTTAGAAGTTCCTTCAGGGAAACTCAATTACTATCTTAATTGTATCTTCATTCTTGAGACTTTCTCTGACTATACAGAAATGTGAATATGTTTCTCTTCAGCACTTTGAAATATTATTCTATTGTCTTTTCACCTCCATTATTGCTGTTTACAAGTTATTGTATTACTGTTTTTTTCTTTTTTAAAACTGCCTTTTCTTTCTAACTGCTTTACTATCTTTTCTTGGGTTTTGGCATTAAGCATATTCACTACAGTCTATTTATATCAGCTTCTTCTAACGTATCCTTCTTAAATACTATTCACCTTTTCTGACTGAAAAATAATCTTTCATGAATTTGGGGATATGCTGAAGAATTGTCTTCTTTACCACACCCCCATTATTCCTGTTTTCTCTTATTAAATTCAGTTTTTACATATATAAGAACTCTTTGCTTTCCTTTATGTGTTTTAACATTTTTTGAACTTTCCCATGTCTTCTTTCTGTGTTTCATTAGGTAATTTTCAGACAGACCTATAATCCATTTCTAATTTTCTCTCTTCATTTGTGTCTATTCAAATCATGTATGGAGTTTCTAATTTAAGTTATTATGTATTTAATAAAAAAATATTTACTTATTTTCAACATTTATTGTCAACTATGACAAGTATATTGCCTATACATCATATATTCTATACCATTTTTATATTGACACATTTTCAAGATTTCTTATTTTTATATTATTGATTTGATACTGTTACTATCTGTACTCTAAGTATGATTTCAAACTTTTTTATATATTTACAATTTTTCTGTATTATTTGTCATCTTAAGAATATTTGTACTGTGCCTTTATAAGCTTATATGCTTGGAACTTTATATATAGGAATAATTTGAATTCTGGGTATAACATTTTTTTTCCTCCCAAAAGAATATTTCTTATTTCTTCTAAATCCCCATCATGTACTTCCAAACTGGAACAGTTTAAAACTAAATTTTGTGCTTGAAGTTCTCTGTAACATTGCTGGGACTATAGTTTGTGGTTTGTGGTTAGAGGATAACTTCTCTCTCTCTCTTTTCTCTCTTCTCTCCTCTCTCCTCTCTCTCCTCTCCTCTTTCTCTTTCTCTTTCTCTTTCTCTTTCTCTTTCTCTTTCTCTTTCTCTTTCTCTTTCTCTTTCTCTTTCTCTCTCTCTTTCCCTCCATGCTTAGCCACAGTGAGACAGCCAACATATCTCTATCATCTCCCTCTAATGGTGGGATTATATTTTTGCAATTCACCCACTGAGGGTAATGGCCTCCAGGGGTCCTAAATTATACAGGGTTTTCCATTTTTCCCCCCTTTCACCTGAGTTGTTATTTGGCTTTGCCCCTATCTCTTGCAATTAATGTACAAAATTTAGGTCAGTGGGCATAGTCAGAAACTACCAGGCGAATCCTACAATCCTAATTTTTGGATTTTTATTTTCTCTTATCTTTTATGCACCAATTTATAGATATAACTAGTACATTTGTGCTTCTATTCTCAGAGTTTTCTGATCAAAAGCAGAAACAATGAAGGCAACCTTTCTTCAGCCCTGCTCATTGTTCTTGAAGGAAAAGGTCAAGAGTCCAGTACTCCTGAAGGCAACTAAGAAGAGCATTGTGTCCCCAGACTGAGCAGAAAGTGAATATAGTTAGGCTTCCCAGGAGGTTGTCCTTCTATCCCTGGGAGCATCTCAGGAGGTGGCAAGATGCACCTAGTATTCCTGTTTCCTATGCAGTCAGGTGTGCAGACCTGTTAATGCAGTACGTGTGGAAGTCTCTTGGCTTTGTATCCATGAGAACCTAGGGAAGAGGAGACCCCATAATAACGGACACACACACACACACACACACACACACACACACACACACCAGACAATTAAGTTCAAGAACTTGTTGCAAAGATGTTGCTAACCTTTTTGATATCATAGGGATTATCCATTATGGATTTGTACAAACTGGACAAACAGTTAACTGAGTTTACTATTTGGAAATGATGAAAGACTGTGTGAAGAAGTTAGATGACCAGAACTTTTTGCCAATAATGCATGGCTCTTGCATCACAACAATGCACCTGCACACATGGCACTATCTGTGAGCGAGTTTTTAGGCAGTAAACAAATAACTGTAGTGGAATACACTCCTTACTCACCTGATCTGGCTCCCCAGTGACTTCTTTCTTTCCCTGAAGATAAAGGAAATATTGGAAGGAAGACATTTTGATGACATTTAAGACATCAAGGGTAATACAGTGACAGCTCTAATGGCCATTGCAAAAAGAGTTCCAAAATTGCTTTGAAGGATGGACTAAGCGCTGGCATTGGTGCATAGCTTCCCAAGGGGAGTACTTCGAAGATGACCATAGTGATATTCAACAATGAGGTATGTAGCACTTTTTCTAGGATGAGTTCAGGAACTTAATTGTCTGAACTGTGTGTGTGTGTGTGTGTGTGTGTGTGTGTGTGTGTGTGTGTGTGATGAGCCAAAGAAGCTGGGGAAGAGTGTTGGGAAAGTGAAAAGGGGAGGAAGATTTGGATTTTAAGTGAATTATAGGACACAAAAGTTCTTTGTTTCTGCACATCTCTTCCATACCTGCTGTTCATACTTGTAGCTGTTTCACATGTTCCTTTGCTAGTATGGTAACCATCCTTGAAGATAACTGTTTCCTGCCTTGTTCACATTCTTTTACATTTTCAGGAATCAAAGTTCTTATATGTCCCAAGATAGATGCATGTGCAATTATGTGTGTGTCTGTGTGTCTGTATGTAGACCCTATTTTCAGATTTTTATAGAAGTTGTATCTTGCTCTATGTTTTACAGTAGTTATCCATCTTAATGATCCATTGAATCATTATAATTGTACAACTGTTAATAGATATGTATCCAAATTTATTTACAAATTAATAGGCATTTGATGACATAACCATAAAATTCAGAAGTACACAGTGCAATGGCAAAGCAGGTTACAACAATCACTAGTAGCTTCAGACCATGAATTATTTCTTCTATCTCCATTCATTGACTGGGTTTTTCTGCTTACCTGAAATACAGCACAGAACTGATTTTTAAAACTGACTCAACCCTGGTATAATTTATTTCCATAATTTAATGCAGCACTACGATTCTGTAAGAATAGTGAGGAAAGATGAATTCTAGTCCAAAATCATAGTTCCCGGGTATATTGTATGTCTTCTCATTTGTAAAGGGAGGTCATTAATTCCCTATTTATTTCACAAAGTTATTGAATGACTCAAATGACATAACAAATGTGTATATGCCTTAACGGTAGTGAGTGCTAAATATAAGGTATTATTATTCCCTTGTTCTTCTCACAGATACCTCAGGTGACTTTTTGCAAAGAGAATTAAATGAATTTATTGCACCATTTCATAGGTTATTCAGACATTTTAGTTATATTTTATTTTCAGTTTTCAAAGTTTTTGACACAATTTTCTGTAGGAGACTAATGATGATGCTTTCTAACAGCTTTTGAATTCCCTTCTATATGATTGCTGTAATATTTTCTAAGAACTACTGAAATTTGGCATGGCTTTCTCATCTCAATGTTGAAGTAACTGGCTGTGTAGAAATAAACTTTACCAGTGTTTGTTCCCTTATAGGCCAATGATTCTCTGAAATGCACATCTTCAATTGATTGGGATGTAATTTCTTGATTTATTCCTGAACACCAACAAAAAAGAGAAAGATCTATTATTTTTCTCTCCTCAGAAACATTTCTAAGCCTAATTAAATTTTTATAAGGTTAGTTAAAGATTTACTGATTTGTTTGTTTTTTACCCTTTATCTTCTCAGTGCTTTGTATGCCATATAAAATTGGTGCTTTATTAATTTCAAGTGAATTTTGATCTTTTTTTCTTCCTTTGATTCATCTTTCTTCGTTACTTAACTTGTCTGTCTTGCCTCAAAAACAAATCAAATATTTGAATCATGCAACATCCTATTTAAGATATGATTCAATTTTCTGTTCTGAAGAGATAAATTTACTTTTATTAATACATCAGCACATACAAAAATAATAGAATATAAGATTATAAATTTCCAAATTTACGTTCATTGTCTTCTTGAGAAATAATCTAAAATTATTCTAAAGAATGTTTGTCGTAAGATTCCAGATATTTGGACAAATGAAATGGCTTCCTATCAAATAATTAGAGTTGTTTTCCTGGTACTCATGCAACTGTTGATAAAATTAGCACATCTTTGGAAACTTCATAAAAGTTCTTAGGCTGTAATAATTTATTGTCGTCATGAAATAATAATTCAAATTTTTTGTTGCGAGTACATTTAATATTGTAAATATCAGAAAATATCCCAGCCCTTTTTTCTACAAGGTGAAATATGTTTTAATTGAACCTCAGATAAGTCATATGTGTGCCAAATATGGCTTCCAAGAAAGCTGCCATTTGGACAAAAGTCACTTATAGTGCATATCTTTATTAAAAAAATAGTAATTGTCTCTTTTTGTTTGCTTGTTTTTGGTTACTTGATACTTTTCTCAAGTATGTACTATAAATGCACTATAATTAAAAGTGAAGGAATATTCCTAATAGATATTGAATGCTTACCTTGTATCAAGTAACTTTCATATATTATCATAAGCCTTCTACAAAATAAGTCTCAAAACAAGATGTTTTACTTGTTTTGTTTTATTTTTTAATAGAGGGCAAACTAAAGACCAGTGGATGTTATTAAGTCAATTTCCCAAGAGAGACATAACTAGTAGACTGCAGAGTCGGGAGTGAGGGTTTTCAGGCTAGGACTTTCTGATGCATGTGAACACAGCAAAAGCTTAGAGGAAGGATGTTCTTTAGGCCTTCATTTACCACAGATGAGAAAGTGATTCTTCAAAACATGGCAGCGTCAAACCAGAAATGTAGATTGGTACCTTAGGTTCTCCAATTAGGAATGCATTCCCTTGCAAATAAGAGAAGTTTAAAGGCACGTATATGTCAGTAGACAGCCCAAATAGAGGTTATTTTAAAAATAAAACAAAAAGTTTAGGAATATGACTGGTATACATGTTCAGTAGTGCTATTGGGGACCTAAATTCTTGTTATGTTTTTGCTTAGATATTTTTCTTAAATATTTTTCTTCTTGTAGCGTGTGTGTGTTTGTGTGTGTGTGTGTGTGTGTGCACTCATTCTTTCAACCTCGAAGTTACAAAATGGCTACTGTACCTTCAGGCATGATACTATGTGCCTATCACAGTCCATTGGCAGGAGAAAGAGAAAGGGAGGCTACTAGTTGACTTCTGCTTATATGGTATTGCCCTTAAAAGTGTCGTATGTCTTTCTCTGGCTACAATGGAAATTAGGATGTCAAGATATAAAATTTATATCAGAGAAGGGATAATAAGGTTACAAATGGAATTTTGCACAACTAACCTACAATATCTGCTTTACACACATGTTATTCTACACATCTTATTTTTTTTTTAGAACTAGCCTAAACCTATATTTTCATTCATTAATTTATTTTGTCAGTAGTTCAAAAACTATTTATTCAATATCTATTGCAGGGTGCTGAGAATATACTGTCAATAAAAAACACAATGCCTATCTTAAAAAATACACAAAAATCAATTCCAAATCGACTTTGGGTCTAAATGTCAAAGACAAATGAATAAAGCTTTTTCAAAAAAAGATAGAAGAACATCTTTGTGACCTTGGGGTAGATGAAGCTCTCTTAAAGAAGACGCATACGCACATAAACATTAACTATATATAGGGAGTGACATATTAAACTATATTAAGATTGAGAACATCTGGACATCAAAAAACACCATTAACAGGGTGTAAAGGAATCACAAAGGACTGAAAATAATACTATATATATATGTATAACTGACAAGAATTTCTAAAGTTAATAAAAAATGGCATGTGTATAATCCAACTGAAAAAACATATGAATACAGATTTATTAAAAAGGATATACAAATGATGTCTATAATCATATGAAAAGTTCTTGTTTAACTATGTTAGTCATCAAGAAATTCAAATTAAGGCAACAGTGAGATTCTACTACAAACCCACCAAAATGGTTACAATGAAAATGACTACAAATCTCCATTATTTGCAAGGGAATCTACAGTATTTGGAGCAACTGAAACTCTTTGTGAGAGTACTAATTGGTACAGTCCCTTTTAAAACCTATAGTATTGACTATAGCTGAAGATATGTGATTTTTGACCTAGGATTTCCAGTTCTAGGAATATGCCTCAAAGAAATCGATATATATATATATATATATATATATATATATATATATATATATATTCACCAAGGTTCATAGCAACAATATTGATAATAGTCAAAACCTAGAAATAACCTAAATATATATCATTGCGAGAATGGATAAGTAAATCATGGTATCCTTGTTTAATGGAATACCATACAGTAATGAAAATAAACAACTTAGAGTTGCAGGCAGCAGTATGGATGGATCTCACAAACATAATGCTAAAAAAGTGGACTAGCAGTAGTACATACTCTATGTTCCATTTATATAAAATACAAAAACAAAGGCAAAGGTAACCTATGTTGTTAGACTCAGAATGGTAATTAGATATTGCAGGGAGGGGATAAAGACAGGAATAGAGAATGAAGGGAACTTCCTGCATGTTAGTAATAAACTGCTTCTTAACCTTGGAGGGCTTTTTGTTTGTTTTGTTTTGTTTGTCTTTCTGTCTTTCAGTTCTTTTTTAAAGTTTCTTTTTTATTTTTTATTAAATGTATTGGGGTGACATTGATTAGTAAAATTATACAGGTTTCAAATGTATAATTCTACAACACATCATCAGTTTTTCACACAGGTGTTTTGTGTTGAGAATGTATCAAGCACACCTCTTACAATACAAGTACTTTTCTTGCTGAAAAGTATCTTTCAATTATAAAGTTTAAAATAAACACAAAAAAAGAAATCAGATCTAACAATGACCTCATAGAGGTTATTGACCAATGGAAGAGAGAGATATTAAGCAAAAATCATGAATGTGACTGTGTTAATATGAGTTTTGCTAAGTAGATTAAAGGATGGTTGCAGGTCTTTTAAAGGGAATTCATCAAAGTACTCTAATTCAGATAGGGGTATCTGGGAAGACCCATTTGAGGATGTGAGACTAGTGGATTCATTTGAAACATGAGGGTGTTTTCAGATGAATATTGAAGAAAGGGGTGATCTGAGTAGAAGGAAAAACATGTGTGAAGGCCTGCAAGAGAAAAAGTGCTTGGCTTCTGAGAACTAATAAAGGAAGACCAACATAGCTATTATATCTGGTTGTCGGAAAAGAAATGACGTATTTTTTCTATGTTTTTCATTACAAAAATACGTCATGACTTGTCCTACAACCCAATAGTAGACAGAAGGGAACATGGTGTGATTAGATTTCTTTCAAGTCTTTAAGACTGGGGTATTTCCCAAATCCACATTAGAGGCAAAATATGTCTTCAGAATTCATCCATTCATTAAGTTAACATTTGGTAGTGTCTCTATGTAACTTTATTAAGTAACTTGGGGTCAAGTCAAGGAGGGAAATGTTAATAGGTCAATTAAAATTCTTAAGATGAGTGTTATGATAATGATGTGCCTAGTTGCTATGGGAAGACACAGAAGTGGCATATTATTAAGCTATGAGGGATCAGAGACTGTTTCTCAGAAGAGGTGATAGCTAAGATGATTCCTAAAGTCCAAATAGGAATGAAGCTGGAGCACAAACAAGGAGATCCCACTAAAAAAGGAATATGGACAAACCTCAGAAGCAAAAGGAATAGTTCGTTGAGAGTACATGGAGAATATAGTAAGGGTATGGTATGGAGAGAAAATGGATTTGGGCGTCATGCTGGAGAAAAAGTAAGCAAGGACCAGACCATAAAAGGCCTGTTTGCCCATATTTAAAGAATTGGAGTTTAATTCTAAACAAATGGAAGACTGAATAGTTTTAAATGGGATGTGAGATGATCACATTTTAAGGATGAGATTGTTCATTGATACTCATACATGCCAGATCCTAGAGCAGTGCCTGCAATATAATAGGACCCACTAAATATTGGTTGCTGGATGAATTTTTAAATACAGGTTTCATTGATTGCTATGTGGAAAGTAGATCTGATCTGTCAGAAAATCCTATTAGGTCAACTTTGAAAATATACCCAGAATCTAACCACTTCCTCTCCCTACTGCTCTCTCATCTTGATCCAGCCATTCTGTCTCATGTCGATTTTTCTAACAGTGTCCTAACACTTCCCTGCCTCCCAGTTACTCTTCCAATATTTATTGTCAACACAGCAGTAATTATAAGCCTTTAAAATGTAAGTTAGATGTTATCTCTGTTCAAAACTCTAATGCTTTTCTTCTCACACAGAGTAAAATTCAAACCTTCAAGGTCCTGTACGATCTGTTTCTCAGTTTCCTAAACTCTCTGATCTCTTTCCCTCTTACCTTCATTCATGCCCTCTCAGCCACACTGATTCCTGACCTTCCTCAGCGAAACCCACGACAACAAATCATTGTTGTACTCTTGACTCATGGCATATACTCTGCGTCAAATCTTTTCATCATCGAGGCCTACCTTGACCACACCTTTAAAAATACCATTTCTCACCTGTGCCCAGCACTACCATTGCCCTTTCATTTTTTTTCATTGAGCGGATCACTTTCTAACATGTAGTTTCCCTAAATTATTATCTTTCTTTTGGATCTTATATTCTCCTAGCTAGAAGGAAAGAGAGGTCTTTCCTTCTAGCTAGGAGAATGTAAGATCCATGATGGCAGGATTTTTATTTTTTCTTTTACTAAATTCTGCCAAAAAAAAATGTCTGTCTCACAGTAGGCCCTTAATAAATATTTGTCAAATGTCAGAGGAAGAGGTGAAGCAAGAAATGCAGTTAGAAGGCCACTATCAACTCACTAGGCTAGTGCAGTGCAGGAGAGAAGCTGGAGAATGTGCTACATTTGGGAATGGGCGACTGACGTCCTCTCATCTATGAAAAGTGCTGTACACCCTCGTTTCTCACCTTCATGTTTATTGTGCTCACACCATCCCCTAAGTTGTTTTGTTTGTTTCAGGTGTAAACCATAGTTATTCAACATTTATATACATAAAAAAATGATCACCATGATAAATCCGTCAACCATCTGACACCATACCATGTTATCACAATATTATTGACCATATTCCCTATGCTGTATATTACATGAGGTATACAGCATAGTGTTAGACATTTATATAATTTAAGAAGTGATCCCCCTGACTAGTCTACTACCTACCTGGCACTATACCTAGTTATTACCATATCATTGATTATATTGCCTATGATTTACTTTACATCACATTGACTATTTTGTAACTTCCAATTTGACCTTTTTAACTCCTTCACCTTTTTCACTCTGCCCCCAACCCCCTACCATCTATCACCCCAATAGATTTAGTACCCATCTGACACCATACATAGGTATTGCAATATTATTGACTATATTCCTTATGCTATACTCTACATCTCAAGACTACTGTGTAAAGACCAATTTGTACTTCTTAATTGCTTCCCCTTTTTCACCCACAGCCACTCATAAAAATGTTTTCTGTATCTATTTTCTCTTTCATTTGTTCGTTTATTTTGTTCTTTAGATTCCACTTATAAGTGAAACATATGACATTTTTCTTTCACTGCCTGACTTACTCCACTCAGCACAATACCCTCTAGGTCCATCCATGTTGTTGTAGATGGTTAAGATTTCATTCTTTCTAATGGCTGAGTAATATCCCATTGGATATATGTACCACCTCTTCCTTATCCATTCATCCATGCAGGGACACCCAGGTTGCCTTCATATCTTGGCTATTATAGATAATGCTGCAATGAACACATGAATAAACAGATCTCCTCCAAGTAGCATTTTGGATTTCTTCAGAGAAATACCCAAAAGCGGGATTAGTAGGTCCTTCCTCATTTGTCTCTTGTTATAGCCTTTGTTGTAAAGTCTGTTTTGTGTGGTACAAGTATTGCTACCCCCGTTTTTTTGTTTTTTTGGTCTTAAAGAAGTCTCTGTAATATTCCTTGTAATACTGGTTTGGTGGTGTGAAACTCCTTTAGCTTTTTCTTGTCTGGGAAGCTCTTTATCTGTCCTTCCATTCTAAATAAGTTTGCTGGGTAGAGTTATCTTGGTTGTAGGTCCTAACTTTTCATCACTTCGAATATTTCCTGCAAATCCCTTCTGGCCTACAAAGTTTCTGTTGGGAAATCAGCTGACAGCCTAGTGGGAGCTCCCCTGTAGGTAACTAACTGCTTTTCTCTTGCTGCTTTTAAGATTCTTTCTTTGTTTTAACTTTTGGCACTTTACTTATGATGTGTCTTGGTGTGGTCCTATTTGGATTCATCTTGTTTGGGACTCTCTGTGTTTCCTAGGCTTGAATATCCATTTCCTTTGTCAGAAAATGGAAATTTTCAGTCATTATTTCATCAAATATGTTTTCAATTCCTTGCTCTCTCTCTTCTTCTTCTTATATCCCTATGATCTGAATGTCGTTGTACTTAATGTTGTCCCATAAGCCCCTTAAACTGTCCTCATTTTTTTTATTCTTTTTCCTGTTCTGTTTGGGTGTTTGCTGCTACGTTTTCTTCTAAATTACTGATTTGATCCTCTGCTCCTTCTAACCTACTGTTAATTCCCTGTAATGTATTCTTCATTTCTGTCATTGTAGTTTTTATATCTGACTGGTTCTTTATGTTTTCTATCTCAATTTTTTAAGTTTCCTATCTCTTTGTTGAAATTAACCCTGAGATTATTGAGTGTCTTTATAACCAGTGCTTTGAACTCTGCATTTGGGAAGTTGCTTGTCTCCATTTTGTTTAGTTCTTTTTCTAGAACTTTGTTTTGTTCTTTCATTTGGTATATATTTCTTTGTCTCCCCATTTTGGCTGCCTCCCTGTGTTTGTTTCTATGTATTAGGTAGGGCTGCTATGTCTCCTAGTCTTAAAAAAGTGGTGTTATGTAGTAGGTATCCTGTGGGGCTCAGTGCAGTCTTGTTGGTCACTAGAGCTGGGTACTCCAAGTGTGTCCCTTGTGTGGGTTGTGTGTGCCCTCCTGTTGTAGTTGAGTCTTGCTTGCTGTTTGCATATCATCAAGAGGGATGATCCTGGGGTTCCTTGGTTGTGAGAACTGGCTGTGACTACCTTGAAGGAACTGTTGTGCAGGGGCTGGAGCAGGATTTGCTTAAGCAGGGCTTTGGTGTCTGCCCTATATTCCCTTTGGGTGTGTCATCCTGGGAGATGGCTGGGTGATTCTCCAGCTTGTTTCAAAGCTGGCCACTGGGTGTGCCACCTGGGAGGGGACCTCCTGCTGCAGCCCAAGTTCAGCTGAAGCTCATGCCCCACCCATGGTAACTTGGCATGAGCCACAAAGTAATCTGAAGATGGGCATCCCCTGCCCTGTGGTTGGAGGTACATTGAGAGTCCAAGCCCCAAACCAAGGCTGGCTGTGGCTAGTGTAAGACTTATGGCTGCTCAGCCAGAGGTACGAGACACACTGAAGCCAGGTGCTACTTATTTGTGTTTTGGGAACCTTTGAGAGACTTTAGGAAAGTCTGCAGCTTGAGCCAAGACAAGCAGTTTGTATTAAAAAGCCACTGGAAGTGGCATGGGTGTGCTTTGGGTGGGGCATGCCCTCAGAATGACTAGAGTGGAGCCAACCAGGTTAGCCACGTTGATGGAGACTTACATACAGTGGCTGTGTGCATGTGCATGCTGGGAAGGGAGAGGGCTTAACAAAAAGAAACAGTGGCTTTCACTAGCTCCTTCGTCCAGGAGAAAGCTGCCCTCCAGCCCTCACTGTGAAACCAGACAACCTAGTTCCTCCTCATGTGTTCCTGTTGCCTTTGAGCTGCTTCCCCAGCCCTGGAACTCAGAGCCAGTGAATCTGTCAGCAAGTAAGTCTGTGCACTGTCTCTTTAAGAGGAGCATCTGGGAGGCAGCTGCCCTTTGTCTCACTCAGCCACACTTTCCACTGTTTTTTAAAGCCCGAAGTTATGGCGACTTCTCTCCCCAGTCCTGGAACCCTCATTCCTCCCAGAGGGAACTCTGTAGTCAAGATATTCCTCATGACATTTAATGGTGACACACAAGTGTGGGGCCAGCATGTTCTGTGTCTCTGTCCCTCCTACCAGTCTGGAGGTGGCTCCTTCTGTATGTCCTTAGTTGTAGGGCTTCAGTTCAGCTCGACTTCAGGCGAGTCTCAATGACGATCATTCTGTAGCTTAACTGTAATTTTGATGTGGTCATGAGAGAAGGTAAGCACAGTGTTTACCTATGCTACTATCTTGATTGAAAAGCCATCCCTAAGTTTTTTGTATATAGGTTTCTGCTATTGCTGTGATAAACCATGATGGGCTTGGTAGGGAAGATGAGAAAGAAAAATGTGTTATAGATGACTTTCAGATAAACCAAAATGTACCATATTAAAGATTAGGATTCCACAATAGGATATGTTTGGATGTGAGATCGAAAGTTTAAATTTGATAGGGCTGGCGTAGTGGCTCAGGTGGTTAAGAGCTCGTTGAAGAGTGTGAGCTGAGCTCTGAGCAACAGCATTTCGATGCCCAGCCCGAGCTGAGCAGCCGCTGAACTGCCAACAGGTAGCAGGATGGCTCAGCTAATAAATAAATAAATAAATAAATAAATAAATAAATAAATAAATAAAATAACATAAAATGTGGGCCAGCCGAGTGGCACGGTGGTAAAGTGCTGGCTTGGGAAGCCAGCAGTCCCGGTTCGGGTCCCACATATGAGGGCCAGTGACACTGCCCTTAAAAAAAAGAAAGAAAGAAAGAAAAAAACATTTAAATTTGGTCATGGTGAATGACTGCATCCAAGAGGCAAAAAAACAAACAAAACAACAACAACAAAAAACATTTTGACATAATAGACTAATTTGTCAAGTGCTGTGTGGAGACTAGCTGAATTCAATTACTTGTCTGTAACTTTGAAATAACTGCTTGCTAAATAATTATGAACTGACTGAAAAGGATTGTAAATATGACATACGAAGACATTAAACTCCATGTATCAGTCAGGGTTCGACCAGAGAAACATAACCAGTAGGAGATATATATTAAGAGAATTACTGGAAGCAATTGACTTACATGATTTTGGGAGGTAGTAATGCAAGTCTGAAATCCCTAAGGCCAACTTTCAGGAGGGAACTCAAGTATGAATCAAAGCTGCTATATAAAAGACTCTGAAGGTCTTTCAACTGATTGAATCAGCCTCACCCAGATTAACTAAATAATCCTTTCAGTTAAAATCATCTGTTCCTGGACTTCAGTCACATATACAAAATGCCTTCACAGCAACACCTAGATTAGTATTTGATTGAATCACTGGGGGCTATAACCTAGTCAAGCTGACACATAAAACTGAATATCACACTCAGCTCCCTTCTATACTGCAACTTTTATGAATTCTTTCATTTTAAGAAGTCTTAGTTTTCCTTTATATACATCACTGAGAGATTTTCATTTAATTAAATATGTTAATGGTCCATTTGCATTAACCTTCGCTAGATATGTATTTCAACATGTGTGTCCTTGAATTTACCTGCTTTCTGATTTTCTTCTTAATATCTTAATGAATTCTTTTCTTGTGATTCTGCCCAAACAAATGACTTCATTTTCTGAATGCTATAGTGTAATTTGAAAAAGAAAAAAAAGTCTGGATACCTGTTTGATATGCTAATATTAATTTATCAGAGTATGAGGAATTTCGGTGTCCTGGGAAAATAACTATTCAAAAAATACATATTTATACATTTTGAATGTACAAAGCAGTTTTATATTTCTCACTTCTACATTTAGTACATGGATTTTTCAATGTTATTGTAAACTATTATCTTCTCTCTCCCAGCCTACTTTGCTGAGAAAACAATCACATTTATTTCTGCTAATATATTATTTTTAATGAACGGCAATAGATTTTTCACATTATACTTTTATAGCATTAAAATTTGAAATGGTCCTTTTAATTTCCCTTCCTCATTTTACGTGAAAATGTAACTTCATGGTATAATTTTAATGTTAATCTGAATGAGGGAAGATCAAAGCAGTTAGAGAATTCAGAGGAGTGAATGAATGGCTTATATTAAGGGATTTAGAAAATATATTATGGACAAGAAGATAATTTTGACCATGGTCTTGAGGTATGTTGTGTTGGGCACATCGAGAAGTGAGTATTCCAGTTTGTGAGAGAAGAGTATGTCATGGACAAAACTACAGAGGAATAAAAGGGCATGTAAAATTCAGTATGAATGGAGCATTGAGTGCATGAAATAAAATAAAGAGAAATCAAGGTGCCTAAGGTGGTTGCATTTGGAATTGGAGTTACATACATCAAACTAAAGAGTGGATAGGCAATTAAAAACCCCTGAAGACTGTAGGCTTTTATACTTTACTGATATTTATCTATGTGTGCCTATCACAGTGCTTAATACATAGCAGACATTCAATGAATACTTTAGTGATGGAACACATCCTGTGTTGTTTACAAGAGCCAACCTGTTTTTAAACAAAATGCTTTTGTTGTATTGAAGAGTAAACTTGATGATAATGGTGAGAAATGAGTGGCAGAAATATCAAATAGGACATTAGAAAAGAGATGGAGTTTGAGAACTTTCTTTTCCTACCCATAAGCATTTTAAAAGATAGATTTTGTATTGGAATCAAAAGTTTTAAAATGTTTTTCATGAAAAAGGCAGCTGTGCACTATAGCATTAAATCACATTGAAAATCCATGAGCAATAACATTTACAAACATCTAAAATTATATCAGGTGGAGAATAGTGTTATGCAATCTCATGGAGTTTTTTGTACTCTTTTTTTTTTGTTGTCGTTGAAGGAGATTCTGAAAAACATCTTTGAACATTGGATTTATGTTGTGAATTTGCCAACATATTTGTCTGTGACAGCAAAGATATTCAAGAGATAACAAGAAATTGGATCTGAAATAATAGTCTAGTCCTGGGATTGTATCTCTTTCTGCTGATGAATAATTGGGTTCTATCTAAGGGTAATACTTTTTGCTAGGCTGGTGTATCCCACTGTGCTTCTGAAAACTTTTTATCCTTGGCACAAATTGATCTCAATGATTAAACAATTCATGGTTGTGATTTCAAGTTGGACTTATTGACATCTATTCTTATTGAGTGCAAAAACAGATTGATGAGCAATTTGTTTTAATCCTCCTGGGAAAGGCGTGGAATTACTTCAGAATGCTTGTTGGTTGGTTTCCCACCATTGTCTGCCAACTTTAACACCCACGATAAACTTATTTGTTTCTAAATTTGACTTAAGGTAGATACTGCATGCTAGAAAATAGAAAAGAATATCATTCAGACCTTACATTTTGCTTAAAATTATAATGAAATTGAAATAAAGCCAATCCAAATGATTACATACAAACAAGCATCAGATATAAAAATATTTTTGATACTAGTAACCATGAATTTTTAAATAAATTTCTCAAAATATCCATTAAAAAAAACAAACCTTGAGAGGAAGAATTTATATATGTGAAATATGGACATAGGTATTTGCCACTTTTTTTTTTTTTTTTACACAAGGGCAGTTGATAAGATGGTCACCCAGGTAGCCCTCAATAATTCTCACTCCCTGAAAGCTAATGCTTTAAACCAGAGTCAGAGATCTTTCCCCCCAGGCCAAAAACCTCTAGTTCATTAGACATGTAGAATTAGAGATTAAATAGGGATTAAATATCTATTTGTTTAGATAGATATTTCAGGGTCAGACAGATGTTGATAACTGCATCATTTTAGTCATGAAGTAGGACTTCTTGTGAATGTATCTATTCCTTTCTTTCTCCTTCTGGATCCTTCCCTGAGAAAGGCTGATGGCATAGTGTGACTCTCAGTCGCACATGGGAGGCATAGTATATTAGAGGAAATTCATTTTTACTAACTCATTTGTCTATCATTTTTACTATGAAAAACTCAAGCTAAAATTCAAGGTGGACTTTTCACACTTACTTTTGTCCCTCTAAAATGTGTACCTACTGTTTACCTAATGTAACTTAACAGGTATATATTAAAATCATTAATCAGGCCTCAGGCTCTACCTTTATCCAGTAGGCATATAAAAAAATCCGTTTCAATTATGTGTTCAAACTTATACATAAATCGGTAACTGAAAGAAGTCACATTTTGTTCATTTACTGTCAGCTTGTCCAGCCTAAGGCAAAAGTGTCATAATTGCTCCCACCTTCGTTGGCACAGGTGGACACAAGTAAATGTCTTTCCTTATAAGACGTGGCCTATTTTTTCACCCAGAAAAGTTTCACACCTACTGTGGGTACCAAACACCTTAATTTTTAATGGGAACTGACTAAGAGAAGAAAGGAAATCTTCCTGTTTTTCCTGAATTGAATAGATTGTTTTATACTGATTTTTAATTTATCAGGGTACAAATCTACCAAATTGAGCCCTGGAAAGGGATAAGATACCATACAAAGAGCAACAGACATCAATTTAAGAGGATGTGTACCTTTCTATGGGAACTTTTAATATCAACTGGAATTGCACTGCCTGGGGCGTGAGGTAAAGGATGGAGACAACATTTCAACTAATAATTGAACCACTCAATATTTCTACTAAGCCTTTCATAAATAGAAAATACTTGTATTAACTGGTTGAAACTTTTCATAACTGTGACTATGCAGATCAAAATCAAAGTTTATAATATTTCTATCAAATCCTAATCAAAGGATTTACCAACCCACCAGTTGCCCTCTAAAAACAATTTCTTCTTAAAATACAGGCATTATGTTAATACTAAGGAAAAATGATTTTTTTTCACTCTATGTTAAAAGGAAAATTGCAGAAAGACTACTTTTTATAGAATACATTTCTGTACTGAATGATGGCATGAAGAGAAGTTAACAAACTCCCATTTGTTATTTTGAATTTATCTCTTTTTATCCTTCCTTGGGATTATTTCTTTCTAATCCCCTTTGTCACTGAAAATCTTTTTTGGTTCCTCCTGTCTTTAAATTTTTACCTCCCCCAACTTCTATCTTAGAGGTACAACTGCTTAGTACCAAGAACAGCTCACCAGTTTATCTGCTTAAACAGAAATACACCTCTCATTGAAAATTAAGAAATAATTGTAGGTTTTAGACCTTCTGAATGTCCTATATAGTTTAATGTTGATTTCTAGATTATAGGATAGTATTCAGAACATAGTAGTCATTCAGCAACTGTATGTTTAATAAAAATATATTTTTCAGAGCTTTCTTGCTGTTACATTAAATTAATTAACATTAATTATAATTGTACTAGGAGAGGTTCAATGCTTGGAGATGATAACATATTACCCTCACTGAACATGTTTTCTCCTTGGCAGGCACTGTATGTATATGAATGAAATAACTGCTTATTGGTGAGCTACCCCCTTACCTTCTGGTAATCACTAAACTGTTGTCTGTGTCTTTGAGTTTTGTTTGTTTGTTTGTCTTGTTTGTTTGTTGCTTTCAGTTTTATATCCTGCATATGGGTGAAGTCATATGGTTCTTGACTTTTTCCATCTGACTGACTTATTTTATATTTGTGTATATTAAGGAATAGGCTAGTTAAGTCACCTTCCCCAGGTCACAGTGCCATTCCTAGAGTTCAGATATGAACACAATCTAATATCAGAGCATACTTTCTTTACCACTCCGCTGTAAAATAAACACTGACTACCCATCTTAGCCATGATTTCCCAAATATTTAGATTCCACGATAAGGTTGACAACTTTAATTTTGTTCAGGAATGGCATGAACACAAATACTATTACCCAAACTGTATAATAAAATATATACAATATATTTTAGTACAAAAGTAGAAATTACAATAATCACTATGATGAACAATTCTTTCAACAGACATTAAGAAACTATGACCCCATCAGTGCATTCACCTCATCTCACTGCTCCCTGCTCACAAAGCCTGTATGGAGGGCAGTGGCCAATAAAATGGCACTGGGGTACCTTGTCAGTGTGTTACACACTTTTGTCATGAACTTGTCTATTTCCACTTGTCTCTTTAAGTAGAGTGGATTTTAACATGCCCTGGAAGTCTACACAACCAAAGGGCATCATTTGCTCCTGTGGAAACGAGAACACGAGTGTTTCACCAGCTGGCCTGCATTTTGGAGCATCTAAGCCTAAAGCCAGCAGCCTTAGAGATTAGGAGGAAATCCTTTGAGTTCATGTCCAAGAAGGTATTTTTCAGTGCCCTCTGGGATCAAAGGCGAGGATGAAGCTGATTCTTTATAACTGACTAATGCAAATTGATAGTAGCATGAATAAATAGCTGTGTTTGAGGCTAAGTTAAAACACGAGCAGCTTTTCAAAGGTACAGGTTCAATTTTAGCTGCTCTTTGGCTGCAGATTCAGTACTGATTCAGTTTCAGCACTTAATTATGTCTGACAGCAGATAAAAGCACATGCTTTCTTAGTTCCTCCCATGTTAAAAATGTTTACAAAGGGAAATACAGAAGATGGCACTCATGAGTGATAATTTGTATTCTTCCCAAGTAAAACCAAGGAATTGAGAATATTTCCTATTTCATCAGGAATAGGTTTAATTATGTCTGTATATTTCATCAGTTATATTTTATTACATTCAAATCACTTTATATTGGCAATACATGGATTGCATACTCTGAATCATGAATTCCTTTTTCTGGTTACCAACCAGCAAAATGGCTAGCACACTTGAATATTTACCTCTCTTTCCCACCTTCTGAGATATGAAGGATAAAGGATTGCCCCTCCAGCCAAAGACAATCCCTTCTATGGTCCTCCAGATGTCATCACAGCTTGCTGTCTCAGGAAATGCTCTTCTGCATATCTCTAATTCACCTCCAATGTCATCTCTCTCTCCCTCTCCTGGGATTATTCACTTAAGCCTAGGATCTCCTATCTCCAGCAGAACAAAACAAAAAAAAAATAAAAAAACTAAACGAATCCACCTTCATTTCCAAATCTCCACTTTCCGTTCACTTTCATATCAAAATTTCCTCAAAATTTTTATACAGAGATTTCTATGAAGGATCAAGTTTATGATGATGTGAATGAGAGAGAGGAAATATGGAAGAAAGGCAACATGTTTATTTTTAATTGAATGTGCTTTTAGGGAAGAAGAGCTCATGAGCCTATGCACCACATTGTCATTTTATGAATGAGTTACCTTTCGCTGCATATTACAGTATTAAAAAACTTGGCTGAAAACATCATGCATTTATTATTTCATAGTTTGTGTTGAACAGAGACTCTCAACAGACTATAATCAAGGCGCCCTCTGTTTCTAATCATCTCAGAACTTGGCTGGGAAGGGGTCCACTTCCAAGCACATATGGTTCTGGGGGGTATTCAGTTCATGGGTTGTTGGCCTGCAGGCCCCAGTTCTGTGCTCCACAGGCCTGTACAACATGGCAATTTGCTCCATCAAACCCTATAAACTGAGAAAGCAACACAGAGCCTGTAAACAAGACGAAGCCATAACCTTTAGTAACCTGATCACAGAAGTGATATCCCTTCACCTTTGCTACATTTTACAGGTTATAAGCACGTCACTAGACCTATATCAAAGAAGGAATGCATAAAAGTGTGAATATCAGGAGGTGGGGATCATTGGGAGCTATCTTAGAAGTTTATCTACACTTCTTTCCCCAATTCCTGACCATAAATGTCAAAAAGAATTCTCTATAAAAAAATAAATATAACAGCAATAA
This sequence comes from Aselliscus stoliczkanus, assembly GCA_033961575.1. NCBI lineage: Eukaryota > Metazoa > Chordata > Mammalia > Chiroptera > Hipposideridae > Aselliscus > Aselliscus stoliczkanus. The sequence continues at coordinate 124,311,511 of CM066727.1, forward strand.
TAATCTAAATGGAATATTGAACAATATATATAAATACAAAGGAAATTATTAAGTGCATAAAAACAGCTTATAAATAACAAGTGCAATATGATTCAAATTTTATTGAAATAGCAAATGGAAGACATCAGAATTATATGAGTACGTTAATGGCACAACTTCAGAATATAAGAAAAAAACACATATATGGCCTCCCACATCTTTTTTTCCCTCCAATGTGAATAACAGAAAAGACAAGGGCCAGGGTAATGAACCAAAAATGTAATAGGATTATGCCAGGAATGTTCTATATATTTTATGCATGTATTATGTATGTTAGTATTTATGTATAAAATTTAAGTATTTTATGCATGTTATCTTATGAGGAAACATCTGTTATTTTTAACCTTATTTTTAAAATGAGGAAAGTGAGACCCAAAGTATCACAGCTCATAAATGAGTTCGAATTTGAGCTTAGACTTTCTGGCACTAAAGTGCATGCCCTCAAATACCAGACAAACTGCCTGCTAGTTATTCCCTGCGATATATTTCAGTAGGTCCTTTGGGATAATTAGGAACCGAAGGCCTAGAAGTATTACTAGTTCCAAAGCAGTAGATGAAGACTGACAAAGGATTACAGTTTTCAGCTGAGTGTCCTAAATTGAGACACTTTGGAGTGAAAGGAATTGTTTATTCATAATCACGCAGGAGCAACAAGCATAAGCAAACCTCTGTTTCAGGCAAATTGGGTTACCTGGTTACCATATTTTCCTGGAGTGCACTAGGATTGGCTTATTGATGAGACCTTCCAAAGGAATGTTCAGAGAGGAGGTAACTGATTACTTTCTGTCTGTCTATCTTTGACTCTCCATAAGTGTAAAATATATTTATGGGCCAAATCCCATTTCATTGGAAAACAACTTCTTCTCACACACCTACTAAAAGTTTCGTTTTCTTTATATGAGTAAGAGCAGTTGAGGAACTAATGTTACCAAGATGATTTTGCCAGTATTAAAAGTGTGAAAAAATCTAAGAGTTTAATAAAGCATATCACTAGGTTAACTAATGTACCCCATCCCTAGTTCTGCCAGTTAGCATAGCCTACTACATCAGGCAAATCCTGATTATAATTGTATCAATGGAATTTAACTAGAGGTTATTTTGCCTTCAGGAGAATTTTGGCAATGTCTGGAAATATTTTTGGTTGTCATAACTGGGGAAGTTGCCAGCATCTAGAGAATAGAGTCCAGGATGTTGCTAACCATCCTTTAATGCACAGGATACCCCTCCTCTTTCCACCCTGCCCCTTCCTCCACCTGCTGCCAACAACAGAATTATGTGGACCAAACTGTCAATAGTGCTGAGGCTGGAGAACCGTACTTTATCTGAAAGAAGCAATGAAGAGCTCTTTAGTTCTTTAATTTTCCCCCTTGTTACTGTAAAAAGAACAGACTATTTGCTTGTATGGTTCAATAAAATGAATCTATAAAAAACAGTGACGACAGTCATTAGGACAATAGGGTAGTGAATCAATTTTAATATGGAGTGAAAGAAGCCCTCACTTCAGCTCTCCAAAGTCAAGCTAGTTTTTTACTAAGAATCTCAGAAATGTATCTTCAGCAAGTTATAAAAAGGATATATATATATATATATATATATATATATATATATATATATATATATATATATCTTAGCCTCTTGACCCCCTATGTCAGAAATAATACATTAAACCATCAACCCTTCAGACAACTTCACATTATTATTAATTATCAAAAACTGCTGTGTGATTATGAAACGGAAACATTAAAGAGAAAGAGGGAGAAAAGGCATGCAGAAGCAAACTGAACTGTAGGTGAAAAGAGATTTAAAGATGTTGAATATCATAATTTTAAAAAGTAGCATGCTTTGGCTTACACTAATAAATTGACTGTGTTCGAAGCAACTATAATAGTGTCAGAATATATATTTAAATAAAGGAGAGATGCCTCAAACATTAGGTCATTATAATGACTTATTCCTATCAAAGTGTCTATGAATTTTGTTTTTAATATTTCAAATACTGAAGTGATAGATAATGTGAATTTCTTTGTGCTATTTTTTTTAGGGTACATTTATAGAAAACCATTAGAAAAGCAATGTGGACATATGACATCACTGTTATATATGTATTTTGCCTATACTCACAAATCAGTTTGAAAAGAAAAAATTGAATTAAATAAATAAACTTATTGTTTAATAATTAAAATTTGGGGATAGAAAGTAGCTTCTCATTTTTTTCCTTAAGTTGGTAAATATGGAAAGACATGAAGAAGAAATTAAGATTACAGTTCATCACTAATAAAATTTTTATTTTTCCAGGTTCATTCACATTCATATAAATTGGATTTTTTTGTGTTTAATGTTTTATACTTTTATAATTTTTTCTGCCACTCTGAAGACAATTGACTGGTTTAACTTAAAAAAAAAATTTAATAACAACTATAGTCAAAAGACTAATTGTGCTTTTTAAAATAGATGTGAGTATAATTAGCTGTTAATCTATTCAGCCTTACTGTTTTAATTTTTAAAAGAATCAGTTTCCATTTATGAGAAAGTATCTAAAAAAAATCCTCTAAGATACTTCAAAGATAGCCTGGAATCCAGTAACCCTCACAACTACATTTTCTAAGTGATTGAAAATATTTTGGCTAGTCCTAACTCAGTTTTCCTACATTGTTTCCTGTAAAATGCACATATGTACACAAATGCACATCATTACATTAACTGATCATAAGATTAAATTAATACTTAGGTAAGATCACAATAAAAAAAAAAAAACACCTTGTTTTATATGGCTTTAAGGTATCTAGCACAAATTTGGATATTTATAAGCCAAGATCATGATGGGTCTGAGTTCAGCTACTTGCAAGCGAGTAAGCTAGTCTGCCAGCTTTAATGGAGGCTGCCAGCACATGAGATGCTGGGCTCAGAGACAAAGGACAGTTCATTACACACTGCAATAGTAGTAACCAATGTATGATCACTTTCTTGTAGTGGTTCCCTGAGCATAAATTCCTGGAGGATGTAATGAAGCATGGTGATGTCTACACATGCAGTAAGTTGCATAGCATGAGAGAAAACCACAAGTTCAGGAAATCCCAATCTTTTATAAATGAACTACAAGCAAACCTGTCCCCTTTGCTTTGGAGAGAGACATTTTTATTATATTGAACCTGAAATAAACATACCCTTGCTCCAGATGGAGACACTGTCTATCTTCTAAGTTGATTCGCTATACAAACATCCTTGAAAAGGTAATTGGAATGAATGACTGTCAATGCTTCTGCTCGCAAGACTGAAGAGATGTTAGAGATTCATGGAGAAGTATCTTCCAACACATAGTATCCCAATGATCAACCGAGTCATTGATATGAACAACCTCAGGTGTATTATCTAGGTTTATAATCTACATAGCTCAGCATAGAACTAATGTGATCTAAATCAAATATGAAAGTCAGGAAAGAAATACTAAATTCTCTATCTTATTACACACTTAAACTACTATATGTGAAAATGTAGTATGTCATGGTTAATCTTTCCATGGGGAGAAAAAGGTAAGGAGTTCCCTTAGAACCACATCATGGATGGAGTAGAGGCTTGAACACTGAACTGTACACCTGAAGCTGATGTTGTATAATGTGGAGTATAGTGTGGAGTGTGAGTATAGTGTGTAGTCAAGGGAATTGTAATAAATATGTATAATATGGTGGTGAGGGGAGTGAGACAGCAAATTGGGGGAGAGAGGTTGTCACTTTGAGGGGTAAAAAGTGTAACTATTGCACTGTTTTGTACACCTGTAACTAATTTTTAAAAAATGTTTATTTCACAATAAAAGAATTAAAAAAACAAAAACATAAAAAACAAGTTCCCTTAGAAAGACACATTATAAATGTTCAAAATAGGTAATTGACTATTGTTCAAATATTAAAACAATTATGAAGTCACCCACCCCATTCCTTTTCCCTCCATTCCCTTGCCATTTAATGTTTACCATTTTTCATTTCCTTAGGTATCTTTTTAGTTTTCTTTATGCAAATATAAGCAAGTAAGAATAAATATTTGCTTTCCTAGTTTCTTAAAAGTAGCATATTGTTTCACAATTCCGTTGATATTTTTACTTGGTACATATTGACTCATTTCCCCCGTGTCTATATATAGAGAGCTTCTCCATCTTTCAGTATCTGCACAGCAGTTCATTATTTTGATATACTTTTGTTTCAGTTATAAAAGTCTTTGTCATTAAATACATTTTTTTGTCCATTTTTTTGTTACGTCAATAATGCAAAGATTTATTGTATACATTGCTTTATACCTAATGAGGAATAACTTCAAGATAAACTTCTGAAGTAGCATTACTGAGTAAAGGGAAAATGTATTTGAAAGTTTTTAATGGATATTGCTAAATTACCCTCTATAAGGTCTGTATCATTTTGTATTCTCACCACATGTATAAGATTGTTTGTTTTCAGAGAGACTTATTTAAATTAATGATGTTCAAACTGAGTATTTATTTGGAAGTAACAAAATTGGCCCACAATACATGCCATATTTACTACTGTAAACTTCACATGGTTCAATGATTCATATGCAAAAAGAAATCAACATTTTCCTGGCTGGGGAGCAGAAGTTTAAGCAAGAGTGAGGGGGTAGATCTCTAACCTTGGCAAAGGGCTTCTTCCTCACCTGATAAGAGGGTTTGTTTTTCTCCATCCAACATGATGTAACTGTCCAGCCAAGCCTTTGCTGCCTCTTCAAACTTAAGCAGGAGTTAGAGGCACTTCCCTACCTGCCCGACTCTCCAAGAGTTCCTTCATCAGTCACTGCTCTGCCCCCGCAACCCCATGCATGTATCCAATATGAATCCCTGACTTTGAAAGACGATTTTTTTTCTGGAGGTTTCAGAGCTCTTCACTCTGTGCATTTCCCCCACCTTCTCTCTACCCCTTTATTAATTCTCCTGCTTCTTTGAAGAAATCTGCCCTGCTCATATTATTTCTTTCTAATCATGGGTGCTTACCTTTTGGGAATGATTTTTAACTGAAGGTGTCTGCGTTTCATCATTCTTGGGGTCCTGCATCTGGGCTTCCCGTGTGACTTCTTAAAGAAGTGCCTGCGTTATTCTCCTGGCCTCAGCTGTTTTGCTAACATTTTTAAGGTTTCATGCCTCATAGTTTATTTGACAATTAGCTTACGAATTTCCTCCCTTTTTACTTTGTTTTGGAAGGCGGAATGGTGAGATTCAGAACTAAGTTATCACAATGTTAGTATTAGTAATCTTTTTGAGTGCTTTATTTTTAATGAGGGGCTTGATGCCCATTTTAAAATTAAAACCACAATTAATCAACTATGAATGATGGACGCATTCCATATGAATATTACTAATAGGCATATGATTTGATTAAACAGGGAAATACAGCTTCTTAAAGTAGTTCTTACTGTGATCTAGCTAGTGTAAAAAGTTATGTTCTTTATAATTCCTGCCTAATCTTTTTTGGAACAGTTTAGAAAGAATAGGAACACCTTTAGGAGGATTGATACTCTCTGGAGGGATCTCTAGAGTTATATTTGAGAAGATATTAGGTGATAATTTGAATAACATGATATTATGAGAAAATTATATCATGAAATAACTCTGGCTTCTTCTTACTCATTGTAAATTTCCCTATAGCCAACCTAAGCATTATTTTTCAAGTTATCATTCACTCTGCTTCTCTAGTAGCCAAAATAATAATAATAATAATAATAATAATAACTAACAATCTTTCTATTTTTTTGACTTTGTACTCCATTAATATTGGCTTCATTTTGCATCATGATGGTGAGGTCACCCCTTCAAAGTTCACTTTGCATACTTTTTATTATTAATCCATTAATTTCTTTATCTTGCTTTGAAATGCAAAAGTAGATTCAAAACTATGGATTGATTGACAGTCTAAGTCAAAAGCTCCTAGCATTGTTTATATCAATTTCAACATTATTAATCATTTTGTTTTAGCCACAAGATATTCCCTTTTATTATAATGCTGGATCCTTTCATCTTTTACTGACCATTTTAAGGAGTTGCATTTCTTAAGCAATAAGACCATTCTATGTAATAGACATTATAGAATATACATTTAAATGGATATTGTTTTTATAATATCCATTATAAAGAATTATAAAATTATTTCACTGGATGTTGCCATTTATCTAATTATTGCAGGCAAATGTTTTCGTTTCTTTCAGAGACAGTTCCAATCAACAATGGAAACTCATTTGTTATTTTATAGTAATTGAATTGCTCTTGGGTTCAATATCTACTTTTTCCAAAGTTAGTTTGGATGAGCTAAGTCATTTGATGTCAGCTGGCCTCATTTATGTGTCTTCAGTTAGTGGAAGGGTTGACTGGGCTGTGGCTTATCTCAGGCAGCCACACCTGGAACAGGTCACTGCCTTGCCTGGGACAGATCGTCACATGTGTTCTCTCATTCTCCATCAGCCTAGCTGGTGCTTATTCCCATGGCAGTCACAGTGGTCAAGAAAGAGATAAGAAGCATTGTGTTTGCCAAAGCAAGTCACAAAGCCACCCCAGATTCAAAGTTTGGAGAAATAGTCTCCACTCATCATGGCAATACAAAGCCTCATTGCATTGCAAAAGGTGTGCAAATAGGGAGGAGCAAAGAATTTGTGTAATCAGTGTACCAACCCTTTCCATATGGAGCTACTCTATCCGTGGTAGTTCTGTTAATTATAATGATCTTCCTTTTGCCTCCTGAATAAGAACATGACTCAAGACCTGGAATAATCATTTCATCCAAAGTTCCTGATACGATGGTTGACCAGGGCTGGGCACATGATCAAGAAGTCTTGCTTCTTTTCAGAATTAAAACTGATAATATACTTGCAGAATAAGGGGAAGTGAGCAAAAGAGACATGAGGGTTGAAGAGAGAAATCGAGCTCTGAAACATTATTTTACCCCTTAGGTTCAGCTGTCTTGTTAGAGTCAGTCCAGACTCCCAGAAGTCATATTTACATTCTTAAATAAATCCCCTTTCTTAACAAATCAATTTGAATTAAATTAGTGCCCACTTCAAAATGAAGCATCCCTGAGAAATATGTCAGAGATAAACTTAACACTTGAATGTTTCTTGCCTATTGTTTGTGCCATCCATCAACAATTTTAGTATAATAACTGTGTATCAGAAATAAGATTGTCAGGAAATAATAACATCAGAATTATCTGCCTTCTCATTTTATTATGATGCACTGCTTATATTCCATAATAAAATCTTTTTTACTCATTTATTATATAGATCACTTATTTTAAAAAAAATTATTAAGTGAAAGAGTTTGGGCTAGGCTGTGTGCTTTATGAATGAAAGAATCACAACCATTATCCTTGTAGAATTTGTATTTTTAATATTTAAAATAGAGATATTTAGATTTTCAGAAAAATGAAATTGCTGCTAATCTTAACAGTATCAATGTTGAAATGGTGAATGTTGAATGATGGACTGTTTTAAAAGTTAAGTTTCAAAAAAACCTGTTCAGCTGTTTTTGAGACATGACCAGCAGAGTGAGAAAATCTATTTTATTCATTTTTTTCTTTTTTTTTTTAAAGTTGCCCTTTTCTAATGTCAAGCGACTATAGAATGGATGAACTTTGGAGGTGTCAGTCTTGGAGTGTTATGCAATTTGTTCTGAGTATGAATTAGTCAGGTTGAGGCTTTGAATGCATTAGAAACAAAGAATATGAGCTGAAAACTTCCCTAAAGGGCAAAAATATTGTTAGGTCTGCTTAGCCACCTCAGTTTGTGCACCATTTCTTTTACACTGGAGATTTCCCAGTTTTATTGCACTATGATTTGATCTGCCAATATATCCTTAAAAGTATTATGGTCTGGACAAATGGACAGAAGACTTGAAATAAAGTCATTATGCATAAGTACTTTTTTGGTTGACTTACTACCCGAAACTAAATAAACCTGCTTCCCACAAAAGATGAAAGATAGAAGGACACTTTCTTCTATAGCAGTGGTGGTTCAACTTTGTACCAGTTTAAAATTAATTAATTGATTTATTAGCATTTTATCTGAATAACCTAAAGCCATTAGTGTGATTTTGTTTTCACTGGATTCACATATTTTCCAGTTGAAGTGGCAAGTGTCTTTAATATTGTAAAGCAGAGAGCCATATCCTAAAAAGACACTGGCAGGGAAGAGTTCAGGGCACATATGGTAATACTACATGCTAAACCCACAGTGTGATCCGAGGGTGCTGAGAGAGAGTTATTGGAGTGGGGGGGGGGTGTTAATGTGATGGAACAAGAAGAGGAAGTACTAGAAGCTGGTGAGTAGAAGAAGGACCTGGCTGAAAAATGTCAACTCATGTTTCCCTTCCCCTCCCTCTGCCTTTCCTAGTCCCAAATGGCCTCAATCTTAACACTGAAATTTACCGCTGTTTGGGGGACAATCTTAATAAGATCAATTCATAGCTAGAGTATATCTTTTTTTTTCCTTTTTTTCCTGCTCTGATTCTGGGAATTAGCCCTTGCCCATTTAATATGATTCCAGTGATTTGTCAGAGAAAAAGCCCTGCATTTCCCACCCTGCGTTCTGTCTACGTCATCACTCAGGACACAGATATTGATCGATAGGTGAGCACATTACCCAAAAAGAGAGTCAGGGCCATTATAATATTGACACTGTGAGAGAAATTGGTTATTCTTATATTTATTTTTATATAACTTTAATGGAATGTTTCTCATGTGCCAAACACTATTTCAAGTGATTTATGTGAAAGAAATCATTTAGTTGTTACAACTTTATGAGCTTTGACACTATTATTATACTTATTTCACAGATAAACTGAGGCTCAGAGGTGCAAAGTTGCTTGCCCAGGGTCATATAGCTAGTAAGCTGCAGGACTAGAATTCTATACAATACTGCCTCAAGCTGCTTTCTCTTAACCGACTAATAATATTCCTCTTCTGAGATTGTAAATTATATGCACCACACAAACCTGAGCACATTAGAGGTCTTGCTTGAAAACAAACCAAGAGAATACAAGGACAGCTTATAATAATAACAATAACAACAATAATAATAATAATAGAGGAGAGATTCACAATGACATTTTGAGCACATCTCTACTCAATCTTGGAATGAATCGCACTTCCTTTCTCCATTCTTTCCTCTTTAGTAGGTTTTTTCTTCTTCACTAAATATAGGCAATGATTATTGTCATGTGATACTCAAGATTCTTTGTTGTCAAGTTCTAATAGCCTGTTGAAACACTGAATGACAAATAAGGTAAATGGCTACTCTTCCTGGGAATAGCCTTGGGTGTTTATTCATTTACTTTTACTGCCTTCATTCTTCATTGTAAGAGTGTTATATTGATATGGATCTTAATCATTCATATCTATGATTGAATCCAGGTAAATGTGAGGGAAGTGGCACATCTAATTACATATTAGAAAGTATTACATAGTAAAAGGAAAAATAAAAATTTGCCTTCTGATGGTTTCATGCTCCATAGTATTGAAGTATTACTCAGGCTTCCTCACAACACAAAGATAATTCTCTACCCTCTTCTATGTATTGTAGCACACCAAACAAGTCAGTTTGCAAACAGTAACAGGGAACTCAAGCAGAATATTGCCACATGCAAAGACTGTCCTTGTACATATATTCTGCACCCCTCTTCTACCCTTCACTAAGGCTCACATGATGCACTCAGCCTGGACCAGCTGTTCACGTCTACTGTTTTGAGTAGTCCTTACAGAAAGGTATTTCAAAATTTTCAGTACAGTGCTTCTTAACAAAAAGGAAAAAAAAAAGTCACTGTTTTTGTACCTTATTTCTTTTACATTATAAATAGAAGTACCTAAATAGGGCAAGCCAAAGGGATAGTAAAAAGCAATAAAACAGAGTTGTTTTTGCTCTTAGCACCTAGTAACATACACAGCACTTCTCATCAATGGGGCAAAACCTTTCAAACACAAAGTCAGTATCCAGATGTGATACTTCCATTGTCTGGGAAGAAAGCTGGGTGTTCTGAAGCTCTTAACAAACCCAGACTTTCTTTACATGCAACTTTGAGGGCTCTTCAGGACCCACAGAGAAATGTCTAACATCAAACAGTTTTAGCCTTTAGAATTTATTTTCCAAATGCTTTCTGTTTTGCTCTTGCAAAGCTGTTTCCCACATAGATTCAGGTAAAACATGGTCTTTTCTTAATTTCTGTGGCTGTCTGTATTATTTCCTTTACCAATTGAGGCCAAAGTTTAAATTTATCCCTGTTATTTTTATTTTTTTGTCTGAAACATTGTGAAAGAATTCCTCTGAGGAAGAATTCTTTTAGTACTTTGTTATAGTTAATTATGTTGCCATATTGTCATATTTATTTTTATTGTGAAGTATTTCAAACTTCATAAAGAAAGGAGTTCTTAATATTTCCTTGGCAGTTCTTGCTTTAAACAGGTCTTTTATTTTGTTTGATCCTTTATTAGTCCTGATTACAGGAATAATAAGTGCAGCCAGTTGGGTGTGTGTAATAAGTTTATTTACACAAAATACCAGTGTGTTTCTTTAGTTCTTTATGGAAGCAGCTGCCTTAGACTTATAAAAATTGATGCATTGACTTAATCTAGATTCGCTTTGGCCCCTGCTTTAGGTAACCCTGCTAAAGGTTCGTTGGGGAGCCTTTAGGAACCATGTTGATAATTATCATAGTTGAAGTTTGGGTGTTTTGTTTTTCTTTTGCCCAAAAAAGTTTCTTTATATTATTGATTGAAAATGTCCTCCAATAGATAATTGGCTAAAGAAGATGTGGTACGTATACACAATGGAACATTACTCGGCCATAAAAAAAGATGAGACACTACCATTTGTGACAGTATAGATGGATCTTGAGATTATTACACTAAGTGAAATAAGTCAGACAAAAAATAGTTGAAGTTTTTAAGTGAGTGAGTCACACAGTATATTCAAATTGCAATCTGAATCATCAACTGTGTAAATGTTCAATGGGGAAAGAAAGAATTCTCCATAGTTCTAGCACAATCTATGTCAATTAGCTTAGGTCATATATATTGTCTAAGTAAAACACTGTGTGCAGAGTGGGGGCAATAGGTTATCCACTCCTGATTCATATACTAAACCCTTGCAGAAGGGCACATATGGTAATACCACATGCTAAACCCACAGTGTGATCCTAGGGTGCTGAGAGAGAGTTATTGGAATGGGGTTGGGAGTTAATTATCCATGAATCTCTGAAGTTACTTCATGTCTAGGCATTAACAGCCAATTAGTTCAGATTCACTTATACTTCAGTAAAGGTGGAGATGCCTCACTCCCATCCCTCCAGAATATTTGCTTACATCCCAGGGTAATAAAGATAATACCTCTCTGGAGAAAAGGATGCTCAGACTCTCACCAGCCTTTCCATAAACCAAGGACTTCCTAATCTCTGGTTTCCTCTGTTGTAACAGCCCTGCTGTGCATCTAAAACCTGGCCCTAATTATGTTGCTGTGAGGGAACTGGGGCTCAGCTAACCAACACTAACATGGCACTCTAGTTGCTGTCATGTTTGTTAGTCTAAACTGCCTTTGTCTTGCTGACCCAGAGGTTTTGTGCTAGTATGTCAAGATAATTCACCTTGCAAGTAGAGTAAAATTTCAGGCTCTTCATAATTTCTGACTTGAAAAACCCATAAAAAATTCAGAAAAGAGGCTGAATTCTGGGAAGTTGAAAACAGAAATTGTGCATTACAGACGGAATGATGTATTGATACCAGGAACTATGCTTTTTCCAATGGAAGTCAAGTTCCCAGTCTTGACTAGCTAATCTGATAAAGTAGTTTTAAGCTGAGAATTTTTAATGACAGCCAATGTGTCATTTATGAATAATTTTCATTCTTTTTCCCAATTGTTGTATCTTTCATTTGTTTATTTATTTGTCTTTCATCGTTGGAGAACATAGGATATGAAGTACAGTGGTTAATGAAGATTCTGATAGTGGGTGTCTTTATCTTGTTCCCTACTCTAGGGAAAAGACATTCAATTTTTATCACTTGGCATGATGTTAGCTACAGGTTTCACATAGATGTCCTTAATCAGTTTGAGGAAGTTCCCTGCTATTCCTAGTCTTATGTCAAACATTTTTTCAGTATCTATTGAGAAATCATGTTTCTTTCCTTTAGATGATATTGTGGAATGACTGGTATTGTAGTTATGCAGGAAAACTGTAGAAGTGAATATCATGTTATATATAAAAAATAATAGATGGATTATGTCATTTAATGATCATTTAATAAGAACCTCCCCCAAATTTAGGAGCTTAAAACAGCAGTGATTCAGTATTGTTCAAGAGTCTGTGAAACATCTGTGTTTTGGCTGATCAAAACTCTAGGCCTGGCTGGATGACTCTGCTTAGGCAGTAGTGTCAGGGTAAGATCTTAGCTTCTCACTGCAATTCTGTGGATTGGCCAGCACAGCAATCTCCTCAAGCATGTCATCCCATTATATCAGCAAGTGATCTGGGGTGCTTGATGCTGCCTACAATCATGGTTCTGACCTAGCACTTCATTTGTCTCATTTTACTGACTGAAACAAGACATTTGACTGAGCCCAAATGAAATATAATCTCTCTTATGGAAGTGACATAGAAGTTCCCTCTTAGGGAAGAAACTCCAAAGTCACATGACTCTGGTTATAGGACTAGTGAATAATTACAACAAATAATACAATCTACCACCTAAGCAAATACTGAAAAATGCTAATAATTGTTAAAACTCTAGGTATTCATTTATTATACTATTCTGTCTACTTTAAGGTACTGGAGGGTGCCAAAAAGTATATACACCTGACTTGTATTCATCTTTTATTATCAGTATATATTGAGTATTATAATTTTAATACAGCTTTTTCCTTTCTTAAAATGTATATGTGGTTTTTTGGCACCTGCTATATTTTTGAACATTTTAGTAAAAAATTAAAAAATCAAAACCGTTTGAAAACAAACACTGATGAGTTAATATCTATAATACACAAAGAATTCTTAGAAATTGGTGAGAAAATTTCTAAACTGAAAATGGCAAAGTATATGAATAGAAAACTTTCAATAATACATCTGAATTAGCAGTAAACATCAATAGAAATCAATCTAAAGATCAGTAATATAAAATATATTTTTAAATGATTAAATATTGCCAGTGGCACTGATTCTGGTGGGACAAAAGGTATTTCCCTATGTTGCTAGTGCTTGTATGAATTGCTACTGTCTTTCATTGGAAAACAATTTAAATTGAAAATTGACCCAGTTACCTCTGATAATCTATTTCATAAAAATATAACATCAGTAAATGCTTCCTAAAGCACTGTAGTGAGAGAAGAAATGTAATGCCCTTTAACAGACAAATGGTTGAATATAGTATCATGAAGCCACTAAAGAAATAATTAATTCTTTACCAGATGACTGGGAGAGACTTCCACATGAATTCTTGACTGCAAAAAACAAGATGTAGGTAATTGTATATCATATGACACTATTTGGTAAATGAGCATTGAGAAATCCTATATATGTATAAATGTCTGTGTATATGATCCTATGATTATGGTGAAATACATTGAAGGATACCTATCAGGTTACTACCACTGGGTGTGAGACTGAGGAATGGTGAAAGAATGAGGGAAATAGGACAATGAAAAAGATATGTCTGACAAAAATACCATGTGCTATATGGTATTATAGTTGTAAATTTCCATAGGTATATAATAGGTCATAGAGTAGTGTCCTGTAGTTTCAGTATTGAGAATGGGGCTTCATCCTCAAAGCTAAGGACAATGGCTTTTAACAACTACCTAAAAAAGTTATCGAGACACACCCTCATGGGACTATCAGTGGCTAAACTAGTACAGGGATTGTCATGCCAACTTCCTACATAAGAGAAAGCTATTTATTAGGAATGAGGATTCAAGGAAGGCATTTGAAAGAATAGAGAGCACTTGGAGATGCCCCTGCCTTTCCCTAGGCTACATTTAGGGACCCAGAGTATACTCCTTAGAGAGACTGTCTTGGGGTCAGAAATGTTAGCCCTGACACATTGTTTGAGCAGTAGGAGCTTAAGAGACTTTTTGGTAGAGCGTGGAAATTGCCTTTGGGTTTGGAGAGCATGGCCAATAGGACTCACATGTACCTTCAGAAGTCTGACAGTGGAAATTCTCTCTAACAGTGTGGAAAGAGGAAAACCATGGGCAAAAACTTCTCTTCCACTCAAAGGTGGGACCAAGATAAAGGGAGCAATTCTGACTTTAGTGTACACTGAGTTAAAGCTGCCTTGAAAGGATAATAGGAAAGGGACTTCAGTTGAAAGAATCCATGAGGGGAATATGAGCAGAGGCCGGTCATGAGGGGCCATTGTGAGAGGTCAGCAGCCATTGTCTGTGCCAGCCCACTGTAGGGGGGCACTAAGTGCAGACGGAGAATTCACAAATGTACCTTCAGAGGGAGAGAGGGAGAGAGAGAAAGAAAGGGTGGTTCAACATTTGGACATTTGTGGCAGAAGATATTGGCAGCCAATAAAGATTAAAGATTAATAGATAGCCCCAGTTAGTAAAATATATATACATATACATATATTTCAATTCTAATCAAAGTCAAGGGAAGAGAAAGGAGACTGAACAGAAGAGCACACATTTTTTTTTTTCTGCTGTTTCTCATTTGGGGATAGAAGAAACCTCACATTGTATGTAAGATAAAAGTACTTATTGGACTAGACTTTTTCATTGCCTGAAAGTGACTGTCAAACTTTGAGTCTGACCACATTTCCGGCAAAGGGCAGGGAAATGAAATCTATCTTAGCTATTTAAAAGGGAAAAATAAAACTGTTTTCTAATTTTACCCTACTGAGCTCAGCACATCTTTATAAAACAAGGGCATGTGGGAATTTATATATTGTGCTTAACATACACACACAGAGAGATGTATGAAAGATTGGTCACTAAGATACTATTGTTACATCAAAGAAATTCAATTTCAGTGGCTTGTTTTTTATATGAAAGCACAATTCCATTCATTTGTAACCTGAACTTAGAAAACGGTGTTTATCTTTCTTTTAAAGTAATATATGTTTTTTAGGCTTATCTCTAACTGCAGCAACCCAGACACCAGCAAAATCTCTCTCCCAACACACACACACACACACACACACACACACACACACACACACACACAAGGATGCAAGGAAATGTCTTCCAAACAAATCAATACTAAGTTTTTGACAGACCTTCTCTGTATAGACACCATTTATGTCTCATTAAAGTGTAAGGCTCAATCAGAAATATATAAAATCTTACATATTCAAATATGCAGCACAATCAAGGATGCACACCAGCTGATTGTTAAAATATGCAGCCAGTTGAGTAAATTCCATTAAAGAGAATTTTAGAATCCAAAATATGTTTGAAAACTAGTAAAATACGTGATTTTAGTTGCCAAATATATTCCAATATTTCAAAAGTGACAAGATTTTGAACCTTACAGGTTTGTCGGTGAGAACTTGTTCGATGAAAGATACAAAATATTCAAACTCTGACATGGAGAAAGCCTGCACTAGACATGTGGGGGTGGGTTCTAGTGTGATGAGAGTGAGGTGTGAGAGCATGAGAGCAGGATCTTTGAAAAATCTCAGAAAACTAGAGCATGGGATGTGAATATCAAATGGTGAGATTAGTTCTTCCTTCGTTCCTTGGAATAGCATCTTATTCTACTGGAAACGACATGAAGTGCCGAGGGGATAGTAACTAAGGCAGAGAAAAGATGTGTTTGCAAAATCGGCAGAATTGCCTTGTTCTTTCCCAAGAAAATGTTGTGATGCAACACCATACATTTACACCCTTTTGCTTTAAAAATCATTTCCTTATTTTATGTATTATTTTTTAAAACTCTTATCTCAAAAAAACCATGTAGCTTTGAAATATTGTGGTTGATACTTATGTGATACAGCTTGATTATGTTACATTAGTCATCTCATAAATCTTTATTTAATATGAAGGAACATTTTAAAATATTTATAATAGTCTCTTCTTTTGGCAAATTCAGCTTGCGATGGGAAGGGATATGCCTGGTTTCGCATAAGCTAGCACTGTGCAGCCTTTCCATAAATGTGCAGATGGTTAGTTGGTAATATCAAGTAGTTTTTTGCACAGATGGGGGAATAAAAGTGATTACTGGAAATTACACGGGAAGATTCATTCAGATCATGGCGATTGTAACAGCGTAGGAGTTATGGTTTATATTTGCAAGCTGAAATAGGGCATAAAGAAATCAGCCTATCAAAAAAGCTGTAATCAATTCAGCGATCAGTGCTCAGAAGCTTTATAACATAGTAAACCTATGGTCATTTTAGAAATTCTCAGAAGGCTACAAATTTAACTTTCCTCTTAGTCAGGCTTTTTCCTCAGCTGGTTCTGAATACAATTATTAGTAATCAGATTCTCCCAGTAACAGTAGTTTGGCTTACAAACACCTTTGGGGAACTTCACTCCTTTTATGTTTTCTAGTTCTCTTCTTAATGGCTAAGCTATAGAATTTTTCATGACTATGTAATGGGTAGCATGGCATTTATGTAAAACAAACAAAAACCTTACAGATTTGTTGGTGAGACTTTTTCATATTCCTTGGGCCCAGGCATATATGGGTTTTTTCGTATTGTATCCTAGAGAGTGAGCATGTTAACTGACTATGTGCATTTATTTCTCGTCTACTCCTAGGATTTTAATTCTAGGTTATTTAAATATACTGAGACCAAAAGATAACATGATTTAATATAAAGAGCATCACCATATTTAATGTTTGGAAAGATGACTCAGCCATATTTCTAAAATATAGTTTCTGCACTTCTAAAACATATCTTAAATATATAGATCAATTGGCTTCTTTTAGAAAATTATGAGTATACTATTATTTGTACTTTTCTTTTAAAACAAATGAGATTGATTTTAAAACTCAATGTAAATGCAAGTTGATTTTTTTTTTCATTTTTAGGCTATTAATCCACATTTGATTGAAACCATTTTTATATCTAAAGCTTTAATTTAGTTTCAATGTACTTTATGATATTATAATGCAGTGTTTCTGAGAGCTTCAATTGCCTGGTGTTTCAAAGAGCAATTTAAACACTGGTTGGGATTATAATGGGAAAATAGCCCACACATAGTGACAAGGAAAACATAGTATATCTGGGTGCAGACTTTTTGAAATATTCAGACAATATGTGAATAAAACTGTGACATTCTCTACAGGCACCCACAAATGACATTTTGCGTATTTTGAAATAAAATTTTGAAAATATAGGTATACATTGTCTTAAAGAGGAAAATATAGATATACATTGTCTTAAAGAGGAAGACAAAATAAAGATGTTAATTCTCTAAATATTTTTCCAGATTCAATGCAGTTCAAATTAAAATTCTAGTGACATTATGTAAGATTTGATTAAATGGTTCAAAAAATCATCTGCAAGAATATAAAGTTGAGACATTATTAAAAATATCCTAAAAACAAAATTGGGCCATGATACGTTCAGAAATCCAAATATACTAATGAAATATAGTAAAAATAAATGTGTGTGGCTCATTTGGTTAAGAGCTTGCTCAAGAGTGCAAGCTCTGTGCAACAGGGCCACTGGTTAGATTCCCTGCCTGAGCTGAGCTGCTGCTGAGCTGCCAACAGGTGGCAGGATGGCTCAGCTAAAAAATTAAAATAAAAAATAAATGTGTAATATTGATTAAGAAATAGGCACATTAACCTATGGACCCCAGTAAAGAATCAAAAAATAGATATAAATGAATAAATATGAGAATTCAATGTATGATAAAGTTTGAGAAGAGGTCGTTAAACATAATTAATTGATTCATAAAGGAAAAATTATGTTTTTTTTAATTCATTCAAAATTCACTCAATATTTTAGTCTTGAATATCTACTATATGCCAAAACCTGCTCAAGTTGCTAGAAATACAAAATTTATGAAAAAATAAGAAGGGACGCAGAGCATGACTATGGAAAGGAGTTTTGCTATCTTATTAAAGGTGACCAGGGAAGTTGTCCTCCTAAGTGGCATTTGTGTAAACTAATGAGTATATATATATATATATATACTTGCAAAGGTGAAACAAAGAACCTTAGCATAGGGATATAGGAAAAGAGAGAATTTTTTTGTGCTGTTGGTGAATGTGTAGATTGATACAGCTTTTCTGCTATGCATCTCGGCAGTATATACATAAAATCCTTTTCATTAAGGAGATAATCAAACAAGTGGCAAAGATTCATATTGAAGTAATTTTTATGTTGTCATAAAAAGGAAATAACCTCATATTTATTAAAATATAGTGGTAAAATAAAATTATGCTTTATCCAAATAAGGAGAGATTATGTACCCATGGAAAGATAGATAAAATGATTTATTTAATTAGAAATGTTATAAAATTGGAAGTACTGTATAACTCCATCAATATGAAATCTGTATCAACTCATTCTCTCTCTCTCTCTGTCTCTCCCTCTCTCTTAACACACACACACACACGCGCACGCACACACACACACACACACACAAACACATATACATACCTGAGAGACATTCATCAGTATAATAATATAAATTGTATAAGAGAGATGGGATTTTGAGTGGTTTTTAACTTATTTGTGTTTTGATTGTTAGAATTATTTACAGTAAGCATATATCATTTTTATAATAGCATGTAAAATAATGTTCTGTTTTAAAACACTCTACAAGCATCAATTCCGCAGTAGTTTCAAAGAAGTTATTATACCGTTAGCATAGGTTAATTAATGTGATTATAAAATAAATTTTAAGCAAATGCTTAAAGTAAAGTAGAATGTGAACTGAGAGTAATGCTATGTTTTGGGAATGCAGCAAACACATTCACTAGTAACGTCAAACATAGAAGATAGAGATTGTCATTTCTCTCCAGGTCACCTTAATTCAGATGGGAAGAAAGGGAGATCTTTATAGGCAATGGAGCTGAAGACATCCAAGTCACTAATCAAATAGTCTTATAATGAAGACCAATAATGTGAAAAAATCCTAAAGCAGAGAATGTCTTAACCTGACATGCTAAAGGAAGGGATTCTCTTTCTTCTCAATGCCTTCCCTGTACCCTTGTGCCATCTTTCTTCTTGAATATGCAGGCCTTAAGTTAATAAATAGTAATCCCTTCAAAGAAGACTTCATCGAGCTGTTATTGAAATAAACAGTGGTGTTAAAGGTTTCTATCAATGATTCATAACAATTGAAGTTTTGTGCATGAAGTACAGTTTGTACCTTCTATTTAAAATTCTGTAACATTTTAGCCTTAATACTGTTAAACAATACTATTTTATTGTTTAATAGCAACTAGCTTATCCTTGCAGGAGATTACATTCTATTTTAACAGTTATCAAATATAAAAACATGCTTCTATTTTACAATCCCTATGATAGTAGGTATTCTGTTTATTTGGAACACAAGAATTCATAACCCCACCAGATGTTTCTGTCTCTTTATTCCTTTCCAGATGGATAGTTCCACAATCCAAAAGTTTTACCAAGCCAGAAACTCAAGTGTCATCTTTAATTTTTCCCATCTCTTAACCCAATGCAATATCTGTCACTGGACATTATTGATTCTCTTTAATGTCTTTAAAATTTATTCTCTTTGTTCCCCTTCATCTGTCACTACCTAAGTTTAGGCTTTCATGATTTCTCATCTGGATTACTGCAACAATCTCGTAACTCTTTACTTTACTTTTGTCTTCTTTTCTGCCATTCACCCAACATTTTTCTGTCAATAGTTTTCTTTAAGTATAAGTTCAATTGTTTCACTTCAAAACATTGAATGGCATCCCCTTTTATTATAGAATAAAATCTTGAAAAGTATAGATGATTCATCCATCATTCACCCTCCCATTCTCTTCCACCCCAGAACCTGATATAATCACATTCGAGTCACACTAAAATAATTGCATAACTTAAGTACGTCTAGTCCACCATGCTTTTACACAGGACACTCTATCTGATACACCCTTACTTCTTTCACACCTCTCATTAACCCTGCTATTGTTTTGTTTGTTTTAAATGAAATTAATAAAATTAATATTAACTAGTCCTTTAAAATCTAACTTACAGATGACTGCCTCTCAGAGACTTTTTCTAATTCAGTATGAGGTGAATGTTTTCATATTATCTGTGGTTACTGTATCACCATCTACATCACACTGTCTATATTGCCATGTGTACTCATTTGTTAGTTTCCTCTATTTAGAGCTTTTTGATGGAAGGTTTTTTTTTTTTTGTAATATCCATGTATCCCAAATCTGACGCAGTGACTGTGGTCAGTAAATATTTGTTGGATGTAGAATCTGGAAGTAAAACATCTTATCTGTTTGAATCCATCAAACCCCAACAACCAGTTATATATACTGAAGCCATCTGAGGAGTACTAGTCTCTTGTATTTTAAAAAATATTTTTATCTAAGAATTCATAGCATACTTTATATTGTGTTTTTAACAAAACATAAGATCATTTTCTTAAAATCATGCACTAACAACTACTTTTCAGATGAAGTTTGATTGTAATATTATATATGATCTTTATATAACCCCTATAAAATTTTATGCAAATGAACAATTATTGATTCAGAAGGCATGTATTGAACGTCTGCTATGTGTCAGATATTAAGTTAGAGTACATCTTGAAGTAGAAGAAAAAATTAACACGTACATCCCCAATTCTTACGGGACTTTTGGTTTTAATCTTCTGTATGGGGCAAATATAATGCAATAAACCTATTAATAAAGTTTTCTCCATGGATATACATATGAGAAGCAAACAAACTTGTTGGTTAGACAAAATATTAGTATACATGTGAGAAAGTAAAAATTGTCATAATAAAACCACTTATCATGATGACCAGCTTGCTTTCATGTGTGATATTTAGACTTCTTGGGAAAATGGGTAACTATCAAAATTTAAAAATATCAAATGTTATTTCATGACATGGAACTATTTATAATGGTCACTTAAGAGGTTTATACCAGCAAGAGTTTTGTAGTATAGAAAAGGGTGTGAGATTTAGCATGGACCTTGCTGGAGACTGTTATTTTAGCAGGCAGGTAAGAAGGGGAATAACTGCTTTAGCAAAGGCGCAAATGTGACAAGGTGAGACAGTGAAAAACCCTGTTTGGCCTGAACAGGGATTTGGAGTAGAAGAGTGGCAGATTTAACTCTGGAAAGCAGGGGCTAGGTAGATTAGCCAGTCCCCTGAGTTGCAGTTTAAAGACCTTAGATTTTATCCTGTTAGTAGGTGAGCAAGGCATCTTACACATTTTTTAAATTTTATTTTTATTAAATTTATTGTGGTGATATTGGTTAGCAAAATTATATAGGTTTCAAGTGTACACTTCTATAATACATCATCTATATAGTGCATTGTGTGTTAATCACCCAGAGTTAGTTCCCCTGTAAATGATACTATTGAAATAGTTTTAGAAAGATTGATCTGGCTGGAAATTACAAGATGCATTTGAAGGAAAAAAACCCTCCTGTAATAAAAGAGGGATGCACAAAAGTTGTGGCCACAGAAATACAAAGTATAGAGGATAAACAATTTTGCTGAGTAGAATATACTCTAATATGTGTGTTTCATGTCTATTTGCCTTGTGTCTATTTGTTACCTAATATCACAGCTAACAGAGTCAGACAAGCTCATTGTCTCAGACACTTGGAACGTCTGGGGAGGCATTTATTGGGTTGTCAGAAAAGTCATGATGTATTTTTTCAGTTTTTCGTTGCAAAAATGCATCATGACTTTTCCAACAATCCAATAGTTGATTGACAAAAATGTTCCTGTTTCAGAGAATTCATTTGTAATTTGGAAAACTCAGCTTATATCCATGTCTTTTCTTTGTCATCTTCTGGAAAGTAATCAACAGAATAAAAGTGATCTGGACAAAGAAAAACAACAGACTCCAGAGGAATGGGAAAAGTGCAAAACAGAAAAGGATCTAGTTTTGGATTAAGCACTCTAGTGCGATCAATACAAACTGAAGAATTTTGTTTTTTTTTCAAGTACATTAGCATCAACACTTTGTCACTCAATGCCCTAGATAAAATTGATGTGGAGCTGGAACTTTAATCAAAGCCAGTGAATACAAGGAAAAGCGACTATCGTATTCAAAATAAATGAAATATTAAAGAAAGGAGTCTTTTGGGAATTGCAGAAAGATAATAAAGAGAGGACTGTAGACAACATGCTGTCATTTGCAATTTATGCTCCATTAATATGAGGGGAACTTTCCCTTAGGATACATGAAGATGGTTTCTCAGACAGGTATATCATCCAGGTGTGAGAAATGTATCCTGCTGCATTTTTAGAAATGGTTTCCTGGTAGGGAATACCTCCCACTGTCAGAGGTAATGATCAACTGCTTATTGTAACAGTAAGATTTTCATTTAGTCTCTGGGCCAGTATCCAGTTAGGCAGTACGGCCTTATGGCAGTGTTAGTATGTATGCAGCATATAAGAGTGTCTCCATCATATACCGCTGAAGGAACAGAAGACAACATAGTTTCTAAGTCTCATTTCATTGCCACATCTCCTATTTATGCCTTGGCAGATGATTTCCCATTGATTAATTAGTTCCCTGGCTTCTACATAGCTATCCACATCAGAAAGTCAGCATCTCAAAGATGATGCATAGTTCAAGATGTCATCAATTGCAGAATCAAGAGGAAAAGATCTCTTAACATAGTGGAGAAAAAGTAACTCTCTTAGTCTGCTCTGGAGGTCCTAAAAAGAAAATAACCTCAACTGGGTGGCTTATAAAGAGCAGAAATTTATTTTTCACAGTTCTGGAGGCTGGGGAGTTCAAGATCAAGATGCTGGTAGATTTGATGTCTGGTGAGACTTAGCTTCCTGATAGAGGGCACTTTCTTGTGCCATCAGGTAGTGGAAGGAGCAAGCAGGCTGTCTGGGATATCTAGAAAAGAACTAATCCCTTTCTGAGGATTATGACCTAGTCACCCCCAAAAGCCCCACCTCCTAATACCATTACCTTGGGGATTAGGATCTCAACATACGAATTTTGAGAGGGGTCAGAAACATTCAGACCATAGCAGCAACTCAGATGTGTATGAAACAGATCTTGAGAAAGTAAGATGAAATGGAATACAACTCCTTTACTTCTTTCCTGATGAAACTATAGCCTGGAGAAAAAGATTAGACTAATTTTTTAGTCAGTGTAGTTCTAGTTGTTCAAGAGCTCTTTCATAGTCTGAATTGATACTCAGTTTACTATACACCCTGTAATCCTATTCATATTTCTGTTTCTTGAAGCCATAGCATAATAATAAATAATAGAATAATAATAGCCAGCCAATTTTGTAATTACTTATATTTTCTAACATTTCATTTCTGAGACCATATATTTTAGCCATTTCTTCTGGGAACTCTTTAAATATACTTTAATCTATATACTTATCCTTAGAGAGAGCTTTGGAAATTGTAACCTAGAAAGTTTAAACAGTCTTCACCCTTCTAGTAAGTTACCAGTCCAAGTAAAAGACTAACTCAGCTCTCAGCTCACCTCATTAAGCATTACATAGTGCTACCCTGTGTAGGCCTGTTGTGCTTTCTGGGAAGGCTCTCTGGAGGCAAGTCAAAGGTCAGCAGATCACAGAGGTCAGGAGTGGACAGAGTTATTGTTGTGCCCTCTGCCAAGCACTGTTCAAATGATTTGTCCTCCTCTAAAAATTCCCAGCTTAACTGAGGTTTATGCTGTTAGGTGGCACTACTCATTTCCCTCTCTGATTCTGAACCTTCTATCATGCCATTTACTTATTCAAATACTTCTACTTCCACCATCTTTTTGGCCCCTATAAATAACTGAGTTCCTCTCACTCAATGGTGTTTTAGCCTCTCAGAACTCCTCTCATGTCCTCACTCCCTCACTCCCTTCACAACTCAGTTTGGATCCTATACCTCTACCCTTGCAAATATTCTTTAATCCTTTGTCCCTCTGTCCCTTAGTCAGAATCATCTGATGACTCTCTCTCTCTGGGGAAACCCAGCTGAGCAACTGAGTAGTGAGTGCTAGAGAAATTCACTAAGATCTATGGACCTCAATTTGACTTTTAATACTGCCAGACAATTGGACTGTATACACTCTCATTCTCTGGGATGACCGCTTCATATTTTTCACCTATATTAATGTGTCCAGTTTTCTATCCTCCCACTCTGCTGGCTTGTTGCTTTATAATTCCTAGACAAAATAGAGGCAGTTAGCTTAGACCTTGAGATCCATCTATACTTCAGATCACTAAAGCTAATAGTCTCATTTCACTTTGATTGATTATACTTTCTTCCTATGTAACAAAAGTGTGCTTGTCCTATATGAGCTCTATCCCTCCACTTCTGCTACTGATTTTGTCACTCAAATAATCTTACATTGGACCTATTTTACTTAAAATAGTGCAAGCTAGTAAAAATCATATGCCAAATACATAACACCAGCATCCAACAAGAATTTATAACTCCCTTATGTAACAGCTCAAGACCAGAGTTTCTGAACCGCAAGTGAGTTTTTTCCATTTAATGATTCAGAGATGAGAGTTCCTGCATAAAAGAAAGCATAGGTACAAAAGTTATGGACCTTGAACTTAGAGAGGATTTTATGAATTTGACCTCAGAGGAAAGGAAAGTAAGAGCAAAAAGAAATGAATGGGCCTAAACCAAACTAAAAAGCTCTGCACAACAAAATATCAACAAAACAAAAAGGCAACCAACGAATAGGTACAGATATTTGCAAACAACATGCTGATAAGGCATTAATATCCAAAATATATAATGAACTCATACAACTCAAAAACAAAATATATAATGAACACATACAGCTCAACAACAAAAGAATGAACAATCCAATTTTAAAAATGGGCAGAGGACCTGAACAGACACTTCTCCCAAGACAAACAAATGGCCAAAAGATACATGAAAAAATGTTCAAATTCACTAGCTACTAGGGAAATGCAAATGAAAACCACAATGAGATATCACCTCACACCTGTTAGAATGGATATTATCAACAAGACAAGTAATAACAAGTGTTGGAGAAGCGGAAAAAAGGAGCACTGTACACTGCTGGTTTGAATGTAAATTGGTGCAGCCACTATGGAAAACAGTATGGAGTTTTTTAAAAAGTAAAGAATAGAATTACCATACAACCCAGCAATTGTCTTCTGGATATCAACCCAGAAATCTGAAAACATGTATTCATAAGGATATTTGTATCTCTTTGTTCATTGCAGCATTATTTACAGTGGCCAAGATATGAAAACAACCGAAGTGACCTTCGATAGATGATTGGATAAAGCAGATGTGAATATATATATGGTGTGATCAAAAAATGTGGTGAATGTTTAAATTTTAAAAAAGAGTATTACAGTAAAAGACACTTTGTCATTAATCCCCCTCAAAACACTCCCCCTCGCTTCAAACACACTTATCCCATCATTTTTGCCACTTTTTAAAGTAGTTCTGGAAGTCCTCTTGACTGTCTTTTGTTGTGAGGTTGTGGCTGCCTTGATGTCCTGAATCAACTCAAAACATTTACCTTTCATGGTCATTTTGATTTTGGGAAAGATTCAGAAGTTTCACTGGTGCCAGATCCGGTGAATAAGGTGAATGAGGACAAACCATAGTGTTTTTATTTTAAAGAAATTGCTTTATAACAGAATTACGTGTGACATGGAGCCTCTCTGTTGTGATCACAAAGTACGGTGTATGCTGATGCCGAGTGCCATCCAATAGAAACCTCCATCATAACAATGTTCCATGTCACACATCGCTTCTGGTACGGCAACTTCTGTCAAATAAAAATATTGTGGTGTGTCCTCTTTCACCTTATTCACCAGACCTGGCACCCGTGCAACTTCTGGCTCTTCCCCAAAGTCAAAATGACCATGAAAGGGAAATGTTTTGAGTTGATTCAGGATATCAAGGCAGCCACAATAGCACAACTAAAGACACTCATGAAAGAGGACTTCCAGAATTGCTTCAGAAAGTGGCAAGGATGATGGGATAAGTGTGTTCAAAGAGAGGAGGAGTATTTTCAGGGAGGTTAATGTTAATGTGTCTTTACTGTAATGATTTCTTTTTTGTTAACATTCATCATATTGTTGTATCACACCTTGTAAAATGGAATATTATTTGGCCATAAGGAAAGATGAAATACTAACATTTGTGATAACATGGATGGATCTTGAGATTATCATGCTAAGCAAAATAAGTCACATAGAAAAAGCTGAGAACCATATGATTTCACTCTTATGTAGGATATAAAACTGAAAACAATGAATGAACAAGACAAACAAAGAAACAAAAACTCATAGACACAAACAACAGTTTAGTGGTTACTAGAGGGTAAGGGGGTGGGGGAAGTATGAAGAGGGTAGAGGGGATCAAATATATGGTGATGGAAGGAGAACTGACTCTGGGTGGTGAACACACAATGCAATATATAGATGATGTATTATAGAATTCTACACTTGAAATTTATATAATTTACTAACCAATGTCACCCCAATAAATTTAATAAAAATTATATATATACATTTTTATATATATGATATTTTTACAAATACAATAATTATATATAACGTTTAATATATTTTATATATAATTATTGTATATATTATAAAAAAAAAATATATATATATATATGCATATCTCCATGCCACTGAAGCCTCACATTAACAGTGTTGAACAGGGGATAGATCATATAACCTTCCTTCCACAGAGGAGAACTTTGAAGCCCAGAAAGACTAACTATCTTGCCCTGGCAGCCACCTTTAATTTGTCAAAGTGAAGTAAGCTACAACTTCAGATTCCTTTTCTCTTACTCTGTCCTTCTTGCCTTCATATACTCTGTTGAATATATTTTATTTTTTATATTAGAATCAAATAGCCTGTATGATTTCCAGTTCTAGCCAAAATGGTATAACTGGAACCAAATTTAACCACTGCTTGAAACAATTTAAAAAACTGGGCCAAATATATACTAATAATAATTTTGGGAAAATTGACATTTTAAAAATACGGGCCTTCCATCATGAACATGGCAAATCTCTTAATTTATCTATTTCTTCTCTAATTTCTCTTAGCCATGTTTAGTATTTTCATTTACAGGTTTTACAGAACTTTGATCTGATTTATCCCTAAATATTTGATATTTTTGATGGTAATGTTTATATTATTTGTTTCTTTTTTTGAGGGCAGTGTCACTGACCCTCATATGTGGGACCCGAACAAGGGCCGCTGGCTTCCCAAACCAGCGCTTAACCACCGCGCCACTCGGCTGGCCCTGTTTATATTATTTGTTAATTTCAATTTCCAGTTGTTCTTTACTAGTATATAGAAATAAACCAACTTTTCACATTGATTTTGTATTTTAAGAACTTGTTAAACTTGGCAGTTTTAGCAGCTTTTTTGTTGATTTCATCAGATTCCTATAAGACAGATCATTTCATTGGTGAGTAAGGATAAGTTCAGCGGACATCTGGATTCTTTTTATTTCTCTTTCTTACATGTTTGCATTGGGTATAACATCCAGTAATACATTAGATAGAAGTTCTGAAAACAGACACCCTTGTCTTGCTGCTGATATTAGAGTAAAGCATCTAACCCCTCACCATTAAGAGCGATGCCAGCCGCAGGTTTTCCATGGATACTGTTTTCTGCTCTAACACAGACAGGGTGATTTTTGTTAACTACAGTGGCATCCTGACTGATACAGATGTTATTTAACGAATACAAGTATACTCTGTGTGCAATTAAAAGTGCTTCGCATCACACCAATGCACATACAAACCCATCCTCTCTTCCCCTATATTATATTAGTCTGCTAGGCCTGTCATAATAAGGTACCATGAGACTGGGTGACGTAACAAAACCTTCTTTCTCCAAGTTCTGGAGGTTAGAAGTCCAGGATCAAAGTGTCAGCAGGTTTCGTTTCTCTTGAGGCTTCTTCCTTGGCTTGAAGACAGCCATCATTTTGTGCTGTCCTCACATGACCTATTCTCTGTATGCGTACATCCCTGCTGTGTCTTCCTCTACTTATACGGACACCAGTAATATTGGATTATGGCCCCACTCTTATGACCTCATTGAACTTTAATTATCTCTGTAAAGATCCTTTCTTTAAATTGAATCACATCAGGAGTCAGAGGATCAATGAAATTTAATACATAATAATCATTATTAAGTTCTAGTTATGTGTCTTAGTGGAGTAATTTTCTTTTATTAGTTTCAGATGTACAAAACAATGCAATAGTCTATTTATCACAACGGAAGCAAAAATTTACACTTTGCTAAGAGTTTTTATCATAAATGGCTGCTGGATTTTGTCAAATGCTTTTTCTGCATCTATTGAAATGACCATATGATTTTTGTTTTTCATTTTGTTGATGTGATGTAACACATTAATTGATTTACGGATGTTGAACCGGTCTTGCGCACTAAGGTTGCATGTTCTTTTTTTTTGTTTTTTTGTTTGTTTGTTTGTTTTAGCTGAGCCATCCTGCCACCTGTTGGTGGCTCAACGGCAACTCAGCTCGGGCTGGCCTCGAACAGCTGTTGCTCAGAGCTCAGCTCGCACTCTTGAGCGAGCTCTTAACCAACTGAGCCACTCGGCCGGCCCCGGTCTTGCGCACTAAGAATGAAACCCACCTGATCATGATGTATGATCTTAATATATTGCTGAATTCTGTTTGCTAATATTTTGTTGAGGATTTTTGCATCTATGTTCATCAGAGATATCGGCCTGTAGTTTTCTGTTTTTGTGCTGTCTTTGTCTGATGTTGGAATCAGGGTGATAGTGGCTTCATAGAAAGAGTTTGGGGGTCATCCCTCCTTCTGGATTTTTTGGACTAGTTTGAGAAGAATAGATGATAATTCTTCTTTGAGTTTGGTAAAATTCACTTGTGAAGCCATCTGGTCCAGGGCTTTTGTTTGTTGGGAGCTTGCTGACTACTGATTCAATTTCCTTGGTAATAATCAGTCTATTCAGATTTTCCATTTCTTCTTGAGTTAGCTTTGGAAGGTTGTATGCTTCTAGAAAATGATCCATTTCTTCCAGATTGTCCAATTTGTTGGCATATAGCTGCTTATAGTAATTTAAAAAAAATTTTTTGTATTTCTGTGGTGTGTGTTATCACTTTACCTCTTTCATTCCTGATTTTACTAATTTGAGTCCTCTTTTTTTTTTTTTTCATGAGTCTGGCTAGAGATTTTGATTTCTGGTCGCAGAAGACACTTGATATGATTTCCAACTTCTTACGTTTATTGAGACTTGTTTTTTTTTTTGTTTTTTTTTTGAGGGCAGTGTCACTGGCCCTCATATGTGGGACCAAACCGGGGCTGCTGGCTTCCCAAGCCAGCGCTTAACCACCGCGCCACTCGGCCAGCCCTATTGAGACTTGTTTTGTGGCCTAACATGGTCTGTCTTGGAAAATGTTCCATATACACTTGAGAAGAATGTATATTCCATAGCTTTGGGGTGAAATGCTCTGAAAATATCAGTTAAATCCAGCTGGTCTAATATGTCATTTAAGGTCGCTGTTTCCACATTGATTTTATGCCTGGAGGATCTGTCCATTGGTGACAGCGGGGTGTTGAAGTCCGCTACTATGATACTGTTACTGTTGGTCTCTGTCTTTAGGTCTGTTAATATGTGTTTCATGTATTTAGGAACTTTAGTGGAGTAATTTTTCATTGAAACTTAGCTGTTCAACTCTCATATATCCTAACAGTTTTAATCATGTTTACATAAAATAATTTTATAGCACTGTAGCTATGTATATTACTATATTATCTGTCTTTATCTTTGCAAATATCTTGAAAGAAATAACTCCAATTTTTGTGCCATAGAAGTGATAAAGGTGTCAATGGCATGGACTTCGCAATGAAACAGACTAGAACTTTATTTCTAGTTTCACCTTTTAAAAGCACACGCCCTGCTTTCAGAAAGATTGAAAGCTTGAATCTTGGCTGTACTACTACTTGGCAGCTCTAGGTCTTGTTCAAGTTGCTTTAACTGTCTCACCCTCATTATCCTTAAATGTAAAACAGGAAGAGCACTTGTGAAAATTAAGTGAACATAATGTAGCCACTTTATGAAGTGTGCCTGGAGCATAGTTAATGCCAGACACAATTTGTTGTTTTTACTATAATCTCTTCTTCCTGTTCTGTGTTATGGGGAAAGTACTGTCTGAACACGCAGGATTGTCTTTTGTCAGGTCAGCATCTATGCTGTCGATTCTGACTAAGGCTATGAATTGCTTTACTCAGAATTCTCTGCTATGTCATTTCAAGTTAAAGTTTGCCAGTGAGAACTCATTTGAAATAGAGAAATAGAGAAAGGTCAGACATAGTGGTTTAATTCAATGTGGTAGTTTGAACAGGCAAGACAGCCTTGCAGATTTTTGCTTTAGTTTCTACCTCTGTGGTCCCAGTTCTGAGACTTGGATTTTACATCCCTACCAGTGCTTGAGGCTGAGGAGTTTCATGACTGTCCTATTTTCTAGCCATAGCCTTCCTGAGCTCTACCCTCCAGCTTCGGTTTTGTTCTAACATTGTTAAGCCTTAGTTATCATATTAAATGCCCTTTTATTAATACCTGTAATAAGTGGAGCAGATATGCTTTCCCTAAGGAACTCAAATTGGTAAACAGGTAGAGGTTATAGGGGATATTAAGTAAGTTAACATCCATCTTAAAATACACTTAACCCAGTGCCAGATACATAGGGCATTATGCTCAGTAAATTTCCTTTCCTCTTTCTATACTATTAATCATTTCATGAGTATAGAATATATATTAAGTACTTATTACATAATATAATAATTATAAAATTTAATATTACAAGTATATATTATAGTCTGTAGTTATTATTTAATGCAGTTATTGTTATTATCCAATTTTATAAACCGGATACCTAAATTTCAGGAAGTAATTTGCTCAAAAGCACACACACACACACACACACACACACACACACACAGACAAATATTAGAGATGGGATTTAAACCCAGATATGGCTGATTCTAAGCCCCATATACTTTTCATGAATCCATTTGGCTGCACAGTAAAACTTAATGAAAGATGCTTCACAGAACATGATTTCTATTTCAGATGTCACTTACACATGAGCTTCTGATTACTCCTAAGAAATAATAGAGGGAAAAAATCCAATCATGAGCTAGATAAACCCCACATAAAGTATTAATGTGTAGAAAAAAGGATAAGAAATTTTGATTCTTATATTGACAACATTTAGTTTCCAAGTGCCTGATGTAACAAAGTTTGATAATTTGAATACTTGTTCTGGTTTTGAAATGTTGTATACGAGGTCTGAAAATTAAGTTCGTGAACTTGCCACCGTGTGCTTACATTGGCAACATTGTATAAACAGCTCAGTAAAGTTTCATAACCTTGGTATATCAGTGTCTCACAGCTGTGTTCATGTCCACATGTGGTGGTGTCTTGCTCAGTGGCGTTCATTTTTGTTTTTGCATGTTTTGTGTGCCATTGCAAGAATGTCTAAGCTTGAATTAGAGCAATGAACAAACATTAAATTTCTTGTTAAACTTGGCAAGAGTGAAAGTGAAATCAGGGATATGTTAGTCTAAGTTTATGGGGATAATGCCATGAAGAAAACGGCAGTGTACAAATGGATTATACGTTTTTCTGAGGGGAGAGCACATGTCACTGATGAAGAGAGGTCAGGGCGCCCAGTAATGAGCAGAACTGATGAAAACATTGTAAAAATTCATTGAACTCTGGTCAAAATCATCAGCTGACTGTGAGAAGTACAGCAGACCAAGTGAACATCTATAGAGAAACAGTTAGGAAAATCTTAACTGAAAATCTTGGCATGAGAAGGTGTGTGCAAAAATGGACCCAAAGGAGCTCACCGATGAACAAAAGCAAAGCAGAGTCAAAGTTTACCAAGACCTTTTGGAGAGGCAAAATGATGTTTTGGGCCGTGTTATCATTGGTGATGAAATATGGGTGTACCAAAACAACCCTGAAACAAAGCATCAAAGTGCACAGTGGAAGTCACCAATTTTCCATGACCACAAAAGTTCTGTCAGTCCAAATCAAAAGTCAAAACAATGTTGCTAATCTTTTTTGATATCAGAGGGATTATTCATTATGAATTTTTACCAACGGACAAATAGTTGACCAAGTTTACTATTTGGAAGTGCCAAAAGGCTGCATGAAAAAGTTAGACCAGGGCTGGTCAAGTGGCACATTGGTTAAGAGCTGGTTTTGGGATGCCAGCAGCCCCGATTCAGATCCCACATATGAGGGCCAGTGACACTGCCCTCTACAGCTAACAACAGCTCCATCTGGAGCTGGGCTGTGCGAGCCCCGGCGACGGTGTAGGCTGCAGCCCCTGCTGCAGTGGGCTGCCACAGGCTACAGTGAGTGGCTGGCAGCCAGCGTGAGCTGCCAATAGCCATGGTGAGCGACCATCCAGAGGCCAATGACCGATCTGCCTCATCTGGGAAGAGCGCAATGACGATACCAACATGGGCCAGTGAAGCAACGTCCTCCACAACTAGACTGAAGAACAAAAGGACAGCAACTTGTCTGTACCCCTTCCCCAATTCCCCAACACTGTTCCCCTCCCCCAATTCCCCAATAAAATCTTTAAAAAATAAACATAAAAAGTTAGACCAAAACAATCTGAACTTTTCACCAACAATTCATGGCTCTTGCATCACGACAATGCACCAGCTCACACGGCACTGTCTGTGAGGGAGTTTTTAGCCAGTAAACAAATAACTGTATTGGAACACCCTCCCTAGTCACCGGATCTGGCCCCTAATGACTTCTTTCTTTACTGAAGATAAAGTAAGTATTGAAGGAAGAGGGGCTGGCTACGTGGCTCAGTTAGAGTGCGAGCTCTGAGCAACAGGGTTGCCGGTTGGATTCCCACACAGGCCAGAGAGCTGCACCCTAACTGAGCTGTCTCTGAGCTGATGAGAGCATGTGCTCTTAACAACAAGGTTGCCTATTCGACTCCTGCATGGGATGGTGGACTGTGCCTCCTCCCTCCACAACTAGATGGCAATCAGGAGCTGGACTTGGAGCTGAGTGTGCACCCTCCACAACTAAGATTGAAGGACAACAACTTGTCTTGGAGTTGATGGGTCCTGGAAAAACACAATGTTCCCCTTCCCCAAATCCCCAACTGAAACAACAAAAAAATCTTTAAAAAAAAATATTGAAAGGAACACATTTTGATGACATTCAGGACATCAAGGGTAATATGATGACAGCTGAAATGGCCATTCCAGAAAAAGAGTTTCAAAATTGCTTTGAAGGGTGGACTAGGCTCTGGTGTTGGTGCATAGCTTCCCAAGGGGGAGTACTTTGAAGGTGACTGTAGTGATATTCAGCAATTAGGTATGTAGCACTTTTTCTAGGATGAGCTCTTGGACTTAATTGTCAGACCTTGTATATATATGAGATTTTTCCACCTTGAGAGGGTTAAGGAATAAAATTCAACCAAGTAAAATTGAAGATCTTGTTGGCTTTATTAAGCAATTCATGAAGAGGGCAGCATCCCATCTAGCAGCTAAAAAGGAACTCCAAGGGGAAGTACAAAGTGAAAGGTTTTTAGAGGAAGAAAGATGGGGCAAGAGAAATACCAGAAAAAAGAAGAAAAAAAAAAAAAGAAGAAGAAGAAGGAGAAGAAAAGAAAAAGAAAAAAGAAAGGATTATTTGTAGACCAGGGCATCTCTTTTCGGGGCTAAAGGAAGGTAAGGTTTTTATCATGCAGATTGTCTCTTTTTTCTAAAGGTGGGTAGAAATGAAGAAGGCCCAATATGAAAGATTCCTGGTGCTTGACCAGAAAATTCTAGACTGGTTGATTAAGATTATATTTTAGAAAAGGTTTAAACAGCAATTATGTCGGGTATTAAACCTGGGTTTGGTATCATGGGCGTTAGCACAGGTGATGCCATTGTGGGTCTGTGGTTTTCTCTTTAAAAAGAGATATTTTCGTTAAGGTAATAAGAGCTGTTTCTTGTAACACTGATAAAACTAAAATAATAATTATAATGATGATATTAAAAATAATGACAGTCATCAGGCCATTTTCTAATACCTTTATGAACTTTTCCTCAGTTAATCCTGTCAATAGCATGAAATATGTTCTAATGACGTTAATGTTTAATCAAAGAAACTGAGATTTACATAAATTATTTGTTCAGAGTTATACAGCAGTGTGGTGGGCACAGTGTTGAACATAAATATTGGCACTCCAGTGTCATGCTCTGCCTTATAGATAATCCTTTCTATGGTTTAACATTCTAAAATAATTCCAGTATTCTTTCTCATCTAATCTTTTCAAATATCACAGCTAATAAAATCTGAAAGTTTATTTCCTGTTGTCATCATATATTGAAAATAAGAAGCCTTGTGTGGTTTTAATATAATAGTTTAAAGAAGCAATGCATTGAACTAGCTGCTTTCCTGGCTTCATGTTATTCCCATGAGTCTTTAACTTCAAAAGATACTTTAACGTGACAACATTGATGGACCTAAAGGGTATTATGCTAAGTGAAATAAGTCACAACAAACAAGATAAATACCATATGATCTCACTTATATGTGGAATCTAAAGAACAAACTAAACAAACAAAACAAAAACTGGCTCATAGATACAGAGAACAAACTGATGGTTGCTAGATGGGAGGGAAGTGAGTTGGGGGATTGGGTAAAAAAGGTGAAGGGATTAAAAAAATAGAAATGCGTAGTTACAAAATAGTCATAGGAATGTGAATTAAAGCATAGGAAATATAGTTGATAATATTGTGATAACTATATAGTGCCAGTCTAGGTAGGTACTAGACTAGTCAGGGGAATGAATCACTGCAGAAGTTATATAAATATCTAACCACTATGCTGTATACCTGAAATTAATATAAAATAATATTGAATGTCAACTGTAATTGAATAAATTAAATACATAATTTTAAAAAACCTACTTTAAAAGGTATGAAGTACCTGCATGCAACTATGTTAGTTTTTTTTAGCAGGAAACCAGAATTTCTAATGAAATCCTTTTAACAAAATGCTGAAGGTAAGGGCTTGAAATGGAGGAAGTAATGCAATGCATACCTGATTGAAAATCATTCTTTGTTGTTATCTCCTCTTTCAAACAGTTGTTGGCTGAAGGGTTATCCTATCTACTCTTTGCTGCAGCTCTCAAGCAAACTTTACTTACTGTTCCTTTGGCTCAGCTCTCCTAAGCCCAGCCTCTGCTTAATGGATATTTTCAAATGTTGTTTCCTTTTCTGTAAGCTTCAAAAGAGCATAGCCTGTTTGCCTGATGCCTGTCATGCCTTTACTGGATATAATGTTGGGCTTCTTTCTCAGAGTCTGAAAGATAGTGTCCTCTTTGGGGGGAAAAAAAAAAATTGTATTTGCTTTGCTTAGAATTGCCTCTTGTGTCTGAACATACAAAATTGGATAATGTCAACCTCAGTTTGATAAAATGCTATTGTTACTAAACCAACTTAACTGATTATACTGCTTTCATTTTTTTCTTCAACTCAACATTCTTTTTCTGCTTAACATATGCATAAATAAAAACTTACAAACTCAAGTCAACCCATAGTTTCTTAACACATTCTTTTAAAGTAATTATTATTATTATTATTTTTATAGCAAGGTGGCTAAATTGGTGTCAGTTACTCTGTTTACACATACTTTTTCTGAGTGCTCCTGTAAATAAAAGTACAACATCTAAATCACTGAGGTTAAAAATATCTCTTTAAGGTAAACAAGTACATATTCTAGGGTGATTTTTTTTCTCTACTTTCACTATAAGACTTTACTTAAGAGAATCTCTTATATTTTCTCTTTAACATAGACACCCATTTTAAAAAATATATCAGTCTGGAAATTCTGAAGCAATAACACTGACACTTTCCCCGGGACTGTGAGACTTAGTGTGACATTGCAGAGTAGAGGATGACATGAAGAATAAGCTTTCCCCAAATAAGGTATTTGATTGTTAGCGCAAATGGGGGCATGTAAAATATTGAGTTGTCAGAAAAGTCATGATGCATTTTTGCAAAGAAAAGCATAGAAAAAATATGTCATGACTTTTTTGACAACCCAATATTTTGAAATGGGAATCCAGAATACATTCTAATGATATGCACATCACCACTTGGCAAAATTCCATTTTCTGTGAAATGTAATGCAATTAGAAGTTATAATCTTATTACATGAAATAGTGACATTGATTTTACTTTTCAAATAAATTTCTTTACATATTTAATATAAAAAAAAATCTTCCTTTACAACTC
The DNA here is from genome assembly GCA_033961575.1 of Aselliscus stoliczkanus. Lineage (NCBI taxonomy): Eukaryota > Metazoa > Chordata > Mammalia > Chiroptera > Hipposideridae > Aselliscus > Aselliscus stoliczkanus. Next base: position 124,347,947 of record CM066727.1, read on the forward strand.
CTACACAGAAGTAGTTTTTATAACAGTACAGTATGTATATTGATTTGGAAGGTTGATGAAGAACAATTAAATAGGAATTTGTTTAAATTCCTTATTTAAATTATTGAAATATATAACTCAAACCTCCATATTAAACTTTCAAAATATAAACAAAGTGTCCTTCGATAGACAATTGAATAAGGTAGATGTAATATATATATATATACACACACACACACACACACACACACACACACACACAATGGAATACTACTTTGCCATAAGAAAAGATGAAACAGTGCCATTTGCAGCACCATGGATGGATTTTGAGACTATTATGCTAAGCGAAATAAGTCAGACAGAAAAAGCCGAGAACCATATGATTTCACTGATATGGAGTGATATATAAAACTGAAAATAACAAAGGAACAAGATAAACAAATGAAGAAACAAAAACTCATAGACACAGACAATACATTAATGGTTACCAGAGAGTAAGTGGGTAGGTGGGTGGTAGATGAGGGTAAATGGGATCAAATATATGGTGAAGGAAGGAGAACTGACTCTGGGTGGTGAACACACAATGTGATATATAGATGATGTATTACAGAATTGTACACCTGAAACCTATGTAACTTTACAAACCATTGTCACCTCAATAAACTTTATTTAAAAAAACAGAAACCTAAAAAAAAAAAAAAAAAATGAGACCTTTGGTCGAAAGACTACTAAACAAAAAAAAGCCCACCAAGAAAAGTATCTCACCCCAAACATAATTCCAGTTTGCTCTCACTGCAGTGACTTTCAAGAAAAAAGAAAAGGATATGTTTCTTAAATATAATCCCTACTAAGGAAAAAAAAATTCAAAATAGCTTGGGTATTTGATATTACAGATTTACTAATAATTTTCTTAGATGAGATACTAACTTATAGTTATACTAACAAATGTCCTCAATCTTAGTAGATAGCTTGTTAAGTAAGGGTTAAGTATTATGACATCTCAAACTTACTTTGAAAGTGTCCAGTGAAATTTAAATAGATGGTAGATAGAAAAATAGATAAATGTAGCAAATATGCAAAGTATTGATGATTGTTGTATCTAGGTGTTGTGTATATCATTCCTTTAACATGTGTATATATTTGAAAATAATAAAATTTAAAAACCATCATAAATCAAAAGAAAATTCTACATTACACAATTGTCATATATGCAAAATAAATTTTTAGAGTTAGAGGGTAAATATTTTCTTACATTCTCTTGCAAAATGACATAATGAAACAGCTAAGGTCTATTTTATTTTCTCCTCATCAGTATCCTCACTTAACAATATCTTTCCTTATTATTATTATTATTATTTTTATTTTTTATACATATTCTGGCATCCCCACTTGTATACAGTTGCAAGTGTTATATTTACTGTAAATGATTTTAAATACTCAGTGACATCTATAGGTGTGTGTATAAATGAGTTTTAATTATACCCTTGGGCTAATTGTTCAAACGAGTAATTCACATTAGGCATTTACTGCACTCTTAAAAAAACTGGAGTACTTAATAGCAGTACACATTCCAAAAGTGACTACAGCAAGTTCTTTGGGATATTATTATTATTATTATTTTTTTTTTTTTTGAGGGCAGTGTCACTGGCCCTCATATGTGGGACCAAACCGGGGCCGCTGGCTTCCGAAGCCAGCGCTTAACCACCGCACCACTCGGCCGGCCCGTGGGATATTATTATATAAATAGAAATTAGCTTAAGAGATAATAGAATTTTTCTTTGTTGAACTGAGTGGTATTCAAGATATATAGTAATAACATATGCCAAGCATTGCTACTCTTGTATGAACCATGAATGCAGAATACGGATTTAAGTAGCCCAGCTGTCTGCAACCCTCCAAGTATAGTACTGTCTTTTATCTAGAACTTTGTTTAGTATCTGCCCTTTCACTTATGGGAGGTTTGTCTAGATTGCTTTGGTGAGAAGATTATTTGATCTGGCCAGTGCGGTCTTTGCTGGGAGAACCAAGACCATCTGCCAACACCTAAGACAACATGACATCATTTTTTGTCAGCAAAAAAAAATTTGCCTGGTAGTATAAATCTATAAACCAACAAATAACTTTGGTGTTTGGAAAACTCTTATAAGTCAATTCATTAGTGATAACAGTCTGCTCACCTGGGCAAACCTCTTGCTTATCAAACAATAGTTTATGCATTAAGACTTGCTTTAAGACCCTCACTTCTTTTTGTGCACCAACCCTCAACTATTAAGCCACACACTTTGCCCGGTACCAATCAGGTTCACACCTTGAAAGATCTGCCTCAATAAAGCTTGAACCCGGACCACAGAAGCCTTAACCTCTTACTTCCTCCTTTGAGGCCCTTCTGACTGTCACAATAGCATTTCCACTTCCTGAGGTGATTGCTCATTGGTATAGTTTTGCTTGATTTATAGGTTGCCCAGTGCTATTTGGAACATTTAACAACCTAAGAATGTATTTTGGATATGAGAAATTTTTTCATACTGTTTAAAAGGACAAAGTGCAAGGATTTTACCAAAAATATTATATGACTTTTGTGTGTGTGTGTGTGTGTGTGTGTGTGTGTGTGTGTGTGTGCCTGCTTGCTCTCGTGGAACTTGGTCTGAGACCAGCTTTCATCAAAATACAGCACGCATGTTCCTGAGTTTGTGTGAGAGACACCTATGAGTATTCACTTACCTCTAATTGTTACAAGCCATCTATATCTACTAAAAGTTCATGGAATTAGGGAATGGTCAAATGGGTTTACATTATTTTGCAAACGTAAGGAAAATGACACTGGTGGGGCATCATAAATTACATATGCTATTACTGAAATGCATATTACTCATATGAAGTCATGACAAAGAACAATACTGCATGCACATACCCTCCAGTATATTTTCCGCTGTAGGGAAAAATAAAATAAGTATTTTAGTAAGCTAAAGAAACGTGGTAATAAAACGAACTAACTAAAATCAGCATCCAGAGAACAAGATTAAACTAGCAGTTGTAATATACTGCCAGAAAGTTGCTATACTATCAAAGAAATTTAAACTGCATGTATATTTTCCTGATATATGACTCAAATATGACTGTGAGTTACAGTGTATAGAATGCTGCCTAAAAATAAAATTTTCAGTAATTTTTATCTTTGGGAATATCACAAAACCCCTGCATAAAATTCCTGCCTAAGCTAAGATTTTAGTAGTAGTACACAGTAGATCTATCAATCAGAGTAATTCTTGCAAGTTCCTGTCCTGTTGCTGTGGCCTTTGAGAGAAATAATACAGTAATTCGAACTTATTTGTAGAAATACTCTCCCCTCTTCTTGGCTTCCTCAGTACTCCAGTCTGTGTAGAAAAGGGATTTCGAGTATTCATACTGAAATATGAATGAATGGAAATCAGTCACTACTGGGCTGTTTATTTCCATTATCCAACTAAGAAAAGCACTGTGTATAAAGAATTATGATGGGCTTGAGTGGCTTGAGTGCATGCGTGTGTGGGTGAGATGGATATAAAATGAACAAAAATTAAAACACTCGTGGTTTTTGAAGTCAGATCTGGGTGTCAATTCTGGCTCAGCCTTTCATTTTCTGAGTCACAACGGGAAAATCTCTTAACCTCTCTGAGCCTTAATTTTCTTATGTCTTAAAAAAATGGGTTATCGATGCTCAGTGCCTATGATGATGTGAGAATTAAATGAAATAATGTATAGGAAGCACCTTGTATTCTATTCCATATTCTCAAAAGGCTATGATTTAGCTGGGGAGGGAGGGAGGGGGAGAGAGAGAGAGAGAGAGAGAGAGAGAGAGAGAGAGAGAGAGAGAGAGAGAGAGAGAGAGAGAGAGAGAGAGAGAGAGAAACTGAGCAACCAGAGTCAATATAGAGGTGTAACAAAATGTGCAGGAACGATTCTTCTGGAAGCTTTTAGGTATACTTCTTACTGGCACACGATGATTTCACTGCTTCTGAGTACTGAAAATCACACCAACAGGTAGGCGCTTGCACTGCTTCTGTTTTCAACAAGGCTCTGCAAAACAATTGTGAACACCTTACACGTAGGAATATCATCTTGTCTCTCAGTCGGTAGTAATTTTTTTTTTTTTAGATCGTGGAATTAGATTGCCCACTGAAATATAAAGCAGGTAATGCACCATGGGTGAGCAGATGTAATTATCATAACTGCCTTTCTCTTCACCTTATCTTTGAAGTGTAAATTTTAATGAGATAAAGACTTGAAGTAGAAAGAGGCTCTATGAGTTTTGTTTTTTATACGAAGGAAGGCTGAGATGGGTTGAGCACCTCAGCTTTTTCAGTTGAGGAGGGAATGTTTTGTTTTAAAGATACCTGGCTCTGTAGCACTTGGAGCAGCTCATGTTTGCAAAAATTCATTTTGCAGCTCCTGCTGCTGGCTTTTATCATGTCAATGTGCCACTTATTATCTACTTTATATTCTTTATTTTAAATGTAGTAGAAGAAAAGGGAAAGTAATTTATCTTTTGTTATTTTCCTGGTCTGTGTAATTTCTGTAGAAAAATGATATATATCTAGATGGATGGATGGATAGATAGATAGATGGATGTATCTATTTATAGATATAGGTACAGACATACAGAATACCCCCTGCCACGAAAGAAAAAAAAAATTGAAACCTAAATTTAGCAAATGAAACTTTGTTAACTAAAGATGGCAATATTCTGTTCTTAAATTATATATACAAATTTAGTCCTTTGATTCCTCAGTTAATTAAAGTAGAAGCCTATTATGTGAGTCATTACAGAGGCAGATCACACCCCTTACAACAAGTCTTTGCTCTTCGGATCACCTCCCCTCACCTTAAATAACTTTCCTCTTTCCACCCGTACCCGTAGAAATTATTCCTATCCCTCTTCAGAAAACTCTTTCTGGTCTCTCAGTTCCATGTGTTCTACCCACCTCCCCACTTTAATTCCCTTAGCACATTTTCAGCCTCTGAATTGCCTAAGATGTATTAAGTATCTATTATGGGCCGAGTTCAAATGTTTTTCTGAAAATATTTTTTAAATAAGAATGTGATCCTTGGATTCAATTTCTAGCTCAGTCCTATGACCCCAAAATGTTACCGCTTTGTCATCTTTAAAATGAAAATAGTAATAGTATTTACATGGGGATTTATTGTGAAGATTAACTAAGGTAACACACACCTAGGATTTAACCAAGCACATAGTGAATGTTTAGGAACTTTTAGCTATTATGAAGATGATTAATGTCAACTATTGTTATAATGGAGTCTATGCCTCCAACAATATTTGATACTTATCTAATAATATATTGCTCTGTATTGTTATAGAGGTGATACTCTTGAATTTGTATTGTTTCCATAATAAAATTATGAGCCCCTTAAAGATTATGAGAATGACATCTGTTTCTTTCATGTCAGTTCACCCTATCTAGTGATGTACTTTATTCAGAATCATGCATATAATAGGAACTTGCTGAATAATTACATCAAAATATGGTGGTGGTTATTAATTTAATAAAGATTTATTCAATTTGTCCTATGTGCAAAGAACTGTGTTAGACACAAGCCTTCTTTCCAGGAAATTTACAGTTTAATGAAGAAGGTAAATCAGTGACAAAGAGGAATCCTAATAGAAAAGGGCGTTGCTTATAAAATGAATACAGCCCAATACATTTACAATGTTCAAAATATACACATTTACACAGTATATATTTTAAGCATTATAGGTCAAACAGTTTCTGTTGCAACTAGTCAACTCAATCATTGTAACGTGAAAGCAGCCATAGATAATACTTATGCAAATGTGTGGATATGTTCTAATAAAACAATATTTATGGTTATGAAGTTTGAATTTTATATAAATTTTCATGTCACAAAATAGTCTTCCTTTCATATTTCCCCCACAGACACTTAATAATGTAAAAATTCTTTGCAGCTTGCAGGCTGTATAAAAAACAGGTAGTGGGCCAGACAGACCCTAAAGCCACAGTTTGCTGATCTCTGGTAAATATAATTGCATCTTATTAGAAGATAACTGCCTTGTCTGTTTCTATGCTATGCTAAAAAGTCTAGCGTTAAGTGCCAAAAGAAAGACTAAGATAAAGTGTTCAGGAAATTGAAGAAAAATTTTAAACCAGCTCCATGTGTTTCCTACCAACAGGGGAGCAATTATCTCCATTCTCTTTCTGACTGGAAGTTGATCAGGTGAGCCAACGAACAAGTTGCATGCTATTTGGCACACCTACCAAAAAATAAATGAAAATTCCACAGGCTATTTTATAGGTATTCACTCATTTTGCTCAGTCCACCTCACTATCATGTTTCCAAAAGATTTTTTTCTAGTTAGTCTTGACAGTACATGCTGGATTTCTTAGAGTATTTGACCATACTTCAGAAGGTGAGTGATCTTTTCCTCTCTGCTGCCTCCCATCATTTTCATCTTAGAAATTACTGAGCTTTTCAGTGGATCTAGTTTAGAGCTCTTCATTGCTTAAGGTATATTCCTGGCTTTTAGTCATCATGACCCCAATTTGAAAATGCTTCTGTTCTTAGATCAGACCCCTCCTGCCTTGCCCTCAATCTTTGGACATACACAAAAGCCACAGTGATCCTTTTACCCCACCTAGGCTGTAGTTTTCTTTCAACAAATATCCTGGCAAAGTCTTTTGAAAATGGTTCCTGGGGTCTGTTTATATAAAATTCTGTAAGATGTAATACTTTTTTTCAGTAATTGGAATATGCCTGTAGTCACAGCTAATATCTAAAATCTTGAAATGTGTGACTCGTACCTGTTAACCTGTGATTTTTGTTCTCTCAAGTGTTCTGCGGCTATGGCCACATTCGTTTCATAAGCAATATCCTTTTTCCATTAGGATTCTTCCCTCTCACTGGGTTTAAAGAAAAATTTATTTTCACCCCCACTGTTAGTCTGGCTTCCCTGACTTCTCCGTTCTTTTGTTGTCTCTTTTAGCTTGTCTCTTGGTGCTATGGATATTTTATATAGATCATGCGCTGTATAGATATTATCTCCAGCTGATTTTTTTTGTCTCTTTCAAATGTCAAATAGCAAGCCTGATAATTTTCTAAAATATTCAGTGCTTTTCAGCTCATTTATCCCTGTATAGAATTAAAATGTTTTTCTTCTCAAAATTATTTTCTTTTTTCTCTTCAACTAGAATATTTATGCTAGAGAAATTTCAACTTTATCAACTATCCCTTTGTGTCACCCCCCAAATGAGAAACATATTCAACAATATATATCCAAGTGCTTCTTTTTATACAAATAGCAGTAATACATCTTCATTTGGATGTAAGAAATAATGCCAGATGTGTAGATTCAGATGCGAAATTAGACCTGAATTTAAATTTTTAATTTTTGTTTCTAATATTCGATGCAATCAATTCACTTTGGTTAGTGTCTGTTTTCTTATCTGTAAATTACTACCTCTAGTATAGTTGTGTTAAATATTTTATAAATGTCACTTACTATAACAGCAAATAGTCTTGAAAGATAGATGCTTCTCATAGAATTACAGGGCTTTTCTGTTCCAACTTAACTTTACCTGCACAAGCATTTACAAGGAAAGAATGTTTAGAGATTTTGTGGGGTGAGGGGGAAAAGGGTTGCATCACATGTCACATACCAAAATAGAAATCCCCTTTATACATCTGATATTTTTTTCTGAACGTTTCTTCTCTTGCCAACTGCCAGCTCGTATCACTTAGTCCTACATAGCTTGTTTGGTCTCCTGTATTGTTCCTCAGGTTTCAATTCTAGTAATTAGTTTTTCTTTCCACTTAGGCCATTGAAAGTTCTGCAGTGAGTTGACTCTATCTCTTTAGGAACATATTTCAGCAGCCATCTCCCATGTTTTCAAACATGCCCCCTAGTAGTCTCACTCAATCCACTCCTCTCTGTCCCCATCCCCAACACCCCAAAAGGCTTCTCAGAACATTCAGTCTAGAAAATGTATCTCTTTCACAAGCAAATCAGTCTATCATATGGTGGAAGGAATATGTGCAATAAATTGAGAAAACCTTGTAGAGATAATTGAGTACAAAATCTAAGTGTAACAGTATTTTAGATCAGCAAGATCTCAACTTGGCATGAATTTGGACATGATACATTCATTCCATAAATTCCAGTTGACAAACTTAAACTTTATTAATAATGAATAATCTGTACAAAATGGAGTCATGTTTAATAATATCCCAATACATCCACACTTACCCACCACATTCACACACAATGACAAAACCAGCCTATTAGGACTGGTGTTCTCTGAAAGTGATTCTGGGAAGAAATGGATTCAATGATCGTAATTAAGATATTTGTGATGACTGATATGAAGTATGTTGACTGTATGACTATTAAATACCCTAGCTTTAGTAATTTATCAAATGGGAAATGAACCAACATTTTTAATTATATAGAAGGATATAAGAAAAAAAATTACAAACTCTTGAGAATTCATGTTTATTGCTGGGATTATGCTGGTAAAATAATTTCCCTGACTCACTTCTCCCCTTCTGCTGTCATGTGAAAAAACGCACTAGTAAACCATGAATAACTCTCCATTTCTGTAATTTAATGTACATTCACTTTCCCCCAATAGCATTCTTTTCAAATAACCATAATTTGAAAATATAAATTGAAGCCCAGAGGATCAATTGCCTTAAACCAAAATTTTATCCACACACTGTGAATGCATTTGTTTCAATGCTTTATTGCTTTTTAATAAAATGAGTGGCAAACAATGTGTGGGCATCTTTAAACTACCAAAGTATTTTTTCTTGCATATTTTACTTTCTTTTCAACTATAATTTGAATATGTAGATTTTAAAAGAAATACTGTGTTCACAAAATGACTCAACTGTTTTGATAATTTAATGTACCTTGAATTATTTTAGATTCAATCTCTATTTCTGAAGGAAACAAAAAGCATGTGCGGTGAGGTGGAAAATGTAAACAAAGTGATTTATAAGACAAAACATCATCTAGCTAGTCATTTATATAATTTTAATTAATACTCATTATAAACAATGCTGGTTGTTGTCAATTTCAATATATCAAAGTCAAATGCTTAAGTATCTTTATTTTTTTATGTCCTTGGCAGAATGTATGGGAAAGAAAAGATGGTAAGTAATCTGTTTCTGGTTCTCATCGTTGTCAAGCTTAATATTTCCTCTGCTTCTAAAAAGAAGACTATAAAACAATAACAACAACAAAAAACTATTCTTGAAGGGAAATCTATGGTACTCTTTTAACTGAATGAAGTCTCTTAATGTTAAAATATATAATTTCCTTTCCTAGTTTGTTTTTAATTCCATTACCGTGAAATATTTATAATAGTAAAATTTAGGGTGGCATGAAAATTAGATTAGATTAGATTAGATTAGATTACTGTATTTCATATGTCTTAAATTTCAGTAATTTTTTAATATACAGACTCAAATAGATACAGATAACCGATTTGCTTTAGGGAGTGAGTCCCCCTTCTGTACCTGGTTGATTGGTCTGATATGCTGTTATCCCTAAAATAAATATATTTCACTCTTTGGGCAACATTAGGAGACTACACAGCTCTGCCACAGATAAAACTGCATCCACCACTGGGCCCATAATGTGTGCATATTTTAATGGCATTGTCTCTGTTCCTTTCAGAGATGCTCTAGGCCTTTCTTTCTGAAGAATGTAAAACATGTAAAGAAAGGAAAGAAGGAAATGTTTGTGGCTATGATCTCTGCTAACTACTTCTAAATACAACCAAGTTTTTTCCTTACTGAGTTAAATGGGATGAAGGGAGAAGGGGAACTTCATGATGATGTGTGGCCTCAGTGTGTCTGTGGTGTTCCTCATGCCACTGAGCAGTGAAGTCTATATACATCCTCAGAAATTTTTAACAAAGCGTTATATTCCTTGGAGGTTGCCCAGTAGCATCATGTAGAAATGTTGTCATGTCAAAGAGAAAAATTCTGACACTCACAATGGAAATATCATTTCATATATTTGTGTTTTTGTATGTCTCAAGCCAATGCTCTGGATTGTCTTTCTTCTCAATGATACTCTTTATGTCTTTACAAAAGAATCTGTTCCTTTCCTTGCATGAAAGTAATTTTCATCTCACTTTTTTTTCTGTAGGTCTATAAATGTTACTTAGGCTAAATAATTACTCTCTGGTAAATTTCTGGTACTCCTAAGTGTATCCTTTATAGTTAATTTCTAGAACTCTGAGTAAGTTAGCTTTTTGCTGGTTAAGAAACAGCTCAAAATATTTAGTTGTTTAAAAAACAACAAATCATTGTTTTTCATGAGTCTATGGTTTTACAGACTTTGACCAAGCTCGGCTGATTTTGTCTGGACTCACTCATGTGTGTGCAGTTACCTGGTGTTAGACTGGGGCTACCTGGCCTTAGATGACCTTTATTGGGTACACTCAGTTCCCCTTCAAATGATAATCACATAACTCCTCCAGCTCGCCCAGAGACATTTTCATGGCAGTACATGGGTCCATAAACCAAAGTTTGATTGTACAAGGGTTAATTTAACTCTCTACTTGAATCAAGTTGCTACTGTACAATTGAATAATGTAGTCAAATGGCCAGGTCCAGAATGAGTGGAGGATGGGGGTACTACCAAAGGGGAGAAATATAGATAAGCATGCAACATTATTTTCATCAATGACTTCTATTAATACCACAGATTTTGCCTGAATAAAAGAGAGATGCTAACAAAGACTAACATATAAAAGTACCTATTGCAAGGATCATTAAAATATGAAAATAATGGGAGTAAACCTAAAGGATTGGTAAAATAAATGCTGACACACTCATATGATCATTGTTATACAGTCACTGGAAAACTTGTCTTAAAATAATATAAATAACATGAGAAAGCATTTCTAATACTTTAAGTGAAAAAGTAAAATGCAAAATTGTATATACAGTAAGGTCTAGTAATTAAAAACATTTACACATATGTATGCAAATAGAAAAAAAATAGAGAAGTGTCACCAAAATGTTAACAATAGTGAGCTATAGGTGGTGACTGTTTATTTTTTATTATTTATTTATTTTATTTTTTTTGAGGTCAGTGTCACTGGCCCTCATATGTAGGACCCGAAGCGGGGCCGCTGGCTTCCCAAGTGCCACTTAATCACCGCGCCACTCGGCTGGACCTATTATTTTTTTTATTTCCCAAATTTTCATGACTAGTAGATATTATTTTATAATCAGAAAATAATATAAAATAAGCCTTATATAAGTAGCAGCATGGGGTAGACATCTAAATTTTAAGATGGCACCCAAAATTCACTCCCTCATACTTATATAATCTATTCCCCTTGAAAGTTAAGAGGGTCTGTATTATAAATGGCATGCCTCTGATTGGATTATTTAATATGACAAAATCTAAGGATTCTGAAGATGTAATTAAGGTCCAAAATCCATTGATTCTAAGTTCATCAATAGTGAGATTATTCTGGGTGGATCTGATCAAATCAGATGAGTCCTTAAAAGGTACTGGTCCTTATTTTTTTATTTTATTATTATTATTTTTTGAAGGTAGAGATTTAAAGCATGAGACAGATTCTCTTGCTGGTTTCTAAAAAGGAAGATGCCATATGGTAAGAGGTGCATTTACCTAGGATCTGAGGTTGTCCTTTAGGGGCTGAGAAAAATCCTGCCACTCTAAAAACAGAGAACAGGGACCTTAGTCCCACATCCCTAAGGAACTGAATTCTAACAACTAATGAGCTTGGAAGATGACCCAAAGCCTCAGAGGAAATTGCAGCCCTGTAGGATGCTTTGCTTTGAGTCAGCTACCCTGTCCACAGACTCCTGGCCCACAGAGACTGTGGGATAATAAATTTGTTTTGTTTAAGATGCTAAATTGGTGGTAATGTGGTATGCAGCAGTAGAAAACTAATACCTAGCTTTTCATTTCCTAAGCTTTCTAGATATTTTTTGCAAGTAATATATCACTCAAAAGTATGCCACCATCATAGACACAGTAGATTAGCATCATTGCGCACATTCATTCTTATAACCTTTCAAAATGACAATGTAACATGTTATTTGTCAAATGAGAATCACAAGATTTAAGTTTGTGCTACATGAACAGTTGCATAGAAAATTAGATACAATATTGGAATTAACAGGCTGTCCAGCTATCACAGATGTAGTATTTTATTTGGTGAATCAATCAATATTTGACTGATCAATATGTGATGAGGAATGGTTTTATGATAGTAATTAGTAGCATAAACATTCAGCAAATTCAGAGCCATGGAGATATTTTTTTATGTGAAAAACCATCAGAGATGACAGTACAACGCAGAATATGACAATGTTTCATATTTGGTGTTCCTTCTGTCTTCATCACTCCTGACAGATATTTATCTGTTTCTCTAATGCCCATCTTAGCATCCAAATAATTTTCAAAACACATTCTAGGTATCTATACCCCATCCATGTGATTTGGCCTGTGAAATAAAATTGATTTTCCCTTTAACACATAACATTTACTACATGATTTAAATATTGGGTTGTTGGAAAAGTCACAACGCATTTTTGCAACAAAAAACAGACGAAATACGTCGTGACTTTTCCAACAACCCAATAGTACAGCTTTTTCTAATGCATTTCAGCAAATAAAGGCTAGACAAAACTTGTGCCATTTATTTTCATTACAACTTTAAAATGGACTAATAGAAGTTGTTCTAATAAGGTTCAAAAGAATTGTTATTATTTATGAGAAAATGGCATCAAACATATTATGTTGAATCCTTTTCCTGGTCATTTATGAAGTCCAAAAGTGGCTGATATCACAAGTTATATCTGGACTTGGATGAGGCCACATTATGCTATTACAAGAGTGACTTTATACAGTTTCTTTGGGCATATCTCAGTGATCCTTCCTTCTTTTTATCCTTCCAAGATCATCTACTATGCAACTTTGCACACACTCTCATCTGGGCCTCAGTTTATTCCTGTATAAAATGGGTGTTTTAGATTGCAACAGTGGTTCTCAAAGCCTGGCCTTTAGATCAGCAGCATGTGCCTTACCTCAGAAGTTGTTAGAGATGGAAATTTTCTGGTTTAACCTAAGACAATGAAGCAGAAACTTTTGGGTTGCGCGGTGGGCATCAATGTGTGTTTTAATTAACAAGTGCCAGGTGGACTAGGTTATTTCTGAGAGACATTTTAGATGTGATGTTTATTCTTTCTTGTGGCTTTAGATTGTTGCAGACATGGATTTAACCTCTTTAGTTTTTCAGAATCCCAGTGTGCACTTGGCTTAGCTGAGCATAAGTGTTTTTAATTTAGAGAGGGGCCAAAGTCATTTCTCTTTGGTAATGGTGTTAAGTCTAGAGTGTTCATTTTAAAATCAAGAAATGGCTTGGTTACCCCGAATACAATGACTTCCCTTTTTACTTCATCCACCAAAGGTCCCAGCCACCTATGTTGTCATCTTGTTACCCTTGGCTCCAGGAAGCCACATACACAAAAGGAGGGTTTTGGTTTTGGTATAAAATGAAGGCAGTCTCCACGTTATAGATAGATTCAATTTGTATGTCAGAAACTCTTACAAATTCATTGCATGTTTCCATCAAAAGAAAGCATGAGACAGAAGAGGTTATTAGCTTTGGATTTAGACGAAACTAAGATTGAATTCTGATTTTATGAAGTAAAATTATGTAACATTCTATAAGCTACCAGATGTCACTGTGTCTTTTCCTTTATAATCTATAAAAACAGAAATACTGACAACCCTGAAATAAGACAACATGAATGCAATTACCTGGTATGTAGCAGGTCCTCAATCAATTGCACTTTTGTTCTCTTTCCCAGTCTCCACAATCAGGGAGTGGATGCCAAACTACTTCATATTCCAGAACCATTTGCTGCCCGAGCCAGCTGGCTCACATCCACAATCCCTACACTCCAGCCACATAAACTTCTACCTATGGGAGAAAGATTTTAAGTTTGTGACACCATCATTTTCACTCATCATATTGCTTCACTTGTAACTATTTTCCATCCTCCTACATCTTTGCCAACAATGGCTTCTGGTTGGTAGCAAACAATCTAACCTAAGGAAGCATTGTAGTTAGTAATAATAACAATAATTTAAAAAAATAATGAAATTAACATTTATTGAGAATTCACCCTAAGTCAGGAACTCTTACATAAAATGACTAATTGACTCCTCAAAACAAACTTTTGACTTAAATAGTTTTATCACTGTCACTATTTTATGGATGAAGAAACAGAAGCACCGAGAAGATAAGCATCTGGCCTCAAATCACAAAGCTAGAAAATGACAGACCTATAAGTGAGAGTGTAAATGAGATAGAAATTCTTCTGGTCGGAAGTTCCATGAAAAATTTGAAAATAACTGGTCAACTTAAGCAAAATATTTTTATAAGCCAGAATCACAAATAAAGCTCTAAAAATGTAATGATAATTGAAACAAATAAGTATTTAGGGGGGAAATAAAATTCAACTTATATTATTGTCCTCTTTGTCATATCTCATATACAGATGCATCAACTCATTTATAAATGTCTGATATAATTGAATCAAGTTCTGGAGTGGTGTGTGTGTGTGTGTACGTGTGAGTGTGTATGTGTGTGTGTGCATATATCTATGTGTTTATATACAGAGACAAATACTTTTAACAACATAGAAATTAGACTGAGACATTTTATGAGTTTAACAACCAAATCACATTTTCAAGGATTATTTGACATGCCAAATCCTAAACTACATAGTCCAGTGCAAACAAACCTCTAATTATAATCATCAGTTACCTACTAATACCATTGTATCTGAACTGGTTATGTTGTCAAAGAATAGACAGGTTTAATTATACACGATCTGTTTTCAAAGTTGGGGTTACCAATCCCTTTAGCTCTGGAGAATATTAATTTAATACCCATGTAATAATCTTCTGTGGAAAGTCAAAACCTCAAAAGGCAATGAAAATTCCTAAATATAAGGGAAGAAAAATATTCTTATAACCTTCACCTTTGAGTTCCTATTCCAGGGAATTAAATCATTTTAAGGGTTGTTTTATGAACTCAACTACATTATTTCTCTCTTACTATCTTAACCTAAATATAGAATTCCGCCCTTTAATTTTTACAAAATGGTAATTTCTCCCCCACCCAACACACATATGGCATTTTATTTATCCTTTCAACAAATATTAATAAAATCTACAATATGGGACATGGACTATTTAGCAGCAGGAATATAAGCAGGATAGACAAGATTGTCACAAATCTAATGATTTATAAATATGTATATATTCAATAAGAAATCATAAGATAGTGGTACATATCCTTAAAATATAAAGCAGTATATATTTAGGGGGCAGGATATGGGGCAAAGGAGTCCATTTTACTTTACATAAAGTTGACAGAAGAGTTCTTATCATGGGAGTTTTATTTACCCAATTGGATTTATATTTTTCTAACGATTATTCCAGATACTGAGTAGAGGAGCAGTGGAGAGATCAGTTAGGGGGAGGCTGTTGTTCAGGTGAATGACAATGGTGACCTGAGTGAGGGGTGGGTAGCAGGGTAATAATGAAACTTACTTATTGGGTTGTCAGAAAAGTCATGAGTCATGTTTGGAACAGATCGCACTAGTTCATTTTCAGAAGTACTGAAGTCATTTGCAACTATGTTATTGCTATGTTATTTGTCAGCTGACAGTTCTAGCTTCATTCTAAAAAACAAATTGAGCGATTTGGTTGAGTTTTAGAGATTTTACAACAAGTTGAAGATGGAAAACCAAACTGTGCATTTTTGTCATATTTTACTGTTTTACTTCCATAAAGGGAAGAACATGTGTGAAGCTTGTGAAAAGTTGCATCAGGTTTATGATGACAATGTTCTATAAGAACGTCAGTGCCAACGATGGTTCATGAAATTCTGTAGTGGTGATTTTGATTTCAATGACACTCCTTGATCAGGGTGGCCCACTGAGGTTGATGATGACAAAATAAAGGCATTGATAGAATCAAACCCACATTACACAACACGAGAGATTGCAGGAACATTGAACATCCATCATTCAAGCATTCATGACCACCTGAAGAAGCTGGGATACGTAAGCAAGCTCTGTATTTGGGTGCCACATGAACGCAAAGAAGTTAATTTGACGGCACGTATGAACATCTGCAATGTGCTCATTAAACGTGAAGAAATGATCTTTTTTTGAAGCAACAGACAACTAGAGATGAGAAGTGGATTATATTTTACAATGTGGTGCACAAATGGTCTTGGTCCCAACCTGATGATTTGCCTCTAACTACATCAAAAGCACACATTAATCAGAGGAAGATGATGCTTTCAGTGTGGTGGAATTTTAAAGGTGTCACATTTTTTGAGCTCCTACCAAGGAACCAAACAATCAATTAGAATGTGTACTGTTGGCAATTGGACAGTTTGAATGAATCCATCATCCAGAAACGTCCAGAGCTTGTTAATTGTAATGGAATTGAGCTCCATCGTGACAACGCAAGACCACACACAAGTTTGATCACCTGTCAAAAATTATTGGAGCTGGATGGGATGTGTTGCCACACCCACCATACTCACCTGACCTTGCACCGTCAGACTTGCACTTGTTTCGCTCTCTTCAAAACTCCTTGGGTGATATAACGTTCAATTCAGATGAGGCTATAAATCAGCTCCTTGTTCAGTTTTTTGCAAATAAAGACAGGTCCTTCTATGAATGAGGAATTATGAAGCTCACTGAAAGATGGCAAAAGGTTATCGAACAAAATGGGCAATATATCATTGATTAATCTTTGTTCTTTATGTAAATAAATTACCTTTGAAAAACATAGGCAAAATATGTCATGACTTTCCGACAACCCAATATTTATACTATCCTTTAGAGAATCTATGTGGTCCCCTAACCAGCAGTGTCGGCCACATTCTAAATGTACTGAATCAAAAACTCTTGGGAGTAAACACCAGCTTTTTTTTTTTTTTTTTTTAAGTTGCCCAGGCAGTTATAATGAATGCTAAAATAAGAACGTCACTACTTAGAAGAGTTGACAAGAATGAAGAGGGCAAATAAGCCAAAGAAAAGAATCAAGATGACTAATTCCTAGATTGGTTGGTTTGTAGAGGAGATTGTAACAGACTTTCCTTACTTTACAAGATTAAGGAAGATGAGAAAGCTTTCTCTTTGCAATTAAATTACTTCAGAATCAGCACTGGGCATCTAACTAAAAGTTCCTCAGCCATTTGTGCAACTCAAGCTCTGGTGAACATAGCATTCATTATTTGACCACTCTCCTTTATTGTCTTCCTCCCTACTCTCTTTTCTCTTCTCTGCTCTCCCTACTTCCAGTTTATGCTCATTTGTAAATGTAACCATTTCCCTCCTCCTTGGCTTATCCAATCTATTAGCTAAAACCTAAAAGCGTAACCTTCTTCCAATACAATTTCCTAAACAAACACATTTCTTGTTCAGTGAAGAATTCTGGATCAACTATTGAGAAAATATATTTTCACCCCCACTGAATGGAGGAGAAATCAATTTTCAAATGAAAAGGTTTGCAAATAATTTCAGTAATAATTGGATTAGGTACAAAAATAGAAATTAAAAAAAGCTTAAATATTGCCAAAAACATTCATTAAAATATTAAAATTATTGGCAGCCTCGATGGTCTTTTGTGTTCATTTGTTTGGGACTTCAAACGAAGAGTATAATTTCAATTTAGAATCTTACTATTCAAATAAATTCTTATGAATATTCTCTCAAAGTCTTGCATCAAAACAACAGTGATTCAACTTCACTTTTTTACAAATTATCGTTTCAAATTTTGATGACAATTATTACTATTATACTTTAAAATCTTATACAGACTTGAATTAACAGCATAATAATTTACTATTTAATAATAAAAATCTATTTTTTCCTTTCAGTTGTTTTACTGCAGCAATATTGTACCTCTTTTTAATATTGATATGATAGCACTGTGTAACAATATTCTTTTCTTTCAGAACTGTTGTTCTTTTATGAGAATGCTGCTCTATTAATCATAACTGGCAGCTCAATGCTTGGATTGCAGTATAAAATGTAATTTATTAAAATTTGTTCCAAGCAGATCTGAGACAGGGACTTCAGTATTTATTAATGTTTTCTCCATGTTAGGCTTAAAGAAAGTGGAATTAAATACAGTAAAACTTGTGTCATTGCCTTCGCGTTCAGCTTTTTTTTTGAGGTACACACACACGCTCACACACACACACACACACACACACACACAAATCTTTCATTTAAAATAGACTAAAATAAAAATCAGCTTCTGAAAACTTGATAGTTTTGTGCTTTTTTTTACCTTCTAGAGACTTGCCCCAGTAATTTAGTGCTAAGCCAAGGCACTTCTCTAAAATGATGAAACCATCTTATACAACCTTGATTCTGAATGGCCTAAACCAGCCAATCATGTTGAATTAGATTAACTAATAAGAACCTTTTCTTTGGGTTTTTCTTGCCACCATATATTTAAAAAAGGAAAAAAATCTGTATTAAAACTGTAATACTCAATATATGCTACTAACAAAAGATGAGTACACGTCACATGTTACTTTTTTGGCATATATATATATTATTAAATATATATATGTATTTGATACAAAAGAAAAACATACATACTTTTTCATATTTTTTTCTGGTAGGCAGTATGGGGAAAAGGTGATAATTTCTTGATGGTAATACAGTACATAGTACTTTGTAAACTGTTAATGACAGCATAGTAAATGTGGTCAATAAAATTAACTACTCTTCGAAATTCAACTTTTCTGTTTTCAAATGAATGTGCAGGTATACATAAAAGAAACATTATTAACATTTTCTGTAGTTTTGATTTTAAAAAGAAAAAAATAAATGAAAACCTTCAAAGGCATGTTAATATCTATTTGTTAAGATCTGTGTTGACCCTGTAATTTGTCAACTCAGCCAGACTGAACTACTTCCCAGAATTTCCTTCCTTCTTTGCTTCCTGGTAAGTAGGCCACAGGAGAGATTCCTACAAGATTTTGGAGGGTTAGGAGGAGGTAGCCATCATTTTGTACCACTATTGCTCATCTGCTAACTCCCCTTGTTGGAAGACGCATTTGGATCAGGCATGTGCATTTGGCCCTGAGGCTTCTATAGGATGCCTTCATCACCAAGCCAGGGTCAGAGGCAACAAGAATGTCTACAGGATTCAGACAGCCCTTACGGGGTTCTGGCTCATGCTCATGAGGTTCCAACCTGCTCATAACCTTCCTTCCTGCCTGTTGCCCCGTGGACCTCAGGCTCCAGCATTAGAAGTGGCGACAGCCTTGCAGGACCTGGTGAAGCAGGCCCCTACCCTGCGATAAATCCGTGTGTGTGTGTGTGTGTGTGTGTGTGTGTGTGTGTGTGCATGTGTGTGTGTGTCTCCTAGTGATTGACTCCTGACAGACACGAGATCTAAACATCTTTTCTTGGCCATCATCCATTCTTTTTATTATTATTATTATTATTATTAGTTTTAGGTGTACAAAACAATGCAATTGTTATGCTTTTCACCCCTCACAAAGTGACAATCCACCGCCCCCCGATATCATACCTATTACAATCCCATTGACTCCACTCCCCACATTGTATTCCATATCCCTTGTCCCTCTATCTCTCTCTCTCTCTATATATATTAAATTATAATTGAATTATAATATATATATATTAAATTATAATTGACATACAATATTATTCAATGGCAGCTTCAGATGTACAGTGCAATGGTCAGGCCTCTACACCATCCATGAAGTGGTCTCCCTAACAAGACATGAGTCCATCTAACCCCCCAAAAAATATTTACAACATTATTGATTATATTCCCCAAAATGTCTTTCATATCTCTGTGGCAATATATGTTGTCTTGTCCCTTCCCCTTCTCTCTCATCCCCACCCCGTCCCATCTAGCAATCATCAGTTTTTCTTCTATGACTCTGAGACTATTCCTGTTTACATTTCTCATTTATTCAGTTCTTTAGATTCCACATATTAAGTGAGATCATACGGTATCTGTCTTTCTTCAACTGACTTATTTCATTTAGCATAATGTGCTCTAGGTCCATCCATATCATTGTAAATGGTTGATTTCATTCTTTATAGCTCAGTAATACTCCAGTGTATAAACCTACCACAGTTTCTTAATCCAGTATCTGGGCATTTCGCTTGTTTCCAAAATGCATAGATGTTTGCTGAGGTTATGTCTTCTTGTTGGATCGATCCCTTTATTATTATGAAGTGCACTTCTTCGCCCTTTATTATATTCTTCAATTTAAAGTCTTTTATCTGATATAAATATCGCTACTCCAGCTTTCTTCTCAGTTCCATTTGCCTGAAATATTTTACTCCATCCCTTTACTTTCAGCCTATATGTGTCTTTTGATCTGAAGTGAGTCTCTTGAATACAGCATAGGCAAGGTTCTTGCTTTCTTATCCATTCAGCCACCCTATGTCTTTTTATTGAAGCATTTAATCCATTTACATTTAACCTGATTATTGATAGGGACATAGTTATTGCCATTTTGTTATATGTGTTTCTGGTCTTCATTAGTTAGGTTGCTTTTCTCTTTCTTCTGCTTAAAGAAGCCCTTTTAACATTTCCTGCAATGCTGGCTTGGTGGTAATGAATTCCTTTAGCTTATTCTTTTCTGGGAAGCTCTTTATCTCTCCTTCAGTTTTAAATGATAGCATTGCTGGATAAAGCAATCTATTGGGTTGTCAGAAAAGTCATGAAGCATTTTTGCAATAAAAAACATAGAAAAAACACATCATGACTTTTCTGACAACCCAAAATGTTGTAGGCCTTTGTTTTTTATCACTTTGAAAACCTCCTACCACTTCCTTCTGGCATGCAGAGTTTCCATAGAAAAGTCCGCCGATATTCTTATGGGGGTGCCCTTGTAAGTAACTTGCTGCCTGTCCCTTGCTGCTTTTAGGATTCTGTCTTTGTATTTAACTCTTGCCATTTTCACTATAATGTGTCTTGGTGTGGGCCTGTTTGGGCTCATCTTGGTTGGAATTCTCTGCACTTCCTGGGCTTATATGTCAATTTCCTTCTCCAGGTTAGGAAAGTTTTCAGTCATTATTACTTCAAATATGTTCTTGATCCCTTGCTCTCTTTCTTCTCCTTCTGGTATCCCTATGATGTGTGTATTGTTGTGCTTGATGTTATCACCCGGCTCTCTTAAACTATTTTCAATGTTTTTTATCCTTTTTTCTTTTTGTTGTTCCACTTGGGTGATCTCTGCTATGTTGTCTTTGAAGTCACTGATTTGATCCTCTGCTTCATCCAGTCTGCTGGTAATTCCTTCGAGTTTGTTATTTATTTCAGTAATTGTATTCTTTAGTTCAAGCTGGTTGTTTTTCATGATTTCTCAATCCTTCTTTATATTCTCACTAATTTCCTTGAACATTCTAATCATCAGTGTTCTTAGGTTGGTTGTCTCTATTTCCTCTAGTCTCACTGGATTCAGAGGCTTCTTCTGTTCTTTTATTTGGGATGTGTTTCTTTGTTTCCCCATTCTGGTTTACTTTTTGTGCTTACTTTGATATATTAGGTAGATCCCCTAGGTCTCTCAGTCTTTTCTGGGTATATTTATGTGGTATGTGTCCTTTATAATTGAATTGTTCAGTCTCCCTAATTTCCTGTGCGTGTGTACCTGAGGTGTTCCTTGTGTGTCTTCTCCTGTTGAAGTTGAGCTATGATTGCTTTTGGCTTGTCAGTAGGTGGGATTGACTCCCAGGCTGACTAGCTGTGAGGACTGGCTATGTCCACAGTGTATAAGCTGCTGTGTGAGAGTTGACACCTCAGATGAGGTTTGGCCCCTATGGACTCTTGTGCCTGTAGAGATTTCCCTTTGGGTATGACTCTTGTAGGTCAAACACAGAAATGCTCTGGTTTTATCTAAAGTTGGCCTCTGGGTATGATGATTCTTGTGCCTCTTTGGCTGGGTCCTGCTGCAGAGTGATTTTAGAGCAAAACAGATCAACAAGCGCAACCACAAAAGCCACCAAAGGAAACCAGATGCTCTCACATGTCAAAACAACCAACAACCAACACTAAACATGCACAGAAATATCAAACATACAAAAAATAATAATAATATAAGAAACAATATAGCAACACCCTCCCCCCCCAAAAAAAAATAAATAAATAAATTGCAGAAAAATGGAAAGAAAGAGGAAAAGTAGAGCAGGGAAAAGAAGGGAGAGAGAGAGGGGAGAAAACAGGGAAAGAAAAAAAAGTATATATATATAAATATATATATGCACATATATATACATATATAAAAAAACTAAAAAAATAATGAAATAAAAAAAACAGAAACAACCAAAACAAGCAAAGAAAAAAAAAAAACCCCCAAAAACATGAAACACACACACACACACAAAAAAAACAGTGCCTGTCTTGTTTAAAGTCCACCAAGCTATCTGCAGGTTGCCCTCTGCTATATAAAAACTCCTCTGTGTCTTGTGGGTGCAGAGCTGGTCACCTAGTACCTAGACTGACCCTGGCAATGCAGGTCTAGATGAATGGGGTTATAAGGTGTGACTGGTAGTTTTTACAAAGTCAATGCCATTTCTGCTCTCACCTGCCCAGAGGCACGCTGAGTGCCGTGCAGCCAGGAGGCTTGATGTGAGTCTTAGGGCACTCTTTCTGCTGGAGACTGTGGGGTGTGTGAGATTTCTGAGCCTCTGAAAGCCACCTGCCAGAGGTCCTGCGAGTGACTCAGCAGCTGAAGTTGCCCTGCCTCTGAAGCAGTCCTGCATGGAAGGTGGAGGTGGGGTAGGCAGACCCCTCTGCAGCCTCTTCCTCAGTCCAGTGAGTCCCTCAACCCCCTGGGAGAAGAAGCACCTCTGTAATCTGACACTACTCCTCCATTCAAGGATCAGCTTGAGACTCTGGAATGGCAGGGCCTAGGGTTTCTGGAGGGAGTTGGGGGTGGGTTCTTATATATGCAGTTGTTTTTTGCTTTCTGTCGAGAAAAAGAAAAGAAAAAAAAAACCTGTTCCTCCTCAGAGCTGAGGCTTCTGCCTTAGACAATTCAGACGTGCTCTTGCTGTATTCTGGCGGGGGGGGGGGCACGAGGCATGGGGAGCAAGCAGCAGGAACACTCTCTGATCTGCTTTCTGGCGCCCTGTGTCTCTGCAGTTGTGGGTGTGGGCTGTGTCTCCATGCGTCTTGCCTCCCTCTTCCCCCACTCACCTGGCCTGACCACCTTCAAGCAATCGTTGTGTGAGTCTCCTAGCTGTTCTGCTTGATGAGCAGAGGTTCCTCTGATATGATATAGCTGTTCAATTTGCGGCAATTTCCAAGGGAGAGCTCAGGGAACCCTTCTCACTGCTGCCATTTCCAAAAATTGGCCATTATCCATTCTTGATCTGTCCTAAATTGCTTTTTAAGTCTCATACTCAGGCACAGTTCTTAAAATCATATGAAATTAAGCCATGATTAACTACTTGTCCTTATAGAAACAGGTCAAGAATTCCTGTAACTTTATTCATCTGAGTACTTCTTTACGATTTACTACCCATTTGGCACCTATCAAAACATAATTTGTTGGTGATGATGGTAGTTTTTTGTTTGTTTGTTTTAGAGTTTGTTTTTTGTTTTGTTTTTGTACTGTGTCAATATAAATAATTTCTTCCTCTGAGTTACACTTACTGGATGTTACTTCCTCATTCTACCTCTAAGGGTAAATGTTAGATATGGCCCACATTATCTCTTTGTATTTCTCTGCATGCAACATTGAACACAGATACCTGCACATTAAGTTCTCAACGAATAACTTGGATCACAGTGAGTCTGTCAAAAATGATAAAGAGTCTGAGATTTTTACCTTACTTCTAAGTCACCTGCCACAGTTTCATAGATGCTGGCAGAAGGCCAGTGGCCCCTGGGTGGAGACAAAGAACTGTATTGCTCCCACACCAGGCTGCCTGAGATGCACGTTGGCATCAGTTACTTTTGCCTCAAAATCCAAATGGGTCTGAGTCACAGCTGTGGACTCCTGAATTTAGGTTTCCTGCAATCTACTATGGAGGGAGGAAAGCAGTATCTATTTCATCCTGGTCAGGAATCAAATGTGCCCACTGACACAGGGAGACACCATCTCTACTCTCTCAGGCTGCTTACTCTACAAATACCCTTGAAAAGGTAGTGCAGGACAAAGATGTCATTCAATGTCTGGAGATACCACACAGAAACCCCTACCTCCTTCACCTGCCCCCCACCTCCCACCAACAGAATCATCTACTGGAAAATAGTACCTATTACTTATATTGCATAAAATGGCATTTTGAATATCTTTTATATTGAAAATGTAGGTATGTTTTCCCTTAATACAGTTTTTTCTATAGATTTCATCCCCAAATATTTAAACATTGGGTCAAAATTAATTAAGTATCATTGAATCTGGCACCCTATCCTACTTTGAAAGCACATTGTACATCACATACTATTAATCTCCATGGAGATAGTTGAGCTGCCAATCGCATCAGAGAGAGAGAGAGAGAGAGAGAGAGAGAGAGAGAGAGAGAGAAATAGTGAACTGTGTGGAAAAAATTGGAGCACTTGGGAGTACACAAAAATTCAGCTCAATTGACTTGTACACTCCTAGCAATACTGAGTGGAAATAGAAGTTGATATATCAGTAATATATTTCAGTCCAGTATGCAAAAGTTAAATTTCCTTTTCAGCAGTATAAATCAGAGAACCAATTCCTCCTTTTTCTTTATTTCCTCCAAGCCAGCCCTCTAAATTCTACTTGGATATTTAAATCATGTGAAAGTCTAAGTGCCTAAATATTTCATTTCCTTTCCAATCCCTAAGGTTCATCAATTTTAAAGATGGATTATAAATCTATATCACGTTGTTCCTGGGAGATATGGTGACCAAAATAGCTTACTCGAGCTGTACACCCAATTTCTTTCTTTTTCTGTATTAAATTTTATAACCAGTGTATCCCAAAGAGATAAAAGAAATATGGCACTTGTAGTGAATGGTTGGAGAAGTAAGCTACTTTGAATACATGGTTGATAGGTAACTATTAGGAATGAAGTAAAATAGCATTGAAAAGCACATTTCTAAAAATGCCGAAACATGAGAAATATTTATATACATGCAAATTCTGTGTATGGTTGCCAGCAGTTTGAATTTGAGTTTCCATTTATTTCAAATATGGACTTATATAGAAAACATCAACAAACTTCATGATTCTAGAGGAATTTGTATGTGAAGTGGGATAATAAAATGAATAGACATTTAAATAAAAGATAATCTGACTGTATGGCATAATTTTATTTATTACCGTATTTTGTCTTTATGTCAGTTTTATTTGATCTGAAAGGAAATTATGAAAACCGTCATTTTGTGGATATTAAAATGAATCCAGAGAGTTTATGTGTTTTTCTCAAGGTTATAGAGTAATTCAGTAATAGTGTTTTTACTAGAGCTCAGCATTTCTTGGCCAGGGTTATTTTCACGATGTTATAAATTCACTTTCATTAGAAATATCTATAATAAATATCCAATATGTGTCTGTCACTGTGTAAGGAATTTTGCTCAGGGTATGTCATTTCATTTTCATAGCATCACTATCAGAAAGGGTAAATTATTATTTTTATTATATTCAATACATAGTCGTTTGCCAAGGTCACAGAAAGATGAAAAGCTTGGTCCCATCCTCAAACCTAGGTATTCGGAAACCAGGAATCTTAACTGAAATTCAACCCTAGAAATCAAGTAGGTGTAGCAACATTCCAATCACACATCCATATCACACAGTAGAGATTTTGAAAGACTCCTCTGTCAACAATAAAACATATTTTTAAAATTCCATGAACCACTTAAACTTATTAAAAAATGTAAATTTAAGTATACTTTATTAGCCAATGATTAAACCTTACAGGAAAATTTCAACAGAAAACCCTGTTTGATAAACTATTTCTGTAAAGTATGTGAATAAAGTCACATAAAACAAAGCAAGGTATCTCTTTCAAAAGTCATTTTGAAATATATTAGCAGATGAAATATTTTCATTTCAAGTATAGAGAGTTAAAATTACATTCACTTTGTATGACATTCAGTGCTCATTTGATCTGAGTGATGATTCAGAGGCAGGAGATAAGCCTAGGTTCTGTTTATTATTTTCTGCAAATTTCGTATTCCTCTCTGATGCTCTGGAAACAAAACAATTATTATCCGTCTCCCACGGGGAAAGGCAAGCTGTATATAAAACTGTAGCCAGTCAGCACCGTTTCTACAGAAGTGTTTTAAAAGGAGCGGAGATTCCTTGCAATTTCGTCAAGGAAAGAAAAATAATTACAATGCATTCAAGTTGAAAATCCTTGAAATCTGTCCCACTTACAAATCTAGTAGATCTCAAAATCACATTTTAAAACAGTGGGAATTCAGAGAAAGTCTGACATTTTGCTAAAAATAATGACAGAAAGGTTCTTTGTGTTGGCTTTGCCTTTTCAAAAATAGATAAGACATAACATAGTATTTACAAAGGGCTGCATCAAGGATACTAAGAAATTAGATCAAATTTAAGGTTACAGAAAAATAAGCTTTTCTACTTTTCCATTTAAATCCTCAAATTTGGCTTACTGAAACAATTACCATTACTTGATCTCTTTGTTAACATATTTGTTGTTTAGTAACAATATTTAGCTTTCATGTGTTTATATGTTTTTCATTTGTTTGTTTGTTTGTTTGTTTTCTGGTAATTGATTTCTAGTTTCATACCATTGTGGCTGGATAAGATGCTTGGTATGATTTCAATCTTCTTAGATTTATTGAGACTTGTTTTGTGGCCTAACATGTGGTCTATCTTGGACAATGTTCCATGTTGAAAACAATGTGTATTCTACTGCTTTGGGTGAAATACTCTAAAATATCAATGAAATCCATCTGATCTAGTGTGTTTTCTGGTTGATTGTCTGGTAGATGTGTCCATTGATGTCAATGGGATGTTAAAGTCCCCTATTATGACTGTGCTATTGTCTGTCTCTTTATGTCCATTAATATTTACTTTATGTATTTAGATACTGCTATGTTAGATGTATAAATGTTTACATGGATTATATCCTCTTGTTGGACTCATCCCTTTATCACTATGAAATGTCCTTTTGTATTTTATTATAGGCTTTATTTAAAAGTCATTTTGTCTGGTATAAGTATTGCTACCCCAGCTTTATATTTTGTTTCCATTAGCATGAAATATCTTATTCCATCCTTTCATTTTTCAGTCTGTTAATGTCTTTTGATCTGAAGAGTCCTTTGTAGACAGCCTATTGTATGGGTGTTGTTTTCTTATCCATTCAGCTATCCAAAGTCTTTTTATTTGTAGCATTTAATTCATTTACATGTAAAATTATTATTGGTAGGTATGTAGTTATTGTCATTTCATTATTCATAATTATGTCATTCCCCCTCACTCACACACTCCCGGCTTATTCTTCATTTTTGTTTTTTTTTTTTAATTGAAAATTGAATTTTCAACCTTTATTTTAAGTATAAGGATTATCTATAAATAGCACACAAGTATTTAAATAAAGTCCCTGATGTAAATATATACATACACAGGATCTAGCACTAGTCAATGGAAAATACTGTTTTAAATTTTCAAATATTGACATCACAAGAATAGTTCTAAGTGTTTTTCCAGCTACTCTCAAATGTGCAGGGCATTTAGAGTATTGGCAGGACACTTAACCACTCCTGCTTTTAAAAGAACTAAATGTTGTAATTTACTTAAGCACATAAATGACTGTCTGAATCCAGATTGTCTTTTATTTCCAGGATTCAACCCACACAAAATTTTAGTTTCTTTCCAAGACCTTCTACTTAGAAAGAGTGGGACCAGTTATTGATTGTAATTATTATTATTGTTATTTTTAGGACTTCAAGTTTACAAAAGTCCAGCAGCCTGAACAACCTGAAGAAAGAGTCATTAGATGGGGTTGGTTCTGTGTTTTTTTCTCGCTGTTACCCTGTGAAGAAAATATTTAAGGATCTTCATCTTTTTCCATTTTGCAAATAAAGCTCTTGAGAAGAGCTTGTGGTTTCTTTAGTGGAAAATTACTAGATACCACAGTTAAGGATAAATATCAAGAAGTATGATATGGAGGACTGAAAATACTACGTAAAACCAAAAATAAAGACTTCACAAAAATATTGTCAGAAATAAATGAAGCTGAGATTTTGTAGCTTGGAAATATATGTAAATTAATTTTGATTTATGGAATTCATGTGACAAATTCTGAATATATAAGGGATGCCTATAGCAACCTTAAATGTCATTGTTTTGAACAGGAAAAGGAGTCTATTCAGAAGTCTTCAGAGGTAATTTTTATATCCAGATTACAATGTAAAAATGTTTTAGACTTCTAATACATGAGATCCTTCCAAGTGAGCCAAAACTCTGAGAAACGTGCTAAATGAAAGAAGCCAGACACAAAAGATCATATATGGTATAATTCCATTGACGTGAAATATCCAAAATAGATAAATTCACAAGAGACAGATTTAGATCGCTGGCTGCCAGGGGTGGAGGACAGTGGAAATGGGAAAAACTGCTTAATGGTTAAGGGGCTTTTTTTAGAATGATGGATGTGTTTTGGAACTAGATACAGGTAACTGTTGCATAATATTGTGGATATACTAAATGCCACTGAATTGTTCACTTTAGAAGAGTTACTTTTTTTTTAATGGAATTGTTTTTTATTCTTTTATTTTCCTTTACTATGAATTTGATAAAACTAAAATCTTCACTTTTAATCTTTCTGTAGGTGTCTCCCTTTAAAATAGATACTAAGATGATTCGTTGTTTTGTATCTTTATTAAAATTGATTTTTCATCTGTCACAAATCTCATCATAGTTCTAAAGATCCTTGAGAGGAAATATTTATTGGAAATTTTAAGTACCGGCTTATTCTTCTTAAAGAAGTGTCTTTAACATTGCTTGTAATACTGGTTTGGTGGTGATTAACTCCTTTAGTTTTGTTTTTTTTTCTTGTCTGAGAAGCTCTTAAACCCTCCTCCAATTTTTAATGATAGCTTGCTGGGTACAGTAATCTTGGTTTCAGTTTCAAACTTTTCATCACTTTGACTATTTCCTGTCAATCCCTTCTGGACTGCAAAATTTCTTTTGAAAAATCAGCGGACAGTCTTATGGGAGTTCCCATGTAGGTAACTGTCTTTCTCTTGCTGCTTTTAGAATTCTCTTTGTTTCTAACATTTGACATTTTAATTATGTTGTGCTTTGGTATGGGCTTCTTTGGATTCATCTTGTTTGGGACTCTCTGCACTTACTGAACTTGTATGTCTATTTCCTTTGCCAGGTTAGGGAAATTTGTAGTCATTATGTCTTCAAATTGGTTCTCAACCTCTTGCTTTCTCTCTTCTCCTTCTGGTACTCCTATGACATGAAATGTTGTTACAATTCATGTTGTCCCAGAGGTTCCTTAAAATATCCTCATTTTTTTTTCTTTAATTCTTTTTGCTATTCTGCTACCTTGTCTTCTAAATCACTGATTTGATCCTCTGCTTTATCTTTTCTGTTGATCATTCCTCCTAGTATAGTCTTTATTTCAGTTATTGTGTTCCTTGTTTCTGACTGGTTCTTTATTATGGGTTCTATGTCCTTTTTTTTTAATGCTTGCTTTCTCTTTGTTGAAATTCACACTAATTTCCTTTAACATCCTTATAACTAGTGTTTTGGACTCTGTATCTGGTTGATTTCTTGACCCTGTTTCATTTAGTTCTTTTTCTGGAGTTTTTTCCTGTTCTTGCATTTGGGACTTTTTTTGTTTGTTTGTTTTCTTAGTTTGGCTGCCTCTCTGTGTTTGTTTCTGTGTATGTAGGTGGATCTGCCATGTCTCCCAGTCCTGGCAGGGTGACCTTATGTAGTAGGTGTCCTGTAGGGCCTTGGTGCAGTCTCCCTAGTCACCTGAGCCAGGTGCTCCAGGAGTGTCCCAAGTGTGTGTTGTGTGTGCCCTCCTGTTGTAGTTGAGCCTTGATTGCTGCTGCTATGTCAATATGAGGTATTGACCCTCAGGCTGACTAGCTGTGAGGATTAGTCATGACTACAGCATACGAGCTACAGTACAGTGGCTGACCCCACAGAGTGGGATTTGCCCCAGTTCTGATGCCTGCCAAGGCCACCCTTTGGATGTGCTGCTTACGAGGCTAATTGGGTAGTGTTCTGTCGTGATTTGAAGGTGACCACTGGGTATGCTGGTTCTGGGGCCTCTTGGGAAGGGCTCCTGTGCAGGATAAGGTCAGCTCCTGCCTGTGACAGGTCTGGAGCTACCTTCCAGGAGCTACAAAACAATCCACAGTTGGTTCCTACTTATGATTCACCTGAAAGGAAGTTGGAGAGTCCATACTGGGAACCGAGACTGGATATTACCATT
Source organism: Aselliscus stoliczkanus (assembly GCA_033961575.1). Classification (NCBI taxonomy): domain Eukaryota; kingdom Metazoa; phylum Chordata; class Mammalia; order Chiroptera; family Hipposideridae; genus Aselliscus; species Aselliscus stoliczkanus. Next base: position 124,378,439 of record CM066727.1, read on the forward strand.
ACAAAACCGGGGGCAGTGCAGCAAAAGGCCCAGGGCACCCTAAGACCTGCTGCCTCCTATTAGTTGTCCATATTGCTCAGCCACTGAAAGAGCCTTGGGAGGTATGGGACATAAGTGGGACTGGCCTCAGAGAGTCACCCGCATGGGGCTAGTTGTGTTCAATGGGTTAAAGGAGATTCAGGTTTTACACCAGTCCTGAGCCTTGGGCCATTCTGCAAAAGTATTAGAGCACACCCAGGCCAGCTGCCACTCAATTGGGGTCCACAGACCTTAGAGATTTTTTTTTTAAGAAAGAATGCAGTGCTGTCTTTTTATTGCCAAAACCAGCTGCCGGCCAGCCATGAAAAAGCCTCTGGTGTTGCTCAAGTTGGGTGGGGCAGAGTACCAGAAAGTCACCAGAGTTGAGGAGTGGAGTTCAGCAGACCAATGAATTCATATTTGTCCATTTGGGGGATGACTCAACACAGAAAGATGGGAGTAGAACTCAACACAGGGACAATGATGGTTTCCCTTCAGCCCTTGAGCCAAAGTCACACAACTCAGTCTCTCCTCACATGTCTCTGGCTTCTCCTGAGCAGCAGTCCCTCCTCTGGAGCCCACAATGAGTGCCTGGGATGAGAAAGTCTGTGCATGGGTCCTTTAAGAGGTCACCCTGGTTTCTACAATAGTTGCCTTTCATCTCACTCAAGCAGACAAAATCCCCTCTGTTTTCCACAGTCAGATGTTGTGGGGGCTCCTCTTCTGGTCACCAGTACTCTGGGATGGGGAGGCCCATGAGGGGCTGGGGTCCCTCATGTTTCAGGAGCAACCTCTGCAGCCAAAATATCCCTCCCAATTCTTGGCCACCACATGTGGATGTAGGGCCAGCTCATGTTATAACTCCATTCCTTCTACCCATCTCAAGGTGACTTCTTTGTATCTTTAGTTATAGGACTTCTGTTCCTTTAGTCTTCAGATGGTTTTCTAGGTTGATTGTTCCATAGTTTAGTTGCAGTTTTAATGTGGTCAAGGGAGGAGGCAAGCACAGCATTTACATACTCTGCCATCTTTTTCAGAACTGCTCTATTTTTCTTGATTTTAAATATTACTACTTTGTTTTAGACATTTTGAGTTTTTTTTTTTTTAGCATAAATGAACTATTAAACTATTACATAGTTGTGGAAAACCCATAAAAAACGCTTACATACTCACACACCTAGACAGAAATAGCCAATTTGTATGTACCAGTGATCCTTCAGTATAGTGAGTAGAACGATGGAATTAAAATTTATTTTCACGTATAAGAGGTGAGCACTAGACAATGTCTATATTGCCTGTGGACTCTTCTATAATGAAACCATCTGTTACAAAGAACAAGAAGCTGAGTCAAAAGGCCTAGCTTATCGTTAATATAGTTATCCAGAGTGTGTTGCAAAATGCATCTGAATGGAGATCATAGTGGTCAAGTAGCACTATGATATTCTTGACATAAGGAATTGGACGATTTCTAGAAATATGACATAATCATATTTGATAGCAACTATAATTTGTATCTCAAAAATCTAAACAATATTGAGTTAATGTAATTGATTCTAGAAATTGGTTATTTGGTTGTGATATTCAAGTAGAAAAAAACAGAGATTTAAATAGGGATATATCTAAAATCAAAATACAATGGTTTATAAATATATGCTATTGTGTGAACTTTTCTAGAAAGGCTGCCATGATCCAAGACTTTGGAATTAATATTTCATAAAAATAATCATAATCATTCTCTGTGGTCTTAGAAAAGCCATCCATGATAATATTAAACTATTTGTTTCCTTTTCAATTTCAACCATTTTTTGTGTTTCTTCTTTTGTGTGAAAATGAACATCAAGACAATTTGAAATAATTATAAATCCACATTTCTATATTGATGTATTGTCCTATAATACATTTAAATTGTTTGTTACATTCTATAAATTTTAACTCTGGTAACTAATTTGGCAGTTGTTTTAATTATCTTGATTCTCTCTGTTTCAGCTCCTGGTTTACATGTTCTTACTCTTTTTCCTAGTCTTGGATTCTATATATTGCCTCAGCATCTGTTAGAAGAATGTTTCTCTTGGTAACTTTTTGACTTCTTGATAATTAGCTTTCCAAGAGAGTAACCATCTAGCTGAGTCCAGGTCAAATATTACAGAATAATGAGCAAATAAATTCTTGTTATTTTAAGCCCCCTATTTTTAACATGGTTTGTTCTACAGAACTAAATAACTTACATGCCCCATCTCAAAATATTTAAATTCAGTTTGTCTGGCACAAATATTTTTAAAGCTCTTCAGATGAGTCTGATGTGAAGTTGGTGATGAGAATAATAGCCTTAGAAAATAGAGATGCCAGAATATCTACCCATAGAAATACTAAATTAAAATATTTGAGGAGACTTCTGGTAAAATGGCGGAATAGACAGACGCTGTGCTAACTACCTCCCAGGATCACACCAAAATTACAAACAAATTATACGGCATTCAACCCTGGAGGTCCCCAGAACACTAGATGAACAGAACCACTAAACGAAGAACTTAAAGAGGAGGCCAAGTCAAGTCTGGTAGGACGGGTGGAGACGAGAGAGGCCGAACCCCATGAGGGAGGCCCCAACCGGGGGGAAGGTTCTCCGGTTGGGGGAGAGACCCTCCAGCCGCACACCCAGCTCACCAGCCCAGAGTTCCTTTGCCGGGAAAAGAAGTTCCAAGATAGCTGACTGTAAATTAGTAAGGACTCTCTTTGCTCAGCTCGGTGAAGCTGAGAGCGGCTGGAGAATTAGTGGGGCCGGCGCCCGGGCTTGCTCGCCAGTGAGCACTTACCTGGTTCCTGGTGGAGGGAGTGGCTGTGTGAGCCGGGCCCAGGAGCCTGCGGGGACGGACTGAACTGAGCACCTTTGGTGCAAAGGCTGGAGGTTTTTGGACTGTTGTTCCCGTGGTGTGGAGCCTGCATGTGAGTGGTGTAGGGAGGGCGCCATTTTGTCAGGGTTGGGCCCTCCCAGAGAGGATCAGGTCCGAGACCTCATTGGTCTGGTGGAATTGGAGCAGAAGTGCGTGTGTGCACACGTGCACATGCGGCCTTGGATGCCCACCCTCTGCCGGATTAATACTGCATTGCCAGGGAAACACTGAGCGGGTGCCCTCCGGCTCCAACAGGCTGCTCACTGAGACGCGGGACTGCGCAAGCCGCCTCGGGTCCCCGCTCTACGCACTGCGCTTGCAGAGTTGCCAGGCTGGTGATTGGTTGTCGGGCTGCTCGGCCTGATCTACGAGCGGCTGATTGGGACAGGCTGAGACTGGGAGTTTTCCTGGGAGAGTTGGGCCATGAGCTGTGTGCCTGCATGATCCAGCCAGGGCTCTCCTGGTGATCTATCTAATACATCAAAGCAATCCCAGAGTGACAGCCAAATGGGGAAACAAAGAAACATGTCACAAGTGAAACATCAGAAGAAACCTCTAGAAATGGAACTAAATGAAACACAGGGATCCAACCTTTCAGAGACAGAGTTTAGAACACTGATGATAAGAATGTTTAATGAACTTAGTGAGGACATAAGGAAGGATAGAGAAATCATAAAAAACCACCAGTTAGAACTAAAGAATACAATAACTGAAATGAAGAACACACTCGTAGGAATCACCAATAGAGTAGATGAAGCAGAGGAGCAGATCAGCGATTTGGAAGACAAAATAGCAGAAATCACCCAGTTGGCACAGCAAAAAGACCAAAGAATAAAAAACAATGAAAATAGTTTAAGAGCCCTATGGGATCAGATGAATCGCAACCACCCTTGACTCATAGGAATACCAGAAGGAGAAGAGAAGAAGCAAGGGGTCGAGAATGTATTTGAAAAAATAATGACTGAAAACTTCCCTACCCTGGTGAAGGAAACCAACATACATGCCCAGAAAGTGTAGAGGGTTCCAAACAAGCTGAACCCAAACAGGTCCACACCAGGACACCTCATAGTTAAAATGGCAAAGGTTAAAGACAGAGACAGAATCCTAGAGGCAGCAAGAGAAAGACAGCAGGTTACATACAAAGGAACTCCTGTTAGACTAACAGCTGACTTGTCTACAGAAACTCTGCAGGCCAGAAGGGAGTGGCAGGAGATATTCAGAGTGACACAAAATAAAGGCCTACAACCAAGATTGCTCTACCCAGCACGGCTATCACTTAAAATTGAAGGAGAAATAAAGAGCTTCTCAGAAAAGAATAAGCTTAAGGAATTCATTACCACCAAGCCAGCACTGCAAGAAATGTTAAAAGGGCTTTTTTAAACAAAAGAAAGGAAGACCAGGGATACAAATAACAAAATGGCAATACATATGCATCTATCAATAATCATTTTAAATGTATATGGACTAAATGCTCCAATCAAAAGACAGAGAGTGGCTGAGTGGATAAGAAACCAGGACACATGTATATTCTGTTTACAGATGGAATAGTATATTTCATGCAAATGGAAATGAGAAAAAAAAAGCTGGAGTACCAATACTTATTTTTGACAAAATAGACTTTAAAATGATTACAATAAAAGACAAAGAAGGGCACTATAATCCTAATAAACATCTATGCACCCAACATAGGAACTCCTAATTACATATAACAGATTTTGACAGACATAAAGATAGAGATCAACAGTAACTCTATCATAGTAGGGGAATTCAACACCCCATTGTCACCAGTGGACAGACCCTTTAGACAGAAAATCAACACAGAAAGAGGGGCCTTAAACGACACTTTAGACCAGCTGGACTACATTGATATTTTTGGAGCATTTCACCCTGAAAAAACAGAATATACATTCTTCTCAAGTACACATGGGACATTTTCTAAGATAGACCACGTTAGGCCACAAAACAAGTCTCAGTAAATTTAAGAAGATTAAAGTCATATCAAGCAGATATAAAGGAAAAACTGATGGTTGCTGGCTGGGAGGGAGTGGGGATGAGGGAGAGGGGGAATGTTTTGGACAGCGTAGGTGGGACTACAATATTGCCGCAGGGATATGGGTGCAGTTCTGGGAATGTAATTGATAATGTTGTGAAGAGACTTACGTTAAGTGAAATAAGTCAGTCAGAGAAAGACAAGCACCATATCATCTCACTTATATGTGGAATCTGAAAAACTGAATGAACGATCAAAGTAAACAGACTCACAGATATAGAGGAAAATCTGAGGATTGCTAGTTGGGAGGGGGTGGGGATAAAGGGGAAGGGGAAGGGATTAGATAGCGTAAATAGACAACTACAATATTACCACAGGGATATGAAACAGTTCGGGGAATATAATAATGTTGTAAAACTTTTGTGGCATGTCAGATGGTCGCATGTGTTGTTGGGGAGAGCACTTCATGGATGGAGTGGAGGCTTGGTCGCTGCACTGTGCATCTGAAGCTGATGTTGTATGGTATTGTATGCCGAACTGTGGTTGAATGTGTGGAGAGTCACAGGATGTGGAGTGGCGTGTGGAGGAGAGTCAGAGGAATTGTAGTAGATATGTACGATGGGGGCGGGGAGTGGGGTGGCGGGCTGGGGGAGGGGGGTTGTCACCTTGTGGGGTGGGGAGTATAACTATTGCATTGTGTTGTATACCTGAAACTAATAAAAAGAAAAAAAAGGAAAAACAAAATATTTGAGGGGTTGGCTGAGTGGCACGGTGGTTAAGAGTTGGCTTGGGACTCCAGCGGCCCCGGTTCGGGTCCCACATATGAGAGCCAGTGACACTGCCCTCAAAAAAAAAAAAAAAATTTGAACAAGCTATTTATTTATTTATTTATTTATTTATTTATTTATTACTAAGAAGTACACTGTTCAATATATAGTAAATGGCTTTGGGACTTTACTCTGAACAAAAGCCTTATATTAAATATGCATTTTTTAAATATAAATTGTTAGTGGTATGTAAACAATTTTAAAATATGTGTTATTACTGGGCCGGCCAAGTGGCGCGGTGGTTAAGCGCTGGCTTGGGAAGCCAGAGGCCTTGGTTTGGTCCCACATATGAGGGCCAGTGACACTGCCCTCAAAAAAAAACAAAAAAAATATGTGTTAGTGAGTTTATTAAGAAAAAATTTGGTCACACTAAGTTGCATTGCTTATTTGATGTTTTTTGTTAAATTATGAGTAACAATTTTAAGTTACTAGGTTTTGTTAAATTATTAAATATGAAAAAAATTTAATTATTAGATATGGTAATTGGTAATAGTTTGTTAAATTATTAGGAGATTTTTGGACGACAAGTTTGTCTTTCTTTAATAAAAAACTTTTCTAGAGTCTCTTAGTTTATCCCAGTGGACAATATAAAGAAGTTGCAAAATATTATCCATCTATTTTTCTTTTGCCACTAGTCTGCAAACTCAATTACAAAAGGTATTTTATTTTGTTCACAAAGTTCACCTAGCTAATAGTTGCTGGCACACAGTTGGCCCTCAGCAACTATTTATTGAATGAATAACAAACTGATTCAGTTTTAATTATCAACAAGGAGTTATTACTTTCTCGAACACTTTGATTAGGCTTTCTGTGAAAGTCTTATTCTTCTAAGACTCTAATAAGTCGGTTTGGTCACTCTGGCTAGTACAAATATATCTGTTATCTTGTATCCATTTGAAGCAAAATAAACCTTTGAGAATATTATATTATTTTAATATAAGCATTATCAAGTATTTCATAATTAGTTGTACAAGTGATACCTAATAACCTGAGTAATTAATGATGCTACTGTGAGACATGTTTCTTTACATGTGTAATCAGTAGTAGCTTCCATAAATGTTAGTGATTATTGCTTTGCTTTTTTTTGCATATTTTTTCACTCCTTTTAATCTCTGTTACTAAGGTATATAGTATTGGGTTTTTGGAAAAGACATGACGTATTTTTTCTGTTTTTCATTGCAAAAATCCGTCATGACTTTTCCGACAATCCAATATTATCATAATAAGATGTCCTCCTGACTGCTAAGTCTTACTAACTAGTCATAGTATTTTTCTTATAGAGCTCATAAAGGTCTTAGAAAAACTATTGTGTTTCATGTTTGGGTATCTGTTTCTTCATGAGCTGGTGGAGGATGGGTTGGCAAATGCAGTGAGACTAAGAGAATGATGTCTTTTGTCTATAGTATCTAATTTCAGATAATTAGTAGTTTGAGAAATTCAACATAGAATGTGTGTTCATTTCCAAAAGAGAGGTACTTATAATACCAATTCTCAGACTATACAAAATAGTGAAACAGCTGTGTGCATTGACTTATTTAGCTGTGCTTACCACAGCATAGGTATATCTGCCTAGAACATCATTTAGTACATACAGTATCTGACTCTCCTGCCACACTGTGAGCTTCTCAGTTATAGACAATCCTCATTTTTCTTTTTCTCACCATCAAGAAGAGGAGTGCTTAATCTGTAGTAGCCATTATGTTAAACTTTATTGACATTAATTAAATTTGTTTGCCATGTTCTTATAAATTATTTATACTTTCTAAAATTTGCCATGGTAATTTTGAAAAAGGATTTGGGGATTTTCTCTTTTAGAATTACTTTGTAAAATATTTTGTTATCCTAAATATGGGTTATTTTTAATTTTACCCTTTATGGTTTTTCTGTGTTTTCTTTCTTTCTTCTTCTTTTTTTTTTTTTTTTTTTTTTTTTTTTTTTTAGTAATAGGTAGGTATGAATTACTTTTGTAATTCCAATGCAAGTTTAAGGAGAATCTGGAAATAATTCTTATTACTTCATTGTCTTACTTAATATTTGTTCCTAAAAAGCATTACACAGCAAATGTTTACTGAGTGACTGATGTATGTAAGGCACTGTATTAGATTAGGTACTTTGAAAAATACCCAAATAAACGTAACATATACACTCTCTGGAAGAACTTCTGCAGGCCTGGGTGGTCAGATAGTCTGGAACTCATCTAAAGGATATTTGTGTGAGTGTGTGTGGAGGATGGTGACTGAGGGGTGCAGTAGAAGGGAGAATAGAAGGGCTGTTCAGACCTTTGTTATGATTTTTCTTGTAATAGAAAGTGTGACCCCATCATGAACTTCTGTTACACTTCTTACATTATTTGACATGTCTCTGAAAAAGTCCTTTCCTATCATAAAATAGTGCTTTCATATTATAAAATAAATAGAAAAAAAATCCATTATGGTTTTTAGGCAAAAGGATTTTAGCAAGAGATATGTAGATATTGCTAATCTTAAGAAATAGTGAATATCTCAGCATACTTTGCTTAAGAACAATACGTAATAGTCACATTCTGCTTATCCTATCTGTTGTCCATGAGCGGTAAAAACATGTGTGATAATCAGGATTATCAGGTTCCAGGTTGAGGAATTTTTTTACTCTTTCCCATAATGCCAAGAACTATAAAACAAACCAGGCTGAAAAAAAAAATGTGCTTAATTAGAACTAATGTAGTGGGCAGTTAAGTCTGTAATATTTTTTTTTAAATTTATTATTATTGATGGGCTATCCAGGACAGCCTGAAATACATAATAAGAATGGGGAAGGCACCCATGAACCAATGAGTGTTATGAGCAAGGATGAAATTGAGTAAATGATTTAAATAATTGAAAGACCTGACAAAATTATGATTTCAGGCTTAATAATTTGAATTAACAGCAGAAGAAAATAATTTTGAGAGGTGGGTCATAATTAAAAGGCACCAAAGAGGAGGGTTACCTACATGTAGTCTGGATATTTGACTCTGAGAATTTAGAAAAGGCAATACAGGACAAATTAAGCTGATGTGATAAAGTAAGAATCATTTCAGATTAAGAGAGTTAATTCTTACATCATGCCTGGCTTTAAAGCTAGCTGCCTATAAAATCGTGCACCAGTTTAAAGAGCACATCTGTGAAACTTTTCTGAGAGTAGACTCTGAATCAGTCCCTGTCCTCTGTCCAGGAAGTTTATTTACCATGTTCAGTGATACAGCTCCTTCTTCAGAAAAGTATCATATATTTGTGTGCATAGTAGATCAGTGTGAAGTATTTCACTGTTTTTTTTTTAATCTGAAGAGAAACAATCCTTTTTTTCCTGTCCTTCTTAAATATATTTTCTTCCATGTTAAATATGTAAAGGCAACAGGAATTGAAGCACAACAAACTGAGAAGTTACCTCAAAATTCCATTCTATAATACATTGTTGTTTCAATAGAAATAGGGATTTCCCTGAATCTGGAGACCTCTATAGTTTTATTTTTGTTTTGTTTTTTCCCTTTTGGTTCCTTTACTAGCTTTAAAAATTATATAGATAGATATAGGTATAAATATATAGTTATAGATATAGATATGTAAAAGTAATTTTGATATTTAAAAGCATTTCTGTTGATGAATCTTTTTTTTCATTTCACTTCTTTCGTCTTCAGCATTCGGAATGAAATAATTTTTAATTTTTATTACACAGAACAATGGGTCAATTGCATAATTATATATCATTCTCTATTTTAGTATAAAAGTTAACATACGAGTGTATTGTCGAATCACATTGCTCTTCAGCTTTGTTTAACATTAAATTGCATAAAATGTGATTTATATATGTAAAATTTTATGGTACACTTTAAAAATTAAAAAAGTAACTTTCAAATTCTAAACATATTCTATTATCAATAGTCACTTAATCTTTTTTCTTATTCATTATATTCAATTGTTTTCAACTGTTAGCAATAATTCTTAAAAAATAAAGTAAGATATTTAAATGAATGAGAAATAATACCCATAAAGTAGGAGACTGAACACCTACAGCTTTAGGCCAATGGTAATCACACATTGTGCAAACACTGTATGAGTGTCCAGTTGCTGCTATAACAGATTATCATAAGCTTAGTGGCTTAAAACAACACAAATTTTGTCTTATGCCCTACAAGTCAGAAGTCTTAACTGAGTAAAATGGGACCAATTCCAGGTTTTGGCAGTCTGCATTCCTTATGCAGGCTCTAGAGGTCAATCCATTTCCTACTCTTTTTCAGTTTCCAGAGGTTCCCTCCTCTTGGCTCATGGCCCTCTTCCAGCAATTATATCATCCCAGCCTCTGCTTCAGTTGTCACATCTCCTTCTCTGATACTGATCTCGGCTTCCTCTTCTAGGAACCCTTGTGATTACATTGAGCCCACCTGGATAATCCAATATAATCTTTCTATCTCAAGATCTTTTATTTTAATCACATCTAAAAGCCCCTTTTACTCTGTAAGGTATTAAATATATTCACAAGTTCTAAGGATTAGGATGGGGACATTTTGGGGGCTTGTTATGTTGTCTAACACAGCTACTAAATAAGTGGTGATAGTAACCAAATAGCTTCTAGGCTCAGGATTTGCAAAACTCATTTCAGGGTCTTAACTGTTGACTTCACCTCATCTTAATAACCTCTGATGAGTGGCCAGTAACCTAGACAAGTCTTGTACTACTAATTCTGTTTGTCCCTGGCTTCTTATTTTTGGGGAGCTCTGATGGCAAAGCTGACAGAAAGACACCGACACAGTTACAAAGCAGTGAATCTGCATGTAAATGTCACAATAAAAACATAAGGCATAGTTATGAGTCTATTAATGTTGTAGCCCAAAGAGAGTCCAGAGGAGACAAGAGAGACCTCGGTGTCCACGTGGTCACTGGTTTATTAAGTGTGCCTCTGGTCTTTCTCTGCCTAATATCTCATAGCATGAATTTGATTCTATACATGTATCTCTGGCCCCATTGATTATCATCCTAGTGCAGAAATCCAAACACCTTTGGCAGATTTCTATAAATAAACTGCCCTCACATGGGAGGGGCAATTATGAGTCCATGCTGGCCCTGAGAATTGTTTCCCACCATCACTTTAGTCTCAGAACATGTCCCTGCTGCCCTATAGATGCCACTGCACCTGACTCCTCCTTAGAGAGAGAAACCTACCACTGACAGTGAAGGACAGATGGCAAGAGCTTTTCATCATCCATTTGCAAGATAACATTCTGAATAAAAAGTAAAACAACAAACAAACACAACTTTTTAAAGTTATTGTTGCTTTTTCAAAAAGTCCATGCATGCAGAGGAAGCCCTGCAAATCTGCAAAGAGATAAGAGCTCAACTCTTACAAAGATATGGAGTGCAAATACCTTCTCCTGGAACAATTAAAGGGACCATCTTAATTAACAATTTCATGGGGTATGTCTATGGGAAGATAAAGTTGAGGATGACTAAAGGCTGTACAATATGGGCAAGGGGAGTTTTCATTAAAATGAAGAGTACAAAATGCTTTTGAAATTTTACGAAAAAATATGATCTTATCAAATATTGATAGAGGAGTCTCAAAAGGAGTCTCCATGTAAACTTTAATTTTAAAAAAATACAAAAAAAAGGAGTCTAGAGAAAATGAGGTACTGTGAAGCTTAAACTCCATTAACTTGACTATAAATTTACTCCTTGATAATAATCTCTCATTACATAGAGTTAGCCCATTACTTGCTCAGTATTTAATAGAAATTAATAAATGTTTACCAAATGCCTTCTATTATCTTCCTTATTTTCCCTTTCTCTAGAGAATCCATTCATTATATCCTCATTGCTCCACTGCCAGAGAGTGATGTTCCTTTATATTGTTACCAGCAGCCAAAACAGACTCTTCCCTGCTCTTATCCCCCAAAATATTAGCTGAGATAATTGGTAACTCCTCACCCAGAGAAATAAGCAAAAGCTTAATTTCCTTAGGCACTAAAATAGCCAGTGTTCACTGACACTGAAGGTAAGTATCAGCATCCCTTCCCTAGCAACTGCCTACTAGGTACAATTTTATGCTGACCTTAGAGGTACAGTTACTGACAAGGAAGCCTTTCAATTTCTGGGTTTCTTGGATGATTGCTTTCTCTGCCCCTTCACCAGATTGCTCAAGAATCAGCGATTAATGAAGATCATGTGAGGATTAACGGGACATTAATACTTGAATTTAAAATGTTTTGAAACAACCAATTTACTGTATATTCTTCATTACATAAATGAAGAAACTATTATATCACCTACATTTTAAAAATTCAGGTTCCGTATATTTTCATAAATTTTTATGATTAAGCATTTAGAAATTCTGAATAAAATGCAACACAGATAATTTTGAATATATAGCTGTGCTTGTGAGATAATAAATTATTAAGGGAAAAAAGAAAAGAAAACATGCATTCATTTTTAATTGGATGGGTTTCTATATTTAAAAAGGCTTAGGTAAGTTTAAAATGAAAAGCAGCTGAGAAAGGAATTGTACTTTTAGGAACAGAGAATTTTTTTTTTCCCCCTAATTTAAGGAGGGTAATTTAAGAAAATGATTTCTGGTTTCCTTAGGCTTTAATTTCTTCTCTTTTATCCTTGTATCTTTTAATCCTGGTCTTTAAATGTAGTTATGTTTACAATCATTCTTTGACCATGGTTCTGTTATTATGTTACAGAAGTAGAAGCCTCATTCCATTTATTATATAAGGCAGTGGGGGATAGAGGAAAGTATCTGCCTTAAGTAAGAAAGAAAAAAAAAATGCTTTCTACTCAGCTCTTCACTTAAATGCCACAGAACCTTGCAGAAGCAAACAACAGTGATAATAAAATCTAGTGCATATATATTGTCTTGAGGACACTGAGTTAGGAAATGGGGATATAATTAAACTCTTAACACCACTGTTGGCTTATTTGAAAAATGAGAATAAAAATTCAGTAGTCCCCCCCTTAGCCATGGTTTTCTCATTTTAGTTACCATAGTCAACCAAGAGTCAAAATATTAAACGAAAAATTCCAGAAATAAATAATTCATAGGTTTTAAATTGTGCGCTGTTCTGGTAGAGTGATGAAGTCTTGTGCAGTGGTTCTCTGATTCATCCAGGATGTGAATCATCCCATTGTCCTGAGCATCTGTGCTGCACACATTCCTGGGTCCTTCATCACTCAGTTGCCCTCCTGGTTATCAGGTCAACTGTCATCATATGGTAGTACTGTGTTCAAGTAACCATTATTTTGATTAATAATGTCTCATTTACCTCACCTCATCTCATCACATAGGCGTTTTATCATCTCACATCAACACGAGAAAGGTGAGTACAATAGAACAAGATATTTTGAGAGAGAGAGAGAGAGAGAGAGAGAGAGAGAGAGAGAGAGAGAGAGAGAGAGAGAGAGAGAGAGAGAGAGAGAGAGAGATATATCACCTTTACCGGTCAATGTTATCTAAGGATCACGATAGGATGTGAATATTTTGTTTTATGTATTTTTTTCTTCCCTCCCTACAATTCAGGTTTAGTGAAAGCTTGATTTGTTTTTTTTTTTTTTTTTTTTAGCTGAGCCATCCTTCAACGGCAACTCAGCTTGGGCTGGCCTCGAACAGCTATTGCTCAGAGCTCAGCTCGCACTTGGAGCGAGCTCTTAACCAACTGAGCCACTCGGCCGGCCCAAGTGAAAGCTTGAGATATTTCAGGTCATAAAAGGTAAGGCAGTGTAAAGGTATATATTTTTTTCTTGCTTCAAATGTCATCTATAAATTGGATATTAGCATGTTACCACATTAAAATTGTGTGTATGATTTCTCATGATTATCTGTCAATTGATTTAAACGAATTTGGGATAATAAATAGTAAGGGAAAGATTAGCATTGTTTTGTAACCCATCCTGCCACTCGAACAGGCACCAGGAATAAAAGAAAAAGAGAGCACTGGGAAAAGGTCAACATCCCTGTGAATGTACGAAGCTTCCAGTAGAAAAGTAATGGAAAGTCATGATCTATGGAATACTTTAGATAGGTTACCTCTGGTCAGTCAAGTTTTGTAATAGTCAACAAACTTGGACTGTAAGCATTTCTGGGACATGATATGTTGAGAAACGCTAGTACCAACTGTGTAATTATCAGAGTATAAAATGGATATATTTTACATTTAAATAGCTCCCTCTGTGGAAGTGATTTCTGCTTAAATTTCTTAGAAATTTCATCTGCTAAATCTGTGGCAGGGTGTGTCCTAGGGTGGCAAAGAAGAATTTGGGAAGCTGCACTGATAATCCCTTATTTCTTTATTGGCTAAGGGAATTGTTGGCTAATGTGTGGGGTTTTATGAATTTTTATTTAAATTATTGGGGTAACACTGGTTAGTAAAATTATAGAAGTTTTAGTGTACATTTCTCTGACACATGATCTATATATTGCATGTGTGTTCACCATCCAGAGTTAGTTCTTCTGCCATCATCACCATGTTTCACCCCCTTTTCCCTCTTCTAATCCTCCCACCCTCCTTATACTCTGGTCACCACTAAACTGTTGTCTGTGTCTATGAGGGTTTTTTTGTCTTGTTCATTTCTTGCTTTCAGTTTTATATCCCACATATGAGTGAAGTCATATGGTCCTTGACTTTTTCTGCCTGACTTATTTCACTTAGCATGATAATCTCAAGATCCATCCATGTAGTTGCAAATGGCATTATTTCATCTTTTCTTACGGTTGAGTAATATTCCATTATATACGTATATGTACCACTTTGTCTTTTCCAATCATCTATCGAAGGATACTTTGGTTGTTTCCATTTCGGACCACTGTGAATAATGCTGCAATGTTGTATTGGATACATATATCTTTACAGACAAATGTTTCTAAATTTTTTATAGACACCCAGAAGACAGATTGCTGGGTCCTATGGTAATTCTATTCTTAATGTTTTGAGGAATCTCCATACTGTGTTCCATAGTGGCTGTACCAACACTACAGGCAATTCCCACCAGTAGTGTATGAGGGTTCCTGGGTTTTAATTGTCTTTGTTTATTCTATATTAAATTCTCCACCTTGCCTAATGCTAAATTTTCTTATTTTTTGACAACTTTCAACTCTAAACCAGCTATTTCACCATAAAGAAAAAACAAATGATGTTTCATATGAAATACATCTCTGTAAATATGTGTATATTAATGTTTCATTCCTTCTCATCTCATCACAGTATATATTCATTAATTGAACAAAAGTTTTTTAAACATTATGTTGGGAGTTGGAGTTATACTGGCAAATAATACAGAATCTTTGCTAACAATTTAGGATTATAGTCTATTCACAAAATAGATACTAATGCAATATAGTAATTTAAAATGTATCTATAATTTGCTGCCCTCTAACCTACTATAGAAAGTTAGCAACATTTTCCTTAATGGTGTGTCATGTAAGATGAGAACTGAATATCAGACAAAGAGGAAAGGAACATGAAGAAGGTAGTTAGAGGGAAGAGAACAGCATGAGTGAAGGCCATGAAGACTTTTAAGAACTAAAAGTCACATGGCTTAAGCTGAGGCTATAATATGGTGATGAGGTGGAGAGCTATTCTGGGGCTAGGGAATGGAAGGCCATGTTGGCCATTATAAAGGACTTGGGCCTTTACCCTATGACAAATAAAACACCATGGAAGGGAGTGTACATTGTTTGAATGAAACATCATTGTCTTCTTTTCCAGATTCAAAACTTTACCTGTGCTTTTGTAGTCACTCCTTCCCCCTCCAACAGTTTTTCCTATCATCTCTTTTGCTCTTGTCTTCAAATCCTGCCTCCCTTATTAGCCTTTCTCCTCTCAAATAACCCTGTCATACCTGCATTATAGAATTGTTTTCCTTCACCTTAAACACAGTAGCTTGCCCTTTATTGACAAATGTCTTGAAATAATAATATGCACCATGCTAGAGTATAGTTTTTGTAAGAATTACAGCCAGAAGACCCATGGTTAAAACCCAGTTCAAGTCACTAGAGTATTAGTGTTTTTACAAATCATTTGCAGAGTATCAAGTATTATATCAGGCATTGAATGTATTGCTGACATGTCCTCTGTGATTAAAGCTTTAGCTTATTTGTAAAGGAGCTACCCACCCCACAGGGTTATGAAGAATCATTCAACAGCAACATGATTCTTTCTTCAATAAATACTTATTGGGCAATTGCTAGGTGTGAGATGGGACATGCAGATAAAGTGAAAAACAGACAATGTCACTTCCCCGCAATAAACTTGGAGGTGCTGGTGGTGCTGGTAGGGGAGAAGGAATACAGATAAGAAACAAGTAAATAGGTATATGTTAATTTCATATTATACTTGTAATCTCTACTGTAAAAGTGATTCCAAACTATAAAGTAGTTTAAATTTATTCATTAGTTCATTCATTTATTCAAAAAGTGTCTGTATGGCACGTGCTCTGTGAGTTTACAGTGATTGGTAGGAAATGTCAGTAAGAGTCCTGACCTTAAAGAGCTCACGTTTCCAGAGCATTAATAAGTGAACTGACAAACTGTTTTACAATGAGGTAGGTGATAGAAAACAGGTGGGAGCAAATCACCGGAGGGGAGACTCAATTTACAGAGGGCTAGTGGATACAAGAGAAATACCCATGAGCTCGCTTAGCCCTGTATGCCAAAATAATGTTATTTATTATTAAATTTTATCAGGATTAAGTTATTAGCCTTAAATCAGCTATTCAACTCGCCTTAAATCAGCTGTTCAGCAAGATTGTCAAATAAATTAGATAAATTTATAGTACAATGAACCATTTATCCCATTACCTTTCACAGTGACATCAAGCCCACAATTAAGTAATTAAATAGAATTAGTCTTTTTCAGGGAATGCAAAACCACATTTTGCTTTCTCTTTGGAATAATGAAACTTTCCATTCAACGATGTTCATTTCATCATCAAATTCAAATTCTCACTGCACAGCAAAATATTAGTATTTGAATATTTGTGAAGATGCTGAAGTATAGTCAGTGATTGTTTTTTCTGTGATGAAAGTGACAGTGAGCACGCCATTTCTTCTGTGTTATGTTTGCTGCCATGTAACAGGACCCTTAGGGGAAAAATCCCATTAAAGCAAATCAAATTAATAAATGTTCATCTAGCCAGTGTTGGCATTTATAATTTTAAAATTATATCATTTAACATCTATTGGGTTGTCGGAAAAGTCATGACACATTTTTGCAACGAATAACATAGAAAACATACATCATGTCTTTTCCAACAACCCCAATATGTTAGCAGTGCAACTATTGTTATGGATCATCATTGCAAAATCAGTCTCTAGCTTCAAAAATATGCCTCTTTTGGCTTCACATTAAACCGATGGTAGGAGTCTGGTATTACTTCAGTGTATTAGTATGAAAATATGTCCATGAATATTTATTCATGAGCATCGAATTCTCAATTTAGACAATTAGCTTTTTAGTATGGTTTCTTTCATTTTACTTGGCCACTGTCCCTTATTACTCTGCATTTACACAGAAGCTTTCCTCTAAGGAGCTTAAAGTACTGTAGTTTAATTGTCCAAAAGAAATGGTGTCAGGGTAGAGGGAAGGGAGGTAGAAAAATGTGTTTCCTGATTGTCTTAGGGAATTGGGAGGTACTTAATTTTAATTCTGGCTTTAAGCCCGGACAGTGAGGCTGTGTCTACACAAGTAAGGTTGTGTGTGAAATTTTTAAATTTTGCTTCCATGAATGAATGTACATGGACTCCCATTTCAAGAAATTCACAACATTATTCTATCTAATGCAGTGGTTCTAACTCTGGGGCAATGTCTCCCTTCTCCCCATCCACCCCACCCTGGGGAAATTTGGCAATGTCCAGAGTTATTGCGGGGGTGGGGAGCAATGTGCTACTTCTATCTTGTAGATAGAGGCCAAGGATGCTGCTAAAAATTCTACAATGCATAGAATAACCCGTACAAAAAGAATTACCCAGGCCACAATTACAGTAGTGACAAGATTAGAAACTCTGATAAGCCTCAGTATTGCATTGTTATTCAGTTTCTCTGGTATGCACTGAGAAAGTCTAACACCAAAGTGGCAGCAGGTGCCCAGTATAATTCTGACTCTAGTGAAAAGTCACTTGTAATATGGAGACTTTTCACACATGATATAACTATACCCTTAATTCATCTCATAAATACAATCAATTTGGACCTTAGATTCCTGCCATGACTCTAAAGTAATAAAGGAACTTTTTCTAATTACCATTGTATCTGGAGAGTCTGAAACCCTCCCTACCTTTTTCTGCAGTCTAGGTAAGTTTGTAACCTATATTCTCAAAGTTAATCCTTGCAAATGCTAGGAGGGCTCTTTCCTCTCAATGAACATAATTGACTGTAACTATTGTCACTCCTCTCACCACCCCCTGAAATCCAGTGCCTTCCTTAATATGCCCAAGAAGAAAAATACACTAGAACTGAAGAAAAAATATTGGCCCCAGATGTGTAACTAGAGAACTTTCTGTCCCATTTTTACTTTTGTAACTGTTTGCAGAACCTACTATTCAGCCAATAACATGGCTGAGAGTACTTTAAATCATTTAGTGCCCTAAATATAGTACAATACAATATGATGCAATAATTTCATAAAGCACACATTTCCTTTTACTCTTGTCCTGATCTTGCCAAGGCACTTTCTAGCTTCTTCCAAATTACTCCTGGAGTTGGTCACCATCTAATCGATAACCCAAATCAGAAATTTTGGAGAGCACAAAGGGGCACATTAATAAGTGCTCTGTCAATCGGGTGTCAATCAGAACAGTTTCCAGCAAATTGACGTTTGTTCACACTAACTGCTGATACCTCAAGTCACTTGCCACTGGCCTCTGTAATTGTCTTCCTCTTCCTCTGAGATCACTCCTGCTGATATCAGAGTGTCTTACACTATGCTGGCCCTTGTGATGAGAACAATTTCTATTTCGCCTGGATATCATTAGAGAATATACCAGGCACTCACTTTTTCCAAATGTTATCATGGTTTTCTCTACTTCCTTTGGATAACTGTGAATCCCTGCTATTAATAGATGTTGGGCAATGGCCCTGCCATTACAGTACTCTGATGTCCTCACAAAGCCAAGCCTTTAGAGTCAAGTATTTAAAAAATAGGAGGAAAATGGCTCTTTTCTTGTTATTTGTAATACATGAGTATTACAAACATAGAGTATATTAGTACTCTAGAGTACAAATACATGAGTACAAAATAGGCACTGCTTTTGTTTTGGCCCCTTTAGTTTTTTTCATATATATACATACATATGTACGTATATATACTGTATACTGTAAATGTAAGTTCACAGATGTGTAATAGATAATTCTGATTGATATATCATATGCTTTCTCCTGCAATGATTAAGACTTATTTTTAACTGATTAAGTTTATGACCCATGAATCTTCTTCTCCTAGAATGTGCACTCCTCACCCCAATAGACACCTTAGTTCCTCATGCAAATAGGTTCCTATAAACTCATCTAACCAATATGTGAATGTGTCCAGACAGGTTGATATCCCAGAGGTTCACACATTTAAAATTAATCTAGGATTTATTATCCTATTTGGGCAAAACAAAGGAGGATGTCATTTTAGAAGTAAAACTGACAATAAAGACAGAAGCTTGGAAATATTTTCTAATCATCCATAAGTGAAATTTCTGGTTCCAAATGTGACAGATTTTTATTTTTCTACATATTTCCATCTTACATGCAAGTTTTTCTAATCATCTTCTTTTGTACATCAATTTCTTAAAAGCATAAAATTTAAAATTATCTATGTCCATGTGGTCATGTGAATATCCATGTGTTTATACACTGAATTGTCTCCTTTCTCCCACCAAATTCATATGTTGAATCATATATGTGAACAGTATTAGGAGACAGGACCTACAAGGAGAAAGAATATAACCTTTATTTCCCTATATCATCTGGAAGAATATCCTCATTAGGCGGCTATGAATTATTTTAAGAGGAGGATATTTTCTTGAATGTAAATGACTCTTTACCACACCATTTCCATTATCTTTTTGACATTTTTTTCCTTTAATACCAAATTAACTAAGAAACTAGAATATAACATGTATTTTACATAAGTACAGCATTATTAATCTGATACATTTATCTAAATTGGGTTGCTCAATGAACCTTATGGATGCTTTACAATGTTTAAGGACTTTAAAATGGTTTTAGACAATGAACATTTTGGTAATATTATTGGCTCCTGATAGAAATGTCTCCAATGACTTAAAAATATCTGGCTGACTGCTTAAATTTCTAATTACATATTCTTCGGGGTATATAAGTAGATCAGTGCTTGAAATCTGATTTATTCATCAAATTATTTCTCTTCAAAAGGAATGCTTTAACGGGAAGCTATGTAGCATATGCATTCGATCTCCATTATCTTTCTCCAGGTCAGGCATTTCTCACTAATGAATGAATTAAGCTTAAACTTTTGGATTGTAGCACTATATTGCTATATGATAAGGCCAATTCACTTTCCTGTGAGGAAAAAGAGGGAGTGAAGTGCTGTAAAATTCTTTAAGGGCAAAGAAAATTGCCTTTTCCATGCAGGTTAGGAAAGAGCAAAAGAGAGGATGAAATAGGAACGAAAATGAAACATAATTTCTCCTAATGTGATGCCTGTAGCAACTGATGAAGCAGTATTGCTTAATGAGCTCCTTAGAGGTGGCACAATGCAGGCATATTAAAAATCAAGTGAGAAGCAAACTAATCATATGTCTTTGGCTAGAATTTTATTAAACCTTTTCTGACAAGATGTGACAACTGTGCTTCTATTTGTGATTGCATAGACCAGAGGTCAGCAAACTGCTGCTCACAAGCCACATGTGACTCTTTGGGTACGTACATGGCTCTCGAATAATTTTTAAATTGTTGTGAGGGACAGGATTGGTTCTTCCGTCTCAAAAGTTGGCTGACCCCTGGCCTAGACCAACTTCCACACGCTTGGACATCAGCAAGAGTAATGGGGGGTGGGGGTGTTGAACAGCAATGCTAATAATAATTACCATTAACTAAATGCCTCCGAGACCACAGGTACCATGCTTGGCATTTTGTGGCATCACTACAGTAAATATTTTCACCATCTTTAGGAAGTAAGAATTATATACTCCTAGTTTAAAGACAAAGAAACCAAAAGAAAAAAGAAAATTACTTGCTCTAAGGTAGACAGAGGAAATGCTAAGATGTGAATCCATATATAATATATCTGAAGTGCTTTCCAATTATGAGATTACTATAATTCATTCAGTAAACATTTATTGAGCACTGAGCATTTATTGAGGCTCTAATTATACAATTGTGATCAAGGTCTTTTTCTCCAAAAGTGACTTTACACAGCAAAGCTTATTTCTCCAAAACTGGGAAAGTTATATTTTAAGCAGGAAGGAAGCTTCTAGTCTCCCAAAGTTAGGAGTGAACTGAAGAATATATATATATATATATATATATATATATATATATATATATATAATCTATGGATTATACAATTATCTATAGATTATAATTAATATGTTAATAAAATATTAATATAAATAATTATATAATTACATGTTATATGTACGAAGTCTGACAATTAAGTTGGCAAACTCATCCTAGAAAGAGTGCTACATACCTTATCGCTGAATATCACTACAGTCACCTTCGAAGTACTCCCCTTGGGAAGCTGTGCACTGATGCCAGCGCCAGTCCATCCTTCAAAGCAATTTTGGAACTCTTTCTGGAATGGCCAGCAGAACTGTCGTCATATTACCCTTGATGTCCTGAATGTCATCAAAATGTCTTCCTTTCAATATTTTCATTATTTATGGGTAAAGAAAAAAGTCATTGGAGGCCAGATAGGTGAGTAGGGAGACTATTCCAATACAGTTATTTGTTTACTGGCTAAAAATTCCCTCACAGACAGTGCCCTGTGAACTGGTGCATTGTTATGATGCAAGAGCCATGAATTGTTGACGAAAAGTTCGGATCATCTAAGTTTTTCATGCAGCCTGTTTGGCACTTCTAAAGAATAAACTTGATTAACTGTTAGCCCAGTTGGTACAAATTCATAATGAATAAGCCCTCTGAAATCAAAAATATATTAGCAACATTGTTGCAACAAACTTGCAAACTTGTACATCTTGCATTATAATTAATACATTTATATATTAATATATAGTATATTATAATATATATGTATATATAATTGCTTCTTCATTCAGAAGGATACTATTGAAATACTAATAAGTTATTAATATGAATAAATTCCTTATCAGAAGTGATTTATTATCTGTCCATATCATACCTGGTTTATTAAACTTTTAGATTATAGACTTGGCCTTCTCATAAGGAACTGACACTAGGGAATGCAGTTCTGTTAAAATTGCCTTAGTATGAAATCTCACTGTCACAAGTGAGGCCCTTTATAATCTAGCATCTGTCTTATTCTCTAAACTTATTTCTTCTTTTCTCTAGACACCCTCTATGCCTGCACTGCTGAACTATTTAGGGATCCTCAAATGTGCCTTATTCTTTATTGCTTCAGCCTTACTCAATCTGCTCCCTTACTCTGGAGCAAGCAACCCCCACACATCAGCCTGCATACAGCTCTAGTCTGGGCTAGACTGACCTCCACTGGAACACCTATGTGGCTTCTTCCACGTTGTGCCAATTTTGTTTAATCCCCTTTTCTTTGCGTTTCTGTGGTATGCTGCATACTTCCATCATAGAATACACAGGCTATTGGTATCATATGCTTCTGTATCCCACTGACATATCTATCAGATCTTTAAGGTTAGCTATCCCAAAACTCAGTAGCCTACAATAACATTTCCTGCCCCGGGGGGGGCGGGGGAATGAGTGGTTGAACCAGCATATTCTTCCACTAACAGTTTAAAATGGCTCATTGTTCAGCCAACAGTGAATATTATGAGTTTATAAGCTCTTGCTTATTTGGAAGAGGTAAATTCATTTGTAATTGTTGTTTTGATTTAGAAGGCCCTTTCTACTTTAATTATTTATAACAATAAAAATCTTTATCATATTTATTTATTTATTTATTTATTTTTATTTTTAATTAGTTTCAGGTGTACAACACAGTGCAATAGTTATACTTTTTTTATACCTCAAAGTGACAACCTCCCTCCCCCAATTCGCCACCCCACTCCTCCCTCCCATATCATATATATATATTATACTTCCTCTGACTCCCTTCCACAGTATAATCCACATCCCGTGACTATCTCTATATATATTCAATTACAGTTGGTATACAATATTATACAACATCAGCTTCTGGTGTACAGTGCAGTGATCAAGCCTGTACTCCCTCCATGAAATGGTCTCCCTACCAAGACATGTGACCATCTGACACCCCACAAAATATTTACAACATTATTAATTATATTCCCCGAACTGTCATTCATATCCCTGTGGCAATATTGTAGTTACCTATTTATGCTATCTAATCCCTTCCCCTTCTCCCTCATCCCCCACCCCTGGATAAAGAAAATGTATATACACAATGAAATACTATTCTGCCATAAGAAAAGTTGAAAGAGTGCCATTTGTGACTACATGGATGGTTCTTGAGATTATCATACTAAGCAAAATAAATCAGACAGAAAAAAATCGAGAACCATATGATTTCCTCATATGTGGGATATAAAACTGAAAGCAACAAGTGAACAAGACAAACAAGTAAAAACTCATAGACACAAACAATAGTTTAGTGGTTACCAAAAGGTAAAGGGGGAGGGGTGAAGGTAGAAGAAGGTAAAAGGGGTCAAATATATGGTGACAGGAGAACTAACTCTGGGTGGTGAGCACACAGTGCAATATATAGATGATGAATTATAGAATTATATGCTTGAAATATATCTATTTTTTGATAACCAATGTCATCCCAATAAATTTAATTTTAAAATATGTTTAAAAATAGCCTAATCTTCAAGCTATCAATGTTTTCAATATTCTAAACTCCATCATTCTTGTGTCCCCTTTTAACATTTTTGTACTTTCCATCTGAGCTATAGAGAAATTCAAAGTTTTAGTGAAATTTTTAAGCATATCAACATTACTGAAAATTTAATAATTTTCTTGCACTCTGGATAATACTGATAACATATAACTGCAATGGTTCTTTTTATTTGTTCATCCACGTGTGACTTACTGAAATTAAAGATTGCAACACATTTTCAGGTACAGTGTTGCATTTTATTCTGGCAGTAGCTCTATGCATTAGATAGCTGTGCTTAGACAGTATTTTTTCAAAAATTGTTGCATAAATACCATCCACCTCACATGCTCTTCCAACATTGTGACTTTGACACTCTTGTCATTGAGAAATGGGGTTCATGTTCCCTCCTCTTGAATTTGGGTGTGTTTGTGATTATGATAGATATGACACTGATTTCTAAAATTAAATCATAAAAGCAATATGCTGTCTGCCTGATTTTTTCTGGGTGTTTATTCTTGAATTCCAGCCACAGTGATGAAGTCTAGTAGCCATATGAAGACACTACATGTAGGTGTTGTGGTTGAAAGACAAATAGAGATTCCTGATGGCAGCCAATGTCACCCACCAGCCATGAAGGGAGGAAGACTTCAGAGGCTTTCAGCCCATGCTCATGAGTCACCGCCAGAAAGTAATGTCCTGTATATAGCAGAGGTATTGCACACGTTTAATGGGCTGTAGCCCAGATTAGAATTTTCTAGCTTCCTTTCCAAATGTGTTCTTAACCATTACACAATCCAGTTTTTGACTTCTTCCTCTTTTCACTAATCCTTGTCATCTCAACAGCTCTAAAATTATAAAAGTTTAAGAGAATAATTGAGTTATATACTCCAAATAATTGGTTTAGTGATCTAAAAAAGCTATAGGTTCTCTCTCCAAATACATATTCACACAAATATGAGCACATTTTTTTTTCCAGAGGATTATAGACTCCCTTGAAACCAATAGTTTAAAAGGCAGGAATTTGAAGAAATTCAGTGTCTCTTCTTTACACTAGAAGTGGAGCTCCAGGTTCCTAATGTATAGGCAATGAAAGGAAATTTACACTATAATGACCAAAAATGAAGACATTGATAAGTTATTGTAAGTAAAACAGAGATAAAATGAAAATCAATTTAGCTTTACCAAAATACATAAACAATGTCCCAATCTGCATGATCATTATAAATAACATTCTCCTTTGTCTACAATAAGCTTGTTTGAGCGATTCCCTTTGATAAGGCTTCTGGTTCTAATTCCTTCTTTATATTAAAGGGGTAGCATCCAGTGTTAATTATGTTTCTGATGATCTAAGCCTTGGCCCAAATAATTGATGCTGAGGAGAACTCAAATATAAGCTGCTATCTAAACAGTGTTTAGGTATAATTAGACTATATAGGTGTCAAAAAACTCCCTTGATTTGTAAAGGTTAAGAAAACAGGTTGGGAATGAAACTATTGAGTTTAAACTAGGCTATGCCATATATTACCTGTACAAATTAGGAAATTTTCTTAATGTTTCTGTGCCCTGGCTTTGTTATCAGTGATTTGACATCAATAGTGTTGTATGTTTTATTAGAATACAGTATGAAATTAGACACCTTTAATATACATAAGATTTCTAGAGTAGAGCCTGACAGATAACTGGTTATCAATAAATGATAACTGATCCATATGTGTGTGCACCCTTTTGTCCTGAAATAGCCTGTAATAAATCTCTGTAACTTCATCATTTTTGCCTTTTGTTTCATTTGTAAAACTGGTTTTAGTTTACTTTTTAAAGTAAGAAGTAAGGTGTAGACTTTTATTCTGCTCCCCATGAGAGCCTGTCATTTTTCTATTCTTCCTTTTTTTTCTTTTTGTTGTTTTTGTTTGTTTTTTCCTATCAGATCCAATAGGCAAGGAAAAAGATTTGGAGTTAAAGGAAGATATAAAGACATCCTTCCTGTGACTTAGGCAGTTTAAATTTTACGCAGAACAGTTATATCAAATTAGCAATAAAAACCCAATGTTAGCCACTTCCGGTAAAATGGTGCAATAGACAGACGCTGTGCTAACTGCCTCCCAGGATCACACCAAAATTACAAGCAAATTATACAGCATTCAACCCTGGAGGTCCCCAGAACACTGGAGGAACAGAACCACTAAACGAAGAACTTAAAGAGGAAGCCGCACTGGGTCTGGTAGGACGGGCGGAGACGGGAGAGGGCAAACCCCGCGAGGGAGGTCCCAGCTGTGGAGAGGCTTCTCCGGTTGGGGGAGAGACCCTCCGGCCGCACCCCAAGCTCACCAGCCCAGAGCTCCTTTGCCGGGAAGAGAAGTTCTAAGATAGCTGGCAGTAAATTAGTAAGGACTCTCTTTGCTCAGCTCGGTGATGCTAAGAGCGGCTGGAGAATCAGTGGGGCCGGCGCCCAGGCTTGATCGCCAGTGAGCACTTACCTGGTTCCTGGTGGAGGGAGTGGCTGTGTGAGCCGGGAGCCTGCGGGAACGGACTGAACTGAGCACCTTTGGTGCAAAGGCTGGAGGTTTTTAGACTAATGTTCCTGTGGTGCGGAGCTTGCACGCAAGTGGTGTAGGGAGGATGCCATTTTGTCGTGCTTGAGCTCTCCCACGAAGGATCAGGTCCGAGACCTAATTGGTCTGGTGGAATTGGTGCAGAAGTGCGTGTGTGCATGCGTGCGTGCGTGCGTGCGCGCGCCTGCGGCCTTGGATCCCCACCTTCCGCCCAGCTTATACTGCGTTGCCAGGGAAACGCAGGGCGGGTGCCCTCCGGCTCCAACAGCTGCTCTCTGAGACCAGGGAGTGCGCGAGCCGCCCTCCGCACTCCACTTGCAGAGTTGCCAGGGAAACGCCTAGTGGGAGTGATCCAGCTCCAACAGGCTGCTCACTGAGACATGGGAGCAAGCAAGCCGCCTCAGGTCTCTGCTCTTTGCACTCCGCTTGCAGAGTTGCCAGGTTGGTGATTGGTTGTCGGGCTGCTCGGCCTGATCTGCGAGCAGCTGATTGGGACAGGCTGAGACTGGGAGTTTTCCTGGGAGTGTTGGGCCATGAGCTGTGTGCCTGCGTGATCCAGCCAGGGCTCTCCTCGTGATCTATCTAATACATCAAAGCAATCCCAGAGCGACAACCAGAATGGGGAAACAAAGAAACATGTCACAAGTAAAAGATCAGAAGAAACCTCCAGAAATGGAACCAAGTGAAACAGAGGGATCCAAACTTTCAGAGACAGAGTTTAGAACACTGATGATAAGAATGTTTAAGGAACTTAGCGAGGACATAAAGAATGATAGGGAAACCATAAAAAACAACCTGTTAGAACTGAAGAATACAATAACTGAAATGAAGAACACACTCGAAGGAATCACCAGTAGAGTAGATGAAGCAGAGGAGCGGATCAGCGCTTTGGAAGATAAAATAGCAGAACTCACCCAGTTGACACAGCAAAAAGACCAAAGAATAAAAAACAATGAAAATAGTTTAAAAGCCCTATGGGACAAGGTGAAGCACAACCACCTTCGAATCATAGGGATACCAGAAGGAGAAGAGAAGAAGCAAGGGTTCGAGAATGTATTTGAAAAAATAATGACTGAAAACTTCCCTAATCTGGTGAAGGAAATCAACATACATGCCCAGGAAGTGCAGAGGGTTCCAAACAAGCTGAACCCAAACAGGTCCACACCAAGATACATCATAGTTAAAATGGCAAAGGTTAAAGACAGAGACAGAATCCTAGAGGCTGCAAGAGAAAGACAGCAGGTTACATATAAAGGAACTCCTGTTAGACTAACAGCTGACTTGTCTACAGAAACTCTGCAGGCCAGAAGGGAGTGGCAGGAGATACTCAAAGTGATACAAAATAAAGGCCTACAACCAAGATTGCTCTACCCAGCACGGCTATCACTTAAAATTGAAGGAGAAATAAAGAGCTTCTCAAAAAAGAATAAGCTTAAGGAATTCATTACCACCAAGCCAGCATTGCAAGAAATGTTAAAAGGGCTTTTTTAAACAAAAGAAAGGGGTAAACAAGCTAACCCAGAGAGACAATTTAAGAAGATTGAAGTCATATCAAGCATATATAAAGGAAAAACTGATGGTTGCTGACTGGGAAGGAGTGGGGAAGAGGGAAAGGGGGAAGGTTTTGGACAGTGTATGTGGGACTACAGTGTTGCCGCAGGGATATACGGGCAGTTCTGGGAATGTAATTGATAATGTTGTGAAGAGACTATTATGTTGTGAGAAATAAATCAGTCGGAGAAGGACAGGTACCATGTGATCTCACTAGTGTGTGGAGTCTGAAGAGCTGAGTGAACGATCAAAGTAAACAGACTGGTAGAGGTAGTGGAAAAACTGAGGGTTGCTAGTTGGGAAGGGGGTGGGGATGGGGGAAGGGGAAGGGATTAGACAGCATAAATAGACAACGACAATATTGCCACAGGGATATGATACACAGTTCGGGGAATATAATAATGTAAAAATTTTGTGGCGTGTCAGATAGTCACATGTCTTGTTAGGGAGACCACTTCATGGATGGAGTAGAGGCTTGATCACTGCACTGTACACCTGAAGCTGATGTTGTATAGTATTGTATGCCAACTGCAACTGAATATGTGGATGGTCACGGGATGTGGAGTATACTGTGGAGCGGAGTCAGGGGAGTTGTGATGGATATGTATGATATGGGGGCGGGAGTGGGGTGGCGAACTGGGGAAGGGGGGTTTTCACTTTGGGGGGTAAAGAGTATAACTAGTGCATTGTGTTGTACACCTGAAACTAATAAAATTAAATTAAATAAAAAAAACCCAATGTTTACTTGTTATGGCTACACAATTCAGACTATTAAATTATAAAGTAGCAAAATAGAGTCTACAGTGGGAAGGCTAAGATGCAGAATGTAGATCTCTAACATATGTTTTAATCCTCCAGTAGATGAAGAATTATCTAGAAACATAAGGGTGAATAAATAAGCACACATATATATAGGAAACATCTCATTTTCAACTGCCAATTCAATCTAATATAAGTAGGACTATCATTCTAATACCACAAAGTTAAATTGCATTGCACTTCTTTTACTCAGCAACAGGCTAATTCAATCATAGCACATAGATTTTTCGTCAGTTTTTAATTTGCTTAATTTTTGTGAGCTGGTGGTTTAGAAAATTTCCCATTTTTCAACCCTAAGACTGCAGAGATAAGGCCACGTGCTATTTTTTCTCTGTGTCATTTTCATTTCAATATAGATTTTATAGTTCATTGCCTGTCAATCAGTTTTAAATGGAGCAGTATTCATTTTATCATGTTCTGTAAAACTGTTTTATGCTTCTTTCAATGTCTTACATTCATTTTAGACTGAGCCCTATTTATTTCTCTAAGAGCCATAGCCATCTGTAGCTGTGCACATTTAAACGTGTATTTATTTTAGTAAATGCAATATTTTGCTTTATATGGTGTATTCATTTAGGATATTTATTCAAGCAATTGAATACTGAGGAAGCAGGACTGTGTAACCACTTTATCTGTGACAAACCATTTCATGGCCTATGTTTTTGTTTATCTCAAACTTGGAGGGATATAATTTCAAGTACAATTTAAGATACTAGCACAGTGTATTTTGTCACTGGATTATTCTTAGTATAATAAAACATATTTACAGAATTAACATTCACAGAAACTGGGCAAACATACAGTGAAGCCTCAAAGTTTTTACCTAAATTAACACTTACAAGTAACAAAAAGAAAATAATGCATTTTTTAAAAATTAGAAAGTATCTTTTTCTTCACATACCGGTAGGTTTGTTCCTTTTTTTACTGTTATGTTTTCTTCATTTGACAGCTGTCTCCATTAAATAGGTATCAATTTTCTTTCTCTCCCTTTAACTAAGAAATACTGAAGTCTTTTAGTATTATAGTTTTCAAAAAATTAGATATATCATAAATCTAATAAAAAATTTAAAGAAATATCCCTCTGGAATTAATTACTACAGGTACTATTTTACTGAGGAAAGTATATTTTAACTTTTGACTTATTGAAAAAGACAATATTTAAGAAGATACTTATCGCACTTGTTTCATTCCCTTCCCCTTCCTTCCATTTTTATTATTTATTTATTTATGTGTTTAATTTTCAATTACAGTTTATAGTTGGCATTCAATATTGTTTTATATTAATTTCAGATGTACAACATAGTGGTTAGACATTTATATAATTTAAAAGTGATCCCCCCAATTAGGCTAGTACTCACCTGTACTAAACATAGTTATTATAATATTAGTGACTATATTTCCTATGCTGTACTTTACATCCCCATGACTATTTTGTAACTACCTATTTGTACTTCTTAATTCCTTCACCATTTTCACTCAGCCCTCTAACACCCTTCCCATCTAGCAATGATCAACTTGTTCTCTGTGTTTATAAGTCTGTTTCTGTTTTGTTCATTTATTTTGATCTTTAGATTCTACATATAAGTGAGATGATATATTATTACTTGTCCTTCTCTGGCTGACTTTTTAATTTAACAAAATGCCCCCAAAGTCCACCCATATTGTCACAAATGATAAGACTTTAGTCCTTTTATGGCCAAGCAGTATTCCATTGTACATACGTACCACTTCTTATCCAATCATCTGTTGATGGGGACTTGGGTTGCTTCCGTATCTTCTTGGCTACTGTAAATAGTGCTGCACTGAACATAATGGTGCATATATCTTTTCGAATTAGTTTTTTGGATTTCTACAGATAAACACCCAGAAGTGGGATTGCTGGGTCAAAGGTACTTCTATTTTTAATTTGTTGGAGGTTCCTCATACTGTTTTCCATAGTGGCTGCACCAATTTGCAGTCCCACCAACAGTGTAAGTGGAACTTTTTTCCACATCCTCACCAAAGTTCATTGTTTGTTGATTTACTGAGGATACCATTCTGAAGCCTGTGGGGTATTATATCAATGTGGGTTTAATTTGCATTTACCTGATGATAAGTGACCTTGAGCATCTTTTCATACATCTATTCATAATCTGAATGTCCTCTTTAGAGAAATGTCTGTTTAATTTCTCTTCTAATTTTTTAATTGTTTTTTGTTTTGTTTTGTTTTGTTTTGCTATTGAGTTGTATGTGTTCTTTATAAATTTTGGATATTAACCCCTTATCAGCTGTATCTTTGGTGAATATCTTCTCTCATTCTATAGGTTGTCTTCTTGTTTTGTTGATGCATTCCTTTGCTGTGCAGTGTTTTTAGTTTGATGTAGTTCCATTTCCCATTTTTATTTTTTTTATTTTGTTTCCCTTGCCCAAAGAATTGTATCTGAAAAAAGATTACTAAGATAAATGTCAGAGATTTTACTCACTGTGTTTTCTTCTAGGAGTTTTATGGTTTCTGGTATTATGTTTATGTCTTTAATCCATTTTGAGTGTCTTCTTGTATATGGTATAATAAGGTGGCCCAGTCTCATTACTTTTTGCATGTATCTATCCAGCTTTTCCAACACCACTTATTAAATAGACTGTCTTCATCCTAAGGCATATTCTTACCTCCTTTTTCATAGATTAAATGGCCATATAGACATGGGTTTCTCTGGGCTCTCTGTTCCATTGATATATGTGTCTCTCATTATGCCAGTACCATGTTGTTTTGATTAGTATAGCCTTGTAGTATAGTTTCATATCAGGTAGCATGATACCATCAACTTTGTAATTTTTGTTTTTTCTCAAGATTACTGTGGCTAGATGGGGTCTTTGTTGTTCCATATGAATTTTAAGATTATTTGTTCTAGTAATGTGAAAAAATGTCATTGGTATTTTCATAGGGATTGCATCGAATCTATAGATTGCTTTGGGTTGTATTGGCATTTTAATGATGTTAATTTTTCCTATCCATGAGAATGGTATGTGTTTCCATTTATTTGTATCTTCAATTTTTTTTCAATGTCTTATAATTTCCTGAGTACATTTTTTTACCTCCTCTGTTAAATTCATTCGTAGATATTTTATATTATTTTTATTTTTTGATGAAATTTAGAAATTGTTTTCTTAATTTTTCTTCCTGACAGTTCTTTATTGGTGTACAAAAATGCAATCAATTTTTGAATATTAGTTTTGTATCCTGGTACTTTACTGAATTCATTTATCAGTTCTAATTTTTGGTGGAAACTTTCAGTTTATATATGCTCATAGTATCATGTCATCTGCAAATAATGAGTTTTACTTCTTTCTTTCCAATTTGGATGCCTTTTATTGCTTGTTCTTGCCCAATTGTTGGGTCTAGGACTTCTAATACTATGTTAAATAAAAATGATGAAAGCGGGCATTCTTGTATGGTTCCTGATCTTAAAGAGAAGTCTTTTAGCTTTTTCCCACTGAGTATGAGGTTAACTGTGTGTTTGTCATATATGGTTTTTATTTTGTTGACGTGTGTTCCCTCCATCCCACTTTTCTGAACTTTTTATCATACATGGATGCTGGATTTTGTCAAATCCTTTTTCCATATCCATTAATATAACCATATGATTTTTATTTTTCATTTTGTTTATGTGGTGTAGCATGTCAATTGATTTGCAGATATTGAACAAACTTTACATCCTAGAAATAAATGCCAATGGATTATGGTGTATGATCTTTTTAATGTGTTGTTATATTTGGTTTGCTAATATTTTGTTGAAAATGTTTGCATCTGTGCTCATCAGGGATATAAGCCTATAATTTTCTTTTCTTTTTGTAGTGCCTTTACCTGGTTTTAGAATCAGAGTAATAGTGACCTTGTAAAATTAGTTTGAGAGTTTTCTCTCATATTGAATTTTTTTGGAATACTTTGAGAAGGATAGGTGTTAATTCTTTGAATGTTTGGTAAAATTCACCTGTAAAGGTATCTGGTGCAGGAGGTTAGTTTCTTGGGAGTTTTTTGATTATTGATTCAATTTCATTAGTAGAAATCAATCTGTTCAGATGTTCTGTTTCTAATTAATTCAGTCTTGGATGGTTGTATGTTTCTAAGAATTTACCCATTTCTTCCAATTTATCTAATTTTTTTGGCATATAATTTTTCATAATATTTTCTTATAATCTATTGTATATTGTGGTGTCAGTTATCAATTCTTTTTCATTTCTGGTTTTATTTATTTAGGTCAGTGTTTTTTGTTGTTGTTGTTTTTTGAGGGCAGTGTCACTGGCCCTCATATGTAGGACCGAACCGGGGCCTCTGGCTTCCTAAGCCAGCACTTAACCACCGTGCCACTCGGCCGGCCCAGGTTTTATTTTTATTTTTATTTTTTTTTAATTTAGGTCTGTTTTTTTTCTTGATAAGTCTGGGTAAAAGTTTATCAATTATGTTTATCTTTTCAAAGAACACACTCTTTGTTCCATTGATCTTTTGTATATATTTTTTTAGACTCTATTTTGTTTATTGCTGCTCTGATCGTTATTACTGTGTTTCCTCCACTCGCTTTGGGATTGTTTGCTGTTCTTTTAGTTCCCTTTAGTGTAGGTTAATTGTTCATTTGAGATTTTTCTTGTTTCTTGAGGTAGGCCTAAATTGCTATGAACGTCCCTCTGAGAGTAACTTTTGCTGTGTCACATAGATTGGGGTCATTGTGTTTTCATTTTCATTTGCATCAAGGTATCTTTTGAGTTCTTCCTTGATCTTGTTGACTCATTCATTGTTAGTAGCATGTCATTTATCCTCCATGTGTTTGTGTGCTTTTCAGTTTGTTTCCGTTTTTTCTTGTAAGTGATTTCTAGTTTCATACCATTGTGGTCAGCGAAGACACTTGATATAAATTCTGTATTCTTAAATTTATTGACACTTGTTTTGTGGCCTAACATGTGGTCTATCTGGGAAAATGTTTCATGTGCACTTGAGAAGAATGTATATTCTGTTGTTTTGTGGTGAAATCCACTAAAAATATAAATTTAATCCATCTGGTCTAGTGTGTCATTTAAGGCTGCTGTTTCCTTGTTGATTTCCTGTCTGAGAGATCTGTTCATGGGTGTCAATGGGGTTTTAAAGTTCCCTACTATGACTGTATTATTGTTGATCTCTCCCTTCAACATTTCTTGTAATATTGGTTCGGTGGTGATGAACTTCTTTAGCTGCGTCTTGTCTGGGAAGCTCTTCATCTGTCCTTCAATTCTAAATAACTGCCTTGCTGGGTTCAGTAGTCTTATTTATAGGTCCTTGCTTGTCATCACTCAGAATATTTCCTGCTAATCCCTTCTGGCCTTCAGAGCATATGTTGAGAATTCAGCTGACAGTCTTATGGGGGGCTCCCTTGTAGGTAACTAACTGCTTTTTCTTTGCTGCTTTTAAGATTCTCTCTTTGTCTATAACCTTTGGCATTTTAATTATGATGCATCTTAGTGTGGGCCTCTTTGGATTCATCTTGTTTGGAACTCTCTGCGCTTCCTGGGCTTGTATGTCTATTTCCTTCATCAGGTTAGGAAAGTTTTCAGTCATTATTAATTCAAATAGATTCTCAATCTCTTGCTCTCTCTCTTCCTCTTCAGGTAACCCAATGATGCGAATGTTGCTATATTTGATATTGTCCTTAAAGTATCCTTTTTGCTTTGTTTCTTTTGCTGTTCTGATTGGATGTTTTCTACTATCTTGTCTTCCAATTTGCTGATTCAATCCTCGGCTTCATGTAGTCTGTTTATTCCTTCTACTGTATTCTTCATTTCACTTATTCTTTATTTTGACCGGTTCTTTTTTATGGTTTCTATGTTCTTTCTTATGCTTGCTGTCTCTTTGTTGAAGTTCTCACTAAGTTCCTTGAGCATCCTTATAAACAGTGCTTTGAACTGTGTATCTGATAGATTTCTTGCCTCCATTTAGCTTTCCTAGAGTTGTCTCCTGTCATTCACTTAAGAGATATTTCTTTGTTCCCTCATTTTGGCTGCCTCTCTGTGTTTGTTTCTGTGTATTAAATAGATCTGCCAGGTCTTCCAGTCTTGCCAGTGTGGCCTTATGTAGTAGGTGCCCTGTGGGGCCCAGTGGTGACACTCCCTCTTAAAGCATACCAAAATATTTTTCTGTAATCTTATTTTGAAACTCATTCCAAGTTATAACAATAATATTTGTTTTGAAGCGGTAAGTCAGCTCTTTAGAATAGCAAGCAAACAAAACCCTGACTTGTAGCATTGGCTGATTCCCATAGTAAATTGTTCCACCTAGTCAATTAAAAAAAAACAACATTTACATAATCAGGTGTTTTGCACTGAATAGCCATCTCAGCACACCACTGCTTCCTACTATCTAACCTAAAATTGTTGTGTACATTATAAGTAATTTCTTTTAGATAAAGAGAAATATCTCACTACCTTATGGATCACTACCCTAGGGATTTTATCCTTATCATATACCTATTTTTTCTTTCTATAATTCATGTGACACACTGTCTCTTCACATACTTTTTCACTAGGCATAGTAAACATATTTTTCATCCTCAATTTGCTTTTTCTTACCTCTGATATAGTTATTAAATACCATTCTTCTCCCTTAATCCATGGCTTTAGCTATTTTCAAAATTAATTTTTAAGTTTACTACTTCCCTGAAAACATTCCATATAGCTATATTTATTTTATTTACCAAGTCACTCCAGGAATTCCATTTTTTGATAAGTCTTTAATTTTATATATTTTTAAATATTTTATTAGATTTATTGGGGTGACATTGACAGTAAAATTATATAGGTTTCAGTGTACATTGTTATGATACATCATGTACAGAGGGTGCCCAAAAAAATGTATATGCATTTTAATAAAGGAAAAAACTGTATTACATTTGTAAGACTCAATATTTACCAATAACAAAAGATGAATACAAGTCATGTTTGACTTCTGCAATTACAAGAGGTGCTCAAAGTTGTTACCATCAGTGCCCAGACACTTATGATTATGGAGAACTACTGTTTGAGCAACGTTGACCAAAATGTCCACTTGTAGGGCCCGCCCCAAGTGGCGTGGTGGTTAAGCGCTGCCTTGGGAAGCCAATGGTCCCGGTTCGGTCCCACATATGAGGACCAGTGATGCTACCCTCAAAAAAAAAAATGTACACTTGTATACATTTTTTCGCACCCCCATATATATTGTATTGTGTGTTCAATATCCAGAATCAGTTCTCCTTTCATCACTATATATTTGAGTCGTTTTTTCTCATCTACCACCCAGCTTCTCTCTGGTAACCACTAAACTCTTGTTTGTGGCTGAGTTTTCGTTTATTTGTTTGTCTTATTCCTTTGTTGCTTTCAGTTTTATATCCCACATATAAGACAAGTCTTATAGTTCTCAACTTTTTCTGTGTGACTTATTTCACTTAGCATAATCTCAATATCCATCCATGTTGTCGCAAATGACAGTATTTCATCTTTCTTTTCATGGCTGAGTAATATGCCATTGCATATATGTACTACATCTTCTTTATCCAATTGTCTATCAAAGGACACTTGTGTTGTTTCCATGTCTTGACCACCGTGAATAATGCTGCAATGAACACAGGGATGCATATATCTTTCCTAATAAATGTTTTCAGAGTTTCTGGGTAGGTATCCAGAAGAGGAATTGCTGGGTTAGAATGGCTATTATGAATAAGACAAGTAATAACAAGTATTGAAGAGGCTGTGGAGAAAATAGAACCCTCATATACTGCTGGTGGGAATGTAATTTGGTACAGCCACTATGGAAAACAGTATGGAAGTTCTTCAAAAAATTAAGAATTGCCATGCATCCCAGGAATTCCCGTTTTTATTTTTCTTCTCCTTTTAAAATGCATAATACTTTGTATCTCAATACACCCAGTTTACTTTTATAACTTTGTCACATTGTTATATTAATGTATGACAAAACTAGCATTTTGATTGAAACATTTGTATATAGAAT
This sequence comes from Aselliscus stoliczkanus, assembly GCA_033961575.1. Classification (NCBI taxonomy): domain Eukaryota; kingdom Metazoa; phylum Chordata; class Mammalia; order Chiroptera; family Hipposideridae; genus Aselliscus; species Aselliscus stoliczkanus. Next base: position 124,415,055 of record CM066727.1, read on the forward strand.
TATGCTATATGCTTATACCTTTGCATGTACTATTTAAATCTGTTTTGTTTTCTTTCTATGATGAAAACTTCTTAAGGCAAGTATCCCTTTGCTACAACATTTTTAAACACATAATTTTCTACTGTGTACAAAGCAGAATTCTCAATAATTGCCTGACTTTTTGTAAGTTCATCATTAACATCATCTTTACTAGGCTTAAAAACACATGGTGTATATAAGTCCACACCTAAAATTTGAGATTTTCTTTATATTTCTCTATTATAGCCTTTATTTAAATTATCCACAAAAATTAATACAATTTCCAAAGAAAACCTTTGACTTTTTTAATTTTATTAGTTTTCTGATCTCTGAACTTCCTCTCTTTCCCTGTTTATTATGGATTTTTTCTTTATAATACACACTAAGGAGGGGGGCACTGAACTGTAATTCTTTGACATTTAGACCCAATAAAACAAAATTAATGCCAACAAAACAACTATCTAATATTGCACCTGTTTATGTTTTTAATAAAGAAAACATATGGTGAAAATAGAATGTATCAAATATGTTTTGTTCAGCTTTATCTTGCTCAAGGAAGATTTTCATATTTTTACAAATAAAATGTTTTCTCTTTCAAGGAAAGCATTTTCCATAAAAGCAGCTTGAAAGCCACTGGACCAGAATATGTGACTGGTAGGAGAAGCTGAGAGGCTTGTAAAATGCAAATTGAGTAAATACTAGGAAGCAGAGTGTTGAGTTAGGAGAAATGCCAAAAAAATATTTGAAGGCTCTAACAGAGGGGAATAATAAACACAACCACAGAAACAGCGATGACTGCATGCTTCTGGTTTTTGGCGTGAGTTATTCTATTGGGTCTGTAAGAACCATACAGAGAGCCAGCAACAGTGGATTTCAGCCTTTGATACTGGGAATAAATCAAGTCAACGCTGTAGGAAAAGATCCTGAGATTTAACAGTGCAAAGGAACAATCAAGTTGTTAGTTTTTCTCCTGTGAGACAAGACCAGAGAGTTTTGAGGACAACGTATAAACCCATCCTACAGATCTGATTTCAAATTCTGGGTCCACCACTTACTTAGCTGTGATCTAGATAGGATTGCTTGATAATGTAGAACACTCAGTTAAATTTAAATTTTAATTCACCAATGCACCAGTGGATACTTGTTTGGTATAAAAATGCCTCAGATTTGCACAAGAAATAGTGTACTAAAAACATAATATTCATTGTAAGAGGCCAGAAAATTAAGTTCGCGAACTGGTCCTAGAAAAGGTGCTACATACTTTATTGCTAAATATCACTATGATCACCTTCAAAGTACTCCTCTTGGGAAGCTATGCACAGACACCAGCACCTAGTCCACCCTTCAAAGCAATTTTGAACTTTTTTGATGAATGGCCATCAGAGCTGTCGTTGTATTACACTTGATGTCCTGAATGTCATCAAAATGTCTTCCTTTCAATATTTCCTTTATCTTAGGGTAAAGAAAGAAATCATTGTGAGGGCCAGATCAGGTGATAGGGAGGGTGTTCCAATACAGTTATTTGTTTATTGGCTAAAAACTCCCTCACAGACAGTGCCATGTGAGCTGGTACTTGTTGTGATGCAAGAGCCATGATTTGGCAAAAAGTTCAGGTTGTCTAACTTTTTCCTGCAGCCTTTTCAGTACTTTCAAACAGCAAATTTGGTTAACCATTTGTCCAGTTGGTACAAATTCATAATGAATAGCCCCTCTGATATCAAAAAAAAGGTTAACAATATTGATGCAACAAGGTCACAAATTTAATTATCCAAGCTCATATATCTGAAACTCAAATTTTGGGTACTCTGTATTTTTATTTGATAAATCTAGCAACCCTAGACCTTGAAAACTTACATAATATATCTAAGTCTCATTTATGTCATCCTCAGTAAAGTCGCAATAATTATACCAAGTGAGACAGAAATTATGAGCATACACAAACACATACACACACACACAGACACACACACACAGTATGTAAAAGTATTGGACAATGGTATTTGGACAATATCAAGTATGAGGGAATTCTTATAATTCTTACTTAAATAAGCACTAGTCTTAGTATGTAATCACAAAAAGACCATTTTGATTCTTGTTGCATCTTTATAACCTCTGGTGCTAGCTATTTCCCTTACATTTTTTTTTTTTTTAATTTAGGCAAATCCCATCATCAGTGTGTGGTCAGTTCATGGTAGTATTTCTAGGGTGCAGTGAAATATCTATTTTCATTTTAATAGTCTTGATATAGCTTTTGATTAAAAGTTAAGACATTACCCCTTCTCCAATTTAGCCTTGCCTTAGATAGAAGCTGGGTGTGATGGATGTGTTCACTACCCCAAAGCTCTGTAAAGCCGGTGTTATTAGATTGATTCCATTATGTAGGCATGGTTGATTAAATCATTGGCCATTAAAGACTGAACTCACCCTCCAGCCCCACTCCTTTCCTTGGATATCTGCAGGTGGGGCTGAAAGTTCCAATCTTCTAGTAACATGGTCTGTTCCTTTGGAAGCTACTTAAGGGCTCATCAAGAGACAGCTTTGTAACATGAAGAATTATGATAAAGTATATAGGGTTTTGTTAATAAAAGAAGCTCCTATCACCTCTATCACTTAGGACATTCCAAGGCATTTAGAATCTCTATGTCACGAATTGGGGACAAACACCAAATACTTCTTATTGTCTTAGTGCCTTAATCAGCTCAGGTTGCTATAACTAAATAACAGACAATTATTTCTCACAGTTCTTGGGTCTGGAAAGATCAAGCCCCCAGATCAAGGTACTGGCCGATTCAGTTCCTGACAGAAACTTCTCCCTTGCTGGGAGCCGACAGCTCTTCAGTGTCTGACAAGGTCACATTGCCCTGCTCAGCACTGAATGTTTGAGGTGCTGCCTTATGGTTGGTCATGTAATATCTCCTGCCTCTATGAACCCATGTGCCTTTCCTCCTACAGGAGACAATACACTTACTGCATTTGTGACAAGTTCCTGTGGTACCCTGATGATAGCTGGTTGTGTAAGCCAACAACGGGGCAAGATTTCCTAAAGAAAAGGAAACTCCCTAAAACAGGCTACAGCCCAAGGGGACCCCTGAACCGAGATATTGGGGACTCAAGCCCCTTGGAAACTGAGGCACAGACCTCTGGTAAAAGCCTGCCTGTGAAAAGCTGATGCACTTGCCTAAGGGCCCTGCTGTGAACAGTCTCCTTGAAGATTAAAAGTCTTCAGGTCATGAGAGTTCCAGTAAGAGGCGACTTACTGACCTTGGGGTAAGTTAATTAATAGCCTTGTTTGAATTCTTTGTCTAGTACATTGTTGTAGCAACAGATACTGAAGCTTTGACTGAGAAACCGATGCTACCCTCTATTGTAAATATGTAGCCCTAGGACAAAAGATGTTTAAGACTCCCTTTAGCTACTAAGTATTGGATTTACATAAGAATAGATTTTAGATACCCTAAACACAGCCACTCCCAGTCTTTTAGTGTACCCCTGTGAGTCTAGCTGCTGGAATTTGGCATAATGGCTAGGTAGTCATGGTAACCACTCTTTAGGCGATATATAGAGATAGGTGAATCCTTAACATAGAATAGGCCAGTGTACCCTGGAGAGAACAATTAACAGGGAAGTAAAGACTGAGTAAATCCTGGGAATGAGAAACCACCAAGCTCATGTAAAATGCTTTGTGATTGGGGTAATGGTCAAAAATCCCTATAAAAAGAACATGGTCTGGCAATAAAGTGTGACACTTCTTCTCTGAAACTCCCCGGATGTCTCCACTGTCTCCCTTCTTTATTTTCTTCCCCCGCTGACGTCATCTCCACCTGAGAGAAACCCTGGACTGCGGAGGCTGATCTCCCCCGCACTCCCTGAACTAGACTGCAGCCTTCTCACGATGTCCACACATGATAGACAGAGAGAAAGAGATCAGGTCTCTCTTCCTCCTCTTATAGGGATATGGCATTCATTTTGGAGGTCCCGCCTTCATGACCTCATTAAAATCTAATCACTTTCCCAAAGTCCTAACTCCAAATTCCATCACATTTGGAATTAGAGCTTCAACATATGTATTTTAGGAGAATACAAACATTCAGTCCATAACAGAAGGGGTTTTCAATTAGTGTCAGAGCATGAATAAAGGTTTTTCCAAATTTTCAGTTTGATTTTTTTTTTTTACAATCAAAGTCACATGTAGAATATGGTGTTAATGATTAAGTTAATAATTTAGATTGTACCTATTCTTTTACTGGAGCCCTCTTGCAAAAAGAATACTTATTTACTCTGATTAAATATTTACTGACTAAATGTAGGCATATAAGCATGAAAGTGTTAATGAGTAAATAAAAAGATAGATGATGCAGCCAGGTAGACTTAAAGTTAAATAGAAATATATCAACTCAAAATGTTTTTAATCATAAAGTGTAAGTATTAATTATAGAAATTGTTTTTGTTAAACAACATATTTTACTATATTATATTGTGTGTGTGTGTGTGTGTGTGTGTGTGTGTTTGGCCACATTTCTACAAATATTACCTTCTCTTGTATTCATGCAGTTTGTTTTTCCTCTTGGGTGAATTTGTTTTCAACATCCTTACTACAGTTTACCTTGTTGACATCTCCTATGCTTCAACTTGTCAGGTTTTAAAATTCTATCCTGTTCTCCAACATGTCAACCATCTTATCCAAATTAATGTTGTCGGTAATTTAATGAGTAATCTTTCTACTGTAGCATCTTCAAGCTCTGAATACATTTCTCACAGCAAACATGGACCTGAATAGCAGTATAATGACCTCTAATCCATTATATATGTGGAATGAACACCTATAATTTACATAGCTTTGTTATTGTTTCCAATAGATGAAACAGATATGTGTTGAACCAAGCTCAGTCTCTCTAAGAGCTCTTATTATCTGAGGTTATTATAGCCACTGGGTCTCTGGTCCACTCAAGAATCGAACATTTGAGATTGTCCCTTATTTATGTAGCTAAGTGAATGTATGTATGTAGGGTGTTTTAGGCACTTAACAAATAGATATAAACAGCATTCAATTTATCAAAGTTGATAAAGGTTAATGATTTAAAAGAGTAAATTATTTGGAAAATAATTCTGTTATTATTGAATATATACAGAAGTCCAAAACTGTATTCATTTTAAAATACCACAAATAACTTCTATTGTATACAGTCACCCTGCCTTTGAAATATCCCAGAATCACATTATAGATTAAAAAATATAAGAAAAAAATGTTTATACAAATTATGAAATAAATATTGAGCTTAAAATTCTGAAACTGGAGAAGGATTTTAGGAAACCTTAGAAAAAATGTTGATGCTGCAAGACTGGTCAAAAGAAAAAATAAATTATGCAATAAGTTTCCTTTAGAATCGTTACTAAAAAAGGATATGTTATTAAAGAAAAACACTTTTAAAAGGAAAAGTTATTAGAGTTATGAAAAAGAAGAATTTTACCTCTGCAATTTTATACATTTTTAAAACAACTATCTTGCCACGAGCCAATATGCACATAAATAAAACAAGTTTATAACATAAGTGATGCTGCATCTGTGAGAAGATAAGGCTAAATAGCCTCTGGTGGTTCAATTAATCTAGTATTTTATGACTAGTGGATAAGGGACAGTTTAGAAAGTTGAAATGGTGGTATGCACTTTAAATTATGGATCGTTAAAAGATTGTTGTTTTTATGTTTTCCTTCCTTCATTCCCCACTGAACATTTGAAAATGGACCAGAAAAATAATTATGAAATAGTTAGATTTAAAAAAATACCCCTTTTGCAATTTTGATGAGTCTATTTATATTTCAGTTTTTAAGGTCGATAAATCATTCTATGAATAGTTACTAACTTCTTGCTTGAAGTGTGTCAGATTCCACATGGAAACAAACCTAACCGAGTACTATATAAGAGGAAAATAGAAAATAATAAAAGTTGTAAAGCCTGATTCATATATTTATGATGCTTAAAATCCAGTGGATTAATATAAAGTTATGAAGTAATTATGAAACAATTGAGGGCAGAGCTCTAAGACTAGTTTATGTAAAGGACAGTATCCTGTAGTCATCTAGAATAGAGAGGTGGACTCCCTTGGTTTGCTTTCCGGCTCATTCACCTACTGGCTGTGTGACCTTGGACTAGTTTACGTAGCTTCTTTGTGCCTCAGTGTCTTCATTTACAAAGTGTATGTAGTGATGGTGCTTATCTGATCAAGTTATAAGCACTCAGGACTATGGCTTGGTTTATAATCTTGAAGTGTTGTTGTTGTTAGGCAAGAGGTCTTACAGTTTGTTTTATAACAGTGATTGAAAATAAATATAGGAAGTGGGAATGTTGAATCTATAAAGTTATGTGTGACTGAAGTGAACAATTTTGTTCAAAAGGTGAGTTTGATATGTTAGAAAAACACATGGTGGGTATATAAGAAAGAGGGGACTGGCAAATTGATTTCATTATATTCATTGATTTTTTTTTCTTTTTATTATGGTAAGAACACTTAACATGAGGCTAGTTTCTTAACAACTTTTAAGTGTCCAACACAGTATTGTTAACCAAAGGTAAAATATATTGATTTATTTTTAAAATAATTTAATTCAAATTATGAAATTATGTTAAGAAATTAAATACCATATACCTGTGTACATTAAAGCAAAATTTCAAAAAATGTCTTATATTGATTTTTTTCTAAACATAGGCAGGATATGTCCTTATTCTTAAGACATATGCATGTCTTTCATGAGTTTCTTAGCCACATCCGTCTCCAGTGCTTTGCCGATGATATTTTTCTGAATAATGCATATTCTTAATATGGACGTATTATTTTTAATTGTTTTCAAAAACCATTCCCTGCAACATTCTTCAAAGTTTTATTTTATGGTTAATCAATTTGAAATTGTTGACATCTTCAATTGATTCTTCTTAAAAGATCATAATATCTTTGAGAAAACATTCTATAGCTGGTGAGCAAATTCTGTTAAATGGGAGATATTTTAATTCCATATTTAGTATTAAATTTAATACTTTAGCCCAATTATTTTTGCAAATATCTATCACAAGCAAAATTCCTCAAATACCTTCTCTCTACTAATACCTCTTTTTAATTTTACAAAAAATACAGATGCTACAAAAATCATAGGCTTAATCAGTTTTGTTTTATGTTCTGGTTATGGATTTATCCAATTAAAAACAAGACTTGTAATTGGATTGGTTTTTTGTTGTTGTTGTTGTTGTATGACTTCTTTATATATTTTGGATATTAGCTCCTTATCAGAGGCCTTGTTTGCAAATATCTTCTCCTGTCGTATTTGGTTGGGTACCTATATGTTTTCTTGATATTTTGTTGCGCAGAAGCTTTTTGGTTTGATACAGTCCCATTCATTTATTTTTGCTGTGTCTTCCCTTTCCTTTGAGGTCAAATTCATAAAATCCTCTCTGAACCCAAGGTCCTAGGTTTAGTACCTATACTTTCTTCTATGCAGTTTATTGTTTCTGATTTTACATTTATGTCTTTGATCCATTATGTATTAATTTTGGCATATGCGGAGAGATAACAGAGGACCTGAACAAACACTTCTCCTCACAAGACATACAAATGGCCAAGAGATATATGAAAACATGTTCAACTTCACTAGCTATAGGAAAATGCAGATCAAAACCACAATAAAATACCATCTCACATCTGTTAGAATGGCTATTATCAAGAAAACAAATAATAACAAGTGTTGGAGAGGCTGTGGAGAAAAAGGAACTCTCATACACAGTTGGTGGGAAACTAAACTGATGTACCCTGTATGGAAAACAGTACGGTGGTTCCTCAAAAAATTAAGAATAGGATTACCAGATACCCAGCCATTCCTCTTCTGGGTATCTACCCAAAAAATCTGAAAACATTTATCCGTAAAGATATATATCCCTATGTTCACTGTAGCACTATTCATGGTATGTAAGACATGGAAACAATGAAAGTGACTTTCAATACATGATTGGATAAAGAAGATGTGGTGCAACTATACCAAAGAGTATTACTTGGTCATAAAAAAGATGAAATACTGCCATTTGCAACAACATGGATGGGTCTTGAGATTATTATGCTAACTAAAATAGTTCACACAGAAAAAGTTGAGAGCCACATGATTTTACTCATAATTGGGATATAAATTTTTTGAAAAAAATGAACAAGACAAAAAAAGGAACAAAATCTCAGACACAGACAAAAATGTAGTGGTTACCAGAGGGTAAGAAGGGGAGAGTGGTGGTAGAAGAGGTTAAATGGGGTCAAATAAATGGTGATGGAAAGATTTAAAAAAAAAAAAAAAACGAGTTCTATCTTACTGTAGGTTTATATCTTAAAACTTAATTGCAGAATCTCAAAATTAAATATTGTATGCTGTTCGAGCTCTCATCATTAATTTCTTTCATCTTTTCTTTGAAATAATAAATTTAGATATCTTTTTGTTTGCAGACTTTGTTTTCAATAATTACAATTTACTAAAAAGTTTGGAATGTGAAGACTTGGGGCCTTCTTTCATTCCTTACTTTAATAAAGAATTTCCAACCGATTATAAACAAGATGCAACCAATGTATAGTGAGCTAACCCTATTGATCAGAAAGTAATTTTTTAAAGGTTGAAATATTTCTAAGATCTGTTTAATGATGGAACAGCATAGGAAACACTTGCCATATCAAGTCTATCATTTTATTTGTTTGTTAATTTAACATCAGATTTGTCACAAGTAATTTTCTAGTTTAATTATCTTATAATTATATTTAAAAATCATAAATTTAAAAAATTCAGCTTCTATTTAAAATATACCATGTGAGTTGGTGGCAATCAAGATTATGTATACATCATGGCCAATTTCAAGTTCATTTCTAATCTACTTTATTTCAAATTAGTTTTAAGAACAAATGGTCTATGAAAATAACCACTACCAAAATCTGCATTCATAATATTACAGGTGAAATTCATAAATTTATCTTTATTGCCAATGCTGATGTTTTAATTGAATTTGGGACATTTACATTATGCCAAATATTTTACCATTGAAAGATTGAACTTCAAAAGGGTTTGTTTCCATAAATTGGGTGAGAAAAATAAAATCTTTACTGAATTAACTTCACCAATTTTCTATTAGTATAAATACTTGGAAAGCTGATATAAAACTGCTTTCCAAGTTGTTTTGCAATGGAGCCTACAGTTGAATATTATTACTTTACTTTTCATGTATGTACAACAAATTTTAAGTGGACACCAGTAATTGGGAACATTTTAATTATGACCCTGATTCTTTATTTACTAAATACTCAGATACACATCTGCACCCAAAGGTATTTATATTTCCTCATGATAATTTCTGTATTCAGGCCTGCAAATTTTGAGATGTCATGAATTTAAAAGTGCTTTTGCATTAAAGCTCATTTAAAATAGCATTAAGTGAGGTACATTTTTTTTTTTGAATGTTGATTAGTGATAATTACTTGGAAAAACATATGTGCTAAAAGCCAACTTATCTTCTTCTGGAAATCTTCCAACTATAAGTAAATGCCAAAAATATTAATAGAATTTTTTTTATTTTCCTTATATAGAAATTGGAAGGCCAAAGCTCAATGCTAAAAGAATCATTTACTCTTTTTTTTTGAACATGTACATATTCATATATATATATATATATATATATATATATATATATATATATATATATATATATAATTTTAAACTCATTCTTTTTTAAAGATAGCCTCTGAGAAACTCTTCCTTACTTAGTCTCGCAGATCTAGTGTCTATGGGGTGGCACAGGCCCTGCACTGAGCCCTGGTTCCAGGAGGAAGCCTGGTGAGGATCATTCCTGCTAGCTGGTGCACACTTTTCACTGCCAAAATGGTGCTGATGACTTGATTAGGGTCTCTTATTCTCCCTGGACCTAGGATGAGTCAAGACTCTGGCTACCTGTGTTTCACTACTAATAACCAAGAATACTTTGATTTTTGCTTGTCAGTGGTGGCTGTAATGCTACCTGAAATCTATAGCACCTCAGAGCAATGGGGGTGATGGGGAATTCCTTTACCCTGTGTGCTCCCAGCCACTTGCACCAAGGGCTATCTCTCCACTTTCTCTATAGGCGTCACACAATATGTCAAGCAGTCTTACTATGTGGCTGGTCCTTTTCCTATTGCTTCCAAGATACCCACTTCACAATGCCAATGGGCTCTTCCCATAGATTTTTTTCTCTTGGTACTTGGTAACATCATGCTCTCCTGGGTGGATCTTAAGCTTGTCAGACAAGAGTGGGATGCTCCTTTAGCAAATGTGACAGCTTTTTCTGGTTCCACCCTCCTATTCTCCCTGCTAGTGGTGGTATGTAGAAGACAGAGATGTAGCCCTCATTCAAGGTCACATTCTAGGAATGAGGTGATAAGAGGCTAAAATGACCATGAGAAGAAAATATGGTTGGAAGATGTATTGTTCTACATTTATACTGTGAAATTACCCATGATAAATTTAACATAATAATAAAATGAGTTATCATTCACATTTTCCTGCATAATTCGTGTAAGAATTCCATTTGTTGTTATCAGTGGAACATAGCTACTGTCTTTGAGAGTCGTTGGAATCCATTATTTCTGGCAGCACAATGGATGAAGCTGTCATAAGAAATTATGTAGCTAGTAGTAAGTAAATGGTATTTGGGAACTGCTGGGGCATGGCAATCTGTATTTTTAAAATACAAAAATGTTCCAAAGAGACGTGGTATTGTGGAAAATAATAGCATCACTACTTTTTACATAGTGGAGATTGAAATTATCCCAAAATGGTATATTTATCAATAAAGAAGGTAAAGCAATAGTTGTTGCTGGACCTTAATGTGAAAAGATGGTGCCGGGACAATATGAATACCATGTACACTAATAGGACAAAAAGCAAATAGGTAATTACCTCTTCTTTACCTACTATTTTCCCATCATTCTAAAGCCTTGTCGATTAATTACTATACTGTATATGGACCTATACATTTTATATACAGTTGATCTATCTTTACTCATGACTTTTGTTTGTTTGGTTGGTTGGTTTGGCTGGTAGGCTATAATAGTTGACATCCCATTGGATTTGACATGGTTCTGGACATGCCAGATAATCTTACTTCTTAAGAAGGGTCACATTGAATCTTATTACAATATCGCTGTTGGACATTAATGTCACTTTTCTTTTATTATTCTTACTATTGGCAAAAAGAGTACTTAGAATTTCATTAGGAATTTCTGACTTCATTCACCTCTGCATGCCTAGGACAATGTCAACATGACTTGCAAAGTTAACTGTTCATGGGTGGAATTGTTGGTATCATAAATTTTTTAAAAAAATGAACATAAATAATGAACGCATTTCATATTTTTAAATATATAATATTTATGCTACCTGGTTATTTATTATAATCCAAAATGTACTCTTCCTGGCTATTTATTTAAAATAATGTTTTCAATAAAATTAGAAACAAATGGATGATTTCAGTGCAAGGAAATATTTATACTACCTGGAATCAGTAATAGTCCTGTTTTTCTAATGCACAGAGACTTCCTTCTGAAGGCATTCTGATCAAGCACACACTGTCTTTATTTATTTATTTATTATTTATTTATTTATTTATTTATTATTTATTTATTTATTTATTTATTTATTTAGAGGGCAGCGTCACTGGCCCTCATATGTGGGATCCGAACCCGGGCTGCTAGCATCCCAAGCCAGCTCCCAACCACTGCACCACTCAGCGGGCCCCACACTATCTTTATTTATTTGTGTTTATTTTACCATTAAAATAGACATATTCTGAAACACATTTGACTTGAACACTGTCAGAAATGAGAGAGAGAGAGAGAGAGAGAGAGAGAGAGAGAAAGAAAGGGAGAGAGAGAAGGAAATTGTGAGGTAGGATATAGAGGAGGCTAGTTTTCCATGCTAGAAGTATGAACCAAGAGAGGTTCTGATGTTTGGCAGCCTTTCATATGTGTGGGTCATTTCAATGGAGCCAGCTGAATATGGAATCTGAGACAATTAAGTGTGTTGCGTTAAATCTGACAACCAAAAGTTGCCTCTATTTCGATTAGTAACTTAAGCTACAAATACTCATAGTATGCATCCGATTTACAATTTTGATCATATTCCTGTTTTCTGAATGTATCTATGAGTAGTTAAAGGAACGATAGAACCACCTGAGCTTTCCTTATAGGAGGCGGTGGGAAAATGGTAGTGGGAAATATTCTACTGAGAGGATCTTACAATAAAAAATGACCTCCAAATGAAGATGTGGAATTGAGAGGAAGTTGTGAGAGAGATAAGATGATTTTGGCCCTGCCTAAAATATGATAGGCAAATATCACAGAAGACAACTCAGTCTAATTAAGCATGGTTTAATTTTAGGAGACTTGAGTTACATACCACATTCTGCCACTGATTTTAGTAAATTGCTTAATTTTTCTGAACCTATGTTTTCTCATCTGTGAAAAGAAGAGAGGGTGCAAAAGTTAAATTAGATGCTATAAAAGGTAAATTTCACTTCTAAAATGCAATCTGTTCTATGTCGCCTTTTCAAATTTTTCTCTGATATCTTTCCAGTTTCATTCATGTTTATCACATAATCTCAACAAGAAAAGCTGAAACCTAAAGATTAAATATGTAAAACAAAGGAACATCAATGCCACTTGAACTTAAGGTGAGATATTGCTTGCATATGCTAATGCTAACAAAGAGTAAATGATTTCTGAGTCTAAGATGCAAGATGTTGTTCCACTTGAATGGGAAAATAAAAATTCCATCAAGGGCTGTTTATTTTCTATGTTGTCAGACAGTGGAGCAAAAGCGTAATGGCCACCATAATGAGAAGTTATCTTCAGACTGAAAGACTAAGCAGGCAATTCCATAGAATATAACAGAATACATTATAGGGTAATCTACTTATGAGAAGATTGGGCCAGAGAGGACAGACTGCTCAGCAGTTTTGTGCAAATTATTCTCCTGTTACAGTACTTTTTAAATAGTATAATGAGCATTAATTATTGACAAGACAAGGAGACAAAGAATGCAGAATTGTTGGGGCTTTCCCTTCCGGTTGGTCTTATGATAGATGATTGCTTGTAATCAATACTGTTACCAGTTTAATATCAGTCTCAAGTGTCATGCCGTTCAGGCTGTTGCTAACCAAAACATTTATGGCTACATTTTAAGGAACACAAATAATCATCAAATAATAAGTTTTGATAGGCTTGCTAAGGACAGTAAAGTTGGTTAAATGTCAAAGCATGGAACAAAAATGAAAGGAAATTCGGGACACGAAGGTGGAGTTGTTTTGGTTCACATCTATATCTATACATATGTTATTTTAAATAGAAGTCAGGGAATTTTACATATGTAAAGAAAATATTCAAGATACTGCCAAGCACTGTATTCTTTGATAACCACTGCAGACTATCTGAGTGTTACTATATTTATAGTACAATGAGTGAATTGTATTCAATATATTGATGTGGAATATTTTTAGTTCTAGCATGGTGCCTAGCATATAGAGACACTTGATATATATTAGTGAAATAAATGAAGAAATGCATTTAAAAGAGTAAATCAACAAATGATTAAAATTTTGATTCAGTCACATATCCTAGAGACAGTGCCAGACAATTTTGAAAACATTTGGGTAATAAGTTGATATTCAAATTTCATCTGGATCCTTTCCAGCATGGAAACTTCAGAATGAATGCTATGAAACTACCACTCTTTATACACCCTTAAGCAAAAGATTCACTCAAGAAATAGTTAATAAGAATATTATAGGTGATGGGACAATGCAAACAGTACTGTTCTTTTGCCTTAAAAAGTATCATAAACTATGTTCAGGTTCTAGTCCCTAGCAATTATTCTGAGATTAAGAAGCAACTCAAGGAAACCATTGGCAAACCCCCCAATTTTGTACTGAAAAGTTTGTCATCATGGACACACCAAGCCAAGAAGCATGAAAGCAGTTGGTAAAATGCCAAGTATGAATAAATTCATGTCTCTCTCTAGGATTCTAAGCCAAAGGACTTGGATGTGGATCAGCACATACTACTGTGGGCCCACTGAGGAGAAAAAATTATTCAGCAATCATCACAGTGAGGACTAGACTCCTAGAGAATAATAGCCACATTTCAACCATGTCCATTACGAATCCTTCATGGTCTCTAGCAAGCCATTTGGGAGGCAGGGAACCTGCCAACACACTTACTTAAAGATAGCTCCAACTTCTGAAGGAGCCTCTGACAGTCATTCCCTTTACCTCTTATTCCTTTCTAAATTTTCTACTTGTCTATACCAGTAGATTAGTTTGAAGATTAAAAAAGATAGTTACATAAGATTACATTGAATGATGTAAAAAGCCAGTTGAGTTATTTATTTGTGCTGCTTTTCTTATCACAAGTTCATAAATTAAAACTCAATTTTTAATTGGAGAAAATGTCCCTCAAATTATCAAAGCTTTTCAAAATGAAGTTGGTTAGAGTGTTGATGTTTGTGGAAATGCTAATTTCTCTTTCAAATAAACAGTGGTGAACATAGGTAAAAATTACATATATTTTGTAGTGTATTATGAAATTGAAAATGTAGTACTTTGACAGGCAGCTTAATATCATCTAATTGATTATATTTTGGAAATTAGCACTATATTATGTGAAATAACTCAGACTCCTAATTCGTTGGATTCTACAATAGAGAAATATGCAAGAATCAGTCAATTCAAGAGCAAATACACTAAAATAAGCCTAATTCATCAATGAAGTAAATAATGATTATATATAATGGTTTCTCACCTCATGGAAACTAGGCCTATCAATGAACATTATATAACAAAAATGATTTTCCAAACTGGAGCAATAACCCAATACCTACATTGAAAACTACGAGATAATTGAAGAATAATAATTTATCCCAGTAGTTTTACTTAAAGAGACAGATAAATTAGGATTAGAGATTTCCTATTAACTAATGAATTGAATTATTTTTAGCCACTTAGGAAACAAATGACTCATGTTTACTATTTGTTATACCCTGTGCATTGACATAGTAAAATAAGGGGTGATTTCAAATGTGGTTTCAAACATTTGCATATATCTGAACATACACATTAAAAAAACTATATTGCTCTTTAATATTATAGAAAACGTAAAAGAAACATCAATGAATTTAAAAAGAGTTTTCTTTCAATTTTTATAATCTGTTACCATTTTTAATTCATTTTTTTAAATTCATTCTTTATTATCTTAAATTAGAAACTAAAGTCTTACTTTAGAATAACTTTATATTATTTTTCCCTTACCGAATACAAAGCCAAATCTTCTCAGAATGAAAATTTCATAAATGTTCATGAATTGCTGTATATGATTTTTGTTGAGTTGCACTGGTACCCTGTCAATTCATTGTCAGAGGCACACTCATGTACCAACTCATTATTAAACACCTTTCATGTACCAGGCACTGTGTTGGGTAGGCACAAGGATAAAATGCTGCCCTCAAGGAGCTTTCAGCAGGGTCTGAAGATAATTAGTTTAATAAGGTTTCATGAAATATGTAAAGTTAAGCATAGAAAGTAGGGGATATATAAATTGTATAATTAATCATCAGTGGTATCTCAATCCACTGTTTTATTATTTAAATAAAGTGATCCATCAGTATATATATCTCAAATAAATATGAATTTCAGTTAAAAGTTTTTCAGTAGGAATGCTTATAACTTTATGCAGAAATGATCACTGTTTCCATCAGTGGTATTTATCCTCTTGCATAGTTTTATTGGCATAGTTTATTGCATAGTTTATCACATAGTTTTATTTGATTTTATTTTTTTCCACAAGATTTGAAGTACTTAGTAGAAGCTAAGGAATTATTATTGAATAGTCTCAACTCACTTATAAAAAAGACAAAATAAATATTGCTGAATTTCTTACTACTTTGTCATTTTTTTTTCCAACATATTTTTATTTCTGGGAAGATAGAGACCTATAAAAATACACTATTTGAAATATTCTCATCAAAAACAGTCTCAAAATTGATTGAATGAATATAGAAATATGCCATACGGTATGGTGAAAATGCATTCTATGTTCCTTTAAATACACAAGACTAGGGAAAATGATATATAACAGTTTTTCCCAACTTATAAAATGAGCAGAATTAGAGAATTTTTTTTTTTGAGGGCAGTGTCACTGGCCCTCATATGTGGGGCCCGAACCCAGGCCACTGGCTTCCCAAGTCAGCACTTAACCACCACGCCACTCTGCTGGCCCTAGAGAAATATTTTGATTGATGATGTACTTTCTTTTTCAATATGTTATCCTAGAATAGAAATGTGTATTCTTTCTTTTGATTATTTAGACAATGAATCATAAATTATTGTGTGTGTGAGTATATATGTGTTTGTGTATGTGATGTATACATATATATTGCATATATATCAGATATATAACCACACACACATGATTTATGTGTGTATTTATTGCTTGATGTGTATATGTGTGTTGGTGGCAGACAATACATCATTGATAAATTACAGTTCTAACTTAAATATTAAAATATTTTATCACTAATATATGGAAATATGCAAATTCCTTCATTTAATCATTTGATCAGGCAAATTAAATGCCAGGATTAAGTTAGAAATGGCACAAAGATAAATGAGAATCAACAGTGATCTCTCCTTATCCTCTTGTGTATAGTACTGAATGTGGACATTACCGGTTTTGCAGAGCACTAACTGTCTGAGTGTTTGGGGGAGGGCTTCATAGATACTTATTTGACTCATTTCTTAAATCTTGACATAGTTTAAATATACTAAAAATGCACTGAAATGTAACAAATTTGCTAGGATTATCTCAGATTTTTTTGTTTTAAAGAAACAGAATTTAACAATAGAGCTTTGAAGTCTTCTTGACAGCAGTCCTTGATTCTGTTCCTCCCCCTTTCTCCCAGCAACAAATACTCCCCCAGATGTATGTAATATTTGCACACAGACTTTAATATTTTAGCTATTATGTACATAGCCTTAAACAATATACTCTGAAAATTCATCAGTACTTTCATATTGAATACCTTCTATAATTTGCTTTTCATTCAACAGTTGTATAAATAGTCATGTTAATATATGTACATTCCTTCAACTTATTGCTTAACTGAAATATGCTATATACCATATTTTCTTTATTTATTTGCCTAATGATAACATTTAAAGTACCACACCATTATCATTTATGGTTCATTGAACATTCATTGGTGTGTCTTGCATATTCAAGCTCTTTTCTAAAAGATATATTTAGAAGTGGCATGGCTGGATTATAAGAGTTGTGCATCATCAGCTATATCAGATATTTCCAAATTGCTTTCCAATTTTAGATACCATTTAGCATTGCCCACACACTTCATATACATGCAACTTTTGATTGGTGCTAATCTGATACATTTCGAATGATGTGACAAAGTTTTAAATTGCATTTTTCTCAATAGTAATGCAGTAAAGCAAGTATTCCTATTGGCAGTCAGGTTTCCTTTTTTAAAAATTGTCTGTTTGTATGTTTTAAACTATTTCTTTTTTTTTCTATCTACGATCCAGTGTGGCCTCACAGCAGCCTCGCTATCTCTCTCCCTGTATTTGTCCATAACAGCAGAGCCTCACGGGAACAGGATTTTCACTATGTTTATGGCAAACACCACATGGGACCCCAAGAGAGAGGGTGGGACATATGCACTTTAGGGCAAACCAAGCCAGGCGCCATCCAAGGGGTACCCTGGGAGGAATCAAAGAGGTGAAGCATAAGGGGCATAAAGGCCTGTGACCCCCCTCAAATGCAGCGCTAACAGCCTGCCAGAAAAGAGAAATCTTCCCAAGAGATAACATCAGTCCTCCTTGCATTCTTGCCTCTAAGTCATAGTGAATCATTAACTGTTTCCCTAGGAGGCATTGTTGTATTGGTCAAGGGTCTTTCGGCTGAGGTGACCTGTGGGACATAGGGAGATTTGGCACTGCGGAAAGAACAAAGCTCCTTCCCTGTATGTACTTATTGCTGCAGTCTGACCAGATTCTGGGCTCTTTGTCTTTAGGACACTGAGACCCCTGGCTCACATTGCTTTTATTTTTATTTTATCTTATTTTTTGAGGGCAGTGTCACTGGCCCTCATATGTGGGATCGAACCGGGGCCGCTGGCTTCTTAAGCCAGCGCTTAACTACTACGCCACTCGGCCGGCCCTCACATTGCTTTTAAACTACACCTTGTCTCTTGCTCTGTATTTCTGTTTCTGAGTCCCTGTCGGTCTTCTCGAGGAAGCCAGACCCCGCCGCGCACGACGCAACAATCCAGATGCTAATCCATTGTGACATATACATATACATTTACATAGTTATATATACATATGTTTATTTTTACACTTTGGTTATGGTTTTCTTAACCGTGTCAAAGCTTATATATTTTATCCACTTTTAAACGTTTCATGAATTTCTATGATTTTTGAACATTTTTGTTATCCCACTAGAATATAGATATATTCTTCAAACTTATTAAGTACTTTTTTAACATTTAGGTTGTTTTTAAAGATTTTATTGGGGACTTGGGGGAGGGGAACAGCGTTGGGGAACCAGGGAAGGGGATAACAGACAAGTTGCTGTCCTTTTGTTCTTCAGTCTAGTTGTGGAGGACATTGCTTCACTGGCTCATGTTGGTCTCATCATTGTGCTCTTCTCACATGAGGCAGATCAGTTACCAGCCTCTGGACGGCAGCTCACAGTGGCTCTTGGCAACTCACGCCAGCTGCCGACTGCTCATGCCGGCTGCTGGCCATTCACTGTAGCTTATGGCAGCCCACTGTAGCAGGGGCTGTAGCTACGCCATCGCCAGACGACTCACAGCAGCCCAGCTCCAGGTGGAGCTGTTGTTCACCATCTTAGCTGTAGAGGGCAGTGTCGCTGGCCCTCATATGTGGGATCCGAACCAGGGCCGCTGGCATCCAAGCCAGCACTTAACCAATGCACCACTCAGCAGGCCCTTAACGTTTAGTTTTTAATTTATTCAGAATATATACATTTATATATCAAGTATGTAAGTGAATATGTATGTTTGCATGTATGTTCATGTGTGGGCATGCATGTGTGTATATGTAGTGAGATGCAATGATCATTTTTGTGTGTGTGTTTTTTTTTTCTAACTGGGTAGGCAGTTGTCCAATAGTTTAAGGGAGGTAGGTCCACGATGGGGCAAAGGAGGATGCTGTGTTTGCTCCCTTGCAAGAACTCATCTAATGTACACCTATATTTAGAGCAGCTCCTTCGGAGAGAACTGGACATCTGCTGTGCAGCAAACAGGAGAGAGACTGCATAGAGAGGGTTGGGGCACTGTGAGAGCTCTCCGGGCGCTGAGGGCACTATCCAGAACCGGAAGAACTGCTGAGCACCAGTGTTGACACTTCCCCTGCACCTGGGTAGTGGGCAGGAGCTCTGTGCAGGTTCTCGCTGACCTGTAGAGCCACGGTACTAGTTCTCAGCCACTGCTCCTGTAACTAGATCTAACAGGAACAGGAGGGTACTAAAACATGTGTACATGGGGTCCCTCCACCAACAGATTGCTCCAGAGGGTACTGCAAGGCACTGCTGTATGCACCTGCACACACAAAGAGAGTGCAGATCTGGCAAAGTACCATGGTACCTGCACGTAGGACTGACCTTTCCAAAGAAAGTGCTGAGATGATGGGGCACAGCAGCACAGGCACATGGGGCTGCCCTGCCTGGAGAGGGTGAGAAACTAGCATAGTGTAGCAGTGTGCACACACGGGGTTGTCCCATCGGAGTAAGTGCAGAACTAATAGGGCACTGCCACATGTGTGCTCAGAGCAGTCCTGTCCAGACCTGGTATGGACACCAAAGCAACTGGGTATGCTACGCATGTACCGGGCAGCCCTGTCCACACGAGGCATCCCCACACAAACCAGCAGGGCAAGGAAGTGTGCACACACCAGGCTGCCCTACCTGGAACTGCATGAACCCACTCCGAACTACAACTGGACTGCGAAACCATCCAGCATACATTCTATACCGAGACCACTTTTGCCAGATTGGGAGAGAGCTTTTGCATTCAACTCATAGGAACAACAGATGCATGCCCCAAAATAAGATTGGACCAATCTCGTACACCATATACAAATATAAAGTAAAAAATGCATTAAAGACTTAAATGTAAGACCTGAACCCATAAAACTCCTAGAAGAAAACATGGGCAGTAAACTATTTGACATCAGTCCTAGCAATATCTTTTTGGATATGTCCCCTTGAGCAAGGAAAGCAAAAGCAAAAATAAACAAATGAAACTTCATCAAAATAAAAATCTTCTCCACACCAAAGAAAACCATCAACAAAACAAAGAGGCAGCCTACTTAATGAGAAAATATATTTGCAAATTACATATACAATAAGTGGGTGATATTCAAAATATGAAAGGAGCTCATACAACTCAATAACAAAAAAATAAACAATCTGATCCAAAAATGGGTAAAGAGCATGAAGATTCATTTTCCAAAGAAGACATACAGATAGCCAATAGACATATGAAAAGTTGCTTAACATTACTAACCAGCAGAGAAATACACATCAAAACCACCTCACACCAGTCAGAATAGCTACTATCAGAAAGTCCACAGATAACATGTGTGGACAAGTTAATGGAGAAAAGAGAACCTTGTGCACTGTTGGTGGATCTGTAAATTGTTGCAACCACTGTGGGAAACAGTATGGATATTCTTCAAAAGACAAAAAAAGTAGATCTACCATACAACTCGGCAATTTCACTTCTGAGTATTTATCTGAAGAAAACAAAAACACTAACCCCTGTATTAATTACATCATTATTTACAATAGCCAGGACGTGGAAGCAACTGAGGTGTCCATTGATAGATGAATGGATAAAGAAAAAGTGGTATCTATGTACATACATGTATATACATATATATGTGTATATATAGACACACAATGGAATACACACACACACACACACACACACACACACACACACACTGGAATATTACTCAGCAATTAAAAAATGATGAAATCTTGCCATTTGTGACAACATGGATAATTAAGAGGGTATTATGCTAAGTGAAATAAGCCAGACAGAAAGACAAATACTGTATAGTTTCACTTATATTTGGGATCTAAAAAAAACAAAACAAAACAAATGAACAAACAAAATGAAAGAAAAAGAGCCTTATAGAAATAGAAATCAAAGGTTGCCAGAGGGGAGAGTTTTGGGAAGATGGGTGAAAAAGGAGAATATAGTCAATAATAGTGTGATAAGTTCGCACAGTGACAGATAATTACTAGCTTTAGTGTGGTGATCACATTATAAGGTATGTAAATGTCAAATCACTATACAGTACACATGTAACTAATATTGTATACTGACTATACTTAAATTAAAAAAATAACTAAAAATATAATCTACACATTCCCTTACTGATTTTAAATGCTCATTCTATTATATAGCAAGTTCCATATGTGCATGGGTCTGGTTTGAAAATTCCCATACTTTTCCTTCTATCTGTATTTTTGAAATCTATTCTACTTCAAATACTACTGTATTTTAATAATTATGGATTTTTCTCTTTCCCTTTCCCTGAAAATTTATTTTGATTCTCCTTAGATCTTCTCCTAGCTATGAATTTTTCTTCTTATACATTTTAGCATGATCTTGAGGTTTTTATTGAAATGAATTGGTTAAGAATTGATTAAATCTTACTATTGAGTATTTATATGTATTTATATCCATCATTATTGCATCTCTTTATTTAATTGGGTTTCTCTTTTATATCTTTCAATAAACTTTAACTTATTTTTATATAACCCTTGCATATATTTGTTAGATTTATTCCTTGGTACATATGTTAATGAGCTGTTTTTATTTTATTTTTTTTTTTTAATTTTTAATTTTTATTTTTAATTAGTTTCAGGTGTACAACACAGTGCAATAGTTATACATTTTACCCCTCAAAGTGACAACCCCCCACCCCCAATACACCCCCCACACCCCCCATATCATATATATCTATTACTCTTCCTCTGACTCTCTTCCACAGTATAATCCACATCCCGTGACTATCTATATATATTCAATTACAGTAGGTATACCACCTCCACTTTAGTAATACAGTGCAGTGATCAAACCTCTACTCCATCCATGAAATGGTCTCCCTAACAAGACCTATGATCATCTGACATTCCACAGAATATTTACAACATTATTAATTATATTCCCCAAACCGTTTTTCCTATCCCAGTAGCAATATTGTAGTTGCTCTATTTTTGCTGTCTAATCCCTTCCCTTCTCCCTCATCCCCATTCCTCTCCCAATTAGCAACCCTGATTTTTCCTCTATATCTATGAGACAGTTTCTGTTTACTTTGCTCATTCATACAGTTTTTCATATTCCACATATAAGTGAGATCATATGGTATTTGTCCTTCTCTGACTGACTTATTTCACTCAACATTATAGTCTCTAGGTCCATCCATATCATTGCAAATGGCACGATTTCATTCTTTCTTTATAGCGGAGTAATACTCCATTGTATAAATATACCACAGTTTCTTAATCCAGTCATCTACTGACGGGCATTTTGGTTGTTTCCCAAGTCTTAGCTATTGTAAATTGTGCTGCTATGAACATCGGGGTGCATAACTTTTGTGAATAAGTGTCTTGGTTTTTTCAGGATAAATACCTAGGAGTGCAATTGCTGGGTCAAACGGTAGCTCTATTTCCAGTTCTTTGAGATACCTCCATACTGACTTCCATAGTGGCTGCACCAATCTGCAGTCCCACCAACAGTGCAGCAGGGTCCCCTTTTCCCCACAGCCCCGCCAGCACTTGTTGTTTGTTGATTTGTTGATGATAGCCATTCTGACTGGAGTGAGGTGGTATCTCATGGTGGTTTTTATTTGCATTTCCCTAATGACCAGTGAGGTTGAACTTTTTTTCATATGCCTGTTGGCCATCTGTATGTCCTCTTTAGAGAAATGTCTCTTCATATCTTCTGCCCATTTTTTAATTGGGTTGTTTGTTTTTTTTGGTGTTGAGTTTCATGAGTGTTTTACAAATTTTGGATATTAACCCTTTATCAGATATATCGTTGGCAAATATATTCTCCCATTCAGTAGGCTTCCTTTTTGTTTTATTAATGGTTTCCTTTGTTGTGAAAAAACTTTTAAGTCTGATATAATCCCATATGTTCATTTTTTCTTTTACTTCCCTTGCCCGTAGGGATGTATCAGTAAAAATATTGTTCGGTAATGTCTGTAAATGTACTCCTACATTTTCATTTAGGATTTTTATGGTTTCAGGTCTTACATTTAAGTCTTTAATCCATTTTGAATTTGTTCTTGTATAAGGCGTAAGGAGATGATCCAGTTTCATTTTTTTGCATGTGTCAGTCCAATTTTCCCAGCACCATTTATTGAATAGACTATCTTTACTCCAGTGTAAATTCTTGCTTCCCTTGTCATAGATTAACTGTCCGTAAATGCTTGGATTTATTTCTGGGCTCTCTGTTCTGTTCCACTGATCGATGTGCCTGTTTTTATGCCAATACCAAACTGTCTTGATTACTGTGGCCTTGTAGTAGGTTTTGATGTCTGGTAGCGTGATCCCCCCGACTTTGTTTTTATTCCTCAAAATTGCCGAGGCTATTCTGGGTCTTTTATGATTCCATATAAACTTTAGGATTATATTTTCTATTTCTGTGAAAAATGCCCTTGGTAGTTTGATAGGAATTGCATTGAATCTATATATTGCTTTAGGCAGTATGGACATTTTAACTATATTAATTCTTCCTATCCATGAGCATGGTAGGTGTTTCCATTTATTTGTATCTTCTATGATTTCTTTCTTCAGTGTCTTATAAT
Organism: Aselliscus stoliczkanus; assembly: GCA_033961575.1. Taxonomy (NCBI): domain Eukaryota; kingdom Metazoa; phylum Chordata; class Mammalia; order Chiroptera; family Hipposideridae; genus Aselliscus; species Aselliscus stoliczkanus. The sequence continues at coordinate 124,439,029 of CM066727.1, forward strand.
TTTCTGAGTACAGATCTTTCACTTCTTTGGTTAAATTTATTCCTAGGTATTTTATAGTTCTTGACGCAATTGTAAATGGGACAGTTTTCTTAATTTCTCTTTCCATTAGTTTATTATTGGTATATGCAAATGCCACCGATTTCTGAACATTGATTTTATATCCTGCTACTTTACTGAATTCGTCTATCAGTTCCAATAGTTTTTGATGGAGTCTTTGGGGTTCTCTATATAGAGTATCATGTCATCTGCATATAATGACAATTTTACTTCTTCCTTGCCAATTTGGATGCCTTTATTTCTTTTTGTTGTCTGATTGCTGTGGCTAGAACTTCCAGCACTATGTTGAATAAAAGAGGAGAAAGTGGACAGCCTTGTCTTGTTCCTGATCTTAAGGGGAATGGTTTTAGCTTTTCCCCATTGAGTATGATGTTAGCTGTAGGTTTATCATATATGGCTTTTATTATGTTGAGATATGATCCTGTATTCCCACTTTGCTAAGGGTTTTTAACATAAATGGCTGTTGGATTTTGTCAAATGCTTTTTCTGCATCTATTGAAATGACCATGTGATCTTTATCCTTCATTTTGTTGATGTGGTGTATCACATTAATTGATTTACGGATGTTGAACCAGCCTTGCGCACTAGGGATGAATCCCACTTGATCATGATGTATGATCTTCTTAATATATTGCTGAATTCTGTTTGCTAATATTTTATTGAGAATTTTTGCATCTATATTCATCAGGAGAGATTGGCCTGTAGTTTTCCTTTTTTGTGATGTCTTTATCTGGTTTTGGAATCAGGGTGATAGAGGCTTCATAAAAAGAGTTTGGGAGCCTTCCCTCTTTCTGGATTTTTTGGAATAGTTTGAGAAGAATAGGTGATAGTTCTTTTTTGAATGTTTGATAAAATTCACTTGTGAAGCCGTCTGGTCCAGGGCGTTTGTTGTTTGGGAGCTTGTCAATTACTGATTCAATTTCCTTGGTAGTAATCAGGGTATTCAGATTTTCTGTTTCTTCTTGCGTTAGCTTTCGAAGGTTGTATGCTTCTAGAAAATTATCCATTTCATCCAGATTGTCAAATTTGTTGGCATATAGTTGCTCATAGTAATTTCTTAGAATTTTTTGTATTTCTGTGATGTCTGTCGTCGTTTCCCCTCTTTCATTCCTGATTTTGCTAATTTGAGTCCGCTCTCTTTTTTTTTTTGATGAGCCTGGCTAGAGGTTTGTCAATTTTGTTTATCTTCTCAAGAAACCAGCTCTTGGTTTCATTGATCTTTTGAATTGTTTTTCTGTTCTCTATATTGTTTATTTCTGCTCTGGTCTTTATTATCTCCTTTCTTGTACTCCCCTTGGGCCTCTTTTGCTGTTCTTTTTCCAGTTCCCTTAGGTGTAAGGATAACCTGTTGATTTGAGATTTTTCTTCCTTCTTTAGGTATGCCTGCACTGCTATAAACTTCCTCTTAGGACTGCTTTCGCAGCATCCCAGAGATTGTGGGTCGTGGTGTTTTCATTTTCGGTTGTCTCGAGGTATCTTTTGATTTCCTCCTTGATCTCATTTGTGACCCACTCACTATTTAATAGCATATTGTTTAGCCTCCATTTATTTGTCAGCTTCCCGGATTTCTTCTTATAATTGATTTCTAGTTTCATAGCATTGTGGTCAGAGAATACAGTTGAAATGATTTCAATCTTCTTAAATTTATTGAGACTTGTTTTGTGGCCTAACATGTGGTCTATCTTAGAAAATGTTCCATGTGCACTTGAAAAGAACGTATATTCTGTAGCTTTGGGATGAAATGCTCTGAAAATGTCTGTTAAATCCAGCTGGTCTAATGTGTCATTTAAGGTCGCTGTTTCCACATTGATTTTCTGTCTGGAGGATCTGTCCATTAGTGACAGCGGGGTGTTGAAGTCCCCTACTATGATAGTGTTACTGTTGATCTCTGTCTTTATGTCTGACAATATCTGTTTTATATATTTAGGGGCTCCTATGTTAGGTGCATAGATGTTTACTAGAGTTATGTCCTCTTGTTGGATCGATCCCTTCATTACTATGAAGTGTCCTTCTTTGTCCTTTGTTATATTCTTCAATTTAAAGTCCATTTTATCTGATATAAGTATCGCTACTCCAGCTTTTTTCTCAGTACCATTTGCATGAAATATTTTACTCCATCCCTTTACTTTCAGCCTGTATGAGTCTTTGGATCTGAGGTGAGTCTCTTGTATACAGCATATACTGGGGTCTTGCTTTCTTATCCATTCAGCCACCCTATGTCTTTTTTATTGGAGCATTTAATCCATTTACATTTAATGTGATTATTGATAGGTGTGTATTTATTGCCATTTTGTTATTTGTGTTCATAGTCTTTCATAGGTTGTTTTTCTCTTCTACTTAAAGAAGCCCTTTAGCATTTCCTGCAAAGCTGGCTTGGTGGTAATGAATTCCCTTAACTTATTTTTTTTTTTCTGCAAAGCTCCTTATCTCGCCTTTCGATTTTAAATGATAACCTTGCTGGATACAGCAATCTTGGTTGTAGGCCTTTATTTTTCATCACTTTGAAAACCTCCTGCCACTCTCTTCTGGCCTGCAAAGTTTCTGTAGAAAAGTCAGCTGATAATCTTATGGGGGTACCCTTGTAAGTAACTTGCTGCCTTTCCCTTGCTGCTTTAAGGATTCTGTCTTTGTCCTTAACCCTTGCCATTTTCACTATAATGTGTCTTGGAGTGGGCCTGTTTGGAATCATCCTGTTTGGAACTCTCTGCACTTCCTTGGCTTGTATTTCAATGTCCTTTGCCAGGTTAGGGAAGTTTTCAGACATTATTACTTCAAATATATTCTCAATCCCTTGCTCCCTCTCTTCTCCTTCTGGTACTCCAATGACGCTGACGTTATTGCGTCTGATGTTGTCCCCCAGCTCTCTTAAACTGTTTTCCATGTTTTTCATTCTTTTTTCTTTTTGTTGTTCCGCATGGGTGATCTCTGCTATTTTGTCTTCTAAGTCACTGATTCGATTTTCTGCTTCATCCAGTCTGCTAGTGATTCCATCAAGTTTGTTATTTAATTCAGTAATTGTGTTCTTAAGTTCTAGCTGGTTGCTTTTCATGATTTCTCTATCCTTCTTTATATTTTCATTAATTTCCTTGAACATTCTAATAATCAGTGTTCTGAACTCTGTCTCCGATAGGTTGGTTACCTCTATTTCCTCTATTTCCACTGATTCAGGAAGTTTCTTCTGTTCTTTTATTTGTGTTATGTTTCTTTGTCTCCCCATTCTGGCTTACTCTTTGTGTTTGCTTCAATATAACAGATAGATCCCCCAGATTTCTCAGTCTTTTCTGGGTAAACTTATATGGTGTGTGTCCTTTATATTTGAATTACTCAGTCTCCCTATTCTCCTGTGCTTGTATCTGAGGTGTTCCTTGTGTCGTGCGTCCTCACTTGTTGAAGTTTTAGTTTTGATTACTTTTGGTTTGTCAGTAGGTGGGATTGACTCCCAGGTTGATAAGCTGTGAGGATCAGCAGCTTCTGCAGTTTATGAGCTGCTGTGAGAGGATTGACCCCTCTGATGAAACTTGGACCCTATGGGTCTTAGTACCTGTAGTAACTTCTTTTTGGGTGTGACTCTTGTATGTCAAACCCAGAAATGCTCTGGTTTTATCTAAAGTTGGCCTCCGGGTATGATGATTCTTGTGTCTGTTTGTTTGGACCCACTGCTGCAGAGTGATTTTAGAGCATAACAGATCAACAAGAACAACCTCCGCAGCCACCAAAGGAAACCAAATGCTCGCACAAGTAAAAACAACCAACCATCAAACTACAGTCAACTTGTACAGAAATATCAATCATACTAATGAAGAAAACAAACAGAAACAAAACAAAAACCACATACTCAATAATAACAGAAGAGGAAACAAAATAAAATACAATATCCTAAAATAAAAAATAGAATAAACATGAGAAACCGATTAGCTATACCTAAAAAAATAAAAATAAAAAATAAACTAAAATAATAATAAAAAAGTAAGAAAAATTTAAAAAATAAAATTTGCAGAAAAAAGGAAAAGAGGAAAAGTATAGCAGTGAGAAGAATGAATAAAATAAGAGAGAAAGTGAGGGTGGGGAAAAAAGAAAAAGAAAAGAAAGAAAAAGAAAAAGAAAAAAGGAAAAGAAAAAATATATATATATATTTGTCTACACACCCATATATATGGACATATATTCACCTATATACACCTATATATATATGCCTATATTAAAAACTACAATATGATTAGAATGAAATAGAAATAAAAACCAAAAACAACCAAGATAAGCAGCCAATAAAGGGAAAACAAAACAGAATAAAACCAAACAAACCAAAAATACCCGTGCTGGTCTAGGCTAAAGTCCACCAAGCTCTCTTCAGTTTGTCTGCTGTATAAAAATTCCTGTGCGTCTTGTGGGAACAGTAGGCCACCTGATGCCTAGCGTAATCCTGGCACTGCAGGTTTGCTGTACTTGAGTGTGGTTGTGACGTGTGATTGGTGGTTTTACAAAGTCACTGCCTTTGCTTTTGCCTGTCCTAAGGCAGGCTGCACCCCCAAAGGCTCAATGAGTGTCTCGGGGCACCCTTTGGGTTGACAGCCGTGGAGACTTAAAGAATTCCTCACTACCAAAAGCCTGCTGCTAAGAATCTGTTACTTCGTGCCTCAGCAGATGAACATGCCCAGCCTCACAAGCCTAGCCTCGAGGTGGGGGGGGTAGGTAGTCTCACTCTGCTGCCTTTACTGGGTGGAAATTCTCAACCCCCTGCAGGTAAGGATATCTTCCTAGTCTGCCCCTATTGCTCCCTTCAGGAGTCAGTTTAAGACTGTCTTGGCGGGGGACAAAGTTTGTGGGAGTGGGTGAGTTATTGGGTTTTGTTTTTTTTTTGCTTTATGTTCAAGTGTAGTAAAAGTGAAAAAAAATAAAAAACATAAAAATAAACAAAGCCACAGTTCCAACACTGTTTCAAGCTAAGACCTTTGCCTCTTATGCACCAGCGGAGTTCCTGCTGCTCTCCCAACGGGTCTGCCGGGATTTAGGGAATTGCGCGCACCCTACTGTGTGGCCAAGATCCCCGCTCCTCGTCTCTCGGGGACCTGCGTCTCTGCCCGGCGCCCTGCGTGTCTGAGTGAGCCTTCTTTTTCCCCTGCTCCCGGGATTCAGGCTTCTGCCTTGGAGCCGGCGCGCACCCGCGGTGCTCCTGCTGCTCTCCCGAAGAGACTGTCGGGGTTTAAGGGACTGCAAGCCCCCTGCCCCGAGGCTCAGATCCCTGCTCCGTCTCTCGGGGACCTGCGTCTCCACCCGGCGCGCTGCTTGTCCGAGCGAGTCCTCTTTTTCTCCTGCTCCCGGGTTCCAGGCTTCTGCCTCGGAGCTGGCGCGCCCGCGCGGATCTCTTGCTGCTCTCCCAAACGGTCTGCCGGGATTTAGGGGACTGCGCGCACCGTGCCGCTTGGCTCCGATCCCCGCTCCGTCTCTCCGGGACCTGTGACTCCGGCCGGCGCGCTGCGTCTCCGCAGGCGAGTCCTGTGTTTCCCCTGCTCCCGGGTTTAAGGCTTCTGCCTTGGAGCCGGCGCGCGCCCGCGCCGTTCTCCTGCTGCGCTCCTGGAGGGACTGCCGCCGGGGTTCAGGGGACTGCGCGCACCTTTCCACGTGGCTCCGATCCCCGCTCCGTCTCTCGGGGACCTGCAACTCCGCCCGGTGCACTGCTTCTCCCCACGTGAGTCCTCTGTTTTCCCCTGCTCCCGGGTTTCAGGCTTCTGCACTCCGCGGGACCCGGTGGGCACAGAGACTAATCCCTGAACCGGGAGGGTGCAGGGACTGATCTTGCCCTGCCGCTGCGGGGCTCTGCACCCTGCTTCCTGGGGACCTGGCGAGCCGCGGGTGCAGCTCGTACCTCTGCACAGTCGTCTCCTCTCTCTCCTCCCGCACTTGCCCGGCCTGAGGCTTCTGCCTCAGACTGCAAACCAACGCGCTCTGGCTGAACTCTAGGTGGGCCGCGGGCCGCAGGGAGCGAGCCGGGGAACACTCACCGTGACTCAGCAGCCGCGGGTGCGGGCCGCACCCCACGCGTCCCGCCGCCTTCTTCCCCCACTCGCCCGGCCTGCCCACCCTCCAGCAATCCTTGTGTGGAACTCTTAGATGCTCTGTGTGATGAGTAGATGTCTCTTTGAAACGTATTAGAAGTTCAAATTGTGGATATTTCCAGGGGAGATTTCATGGAGCCCTCCTCACAGCCGCCATCTTGCCTCCTCCCTCTCCTGTTTTTATTTTTAAATATTATTTCTAATGAGTCATGAATGGTTTAAAATAATAATATTGTTTTGATATATTTTCTATCTTATTCTATTCTGTCCTATATTTTACATTTTATTTTTAATATTTTGCATTTTGTTTCTTTCTTCCCAAATCTTACATATTTAAAAAAAAAATTATATCCACTGCGGGGGAGGGGGGCTACATTTCAATATAGAACAGCAATTGTGATTACATAGATCTTCCTGTTCAGAATTTAGAAATCATCTAATTTTGACTGTTTTAGTTTTTTTCTGCCTCTGCTATGTGCTAGGCATTCTTTTCAGACAGTGATCTAGCACACCCTCGGGCTCATTTTATTTATTTTCTTTCTCTCAAGGACTACTATCTTGTAACGTTTCTCAATATTTGAATAACATTGTTTCATATACTTGTCACCTTTCTAGTTTTCCAGGGTGGGTAGGGGCATTTCTTTCACATTATTCCATCATGGCCTGTAGCAGATATCCAATTTTCAATTAGAAAAAACCAAAACATTTATTTTTATTTCTCGCTTTCTCGGGTTTTCTGGATCTTTTATTTCATTATTAAATAGAATTACATATTTGGGACATTTGTGTCACATTCCTCATGCTAATGGAAGATGTTTAATATTAGAAGTAGGTGGTTTTGCTGGAGGTTTATGGAAGATGCCCTTTGTGAAGTTAGGGTATAACCTTTTACTGTAGCATGCTAAAAGTTTTATAAAAATTTTATATAATGACTTAAATGTTATCAAAAGGTTTTTTGATAACTATGATTCTCTTTTAATCTGGTAATAAACTAAATCAAATTAATTTTGAACAATAAATATCTCTAGCCCTGAAATAAATTTATATACTTGAAACAATATCCGATAAGGAATCATCTTTCTTAATTCCTGAATACTACTTCTGTAGAATTTTGCTGAGGATATTCCCATTTGTGTTCATGTGTGTGATTTGCCTGTATGTTATTATTATGGTTTGATTATGATTTGCCATTTTTAACAGTTTTTCAAAGAATCAGCTTTTGTTTTTGTTTTCTCTTGATACAGTATTTTATAGCTGATGAAGTTATGTCCTGTCCTTAATTTCTTTGTAATATCTGTGGATTTAGCCTGCTGTTCCTCTGTTAATTTCTTAAGCTTTTGTTAATTTCTTAAGCTTTTTGTGTACAACTAATTTAAGGTTTCTTTCTTATGGCTTCTTAAAAATGTAAACATTAAAATCATATAGTTCCAGTATTTCAGCTACATTGCACAAGTTTGACTTGTAGTACAGTGATTATTACTCAGCAGTCTTCCCTGTTAAGCTTTATGATATTTTTACTTTATTCACTGATTATGTAAATATTTGTCTTAATTTTGAGATACATGTTCTTTAATGTCACCTTTTTCTTATCAGTCCTTTGTAGCCTATTGAGATATGATTTATTGCAATTTTTATAAGCATTATATGGGGTGTGATCAAAAGCTGGTGAATGTTTAAATTTAAAAAAATTATTACAGTAAAAGTCATTATACCATTAATACTCCTCAAAATACTCCCTCTCATGCCAAACACAGTTATCCCATCATTCTTGCCATTTTCTGAAGCAGTTCTGGAAGTCCTCTTTCATGAGTGCTTTTAGTTGTGCTGTAGTGGCTGCCTGCCTGGATAGATTCAAAACATGTTCCTTTCACAGTCATTTTGACTTTGGGGAAGAGCTAGAAGCCGCATGGTGCCAGATCCGGTGAGTAAGGTGGATGATGACACACTGTAATGTTTTTATTTTACAGAAATTGCCATACCAGAAGCACTGTCATGATGGAGATGAAGTAAAGACACTCATGAAAGAGGACTTTCAGAACTGCTTCAGATAGTTGCTAGAATGATGAGGTAAGTATGTTCAAACAATGGAGAGTATTTTGAGTGGGAATAATGGCAATGTGTCTTTTACTGTAATAGTTTTTCTTTTAGTTTAAACATTCACCATATTTTTTGATCACTCTTCATTTATGTGCTTAAAAAGAATGGATTTTTAGAGATAGTAGCAGTGCTCTATAGATGCCTATCCAAATAAGTTCAAACAAACTGATTTGAATTGTTTTAACTCTTTAAATTTTACTTACAGATATCACACATATATATTTATATGTGTATATATACAAAGATAAATAATTAAAATTACATTTAGTCATATATGATATATACATATGGATATTTGTCTGATGATCCAGTAAACAATGCTGTATGTATACATATGCATATGTACATATTCATATAAGTGTTTTGGTATTTCTGAGTTTGTTTCTGACATTTTTTTTCTCTCTCATAGAATGGATATCCTCTTTTTAAAGGGGGGAAAAACAAGGATTTTTGCCGGGTTTTATTTATTTGCTTACTATTTACTGTCCTAAGTAACAAAAAGGCAGGGTTTGTCATTGACTTATAAGAGAAATTCTGGATCAAGAAGTTCCAGAATTGCTTGTGGCAAAGGATTGCAGAATTTGATGTCAATTCAGGATAGATTTGGACATTTTAAATTTGAGATATGAACTAGAAATCCAAATGAAAATTCAAAGTAGGCAATTCAATATATATCTCTGGATTTAATAGATAAATAAACCTGGGAGTTATTCTATATTGTTCAGAATAAGCTTGACTTTCAGAAAGATAAGGTCATACTTATCCCCCTATTTAAAATTACAATCTCCATTTTCCAGCAGACTTTATCACCTTAAGACTTACTTTGTTCCCAAAACACTTATTACATTTTAACCCACTAATTATTTACTTTTTACTTTTGTTTAGCAATCTTCCCTACTACAATAAAGCTCTAAGAGATAGTTATCCATTTTTCTTTAACTGTTATAAATAAGTTCATAGAATAGTGCCAGGCACGTAATAGGTGTCCAATAAATTCTTGTTGACTGAGTAAATGAACTATACTTTATTTCTGTTTCTATTCTCTTAAAGTTGCCCTCACTTCACTTCATTTAAACCATATTTTCAAAAAGACAACCCCTTCTTTTCAAATGTATAGCTATTTTGTGTTACATACGTTATTCAGTAAATCTAATGTTCTATACAGCTCTACTTTATTTTCCCTTTGCTTTTTATTTCATTAATTGATGGTTCTATCCTTATTAAAGCCATATTTTGATTTCTAAAGAAAGCTTTGATTTGAATTATTGGCTTAGCAATTTTCAGTTTTTCCAGTGTTGAAATATTTTCATCAGGAGTTATGCATTTGCCTCTGTTTTTTAAGCTGAATTCCGTAAGATTTGAAATGAAATCAATCACTTTCATATCTTTCAATTTTAAGCATTTCATTGTTTCTCTGATTATTCTTCCTTTACTTCCATAAACTATTTTGAAGTTTATTTTTGTAGATTTTAAATACAGCATTACCTTTATATCTATTTTAAGTTTGCCTGTATTATTTCAGTGAACACAATATATAATAATTATATTTATATGGTGTTTTTATTTAAGTCATAGTCATACACTCTATTCAATCCCTAATGCAACACTATGTGATACATAAGGCAGCTGAAATTAATTAACTTTTTAAGGAAACTGGGATTCAGAAAGTTAGGGAAGCACAAGCAATATGACTAAGACTTGAAATCAGTCATTGTTACCTTAAATGGGGATTCATTTTTTTCTTTCCAGTAGATAAACCAGTGGGTTCAAGTGCCACACTTCTCTCTCATACTTACAGAGAAAATATTATAGGTTCATCTATCATCTAATGTGGAGCATTGTAAAGCATGTACATGTAAATAGATTCATACTCCCAGTGTTATGTTCAGCTTTAATAAATGTCCTCCGCTGCCTCATGGCCTTTTAATAATGTTCCTGGGCAAGAGAGCATGAATCTACATTATTAGAATTCCACACTGTAGTGCATTCATTATGAATTATGGTTATTAAAATTAACTGAAGCTTGTGAAAAGTTTTTATTTATACAACTATAATTATTTCCAACTCTATAATGTTAAAATATTCTAAGTATCCTATAAAGAAATTGGACATTTAAAAAAGGTTAAACTTGGGCCGGCCAAGTGGCGCGGTGGTTAAGCGCTGGTGTGGGAAGCCAGCGGTCCCGAAAAAGGTTAAACTTTTAAGTTTGTTAAACAGTAATAAACACTTGGAGCAGGAACTTGTTTTCAAGTACGTTCAAGCTTATTTCTGTAGTATCATCTAAAGATATCACTATTAGCATTTTATTTGTTCTGTAAAGTATGGAACATATTAAAGTCAAATCACCTAAGGTAGAAAGTTTTGACTTGAGAAGTTTTTGTTCTATGGGTGTTGTGGGATTTTAGAAAGAAGGCAAGTATGTTGCAGTGAAATGCACATTGTTTTTCAGATTCATGTTTCAAACACACTCATCACACTACAAATCAAGTCTTAGGTTTTTACTACTAAAGATCTCTTTATTACAAGATTCCTCTTGCTACCTTAGTAATTTAATTAAAGTCTCCATTTATTTTCACTATTTATGTTTATCTTTTAAATTTATGCCATCTCAAAATTTGATTTGTATTGTGTCAATTTTTTTCTCTTTCAATAAGTATTCTCAAACATTCTGTGCAATAAGAAATGGTCAATTCACTTTTTAAGGCAAACCTCAAATAAGGTACATGTTAGACTCCTTTTATTTATTATTGAATGACATTCCTGATTTTACATAATATACTGATAAATGGTGATCCTGTGAGTTTTGTAGCTGCTATTAATGTTCTTTTTGTTTTTATTTTGCCTTGTCACTGGAGGCAAAATAATATAGTGAAGAGAATTCTGTCAGCTCATAATGAGACTACATTTGAATTTTCACCTTATGATTCAGTTTCCCTGAATTGCCAATGAAGCTGATCAATTTTTGTCTCATAAAAATGATAAATAAAACAGTATTGATGGGTATGTTGCTATGTCCTCAGAGGAATGATGCTATATAAATTCAAAGAGCTGACAGTATTATTATTATTTGCCATTGCTTACTCATTTTATAAAAGCAGTCCATATCTTTGATATGCTCTCCATAATTTATCTTGCTATTCTTCCAACTCATGGCTGTAGTTGGCACAATATTATAATGTATTTGGATATATTAGATATCATCCTTGAGGGAAAATTTTTTGGCATCACTGTTTTCCAAACAATTCTCTCTCATGTAATCTGTTTCATATAAAAATGCCCTAGACATATTAATGTCTATGTGTACAAATTAATCTAATTTTCCTCTGTCCATAGTTTTAGATTCCCATGTCTCTCAGCAAGAGCTCTCAATGAAATAGCATTGGCAGCATTTTTAAATGGTTAATGGAAAATTTAATTTGTATAAAAATAAGTATCACCAGTGGCACCAAAGACCTCTTTTGGTCTTAGGTTATAAGAAATTATCAAGAGACATATTTTGAAAAAAATACTTATGGCCAATAATGACTGTAAATTGAATATCATTGAAAAATTTAAACTTAAAACAAGCTATTTTTTCACATCAAGACTATATAATAGAGAAGAGTGCAAATAGCATATATGTATTATAACATCACTGTAATGTGGGAAAGATTCTTCCCAAAATTAGGTTCTATTGTTAAAACTGATGACAGTTAGCCTTTGGGACAAAGAAATATTTATGTTTATTCACACAGGTGGGAAGTCCCGTCACCAGGGGCAGAGGCCACTATGGAATGAAGTCAGGAAACAGCAAGTAAGAAATATGCAGTTTTTTAGGAAGAAAGGTGAAAGATTTGAAAGAAGCTTGTGCTCTGTGCCAAATTTAAAGCAGTGACAGAAGTAGATGTGTTTGTGTATGTGTGTGTGTGTGTGTTAGGTGCTGAAGGGCTTTATCAGAATGCTGGAGAGATAGTAGCGCAGGACATAGATAGGGAATGAGGCTCAAAAGCTGCTGTCGCTAGATCAAAAACTCTTGGGGATCCTAAAATTTTCCTTTGTCTCCATATGTGTATTTTAATAACAATAGCACTACTAATTTCATAATATCAATAGTAATAGTATTATTGATTTAATAAATAAGAATGAAATAGCCTATGTGTCCTTTTTCTTCCACTACCCCATCAATCATTGTTCAGTATTCTGCAGTGAATATTTTAGTTTTCTTTATTATATTTTTGATATATATTGTCAATATGCTGATATCCATCTATACGAATATCACATAATTTTGCAATACTGTATGAATACTTGTTTCTTTCCCTTAACAGCATGTTTTTGAATTTCAAATACATTGATTCATGAAACTGTAGTTTCTTTATGTCCTTTGCTATATATTATTTCATTGCCTGAATCGACCATGATGGATTTACCCACTGTAAGCTTGAAGAACACTTATGTTGCTTATAGTTCTGAGTTATCTCTAAGAAATTTTTTTTTTATCATTTTTTGATATGAGACGTGATAGGTGCAAGATTTTCTCTACTGTATATTTTTAGGAATGGAATTCCCTGGCATAGTGTATTTATGTACTTAACTTTATGCCAAAATATTATCTGAAGTGTTTTTATCAGTTTACTCACACACACCACCACAACTACCACCATCACCACCTCAATCACCACCAAAATAATATAGTATATGAAAGTTGCAGTTTCACAATTTCACAAAACTACATCTGTATTTTTTTTTAAGTATAAATTCGGATACTCTTTGGCTCTCATGGGAAGGGAATGGTGATAAGGGAGAAAATAAACAATGAGAAAGGCAAGATTTCTTTGCCTTTCTTCTTTGTTTACTTATTATTTTCTGGAGAATTGCTGTTTTTTTTGTATTCCTCATAATTGCTTGTTTAGAAAAGAAAAAAAATAAATATTAGAACAGGGCTCAGGGCTCATTAACTAGGTGAGAGAAGGATAAAATCAATTATTCAGAAACAAATAAACCACTAAATTGATGTATAGAAGAAGCAAACATACAAATCAGTTTATAAAAATGATAAAAACTGATGGTCAATATACAAAATTTGATTATAAATCAGAAAAGTCATATGTTAAAAATTACACATGCAAAAAAATGTTCACTGAATTAAACATTGTTGATTATTATCATAAATGAAGTTAGAGCATAACAATTTATATAGAATTTTCGGGAAATGTCCCCCTCAAAAATCATAATTTTCATATCACTTCTTTATTCATACTGAGAAATTAAGAACACATATTTCATAATGCAGATAGAGTTTGTTTTGTTTTGTTTTGTTTTCACTAGGTTGGGCTATCACAGTGTAAGATATATAGAACTGTTAGAAGACAATGTGGAAAATGTATGGGGAATATCTATAAAATCCATTTTCTTTTTATCTCTTCATAGCAATCTGAATTTCACAGCTTTGCTGTAAGAAAAGAATTTAATAGAATATTAGGGCGTTTGGTGTTGTTTTGTTTTCTTATTGCTCTATGTCTGTTATCATTAATGGATATTTAATAATATTTATTGAATGAATCAATTGCTTCTCAGACCCTAGGAAAGCTAAACCTATTCAGTGTAGACAATCTTTCTAGCCACCGTAAGGTCAGAGAAGAACACATATCCAAACTCAGATAAGCCAGAAAAAATCAGGACCAACAGAATTGAATTCCAGAACTTTGATAACCTATCAAGAAGGTGACATTTGTGATTTTTCCTAATTCAGTTTGAGAGAGCAATAAGCTCCATGAGTTGTTGGCTGCTACCTAGTGACATAAAGGGCTAATATTTCTTAGAATGTAAGAAATATTGAGAAAATGTAGCCAACACTTAAAATCTTAGAACTTTGATAATGGTGCCCTCCTTTAAACGGTGGGTAAAATACCCTCCTTTCTGATGGAAAATATATTCCCTGAATGTCATTGTTTTAATTGGGTGTACAATAAAAAAACATCATGACTTAGGATACTTGGAAGTCTTGCTTATCTCAGCCAAGGTTACCATTCACCAATAATCTGGGAGGCAATCTTGATTGCCCCTCTTTTTCCCATTTTTCATTTTAATCCAATATCAATTCCTCTTCCAAAATAAATTTCACATATTTTGGGTTCTCTTCATCTTCATTGGCATTTCTCTAGATAAAGCCACCATTACCTCTTATTCAGATATGTCATAATATACACATTTTGTTTCCATTCTTTTGCGCACTAGTGCATTCTTTACACTTTAGGAAGAATGAACTATTTGAAACCTGGCCTCCTTCCCCACCTCAGCAGCCTCAGATTCTTCTCTTGATGCCTATTTCATTAGCTTTCTGGCTAAATTTTGATAAAAGTTTACAAATCTTGCACACTTTCCTTCTGCCCATATTCCAAACTCTTTTTACCACTGCTCTCAGCATTTACCATGCTGTAGCTAATACCTTCTTTTTGTGAGCTAACACAACACACTTTTTCTCCAACCAGCCTTTTCACTTGCTGTTTCACTTGCCTGAAAGAATTCTTCCTTCCATGACTGGCTCCCTCTCATCTTGCATGTCTCCAAACAGATGTCAATTTCTCAGAAAGGTCTGTTTTCCCAACTTATTTAAAGGAAACTAAGTGCCCAACCCAGGTTCTCTCTATCTCATTTTTTTCACACTTCTTGTCATCGATAATTATCATATGTAGTGATCAGTCTGTTAATCCTCATAGAATTTAAAAAGATCAGAGGTTGTTTATTTCTCTTTCCATAGTACTTTACCCACAGAAAGTGGTCAACTCATATTTGCTGAAAAAAAAATGTTTACATGACATTCCACCCTGTAATATGTATGTTTATGAAAGGATGGAGTTGCAGAGATCTGGTGGGTGGTGCTGCCAGGATCTCCTCTTTAAGAGCCTCACATGCTCATTCACAGAAGCAGAACTCTGTTGGCTATACTTGTCTGCCCAATGACACTTCCCTCTTGATCTGCTTGATTAGATAAGGGAATCTCGTCAGGCTGGGTTAAATGGTTTCTTTATTTAAAATTTGCAGTGAGAGCGATGTGGGGTTAGGACTTGAGTCACATTAATGATAAAACCTCAGAGTTAAGAATGATGACATCTTTTTACTAAAGTTGAAGTAGTTGCCTTAATTCTTGCAGTCTTGCTGTTTAAATATTTCATGATTTTTTTTTTGAGCTATCTCTGCTATCTTCCAATAAAATTTCATTTTCCTGGAAATTTTATTGAAGAGGATTTGTGTTGCTTTCAAATAAAAGTCCTGTCAAAAACAGAGAGTAATTACAAAAACCTCTATATAACATTCATATCTTTAGATAAAGAACATTGAAGACAAAATAGATTAAAAGATAGCACAAAGAGGAGATGGTATTTTAATATTTGTAAATATTTAATATTGTTTGAATGTATCAAATTATATAGGAATAAAAGTATCATAGGAGACAAGCTAAATGAATTGATAGATATTTCTGTACTTCATTTGATTCTAAGTTCAGTTTTTCTAGGTTAAGTGTTTGAGTTTGATGCCTGTTATTTTTTTAATTTTCTATTAACAATTTAAAAATGCTGCCAACACTATTTCATTGGACGTTCTTGCTGAGAAACTGGGAATCTAAAAATACAGACAACTTGAAGCAAATTAGATTACCCTGTACAAATACAAGGTAATATGTCTAGGGCATTATATGAAACAGATTACATGAGAGAGAATTATTTGGAAAACAGTGATGCCAAAAAATTTTCCCTCAAGGATATGTAATATATTCAAACACATTATAAAATTGTGCCAACTACAGCCATGAGTTGGAAGAATAGCAAGATAAATTATGGAGAGCATATCAAAGATATAGAGTGCTTTTATAAAATGGGTAAGCAATGGCAAATAATAATAATACTGCCAGCTCTTTGAATTTATATAGCATCATTCCTCTGAAGACATAACAGGACAACATAGCCATCTATACTGTTTTATTTATTGTTTTTATAAGAAAAAAATGGATCAACTTCACTGATAATTTAGGGAAACTGAATCATAAGGTGAATCATAAGGTGAAAATTCAAATACAGCTCTCTATGTGCTGACAGAATTCTCTTCATTATAGTATATTGCCTCCAGTGACAAGGCAAAATAAAAACAAAAAGAGCATTAATAGCAGCTACAAAACTCACAGGATCACCATTTATCAGTATACTATGTAAAATCAGGAATGTTGTTAAATAATCAAAGGAGTCTAACTTGTACCTTACGTGAGGTTTGCCTTAAAAAGTGAATTGACCCCTCCTTACTTCCATGGAACGTTTGAAAATGCTTACTGAAAGAGAAAAACGGACAGAATACAAATCAAATTTGAGGTGGCACTTTAGTTAAATTACGGTAGCAACAGGCGCAAGAGGAGCTTCATAATAAAGAGATCATTAGTAGTGAAACCTAAGACTTTATTTGTAGAAAGATGAGTGTGTGTGTACCAGAACTAATTCATATGGTGGGCAAGGAGAGTTAATGTATTTGAAAAAATTTAAAAAAATATTCTCTCTGCTTGAAAAGCAGCAGTTTGAATGTGAGCTATAAAATTTGTGTGTTAAACATGATTTTTTTTAAACAATGTATTGCTTTGAAGCTACAAACAATAGGAAAGCATGTTACAAATATAGATACTGATATGTAGATCTCTCTCTCATTCAGTGTTATCAGATATGACTGTTCAGGGTCTATTACCCTTAGTTTATGCTATGAGACCAAGACTCTGTTCCCCTGGAATCTAAGAGAAGATCTCTTGGTACAGAATGGAGTCCAATAATTGCTGATACCATGAATGAACATCATTTTGTTCTTTTTTAGTTTTCTGTTGCCATACATACCTATCCTTTCATGATTTTCCATCAGTTGATTCTAAGTTAAGAGGGGTGTTTCCCCACCAAAATTATAACATTAATTTTATTTCTTTCATTTTTTGTATGCTATTTACATTTGTTACTCCACTGGTAATTAATTTTGTCGTAGGAGTTAACTGAAGTTCTTATTTCTTTTGCATAACTGATAGTATGGAAGGATGATGTTATGGTTCCCAAATCATGTTTCTGACCCATTTCTCTTAAGTTTTATCACAGTAAAATAAAACAAAGTGTAAAGAAATGACAGATAAGGGGAATGCTCAAGTTGCAGTTTCCACAATCATATGGGCATCATCCCTTTTCTTGCTTTTGACTTTTTCTTCCTCCTTAGATTTGTAGTTTGCAACTAATTATTCATTTAAATTGTAGTAGTAATGATCTTTAGTTAACAGAATATAAATCCTTGAACTTATAAAGAGGATGAAAATAAAAAAGTAATTTAAAAGAATGAAACACCATTTGAGTCGTGGAATATTTACTCGAATAAAGTGTTATAAGCAGATATATTAGGTGCTTTGTTTTAAGGACCTGATTTATTATAAGGACTTGAGTTTTGGCATGAGGTAATGTGACCATAAAGTCTGTCATCCAAAGATGGACACTATTGAGATTGAAAGGCGCTGTTGTTTTTAACCAGGACACTTTCTACACTTTCTTTAGGAGATGACCTTGATCTTTCAAGTTTAGAAGAATCAGAGATTAATTTTAAAGGCAGTCATTTATTCCCAGTACACAATTAAAATAGTAAGTACTTGCATATTGTTGAAAAAAATTAATGACTGTTGCCATAAGGTCCTGCAATTCCATATATATCCAAAACAAATGAAAGGAGAGACTCAAAGACACTCATACACTCACCATCACAGCAGCATTATTCAAAATAATCTAAAGGTGGAACAAGCAACCCATGTGTTACAAACTGAATGTTTGGTTCTTCCTCAAAATTCATATGTTGAAGTCCTCACCCCCAGAGTGTCTGTATTTGGAGATGGGTCCTCTCAGGACAGTAATTAAGGTTGAATGGGAATGTATACCAGAAAGCTTCTCACCCTCAAGGAATCTTTGATGTCCATAGTCAGGGGTGATGTCCATTCATGGTTAGGCACCTGATAAGGTCCCTTCCAGCAAGGTTGAGGAGTGTCTTTCATGTCGTTTTTAAAAAAACAACAACAAAAAAACAAAAAACAAAAAACCTCCAGGTGGCAGTCACTTTTTAAAGTCTTTGTCTCCTGGGAGCTTGCTATGAAAGGAAAGGGTTGCCATAACTTTACATTTTCTTAAAGTGACTCTATCAAACCTTGGCAATAGTGTAAGATGTCTCCTTTCAATAATGTTAGCTCCTAAATTCCCTCATCTAAGTCCAGCTTAAATGCACTGTAATGCATGAAGGAAGTAAAACAGAGAAATGGGGAGCTGGGAGCAGGAAAGAACCAACCAGCTGTCTTCAGTTTCCCATTGCCCCTTTGTTTAATTTATAACTATTGTTTACCCATACAAAACCTTAGAAGTTTTCATCACTTATTTTACAATGCTTCCATTTAATTTCAAATCTTTTGAGATGTTCCAGTGGCTTTTCTGAAACATGGCATAGTTATTCATATATATATATATATATATATATATATATATATATATATATATATATATATATAGAGAGAGAGAGAGAGAGAGAGAGAGAGAGAGAGAGAGAGAGATTTTAACCCTTAAAACCTCTATGTCTAATGAAAACTAAGAAATAGCTAATTAGCATTCTTTTGTTTAAACATTTCATAAAGACATTGTATAACCTCTAGAAACATAGGCTCTTTTTACTGGCAAATATATTTAAGACATATTACTACCAAATATATTTTATATACATCAAAGTCAATTATTAGCATGGACTTATTTTTGTAAAACCTGGGTAAAATATAAACACAAGTCTGTTTTACTTAAACCAAAAACTTAAGCTAGCCTTTATTTATTAAGGATTATCTTAGATCATGTGAACTTGACAAGCATTTGAGTTAGTTTCTATATTTCTGTAAATTTTACAATAGACAATTCTTACAAGCACTTGTCTCTGAATTAATTTTAACAATAGCATCTGCAAGTGGAAAATTATCTCACTTTTACAACATACATGTCTAGACACACATAAACAGACACAGAGAACTTTTACAATAGTCATGAGAAAAACTCACTAGTTTATAAAGGAACAATTGAATC
The DNA here is from genome assembly GCA_033961575.1 of Aselliscus stoliczkanus. Taxonomy (NCBI): domain Eukaryota; kingdom Metazoa; phylum Chordata; class Mammalia; order Chiroptera; family Hipposideridae; genus Aselliscus; species Aselliscus stoliczkanus. The sequence continues at coordinate 124,458,326 of CM066727.1, forward strand.
CAAATTTTGCCCTGAAGGCATTTACAATTTATACCTGTCCTTGACAAGTTCCAAATGACCTCCTCACTTTTAAAATAAAGACACACATTTTTAATACCTCAAAGAATTGGATTGATGCCTAAACGACATCGTAGGTTTATCCATTTATCTAAATCCTATTTTTCAAGCTTCAAGACACCAACTAAATATGTTTTCCATTCATTATGCCTAATTTTATAGGTATTTTTTTCTAATTGTACATGCAAAAACTAATTTAGAGCTATCAAAGTATCCTCATCTCAACCATCTTAGTAATAAATGGGAGATTGACTCTCCTAAGTCTTGTAGGCCTGGGATACATGTTTTCCTGTATTTTGAGATCTGTGGAGTCTGAACAAACTTCTAGGGAAAACCAGCCCTTACAAGGATGTCTCTGGATGAGCCAATGTGATAGATATTCAAATAGGATTGCTTTACACCCCAGAGAAACCTTTTCCTCAGGAAAGCCCACAGAGATTCTTAGTCACCTAGGAATACCTGAGCAAGGGCCAGCAAGAGGTTACCTGAAGCTGCTGGAACCAGGATGCTTTCTAAGGTATGAGCACCTCCCTTATAAACCAATTCCAGGGCACCCTGCCATTCTTTCCCAGGCTCCCACTGTTTTATCCAGGATCTGCTGCCTGGGCAACTCCTGGCATCCACCTTGGCCACGCCAGATGAGGGGATCTGAACAACCATCGTCATCCCATTGGCTATTTGGGTTGGCAAAGGGAGTGTCCTTTCTGTTTCAGAACTAAAGAGTTCAGTCTCTCATGTAACTAGCAAAGATTTTCTTTAGCCTCTCAGTAAGCAATCCAAGTAAAAAGCAGCAGCTCATTTTTTTTTTCTCCTTCCTTGGGTTATCTCAACCCTTGTCCACCTCAAAGATTTTTCTAAGGACAACTCAAATAAACTCATGACATGCTACTTAAAGCAAAGAGGCTCACAGTTTCAAGAAAAACTCAGCCAAGTTTACCTGATGCAAAGTGAGGAGCTGGTGGGGGCACCGTGGGCTCTCGCTGGTACCTAGCACCAGTTCTGGGTGCACAGGCTGTTCCTGGGTGGACTTGTTCAGAATCCTGCTGACTAAGCAAGTAAATGTTGATTTAGAAATGTCCAAATCCAGATGTTTTTGTAGATTTTTTTTTTTTAATTAAAGTTTACTGGGGTGACAATGGTTAGTAAAGTTACATAGATTTCAAGTGTACAATTCTGTAATACATCATCTATGTATCACATTGTGTGTTCACCACCCACAGTCAGTTCTCCTTCTATCACCATATATTTGATCCTGTTAACCCTCAGTTTATTTGAGCCAAACTGACAACATATGAAGTTCTGACAATTAAGTTCATGAACTTATCATAGAAAAAGTGCTACATACCTCATTGCTAAATATCACTATGGTCACCTTCCAGGTACTCCCCTTGGGAAGCTATATGCCAGCACCAGTGCCTAGTCCACCCTTCAAAGCAATTTTGGAACTTTTTTCTGGATGGCAATCAGAGCTGTCATCTTATTACCCTTGATGTTTTGAATGTCATCCAAATGTCTCCCTTTCAATATTTTCTATATCATCATGAAAAGAAAGAAATCATTTGAGGCCAGATCAGGTGAATAGGGAGGGTGTTCCAATACAGTTATTTGTTTACTGCATAAAAACTCCCTCACAGACAGTGCTGTGTTAGTTGGTGTATTGGTGTGATGCCATGAATAGTTGGCAAAAAGTTTAGGTCATCTAACTTAATCACACAGCCTATCAGCACTTCCAAATAGTAAACTTGGTTAACTGTCCAGTTGATACAAATTCATAGTGAATAATCCCTCTGTTATCAAAAAAAGGTTAGCAACATCAGCACAACAAGTTCATGAACTTAATTGTCTGTCCTCGAATGTCTGGGAGTAAGATCTCAAATTCTCTGGAGAATAAAAGTTTTGCAGTTCCTTTTATGCATTTGAAATTAAGGAAGGGACATAAGGAAGATTAAAGAAAGCAAGAGAGTGATTTGATTACAGGATAGCTAACAAGATTAGGTGCTCTCTTGAGGGTATTACTTCTGGCATTTTAAATTACTTCTGGCATTTAATAGGGGTATTACTTCTGGCTTTTGAAACATGTGTTAACCTATATGCACAACAATGGACAGGGCTGGTTTCAAATCTTTCACTCAACAAGTTATAGGCTTGGGGCGTGATGACCCACCATAACCTGCCCAGTTATGAATTTGTGATCAGAAACAGTCTGTCAGGTTCATTTCCTTAGAGCCCCCTTTTTTTCATTTGCAATGCACATTAAAGATAATTTTGTTGAAGGCTCAGGAAGAAAAAAGATAGTTACATAAAAAGCCTGTATTGTTTTAGAGAAAACATATCATCATGAAGAGAATATTCATAGAAATATGGATGGTAAAGGCCATTCTGGTGAGGTCCCAGGTGGAAATGAGGAGTAGGTTATTCAAAACTGGGAAAGTGATCTTTAATATAAAGTGACAACAATCTTGGCTGAATTGTGTTCCAGTGTTGCGTGAAAGGTAAAACTTACAAGTGAGCGAAATTGGCTATTTAGTTGAGACTATTTCTAAGCAAATGTTGAATGAGTGCCTTGGTTTCTGCCTATAGTAAAATATGAGAGAGGGTAGATATACGAGTATTGAAGAAATTGTTGGGCAAAAAAACAAGAACTTGAAAATTTGATATTTCTTAGTCTACCCATGTCACAAAAAAATGAGAAAGCTTATTCTAAAGAGAACACTAAAGGTGTGGTTAAATAACCATTTGATAAGGAGAATAGTATGAGTGTCAACTGGAAATTTAATCATCTGTGTCAGCTGAAGCACTTTGGGCACTGGGAATAAAGGAAACAGAATGAACAGGACAATGAAGAAAGGTTGCTAATAAGCACTGTCATTCAAGAAAAGGGAAGACTGACCTTGAAGGTGAATCAGAGATAAGTAGGGTTGCCATTCCTACCACAGACAAGGAGGTAGGGGGCAACTTTGCTTTACCCTTGGTTTCAGAAGTCAGGGCCCTAGAAGACAGCTGAGGGGTCACCCTGAGGAGCACTGAGTGATGCTACCTGTGCTCTTGGGGCTTGAAGGGCAGAGCATCGACCCCAAAAAAGATTCTTCTGGAGCCTTAAGATCAAATAGATTTGAATGGACACTCAAGGCACTAAGGGATCCATTTGCAGGATTGGAATCTGATTAAGTGGACAGGTGAAGGCTGGCTCCGCTATAAGAAGGACATTAAATGGAGGGAAAAATGTTCTTTTCTGACTTTGCAATGTACTCAGTCCCTGGACTGCTGAGAAAACAGACTGCCTTCAAGGAAAAAAAGATTTAAAAAAATCAAATGGACTCACATGAAATCATCACTCCTTTCTTCTTCTTCTTTTTTTTTTTTTTTTAAAGATTTTTATTGGGGAATTAGGGAAGGGGAACAGCGTTGGGGAATCGGGGAAGGGGAACAGACAAGTTGCTGTCTTTTTATTCTTCAGTCTAGTTGCAGAGGACGTTGCTTCACTGGCCCATGTTGGCATCGTCATTGCGTTATTCCCGGATGAGGCAGATTGGTCGCCAGCCTCTGGATGGTCGCTCATCGTGGCTATTGGCAGCTCACGCTGGCTGCCAGCCACTCGCTGTAGCCTATGGCAGCCCACTGCAGCAGGGGCTGCAGCCTACACCGTCTCCGGGGCTCGCACAGCCCAGCTCCAGGTGGAGCTGTTGTTAGCTGTCGAGGGCAGTGTCACTGGCCCTCATATGTGGGATCCGAACATATGGTGTCCCAAGCCAGCTCTTAACCAATGCGCCACTCAGCCGGCCCGGTCCTTTCATCTTTAATTGTTCGATATTCAAAGAAGATTGCCATGATCCCTCTCTCCAGTATTGTGATTAGTCAATACAAACGCCATGCTCATGCCTAATTTCCATGTATAGGCAAGGGCAAGCCTGCCACGGGCCCCGAACGCAGAGAAACAGAAACATTAGAGAAGGCACTGATGACTAACACAATGGCTGTGGATGAAAAGGGGAGAAACCTATAATCCCATCTATCCTGTTTCACTGATCAGTTCTGTCAATTATATTTCAATGAATGATTAATATTTCTGATTTTACATATAAAGAAATAGAGTCTCTACAAGATTATGTAATGGAAACCATCACAAAGCAGGTGGCAATTTATTAAGAACTGTCAAATAACTTCTGGACCCCAACCACTTGGCTCATTACTCACTGCTCCCAACTCACTCCAAATAATTATAATCTCTTCATAGGCCAGCTCAGTAACCTCTAACCATATTCATTGCCATCACGGTGGATTCCCTACACAGCATAGCTACAGAGTTCTTTTCAAAACACACATCTGACTTACAAAAATTTGTGATACGAATCATTTGGTGGCTTACCAATGTTTTGGACTTGAGAATAGCACTCTGCGTGGACTGCCTCGTGACTACCTTTTATGTTCCCTTTCCTTGGTCTTTTGCTTCCTTCCTTAAGTATGTCATCCTTTCTCATCATGTTTCCCAACTCAGGGTCGGCTACTTACCGCTCTGAGCCAATAATCGAGAGACAAGGTTGGTGGAAAGAAAAGCAGGTTTATTGAAAATGCCAGCATTCTGGCAGGATGGCAGACTCCTGCCCCCAAAGCCATCTCCTCATTTCTAGGGCCAAAAGGTTTTACAGGTTTACAGAAACAAAGGAAAAAGGGAGTTGGTACTGCAATTTCCTGGGCACTAAGGTTTGAAGAAGGAAAAAACATGCTTCTCAGGGTTTGATTTGTTTTAGAGATAAGTCATGGTCTCTGTGGAAGGAGGGAGTCTCCTCTCTGGTTATTAATGAAGCAGACAGATGTCCAGGGGCTGTAACAACTTCCATTAGATGAGTGTCCTGGGTGTTAAACAGATTTAGGAGGTATGCCTGCAGTCTTGAGAAAGCATCCATTAAAGCCAGTATGTTTGCAGCCTTGAGTAAATAGACTCATTGAACCCACAGAAGGGGAGGGGAGCAAAGCAAAGGAAAAAAAAGTTTTCGAAAGTTCTAAGCTAAATTACATTGTTAAATCCAACTAAACTACAGTTTTAAATATTAAAAATAGAAAATAACAGTGTCACCTTTACAATAACACAGAGTATTTACATGTGAGTTTCATACATTCAGGTATCTTTTCCCCTCTTTCTTTGCTCAGTTAATTTTTTTCTGACCCTTCAGATTTCACATCCAGTGTTGCGTTTTCAGATATTTTTTCTGAACCCAGCCCCAGGCTAGGCCAGATTCAATTATGTGTCTACATAAATTTATTTGTTTTGTATGTTTCCTTTTATTATGTCATTATAGGATTAGTATCTGTCACACACTCGATAGTACACTATAAGGGTAGGAATATTTACTAATTATAGATTCCTAGTCTATACTAGATTGCTGGATGAATAAGTTGGCCAGAAAGAGAAAAGTATATTTCAATGCTTATGACTATTTTCTGTCTGGTGCAGAATACTACCCCAAAATAAAAAAAAATGAGCGTAAGTGAGAATCTAAAAACATAAACTATTTTATCAGTTCAGCATTAAAATTTGGAATAAAAGTATCGCATTGGCATTCTTTCACAGTCTTATCATTTTAATCTATTATATATCTCTGTTATACAATCCTTAGTACAAGATCCCTTCCAAGTTACATAACAATGATTATGTAACAGCATGGTTTCAGGGGTATTTGAATATAATTTCTTGGACAACAGAATTTTTTGTGTTACCTAAAGTATTTTAACTATTAACTGATTGATTCATTTATATTTGTGGTGTGCCTCAAAGGGATTCCAATTGAAATTACCTTCTTTTCTAGGTAAAATCATAGTACTTTCTTAAGAGACATCATAGAATGTTCATAAATGTTTTTGGTGGTCAAAGTAGCTTCCTTGGTAGAAGAGGAAAATAGAAAGCGTTGAGGGCGGTTGAAATTGTATTATCTTTTAGTTATTATAAACCATTTTGCATACTGCTCCCTTATTATATTCCCAGTGCCTCATTAACATAGACATAATAAAGGTTTAGGTTTGTTTCTGATATCAGGGAAACCCAGCAGGACAAAGAAAAATAATACAGTGTTTGGAAAAAAAAGAAGGAAATTTTTTTTTTCCTCAAAAGATGAGAACATTATAACACCATTCACTTGTTTTGTATCAAAACAAAGATTGTTTTGAATTGTATGTGAAAAATATATACAGTGGTTACTGGTAAGATAAGAGCTATGTAATTTTCAAATCTAGTCACAAACTATGTCACCTATTTGAAAATGTGTCATTTCTATAATGAGTTTATGTCAGCAGAAGGTGTCAGATGGGTAGCTCTAGGGAGTGAAATTCTGTTTGTCCACCTACTTTGCATTCTATTTTTGATCTTTAAAAACAGGCTGAAATGATAGTGCCTGTTATGATTCTGTGACTCTGCAATCTCTGACACCTTGCCTCATTCGCATTTCTCAACTATAGAAGGATGTCAGGGATATCAGAAAAGAAAACTTCTTTTGTAATCAGCAGCATGAGTAGGGCTGTAAATACTATGGGGGAAAAAATGTAAAGAATAATAATAATAATAATAATAATAATAATAATAATAATAAATCTGGACTTCTCACACAAAGCCCTGATTTCCTGGACATTTACATTTTCTTCCACTTTGCAGAGAGATAACAGATGGCTGGGTGGTGATTTGGGATGCTAATTAGGCTGCTGTACTTTTCAGCTAACCTTAGGTAGACACAGTCCTTAGAGGGCTGATTACCACTCTGCCATTTAAAAATGCTAGCAGATAACCATTAAACACCCTTTCATAATGCACTTTTACTAAACAATAAAGCCATGATTAACTCTAGTATAATTTTTAAAAAAATACCTCTAAACCAGCCAGGCGGTAATTAAATGCCCCGTGGCATTATAAGAGTAATTTTTCAAGTTTTCACTGAGCTCCAGAACTAGTAGTCACACAACAAATGAAAACTAGTAGTATTTTTATGTGATTCATGAAACTCTCTATAATACTGTGACAGAAAGGGAACTCCAGTGGAAGTAGACAGATTCTCCAGGGGCAGAGTTAAGAGATGGGAAAGTTGAGTCTAACTCAGTCATCTTGAATAAAACATTGGAAGCTGGAGGGAAAGAAGATTCATGTTATTTTTGCTAGGATGTGTTAGACAAGAACTAAGATTAGATTATGAATGTGTAATCATATTCTATATGAGAGGACACTTTCATCCAATTGGAGTATGCATATTTTTAAAATACCACAAGAACTGTAAGTTATATTTCCATTAATATTTATTAAATGATACCTTAAGTTTATTAATTGATATAAATTGTGTTATATGTGGAAAACACACTTGGATAAAAAATTGCCACATTTTGAAATGTTATACCTTCTCGAAGCACCAAACAATATGTTTTTAACAAATGAGAATGCATTTTTTTAAGAATGGAGATGAAATTATTTAAAATTTAAATTTGAACAGAACTCTGAAGTAACATTGAAATGTACAGTTGTTGAAAATCTGACTCTGAATGTATGTCTAATGTCTGAATCGCTGCTGAATTTTGAAGTAATGTTAAACAATACCCAGCATGCCATACAGTGCATTTAACTGTCCAGAAGAAGGAGGAGAGTAAAATAATTAAAAGCAAAGTTTCTGGAATAAAAATTTCTGGTTGAAATTCTTTTTCTGCCATTCATTATCATTCTGAAATTGGACAACTTGCCTAACCCATTTTAACTTCACTTTCTCAAGTGACTCAACTCTACATGGCTTCTGTGAAAACTAGTAAGATGATTCACATTAAATATTTAGCACTCACCCTGGAACATGGGAAATACTCTACAGATGATGCTAGATATTATCATTATTGCCTTTGGAGGGATATGAGAGATAGAATTATGTGCAAATATAATGTGCATTCTAATAGTAAACACATTAGAAAAAAATGTTTTCTAGGGATTTTATAAAATCCCTCTTATGAAAGGCATATTCCAGTTTATGTATTTAATGGTGTTCAAAAAGAATTGGAAAGAATTATAAAAAATTAAATATACATGAACTGGATTTGAATTAGGAAAAAACTTCCTCTGTTCCAAGTCTACTGTGAAAACAGGCTACTTTTCAATAGAGTGGCATTGCACTTATTCAGCTTCATTTCCAATATATGAAAAATATCAATGATAATGTTTTAATTCCTGTCTCCCATCTATATTAATATCTTCTGCCTCCTAAGATTTATAAGTTTCTATATCAAGCATAGTTTGAGCAATAGCCCTTGAAGTGCAAGCCTATGGGTTCTAATAGTCAATACATAGATTATATTTTTGTCATCTTCAACAGAAATATGGGATGTATTTCAAGACCCCTCAAATGGTGCTCATCTGTTATACTATTCTTGCATCTTGTATCTTATTCATGCAATACCTTAGAGTGTGAGAAAATAGTTCTACATGTTGTTTATGTATTTCTCTTGCCATCCACTCTGATATTTTTCGATATGTATTTTGAGATTTTGACCAAAACAAACTCATGAGAATTTACTAATTTACTTCTGTTAAATAAGTGAAAATTTTAAAAATGAGCTCAGGATGATGTTTTCTCTAGTCCAGAATTCTGAATTTGACAGTAACACCAAGAAACAACCAATTGAAGAGTATGATGCTTTCCATGAAAATCTCCAAAGCTCTTTAACTTCAATATTGTTATGAAATTTATCACAATATGATTGTATCATTTCTCTGTTGCTCTGTGTTGTTATTGCATTTATAATAAAAATGTATAAAATACTTATAAATCAATGACTCTGTGTGGCCTCTAGGCACATCATCTCATCTTTTTAACAAATTATTTTGCCACTTAGTTAGGTCCTTAGATTCAATGAATATGGCAGTTAGTAAGACTCTTTCCTTAACTTTTAGGGACATAAATCTAGTACTTGTGTGAGGAGACATAGACATATTTCTGTAATGCAATGATTTAGAAAAGTTAATGGAGAATGTAATGGATTTGGTAACAGGAACACCAATTAGTAGACTGCTGCACAAATCAAGATGAGCTATCAAGATTCAAACTATAGTAATGGTAGTGTGATGGAAAAAGAAGGCATGTATTATGGATGGGGAACATATATTCTAGCTTTCCTCCTCCCATGTTATGAAAAAAAATAACCTCTAGACTTGAAGGAAAAAAAACACACAACAAAACACTGGTTGATTTCCGATTATTTTATCTTTAAATTTCTCTCTCTCTCTCTCTCTCTCTCTCTCTCTCTCTCTCTCTCTCTCTCTCTCTCTCTCTCTCTCTCTCTCTCTCTTTCTCATTAGGTATATAAAAAAAGTAATAGACATTTAAGCCCCTCATAAAGCGATAACCCACCCCTCAAGTTACTATCCCTCTGACATCTTATATAGCTGTTACAATACCATCAACTATCTTCCCTATGTTGTACTCCACATCCCGTCCCTATATATATACCTATATATTTAGTTATAGTTGATATTCAGTATTATCCTACTTCAGCTTTAGGTGTATAGTGCTTTGGTCATACATGATCCCCCTGCTAAATCCTGTGGTCATCTGACACCTTACATGATCTTTACAACTTTGTTGATTATATTCCCCATACTATATTAACTGCCAATTTGTAATTCTTGATGCCTTCACCTTTTTCACCCTGCTCCAAACCCCATTCCCAACTATCATCCTGATAGATCTAGTACCCATCTGGCACCATATCTTGTTATTACAATATTATTGAGTATAGTCCTTATGCTATAACCTACATACCCATGGCTAATGTATAACAACTAATTTGTACTTCTTAATCTCATCTCTTTTCACCCATCCTTAACCCTCCTTCTATCTTAAAGAAGTCCCACTAAAATTCCTTGTAACGCTGGTTTCGTGGTGATGAACTCGTTCAGCTTTTTCTTGTTTGGGAAGCTTCTTATCTGTTCTTCAATTCTAAATAACAGCCTTGCTGGGTAGAGCAATCTTGGTTGAATGTCGTTGTTTTTCATCATTTGAAATATTTTCTGCCACTCCCTTCTTACCTGCAAAGTTTCTGTTGAGAAATGAGCTGCCAGTCTTATGGGGGCTCCCTTGTAGCTAACTAACTGCTTTTCTCCTGCTGCTTTTAAGATTTTCTCTTCATCTTTAACCTTTAGCATTTTACTTATGATGTGTCTTGGTGTTGGCCTTTTTGGGTTCATCTTGTTTGGGATTCTATGTGCTTCCTGGTCTTGAATGTCTATTTCCTTCACCAGGCGAGGGAAGTTTTGTGTCATTACTTCTTTAAATAGGTTTTCAATTCCTTGCTTTCTCTCTTCTCCTTCTGGTACCCCTATTATGTGAATGTTGGTAGGTTTGATATTGTCCCAGAGGCACCTTAAACTCTCCTCCATTTTTTGTATTCTTTTTTCTTTTTGCTGTTCTGGTTGGGTGTTTTCTACTACCTTATCTTCTACATCACTGGTTAGATCCTCTGCTTCATCTAATCTACTATTGATTTTCTATAGTATATTCTTTATTTCTTTTATTATATCCTTTATTTTTGACTTGTTCATTTTTATGGTTTCCATCTTCATTTTTATGCTTCCTATCTCTCTGTTGAAGTTCTCCCTGAGATCATTTAGCACTCTTATAACCAGTGTTTGGAACTCTGCATCTGATAGATTGCTTATCTTCATTTCTCTTAGTTCTTTTTCTGGAGCTTTGTTCTTTTCTTTTATTTGGGACATGTTTCTTTGTCTCCCTATTTTGGCTGCCTCCCTGTGTTTGTTCTATGTATTAGGTAGGGTTGCTAAGTCTTCTGGTATTAGTAGAATGACCTTTTGTAGTAGGTGTGCTGTGGAGTTCAGTGGCACAGTGTTTCTGGTCACCTGAGCCATGCTCTCCAGGTGTGTCCTTGTGTGAGTTGTGTGTGCCCTCCTCTTATAGTTGAAACTTGGTTGATAATTGCACATCAATGTAAGGGACTGACCCTTGGACTCACTGGTTGTGAGGACTAGCCTTGACTACAGTGGAAGAGTTGTTGTGCAGGAGCTGACTCTATGGAGCAGGATCTGCCTCAGTGAGACTCTGGTGTCTGCCCAATCTGTCCCTTGGGTGTGTTATACTTGGAGGTGGCTGGGTGATAATGCCCCAGCTCATTTTGAAGCTGGCCACTGGCATTGCCAACCCCAGGACCACTTTGGAGGGGATCTGCTTTAGGTCTACTTCAGCCACAGCTCATGCCCCACCTGGGGCCACCTAATGGGAGCCAGAAATTAATCCACAGATGTCTGCGACCTGTGCTGTGCTTGGAAGTGCCTTGAGAGGCCAAGTCGTGAACCAAGGGCAGCTGCTGCTAGTGCCGGCTTAGGGCTGCTCAGCCAGATGCTGCTTGTCTGGGTTCCACAAACTTTTGAGAGTCTAGGAAAATCTGAAGCTTGAGTCAAAGCATGTGGTCTGCACAAAAAAGCCACTGAAAGCATCCTGGGATGCCAGAAAGTTGGGTGGAGCTGGGTCTCCAGTCTCCAGGGCAAGGCAAATGAACGGTGGAGACTCAGATATGGGGGCCACTTGGGCCCACATGCCATGAAGGGGGAGGGCTCAACAAAGAAACAATGGCCACCGCCAGTTATCCCGTCCAGGAAAAAGTCACCTCTCTAGCTCCGGTCCTAAGTCAGACAGCTCAGTTCCCCACCATTTGTGTCTGCCACCTTTCCAGCTGCTAACTCAGTGCTGGAGTCCAGAGTGAGGAATTCCACTAGTGGGTAAGTCCCTGTGTAGTCCCTTTAAGAGGAGCGCCTATGAGTGCAGCCTTACTGTCTCACTCAGTTACTATGTCCTCTGGTTTTCACAACCAAAAATTATGGGGACCTCTCTCCCCGGCAATGGAAACCTGAGTTGGGGTGGGTCTGGGATTTCTCACACTTCTAGGGAATGGGGGGATCCCCCACAGCAAAAATAGCCTTCCTGATCTTTAATGGTTACGCACAGATATGGGACCAGCCCGTTCCTCGTCTCTGCCCTTCCTACCAGCCTGGAGGTGGTTTCTTCTGCATGTCCTTAGTTGAAAGGCTTCAGTTCAGTTTGATTTTAGGTGATTCTCAATAATGGTTGTAGATTAGTTATAATTTTGATGTGGTTTTGAGAGAAGGTAAACACAGTGTTTACCTACTGCGCCATCTTGGTTCTTCTTCTCTTTCTTTAACATTTAATTTTGATAATTCCAGACTTATATTAATATTGCAATAATAGTGCAGAAAAGTCAGATTTCCCAGATGTTTATGCTTTATCACATTTACATTATTATTTTACCCATCATACACACACACACACACACACACACACACACACACACACATTTTTTTCTGAAATTTTTGAAAGTAAGTTGTCCCTTTACCCATAAATATTTTTGTGTATATTTCTTTAAAACTGTGATATTATCCTACAAAACCACTGTACAATTATCAAAATTTCTCATTCGTTTCAATTGGTTCAATGTACTGTTTAGCCACTAAATTGTCATTCTCAGGATAAGAGTTGTTTTTCCTCATGTTTACAGTGTTTATCTAATTATCTGTTCCATAAATTTGGATTTCCATGTACAAACTTCTAGCTAACTTCCAATGATGCCTGGTTCTAAATAGGAACATGACTGCACCTAAAACATCCTGCAGAGAAAAACCCACCTCAATAGAGACTCCTAGTTCTGCATCCAAGACTGTAATGGAGCCAATAGTCATTATGTTTTGGCCTCCATGTGGCTCATCAACCTCGGAAAGTAACACATTTACCACACCAATGTCCATGAGAAAGAATTATGCTAAAACCTATGCCTTTGAGCCTAGCAAAAGGAAGTAAGGAAGGGAATTTACTCAATTGCATCTTCTGCCATAAGAATAGGCTTCTTATGGAAGAGGGAATTATAAACATATCCTCCTTTTCTCTCTCTTTCCACCACCTCCTGCCTGGGAATTTTTTCCATAATAAAACCATGGAAATATTGTAAGTGCAAAGAGTAATTCTCTTTTAAAGAAATTTCCTTTAAAAATGCAAGTACAAAATGTTACTATTTTCATATTTATACAGCAGATATTCTAAACAGCTTGTTACATGAATATATTTTAAACATGCACCTTGTATAAATGTATTATTCAATAGCAAAATGTATTTTCCTCTATGTACGTGTGATGTAACTGTTCACATATTTATACAGGTGCTAATTGTACTTTAAGCATGTGCTTTACATCATTTTCCACTGGCGAACACATCTTTTCTCTACAAAAATGAGTGTAATGTTCTTTCGCATGAAATTACACATGTGTTTTTGTTGTTATTAAGGTAGGGAGGGAATACCTATGGAAATGATTATCATCAGAAATGTGTTCATGTACAGTGTCTATTATGCTTGGTGTCTAAGCCTATTAATTTGATTCTAATATCTGACTTAGGGTATCCTAGAAACTGGTCTTCTTACTGTAGATTTGTATGCCACTAATTGGCGGTTATATTTTATTGCAAGAAATAAAGATGGCAAGTGTGATGCTGCTTTCAGATGTCCCCATTATTTGAGTTCACAAAACTTTAATTTATTAATTATGACTGTTGCATAATTAAGTCAATATCTCTTCTTATCTATTCCTAGGTAGAGAAATAAAATATTTCATATAATTTTACTTTTAAAATATCTCATGTATGTGGTGTTGAAGTTATTCAGTATCTTGCCTGTGGTGGTAAATACAAGAAACTACACATGTGATGAAATTGCATAAATATTAAAACCACACACAGAGACACACACCAAAATGACTATGAGTAAAACAGAATAACTCTGAATAAGATCAGAGTATTGCATCAATATCAATATTTTTGTTGTGATATTACACTATAGTATTGCAAAATGTTACCATTGGAGGAAATTAAACAAAGTGTACAAGGAATCTGTATATTTCTTACAATTGCACGCCAATTTAAAATTATTCCAACAAAACTTTCAATTAAATAAAAAAACTTCATGTTACTTTTAAACAATTTTGTTCTTGTTGAATGTAAAGAAGAAAACATTTTGACATCACATATATATTCATTCTGCATCATTTTGAAGTTCATCTCAAGGAATTCTATTAAATGCATTTAGTTTGCAGTGAGACTCTAGGCAAATGAAGATCACAAAATGCTTATATTCAGTATCCGATTATTTAAAACAGGATACGTCTGTATTTATTATATTTTGGAAAAAAAGTAAAATGTTCATTTGCCTATAGTAACCATGGAATTCATTATGTTGCTAATTGGGCGTATTTTGGGGGAAAGATCCACATTTACTTTCATGTGTTTTAGTCTCCTTTCTCTTGCTTTCTTTGGTTTACTTCCCAACTTCTACACATCCATTCCAACCCATTCTCTACAGCACAGCTAGAGCAGTCATTTTTAAAAATGCAAACTCTCCCACTCCTCCCCCATGCCGAATTTATCAGTAAGCCTTGTAGTGATAAGCAGATTTACCACTAAGCTTAAGCTTCAGGTCCCTCACATGCACAGATTCCTCCCTAGTCCTCATCCTCATATCTATTTTTGGGTTGGCAATTTTTCTGTTCTTATCTTGAAGGGGGCAAAATGTGATTATACTTTAAGAGCCACGAAGCTGGAAGCCAATGCTCCCTGTCATTTTAATTTCCAAGCTCTTTCACACATCTTTTTATTTATTTCTATTGCGAGTGGTTCTCTCCCAGTTCCTTTTCCTCTTTTCCCTGGGTTACATTAATAGTCAAATGATCCTGTCCTCCTATGCCAAATAGGCCAAAGTTCTATTAAATTTTTATTTCTAATCCTATAACCTTCTTTATATTCATAACCATTTCCTATTTCCCATCCTTAAAATTGGGTAAGCACCTTCCTGTCTAAAGGGACTGACTGGATTTTCCCACTTCCTCTTCTCTCGTATACAACTCTTTTCTTACCGATGTGTTCATTTTTTTCTTTAATTTTAACCTTTTTACATGTATGTTTAAACTTATCCAGAGCCATATTTATTACAGCTAATGGACCTATATCAGTTATCTATCACACTTTTATTACCCTATACCCATAGATTACATTAGAGTTCAGTCTTGGTATTGTACATTCTGTGAATTTAAACAAATTTATAATGATCTGTATCCACCATTATAACATCATACTGAATATTTCACTGCCCCAGAAATCCTCTGTGCTCTGCTTGTCCGTCCCCCTCTCCTCCCTAACCACTGGCGATCACTGATCTTTTTCAGTGTCTCTGTAGTTTTGTCTCTCACAGAATATCATATAAGTGGAATCATACAGTGTGTAGCTTTTTTTTTTCCAGATTGACTTCTTTCACTTACTAATGTGCATTTTAAGTTTTTCCATGTCTTTTCATGGCTTGACAGCTCATTTCTTTTTAGTGTTGAAAAATATTCCATTGTTTGGATATATCAGTTTATTTATCCTTTCACCTACTGAAAGACATCTTGATTGTTTATAAGTTTTGAAAATTATGAGTAAAGATGCTATAAACATTTATGTGGAGGTTTTTGTGTTGATAGGTTTTTTTTTTAACTTTTTTGAGTTAAATATCAAGGAGAAGGATTGCTGGGTCATATTGTAAGAATACATTTACTTTTGTAACAAATCACCAAACTGTCTTTCAATGCTGCTACACCATTTCATATTCTCACCAGCAATGAATGACAGTTCCTGTTGCTTCACATCCTTGGCAGCATTTGATGTTGTCAGTGTTCTGGATTTCACCCATTTTCATGGCATTGAAGTCATATCTCATTGTTGCTTTAATTTGTATTTCTCTGATGACATATGATGTTGACTATTTTCATATGCTTATTTGCCATGTGTATATCTTCTTTGGTGAAATGTCTTTAAAGTTTTTTTAATGGGGTTATTTATGTTCTTATGTTTGAGTTTTAGGAGTTCTCTGTATCATTTGGAAAATAGTCCTTTACCAGGTATGCCTTTTGCAAATATTTTCCCCCAGTCTGTGGCTTGTATTCTCATTCTCTTGACATTGTCTTTTTGCAGAGCATGCATTTTAAATTTTAGTCAAGTCCAACTTACCACTTCTTTGTCTCATGGATTATGCTTTTGGTGCTGTATCTAAAGAGTCATCAGCATATTCAAAGTCATTTGGGTTTCTCTTATGTTATCTTCTAGAAGTTTTATAGTTTTGCATTTTAAATTTAAGTCATTGATGCATTTGAATATAATTTTTTTGAAGGGTAAAAGGTCTCTGTCTATATTCATTGTGTGTGTGTGCATGGACATCTAGTTGTTCTATTACCACTTATTGAAAAGACTGTCTCTGGTCCATTGTATTGCTTTTGCTTCTTTGTCAAAGATCATTGACTCTTTATTTGTGTTGGTCTATTGCTGGGCTCTGTATTCTGACCCAATGATCTATTTGTTTATTCTTTCATCAATACCATACTATCTTGATTACTGTAGGTTACTATTATTATTCTATGAAAAACTACTTAACACACTCATTGGCCCTTATGGTATCAAAGAGCACCCATATGCTTAATTATTCGTTCAGTTATTGTATGTTAAACACCCACTTTGTGAGAAGCACTGTGTTTAGTACTGGGGATAAAATTTGAGCAAAAGTGAAATGCTTATTAACATTAATCAAATAACCATAGAGGTCAATTGCTAAATACAATTTGTGATTACTATCATTTAGGAAAAATATACTGCACTAAGTGAATTTATAAAAGTTAGACCTGATATAGGAAGAGTTTCTTTGAGGACATATATTTGAATCAAGATCAGAAGGAAACACAGGAATTAACTTATTAAAAGGAAGATAGAGTATTGCAGGTAGTGATGACAGCAGAATAAAGTACATTTCAGACTCTTTTGTAATAACACTTTAATTTACTTTTGGAAGATTATCTCTCTTCCTAGTAATGTTTTAGTAGTGTTGTTAATCAAGTTTTCCTGCCTTTCTCTTGCCAGGAAATGTATATGTAATCCAAGTTATGCCAGGAATATATTCTCTCCTTGAAACATAAATTTTGAACAAAATTTTTAAAACTGAAAATAAAATTGTAGCTCATTCATCTCTATATAGGCACTGACCTGAAACTGTTCAATTGATCCTGCTCTCTAGATCCCAGAGAATTTTTTTTTTTTTTCCTATGCCTGTTTCCCTGGCCTTTGTGTAAGGTCTGTGAGCTCTCCCACATAATTTCTGATAATTCCCTTTATGCTGAAGTTAGCCCAATTCAATTTCAGTTCTTTATATTGAAGATCCCTAGTGCTATATGTAAAAGGGATAATGGACTTTTGAATGAAAAATTGGTCATTGTGGATGAATAGAAAGAAGGAAATAGTGAAACAAGATAAAATTAAGTCACAGGAAGGGATAAATAATAGCCATTTTCAGTCCAGTTTTTGAATTAGGTCTCTATCTTAAGTCCAAGGAGCGATTGTTACAAAATGTTTAATTAGAAGAGTTACATGATCAGATTCATATTTTAAAAACATAGATCTGGGTCCAGTAAGGAAAATATAAAGTGAGCAGAAAGAGTATATGTAATACCATTTAGGAAACTATTATATGAGGGAAATAAAAGTTAAGAATAAGAAAGCAGATGGATATCAGAAGTATTTAGATAATGAAACTGACAGATTGGTCTCATGGTAGCAAAAAGGAGAGACAAGTGTGTATGATAACCCTTGGGTTTCTTGAAACACTAAATATCAGAGGTGAATTTTAGGAAATATTTCCTTAAGTCACTGGATGTTTAGAAACACCATTTATGAGTATAATTAAATAGGGAATAATGTATAATAATTAGATTTAGGTTAAAGGCATATTTTCATTTAGGCATTGGATTTACTATATATTTAGTGATTTTGAGACATACAAGAAAATATGTCCAGTAGGGATTGACTATTTGTACTTGAGGTTTGGGAAATAGTTTTGAGAGTCTTCTCCAGCCCAAATTTTTCTGAGCTCCAGATCCAAATAGCCAACTTCCTATTTTGCATCTCCATTGGAGGCCTTGATGCACCTCAAATTCCGTGTGCTAAATATTGAACTCTGTCTACACTCCTCTAAAAAATGACACCTTGTGCATTCCATTATTGCTCATCTCAGTGAAGTTCATTACTATTCACCTAGCTGCCATTACTAGTAACCTAGGGATTGTAGGTATTTGTTCTTTCTTCTACAGTTTCCATTTCAAAGACAATCAACAAGATAGTTTTACTTTGAAAATTGCTCTCAAATTTAGTTTGATTTTTTAAAATGTCTTAACGTCATACCACAATTCTTCAGATTTATTATGCAATTGTGCATATTAAACTTAAATTTTACCTAGAAGTTGAAGATGTTCTAAAGAGTGATATATGTGTTCCCTTTAGTGTCAGCCATTATTCTCTCTGGTTTTACTATTGTTATTAGGTTGCTATATTTAAATTTAATGAAACATTTATTCTCAATTAAGACTGTTGAGATGATACAATTCTCTAAATCTGTCATGTGAAATCAGAGTAATAAACTTTATTTGGTGTGAGATGAGACATGATTGAATATGCTTTCAATTCATTAAGTTTCTTTTATTCTTCCTCTATAATATTTATAAGTGAAGTAAATAATAAAAAAGGTATTAGAAAGATCTGGTAAGATGGCCGCTGTGAGGAGAGCTCCCTGAGTTCTTCTCTGGAAATATCCACAATTTGAACTTCTGTAACTCTTCAAAGGGATGTCTACTCATCACACAGAGCAACTAAAACTCTCACTCAACAATTGCTGGAAGGTGGGCAAGACCCGTGAGGTGCAGCCCGCACCCCTGGCTGAAGAGGCACCAAGCTTCAGAGAACAAATTGGTGAATGTTCCCACTGCTCACTCCCTGCGCCCCACAGCCCATCTAGAGTACAGCAAGAGCGTGACCGTCCGCAGCCTGAGGAAGAAGCCTCAGGCCCAGCAAATGGGAGAGGAGAAAGAGGGGAAATGTGCAGCCGCACCCACAGCTCCCCAGGTCCCCAGAAAGCAGGGTGCAGAGCCCGGCAGCGACAGGGCAAGATCAATTCCTGCACCCGCCCAGTTCAGGGATCAGTCTCTGTGCCCACAGGGTCCCACCGAGCACAGCAAGAGCACCTCAGCGCGCAGACGCTGAAGCAGAAGCCTGAAACCAGGCAAGCAAGGGAAAAAAGAATACTCGTGGGGAGGGGGAGACACAGTGTGCCGGGTGGAGACGCAGGTCCCTGAGAGAGACGGAGCGGGGATCTGAGCCACGGCAGGGTGTGCACAGTCTCCTAAACCCCGGCAGTCCTTCCGGTAGAGCAGCAGGAATACCGCGGCGCGGTATACCACAGGCTCCGAGGCAGAAGTGTGAAACCAGAAGAGCAAGGGAAGAAAGAATACTCCGTGGGGGGAGACGCAGGTCCCGGGGAGACAGTCCGGAGATTTGAGCCACTGCAGGGTGCGCGCAGCCCCCTAAACCTTGGCACTCTCTTTGGGAGAGCAGCAGGAACTCCTCTGGAGCCTATGAGGCAAAGGCCTTAGTTCAAAACAGTGTTGGGACTGTGGTGTTTTTATGTTGTTGTATTATTTTGTTTGTTTGTTTGTTTTGCTTGTTGTTTGGTTTTCCTCCTCTCTTCGACAGAAAGCAAAAAAAAAAACAAAAAAACCCAACAGAAATTAAAACCCAACCCCACCGTCCCTCAGAAACCCTGGCCCCTGCCAAGCCAGAGTCTTAAAATGACCCCAGAATGGAGCAGTAGGGGCAGACTACAGAGGTATTCCTTACCCGTCGGGGGTCAAGAATTTCCGCCCCAGAAGAGTCTACAGAGTGAGATACCTATCCCGCTCCCACCTTTCCTGCAAGGCTTGGGAGGCAGGGCAGGTTCAGCTGCTGAGGCACTAATTAACAGACTCTTAGCAGCGGGCTTTTGGCAGTGAAGAGCTCTTTCATTCTCCACGTTGGGCTTTTAACGGAAAGGGTGCCCAAAGACACTGATTGAGCCTGCAGGGTGCACAGCTTGCCTTGGGACAGGCAAAAGCAGAAACGGCAGTGACTTTGTAAAAACTACCAATCACACATCACAACCACACTAATGTACAGCAAACCTGCAGTGCCAGGATCACACTAGGCATCAGGTGGCCGTCTTTGTTCCCACAAGATGCAGAGGAATATTTGTACAGCAGAGGACAAACTGAAGAGAGCTTGGTGGACTTTAGCCAAGACTGGCACTGGAGACACAAGAATCATCATACCCACAAGACAACTTTAGATAAAACTAGAGCATTTCTGGGTTTGACATACAGGAGTCACATCCAAAAGGAAGTTGCTACAGGTGCAAGGGCCAAAGGGTCCAAGCCTCATCAAGGGGATCAACCCTCACACAGCAACTCATAAGCTGCAGACACTGCTAATCCTCACAGCTGATCAGTGTGGAAGTCAATCCCACCTACTGACAAGCCAAAAGTAATCAAAGCTTAACTTCAACAGGTGAAGACACACAACACAAGGAACACCTCAGATATACACGCACAAGAGAATAGGGAGATTGAGTAATTCAAATATAAAGGACACACAATGTATAAGTTTACCCAGAAAAGACTGAGAGACCTAGGGGATCTATCTGTTATATTGAAGCAAGCACAAAGAGTAAACCAGAATGGAGGAGACAAAGAAATACAACACAAATAAAAGAACAGAAGAAACCTCCTGAATCAGTGGAACTAGAGGAAATAGAGTAAACAACCTATCGGAGACAGAGTTCAGAACACTGATTATTAGAATGTTCAAGGAAATTAATGAAAATATAAAGAAGGATAGAGAAATCATGAAAAGCAACCAGCTAGAACTTAAGAATGCAATTACTGAATTAAATAACAAATTCGATGGAATGACTAGCAGATTGGATGAAGCAGAAAATCGAATCAGTGACTTAGAAGACAAGATAGCAGAGATCACACAAGCAGAACAACAAATAGAAAAAAGAATGAAAAACATTGAAAATAGTTTAAGAGAGGTGGGGGAGAACATCAAACACAATAACCTCCGGATCTTCAGAGTACCAGAAGGAGAAGAGAAGGAGCAAGGGATTGAGAACATATTTGAAGTAATAATATCTGAAAATGTCCCTAACCTGGAAAAGGACATTGAAATACAAGCCAAGGAAGTGCAGAGAGTTCCAACCAGGATGATCCCAAACAGGCCCACACCAAGACACATTATAGTGAAAATGGCAAGGGTTAAGGACAAAGACAGAATCCTTAAAGCAGCAAGGGAAAGACAGCAAGTTACTTACAAAGGCACCTCCATAAGATTATCAGCCGACTTTTCTACAGAAACTTTGCAGGCCAGAAGGGAGTGGCAGGAAGTTTTCAAAGTGATGAAAAATAAAGGCCTACAACCCAGATTGCTATATCCAGAAAGGCTATCATTTAAAATTGAAGGAGAAATAAAGAGCTTCCCAGAAAAGAACAAGTTAAGGGAATTCATTACCACCAAGCCATCTTTGCAGGAAACGTTAAAAGGGCTTCTTTAAGCAGAAGAGAAAAACAACCTAACTAAGGAAGACTAGGAAGGAATACAAACAACAAAATGGCAATAAATACGCACCTATCAATAATCACGTTAAATGTAAATGGAGTAAATGCTCCAATCAAAAGACATAGGGTGATGGAATGGATAAGAAAGCAAGACCCCAGCATATGCTGTATACAAGAGACACGCCTCAGATCAAAAGACACATACAGGCTGAAAATAAAGGGATGGACTAAAGTATTTCATACAAATGGAATGGAGAAAAAAGCTGGAGTAGCGATACTTATATCAGATAAAATGGACTTTAAATTGAAGAATATAATAAAGGACAAAGAAGGACACTTCATAATAATAAAGGGATCGATCCAACAAGAGGACATAACTCTAGTAAACATCTATGCACCTTCATAGGAGCTCCTAAATATATAAAACAGATATTGTCAGACATAAAAATGGAGATCAACAGTAATACTATCATAGTAGGGGACTTCAACACCCCACTGTCACCAATGGACAGAACCTCCAGACAGAAAATCAATGCGGAAAAAGTGAACTTTAATGGCACATTAGACCAGTTGGATTTAACAGACATTTTCAGAGCATTTCACCCCAAAGCTACAGAATATACATTCTTCTCAAGTGCACTTGGAACATTTTCTAAGATAGACCACATGTTAGGCCACAAAACAAGTCTGAATAAATTTAAGAAGATTGAAATCATTTCAAGTATCTTCTCTGACCACAATGCTATGAAACTAGAAATCAATTATAAGAAGAACCCCGGAAAGCTGTCAAATAAATGGAGGCTAAATAACATGCTACTAAATAGCAAATGGGTCACAAATGAGATCAAGGAGGAAATCAAAAGGTACCTCGAAACAGACAATAATGAAAACACCACGACCCAAAATCTCTGGGATGCAGCAAAAGCAGTCCTAAGAGGGAAGTTTATAGCAGTGCAGGCCTACCTAAAGAAGGAAGAAAAATCTCAAATCAACAGGTTATCTTTACACCTAAGGGAACTGGAAAAAGAACAGCAAAAGAAGCACAAGGGGAGTACAAGAGAGGAGATAATAAAGACCAGAGCGGAAATAAACAATATAGAGAACAGAAAAACAATACAAAAGATAAATGAAACCAAGAGCTGGTTTCTTGAGAAGATAAACAAAATTGACAAACCTCTAGCCAGGTTCATAAAAAAAAAAAAAAAAAAAAGAGAGAGAGGACTCAAATTAGTAAAGTCAGGAACAAAAGAAGGGAAATGACTACAGACATCACAGAAATACAAAAAATTCTAAGAAATTACTATGAGCAAGTATATGCCAACAAATTTGACAGTCTGGAAGAAATGGATAATTTTGTGGAAGCATACAACCTTCCAAAGCTAACGCAAGAAACAGAAAATATAAATACCCTGATTACTAACAGGGAAATTGAATCAATAACTAACAAGCTCCCAAGAAACAAAAGCCCTTGACCTTCACAAGTGACTTTTATCAAACATTCAAAAAAGAACTATCACCTATTCTTCTCAAAATATTCCAAAAAATCCAGAAGGAGGGAAGGCTCCCAAACTTTTTTTATGAAGCCACTATCACCCTGATTCCAAAACCAGACAAAACCAGCACGAGAAAAGAAAACTACAGGCCAATATCCCTGATGAATATAGATGCAAAAATTCCCAATAAAATATTAGCAAACAGAATTCAGCAATATATTAAGAAGATCATACATCATGATCAAGTGGGTTTCATCCCTAGTACACAAGTCTGGTTCAACATCCGTAAATCAATTAATGTGATACACCACATCAACAAAATGAAGGATAAAAATCACATGGTCATATCAATAGATGCAGAAAAAGCATTTGACAAAATCCAACAGCCATTTATGTTAAAAACCCTTAGCAAAGTGGGAATACAGGGATCATATCTCAACATAATAAAAGCCATATATGATAAACCTACAGCTAACATCATACTCAATGGGGAAAAGCTAAAACCATTCCCCTTAAGATCAGGAACAAGACAAGGCTGTCCACTTTCTCCTCTTTTATTCAACATAGTTCTGGATGTTCTAGCCACAGCAATCAGACAACAAAAAGAAATAAAAGGCATCCAAATTGGCAAGGAAGAAGTGAAATTGTCATTATATGCAGAAGACATGATACTGTATATAGAGAATCCCAAAGACTCCATCAAAACACTATTGGAACTCATAGACGAATTCAGTAAAGTAGCAGGATATAAAATCAATGTTCAGAAATCAGTGGCATTTGCATATACCAATAATAAACTAATGGAAGCAAAAATTAAGAAAACTGTCCCATTTACAATTGCGTCAAGAACTATAAAATACCTAGGAATAAATTTAACCAAAGAAGTGAAAGATCTGTACTCAGAAAATTATAAGACACTGAAGATAGAAATCAAAGAAGATACAAATAAATGGAAACACCTACCATGCTCATGGATAGGAAGAATTAATATAGTTAAAATGTCCATACTGCCTAAAGCAATATATAGATTCAATGCAATTCCTATCAAACTACCAAGGGCATATAAAATTTATATGAAACCATAAAAGTCCCTGAATAGCCTCGGCAATCCTGAGAAATAAGAACAAAGTCAGGGGGATCACGCTCCCAGACATCAAAACATACTACAAGGCTACAGTAATTGAGACAGTATGGTATTGGCTTAAAAACAGGCACATAGATCAGTGAAACAGAACAGAGAGCCCAGAAATAAATCCAGGCATTTACGGACAGTTAATCTATGACAAGGGAAGCAAGAATTTACATTGGAGTAAAGAGAGTCCATTCAATAAATGGTGCTGGGAAAATTGGAATGACACATGCAAAAAAATGAAACTGGATCACCTCCTTACACCATATACAAGAACAATTCAAAATGGATTAAAGACTTAAATGTAAGACCTGAAACCGTAAAACTCCTAAAAGAAAATATAGGGAGTACATTTGCAGACATTACCCAGAGCAATATTTTTACTGATACATCCCTGTGGACAAGGGAAGTAAAAGAAAAAACGAATTTATGGGATTATATCAGACTTAAAAGTTTTTTTACAACAAAGGAAACAATCAATAAAATGAAAAGGAAGCCTCCTGAGTGGGAGAATATATTTGTCAATAATATATCTGATAAGGGGTTAATATGCAAAATTTATAAAACACCTATGCAACTCAATACCAAAAAAACAAAAACCCAAATAAAAAATGGCAGAAGATATGAAGAGACATTTCTCTAAAGAGGACATACAGATGGCCAACAGGCACATGAAAAAATGTTCAACCTCACTAATCATTAGGGAAATGCAAATAAAAACCACCATGATATACCACCTCACTCCAGTCAGAATGGCTATCATCAATAAATCAACAAACAACAAGTGCTGGCAGGGCTGTGGGGGAAAGGGAACCCTGCTGCACTGTTGGTGGGATTGCAGATTGGTGCAGCCACTATGGAAGTCAGTATGAAGGTATCTCGAAAAACTGGAAATGGAACTACCTTTTGACCCAGCAATTCCACTCCTAGGTATTTATCCTGAAAAATCCAAGACACTGATTCAAAAAAATTTATGCACCCCTATGTTCATTGCAGCGCTATTTACAATAGCTAAGACTTGGACACAACCGAAATGCCCATCAGTAGATGACTGGATTAACAAACTGTGGTATATTTATACAATGGATTATTACTCCTCTATAAAGAAGAATGAAATCGTACCATTTGCAATGATATGGATGGACCTAGAGACTATTATGTTAAGTGAAATAAATCAGTCAGAGAAAGACAAATACCATATGATGTCATTCATATGTGAAATCTGAAAAACTGAATGAATGTGCAAAGTAAACAGAAAGTGTCTCATAGACATAGAGGAAAAACAGGATTGCTAGTTGGGAGGGGGGTGGGGATGAGTGAGAAGGGGAAGGGATTAGACAGCAAAAATAGGCAACTACAATATTGCCACAGGGATATGAAAGACAGTTCGGGGAATATAATTAATAATGTTGTAAATATTTTGTGGGGTGTCAGATGATCATATGTGTTGTTACGGAGACCATTTCTAGGATGGAGTAGAGGCTTGATCACTGCACTGTACACCTGAAGCTGAGGTTGTATAATATTTTATACCAACTGTAATTGAATATATAGATAGTCATGAGATGTGGTTTATAATGTGGAAGGGAATCAGAGGAAGTGTAATAAATATGTATGATATGGGGGGAGGAGTGGGGTGGCTAAATGGGGGAGGGGGTGTTGTCACTTTGAGGGGTAAAAAGTGTAACTATTGCACTGTGTTGTACACCTGAAACTAATTATAAATAAATAAATAAATAGGTATTAGATTTTTAAAAAAATCTTTTCTGTGAACTTTAGTGAAAGTGTTGAAGACAAAACTTCCTGGCTACGGACAACGTATTCTATTTTATTATGCCTAGATGCAACAAAATGAAATAGAATTCGCCTCTAACATTGTGCAGTAAAGTCAATCTTCATCACAACAAATCTACTCTTAAATATTTAAGTCTTGTTCAAGAATAAGGTATGGAAAAAAGTGAGACAAATTAGCATACGTTGCTTAGTAAAGGCTCAGTTTTAAAAGTTATTTCATATGTCAACATAGGAAATTCAGAAACTTTGTACCCAAATAAATTAAATTAGTGTGTGTGTATATATATATATATTCCCCCCCACCCCAGATGATATTTCTTCTAATGTTCCTTTATTGACTGGAATAATACAAAGAACAAACATAAACAAGTCATTTCCTGTGAACTGATTTTCAGTTTTCTCTAAGCAAACAAGCAAAAACTATCCACATTTAAAAATTTTTCCTACTACTGGGCTAATTTTTTTTTTTTTTTTTTTTTTTTTTAGTATAAGTTTGGCTTGCATATTGTAACTTTTACAGTGCTTTTCACATGCTAAATAAATATTTCTTAGATTTGTTCCATGGACCACTGTTCTTACTAAAAAATATATATATTTCTTAGATTCATGATCCCTGCCCCAAACATATTATAGCAGAATTTATGCATATGAAGTCTAAGAATGCATTTAAATAGCACCATTAATGCTGCTTGTTATTAAATTTAGAGCCAGTGCTGTGAAGTCTCAAAAAAAAGTGATTTCACTTTGGTCATTCAGAGAGTAAGCAACAAGCAAGAAAGGGAGATATGAAGCTTACATTGCTAAGAAGTACAACTGATAATGATAAAAACAATGCTTTTGGAATTGAAATCCAGTAGTCGTCCAAATGAATGAAAATTTCGTGGTGAATATTATTTTTCCAATTAGAGGAAGAAAACCTGATAGAACAAATGTCATTGTCAAATTTTAGGATTCTTACCCATTTTTCTCTTGACTTTCCAAAATGTAGCCTAACAATTTTCATAGCTATAATATAGAAGATGTATGAAAACTATTTATTATTATTATTATTATTATTTTTAAAGATTTTATTGGGGAATTAGTGGAGGGGAACAGCGTTGGGGAATCGGGGAAGGGGAACAGACAAGTTGCTGTCTTCTTGTTCTTCAGTCTAGTTGCGGAGGATGTTGCTTCACTGTTGGTATCGTCATTGCGCTCTTCCCGGATGAGGCAGATCAGTCGCTGTCCTCTGGATGTCGCTCATCGCGGCTATTGTGAGCCGCTCACACTGGCTGCGGGCCACTCACTGCAGCCTATGCCAGCCCACTACAGCAGGGGCTGCAGCCCACACCATCACCGGGGCTCGCACAGCCCAGCTCCAGGTGGAGCTGTTGTTAGCTGTAGAGGGCAGTGTCACTGGCCCTCATGTGGGATCCGAACCAGGGCCGCTGGCATCCCCAAACCAGCGCTTAACCAATGCGCCACTCGGCCGGCCCTATTTATTATTTTTAAAACAATCTATGTTAATTTCAATCTTCTTCATCCTTTTGTATGTGCAAATACATAGTATATTTAAATAGATGAATTTAGAAGGATGAATTTAGCTCTTGACATACTTTAGTAAATTGATTTTGACTGACACAATATTTTATTTAAGAGACTAGGTTTTATATATAAGGCAGCATTTTCGTATCCTCACACATAGGTAATTCCCCTAATATATGTATTTTAATAATTAGGATTAATATTTAAATTAAGAAATATATACTTAAGAAGAATTTGGTCAACAGCCTATTTTCTTCATTCTGAGAAAAGAAATAGCTAATTACCTTTCTGTAAAATGTACTGTAGTATTTAACAGATTCTGTTCTGTTTTGATAATTAAACTACTTTAAGAAAATGACTTATAAAATGTTTCCTTCGTAGAACATGCCAGTAACTCATATTCTAGACCAAAGTTCAGCAAACTGTGACCAGAGGGCCAAATCCAGCTTGCCGCCTATTTTTCCATATCGAGTTTTATTGGAAAGCATCCCGCTCATTCGATGTGTTGTCTATGCCTGGTTGTATGATATAACACCAGAATTGAGTAGTTGTCACAGAGATAGGATTGTCTACAAACACTAAAATATTTACTATCTGACTTTTTACAGAAAAAAAAGTTTGCCAATCCATGTGGAGTAAGCTATTATATTGGACAACTGGAGCGGATCAATTTTTATTTCTTCCTATCATGGAAAGTTTATATTCAATAGTAACTGTAACATAACAGCTAGAAAATAAATGCAGGCAGTGAAAATTTTCCTTTGTTCTACTTCATTTTTCTACTATGCCAGTAGAAAAATAATTAAGTAAAAAACTAAATAATAAAACATAAACAATACACAAAAAAAGAAGAGTACTGCTTTCCTTCTTTTACATTTGATTAATCTATTTTTCAATGGGAAAGCATGTACCTACAATTAATTGGTCCATGACAGTCATCAATAATAACCTTGTAATTCATAAATACATTTTAATAAAAACTGAAATGTTTGTGAAAGATATTTTAGGCAAATAGCAAATTGTACCACTGATACAATGTTTTCTTTTGTTAGCTAACCAAACAAAATTAGAGAAGAAAAGGAAGAACATTTAAGTAAATTACTTGAAAGATATCTTTAACAAAGCAAAATATTGTACTAATAGTTTACATTCAGTGCTTTAAGTTTTAAACTCAAGTAAAAGCTCCAAGTCCACTCAGAATAAAAATGAAGCAGTACATATTTTGTTTCTTTGTCTTTACCATTACTGTTTATTTCTATTATATTATTTAAATACAGGAATATGAAGCACCACATGAGCAGGTGACACAAACTGTGCTAGAGGCTAACATGTTAATAATAACTACTATTATTACTAAACATCATATTATTTTTATTATGATATAAGTGGCTACACTCATTTTTATATACAAATTATACATATATGATTATATATAATATACAATTATATATAATATATACACAATATATGTACAATTATATATAATAGTATATATTATATATATATACTACATAGTATATATAGTATATATGTATATATATATATAACTTACAAACACACACACGTGTGCCAAAAAAAGTGTATACACATTTTAAGAAAGGCAAAAACTGTATTAAAATTGTAATACTGAATATATATGGATAACAAAAGATAAATACAAGTCACATTTGACATCCGCAATTACAAGAGATGCTCAAAGTGATTATAATTGTAATCAGTATAATTTTAATACAGTGTTTTCCTTTCTTAAGATGTATATGCATTCTTTTGGCACCCTCTGTATATATACAAGAAGAAGAGAAATGAAAAGAAAGAAAAAAAATATTCTGTTAATCATTGGAACCTCAAGCCCTGGTCTAATTGTGAAAAACACTTTAAAATAAAGGGCTATCATTTGACCTAAAATACATATCTTTTCTTTCTGAAATGTACATCTATCTTAAGCTGGAGAATGTAGAAAGAAAAACATATCTGTCTTTGGATGTGCTAGAATATTATGGAGTGCACAATTTTTCTTTTCTTAAATTGCACTTTGGTATCCAGCCTGTATTGAGGAAAACCTGCCTTCCTGCTTTCTCTTTAAGAATATGGTGGAAGGATATAGGGGTGCATATATTTTTTCAGATTAGTGTCTTGGGTTTTTCAGGATAAATGCCTAGGAGTGGAATTGCTGGGTCAAAAGGTAGCTCCATTTCCAGTTTTTTGAGATACCTCCATACTGACTTCCATAGTGGCTATACCAATCTACAATCCCACCAACAGTGCAGCAGGGTTCTCTTTTCCCCGCAGCCCCGCCAGCACTTGTTGTTTGTTGATTTATTGATGATAGCCATTCTGACTGGAGTGAGGTGGTATCTCATGGTGGTTTTTATTTGCATTTCCCTAATGATCAGTGAGGTTGAACATTTTTTCGTATGCCTGTTGGCCATCTGTATGTCCTCTTTAGAGAAATGTCTCTTCATTTCCTCTGCCCATTTTTTAACTGGGTTGTTTGTTTTTTTGGTGTTGAGTTGCATGAGTGTTTTATAAATTTTGGATATTAACCCTTTATGAGATATATCGTTGACAAATATATTCTCCCATTCAGTAGGCTACCTTTTTGTTTTATTGATGGTTTCCTTTGTTATGAAAAAACTTTTAGGTTTGATGTAATCCCATATGTTTATTTTTTCTTTTACTTCCCTTGCTCACGGGATGTATCAGTAAAAATATTTATAATAGCCAAGACTTGGAAACAATCAAAATGCCCATTGGCAGATGACTGGATTAAGCAATTGTGGTACATTTACACAATGGAGCATTACGCAGCTATAAAGAAAGAAATCATACCATTTGCAACAATATGGATGGACCCAGAGAACATTATGTTAAGTGAAATAAGTCAGTCAGAGAAAGACAAATACCATATGATCTCACTTATATGTGGAATCTAAAGAACTGAAAAATGAGCAATGCAAACAGAAATAGTCTTAGGGACACAAAGAAAAAACTGATGAGGGCTAGATGGGATGGGGATGGGCATGAGGGAGAAGGGGAAGGGACGAGGCAACATAAACTGATAACTACAATACTACTGCAGAGACAGAAGAGACAGTTTAGGGAATATAATCAATAAGGTGTAAATATTTTTCTTTTAGGGGAACAGAAGGACACATGTCTTTTTAGGGATACCACTTCATGGACGGTGTAGTGGCCTTACCACTGCACTGCACATCTGAAGCTGCCACTGAATAATATTATATGTCAACTATAATTTAACACATACATAGTCATGGGATGTGGAGTACAGTGTGGGTATGAAGTCAATGGAATTGTAATAGTTATGTATGGTATCGGGGGTGGGGTAGGGTAGGGGGAAGGCGGAGTCACTTTGTAAGGAGTGAAACAAGTAGCTATTGTATTGTTTTGTGCATCTGCAACTAATAATAATAATGGTAAAATAATAAAAAAAAGTTTAAAAAAAAGAATATGGTGGAAGATTCAGCAGACAGATATAAA
Organism: Aselliscus stoliczkanus; assembly: GCA_033961575.1. Classification (NCBI taxonomy): domain Eukaryota; kingdom Metazoa; phylum Chordata; class Mammalia; order Chiroptera; family Hipposideridae; genus Aselliscus; species Aselliscus stoliczkanus. Next base: position 124,489,338 of record CM066727.1, read on the forward strand.
ATCAGTAAAGACATATTTAAACACAACACTATCAATCAACTGGGTACCTGTAATTGACATCTATAGACAACATCAATGAATGACATAATATACATTTTTCTCAACCTCAATAGAACATTCACCAAGATATATCACATACTGGGACCTAAGACACGCCTTAACAAACTAAAACAAAAAATAGAAATCATGTGATGTCTGCTCTTGGACTTTTCTTCTGAGGAATATTTTGTAACCCCTTCTATGAGGCCAGTGTTACCCTAATATAAAACCAGACAAATACTATAAGGACAGTAAAGATTAAGATCTCTCAATAACAAACATGCAAAAAACCCTCAAAATTTATTAACAGATTAAAGCCAACAATACATTAAAAGCATTATATATTGTGACCAAGTGGGATTTATTCCAAGTATGTGGAGTTACTTCCACATTTGAAAATCAATAAATGTAATCCATCACATCAACAGAGTAAAACAGAAAAATAAAACAACATAAATAGATGCAGAAAAAGGACTTGACAAAAATCCAACACCCATCCATGATAAAAAACTCTCAATAAACTAAGACTAAAAGGGAAGTTTCTCACTTGATAAGGAATATATACAACAAACCAACAAACAAACAAACAAACTAAATCCTACATCTAACATGATATGTAATGGTGACAAACTTGCAGCTTTCCAACAAAGATTAGGTAAAGATATATCCTCTCACCTCTCCTTTTACATCGTTTTGGAAGTTCTAGCCTATGCAGTAAGAAAATAAAAAGAAATAAAAAGGATACAGATTGGGAAGGAAGAAATAAAACTCTCTTTGTGTATAGATGAAATGATTGTCCATACAGAAAATCCAGAAGAATTGATTAAAACAAAACAAACAAATAAACAAACAAAAAATTTCTGGAACTAATAAGCAATTATAGCAGGGTTGCATGATAGGTTAACATAAAAATTTTAATTATTTTCCTATATACCCGCAATGAAAAAGTGGAATTTGAAATTGAAAACACAATACCATTTATATTACCAGCCCCCCAAATGAAATACTTAAGTATAAATCTAACAAAATATTGTTAAGATCTACAGGAGGAAAACTACAAAATTCTGATGAACAAAATCAAAGAATAATTAAATATGTGGTGAGATATTTCATGTTCATGAATAGGAATACCCAATATTGTCAAGATATTAGTTCTTTCCAACTTGGTCAATAGATTCAATGCAATCACAATCAATATCCTAGTGAATTATTTTATAGATATCGACAAATTGATTCTGAAGTTTATGTGAAGAGGCAAAGACCCGGAATAACCAATGAAATATTGAAGGAGAAAAAAAATGTTGGAAAACTGACAGTATCTGACTTTAACACTTACTATAAAGCCACACTAATCAGCAGTGTGCTTTTGGCAAAATAGTAGAGAAATAGATCAATGAGGCAGAATAATAAGCCTCCCAAAAAAGAGACTGACACAACTGTAGTCAACTGATATTTGACAAAAGAGCCAAAGGAGTTCATATGGGAATGAATTAAACAGAGTTGGAAAAACTGGGTATCCACATACAAATCTAGACCCGCATCTTAGACCTCTCACCTCAAATAATTCAAAATGGGTCATGCAAAACTATAAAACTTTTAAGAGATGATATAAGAGAAAATCTAGACGACCTTGGGAATGGTGATACCTTTTAAGCTGAAAAATCAAAAACATGATCCCGAAAACATTGATAAACTGGACTTCATTAAAATTAAAAACTTCTGTTCTGCAAAAGACAATGTTAAGAGAATGAGGAGACAAGCCACAGGCTGAGAGAAAATATTTACAAAAGACACATCTGATAAAGGACTGTTCTCTAAATTATACAAAAAACACTTAAAACACAACAATATCAAAACAAACTACCCCGTTAAATTATGGACCAAAACCTCAATAGAGACCTCACCAAAGATATACAGATGACAAATAAGCAAAAAAAAAAAAAAAAAAAAAAAAAGAGAGAGATGGTCCACACAATGTCATCAGAGGAATACAAATTGTAACAATGAGATAGCCCTGTGCAACTATTAGAATGGACAGAATTTGGAACACGGACAGCATAAAATGCTGGGAGAATGTGGAGCAACAAGAACTCATTGATAGTAAGGATGCAAAATGGTACAGCGACTTTAGCAGACAGTTTGGTGGTTTCTTAACATGTTAAAATTAGCTTTCAAACATACTCTTACCACACAATTAATTGTGCTCCTTCTTATTTCTCCAAAGAAGCTGAAAACACACATTTGTCATTTCTGTTAGTGTTCTTTGATCTTTAGCATTTCTTTTTGTTTCTTCTTAGGAGTTCCATCTCTTTGCTTACATTTGTCATCTGTGTTTGCATGCTGTTTATTCATTAGAGCCCTTAGCATATTAACCAGTTGTTTTAAATTTTCATCCTGATAATTTCAGTATGCCAACCAGCTCTGGTTTAGATGCTTGCGGGTCTCTTCAAATTGTTTTTGTTGTTTTCCTTTTTGGTATGCCTTGTAATTTTTTTCTTGATTACCTGACATAATGTGCTTGGTAAAAGGAACTTCTGTAAATCGTCATTTAGTTGGTGGCAGTGAGGTGTTGGGAGCAGAAAAGCACTTATAATAGTTTTATGATTATATCTCAGTTTTTAAGTGAACCTAAGCTTCTGGGCTGTGAACTTCATACATGTTTTCAATGTTTTCCTCCCCTCTTCGGTGGGACAAGATGGCTGGAGTGGTATTTCCCTTTCCCAGATCAGTTAGGCTCTAATAATACTAGCCTCTTTGGGTAGGCTTTGCTTAACTACTTTCTCCTGAGGGAATACCTTGTTAAGAATAGGGTCATTTCAAAATGGTTCCTTTACCTCCCACCGCTGGAACCTGAAGGAATTTTTCTCTGATAATTACTGTGGGAATCAGCTGGAGCTCCTGTAAATTTGAGTCTTGTGGGAGCTCCCCTGATGATTGGATACCCCAGAAATTTTATAACATTCAGAGCTGAGCCTCTGGCAATTCATCAATTACAGCTAGGTATTTTTTTGTTTTTTTGTTTTTTTAAACCCAGCACTGGTTTGAGTGGTGGTTTCTGTCTAGGTAAGCCATCGCTGTTGGTCTTTTCCTGTCTGTCTCTCCAATCTGGGGTCAGCAGTTTGCCCTGTGTTCAACCCTCTCCTATTTTTTTTTTTTTATTTTTTTTTTGAGGGCAGTGTCATTGGCCCTCATATGTGGGACCCGAACTGGGGCCACCGTTCTCCCAAGCCAGCGCTTAACCACCGCGCCACTCGGCCGGCCCTCAACCCTCTCTTATGGATCCAAGGATTGTTGATTTTTTCAGTTTGTTCAGCTTTTTATTTGGTAGGAGAGAGTAGCAACTACCAAGCTCCCCACATGTAGAACAGAAAAATGGAAATCTAATTCCTTAAGATGTTAGTATCTGTAATTTAGGAAAAGGGAATTTGGATGAAATATATATCAGTTGAAAAGCAGCCACTATTTAGTGAGCACAATTTTAAGCCAAGTACTGTGTTAAGTGCTTTCCTTGGGTTCCTATTAACATAAATATTAATATACCAGCTCTGAGAGTTCACATGTTTAGGGTTAACGTTCACAATCTAACTTTTAATACATGTTTGCAGTATTGCAATATGAATTCATAAAATCATAATTTGAGTTCCACCTGTAGGGGAGCAACCATCTTGTAGAGAGAATTATGCATAGTTTTTCTGAAAGTGTCAGGCTTGTTCCAGATCATTTCATTTAAGTAGATAGATGTTCTACATGAAAACCATAACATCTATGATAGCTCATGGCAAGGCATTTATCATACTATGTTCTTATTAAAAATATTTTACTAGCAAGACAAATGTGTCACTTACATGATCAATATCAGATTCAACCTTTGCCCTTAAACATAACACTTCTATGTGTAAAGTCGTATGTAACTGGAAAATATTTAATACTATGAAAGTTTGTAAAAAAGAAAGCAAACAACAAGAACAAATTATTTCCTGGAACATTTTCTTCTGATCAGGTTTTGATAAATGCTGCTTAACCACATTTATACATATCATATGCTTTGGTGATATATCATGGGAAATTTTAAATGAAAATGATTCTTTCATTTCAGTGTCAAATTGAAAAGTGTGTATGTAACTCAAATCACATGCATTCTGTTGATAAAAAATAGCTACATCCATAAAAACTTACAGTGATGGCAGAAGAGAATTCATGGAAATATTTCTATACTTGCCTTCTTTATTCATGAATGTTTAAATACATATGGAGCTTACATATATGATTTCAACAATTGGTAACAATATAAAGCTTTTAATATACTTCATTGGTAATATGCTACAGAAATAATTTTCCGAAGCCTAAAGTGATGTGTTTCATTGGTATCAAAAAGTCAATATATTTTTGTATTCTCCTGTTTATTTCATAGAAATAGAATATGTTTAACATAAAATAATAAACTTTTAAATGTAGTAATGTTTTTAATAGTTTAAATGTATAAACATTTATCTTACTCTGTGCTGTGTTATTGTCTCCAGTCACTCAAGAGTAATCAAGAACACTGTCCAAAATATGTTGGGAAGAAAAACAAAAAGATGGAAACATGAAGATAAGAGATAAAAATAGCTCTCGAACCCTGCCCACAACCCCCAAAACAGAACCTGAGCAATAACCAAACTAAGTAAGGATAATGTGATGTATCATTTTGACAACAAGTTCCTAATCAAGCACCTGCTAGTTTATGTGCTTTGCAGAAGAATCAATAGCATCTCACACAGCAGGTGTCTATGACTAGGACACAAGTCTATCTACTGATTTTTTTTTTTCTGCAGTCTTCAAGTATTTTGAAAAATAAGTATCTTGGGATTCAATTTTTGCATGCACACAGACATACATTAAATTTTTAATTACCCCTATTTTGAAATGTCCAGATACTTTGCTAAAACAATGATAAAGAATACTTTTTTGAACTAAGTAGTCAATTTGAAAAACAAAATCACTTCTACAGAATGTGTGCACATTGCACAGAAATGTGCATTTGCTTGTATTTTTGTCCATGTCTGTACATGTTACAATTTTCCAGACCTCAGGTCCCTTTTCCACTGTGGAATTTACAACATGGACATTTCACCTCTCTGTGCCTGGAAGCTTGATACTGATCTTCTAGCTTCATGTCTTTCATTTCTCACCCTAATCACAATCAAATTCTTCCCTCGGTTCCATGATAGGCTTGAGAACAATTTGGACTGAAATCAGATGAGCAACACAGATGGTATCTAATATTGCATCTCCGTTTTTGGCTGGACTCTGTGAGTTGCTGACTTGGTGGTTGAGGAGAAAGAGAGAGATGCTGACAGATGACACAATTAGAACCATCATAGCCAAAAGAGACCGGCAGCTTTAGAGTGTTCAGCAGTCTGTTTTATATCCCATGTTTCTAAGTCCATCTTATTAAACAAAGGTGTCTTTTTTTACATGTAACCTAACACCTGGAACAGAGACCGCATTTTACTCTTTAAATAGCTTATTTAGCAGAATTATTATTAAAGGTATCTCTTTTGAATGAGAGTCTGTATTATAGAGGTTAACTCTATGTAGTAATAATATATTAACTTCTATTAACTCATTTATATCTATAATATACATTTACTTTACACTTTTGAAACAAACACTATTATATTTTATTGTAACCCAGGCAAGTGAAGGGTATGCATTTAATAGTAATAGTTGACTATTGATTTTTTAATAGTTATGGATTTTGATTTACCCTGGATATCATTTTGAGAAAATTGTAGGCATTTCAAAGGGGTTTATATTCCTTTCAAATACATTGTAAGTAGGGTGTATTTTTTTTCTAATTATAGGATGAATGTGTGTGCAATGCAGAGATTTTTGTAAAATCAAAAGTACAATTCAAATTAAATGAAATATATTTCAATCACACAGAGATGATTGTCCTGTTTCTATGCCCACTTCTCAATATTCATGACATAATACATATATTATTTGTTTAGAAGTATTATCTCTAGTTTTATTTGTAAGATAAGTTGGAAGATGAGAGAAATTGGTTGTGAAATGTAGTGATTTATATATAATATGATGGCTGCAACCAGAGTTATGACAGTCTGGAAATAAAAGAGTTGAAAGTCAATATTTGTGTTTGTCATTTACTAAGCATTTTCTTATATTCATCTAATTTGATTTTTAACAGCAACCCTCTGAGCTAGGCATCTTATTTTTCACTTTTAACTTGAGAAAAATATTTTCTGAGAAGATAGAGAATTAATTCAAGTTGATATAGATTCTGAATAATGAAGTCAGAGCATGATGCTGGTTTTTCAAAATCCAAATACTCTGTTCTTTCTCTATACCTTTGGCCAAAGAGGAAATGAGGAAAACCATTCTGAAGAATATATCAGCTAAATGAGCTAATGGTTTAAATGCTGTAGGGAGTGCACTAAAGAAAAAAATTAAATGTCTCTAATTTTGAGTCTGGAAACTGTTCAGTTGGTTGGAATGACTGGAGATAATAAACTTCTTTCATTTTTTTTTTTTTTTTTTTGGATACAGCCTAGATTCGATTACTTTCTAGTCCACAGAAGTGATTCTACCAATTTTCCTGAAGCTAAATTTTTATAACAGTTTATAATATTTTTCTGTCTTAGCCAGTGAACTATCAGCATAAGTTGCTTTAAAGGGTCATTTTCAAATAAAAAATAATGAAAATTTAGATTGACCAATTTGCCACAGAAAATTTAGCCTGCTTAAATGCTGAATTTAAATACTTTGTATTGGACATAGGAAATTATATGAAAACTTAATAACACCTGATGTTTCTGTTTCAGTATATTTTGAAGCTTAGTTTGATTTTATCTCCCTGTTAACATTTTAATGTTATTTTAAAGAAATATTTCAAAGCAAATTTTCCATGGCATGTGAAATAAAAACTTATTCTCACATAGATGCTTATATTGTACAGAAAATAAATCCCTTTAATAGAGTTCACATTTACTTATTTGATTCATACTATTTTCATATAATTACAAAGTGAATAATTGGAACAATTTTGTGTTTAAGGAAAAAATTCCCCTTTATCTGAGCAATGTATGTATTTTATTTTGAAATATATATTTTAAAAGTAAAATTATACAGGGGCTACCGAGTGCTATGGTGGTTAAGCGCTGGCTTGGGAAGCCAGCGGCCCCGGTTCGGGTCCCACATAGGAGGGCCAGTGACACTGCCCTCAAAAAAAATGTAAAATTATACAAATATCTTTTCAAAGCATTAATTATAAATATCAAAATAGCATCATAAAATTTTCTCAAATCTTTTGTTTCCATGTAGACAAAGGAAAGAATAAAGCACATTTTTTAATAATAATAATTAAGAGAAATGTCCAGCAAGTTATTTTGTGGATATTGCCATAAATAAGATGCTCAATATTGTATGCCTTAGGTAATTGCAAATTAAAACATCAAAAGTATATGACTACACACATATTAGAATGGCGAAAATCCAAAACACTTATAACATCAAATGTCGGTGATGATGTGGAGCAATAGGAACTTTCATTCGTTGCTGATGGAAATGCAAAATATTACAGCCACTTTGGAAGACTGGCAGTTTCTTATAAAACTAAATATGACCTTACCATTAGATCCAACAATTGTGCTGCATGGATTGGAACACTTAAGTCCACACAAAAGCCTGGACATGGATATCTATAGTATGTTTATTCATAAATGCCAAAACTTGGAAGCAATTAAGATTTTTTTAAATAGGTGAATTAATAAATAAAATGAGGTACATCCATACAATGGAATATTATTCAGTGATAAAAATAAACTACGACCCCCCTCAAAAACCATAGAAGAATTTTAAATGAAAAAAGCCTATCTGAAAAGACTACATACTGTATGAGTCCAACACTATGCCATTCTGGGAAAGCAAAAGAATGGAGATAGTTTAAAGATCAGTGTTTGCTGGGGCATAGGGGAAGGGATGGATGGATGAATAGGTGGAGCACAGGGGATTTTTAGGGTACTAAAACTATCCTGCATGATATTATAGTTGTGTATATCTATTATTACACATTCATCAAAGCTCATAGAATGTGCAATAAGAGTGAATGAACCCTATGTAAACTATGGACTTTAGTTAATAATCACATATCAATATCAGCTCATCAATTGTAACAAATGTCTAACTAATGCAAGATGTTCATAGGAAGCTGTGTAGGGTTGTGCGTAAGAGAGTTACGGACATTTTTTGCAATTTTTGTTCAATTTTTCTGTAAATCTAAAACTGCTCTAAAATTAAATTCTCTAATAAATAAGGAGAAACTTACAATTTTAGTTTAGAGTTTGGTCATAAATTCAGTGATTTACACATTTTACAAAGTTTATTTGACCATCCATATCGCCTTTCAACTAACCACTGAATGCTCTTGTTTTTCTTAACAGCAAAACACCTAGAGAAAGTTATCAATATTCACTGTATCATTTTCTCTTTCCCCCTTTACCCCTTTTTATTTCTATAACTCAACCAAAGCTGTTCTCACCAAAATCTTTGATGACCTGTATATTGCAAAAGCATTGATTAATTTTCAGATCTCATCTAAAATGTTTGACACAGACCGTCACATCCAATTCCTTGAAACGTGTTCTTTCTTTGCCTCCCACAAACTTCTGTTTTTCTTCCTTCCTCACTAGGGTGATCTTCTAAGTCTTACTTGCTAGTGCTTCCTTATTTCTTTGACTTTTTTTTTTTTTTTTTGAGGGCAGTGTCACTGGTCCTCACATGTGGGACCGAACCCAGGCCACTGGCTTCCTAAGCCAGCGCTCAACCACCGCGCCACTAGGCCAGCCCTTCATTTCTTTGACTTTTAAAGGTTAACAGTGCCCTGAAGCTCTGCCCTTGGACTGCTTTCCTACTTTCTCCACATTCACTTATTCATTCATTCACTTTATATTAATTTTACAAATTCAAGCTAATGAGTCACAATGAGTAATACCCAACCCAATCTCAGTACTGTAATAAAAAATTATTTATCCAAATTTTTACTCATCATTTTCAGCTTTGTCATATCTCAAAATGAATCCTTCTTACACTAAACTTGCTCCTTTTTGTGTCCTCTTCATCTCTGTAATTGACTCATATTTTTTCAGTTGCCCAGACCCAAATCATACATCCATAAATCCATCTTTTTCTTTAAACAAACCACTTTCAATATATCAGCAATATCATTCACACTACCTTTAAAATATATGCAATGTATGAATACTTCTCACCATCTCTATTTGTTGCCTTTATTCTATTCCATGTCCCCATCATTTTTTTCTGCCCAGATGAATGAAACATCCTCCAAAACTGGTCTCCCTGCTTCTGCAACTGCATCATTACAGACTAACCTCAGTGGTGACCTGTCTCATTCAGAATAAAAGCCAGTCTTGACAATGGTCTATAAAACTTTATACCAGAGTAGTCAAGATGGAAATATGTGAGCATATATGAAAGTTTACATGTTCTAGTAGTTACAACTTCTTAAGGTAAAAAGAAAATGGTGAAATTAATTTTAATAATTTTATTTAACCCATTGCATATGAAATATTATCATTTAAAATGTAATTGGCATAAAAGTTATAGAGATAATTGACTTTTTTTATTCTAAGTCTTTAAAATCTGGTGTCTATTTTACATTAACATAACATCTCTTATTGGACCAGCCACATTCCAAGAGCTCAATAGTGTCTAATGTGTTGGTCAGTATGGCTTTATAGTCTGTCACAGGACCCCTCACACCAACTCATTACCTCTCTGCCCTGCACATTTACTACACTCCTTACTCACTTAGGTCTTCTTTGTCTTTTTCATGTGGCTTGAACAGATCAGATCTCATCTACTTCAAGACCACTGCACTTTCCATTCCTTCTGCTTTGGATTGTCTTTTTGATAGCTACAGAACTCGCTATTGTCTCTTTCAAGTGTTTGCTCAAGTAACTAGAATTCTGCTACCTTCCTAATTCCTCCTATACATTTCAATTGCACCTCTTACCATCTAGAATAATACTAATTTTCGCCATATAAAATTATTAACATTTGATCACTTTTCCTACGTGTGTGTGTGTGTGTGTGTGTGTGTGTGTGTGTGTACTCAGTTTGTCTCTCCATTTTAGAATGCAATCTGTATGAAGGCAAGATTTGTGTCTGTGCATGGCTGTGTTGCGCCACCCAGTGGTGATGACTTATATTACATACAGTTGTAAAAATATGAAGGTCTAGAAATTATTATAAATTAGAAATTACCATATAGTGTGATACTATGTTCACTGAAAGCAAACAATTCTGGACATGTTTTGCTAAATGTATATATTATTTACCTATGCCTGGTAAGCAATCCACATCAAAAAGCAGTGGCTTAATATAGGGCTCAGAAACCTTTTCTGTAAATGACCAGGTAGTCATTATTTTAGGCTTTGCAGGCCATAAAGTCTCTACTGCACCTAGTTAACTCTACTGCTGTAGTGCAAAAGCAGCTATAGACAATATGAAGCTGTGTTTTAATAAAACTACATTTACAAAATCACAGGGCCCATCTATGGGCCCTAGTTTGCCAAACCTTAAAAAAATAAAAAGTCATTGATATCATTAATAAGTCTGTGGGTCAGGTGGGTGGCTCTGCCAGTCTAGGCCAGGCTTGCCTGATTTCAGTTAGGCTTCTGTTTGTGTCTGAGATCAGCCGGTCGGTTCCTTGAGCTGTCTAATCCAGCTTCACTCACGTGCTTGGTGTTTGATTTCTGTTAGCTGAGGAAATGTGAATAACTGTATTCAGTCTTCCAACAGGCTAGGCTGGAAATATTCATATTGAGACTTGGAAATGTTTCAGGGAAGAGTGGAAGCAAGTCAAGCTTCTTGAAATCACATTCTATTGGCCAAAGAAAGTTATAATACAAGGACATCCCAGATTGAACAATTAGCCTATCAGACTTTTGTTGGAGACTTTGCAGAGTCAAAATGAAAAAAGGTATGGATACAGAGAAGAAAAAACTGACATCCATTTTTTGCACACAATCTACCATTATTATAAATTTTATGTATTATGTTGAAAAATATTCCTATGAAATAGTTCATTATTAGAAATGCTCTGCGTCAGTGTCAAGTAAATAAATATGAGACCAAGATCTTCCCCTGTAGTTACCATTATCCTGACTTAGAGTATCGTTTGAATTTGGTGATTAATTTTTGCTAATTTCTGGAGGTCTGCGCACACTGCTTTAATCACACATGCCCTATTCTGACTGTTATCTGACTCCTCAGAAACACCTCGACCTGTACTATGACTTCCAATTTGTAATTTCAGCTAATGACTCTCAGGATTTCTGTTCTAGTATTTATATTATGATGTCTGAAACACATCTCTAATCCAGCTATGTTAATTATCTTATTTTGCTAGAGAATATTGAGTCTTCAACTCCTGAAAATAAACAATTCTAGATTTTAATCTTTAGTGTTATGTATCACCAGGATGCCTTTTAGTATGGTGGTACCCTAGAGGTAGGGATTCGGTTAAATATTTTATTACCTGCTTATCTTTCTATACTTTACCAGGCTGTTCAAAAAATGAAAAAAGATGGAGCTGGTCAGAATGTAGTTCATAAAGACAGTTGCTTCCTTATTAAAGTTTGTAATAGATCTAAACAGGCATCACAGGAAGGATTTGTTTTTCATGGTAGCAATTGATTTTTTTTTTTTTTTTCAGATACTGCCTTATCCACAAAGGGAACAGAAAATGCTCTCAAATTATTTTCAGACAATCTACTCTTCAAAACGTGTAAAATTAATAAAGGTAAGATATATATTCTAATACACTTGAAACCTATGTAGGTTTGTTGACTGTTGTCACACCAATAAATTTTAATTAAAAAAAAGAAAGAAACACATGCAGAATGTGCTTATGTGCATTGATGATTTAAAAAGAAAGATACAGGGCCGGCAGAGTGGTGTGGTGGTTAAGAGCTGACTTGGGAAGCCAGCGACCCCGGTTTGGGTCCCACATATGAGAGCCAGTGACATTGCCCTCAAAAAATAAAATAAAATAAAATAAAAAAAGAAAAAGAAAAAGAAAGATATATTCTAATAAAGTCACATTTTTAATTTTAGGGAAAAGTCATTAAATATTATTTTTAAGTGAAAGATATTTAATTAATAGAAAGGTATCATATATTCACTCAAGCCACATCTATATTAGGAGAAATTGAATTAAGGTAAAATGGAATTAGAAATTAATTATACAAATATTTCCAGTTTATAAAGGTGATATTTTTCTCAATTACCCAAATATTTGAGTAACTTATCTTGAAAAATGTCAAATTTCTCCTTATGATTTTATTTTAGATTGATATCTCCTGTCACTTGGTGAATTGATACAAATATTGAGATGCACTTTGGTATATAGTCTGAGTGTCTTCAATTTGAATGATGAATATTATAGCTATATATGGAAATGTGAAATTAATTTACTCTGCAAACTTTTCTGGTTGAAGGGAAATCATTGTAGAGAGAGATATTGATTAGAACTAGATGTACCAGGAAAATATTTATACTACACAAATATTTTATGTTAAAAAGAAGTTTGTGAATTTTATCTTGTAAGTATATATGGCTTAGAGTATTCCTCAATGTTTCTTTTATAAGGGATGCATCACAAGTAAAAGAAAAAACTTTTTATTAGGAAATTTTCTCCAGGAATAAGTGATTAAAACCACCTGAGAATATAAATTCCTCAATTATTCTTTACTCATGAACAGTGGCTTTAGCTTCAAAAAGCCTCAAGCACTTGTAAGCTCTCTCTCTCTCTCTCTCTCTCTCTCTCTCTCTCTCTCTCTCTCTCACACACACACACACACACACACACACATTATACCCACACAAAGACAATAAAACCTGCATATATTTTTTCATAAATTACTTTCATAGTTTTGAGTTTGAAATAATAATGTCCCTCATGCTGCAATTTTAAATTTAGTATTTCTATTTTCTCACCTATGTAAAATGAAAATGTGTCTTTATTAAAAGTTAATTAGCATATTTAAAGTTGATGCATACTATTACAGTAAGATGAAAAGGAATATAATCATAAAATACTATTCCTGAAGAATGTGTACCCTCAAGTTTGCTTTATTTCTTATTTCTTCATAGACTAACAGAAAAGTAACTTTAATATTTTTTCCCTGATTATATTTTAATTATTTTATAATTTTCTAAAGTATACAGAATTTTACATTATTAAAATTACTCTTGGCTTTGGATCCATGTACTCCACTTAAAACCCTATTACCTTATTCAGCTTGGAATGGGTAGCTTACTCCCTGACTCAGCAAAAACAAAACAAAACAAACAAAAAAACTCCAGTTAAAAGAAAGAAAGAAAGAAAAAGAGAAACTTTCAAGCTCTCATTTTTTGCCCCCATTGCATACCGGTAGCAGTAAACAAGATCAGAAGATTATGACCACATCTTATTTCTGCTTATCAGTTATTAGAATTCCTAAGAGTTTTCCATGAACAGTTTCACATTTTGCTTCACAACGAAGAAAACTTCCAATTCTTATTAGATATCTCTCTACTACTTTTCACTCTGTGTTAACTGTTACTCATTGAACTATAAAAACTAGGTTTTCAGGAGTTTCCAGAATAGGACCTTTACAACTGATTTGTTTAAAGTGTTCACATATCTTTCAATAGAATATAATTTACAATTAAAAATTGAAACAAAATAACTTAATATACTGAAATTAAATAATCATTTCACATTTAATCAACCTTTATATATCATGGAAATATCTATGCATGATCTCATAGCTAATAGTATAAATCTTTTAGGTAGTTTGAACATTCAGAAACTAAAGATTTTTAAATCTCTAGTTTTGTCCTTTTTCTCCATGATTTCTATTAGTTTGCATATCTTTTAAGGTCCATAAAACTTAAAAGTCAATTGCTGGGCATTATCACATAATCATTTATATCGTGGATATTGTTCAAACATATGTTTTAAGATGTAGGAAAAAAAGACTCTTCTACGTTAATTGTAAAGCAAAGGAGTTACTGAAAAGACAAAGACACCCAAACAGTGAGCAGGCAGAAAGAGTCACAGGTAAGGATTGTTGCAGAAACCTTGTTTTTAGTTTCTACATTCCTTAAGTAGCCTGCCAATAACAAACAGATGTCCTATTGCCATTGGTAACTCGCTCAGCAGGAAGTCATAATGCTTGGTGGGCAGTATTCAGTGAATACTGCAAGACTTCTGTGCCCGGAATTAGTTTTTTCCCCTTGGTAAAAAAAAAAGAGACAAAAGAGGACATAATATGGGAAAAAGGTTGACATTACTTTGAATATATGAATTATTTTACATGCATTCATTATCATATATATATATATTAATTTCTTTGAATTTGTGATATATTGTATATTACATGTTATTTACAGATTATGTTATTTTATGAGTTATAAAGGGTATTTGGGACTAAAATGATCCACTTAAAAAGGTAAGCAATAGCATTGTAGGGTTGTGATACTATAAAATGTAAGCATTATCTTTCCAGCAACGTAGAATGTCATTAACTTGACAACATTGAGCACAAGGAACTATAGAACAAGAGGGGAAAGCAGTGGAATAAAGAAATGAAGAGTGCGGAGGAATTAACTATGCTAAATGAAGGCCAGCCAAACGATTACTCTTTGTACACCATGTTACCTACATAATACACAGAAAAGCTAATCAAGAAGAATTTGGTAAACAGACAAGTAAGACAGAGGAGCTGGGGCCAAGAGCTTCAGAAAGCTGCCCTTTCCTTTTACAAAGTAACAGCAACATTTATATAGTTTGTTTGTTTTTTCTTTTCTTCCCAAATCAATAATTTTTTTCTTTTCTTTTTCTTTTTTTTCTGTCTTTTTAAAATCACCTATTGAGAGCCTCTCTTGTCTTTACACTCACCAGTTTTTTTTTTCATTTTTATATATGTTGATATTTTACCTATTCACCTTCCACCACTTTAAATATCATCTGCTCCTTTTTTTCATTTATCTTTCAAAATGCAATACAAAAATAGAAAAATTGGATGTTTTCTATTTTTTCAAAGCATGTGAAAATTCAATTTAGAAGAAATTTTCCTAATTCAAGCTTACAATTTCATATTATGATGCATATTATGAGATGTAATCTACAACATTTAAAATTAAACTCAGTAAGGACTGCCCAGAAAAGACATACTTGTTACATATTCAACATTGTTTTATTGTGTAGGTATTAATCATCAATATTTAAAAATAGAGTAATACCAGATAAATTGTCTCTATAACTTATTTTCCCCTAAGCTATAAATTTCATAGCAAGAGCAGGTATAGGAGTACTTAAATAAATAAATGTTTAATGAAGAAAATATAGCATCTACATCTGTTAGTTTTAGCATAATTACTAGTCACTCTCTTGATTGACATTTAAAAATAATTTATTTGAGTGCTATATTTTATCCTTCATTATTCTTTGGATATCATATATGATATAAAAACATTTTAATGTTTCTATTTTATATGATGCTGCCTCAGGTAATTTTTAAAATAAGTCTTAAAATCCAATAAAAACAATAAAAGTGATAGTCCAAAAGAAAAAAAAGAACATGATTCATCACAAAATTAGGTTCATGTAGATATCAAGGGCTAATGAGTAAATACATCAACACACTTAACACATAATAGGTGCTTCATAGATGTTTACTAGTAATAATAATTATGAAGATGGAGACAATGATTAAAAACCTACCATTAATGTTCAAGTAAATCACCCTTAAAGGTGATGAGAACTATTTCAGTGATGAAACAGATCCTACTAGGTAGATGATAAAATCTAAATGTCTAAACAAATGGCATACTTTGTGATATGGAATAATACCAATAAATTTGAGAATTTAACATGGTCCTGAACTACATTTTGTTGTTGTTTTATTATCTAACTGCAATGCTTCTTTTTTAAAATTTATGTATAAGCACATGTATCTATGATTTTGTTTTTCTGTTCTATACATCTTTAGTCACAGAATTTTTTTTCTCATTGATTTTGAAAAGTTGTATTACAATATGAGAATTTGGATCTATTTTTTTCAATATTATAACAATGGCATAAATTTCAGTATTAAAATAATAGACCAGATATTTTAAAAATTCATACAACTGCTTAATAGATTAAATAAGATACAAGAAAATATTATCATTTTACTGTGCCTGCTTAGAACTCTAATACTCATAAATCATTTCAAATACAGAATTTTTTACTTCTTCCAAATAGAAGGTATCCAATATAATTCTGTTTCATAAAGTATCATCTTGTTGATTTTTCTCTAATAAGGAAATCAGGAATTGTCTATAGTTGCTTCATATTTAAAAACCTAATGTGGTTTCTATTGACCAATCTTTATCAGTTATTATTGAGTAAATGTGTGCTATTTATCTTTTTCTAGTTAGCTTTAACACTAACAGCCAGGGAAATAAATTTGTGTGGATTTTGAAGTCCAATGTAGAGTGGCTTGATGACCATTTTATTAAAACTATATAATGCCTTAAAGTTAAGATTATACCATGGTATTTATAGTTCAAAACCCTTGAAACAATTACCTCTGATGGAACAAAATGTCTGACTGATAAAGACTATTATATTAAAGTGATAAATTTTAAGCAATGCTAAGAATATCTGTTTATTTTTTGGAGTGGCAACATTTTTCTAATTTACTTTCCAAATTTATCTTGTTGATAATAGACATTCTAACAGGTGTGAAGTGTAATATTATTATGGTTTTGATTTGTATGCCCCTAATAGCTAGTGAAGTTGAATATCTTTTCATATATGTTGGTCATTTGTATGTCTTCTAGACGGAAGTGTCTGTTCAGGTCCTCTGCGCATTTTTTTAATTGGATGTTTTTTTGTTGTTGTTCAGTTGTGTGAATTCTTTATATAGTTTGGATGTTAAATAATTTTAACCTGAACATGAGGACAGCTATCTTACTGTTAAAGAAAAAACATTAACATAGCTAAAATAATAGTATGTATCTAACAAAATAATTTTTCATGGCCAGTGTGGAGGGCTCCTTCTGTATGTCCTTAGTTGGTTCAGCAAGATTTCAGGCAATTCTGAATTTTGATTATTTTGTAGTTTAGTTGTAATTTTGATGTGGTCCTGGGAGGAAGTGAACACAGCATTTACCTACTCTGCCTTCTTGACTAGAACTCCAGACTTCACATCTCTTGAAGAGGGGTCTAATTCTGACAGATTTTATGTCCCCAGATGAAAGCACATAGTCTGATATACCTTGATTATCTAATACTTATTTGCTGAATGAGTGAATACACAGTCAGTGAAGAGAGTTGACCAATCCCAGACTTGAGGACTTGGGACTCTTTGGCTTGATGGTTTTCATCTGGCTGTTTGTGGATGTTGTCTATGTGAACCAATCAGCCTAGACTGCATATAAAGTTTTACTCCTTGATTGGGCTTTCATATATGAATCACACTTCTGTGTTGCCTAATAGGCATTCTGAAGTATATCTGGTTTGACACTTTCTCCAAGTTAATGAAGATAACTCAGTGTATAGGATCATACAGGAGAAATGACTGCCTCACAGTGCCAGTCCCAAAGAGCACAAGAGAACAAAGAAATCAAGTGGAATAAGTTTCTCAGGGTCAACTGAGGAGAGAAATTCCTTTAGTCAGGATATCTAGGCTGCCACTATATCTGCATTTTATAATTCTTAGAGAATATTGGATATTAGTTTTTAAAACTACCCACTCAGAAGTAAATTTTTATAATAGTAAACTAGTATACTTCAATTTCACAAAATTATCAAAATAACTGTTTGTCATTTTTCACTTTTGTTCACTCCTTTAAAACATGCAGATTTTCATTGTAGACAAATGAATGATTTAAGGTGACCTTCAAATTATACATGATTTTTAGGCAGTTGTCATTTAGGTAGATATCATTTTCACCTGTATTTCACAACTGGTGGATATACATTGTTTTTTTGTTGAGATATAATTGACATACAACATTATATTAGTTTCAGGTATAGAAAATAATTATTTGACATTTGCATGTATTGAAAAATTATTACCATAATAAATCTAGTTAACATGTATCACCATACAGAGTTATACATTTTTTTTCTTATGATGAAAACTTTTAAGATTTATTCTCTAAGCAACTTTCACATACGTGATACAGTGTTATTATAAGCAATGTCACCATGCTGTACATTATATCCCCATGACTTATATATTTTAGAACTTGGCATTTGTAGCTTTTGACTCCCTTAACTCATTTTGCCTACCTTTCTACCCCCACCTCTGGCAACCACCAATCTGTCCTCTGTATCTATGAGCTCTTTTTTTTTTTTCTTTAGATTCCACATATAGGTGAGATCACATATTTGTCTTTCTTTGTCTGACTTATTTCCCTTAGCAAAGTGCCCTCAAGGTTCATCCATGTTCATGCAATTGGCTTGATTTCCTTCTTTTTTTATGGCTGAGTAATAGTCCATTGTGTGTGTGTGTGTGTGAATTTCTGTATGTACTCATCCATGATGCACACTTAAGTTGCTTCCATATCTTGGTTATTGTAAATAATGTTGCAAGGAAATAGGGGTACAGATTTTTTTTGAGTTAGAATTTTTGTTTTTTTCCCCCATAAATACCTAGAAGTAGATTTACTGAATTAATTTTTTGAGGAATCTCCATACTATTTCCCACAGTGGCTGTACCAATTTATATTCCCAGCAAAAGTGCATGAGGGTTATTTTTTCTGTTACATCCTCATCAACACTTGTTATTTCTTGTCTTTTTTGGTAATACCCATCCTAACAGGTATAATGTGATATCTCATTGTGATTTTGTTTGTGTTTCTCTGATGATTAATGATGTTAAGTATCTTTTCATATACCTGTTAGTCATCTGTATGTCTTCTTTGGAAAAATGTGTATTTGTACCTGCTCATTTTTATTAAGATTGTTGGGTTTTCTTGCTATCGAGTTATATGAGTTCTTGATGTGTTTTGGATATCAAGCCCTTATCAGATATATGATACGCAAATATATCCTCAAATTTGGTGGGTTACCTTTTCATTTTGTTGATAACTTCCTTTGCTGTGCAGAAGCTTTTTAGCTTGATGTAGTCCCATGCATTTGTTGTTGCTTTCACTGTAGTTCACAACTGATGAACATATATTGTGTTTTCTTGCCCAAGAACTGTTGGTAAATGAAGTTCCTACAAACACAGCTTTTTTTATATTTTAGTAGCACCATAGTAAATAAGATGCTTTCTTGAATTTTTTAATTAATATCATGTTTTTTAAGTCCATATTCGTGTTATTCTTATACAAATATATAAAAAAAATGCTAAAATGGACTTTTGCTATTAGCTCTTTGGTAAATTATGTGAAACAATTACAAGGAAATCTACTGTTTTTAAGACTTTTCTTAAAGCAGTTTTGGGTTTACAAAAAATTTGAGTGCAACATACAGAGTTCCCAGACTCCCTCTGTCCTTGCCAAATCTCCCACCATATATAGTTTCCCCTATTATTAAAGTTATTGGTGGGCTATATTTTTTATAATCAACAAACCAATGCTGATACTTTATTATTAACAAAAGACTAGTTGACATTACAGTTCATTTGTGCAGTTCTATGGATTTTGATAGATGTATAATGTCATTTATCCACAATTACCTTATTGGTATGGATTGAATGTTTATGTTCCCTCAAAATTCATATCTTGAAACCCAGACCTTGTCCTATGTATTTCTTCATCTGGCTATTCATTGGTACCTTTTAAAATATATTATGTAATAAATTGGTAATAGTAAGTAAAGTGTTTACTTGGATCCTGTGAGCCACTCTAGCAAATTATCAAATCCAAGTTGGGTTTGGAAACCTCCTATTTGTAACCAAGTTGGACAGAAGTTGGGGTTAACCTGGAGACTCACTGATTGTGATTGGCATCTGAAGTAGAAGCCAAGCTTAAAGGGACTGAGACCCCCAAACTGTGAGTTCTACACTAACCTCAGCATCAGAACTGAATTGTAGAACACCTAGCTGATGTCAAAGAATTGGTTGATGTGGGACAATCTCCCACACATTTGGTCACAGAAACAGAGGAGAAACATGAGATTTTTTTTTCTTTACAATGTAAAAAAAAAAAAAAAAAGCAACAGAGACTTTGAATAACCCAGCTCTGCAAATGAATCAAAGATCAGCTATGTAACATTCATTGTGCACATAAATGAATGTCCCTAAGTTTCAATCTTTTTAAAAGTAGAGTGTATTCTATTGAGAAACATGGTTATTGTATGAAAATTCCTGGCATACACTAAACATGCAGTAAATGAATTCTATTGTAATTGTTCACTGATACTGAATTCTTCACACAGCTGATGACAATGGAATGAATGTGAATATACAACAGGAAAAAAAATTATTAAAATTTTCTGTTTATCTCATCATGTTCATAAAAGTTTTAGCATATATCTTCACAAATGATTCTTAGCAATCTATATTTTATACTTAAAAAAATACTTATACATGGAGTTATGCTATCTTTTTTTCCCCAAGGCTGAAGTAAATATGTTTAGTTATGTTTGAGCAATTCAAAGAATCTTCAGAGATTCCCTTTCTGCCTAGCATTTTGTCCTCCACATTAGACACACTTTTGTTCGGTCCTGCAATGGAGCAGTGAAGTCATAGACCAATTACCAGTGATTTTAAGTTGGATAATTCACTTCAGTGAAGGCTCACATGGCTTTCCTGCCCAAACAGCCTATGAGTGCAATCAGCTGGCATGTCCACATGAATGTGGAATCACAAAGCTTGTGATTTAATTATGTTAAGTGTGGAATTTGAGCCATTCTCTAATTTATTCTAAAGGTGCATCACTTTAATGGGATTTCAATGAACTGTGTGCCAAAGGAATGGCATTAAAAGTAAAAATGTGCTGCTCTTTTCTTTCTTCTGTAAAAATGAAGACATTGATAAGACACTTGACTAAATGCTATGTGAAGAATATCTTTCATAAGCATAAGGTGTCATTATATTTCCTTTTGATTATAGAGAAACCATGTGCCAATGCAGTATTTTGGGCTAAGTAGTGACATACAATAAATGTAACTATGGTCAGGAAGTCTCTGCAGGTAAATTGATCAATGTTGGGATTGTGTGTGTGTGTGTGTGTGTGTGTGTGTGTGTGTCTGTGTGTCTGTGTGCTATTTTTATCCAGTAATTATATGTAGGCTAACATCTATTTGTAGTCTAACATCTATTTTTCTGTACCAAGTGAGTAATCTGTGTACTAGTTGGACAATTTGAGAAACCCTGAATCACTGATTCTTTAATTTATTCAACTGTCGGGGCCTTGGTCTTCTATTAAAGAAATGTAGATATAATGTGAGAAGATGTATATATAGGTCTGTATTTCTGAAGCTGAATTTTATAGGGGAAATGGACACCAGCAATGGATCACACACTCAATATCATTTTGCCACTTTAATAAGTACTTTAAAAAGAAGAACATTGATTTTAGGAGACAAATATTAGGTTTTAATACAGTCAAGGAGAGTTGGAAATGATATTCTAAGAAAGTCACACTTGAGCTGAAGGAAAGTAGCAGTTAATCAAGTGGCAGGACACGTGTCTTCATTTTGGTGACTCCATTATATTACCTTTTGGGAAAATCACCATTTTAGGGAAAGCCACTCATGAAAAATGGGATTGTTCTTTTACATGGGGAAGGCCTTCCCTAAAGTTGTCCCTCCTTGCCTTTTTAGCATCTTGTGTTATCTCATTCAAACATTTGGATAGATGATTGTCTTAAAAGGATATGGAAATAAATCTGTGAAGCTCTTAGGATACTGCTGCAATATAAATCCACAGGTTATAATATTAAACTTTACAATACTTTCCTCAGATGGTTAGCTTCACTTTGTGCCTCTGAACTCCTGGCCAGGTAGGAATATAAAACAACACACATAAAGGCTCAATCTTCATAAAGAATAAATTAAAGCAAATTTCTCTGACAGAGGCAGAGATTATAATTAAATGAAACTTCACAGAAAAAAATCTTCCCTTACAACTTTCTCAACTGGCTTTTGCATAAAATCAGTGAATCCAGAGATTTAAGAAGACAATTTAAATTAATTTTATGAGTTTTTCTAGGTACTTATATTTATCCCTAAATTTTAGATTCATATCGTCTAAAGATCATGAAGACTTATAATTAGACCAAAACATCTAAGAAAGCACAACATTTTCTTTATCAGCCTCATGAATTTAGGCTTGCCATTTGGGAGAATGTTAGGAATAATTTGTACTTACTCTTTCATTTAAAAAAATACATATTGCATGTTCCTATGCCTTTCAATCACCATATGATTACTTTGCTCTAACAGGCTCAAAATTGTGATACTTTTAGAAGTCTCTTTATGGATTTCTGTTTACATTAAATCATTTAAAATGCAAACACCTTTTTGGAAAGATCTCTTAAGATTAACTGCTTCATTCATTTAAACCCTAGCATCCCATCTACAATTTACAATGTGGCCCTGTCTTTATTTTGTTTAAATTTAAGGTGTAACCATTCCATTTTAGTTTATGTAACACATTTCCCAAATCTTACCAGTCCATCAACACTAATGAGTTTCTAGGAAAATAGATGGACTGGCATTTTGTATGTATCATTTAAACAGCCTTCTAAGCATGCCTGATACTTTACTGAAGTCATCTCACTTATGGTCATGGATAAGCTTATTATTGTTGGTTATTGGTATGTGCCAATGTGGCAGGTATCTGAGGCCTCAGGCATTTTAAGTGAAAAGAACCATTTCTTTTTTGTGCTATGTTGTATTAGAGATTACTCAAACTGTGCTGCTAGTTTCATCATTATTTACAGGGTTTTCAATGAAACAGCTCTTTCAAATCTAATTCACATTCGCCCTACACCTAATAGGGATTATTTGTCAAATATGCGTGAGCACATAAGATATATATGAGTGATAGACCCAGTCTTACATTAAAAAATCACCTCTCTCTTGTGCATTCTTTTCCTGAGTCTAGCTTGTCTCATTGATTTCTGCATTCCTTAGGAAGAGTCATTCAAAGAGGCTCTTTGACCTTGCAGATAAATAAGCTTCACCCCATCAGTTCACTAGACATGCCCTAATATGTTTGAATTCCAGCCTGAGAGTCTCCCTAAAGGCCCACTATATCTTAGACAGCATGTCTGACCCTGAGAGTTCAGAAATATGACACATAGCTCCTATGCTAAAAGTAGCTTAAAATCTAGCTGGCGGTATAGTCATAAACATAATTTTAATACAGTGTGAAAGTCACTTATAATGGAAATACTGTGTGCTATAGGGGTACATTGAAGCTGATAACTAACTTTTCCATAATTATCTTACGTTCAAATTTAATTTTTTGTTGTTATTTTTTTGTCTTTAATGTGATTTACTTAACCTAGGAGCTCACAGAATTTTAAATAATACTTAAGGACCAATTTCTTTAGAAAGAGATAGAAATAAACTGATTTATGCAACAAGAAATGTGTGTGTGAGTGTATATGTGAATAGATTTAGTGTGTATCATGTGAAATAGTGTCCCCTCAAAATCTGTGTACATCCAGAACCTCAGAATGTGACATTATTTAGAAATAGGGGCTTTATAGTGTCAAAGAGAACCACAGCTATATAACAGTTAAAGTGGTAAAAACAGAGTTTGTTCAGTAAGTATTGCAATAGGTGAAAGAAACTTTACTATAGGTCGAGCTCAATTGTGAATATAACAAGGACAAGTGGGGATATATAGCCAAGGTGCATATTGGAGGGGTCAGTGGATGAAAAATCACTATACAGAGTAGACATCAAAAGTAAGGGGGTTCTTGCTAACTCTGCTTAACAGGATTCTTGCTGGAGGAAGGACAAGGTGATCTGACATCAAGAATGGTGATGAGGAATATGATCTAACATCATGGATGATTGTATACCAGGGGTAGGGCGATGAATTAGCAGGAGTTTTGCTAAGCCTGTGCTGGACAGGCCAAGGAGAGGATTGGGGCCAATGCCGAGGCCAAGGCCAGAAGAAATCTCAGAGGAACCTGACTAAAGTTTGGCCAAGGAGAGAGTCTTTGTCCTCATATACAATTAAGTTAACGTGAGGTCATATTGGATTAGAGTGGGCTTTAATCTAGCATCACTGGAGCCCTGAAAAGAAAAGAACAGAGACACAGCCACACAGGGAAAAACACCATGTGATTACTGAGGCAGAGATTGAAGTGACTTATCTACAAGCCAAGGAACTCCTAAAGACTGCCAATACCATCAGACTCTAGGAAAAGGGCAAGAGAATATTCTTCTTACAACCTTTAGAGGAAGCATGACTCTGCTAACCCCTTGATTTTTGGACTTCTAGTCTCTAAAACTGTGAGAGACTAAATTTCTGTTGTTTTAAGCAACGCACTTTATGATATTTGTTATGGCAGCACTAGAGGACTAACACATAGTATTATATCTACCGGAGCCCAGGTACAGGGAGGTTTGAGAAAGATATCAACCATAGTACAAACAATACTTTTTGTTTGATGAGGGAGTGAGGAATGAAACTTGGAGTTGGGTAGAAGAGATTTTAACATTGTATATTTTCTATACTTCTTTTACATTATGGGATTGTATAGGTGCTTTATACTTTCATCTTTGTGTTTTCAGTAGTATTCCAACATAGCATTATCAACACAAAAAAGAAAGAAAAAATATGTAGACAATGAACTTGAAAAAAGTTTAAAGCTCTCTCAGATGAGGAACTGTACATATGCATGTTTAGTGAATATCACCACGTTAGGTTTGGGTGCCTTGGCTTACCTCTTCAAAATTGCCGGGAACAGACCCTGAAGTATCATGAATATATGGAACTAATGGGAAGCTTTAGTTGTTGTTGCTTTCTTTCTCTTAAAATCTTGTTTTGGGTTCTGTGTTTAAAGTGATGCCTCATGTGTAGGAACAAATCTGACAATGACATCAGAAGGGGAAATGCCAGTTTTCAGTCTCTCATTTATGTAACTTATATCTGGTAGCTCATCCACTGTGAAATAAAAGAAGACAATAAATACAGGTTCATTTAGCAAGTCTTTATCATAGAAGATCTTTTTTTATTCCTGCTAATGACACTTTGGTTGATGCCATATCATTTAACCATGACATTAAGTAGACATGTCCATAAAATTGTTTCTAGAGTAATTGGATATTTATATCTAAAGAAAATCTATATGAGTGAGCAAATAGAGTACTGACTTAGGAGTCAAGAGCCTTTGCCAGAGGTCATCTTTTTGTCAAGTCTCTGAGTCTCAGGCAGTATTCACATTTTTAATTAGATAGCTTCTTTATCATGTACTTATCTGGGTTATTATGAATATATGTAAAATAAATATTTGAACATTTAGATTCAGAGAAGAAAATATATACAATCACATGATCCATGAAGGCAGGGATTGTTATCAGTTTCTTTCACTACTAAATTCTGAGCACTTTGAACAATATTGTTGTACATAGTTGCATTCAATAAATAGCTGTTGATAAATGAAAGAATGGATGTAATAATGCTTGATTCATTTTCCCCTAGGAATCATTATCTATGCCTTTTGCCAACAGTGGTAGAGAAATTATATAAATGACATTGATCCAGATATTTAAACACAAACTGAGTTCTGCACAATAGCATTCAGGTGAGATCATACTTTCAAAAGCTGAATATTAGGCTCTGATTTACTTGTTAGTTGTGTTTTTTTTTAGTAAATGTTTCTTATTGAACCCATTAATTCATCTTACTATTATTACAGTTTGCAAATCTCAAAATAACTTAAATAATTATTAAGGGTGTGGTATTATACACAGGCATAATTGCACTGACATAATCTGTCAGTATCCAAAAGACTATATTTGGTGGCTTATATTTTGTTAGCCTTTTAATGTACATATTTCACTGGAAATTACCTGCTCTCTATTTGGTTTTACTGCTCTTATAGCTTGATTATATTTTACTACAAACTATTAAGAATGCTGACATATTTATTAGACCTATGGTGTGTTGAAAAACATTTTTTTTAGATTCATAGATGAATGTAAGTCATGTAAAAAAAAACTCATTTTTAACCATTGTTGTTCATATACACAAATATATGTGTATAGTGAGTCTCATTGATTACTGACTGTATAAAAGAAAGTATGTGACATCTTTCATATAATTCAAGATTTAATACTAGTTATATACCATTTTGTGCCACATTATAAAATATAACTAGATTTTTGGGTCACACTTTGGGTCACAAAGTCACATTAAAAATAAATATAGGGGCTGGGTGAGTGGCTCAGTTGGTTAAGAGTTGGCTTGGGAGCTTGAGCTCTGAGCAGCAGGGCCACTGGTTAGGTTCCCACATGGGCCAGTGACTCTATGCCCTCCATAGCTAAGATGGTGAAAACAGGTCGACCTGGAACTGTGCTGCCATGAGTGGCTGGTTACGGTGTAGGCTGCAGTGGGGCTGCAGTGGGCTGCCCTGAGCAACTGTGAGTGGCCTGCAGCCAGCATGAGCGGCCGGCAGCTGACGTGAGCTGCCAAGAGCTGCCATGAGTGGCCGTCCAATGGCCAGCGACCGATCTGCCTCACCCTAGAAGAGCACAGCGATGATACCAACATGGGCCAGTGTCTTCCACAACTAGACTGAAGAACAAAAGGACAGCTGCTTGTCTGTTCCCCTTCCCCGATTCCCCAGTGCTGTTCCCCTCCCCCAATTTCCAAATAAAATATTTAAAACCAATAAAAAATAAATAAATATAGAGGTTACCAGAGGGTAAAGGGGGAGAGAGGGTAGTAGAAGAAGGTAAAGGGGGTCAAATACATGGTGATGGAAGGTGAATTCACTTGGGATGGTGAACACACAATGCAATATATAAATGTTGTATTACAAAATATACACTTGAAACATATATAATTTTATTAACCAATGTTACCCTATAAATTTAATGAATTTATTTATTTTTATTTATTTTTTTAAAGATTTTATTGGGGAATTGGGAGAGGGAACAGCATTGGGGAATCGGGGAAGGGGAACAGACAAGTTGTTGTCCTTTGGTTCTTCAATCTAGTTGTGGAGGATGCCACTTCACTGGCCCATATTGGTATTGTGATCATTGCGCTCTACCCCGCTTTAGCAGTCACTTGCCAGCCATTGATGGCCGCTCATGGCAGCTCATGCCAGCTGCCGGTTGCTCATGCTAGCTGATGGCCACTCACAATAGTTTATGGCAGCCCACTGCAGCCCCGTTGCAGCCTACGCTGTCGCTGGTGACTCACAGCTGCCCAGCTCCAGGTGGAGCTGTTGCTCATCATCTTAGCTGTAGAGGGTGAAGCGTCACTGGCCATGCGGGATCCGAACAGGTGACCCCGCTACTCAGAGCTAGCACTCCCAAGAAAACTCTTAACCAATGAGCCACTCAGCCCAGACCCAATAAATTTTTATTTTTAACATCACGAGAATATGTATTGTAAAATTTACAACACTTAGAATAATTCCCGTGACTGCAATGCAAACAAATTCAAAGATGACTAAATAATTTTTATTTCAATGGTTTCTTGTTAGAGCTACAAAGACATACTCATGAAAGATCAAATATTAAAAACAAATAAACAAACAAAAGCACAAGATGTTCATCTTGCCTTTTCAAAGAAAATCAACAATCATGAATTACCTGTTATAGTCTCTGTATATGGAATCCTCAACTCAACTGGAAAATCTAGACTGATCCACAGTAAGGCAATTGAAATAATCATCTAAAACATCCCCAAAAGCAAAAGTCCAGGGTTAGATGGAATTACTAGTGAAATTAGCCTGCTATCTGTCACCATATACCAGAATTATCTCAAAATGGATAAAAGACCTAAATGTATAAGAATTTAAACAAAATTGCAAAGAGAAAGGACAGGTACTAAACTAATGGAACTGGGGTTCACAGAGGATTTTATGAATTTGACCTCAAAGGCAAAGAAAGGAAAAGCTAAAATAAATGAATGGAACTGTATCAAATTCAAAAGCTCCTGCACAGCAAAAGACACCATCAACAAAACAAAGAGGCAACCTACTGAATAGGAGAAGATATTTGCAAAAAAAAACTCTGATAAGGGGCTAATATACAAAATATATAAAAAACTCATACAACTCAACAACAACAACAAAACAATCAACTAAAAAATGGGCAGAGGAGCTGAACCAACATTTCTCCCAAGAAGATATACAAATGGCCAAAAGATATATGAAAAGATGCTCAACTTCACTAGCTACTAGGGAAATGCAAATCAAAACTACAATGATATACCACTTCACACCTGTTAGAATGGCTATTTTCAACAAGACAAGTAATAACAAGAATTGGAGAGGCTGTGGAGAAAAAGGAACCCTTATAAACTAAGTTAACATTTACTGAGGTTTAATGTGTCAGAGAACACATATTTCAGCATGTTTTTTTTTTCTTTTCTGAATAAAGTGTATTGGGGTGACATTGTTAGTAAAATTACATAGATTTCAAGTGTACAATTCTGTAATACATCATCTATATATTAAATTGTGTGCTCACCACACAGTGTCAGTTCTTCTAACAGGATATTAACAACCTATATTAAAGAAAAATGTCTAGGCACTAAAACAATTTATTCTCATCTTTGGTAACCTTAAGGCATGTCAAATTATGTTCCCTATGAGAGATAAATCTTGTGGAAGGTTTTAAAGTGTCCAAAGGACTTCAGAATCAGACTTCATAGAATGACAATAGTCTTCCTTGTCAGATGTCACCAAACTTAAATTGTCACATTCCCTGGATT
The DNA here is from genome assembly GCA_033961575.1 of Aselliscus stoliczkanus. NCBI lineage: Eukaryota > Metazoa > Chordata > Mammalia > Chiroptera > Hipposideridae > Aselliscus > Aselliscus stoliczkanus. Next base: position 124,518,305 of record CM066727.1, read on the forward strand.
AAATTGGGTTCTCTTTTTATTACAGAATATAAGTTTATGCGTTGGTTATCTTCCATAAAAAGTTGAAGCTGTTCCTTGGGCATTTTTCAGTCCATATATTTGCCTTAATACATTAGTAACTAACTAATATATATTAATTAATGACTTGTGCTACCTTATCATATTCTTTTGGTATAACCAAATATAGTAAAAGATAGTGTTGATAATGGAGAATACTCAGTGCTGAAAGGGGCTATTTTCTTGCCATAGAAAGAGTAACTATTTGGACGTGGGGAAGAAAAAATGCAAAGAGATGTGAATAATACTTGGCATGAAGATATTATATCTGTATAGTTAAAATTCTGTTTCTATCCTTGAAGATTAAATAACTATGAAATAAAAAATTAATTCATAGAGCATTTAGCAGAGATTTTCATCTCTACCAACTAAGAGATGGAAATATATAAATGTGTGTATATGTACAATTTATACCAATGTAGTTTTAAATATATGTTTTATATATAAATTAGATTTTTTTCTCTGGGAGGAAATATATATGTGTTTACTTTTATCTGTCTATATATCACCTATCTGTTTACTTCCTAGAATAACCTTCAGTTAATCACACCTCTATCAGCAGCATATCCATAGGAGGCCAAATGACCAGTATATATAGAAAGCTGTTGCTGGCAATAACTGGAATTGAATCTGATATTAAAACATGTGTGTCATGCAATAGTTGTTTTTTTTTAATCGTGGAATTGGCCCCACATACTCCTTTTGTACAGTTTATAAATCATAAAGATATATCTAATTTATTTCCTTTGTCATCCTAGCCTGAAAATTTACCTAATGCATTTTACATTCTTTAACACAGAATACGATGTACTGATGCTAGATAATAGTTTTAATTACTTTTTAATTTAGAAATAGGAACATAAATCCCAATAGAAATAGAGTAATAGAAATAATTTAAGCTCAGTTAAATGGAAGCATGTTTTGGACATTCTGATGATAACACTTGTTTCCTTCTTATAATTAGACTTCATTTGGTTCTTCTACTAAATCAAAATTCACTTAAAGATTTCTAAAGAGAATTGATATTTTTTACTAAGCTGAATTTTAACAAACCCAAACAATTACTTGCAATGAGAACAACTGAATAGGATTTTAAGTTTAAATGCTAATAACATGATCTATATTGAATTTGAGAATGATGGCTGAAGTCAAAATACATTTAGAAAACCCATATAGGAAGAAATACCTATTGCTAAAAAAGGTAAGGAATGAGTGAAACAATTAAACAGCAAAGTCTTTGCAGTAAAGTGCATTCTTACACTATTTAAATAAATATACCATTAAAAGAACTCTCCTGCAAAGGGGAACATAAGTTATTTCAACAAAAGAGTTATCACATATCAATATTGAATAAGTAGGAAAATCTGAGATAATGAGATATGTTGAAGATCAGACTTCCAGTGTGACATGTAACTTTAGTCTACAATTGCACTATATTTCTTAGTTTTTAGAATTTACGAGGAAACCTAATATTCATTGAGAACTTATTATTTGCCAGATGATTGCTCTACAATTTCTTTTGTATTTACCATGATGGCCCTATTTTTAAAAATGCAAGTATACCCTGTAGTGATAACACATTTAAATAACTATCAGATCTATTTTCCTTAGACAGGAGACTCAGTGGAGAAGGGCTTCCTGAGGAGGAAAATGGGGAATTAAATAAAGAAATAAAAGGCACACTTGGTCAAATTTTGAGCCTGAATGTCACAGATTAAGTGGGTAAGAATCTAGTATCATTTGTTAAGGAAAATTGCAGATGAATACATGAGTGTTATTTATAGTGGTGTTACTAAAAGACAAAGGAAGGTTATGAGCCATGTTATTACATGACAGATATTTCACTTATTTTCTTTTATCATTTTTGAAATTATGTACAATTTTCATTTTTACCCTCTTGGAAGGCATTAAAATATACAAGGATTGTGCTAGGTGCTAGAATCTTTTCCACAATATGAAACCTAGTGGAAGGAATTCCAGGAATAAGCAAAGAGCAAAGTAAAGCCCACTTATATTAATGGATGCAGAGGGCAGAATAAAGGATAAAGGTGGCTGGGAAATTGAAAAAACAGCCCAAAGATCGAATCTACATGGGCCATTTGTAGAGGTTAAAGAAATCAGACCAAATAAATATATATCTGGGGTTGACAAATGGGGCAAACTAAGTTCCGGGTAATGAATAGAAGGTGGATTTGAGGTTCCCTTGTTATAAAGTACCATTAGTTTATTTTATCTCTGTATTGTTAAAAATGGAATCAAAAAAGGAGTTGACTTTGTAATTTTTTCAAGTTCTAAAAACATTTTTAAATTCATATTTTTGCTCCACTGCATAAAGGATATGTGACCCTGGGCAAATTTTTCAGCCTTTTTAAAAATGAGATTATTAATCTGTAGGACAGGAACATACCACTTAGTGTTCCTAATACAATTTTGTAAATACTTATAAAGAATTTAGCATAGGACCTGAAACCCAGGAAAAATAAAATTTGTTAAATGTTACTTATTGTTATTAAATAACATAACAGATTGCTTCATTACCTATAATTTATTTCTATAATCTGACTTAATTTTTATAACAGAATTTTATTCTAGACTTCTAAATTCCAGGTTGTTTTATGAACAGTTTAAATATAATTCACTCTTTCTCCAAATGACATGTTTCATTTTTCTTATTTAAAAAAATAATAATACATATAAGTGAATATGTTGGCACTAGTGGGCTTAAACTACTAAAGGAAAGAAGGTTGATAAAAATATTTACTTGTGATAATAATAGGAAATGTCATTAAATAACACTTGTTGAACACGTGGTTTATTAAGATTTTATTTTAGCTAGAATGAGGGGTTATGCTTTTTTGTTTCTTCTCTAACATGAGCCACCACAGCATTTTGATTACAGTTCAATTTTAGTAAAAACTTTGAAAAATGACATATCCAAGTTTGGATTATGTGGAGCCTTGTGTTTACAGGTGCTTTATCAAAACATTTTAAGTTTTTATAGGCACTTTCTTCAAAAAACAAAATTTACTAAATAACAACAATAGTGTTGAAAACCTCTTTTGAGAGAGAGAGAGAGAATAAAAAGAACTCCTATGATTCAAACATATAGATCAATAAAAACATCTAATCTTTATGCAAAGGCTGGTGGTTAGTTAGGAAACAAAGGGAACAGTCTGGCTAGTTATTATGGAAACTGCTTGAAAAGTGCAAATCCCCTAAATTTATAGCTTCTGCTGTTTTCTGTTTCACTGCAGTTCACAGCTCAAGAGAAAACGCTGTTGCTTAATGATGGAGACTGTTACGTTTGGGTTGCAGTTTCCTTTGTGGAGCAGAATTAGCACTCTAGGAAATACACAATTATGGTTGTCTCTAACTGGTAGCTTTAAAAAAGAAGAAAAACATACCAAATTAAAGTACAAAGGAAAGGTAATCTTGGAAAAATAACAGGTTAGTAAATAACTAAACCTTTACAAACATTGGGTGTCTATTGAAAGAAAATATATTTTTGTAAGTCTGGATAGCACCTAACTAAAATAAACTGCCTATAAACCTCTTCCACTGGGTGTTTTATCACCTCAAGTAATTGAAAGCCCAAACTATCGATGTCTTAAAAAAAAAAAACAACTCAATTTTATGAAGAACCCTTTTCAGAGTATTCATTTTAGTGTTCTTTTAACCTGTGCGATATCTGTTTATTCTCTGACATCTGTGTAGAAATTTCATTAGCAATTCTATGTGTGCTCTGCCTCAATAATCTGTTCTCTTTTTACTTTAGTCAATTTTAGAATGGAAGTTTTCTCCAAAAGAAATATATGTTTATTTTTCATTGCAAAAAAACTTGAAAAAATGAAAAAAAAAAAAAAGAAGCCAGGAAACCACAATGTTTACTGTTTTGCTCCTAACATTTCGGAAAATATCAATAATTTATAGCAGACGTTGGAAAACTTTTCCTGTAAATGCCAGATATTAATATTTTAGAATTTATATGCCATATGGCCTGTCTTAACTGCTCAACTTTGCTACAGTAGTACAAAAGCAGCCATAGACAATACATACATAATGGATGTGTCTGGAATACAATAAACATTTATTTATTAAAACAAGCTATAATTTTGTCTGATTCATAGAATAAAAAACTTATCCCAGGTATAGGAACTGCCTCCTTAATATTTAGGATATGTACTTCAAATAACTTTTTCTATGGGTAGGGGTAAGCAGGTATATATACAGATAAATATCATGCATTTTTGTTACCCTGCATCTGAATCTTCTTTCTCTTTGGATTATCTTCCACTATATGAATATGTGTAGGGTTCATAGTCTACCACAGAAAAGTGAGATCCTCACTTTCTCAGATGCTCTTGCAGCTAAGACACTAGTGTTTAAAATTAGGTATACCTTCCTATAAAATTGAATATAAAATTAGCAACATAAATAATTAAGGTACAAGAAATCATTCTAGCTGAGGGTGGTTGCAGAGACCACAGGTACAATGTTGAATCTCAAGGTACAGAAATTATTGCAGTACTAGAGTTGCCTGCAGAGACCAGGGTTGCCATAGTCAGCAGAATAATCTGGAATATACGTTGTTAAGCAGTGTGCTTGGTTTCCATATCTTGTGATGTTACTTTCCTTGCAAGTATGTTCACTATCAAATATTCTTTCAATGAATTACTTCTTGAGATAATTATTTCATGGGAAATCTTGTTGCTTGAAACTGACAACCCTGATTGATACAGAAATTTGTAGTAGAGGAGGAATAGTGACTTGCAGAAATGTTAGACTGATAACTTGAAACCAAGGATAGTAAAAAAAAAATCACACTAATAAATTCAGAAATTGGTTTCTGGAGTCCTAGGGATTTCAAAAATTATAATTGGTTACATTATTACTTACTGTGACCTAAAATGACGTGACCAGCAATGATAAAGTTTATCAAGAAGTTGTGGCTGCTGCTGTAGATCAAAATGAATATATTATTACTAATTCCATTGCACAAACTGAAAAATAGAATGGTAACTTTAAGTTTCTAATTTCAAAATTTTATCCCATGGCACAGACTTTTTCTTATTATGTTAAATACTTTTGTATAAATGAAGCTGGAGCACCAAAATAGCAAAAAAAAAAAAAAAAAAAAGTTCATTTTGTAGTCTTCCAAATTATATTAGTCCAATTCATAGTCTCATCAAGTATCTATTTGTTTGTTTGTTTGTTTGTTTGTTTGTTTTAGCTGAGCTGTCCTGTCACCTGTTGGCAGTTCAGAGGCAGCTCAGCTCGGGCTGGGAATCCAACAGATGATCCTGTTACTCAGAGCTCACACTCTTGAGAGAGCTCTTAACCAACTGTACCTCTCGGCCAGTCCTTCATCAGATATCTTTTATGAAATTTAGGGCATTAGTGGGGAAAGGGTGAGACCTGAAAAATAGGAATGTGATATATGTGTGGAAGGATCAGAGGACATCAGTTCCTTTGATTTCCTGAACCCACTGAGCTTTCCTTGCCAACTGAATAAGCTGTTACATCTCTATTTTGACAGTTCCTCCTTTCCTAAAACACTTAATGTCCTTGTCTAAGGAATTTGTCTTACATGAGGAAGCCCATGTGCCTAGTGCACACACCTAAACACATATTATTTTAGTCTAACTTCTAACCAGAATCAGTTCCAAGCAAGTGCCTGGGCCATCCAATTACAATGTCAAATCTGTAATCTAGAACTTTTGCAAGATTTAGAATTTTATTTTTGAATATTGTCTTATTAAAAAAAATTTGTTTATTTCTTATTGAGAGGATTACACATCCTAGGTATGGCTCCTTACCTTATTATAAGGCTTGACTATTTGATTTGTTTTGGTCAATGAAAAGTGGGAAAACCTAAAGTATGCCGTATGCAAATAGAAACATTTAATGTGATTATATGGTTGAGCTTTGCACTTGGCACTTCTGTCCTCTGCCACAAGAACAGGTCCCAGATAATGCCTCCTCCTTCAGCCTGGGCCCTGGAATGAGACTATACATGGAGTGGAGATACAATTGACCATGATGGATACAAATAATATTTTTGACCATGAAGATTTAAGTATTTTTGTTGTAAACCATTGAAATTGGGAATTTTTCATTACTGCAGCAGCATTGACAAAAATACGAGGAATAGATTTTGGTAACAGAGTTTAAGACTGTTTCTAATACAAAGTATATAGTGTTAATTTGGACTGAAATTGCCAATACTTATACTTATCCTACACTCCTTCTTTTCTAGAACAGCAAGAAATTTGAATTATTAACCTGGTAAGTTAAAAGTAGTTAAGAAGATGTGATAAGGGTCTTTGTTTAAGTAAATGTTCTAATAAATTTATCACGTGTAACCTGTTAAACTATTTCTAACCATGTCTCCTGAGAGGGCCCAGAACATAGTTCTTTTTCCAAGACCTTAAAAAATGTACTGGGAAGGTGATCACTAGTATTCATTACATCCATATTAATATCCATATATTTAATATATAATATATATTCTCTTTAGGGTATAAAAGACACAAGGGTGAAATGTACTTCCTGGTTGATGTACAGATACCAGGATCTTGAGATAAAGAAGGAAAGCAGTGATTCAATTATGGTGACAAAGTGAGCAAGGTTATCATGCCAGGTAGCTTATCCAAAATTTCCAGTGATGCAGAGGACCATTTCATTAATCTCTCAATATTTTGTAGAAACAAAAGCACTACATTTAATCTAAGCTCTTTTATGGAGAGTCAAGAAACCTAATTTACTTCCAGTCTTGAGTTTGTCAAAACCCCATAGCTCCATTACAGAATGATTGTGATATATCTAATATCTAAGAAAGCACACAGGAAGCAACTGATGGGATAGAGCACATAAAATGATTAGGTATTTTAGGTTTCCAGAAGGAAAAGAAAAAAGGAGCAGGACTTCTATAACTGTAAATTATTTGCAATGGGGAAAACTTGAACACAATAGAAATAAGTTGTTCTAATATTTAAGGAAGAGTTAGTATGAGCAATAGTTTGTAATCGTTAAACTATAAGCTTCAAGAACAATAACACTATTTTCAAAAAACTGTATTTTTATTTATATTAAGGGTTTGTCCATTTGTCTAATAGGATTTTAGTAAATTGAAATAATGACTGCATGGGAACAACATATTTAATTAATAATGATTGACACTAATTTGCCTTAGAGTACATAGATAATTTTAGAAATTATAGATGGTGGTGTGATATTGAGTGACTCATTATTTTATTGATTTAATTACTGTTTTAATTATTTAAATTTATAAAGGAATCACATTTTTAATCTTCTTAAATTAATAAATTCCCATTTAATATAGAGAGAAAAATTTTAAGATATATGTGGTTTTTTTTGTGGCTGATTAAGGTTTACAAATTGCTGCTTAGGCATTTTACTTTAAGAACTGCTACAAAAAGGTATCCCTTTTCTGGTATCAGTATTAAAAAAAGCATTGTTTCTACTTGCGTGTTACACGAGTTCTGACAATTCAGTTCATGAACTCATCCTTGAAAAATACCTCATTGCTGAATATCACCATGGTCACCTTCAAAGTACTCCCCTTGGGAAGCTATGCACCCATATCAGCACCTAGTCCACCCTTCAAAGCAATTTTGGAACTTTTTTTCTGGAATGGCTATTAGAATGGTCATTGTATTATCCTTGATGTCTTGAATGTCATCAAAATGTCTTCATTTCAATATTTCCTTTATCTTTGGGTAAATAATGAAGTTGTTTGGAGCCAAATCAACTAAGTAGAGAGGGTGTTCCAATACAGTTATTTGTTTACTGGCTCAATACTCCCTCACAGAGAGTGCTGTGTAAGACCTGGTCATTGTCCTGATGGAAGAGCCATGAATTGTTGGTGAAAAGTTCAGGTGGTCTAACTTTTTCACATAGGCTTATCAACACTTCCCAAAAGCAAACTTGATTAACTGTCCAGTTGGTACAAATTCATACTGAGTAATCCCTCTTATATCAATAAAGGTTAGCAACATTTTTGAAACAAAGTTCACAAACTTAATGGTCAGCACTAATATGTGTTTTAATCTTAAATCCAGTGAACAGTTTCAACTGGAAACAAACAATTTTATGACTCATAGTCTTTCAAGAAATACATCAACATTCAAGTTAAGAATTTGGTAATCCTATTGCTAAACTAACATTTAGTCCTTTCCAAAACCTCCACAGAGACATTTGATTCACACCAAAAGATCCTTGATATTTGGTTCTTTCAAAAAAGTCCACATTTAGAAAATGTTCATAAATTTGATTCATACTTTTTGTTTATAGGATTAATACATAAAAATACTATCGTGTTTACAAATAAGTGGAAACACCTACCATGATCATGAATAGGAAGAATTAATATAGTTAAAATGTCCATATTGCCTAAGGCAATATATAGATTCAATGTAATTCCTATCAAACTACCAAGAGCATTTTTCATAGAAATAGAAAATATAATCCTAAAATTTATATGGAACCATAAAAGACCCCGAATAGCCTCGGCAATCCTGAGAAATAAGAACAAAGTCGGGGGGATCATGCTACCAGACATCAAAACCTACTACAAGACTACAGTATTCAAGACAGTTTGGTATTGGCATAAAAACAGGCACATAGATCAGTGGAACAGAACTGAGAGCCCAGAAATAAATCCAGGCATTTACGGACAGTTAATCTATGACAAGGGAAGCAAGAATTTACACTGGAGTAAAGATAGTCTATTCACTAAATGGTGCTAGGAAAATTGGACTGACACATGCAAAAAAATGAAACTGGACCACCTCCTTACTCCATATACAAGAACAAATTCAAAATGGATTAAAGACTTAAATGTAAGACCTGAAACCATAAAACTCCTAAAAGAAAATATAGGGAGTACATTTGCAGACATTATCCGGAGCAATATTTTTACTGATACATCCCTGCGGTCAAGGGAAGTAAAAGAAAAAATGAACATATGGGATTATATCAGACTTAAAAGTTTTTTCACAACAAAGGAAACCATTAATAAAACAAAAAGGAAGCCTACTGAATGGGAGAACATATTTGCCAACGATATCTGATAAGGGGTTAATATCCAAAATTTATGAAACACTCATGAAACTCAACATCAAAAAAACAAACAACCCAATTAAAAAATGGGCAGAAGATATGAAGAGACATTTCTCTAAAGAGGACATACAGATGGCCAACAGGCATATGAAAAAATGTTCAACCTCACTGGTCATTAGGGAAATGCAAATAAAAACCACCGTGAGATACCACCTCACTCCAGTCAGAATGGCTATCATCAATAAATCAACAAGCAACAAGTGCTGGTGGGGCTGTGGGGAAAATGGAACCCTGCTGCACTGTTGGTGGGATTGCAGATTGGTGCAGCCACTATGGAAGTCAGTATGGAGGTATCTCAAAAAACTGGAAATGGAACTACCTTTTGACCCAGCAATTCCACTCCTAGGTATTTATCCTGAAAAACCCAAGACACTTATTCAAAAACATTTATACACCCCTATGTTCATAGCAGCACAATTTACAATAGCTAAGACTTGGAAACAACCAAAATGCCCATCGGTAGATGACTGGATTAAGAAACTGTGGTATATTTATACAATGGAGTATTATTCCGCTGTAAAGAAGAATGAAATCGTACCATTTGCAATGATATGGATGGACCTAGAGATTATTATGTTAAGTGAAATAAGTCAGTCAGAGAAAGACAAATACCATATGATCTCACTCATATGTGGAATCTGAAAAACTATGAATGAGCAAAGTACACAGAAACTGTCTCATAGATATATAGAGGAAAAATCAGTGTTGCTAATTGGGAGTGGGGTGGGGATGAGGGAGAAGGGGAAGGGATTAGACAGCAAAAATAGGCAACTACAATATTGCCATTGGGATATGAAAGACAGTTTGGGGAATATAATTAATAATGTTGTAAATATTTTGTGGGTTGTCAGATGGTCATATATCTTGTTAGGGAGACCATTTCATGGATGGAGAAGAGGCTTGATCACTGTACTGTACACCTGAAGCTGAGGTTGTATAATATTGTATACCAACTGTAATTGAATATATAGATAGTCACGGGATGTGGATTATAATGTGGAAGGGAGTCAGAGGAAGTATAATAGATATATATGATATGGGGGGGAGGAGTGGGGTGGCCCAATGGGGGAGGAGGGTTTGTCACTTTGAGGGGTAAAAAGTATAACTATTGCACTGTGTTGTACACCTGAAGCTAATTAAAAATAAATAAATAAATTTATAAAAATACTATCGTGTTTTCTTGGTCCATTAATTGTGTTGTGGCTGTATTGCCAATTATGACCCTTCTTACCTCAGTAGTCTAGCTATAATGACACATGGGGTTAGTTAGATGGATAGGTATGGACCAAATATCTCCATGGACATTTTGGGCAGGATCAAATGTCCTATTAAGATCTAATTATTTTAAAATTGATTTATTTAATCATTTCCACTGTGGTTCTTCTTTCTTTGTTAATTAAGTTCTTAGCTAAAGTTGTAGGGAGACCTTTGGTTGAGTAGAAATAATATTGCATCATGGGTAAGAACATTAATCTGGAGATAATGTCCAGGTGTACCTTCGTTCCAACCTTACTCTTTCCTATTTATAGTTAGCTCCTTTATAGTATTGTTGTCAAAATTAAATGAGTTATTCATCTTAGAGAAGTTCCCAGTACATATTAAATATTATATATATATATATATATATATATATATATATATATATATATATGCAAGCTAAATATGTATTTTCAAGAACTATGTGTGGAATTCAGATATATTTGAGAAATTCAGGTATTAAAGCATACATTCAGGAGTGCTAAAGAAATACTTGACTAGCATCAAAACACTTTAATAATTTCTATGGTGTAATGAATGGTATAGATTAGGGTCAGAATACTTGAATTCTTACGGTCCTGTTGTTTACATGCTGTATGATTTCAGGGAATTGAAGCACTTCTTTACTGTAAAGCAAAGGCAAAAATATTAAGCCTAAATCATAGGATTGAGAGAATTTAATGAACTAACTTAAATTATGGTTTTTATAAATTATTTTAAAAATTAATTAATTTATTAAAAAAATTTTATTCAGTTACAGTTAACATTCAATATTATTTATATTAGTTTCAGGTGTACAGCATAGTGGTCAGATATTTATATAATTTATGCAGTGATCCCCTGATTAGTCTACTACCCACCTGGCACTATACAATAATGGTTGCAACATATTTGACTATTTTCTATGCTGTACTTTACATCCCCATGACTGTTTTGTAACTACAAATTTGTGTTTTTTAATCCCTTCACCTTTTTCACCCTGATCATCCACTCTCATAATGGGAGCCCAGCTGTCAGTTTCTGCAATCGGAGCCTAATAATTAGTTAGTGCTAGATATGACAGTGAGTTGACTTAATCCATGCTCTTAGGACAAAAAGCCCACACAGGTCAGTTTTGATGCCACAGATGCAGGACAAATATACGGAGAGAAAGAACAAGATCAAAAAGCATAGCTCTGCAAAGGGTAGACAAGGTGAAATATACAAGTTCAATAAGTAGGTTGGAGAGGCAGAGAAAAGGAAGGCTTTTTAAAACCCATGAGTAGAAAATGCTTTAGTGTACTAAACTGGATCAGCCAGTATGCTCTAAAGAACCATCTCAGTGTAAATCATAAGTATTAAATAGCATCTTACACCCAAAGATATCCTAGTAGACATTATTGTTCAGCCTGTGTGCATCTTTTGATCTGAAGTGAGTCTCTCGTAGGCAGCACATGTAAGGATCTTGTTGTTTTCTTATCCATTCAGCCATCCTATCTTTTGATTGGAGAATTTAATCCATTTTCATTTAAAATAATTTGTGGTAGAATATATAGTTATTGTCATTTTGTTTTCATATATTTTTTTTTCCCTTCAACTTCATCCTAAAGTCCCTCTAAGATTCCTTGTAATACTGGTTTGGTGGTGATAAACTCCTTTAGCTTTTTCTTGTCTTGGAGGCTCCTTATCTGTTTTTCAATTCTAAATGGTAGTATTGCTGGTTAGAGTAGTCTTGGTTGTAGGTCCTTACTTGTCATAATTTTGAATATTTTCTGCCACTCTCTTCTGGGCTGCAGTTTCAGTTGAGAAATCAGCTGACAGTCTTATGGGAACTCCCTTGTTGGTAACTAACTGGTTTTCTCTTGCTGCTTTTAAGATTCTCTCTTAGACTTCAATGTTTGTAATTTTAATTATGATGTGTCTTGGTGTAGGCTTCTTTGGGTTCATCTTGTTTGGGACTTGCTGTGCTTCCTGGGCTTATGTATCTATTTCCTTTGCCAAGTTAGGGAAGTTTTCAGTCATTATTTCTTGAAATTGGTTTTCAATCCCTTGCTCTCTCTCTTCTCCTTCTGGTAACCCTACGATGTGAACGATGGTAAATGATGTTGTCCTAGAAGCCCCTTAAACTAGCCTCATTTATTTGGATTTTTGTTTTCTTTTTGCTGTTCTGGTTGGGTGTTTTCTGCTACCTTATCTTCTGAATCACTGACTCAATCCTTTGCTTCATCTAATCTACTGTTGATTCCCTCTAATGCATTCCTTCATTTCAGTCTTTGTAGTCTTTATTTCTGACTGGTGCTTTATTTATGTTTTCTATCTCCACTTTTATGTTTCCTATCTCTTTGTTGAAATTTTCCCTGAGATCATTGAACATTGTTATAACCACCATTTGGAACTCTGCATCTGTTAGAATGCTTGTCTCAATTTTGTTTAGTTCTTTTTCTGGAACTCTGTTCTATTCTTTTATTTGGGACATATTTTTTTTGTCTCTCCATTTTAGCTGTTTGTTTCTATGTAGGGCTGCTATGCCTCCCAGTCTTAGTAGAGTGCCCATTTATAGTACATGTGCTGTGGGACCCAGTGGTGGAGTCTCACTGGTCACCTGAGTTGGGTGCTCCCTGTGTGTCCCTTGTGTGGGTTGTGTGAGCACTCCTGTTGTAGTTGAGACTTAATTGCTGTTTGCACATCAATGGGAGGAATTGATCCTCCAGCTGATTGGTTATGAGAACTGGTCATGACTATAGTGGGGGAGCTACTGAGCAGGTTCATTTTAGTGGGGCCCTGGTCCCTTCCCAGTCTGTCCTATGGATGTGTTGTCTTTGCAGGTGGCTGGGTAATGCTCCAGCCCAGTCCAAAGCTGACTATTGGGCTCAAAAGCCCTGGGGCCTCCTGGGAGGGGACCCATTGTATGCCAAGTTCAACTGCAGTCTTTTCTCTGCCCAGGGCCACAGAGCAATCCGGAGATGTCCACAGAGATTACACTGTGCTTGGAAGTGCCTTGAGAGGTCAAGCTGCAAACAGGTTGGCTATTGCTACTGCTGGGCTTAGTTCTGATCAGCCAGAGGTATGGGACACGCTGAAGCCAAATGCTGCTTGTTTGGTTTTTGTGAACCTTTGAGAGATTTTAGGAAAGTTGAAGCATGAGCCAAGTGGGCCATTTGTATGGAAAAACCACTGGAAGTGGCCTGGGTGTGCTTGAAGTTTGGGGGCGGGGTGCATGGTGTCAGAGAATCTGAAGGGCAGGGAGAATGAAAGATGATAGCCAGTTTGATGGAAACTCAGACATGGTGGCACCTACATTTCCAGGCAGAGAGGCAGAGGGCTCAACAAAGAAACAGTGCTTCCACTAACTCCTGTGTCTGAGTGAAAGCTGCCTCTCCAGCCTTCACCCTGAAGCCAGACAATTCAGCTTTTCCTCGTATGTCCCTGATGCCTTTTGAGCTGCTGTGCCAGCCCTGGAGCTCAGAATGAATGAGCCTGCCAGTGAGTAAGTCTATGTGTGGGCCCTTAAAGAGAAATACCTAGGACTCCAGCCATCCTTGTGTCACTCAGCCATAGTCTCTGCCGGTTTTCACAACCAGAAGTTATGGAATCTTCTTCCCCTGGCAATGAAACCCTGGGCAGGGGAGGGGCTGGAGACCCTCACTTCTCTGGGAAGGGACCACCACAGCTAAGGTATCCCTCCTAATTTTGTTTTTTTAAGATTTTATAGGGGAATTGGGGGAGGGGAACAGTGTTGGGGAATTGGGGAAGGGTAACAGACAAGTTGCTGTCTTTTTTGTTCTTCAGTTTAGTTGCAGAGGACGTCACTTCACTGGCCCATGTTGGTATCGTCATTGCACTCTTCCTGGGTGAGGCAGATCGGTCGCCATTCTCTGGATCGTTGCTCACTGTGGCTATTGGCAGCTCACGCTGGCTGCGGCCACTCACTGTCACCTATGGCAGCGCAGTGCAGCAGGGGCTGCAGCCTACCCCATCGCCGGGGCTCGTGCAGCCCAGCTCCAAGTCGAGCTGTTGTTATCTGTAGAGGGCAGTGTCACTGGCCCTCATATGTGGGATCTGAACCAGGGCCTTTGGCATCCCAAACCAGCTCTTAACCAATGCACCACTCAGCCGGCCCAGCCCTCCTAATTTTTAATGGTCATAGTGGGGTATGGGACCAGCCCATTCTATCTCTCTGCCCTTCCTACCAGTCTCCAGGTGGCTTCCTCTCTTTGTTTGTAGTTGTAAGGCTTTGGTTCAGAAAGACTTCAGGTAATTCTCAATAACGGTTGTGTGGTTTAGTTGTATTTGATGTGTTCCTGAGAGGAGGTGAGCACAGCACTTACCTACTCCACCATCTTGACCAGAAATTATATTGGTTGCCTTTTAGTGTCATAATGATAGGATTAGAATCAAAGAAAATGTTTAGGAAATTATTGTATTAACCTAAGTATGAGAAAACTTGTTAATTGGAAGATGTTAGTAAGAAAGATAATGATCAATGTAGTTGTAGTTGATAAGTCTTTTTAAAGTAGTACATCTAGATCTTGCTGAGTATGGCACAATGAGAGAATAAATGGAGAAAACAATGGCAACATTTTTGGCTTGAGCAAATAAGTTAATGAAAGTACCATAATGATCTAGGAAAGATAGGGCAGGAACAGGTTAAAGGGAGGGATAGAAAATACTAGTTTAGATTGGAATATGTTAAATTTGAGCTGTTGGTATAACCTCCATACCAACTAGATAGTTGGATATAGATTCTACAGTTTAGGAAACAAGTTATTGATGAAATTGTTAGTTGAAAAGACATGGGTGTATAGATAACATAACACACAACAAAATAGCCTTGGGAATAAGAAGAGAGGTCTGAGAAATGAGTTCTGAGACACTCCAATATTTAGAAGTTAGGAAAAGGGGGCAGGATGGAGAAGAAGAGAGAGCAGAGATGAGATAGGGGAAAAATAGGAAAATGTCTCTGTCCCGGTGGCCAAGAAAATAAAAGCATTTAAAAGAGAATGGAGTGAGCAACTATTTCCAAATTCATATTTTCTATGATTTGCAATTATATTCTTAAAAAAAAAGAATGTATTTACACATATTTCACAGCTGTTCTCTTTCACTTGTTTGTTTGTTTCTTGTTGTCAGGGGGTAATAATTTCCTTCTTTGCTTTTGTTATCATTTAATTAGATGATTATAATGACACCTTTGTTGGACATTGTGCTGTGGAATAGCCAAAAAATGGCTTTTTTTGAATCTGGAATTTGAAAAATCGTTGTTTATGTACATGGTTGAATTCCATTAATGCATTTGAACGTGGGAACAACAGAGAAAGAAACATATAAAGATATCATTTGAAATAATGCCATCCACACAAAAGCATTCATAGGAGATCAGCTTAGGGTAAATGCACAAATTGGATGGTGGTGGTGGGGAGGGGAATCATAGCATTTGAAATGGACAATATATTCATCTTTATTTAATCTTCCTGTGCAGAAAAGACAATTTATGTTTTGATATATTTCCATGTATGATGATAACATGTCAACAAGGAGATAAACAGCCTCAGTTCTAATACTGAAATAGTTGTTACTCTTATATTTGATACATCTGAAAGTATTAGAGATATAGCCTGAGCTACTTGGAGAAGAGCTAGTTATCATTATAATTACAGGGTTTTTTCTATTCTTATAAATTTATTAGGTGATTAATTATTGCTTCATGCTGAATGAATCATTAATAAAGCATAATTCTTGACACAACTGAGAGACACTATATGCCAAAAAGTAGCTACAATACTGCAGAGATTACAGTATTGTCAAATATCTTTAAAATATTTTCTATGATTATCTGGCATAAATCAGGAAGTCTGGTTTGGACTTTAGATTGATGACAAAGAGGATGAAAGAGACATTGCATAACAACTTTCAGCTCCAATAATGACACTAATTGAAACATTCAGATATGAATTGACAGATCATTTCTGGTATCTAGGATATTAAAACACGCAAGTTTTTTTTTTATATTACATTATTGTTTTTAGTTCTCAAATCTGGCACATGGGTGTTTCATTCTTCTCAGAAAATAGATTCACAGTTTTGATGCCACACACTTTATATTTCCACATATATAAATATTACATGTATATATAATATATAATTATATATTTTAAATTTCTTTTAGCAAGTTTTTCACTAATAGCAGAGAAGAATAAAAAAAGGTGAGGTTGTGGCCTAAACAAGGGAGTCTAGCTTAAGATGTCATGTGATGTTTGGGTTCTACTGTGTAATTAGCTCCATTTTTCTCCTATGAAATATTATTGGTAATTTCTTTGTTAACAAGTTTACAAGTGAATGATTGGATGACTTAGAGCATAAACTAATCTTCTGTGAAAAAGAGTCCCCAGTATATAGTGATTTGAACAAGTTGACTTGGATTTGACTTTCATGAGACAGAATAAGGGCTATAAATGGGATCTGTTTCATAATGTCTATAGTTTTCCAATGTGGTTTTTACCAATATTACACTCCTACTACCAATTTATGACGTTCTAGTTGCTTTTATCGTTTTTTTCTTGTTGTCTCACAGGAAATGAGGTGTTAACATTAATCAACACATGAACATTTTAGCATATTGGAATAAAACATGTGAAATGGAGAACAAGACAATTCCTTACACACAATGATAGAGAAGTTGTTCACCCACTCATATTCCATTGATTCCACTTAGTCGCATGGCCATGCATAGTGGAGTGGAGGCTAGGAAAGACCTTTTATAGCTTGGAAGTTATGTATATTTAAAAATATTTTGCTATGGGAGAAGAGGAGATGGATTTTGTGGGAAACAAACAGAAATATGCCGCAATGGGTCAGGTAGGAAGATGATAATTTGGTGACTTTCAAACTCCCAACACTATCCACTTAAGCCCAGGAGGGCTTTCCCACCTTTGAAAGAAAATAATGAACATAGGTTATTTGTCCAGGATTTGAGGACATTAACTTTCCATAGATACAGCATTCAGAGTTATAAGATTACAGAATTTTTGAAGGAAATTTGAATTTTTATTTAGAAAACCCATGATAATTACAAAACTTGATTTAAAAATTCTTACTCCACTTTGTTCACCATTTCTTTTTCCGTACCATCTTGTCATTTTAGTGTCTTACATACCATTTCTTCCCTTTCCCTAGTACTGGCAGGGATAACCAAAATACAGAAATGTACTGACTCATAGTTCCAGAGGCTAGAAATCTAAAATCAAGGTGTCAGCAGCACCATGCTCCCTTTGAAGTTTGTAGGGAAGGATCTGTTGTAGGTCTTTCCTAGCTTCTGGTAGATCCTTAGCTTGTGCCAGCATAATTCTAATCTTCACATGGAGTTCTCCCTGTATATGAGTCATCTTTATGTCCAAATTTCTATTTTTTTATAAGGACACTAGTCATATTGGATCAGGACCAATTCTAATGACTTCATTTTAACATAACAAATTATAACTGCAACAACCCTATTTTCAAATGAGGTCACCTTCTGAGGTCCTGGTGGTTAGAATAACCAAGATACGAATTTGAGGGCGGTATAATTTAATCCATAACAACTGCTGCTTTGCTTTCTTTATTAAAGTTTCATAATTAACTTCTAATACATAAGTTCCAACATTAAGTTTCTATTGATGGCCATCATAATTTTTGGATTCAAAATAGGTCATTGGCTATATTAACTACTTTTTTGGATGTTGAAGTTTTTTTCTATCACTGTCCAAGGTAAATATTTTCAGGTTTATAATATCACCCATAAAATAATTAATACATTATAAAATGCAAATAGTCCTGGGAAGGGATTAACCCTCTAAGTACTTTTTTTTTTTTTTTTACCTGACTGTGAGCTAAAATCTTATTCTATGGATGATGTTACTGAAAACTTGAGACTATTGAGATTGACAGGAGGTGGAGATCACACAGAGTAAAAAGTGCCACCAAGGAGATATGGCTCAGAACCTTGTAGAGAAGTTTCCCTTCTATAAATTTTGAGGTGACAGTCTATGTCTACTTATATTTTACAGGGCTTTGCACTACCTGCAAGGTCTCTCTTTAGCTGTCTCTAATTATTTATATCTTGTTTAACCTTAAAGTAAAACTAACTCCACATCTTTATTCATTTTGTTGCTCCTATACAGGATATTTCTTATGAATCAATATTCCTGGTCATTTCATAGGAGGTTGATATGGCTACTTGTCAGTGTTTTGGCTACTTGCCGAATCAATTCAGGCTGTTGCTATCCTTTAAAACTCAATTTAAACCACAGAACTACATTACAGAGTCTTATAAACTCTGTATTTGGATTGCTCATATCCAACTATAATGAAATTTAAAAAATTGAATCAGTCTTATGTTAAGAACAAAGAGAGTTGTGAAACATCTAGTATGTTAATATATACAGAAAAGTTAAAACATGAACAAAGTGGGCAGGGAGAGCTCAGTAAAAGTAAGAATTCAGAAATGCAGGCTATATATAAGTTGAGAATTGAAGCCAATTCTCATTAAAATTTAAAGGGCAAAATGAATTGAACAAGCTGGAGTATTTGGGGAGCATCCAAGGAGCTGACACCAAAGTTCTGTGATGGCTTCCAAGGATGCTTAATTAATTGTGTGTATATTAAAACTTTCTATGTATTGGGTATTTTTGGTTTATACACATGATTGCAAACCTCTTTAAGTTGGGAAGAAAATATTAATAGAATAAATTCTATAGGCGAGCACTATATTTTATGTGTTCCAGGCATTGGACAAAGGGATTTACATATTTTTTCCTGTGTAATCATCACAACAATTATTATTCTATTTTCATAATGAGAAAAGTGAGTTTTATATTGGAGACATTCAGTCAGAATTTGGGTCAGCTGTAATATGAGCTAGTTTACTGAGAGAATTCTGAAATCAGTAGGTCTTTTAAAACTACTTTGACTTGTATTTGTTTCTTAGTTTGCCTAGGGCAGGTGACCAACAGGCTGACTCTATCCTGCAGACATAAGCCATTTCTGGAGTTTTTTATTGACAGGTCAGACAATTAAGGTCGTGAACTCATCCTAGTAAAAGTGCTACATATCTCATTGCTGAATATCACTATGGTCACATTCGAAGTGTTCCCCTTGGGAAGCTATGCACTGATGCCAGTGCCTCATCCACCCTTCAAAGCAATTTTGGAACTCTTTTTCTGGAATGGCCATCAGAGCTGTCATCATATTACCCTTGATGACCTGAATGTCATTGAAATGTCTTCTTTTTAATAGTTCCTTTATTTTTGGATAAACAAATTGGGGGCCAGAACAGGTGAGTAGGGAGGGCGTTCCAATACAGTTATTTGTTTACTGGCTAAAAACTCCCTCACAGGCAGTGCTTTGTGTGCTGGTACATTGTTGTGATGCAAGAGCCATGAATTGTTGGAGGAAAATTCAGGTCCTCTAACTTTTTCACACAGCCTTTTCAGCACTTCCAAATAGTAAACTTGGTTAACTGTTAGTCTAATTGGTACAAATTCATAATAAATAATCCACCTCGTACGAAAACAAATTAGGAACATTGTTGCAACAAGATTACAAAATTAATTGTCGATCCTGGTATACACAAGTGATGTTAGTGAAGATATACAAATCAATGCAAACTCATGAAATAATGTATGTCATATCTAGATCAAGAAACAAAATACTGCCAAGAATACAGAAGTTTCTCTCATGTTCCCTTTACAGGCGAAACCCGCTCAAAGATAGCCACTATCCTGATTTAGAATACTCTGGATTACTTGATATATAAATGGATGAATATAGCAGGAACTCTCTCTTTTCGTTCTTCCTACATTCAGTCATATATTTGTGAGATTTGGCCACATTGTTGTCTGTTAAATTGTTCTCTCCTATTTTATGCTATGCTGTGTATGAATACACTTTATATAATTTATGCATTCTGCAGTTGCATAGCCATTTACAGTTTAGGTAGTTTGTGTTTTGTGCCAATTACAAATAGTGGTGTTCTGAAAATTCATGTCTTTGGGTGAATATGTATGTAACATTTTATATGTATACACAGAGAAATAGAATTGCTGGGTCATAGGGTATGTTTATGTTTAGCTTTAGTCAATAATTCTACAGAATTGTCCAAGTGATTTTGCCAATATCATGCTCCTAATTTATGAAAGTTCCAATTGCTCTGCATCCTCAGCAACACTTGGTATTTTTTTTCTGCCATTTAAACCATTCTGGTATGTGTATACTAGTATCTCAGGTGTTTATCGACACATCTGATATTTCCTTTTGTGAAATATTCTATTCTAGTCTTTGCACATTGATTCTATTGAGTTGTCTATTTATTTGTTTATTAATACAAGCTACTTATGGATAGTAGTGTCTTTCAGCTTTGTATAGTGTGATATATTTCATATATATATACACACACACACACACACATATAGCTGGATTTAACTCATTTATATTTTCTTAAGGACTCTTGTATCTATATCATTGGGGTATATTGTTCTGTAATTTCATGTTCTTGTAAGATCCTTTCCTGATTTTGAAATCAAGGTTATACTTCACTCATAAAAAGAAAATATTTCCTCTATTTTTAAAAACTAAAAGTGTGTTTTATTTTTTTATTAAATTTATTGGGGTGGCACTGGTTAATAAAATTATATAGGTTTCAAGTGTACATCCTATAATTCATTATTTATATTACATTATACATTCACCACCCCGAGTCAAATTTCCTTCCATCACCACTTACCCTCTCTCCCCCTACCATCCCTTACCTTCTGGTAACCACTAAACTTTTGTCTGTGTCTTTCAGTTTCTGCATTCTTTTTTGTTGCTTTTGGTTTTATATCCCACATATGAGTGACATCATATGATTCTCGACTTTTTCTGCCTGACTTATTTTGCTTATGAAGATAATATCAAGATCCATCTATGTTGTTACAAATGGCAGTATTTTATCTTATGGCCGAGTAGTATTCCATTGTGTATATATGTACCACATCTTCTTTATCCAATCATCTGTCAAAGGGCACTTGGGTTGTTTCTGTGTCTTGGCCACCACAGATAATGCTGCAATGAACATAGGGGTACATATAACTTTATGGTCAAACGTTTTAAGACTTTTTGGGTAGATACCCAGAAGAGGGAATGCTGGGTCCTATGGTAAATCCATTCTTAATACAGTTTTTCATTGTTTTAAAACTGCAGGATTAGTGTTATTTCTCCCACAGATGCTTGAAAGAATTCATTAGTGAAGGTATTCTAGTCTGACGATTTCTCTGTTGGAAGGAGTTTAAATAACAGTTTCAATTTATTTAGTAGATGTACAACTAGTAAGATTTTCTATTGTTTTTGTTATTTTTCCTTCTGGGGACTTGTCCATTTCATCTAAATTGTCCCTGGTATTGGCATTAAGTTGTTTTTAATATCCTCTTATTTTATTGGAGTCTGTAGGATTGGTGGTAGGATTTCTATTACATTCCTGTTACTGACAAATACAATATTTTATTATTTATTTTGCTAAATTTTGCTATGGATATTTGATTTTTAATTTGCTCAGTATAAATGTCTGTTTTCTATTTTGTTTTCTATTTTATCATTCATATTATATCTCCATTTATTAGGTTTAAATTTCTATTCTGGAATGGAAGCTTTAAATCACTGACATTGAATCTTTCTCATTTTCTAATATATGTAATGAGGCTTTCAATTCTTTAAACATAGCTTTATCTGCTCCCCACAAGGTCTACTATATTATATTTTCATTTTCTTTTGCTTAAATTCATCTAAAATCTTCAAATTTTCAGTTTTAATTTTTTGATGCATTATTGTAGAAGCCCTTTGTTAAACTGTAAATTTATTGGGACTTTTCTAGTTATCTTGTTATTGTATTTTTAACTTGCTTGAATTTTATCATAAATCATACTGTAAGTAATTTAAATAATGTGAAAAGTTTGGAGGCAATTTTTACTACCTACAATATAATAAATGTTGGTAAGTGTTCAATACACAATTAAAATAATATCAGTTGTTTCCTTAATATACAGTGTTTTATTCACCTCAATATTGTAAATTGAGTTGTTATTTTATGTATATTCATTATTGCTATTGTTAATTATACTCTATGTTCTCACTGAAGTTTTTGTTTGATTATTCTAACAGCTATTGTGATAGGTATATTAATGTCTCCTAGTATAATTGTGGATTTTAAAATTTCTCCTTCTAGTTTGTCAATTGCTGCTTTATGTAGTTCGAAGTTATGTTATTGAGCATTTACATACTAAGGATCACAGTGCATTTCTTTTGGACTTTTTACTTTGCATTATGATACTTAACTTTCTGTACCCTTCTTTCTCAAAGTATTTGAATCTCTTCAATTCTATTTATTTTTTTAAAATTTACTTCTTTTCACATTCTCTTTTTTAAGGCAGCATCTATTGATCTATTGTGTTTATTAATTTTCTTCCTAGTTTTGTCTCCACTCTGAAATACTTTTTACTATTTTGTATCTTATTCTTTTCTGAGTTTTATTACAATATTTGCTAGTTTATCTAATTATAATGTAATTTCTTTCTTACATATATTTGATAATTTTTTAACATTTTTAAGTACTTTTGAAGCATTAGTTTATACTTTTCATCTGTATTATGGGTTAATTTTTCAGTAATTTCTATAATTATCTAAGGATTTTTTCAGCTTCTTATGATTGTTTGTCCTATAAAGACTTCGAGTAACATTTATTTGACTGTCATACTTCTCCCATTCATTTTTATATGAAATTAATATTTCTAAATTTTTGGAAGGGAGAAATAGCTAAAAATAGTTTTCCTGTCTTATAAAGGTTAAAAAGATATGGCTTCATATTTCTGAGATTGCTGACTATTTTTTCTTCCCCTACTCCTAGTAATTTTTTTCTTTTTTCCATTTCCATTTTATTTGTCTTTATTTTGGAATTAATATCTCTTAGTTTTTCTCATTATGGGGCTTTGTTGGAAGATAGCTAGTGGGTGTTTTGCATTAGCCCTGTCAGGGACACAGAGAGCACGTGGCCTGCCTAATCCTCATATTGTAGTTTTCATACCTTTCTGTAATCCTTTCAATGTGACCTACAGATTATAGCAGAAAGGATGTGATGCCATATCTGTGATTATGTCACATAATTTAGAACTCCCCCTTACTAGCACACTGGCTCTAGAGAGTGTCTTCCCCTTCTGGCATATTTATTTATTCATTCATTCATTCATTCATTCATTTTTAAATTTTTATTGAATTTATTGGGGACACATGCTGGTCCCCTTTCTGGCCTCGAAGGCAAAAGCCATCCCTAGAGGTCCACACTGAAGGAAGTTAGGGTATCGTCCAGGAGGCAGCCTGAAGAAGCTAGTGTGTGCAGCTTTAAACCTGCAATGAATGAATTCTCCCAAAACTTGAGTGAGCTTATTAGTGTCTCTTCCCCAGGAGAGGTTTCAGATGAGAATGCACACTGACTAACATCTTGAGAGAAGTTTTCTGAGACTATTAAGTAGAGGCCTGCAGAAGTTCTTTAGACTCCTGACACACAGAAACTGAGATAATAAATGTGCATTATTTTAAGTCACTAAGACCATGGTAATTTGCTATACAGCAGTAGATAACCAATACAAGTCCCTTCAGATCTTGCTTCAGAATCCTTGCAATTGTACATATGTAAAACTCTTCCAGTTTCAACCACTGTTCTGCAATGATTGGCCTTCTGCACTCTTTCATTCATTTTTGGGAGCCGACCGCACCCCAGTATCTGACAAGGCCATATTGAAATAAAGATCCATGCTCAGCACTGAATGTTTGGGGTGCTGCCTTATGGTTGATCATATAATATCTCCTGTCTCTATGAACCCATGTGCCTTTTCTCCACATCAGATCCTATAGGAGACAGTACTTTCACTGCATTTATGGCAAGTCCCTGTGGTGCCCCAATGAGAGCTGGCTGTTAAAGTTAATGACGGGCACGATCTCCTAAGAGAGGAGACAACCCAAGGCAGGCTACAGCCCCGTTTTGGGACACCAGGACTGAGAAAAAGGGGACTCAAGCCCCTTGGAAACTGAGGATCAGGCCTCTGGCCACATAGGCTAAAAAGCTTGTCTGTGAGAAAATGACAGCCTCTGTGAGAAACTGACAGTGTCTGTGAGAAACTGGTGATATCATCCGTTCTTGAGCTTACTTGCCTATGCAGCTGTGAAACATCTCCATGGAGACCAAGGTCTCTCGGCCATGAGAGTTCTGATAAGAGACAGCTTGCTGACCATAGTGTGTATTAATTAACAGCCTTGTTTTAACTCTTTGCTTTGTACATTGCTGTAGCAACAGATACTGAAGCTTTGACTGAGAAACAGCTGTCCCTCACTATTGCAATAATATGTGGCCCTTCGTGGGATAGGAAAAGTTTGAGACTCCTTTTGCTACTAAGTATTATAATCACATAGAAATAGAGTTTAGATGGTTTTTGCCCTAAACTCAGCCACTGCTAGTCTCTTGACAATAGCTAAGTATGCGCCCTGTGAGGTAGTCATGGTAACCGCTCTTTAGACAATAAGTAAAATCCTTGACATAGAATAGACCACAGTGTACCCTGGAAAGATACAATTACAAAAAAGTAAAGACTGTAAAATCCTCAGTAAGAGAAAACATCATGATCATGTGAAACATAACTTGTGATTGAGATAATGGTCAGAAGCCCCTATAAAAGGGGACAGGCTATAATAATAAAACATGACACTTGTAGACTCCCCAGTGTCTCCACTTCCTTCTTTTGCCTCACTGACTCTGTCCACACCTGAGGGAAACCCTGATCCTGCGGGGGCTGGCTCCCCGCAATTCATGACTTAGACAATATTTGTGATAGTTTGCTCTCAGCTCTGGCAAGCACACTTTCCTTCCCCCTGCTCATATAATGTAGACCTTAATGCTATAGGTCATTTTTCTCTACCTGTTGTATTTTGGGGTTCATAGGGATACATTTTAAGTTAGTTTTAATGTTATCTTTGGATAATTTTTATTATATTTTCTTTTTGTCCTATCTATTCTACAAAGGGAATCAAAGTGATTAAAAAACTATGTGGTATTACCATCTTCCAAGCATTCTTTCTTTTTTCTTTTTTCTTTTTTTTTAAGATTTTTTATTGGGAAATTGAGGGAGGGGAACAGCGTTGAGGAACTGGGGAAGGGGAACAGACAAGTTGCTGTCCTTTTGTTCTTCAGTCTAGTTGTGGAGGACATTGCTTCACTGGCCCATGTTAGTATCATCATTGCGCTCTTCTAGGGTGAGGCAGATCAGCCACCGGCCTCTGGATGGCCACTCACAGTGGCTCTTGGAAGCTCACTCTGGCTGCCGGCCACTCACTGTAGCCTATGGCAGCCCACTACAGCAGGGGCTGCAGCTATGCCCTCCTGGGGACTCACAGCAACCCAGCTCCAGGTGGAGCTGTTGTTCACCATCTTAGCTGTAGAGGGCAGTGTCACTGGCCCTCATATGTTGGACCCGACCGGGGGCTCCTGGCATCCCAAGCCAGCTCTTAACCAATGTGCCACTTGGGTGGCCCCGAAGCATTTCTTTATACACATTGTTAAAATGTATAGAATCATGCCAAATCACTGTCAGGATTGGTATAGTCTCTAGATCTGTGGAGAACAGTTTCAATTATTAAACATGCTCAGCAGCAGCAGGAATTGTCAGCTTTTGCTACATGTAAGATAGTATATAACTGTGGTTAGATTTTTATTTCCTTGCCTAATATATGTATGACTTTTAAAAAAAAATTGTAAATTTCTTTATATGCTTTGCTGACTTTTCTTTGGGGTCATTTGCCTTTTATTAATCTTGGTGATTTTTCTACATATTTTGGAGACTAATGTGTTACTGTATTGATTGTAAATATCTTTGCTAAATCTTCAGCTTCTATTTTGAGTCTTTTTTTTTTTTTTTTGAGGGCAGTGTCACTGGCCTTCATATGTGGGACCGAACTGGGGCCGCTGGCTTCCAAGGCCAGCGCTTAACCACCGTGCCACTTGGCCGGCCCTCTATTTTGTTTCTTAATAATATATTTCATACAGAAAAGTTGTAGTTAAATTTATTCATATGTTTCTTTTTAGATTGTCCTATTTGTACCTAAGATTCCTTCCCTTTCCTGTACTAACATTCTTTAAAAATTTTTTAAGTTTTGGCTTTCAAATTTAGATAATTAAGTCTAAGTGGAAATGGTCCATGTCCATGGTATAGCACAGGGATTTCTTTTTTTTCTTTCTTTGTAATGTCACTTCATTCATACATCAATTTTTCATATTTGGTTCAGTTTCTGGCACAAAATAGTTTGCTATTAATATTAGTAATTTTAGGAGGATTTGCTATTTTTATGTAAACATAAAATAAGTTTCCTTATATCTTTCTGACCCTTATATATTTGAATTATTTTGTTTGTCTTAAATTACTAACTTGGATATATAAGAGTGAGTACACATAGTGATAGTGATAACAATGTCTTTTTCATGAACTTAAAGGGGATGATATAAATATTTCATAATTAAGTTTGAGTTCAACTATATGTTACCACACCAATTATAACATAAAGGATGTTCTCATCTATTCCTAGTTTGCAATTTTTTTAATCAAGAATGAGAATTCTATTTTACCATTTTTTCTTCATTTTTTAGATAATCATTTGATTTTATTTTTCAACTTATAGTTTAGTAAATTATTCTGATGTGTTTTTAAAATGGAAATTAGTTACTTAGAATTGGATTAATCTTATTCCAAAGTTCAACATATACTTTCAAATATCCTGGTGTAGGATGAGTCATTTTTTAAATTTTCTTTTTTCCTTTTGTATAGACTTTTTTTCTAAAGCAGTTTTGGTTCACAGCAAAATGGAAAGGAAGTTACAGAGAACACCCATGACACCCCTGCTCCCATACATACACAGCCTCCCCCACTGTCAACATCCTGCACCAGAGTGGGACATTAGTTATAACTAATGAACCTACATTTATATATCATTATCACCCAATATCCATACTTTACATTAGGATTCACTCTTGGTGCTGTGTGATGTTATGTAGGCACCATTATAATCATACAGAATAGATTCGCTGCCCTAAAAGACCTCTGTGCTTTTGCCTATTCATTTCTTCCTCCTTCCCTCCCTCTATTGTCAATCGCTGATCTTTTTACTGTCTCCAGTTTTGCTCTTTTCAGAATACCAAAGTTGGAATCATACAACGTTAACCCATTTTTATTTGTTTGTTTACTTGTTTATTGTTTATGTATGTTTGTGAACTAGAATGTTTATTTAATAATATCTTACATTAACCTATCCATTTGTTTCATATCCTATTCATTTACTTCCTTCTCATACCTAAATCCTGGATGCTTAATAGGGGACTTTTTTTTTTTTTTTTTGAGAGCAGTGTCACTGGCCCTCATATGTGGGACCAAACCGGGGCCGCTGGCTTCCCAGGCCAGCGCTTAACCACCGCACCACTCGGCCGGCCCAATAGGGGACTTTTAATGATGCTTTAAATACAGATTTACCACATATACATGTCTGCTTAAATATGAAACTGCTTAGTTTTATTTTTTATCTTTAATATAAAGATATGCTTTATATAATCTTCTGATATTTGCTTATTTAATTCAACATACTGTTGTGAAATCTCTACAGTTACCTTTTGGTGTATCGCCCCCGCCTTTATTTTTTATGATTAGAAATATTGCTGTTACAAATAGTTTTATGCCTATCTTATTTGAAGATGTGCAAGAATTTCTCATTAGATTCTTCCTAATTTAATTACTGTTTTATATGCTATGTGAATGTTTAGCTTTACAAGATAATGACAAATTATTTTTTAAAGAGGATATTTTAATTCACACACACTCAAGTATTATGTAAGAAATCACTTTATATACAGTCTCTGTAACATCTGGCATTATCAAACTTTATAATTTTTATCAATAAATATTTACATACTTAAAAAGGTTTTAAAATACTGTTTAACATGATAGTTTGGTATGGCCTTCATTTGAGATATCCAAAGTAATTATAAGATTTTCAAATTTAACCAGTTCCTTTCCTTCTCTCTTCATCAAGGATGTAAAAATATGTATCATGAAACCAGTCTTAGACATGATCACTTTAGCATTCTTTATATTAAAATGTGTATCAAAATTCACTCTCTTGAGCTAGGTTTGAGATTTCACATTGAGTCAAGTGGGCAATATGGGGTAAATCATGTCACAAATCATGTCAATTCTCACCCTTACTACATTTTCCCATCCTTTGTCCAGAAGGAATCTTGATTGATTGCAATATTTTCATAACTTGTCTAAGGTCACATGATTAGTGTGTGGCAGAAAGATTTGTTTTCATGAATGGCTAACACCATGTTTCTTTGGAATTTGACAAAGAAATCCCCTTGACCTTTTTACCTATCCCAAAGAAATGTAAATTTCTCTAATAATTTGTTTTCCAGTGTTGAAGAAGCTGTTCTTATTAATTGTTTGTCAAAATAGTATCTTTGGCTCTCAGGATTGCAAGACTATTTGGTTTAAATACAGCAGTTTCAGCAATGGCTAATCTTACGAAACCACTTATTAAGTGGAAATTTGTTTTGTCTTATACAATCTAGAACTAGGGAAACTTTTGGAAAATGTTTTATTAAAACTTTATTCAGAGCAGCCTATAAAAGCATTAAACATTTCAAACAATCTTACAGGGAAAAAAGTAGTGGAGAAAATATTTTACAAATATCTATTTTATATATTTTTTTCTTCATAGTTATTAGATTTAGCCTAAAGAAAATTTGAACTTTAGTCCACATAAATCTGCATTACTATGTTGCTCTGAAAATTTGAGTTGTTTTTTATCTCTCTCTCTGCTTTTCCAGTAATAGATTAGATCAATAGTTTCTTAGAGGAACTGTGAAATATATTGTCTAATAAGAAGCACATTAATTTGCTGCTTAGTTTAATTTTTTTTATTATAACTTTAGGCTAACTTATTATGAATTATGTGAACTTGATTATTTTAGTATTGAGGGTCTGTTATAATAGGAATAATTAGAGGACATGAAGTTTTGTTCATGTATCATTTATTTCAGAAATCACAGATACTTTTCAAAAATGCAATAAAATAATTTCATAGAACATTAAAATGGAAACAAAGTATAAAATTGATTTTACAAAGCTAATTGTATAAATAACATGTTTTCATTCAAAATGATACTGCTTAAAGGTTTAAAACATTGGTAAATACTCATTTTGTCTTTGTTTTCAAAATTCTTCCTCTTCTACATTGAAAATGTCAGAAATCCTATGATGTTGAGTCAGGATATTTCATATTTCAATTTTGATTTAATGTGATCAAGTCCTTTTGTACATGAATGAAATTGTAGGAGTTTTTGTTTGTTTATTTTGGCCAAATATATTTGTAGATATGTTAATTTTGTAAGAAATTTGTTGGCTTAGTCCACATGATCATATATTCTGGGAAATGCTAGATAAAATGAAGTCATACTTGTTTAATACAGTTCTTTATTGTCACATTTATCAAAAATTTTATTAAGCCCATGTACAAGGTTACCCTTGAAATGTAGAATATAGAATGTAATAATGTTATTTTCCTAAAGTACTTAACAATGTAACATTGCCTGGGATTTTTTCTTCTGCAACACCTCTTGGGAAGTTATAGCATGTATGATAGGTAATCTAAATAATGAAGTAATTTTGAAATGCTATGTTGCAGTGTTATTTAATATGCCAGTGATCTGAAACTTGAGTTTTATATTTTAATCTCACCTGCTTTGTATTATTTTATGCTGGATATATATTTTCAGTTTTGTTTTATGTGGTTTCCACATATCTCCCACTTTGTTTCTTTCAAAATTTTTGTGTTATATTAAAACGATAGGCTGTGTATATTGTTGATGACAATATATTAGTCACATGTTCATTCTGAGGCCGAAGATATTAATGAAGAGGTGTAGAAAAATAGGATAGATGAAGTAGTCTTTTTTTGGATTATTTATTTACCAGTTTGATATTTGTGTTTTTTAAACTTTTTATTAATTGTAGAACAGTTTTAGATACACAGAAAAATTGCAAAGATAGCATAAAGAATTAGTATTAACATTTTATATGTGTATGGTACATTTGTTACAATTAATGAGTCAATATAAATACATTACTACTTATTAAAGTCCGTACCCCACTCAGAATATTTTAGATTTGAGCTAATGTCCTTTATGTATTTCAGGATCTCATCCAATCTATCTACATTTATTAGGCATCTCTGGACTGTGAGAATTTCTGACTTACTTTGTTTTGATAACCTTGTGCGTTTTGAGGAGTATTGACCAGGCATTTTATAGAATGTCCCCCATTGGAATCTGTTTCATATTTTCATCACCATTAGACTGGAGTTAAAGTGCCATTTTTATCACACTGTGTATAAGGGTATCTATATCAAAATAACTTAACAGTGTTCATGTTAACCTTGATCCCTTGGCTAAGATAGTGCTTGTCAGATGTCTTTACAGTTACTCTTCTTAAACCCATTTTGCTGACTCTGGGTGGTGAACACACAATGTGATTTATAGATGATGCATTGTAGAATTGTACACTTGAAACCTATGTAATTTTACTAACTATTGTCACCCCAATAAACTTTAATTAAAAAAAAAAGCATTTTATATTGTCGCCTTAGTATGGAAGTTACTTTGCATACCTCATCCTTACAGAGTGGGCATTATGTTTTCATCGTCAAGGGCAGAGTATCTGCATGAATTATTTGGAATTCTGCACAGATTTGTCTTTCTCCATGTATGCATATGTGCATATCTATGAATATTTCTATATGTGATCATCTGTATCTATATTAAGCTAAATGTAATTTAATACTGATGTCTCCAACTTTAATCCATTACTGCATGAATCGTTTTAACCTCTTTCCCCTGCTTATCTAAAAATTCCTACTCTGTGAGTCACTCTGCTTCCACCATTTACCAACTATTTACTTAATCAATTGTCCTATACATGTATAGCAGCATCAGAATCTTTCCCAAAATGTATAACCCTATACACCATGGGAAACAATTTTGCCAACTACAGTAATTATGTACAATTTTTTTTGTTGTTGTTGGTAGTTTTGTTTGTTTGTTTGTTTGTTTTTGCCTTTAGTCTTATAGATTCCACTGACTTCTAAAGATACTTTGGCCAGCAAATATGTCCTCAAACCACTTCAGTGACGTTGTTTCATAAATTTACAATATAGTTAGAATGGTAACATTCTTTATTCCATTTGTAATCTCCAACTTCAAAGATTATTATTAAAAATTCACACACATTAAAGTTCACTCTTTATATCCTAAAGTTCTATGGGTATAAATAAGTGTACATGGTCATTTAACTACTGTTTAAGTGTCATTCAGAGTAGTTTCACTGCCCCCCAAATTCCCATGAACTTCAACCATTTACACCTTCATACCTTACATCAAATTCCTGGCAACCACTGACCTTTTCATCAACTGTATAGTTTTACTTTGTCCAGAATGTGATATTTGAGTTAGAATCATACAGTGTGTAGCATTTTGAGTCTCGTTCCTTTCACATACCAATATGCAGTTAAAATCTATCCATGCCTTTTTGTGTTTTGAGAGCTCATCTTTTATCCCTCAGTAATAAACCATTATATGTACATAACACAGTTAGTTTATTCATTCACCTATTGACTGACATTTTGGTTACTTCCAATTTTTGCCTATCATACACAAAACATAGGGACTTTTGCATGCAGGTTTTGGTGTCAACATGTTTTAAATCAGTTATATAAATAATTAGGAGAATTATATCTGGTTGAATTTTAAAACCATGTAATAGAGTACAAAAGTGTCTCCCAAAGTGGCTGTCCCATTTTTGTATATTCCAACTAGTAATAAACTCAATAGTGAAAAGCTGAAGGTTTTTCCTCTAAAGTAAGAAACAAGACAAGAGTGAACATTCTCACCACTCCTATTTAATACATTACTGGAATTCCTAGTCAGAGAAATTAGGCAAGAGAAAAAAAACAACAGTCATCCTAATTAAAACAAAGAAAAATTAGGGCCGGCCGAGTAGCGCGGTGGTTAAGCGCTGGCTTGGGAAGCCAGCGGCCGCGGTTCGGTCCCACATATGAGGGCCAGTGACACTGCCCTCGAAAAAAAAATAAAAAAAACAAAGAAAAATTGCATCTATTGGTAGATGACATGAGCTAATCTATAGAAGGCCCTAAAGATTCCAATAAATAAATAAGTAAAACTGTTAAAACTAAGAAAAAAATTCAGGAAAGTTGTAGGATATAAAGTCAACATTACAATAATCAGTTGTATTTCTATGCACTAACATGAATATGATGTTAGCTGTGCACTTGACATACATGGCCTTTATTATGTCCTGGTATATTCCTCCTATACTCAAGTTTTTCAGAGCTTTTATCATGAAAGGGTGTTGAGCTTTGAGACAAATTTCAAGTCACCAGTCTTTTGTAGAGAAAATTATTTTTATTTGTAAGGCAGTCAAACAAGGAGACCAGAGAGAAGGCTTGAACAAAGGGTTGAGGCAGGTTTTAAAAGATGAAGCCGGGCCTGGCCGAGTGGCTCAGTTGTTTAAGAGCTGGCTCAAGAGTGTGAGCTGAGCTCTGAGCAACAGCAGTTCGATCCCCAGCCCCGAGCTGAGTTGCCACTGAGCTGCCAACAGGTGGCAGGAAGGCTCAGCTAAAAACAAGAAAAACACAAAAAGATGAGGGCAGAGAAGGTTATACATATTCATAAATTTCTACTTAGATAGGATTTTACTGGACAAGTCTGAAATGTTGCCATATAAACTAAGGGGTATAAGAGAGAAGCAAAAGAAAGTATGAAGAAATTCCAACCTGACAGAGTTTGATTGGTCAATTTTATATTTGTCCATATTTGTTTCAGGCACCCGATCATCTTTAGGGAAGGACACACACGTACAGTGTCATTTCTTTGAAAATAACCCAAGGTCTGTATTAGGGAATAAACCAGTTTAATCTGTGCAAGGTGCATGTGTGCCTGCATACACACACCAAAAAAAACAAAAAACAAAAAACAAAGAAAAACTTTGTTACTGTCTGGTTTCATTTTGCCAAATACTTTTTCTGCATCTATTGATAGAGTATCATATGATTTTATCCTTCATCTGTTAATGTGGTATATCACATTTATAAGTTTGCATCTGTTAAACCATTCTTGCATCCCAGGGAGAAATCTCACTTAATCTTGATGTGTAATCTTTGCAATGTGCTGTCGAATTTGGTTTGCTAGTATTTCATGCAGGATCTTTGCATCTATATTTTCCAGGGATAGTGGCTTATAGTTTCCTTGTAGTACCATTTTCTGGCTTTGATATCAGGTTAATGCTGGCCTC
Source organism: Aselliscus stoliczkanus (assembly GCA_033961575.1). Classification (NCBI taxonomy): domain Eukaryota; kingdom Metazoa; phylum Chordata; class Mammalia; order Chiroptera; family Hipposideridae; genus Aselliscus; species Aselliscus stoliczkanus. The sequence goes on from CM066727.1 coordinate 124,552,198, forward strand.
ATAAAACTAGTTTGGGAGTATACCATCCTCTTCAAGTTTTTGGAGGAGTTTGGGAAATATTAGTTAGCTATAATTATTTAAATGTTAGATGGAATCCACCAGTGAAACAATCTGGCCCTGGGCTTTCCTTCCTTTAAAGATTTTTGATTAACTGTAATTTAGTAATTTAGTCTTGGTATATCATATGTTTATAGGACTTTATCCTTTTCTTCTAAGTTATCCAATTTGTTGTTGTATAATTGTTCATAGTAGCCTCTTATAATAATCCTTTGTATTTCTCTGTTGCCGGTGGCAATGTTTCCCCTTTCATTTTTAATTTTGTTTATTTTGCACATTTTTTTCTTGATTAGTCTAGTTAAGAGTTTTTCAATTGTGTTCACATTTTTAAGGAACCAACACTTAGTTTTATTGATACTTGCTATTATCTTTCTAGTCTCCATTTTATTTATTTCTGCTCTAATGTGTATTATTTCCTTCACTGTGTTAACTTTGGGTTTAGTTTTTGATGGGGATGCCTGCCACTGGGATCCTGGAACTTCAGGAATACTAGCAAATGATGGCTATGACGAGGTGGAGAGGAGACTAGAGTCTTTTCAGGAGGTATTCAGAAATGATTGCCAAATGAAGAAACACTAAGCTAGGTAAAATTGGAAAATACATCTTAATTCTAGAGAATTTAGAAAATCACATTATGTGCTTCTACCATTTTTATTGGCATTCTGTTTTCCAACTAAGTCTTCTGTAGATATCTCTGCCCTTATATGTTATTTTGGCAGTTAGAAGAAGTGGAAGTGTGTCATAGTACTAGTAACATATATAATTTAGAAGAATTACTCTTTTTAAAAAGATTTTTATTAAAAATACAGCTAACATTCGATATTACATTAGTTTTCGATATTACATTAGTTTTAGGGGTATGCAATAGTTATTCAACATTTATATAGCTAAAGAAATTATCACCATGATAAATCCAGCAACCATTTGACAACATACTATGCTATCCTAATATTATTGACTATACCAGGTCTGACAATTACATTTGCAAACTTTGTTGCAATGATGTTGCTAACCTTTTTTGATATCAGAGAGATTAATCATTATGAATTAATACCAACTGGACAAACAGTTAACCAAGTGTACTGTTTTGTAGTACTGTTAAGGCTGCTTGAAAAACTTAGACGACCTGAACTTTTCACCAACAATTCATTGAAATTTTTGAAAACCTGGAGGTGCATGGGAAAGGCCATGCTTTGAATTTAGGATGTCTGCCACCATTACCAGGCCTGAAGTAACTCTGCAAAAAGCCATCACATCTGGAAGCCTGCTACCACTTGCTGGCTCCATTAAATTTCAACCACTGATAAAGCCTCATGTGGTACACAAATTGGCAGGGCCATAGGGAGTCACGGAGTGCAAAGAGTTGTGGTTACCAGGTTAATGTAGATTCTGGTTTGGTGCCAGTGCTGAGCCTGGAGCTACTCAAAGAAGTCTTAGATCACACTGAGGCCAGTTGCCATTCGCCTGGAACCTAAGGACTCTGATAGTTTTATATGAAAGAGTGCAATGTGGGAAGGCCTGGCAGCTTGCAGAGAAAGTGCTTCCAGGGGTGCTTGAGTTGGGTGGGGTGGAGTCCCAGCTGAGTCAGCAGGGTGGAGCTGTGGAGCTCACCAGATGAATCAGATTCAGATTTGATCTGTGGGGGCGGGCTCAACACCAGAAAGATGGCACCTGCCTGCTGGCTGCAAGACAGAAAGACCTCTTAACAGGGAAATGCTGACAGTCCTCCCTCTGAAGTGGCACCCCTCAGTTTGCCCCCTGTATGTCTCCAAGGCTCCCCAAATCATTGTGCCTCTGACTGGAGCACAATGTGAGTGCCTGCAAGTGAGAGAGTCAGTGCGTGGACCATTTAAGAGTATGTCTGGGTTTCATGCAGCCTCCTGTCCCATCTGAATGGTTGGAATCCCCATTGTTTTTCACAGCCATATGTTGTATTGACTCCTCTTCCCAGCATCAGTACTCTGGGCTGAGGATCCTTGTGTGGGGGGGCTGCGGTCCTTGGCTTTTCTGGGGTAACCTTTGCAACCAAGAGATCCTTCCTGATTTTCAACCACCACAGGAAGGTTCAGGGCATATTCACATCTCTGCCCCTTCTGACAGTCTCAATGTGGCTTCTTCTTTATATTTTTAAATAAAGGACTTCTCTTTAGCCAGACTTCAGATGGTTTTCCATGTTAATTTTTCTATAAGTTAGTCTAATTTTAATGTGTTCATGGAAGGCTGCAGGCACAATGTTTATCTACTCCTCCGTCTAGGATATCTAAAAGAATTACTCTTGAAGTTTATAATCTGGTAAGGAAATGAGAAAGTATTACATTTAACAATCAGATAATATAAGTAAATGCAGATGTGACATATTTCTAACATAATTGAATCTAACTGTAGGCTGTGAGACTTAAAGTGATGAGCATGAGCACTATGTTTTGTTCATTTTTGTATTTCAAACCAAATATATATCTCTAACACATTTAGGTAATCATTAGATGTTTAATCAATTATTCAATGTAGTGAATAAGACTGATTTATTGATAACATAAATGTAACATGATCTTCCAGGATCTTTTTTAGTAATAGAAGGTATTGTATATTTTAAGATTTGGACTAAGGATTGGAATCATGCTATCAGGTCTTTTTTTTGACTATAGAGATTAACTGAGTAGTCTGAATTTGGCTCTCAATGATGAGTAGGCTGCTATCTACTCTCTACTATAACCTAATTTTGAAGTGTTAAGTTTAAGTAGGGATAGTAAATTTTGTTTCTTTGATTTCTACCTTTGATTTGGTCTGTTGTTTTAATGGGTATTTCTAATTTTCTACCCATTTTAAGATCTCTATTTTTATACACTCTTTCCATGTACATGAATTTTGAGGATGATTTAAACACATGAATGAGGAAATGAAATAGTGGCATAACTCACTTGCAAGTTATTTGAAAAGATACAAGTTATATCTTTTGTTTTACAAGTTATTTGAAAAGATAGTGAGCATCAACTGATGAGAACAAAGTGTTGGAATGGTGTGAAATGGACTGGTACAAAATTAAATTGGTATAAGGAGGAGTGAGAGCCACCCCGAGTCCTGTAAAGGAAGTGAAGCATTATGGAAGTTGATGGAAGGTAATGGAGAAAAGAAGGGCATTAGCCAAATATTCCAAGGTGATTACCACACTCTGGTGCAAAATCATTCAGTGGAAAACTTTTTCCCATCTATTTCAATTTTCCATGCAATTGGTCATCTGACAGCTACAGTATAGCATCACAAGTTCCTCACCAAAGAAGGTTTTCTGAATGATTTCAAAAACATATCATTAAGGGTCAAGAAACAAGAAATTAAAATTGCTCTGCTATTAATCTGTAAGAATGATGGTCAAGCATGCATCATCTCTACTTAAAACAAATTTAGAGCCATCTCTGCTCATTTTAGGGTCTATGTCCAGCCTTGGGATTATTTCTGGAGTCCTCTGCCTAAATACTTTGGGATGAAGTTTAACTATTTATAGCAAAAACTAACCTATTTACAAGGTAATCTCAATATTTAAAAAGAGAAATTGTGAAAGCTGCTTCCAAGCAAGGGCAACTGATGGATTGTTTTTACAGAAGAGGGGCTGGCTTTACCTTTCACATAATATCTTCAATGAAGTGTGAAGTTATATAGGGAGCTTTGTGCACTAAGGCCATAGACAATAACTATGCTTCATTACCCCTAGAAATGGCCACATACAATGAATAATTACTTAGGCTATAAATATTGTCACCCACTACTTGGTACATGGCTGGATCAAATGATATTTTAAAAGGGTGCTTTCAGGCTAATATTGGTAAACATCAATCATTACATTCTACAAGATTTTGGGCAAGAACATGTATGTAAACTTGAAGATTCTACATTATTTGGAAATGTCTCTTTATGTAGAAATACTAAGAGGGAGTATGGGAAAAGTCTAAATATAAATTGATTTTAAAAAAGTCTCTTAAACAAGGTGACAAAAGGTTGTTCCTTTCCTAATTCCTTGAAAACTATATGGACTGTAGCATACAATGCCAGCTTTTTAATACAGAGAAACTTGATGTGGTTGGTGAGCACCGATTCTGCTTTGAGCCCGAATGAGGGTTATTTACTACTCAACTTGAGAATATTGGATAGAAGGGAGTGCATAAAAATATTAAATTACATATAACAAGGATAACATTTTTAGTGAAAATGCTGGAGGTTTCATATTTGTATATAGAAAATGCATGAATTATTGAAATCCATTAAAATTTCATAAACTATATTTTAGCCATTAAGTCTACAAACTGGTTTTTCTTTGGTACCAGGAAAAATTAGGGAAAATATATTATGCACACCCATAAAATTATATATGTGTGTGTGTGTGTATATATATATATATATATATATATATATATATACTAATTTCAAAATTAATAACATGTAAACATTGTAGAAAATTTAGAAGATATGAATGAAAGGTAAAATAAAAATAATCTGTACATTCACTTGTTATTGCAAGAATTAAATCTTACCAAGACACGTAGGTTATTTCTTCACAGACTCATGAGAGTATCCATAGAGAATTAATATATTGTGGACTGTATGAAAAATATTTGTATGTTTTTGCTCAGTTAGGTCTTTTTTTTTTTTTTTTCTGAACAGATTTCACTGAAACTTGGAACTTGGGCTGAGAGAAATGGCTTAGAAGTTAGACTATGACTGAATGTTCCATGTGAACTCCATAGAGATTCACCACTCCAAAGCTGAATATATGTTACATGTTATATGAAATTTGTACTACATGTGATACATATATATTATATGTAATGTATATATATTATATGTAATATATATATTATATGAATATATATTATCTATATTATATAGGGTTGTCGAAAAAGTCATGATGTATTTTTTCTATTTCAAAGGTCATTTATTTATATAAAGAACAAAGATCAATCAATGATATATTGCCTGTTTTGTTCGATAACATTTTGCCATATTTCAGTGAGCTTCATAATTCCTCGTTCATAGAACGACCTGTCTTTATTTGCAAAAAAAGGTGCTGATTTACAGCCTTATCTGAATGAACGTTATACCATGCAAGGAGTTTTGAAGAGAGCAAAACAAGTGGAAGTCTGACGGCACAAGGTCAGGCTAGTATGGTGGGTGTGGCAACACATCCATCCCATCCAAGCTCCAATAATTTTGACGGGTGATCAAACTCGTGAGTGTTCTCGCGTTGTTGTGATGGAACACAACTTTACAATTAACGAGCTCTGGATGTTTTTGGATGATGGATTCATTCAAACTGTCCAAATGCTGACAGTACACATTCGAATTGATTGTTTTGTTCCTTGGTAGGAGCTCGAAAAACATGACACCTTTAAAATCCCACCACAATGAAAGCATAACCTTCCTCTACTGAATGTCTGCTTTTGATGTTGTTTGAGGCGAATCATCACATCGGGACCAAGGCTGTTTGCTCATCACATTGTTTTAAACAGTCCACTTCTCATCACCAGTTTTCATTCACTTCAAAAAAGGATCATTTTCCTCACCTTTAATGAGCATATTGCAGATGTTTATACTCGCCATCAAATGAACTTCTTTGAGTTCATGTGGAATCCAAATATTGAGCTTATTTACACATCCCAGCTTCTTCAGGTGGTTGTGAATGCTTGAATGATGGATGTTCAATGTTTCTGCAATCTTTCATGTCATGTAACATAGGTTTGACTCTATCAATGCCTTTATTTTGTTGTCATCAAACTTGGTGTGCCTCCCTGGCTGAGGAGTGTCATTGAGATCAAAATCACCAGCAAGGAATTTTGTGAACCATTGTTGGCACTGACATTCTTATAGAGCATTGTCACTGTAAACTGGACACAACTTTTCACAAGCTTGAGGTGCGTCCTTCCCTTTACAGAAGTAAAAAAGTAAAATATGACCAAAATGCACAGTTTGGTCTTCTATCTTCAACTTATTGTAAAATCTCCAAAACCCAACCAAATAGCTGATTATATTTTTTTAGAATGAAGTCAGAACTGTCAGCTTTAAAGTGACATAGCAATAATATAGATACAAATGACTCTACTACTTCCAAAAATAAACTTGTGCCATGTGTTGCAAAAATGCATCATGACTTTTCTGACAACTTAATATATTATATGTAATATATGATATACGAGTATAGTAGATATAAGACCTGAAACCCTGAGGATGTAGAATTTGAGAACTAGTCTCATCTTTTCAAGGTTAATAACCCAGAATCCTTCTTAAGCTAAATTGGTTTATGCTAGAGAGTAAAAGCTTTCTCTCTCTTTCTCAAAAGAAAAGAATGGACAGTTGCCCTCTTCTATTTAACTACTCATATTAATCTTTTAAAAATTGCTTGATTACAGTACAATATCCTGTGCATGTGTGGTGACATATTATCTGCATATCATCCCTTCACTTAAAGAGTGAATTGGTGCATCGGGAAATAGAATGTTTATTTGATATAAATAAATAATAATCTTTCCTACTCTAGAAATCTGTTATACATATATGTGTGTGTATATATATATCTGAACAGAGTTTTCTTTAATAAGATTGAACTTGATATTTTTGTCAAATTCTTTTCTTTCACTTTTTTGAATAAATTTGCAAATTCGTTCTTTTTTTAAAGATTTTTATTGGGGAATTGGGGGAGGGGAACAGACAAGTTGCGGTCCTTTTTTGTTCTTCAGTCTAGTTGTGGAGGAGGTTGTTTCACTGGCCCATGTTGGTATTATCATTGCACTCTTCCTGGGTGAGGCAGACCTGTTGCCGGCCTCTGGACTGCTGCTCACTGCGGCTATTGGCAGCTCACTCTGGCTGCCGGCTGCTCACGTTGGCTGCTGGCCACTCATGTATCTTATGGCAGCCTGCCACTCAGTGTAGCCTATGGCAGCCCACTGCAGCAGGGGCTGCAACCTATGCTGTCGCCAGGACTCACACAGCCCAGCTCCAGGTCAAGCTGTTGTTCATCATCTTAGCTGTAGAGGGCAGTGTCACTGGCCCTTATATGTGGGATCTAAACTGGGGCTGCTGGCGTCCCACTCCAGCTCTTAACCAACGTGCCACTCAGCCGGCCTGTCAAATTCATTCGTGTGTGTGTGTGTGTGTGTGTGTGTGTGTGTGAAATTTCTAAAATCCAATTGATTATAGGGAAAGTGTGAATATGTGAATAACAGTAGTCTCTATTGTTGAGCCCTTAGTGAGAGCCAAGCACTAGATTTAATATTTTGAATTTATCATTCCATTTAAATCTTTTTTTTTTTTTTTTTTTTTTTAGCTGAGCCATCCTGCCACCTGTTGGCAGCTCAACAGCAACTCAGCTCGGGCTGGCATCGAACCGCCGTTGTTCAGAGCTCAGCTCTCACTCTTTTGTTCAGAGCTCAGCTCGCACTCTTGAGCGATCTCTTAACCAATTGAGCCACTCGGCTGGCCCCATTTAAATCTTATAACAATCCTGCATTTTAGACACTATTATCATTGTCTTTTTATAAATATAGGAATTCAGCCTTAGAAAAGTTAAATCATCCAAAGTCACACAGTTATTTAATGGTAAAAATGAGGCCCTAAACTAGTCAATTGGAATCTCTACTATACTATCTTTAATTTAGTCATGTAATGTCTGGTAAGAAATTGGTACAACTAATTTTATCTTTCATAGAGATATCAGAATAGTATATTTGTGAATAACAAATAAACTAAAGAAACATCCTGATTCCCAATTTTCTATTTTATAGTCAGTCACTTTTTCCCCATATTCCAAAAAAAATGGGAGAATTATGTATTGTTCAGAAATTTCCAGTTATACCTTATCTCATTCAGAATAGTATTCAAATTCCTTAACATGATCTATAGCATCATAGAAAATCTGGCCCATTGTTTATCCCATATCTAATTTCCTTTTCTTCTTTCATTCCCTCTCCAGTCTACCGACTTGCTTGCTCTTCTTTGATGAGTCTGTGTTTTTTCCACCTTGTGCAATTGTTTTTGTCCCTTCCTCTGCCTGGAATAATCTAGTGTGTTGTATAATTCCACTCATTTTTGTTTTTAATTTTCTGCTCAGGTATTAGCAGAGATATCTTCTGTGTCTATGTGCCAAGGGATACCTATCATTCAGTTGAATTTATCCACTTACCTTATTTTATTCCTTTTCAAAAAATCTCTCATGATATGTAATTATTATGCACCTTGTTTATTTGTTTACTGCTTCTAATTTTCACCCAAATATAAACTCCATAAAATAAGAAACAGTTTCTATTTTTTTCATTGCCTATAAAGTAAATATTGTTTGTATGGATGAATGGATATATCCATCTGAATAAAAACAATAAAGGTGCATAAAATAAAACATCTCTAGCTTGACAGAACCACATACCATTTATCTTCACTGAAGGAACAGAAGTGATTTTTATTCTGTAATATTGGAAGTAATGTGGATGAAACTGTCAAAAGGTAATAATATATTAATGGCACTGTCCTTATGTTCTTTTTATTAATATTTCTCACTGACCATAGAGAACACTGGGATTCATATTCAGAGTTGCACACATTTGGATTGTAAACTTGCATAAACTATGATAATACAATAGCTAATACTGTAGTTAGGGAATCCAAGTTCTTACAAAATAATATGTCAGAGCACTTGAAAAAAAAATGCCTGATTTTCATATGAAGATAATTTAATACATTTCACAGGTGAATGGTTCTTTGCAATGTATTAAAGCACACATATTAAAAATGGCATTTAAATGGTGCACAGTCTAAATAAATGTTTTACTTCTGATGCTGTTTGTTTTCTTAATAGCATTAATATTTATTAGTTAATCTAGCCTACACTTTATATTTCTGAAGTGATATGAACAAGCTTTAATTTTCTTTTGAAGTTTGGAAAGAGACAATTAAGAATCACAGTAATGAAGTACCTTACTCTCTAAGAATAGTAAAGAAGGACTGTATTTTGACAAGTAAGGAAGGCTGGATAAGGACGTTCCACCGATTTGATTAAAACTTCCAAGATTAAATTGGTTTTTGTCTCTTTATGAAACTTGCTTTCAAGAAAGAGCTGCCTCTGGCCGTCCGAGTGGCGTAGTGGTTTAGCGCTGGTTTGGGAAGCCAGTGGCTCCGGTTCGGGTCCCACATATGAAGGCCAGTGACACTGCACTCAAAACAAAAAAGAAAAAAAAGAAAGAGCTGCCTTTTCTAGAGTATAATTTTATAAAGATTTATATAATCTCATATGCTATTCAAATATTGGCACTGTGGAGCATGTGGGAAAAATATTATCTGTATTATAATATAATTAATAGCCTGTCCAGAGATCAGGGATCAGGATGCATGCTGGTATTTCAATCTTACACACTCTATATGAAAGATGGACTGCTTAATATATCTTTCATGTAAGAAGTTTATGAGCTTTCCTTAATAACTTACCAGGCAGTATAAGACCTTACTGTGTAAAATATCTGACAATGCTTCGTTTCAGATATACAACCACGGCCCTGCAACACCATGTGGTTAGGGAATGAGGTGCAGCCATTCCCTCCAGACTTTCACTAGCATTTGTGCAAGTGAAAGTAATTACTTCTATTGTATCTTTGATCTTTTAGTATTTGACCGGTTAGCATTTGACTCTCCAGTAAATGAAGTGCTATGCATTTTGGAATAAACTATAATAACTGGCATAATAATACCTTTTTAATCTCAAGTTACACAACCTTTGGTATTCAGCAGGTCAAATGAATGGGAATTTTTCTAAAGAATTTGAGTTAATGAGATACTTAATAATCCATCTTCCAAGCAATTGACTCAAGACATTATTATAATTAGGCAACTATATCATATTCCTGAAAACTCATAGTTTGTGTATCCAACTGAAACTTTATGGAATAAGGTCTCCTTCATTTTATAAATTCACTATTCTCTGTTAAAAGGGTAATAACATTGACCTTCTAATAGAGTTTACAGTTTTTTCTCTTTTTTTCCCTTGCAGTATGATCAGTTTTCACTGCTTATTTGTAATCTTTGGAATAACAGAACTGGACATGCTCTCACATATATGTCCCAAGTCATACCCGCCTTTTTACCTCTACTTTGCCATTATTCTTAACCCAAGGTACCCTACCAATCAGATGGTATTCTTCCAATGTTGCTATATTCCATCCTGCCCTAGGATCTCAGTGCATATTTTCCCTCTTCTGAATACCAGTTCTGGCCTAAGTGATACTGAGTTGCAGTTTTCTTTTTTAAATTAAAACAAAAATTTTGGCCAATAAAATTAGAAAGGGTGCTGAGAAATAAATAGCCTGCAAAAAAAAATTAGATATGAGAGAACGGAAATAAGGTTAATTTAAAATACATGTTGTAAAGAAAGCTGCTAAGTGTGCAAAGCATCTTAAAGACTTATATGCTATCTTCTGTTTGCAGGATAAAAAAAACCTGTTCACTTATAATGCAATGTGTTATAACTGAGTGCTTCCCTTATGGTTTCTTACAACAAATTTAATTTTTTTATTAATTCAGTGGAAGCTATATAATAAGTAAGTAGTAAAAGTAAAATTATCATTATCAAGTATAGTTATGCTATTTAAACCTGAAATAGGGAAAGGAAATTAGACCCCTATATTCAGGAAAAACCTGCCAAGAAAGCTGTTTTTGTAGTCATTTGAGGAAAAGAAGTTACTTGAAAGCTGAATAGTCCAGCAGCAGCACATAGGTGTGAAATTTCATGATTCAGTGGTAGCTAGATAAATGTATAGAGGATGAAACTCTTGGGGAATGAAATCAAAATAGATTCCTGTATGTTGCATATGGTATTGGATAAGAGCTCTTATTTACAATTATGTACTCATGCCACATCGGTTGTTCACATTATCACAGGTTTTACCATTCAAAGATAAATAGCCCCAGCTTCTAGTCTTAAGAGAGTATGTTATTATACTTTTTTTTTTTTTTTTTTTTTTTTGAGGGCAGTGTCACTTGCCCTCATATGTGGGACTGAACCGGGGCCACTGGCTTTCTAAGCCAGCGCTTAACTACCGCGCCACTCAGCCGGCCCATAAGAGAGTATGTAAAGTTGCCCTCCATCAAGTCATTTGCTTACCATTCTCGACTATATTTATACCTCCTGGTTTGTGTTCTTTTTACATGGATCCATTATTTAGAAATGTCTCTTTCCATCACCATACATTTGACCTCCTTTACCCTCTTCTACCACCCCCCAGCCTCCCTTATCTTCTTGTGGCCATTAAACTGTTGCCTGTGTCTATGAATTTTTGTGTCTTTATTTGTTTGTCTTGTTCCTTTGTTGCTTTCAGTTTTATATCCCACATATCAGTGAAGTCATGTAGTTTTTGACTTTTTCTGTCTGATTTATTTCACTTAGAATAATAATCTCAAGACCCACCCATGTTGTAATAAATCCCACTATTTCATCATTTTCTTATGGCCGAGTAGTATTCCATTGTGCATGTGTACCACATCTTCTGTATCCAATCATCTATCGAAAGACACTCTGGTTGTTTCCATGCCTTGGCCACCATAAATAAAACTGCAATAAATATTGGTGCACATATATCTTTATGGATAAATGTTTTCAGGTCCCAGGAGAGGGATTGCTGGATCATATGGTAATTCTATTCTTTTTTTCTTAAGATTTTATTGGGGAATTGGGGGAAGAGAACAGCGTTGGGGAACCTGGGAAGGGGAACAGACAAATTGCTGTCCTTTTGTTCTTCAGTCTAATTGTGGAGGATGTCGCTTCACTGGCCCATGTTGGTATTGTGATCATTGCGCTCTTCCCGGGTGAGACAGTTGCTCACTGGCCATTGGACAACTGTTCATGGAGGCTCACAGAAACTCATATAAGCCCACGCCAGCTGCCGCCAGCCCCACTGCAGCAGGGGCTGCAGCCTACACTGTCGCCAGCGACTCACAGCAGCTCAGCTCCAGGTGGAGCTGTTGTTTGCCTGTTGTTGTTGATCTGAACCGGGGCCCTGCTGCTCAGAGCTGGCATCCCAAGCCAACTCTTAACCAATGCACCACTCGGCCTGCCCTGGTAATTCTATTCTTAATTTTTTGAGGAACCTCTGCACTGCCTTCTATAGTGGCTGCAGCAATCTGCATTCCCACCAACAGTATATGAGGGTTCCTTTTTCTCCACAGCCTCTCCAACACTTGTTATTATTTGTCTTGTTGATGATAGCCATTCTAATCGGTGTGAGGTGAAATCTCATTTTGTTTTTTTTTGCATTTCTCTGATGACTAGTGATGTTAAGCATCTTTTCATATGTCTATTGGCCATCTGTATGTCCTCTTTGAAGAAAAGTCTATTCAGGTCCTCTGCCCATTTTTTAATTGGATTGTTTGTTGTTTTGTTGTTGAGTTGTATGAGTTCCTTATATATTTTGGAAATTAGCTCCTTATCACAGGCATTGTTTGCAAAAAATCTTCTCCCATTTGGTTGGCTGCCTCTTTATTTTGTCAATGGCTTCTTTCACTGTGCAGAATCTTTTTAGTTTGATATAGTCTCATTCATTTATTTTAGCATTTACTTCCCTTGTTTTTGAGGTCAAATTCATAATATCCTCTTTGAATCCAAGGATAATACAGTTAAACGGGGTCAAATATATGGCGATGAAAGGAGAATTGACTCTGGGTGGTGAACACACAATATGATATATAGAGGATGAATTACAGAATTATACACATGAAACCTATGTAATTTTACTAACCATTGTCACCCAAATAAATTTTAATTATAAAAAGAGATATAATTGAGGGAGAAGAAAAATTGTTATCAAAATATAAACAATGCATGACTATCTACTATCAAAACGATGCATTATTTAATTGCCTTATAAAATAAAAATGAAACACTATAACAAGCAAAAAAAGTCTTTTGTTAAAGCATTTTAGTAATAAACTCTACAATTTTTTTTAATTTAAAACACCCATATTTTACTTCCATTTTTTTTATGTCTTTTTAAAAAAAATTAGTTTCAGGTGTACAAAATGGTTATATCGTTAGACATTTGCACCCCTCACAAAGTAATAACCCCTCCCCCAATCTACTACTTGTCTGACATTATGTATAACTGTTTACTTCCATTTTTGAATGTTTCACTGCATACCCAGTTCTAGAGAGACGTTTATTTCCACTTAGCACTTTTAAAGCATTATTCCATTGTCCTTTGGCTGTGGCTAATGAGAAATCCATGTAGATCTAATTTTCATTGCTTTGCGTGTAATCTCTTCTTGTTCTCTCACTGTTTTCAATCTATTTTTATGATTCACATTTTGTAATTACACCTTGGTGGTATTATTCTTAAGTACCCAGGAATGCAATATTTGCTTTTAGTTTACTATTTTGCTGTGCAGGTAGATCCACTGGGTTCCACTTCGCTCTTCTTCCTAACAACATTGTCTTTATTTTGTATTTCTGAGAGCCAACTGACAATTCAGCCAGTTGCTGAGTAAGATTGTTTCAACTGTGTATTAAGGCACTGAGGGAAAATCAAAGGGTATATTCATAGACCAACCAGACCCATTGTAAAATGGATTCGGCTCACGACTCTATTAATCATGTGGCCTTAATCTTCCTCTCTAACAGTGGATCACCATGGCATTTGATGTACCCAGGGAATGTTATCAATGGTATATAGACTGTGTCCAGACATCCCTGTTTTCTCAGATACTACCTTAGCACAGTCATTATGTTAAATGCTACCTATTTCTATGGGAAAGTTGACAAGGAATCATCAAAGCACATACTTTTTACAGTGCTGCAATACCCTTCCTAAAGGTAATTCAATATTTACATCATCCAAATGAGTCTGAATGTTTGAACTGGCTCAAGTCTAGACATTCAATGTGCAACACTGATTTTCCAATACGGTAATTCATGTTAGGTCTTCCACCAGATCTAGCTTTTTTAATATACAATCAAGCAGTATTTTCCTAGTGCATTCACTGCTGAGAGTGTCACTGTATATCATTAAATACCATAATTCATTCTGCCGTCTATTGTAATTTGCCTACTTTGTCTCTGATTTATATGTTGTCACTTGAAACCTCTGATTCCAGAGTCACATTATCTCCCACAAAACTCCAGAAAACTCATTTCAATGCTGACATTTATCACTATAATCTTTAGCTTTCAAATATAGTCACTATAGATATTTTTACAAATGCTGGATCTCTCCTCACTGATGTATTGTTTAATACATCATGTTTTATGAGTACTCAAATTTACATCATTAGGGTGTGGCTGATCCTTTCCCACATGACAAACACTCAAATTCCTAGTCTCCTAAGATTTTCAATGAATTATTATTGCTTTATATCTTCATTTAATCTAAACCACTATAATAATTTCACATTGATCCCATGTTGTGATATTTCTTCCCTATTCTAACACTCTTAGAATACATTCTTATGTTTAATTCCCAGGTTTTACCACCCTTCTCCAAGGTAACTAACTGTCACAAGTTAAATTGTTGTGGGTATTCAAGTATGGGAAGGCTGACTTCCACAAATAGAGAAGAAAACCTTGCTTTTGTGAACAAGAGGACACAATGTTCTTTGAGAGCTTGAATTTTTAAAATTATTATAATCTCCTCAAATCCTGTCATTCCAATTTTTAGGTTGCCACTTTCTCTAGAAAATGTTTTGCTTTTAAAATAAGAGACCTAGCATGCTTTGAATTCAACATATATTGTAGTTCTGCAAACCACAAAATCAAACTAGTGTCTGGTTTTCAGATCATCAGTCCTGTGGTTACAATAGATAAGATATCCTACATAGTTAGTGAAGAAATTCTCTTGTCCCTGATCATGTACTGCAGATTGAGTCCCATTTTCTTTCTGTGCACTCTTTGGTACAGTAAGACTGTACTATCAAACTTGGGCTTGTATTATGTCTTTCATAACATTCCAGTTCAAAAGCCACTTTGTCTCCTAAAGTTCTAAGTTAAAGGTGAAAAGTTAAATAATTTGTTTCAAAACTAAAGCTAAATGCCATGAACTACTAGTATTCCATTCTAATGGCAGCACATTTATTATGCCTTCTAATCTAACCCAATTAAGTACATAATCACAGATCTATCTCTCTTCATGAAGAGTATGTATACATATAATCTCTCTTCCTGCCTCCCTCCCCTTCTCTCCCTCTCTCTCTTACTTTCTCTTCCCCTCTCCCTTTCCCTCTTTCTCTCTCACTCTATTGTTAAAAGATAAATTGAGACATATTAAAAATTTAAGAGTATCTGTTAAATATCTTATCATGTTTCAATCAAGACAAACAGCAAATATTCCTGGCAGTACTGAACAACCCATGGTGCAAAAAGCACATCAAAGAGGGTAAAAAAGACCCTACCATCCCAGGATCCACAGCCACTCCCAAATATAACCAAATATTCCCCTGAGAGCTCGCAACAGTCAGTAGGACACTAGATGCAATGGAGTACACCCCACATTTCTGCTTGGCCACTTTTGGGGCCCAACTTTTCTGTTGACCTGCCTTCATACATAAGAATCTGCATGTCACAGCCAGGTAGAAGGCCAAGTCAAGTTCTCAGGACACCAAATGAGACAAACAAGAAGGCAATAGCTGCCCCAGGAGAGAAAAGATCCAAAACCAATGGGTACCGGAAAGCAAATTTACAACTCACAATTCAAAGACTTATTATTATTATTATTATTATCATTATTATTATTACAATCTGAAAACAAGGGACAACATGAAATTTTGCATTCCTCTCTTGATCAGGCACTGTTGGTCAGAGAGTGGCAACTCGAACAAAGAATTGAATGAGATAGTTTGGAGCAGGCCACCTGCAAAGGGGAGGCTCAAAAGGCTCAAAAAGGGAGGAAGGCAGTCCAAAAAAAAAGGGAGAAGCGGTCGGTCAAAAGGAGCAAGGACTTCCCAGGACTTGGAATTTTTATCCCTTTTTTTCTAGAATGGGCTGTTCCCCTTTGGGCGTGGGACCACTTGATTGGCACCTGTGAGTGACAAGAGCTACTGTGCAGGTGCTAGTGACTGGTCAGATCTAGTTGGGTATTTTGTGCCCATTTTTTTTTCCACAGGGGTAGGTAATTATAATACAAAGGGGAGTTTTGGATGCAGAGGGGATGTCCCCTTGGCAGTCGCACTCTGTGGGACGTGCAGGAATGCAGAGACCCAAAGCCTGCCTCTAACTGCCTGCCTAGTTTTCCCCTTAAGAGATGTGATCCCCATAAAATCTCTATGGGAAGCTGAGGGACAGGAGGTCTCTTCTGTATCTGCTTCCTGATGGACAGGGGCATAGAGCTGTCCCTGCCTATTTGGGGTTCATGGAACTCTCACCCTAGCTGGTCTTAGATGAGAGGAAGGGGTCTAGAGCTCCGCCTGGAAGAACCTGCTGGCTTCTTTGGTTGTGACTAGCAATCTTGTTGGGGTATCATCTGTATCCCCAAGGCCCCTGAATGAGGAAAAATAGATTTTAATTAATAAATCTGTTAGCTCTCATGAAGCCTGTGGACATTTAGCCTGTCACTCAGGTAGCATTAGTTGTCTGGGCCCAGAATGGGTTTAGAAAGAATCATTAGACTAATTGGCCTGGGGGATATTGGGAAGTCACAGGCTTTCAAGTAGTTATCTGAAGCAGGGGTAGGTGATTTCTATTAACAATCTATTGTTAGGATTTAGAAACTGATTTACAAAACAATCAAAAATCAGGGGGATAGAATTCTCTATGATTCAGGCTAGGAGCAATCTTTAGTCTAGGATTAACAAACTGTTTAGAAGAGTAATCAAAGCCAAGAACCAAGAAACTAAGGAACTAGGGAGGAGACTTCACATTTCTACACTTAACATTTCTATAGAAAAGAAGACTTAAAAGTTTCTCAGTCGGGGCGGAGGCTACTCCGTTGGCCCACAGCAGCACCACTGATAGAAACCTGGGAGAGCTGACTTTGCTAACAATTCTCACCGTTTGTCAATTTATGGCAGTTTCCCCCAGATCTAATGTGCAGCCTCTGGAGTGAGTCCAGAGGGTCTCAACCTAGTCACCAGAAACTTTAGAAGAGAAGAAATAATTTTCCCTGTACCTTTTATAGTGAGTGTTTGGTGAAGTCCCCTTTTGCTTTAGGGCACCTTATCCAGGTTAAAACTTATCCAGGTTAAAATTTCTCCATTGTGGACACTGTAATTCAAAATTACCTTTGGTGAAATTGACCTGCTAATTCAGCCTTAAAACAAAACTTTATTCATCTGACACAGGACCCACTACAGTTTAAGTCAGATACAGTTGGACTCAGTCCGATCCTGGAACCAGCCTGAAATTCTTAATAGGTACTTTAATTCTGACGTGCTTCCCTCGTGGCCTCCAAAACAAACAAAGGAATAAACACAAAACATGACCCCACTTAATTATGCAAAAAGCATCAGAGAAATCCCAGTTGAGGCACATTCTACCGACAAGAAGTCCCCAAAATTGTTAAGGTTATTAAGACAAATTCTGAAATACTGTCACAGCCCAAGAAGCCTAAGAAAGGAGTAATGAATAAATATGGTGTCTTGGGGAAGGGTGGGTAAGATCTGTAAATGGAAAGAACATTAGATAGGAAATCTGAATATGGCATAGACTGTAGTGAACCACTTAATTAGTATCAATATCAGTACATTTATTTCATTTATTATAACTAATGTACATACTAGTGCAAGTAACAATATAAAATGCTATTAATAGGACAAACAGCATGGGTATATAGGTGTTCTCTGTTCTGTCTTTAAAACTATTGTAAATGAAATTTATCCAAAAATCATTATTTACTAAGTTAATTAAATATATTTCTCTGTAGTTATAGTATAAATACAACCATGACCTAGCTAGTATATAAAATAAAGATATTATGATTCATTTAGTTTAATTTTTAAGTGAAAAAAGTAGGAACATCATATTAGAAAATAGAAATTGAAATATCCAGCTCTTCCTTTTGGCCTGTGAACTGTTCGTAAAGCACAGATATCTACACTCCGATAGGAAATGCCCAAGATGAGAGTTTGTATCTATATATTTCCTCTAAAACAAAGCATATTTCGGTGACATTTAAATTTTTCTTTAAGGGTACAATTTCTTGGACATGTTTATCACTATGAATAAATAATAGGTTGTCATATCCAGCTATATCAAACCCCTGTTTTGTGCTGACATGTCTGCTACTAAACTCATCTAATGATCCATGCCCTGTGGTATGTAATCAACACATGTTAATAGTTCAATGTTAGTAAATTGGTGGGAAAAACCATCCTTTCTTGCCGTTTTAATCAGCTTATTTTATTAACTGACTGTTAATATCTGCTTACTGCTGATTTTGAAAGCTTTATCAAATGATTAATATTACATATATGATCAACTCAGAAAATGTATGACTATTTTCTTATAAATTATAGTATATTTTGATCTATGTAGAGTTTTTGTAATAAGTAGTCCAGGCTGCGATATTATTTGTATCAAAATGTCAAAAACATGCAGTAGAGGATAATAAAATAAACTATGGCCATTAAAATTTTAGGTATGAGTGACAGGTAATGCAATTTTCCATGCATGAGAAGTGATTATTGTTCTTCATCTGTGATATAAATACCCTTCATGCTACATGACCTTATCTTCAGAATAACAAATCTCTACTTAGTATTTGTATCAGTCAAGATTGTTCCACTTGTGCTGTGATAGCATAAAATTCTCACATTTTAGTATCTAAAAAAATTCAGAGGTTCATTTCTTACAATGCTAATTTCATCCTGCATCAGCTGTGTGTTTTCTCCATGCCATCCTCACCTTAGCCTCAGCTTTATAGAATCTTCATCCTCTGTTATTTACCATCTCAGAGGGAAAGAAACAACAAAGTGTCTCACACAAACAGTTGAATGCTATAGCCCAGAATGACACATATCACTTCTACCAACAACATAGGGGCCAATGCTAGTTATGTGGCCCCACCCAAATGCAAGGGAGAATGAGTTGAGTCCCCCAGGATCGCTACCATCCTTGGTGATTCCTTAGGAGGTTGCACAGAATTCTTCATAAAATTGTACTCATGACTAAGATTTATTATAATGAAAGGATACAAAGCAAAATCAGCAAAAAGAAAAGATGCATGAGATAAAGTTTAGGGAAAATCAGGCACAAGCTTCCAAAGTCCTTTCCCATTAGAGCTATACAAGACATGCTTACTTCCTCTAATGAGTTGTGCTAACACACAGGAAGTGTTGTCCACCAGGGAAATTAATTAGACATTCAGTATCCAGAGTTTTATTGGTGTTGATCACATGATTATCCTCTGCCTAGAAAGTAACAAAATTCCAGACTCATAAAAGAAAATAGGTGTTCAGTATAAATCATATTGTTTACTTAAAGGTCTATGCACAACAAACAATCATTATCAGTTAAACATTGATTAGAAACACTGTGAGAGCCAAATTTTCAGATGCCATTCAAGGTCCAACCTTGTAAACAAGCCATTCTAAGCATAGAGGTCTGAGGTCTACTTTTGAAATCTTTTCTGTACAGGTGGTGAGAGAGTTTAATCTACACTGGACCCAGAATTAACACGGGAACTGAATTTAGATAAGCATTAAATTATTCACTTCTTCACATTATTAATTGTAATGCTAAGTCGAGTTCAAGTCTAACTATATGAATTTGCAGTGTTTAGAGTTCTCAAAATAGTGCTTCAGAAAATATAGTGGGACTGTAAAGAAAAAGTTAAAATATTTGGCAGAAAAATCTTTTAAAGAACAAGATTTAGCTATTAATGAAAGTATAAGTTCACAAAGGAAATTAACTTTAATATATCATGCTTTACAGTAAACAAAGAACATCAGAAAAATTTCATGTTAAAAGTCTGTATCAATATTTGTATTTACATATGCATATGCATCTGAATACACACATGATATAGAATATTTTAGAAAGGATTCATATCAGAGAGTGAATATTTAATCTTGTAAAGAGAAGGAAGAATTGGGATATGTAATAATAGAGAAATTACTTGTCAGTATATACAGTTTATTCTATTTGATTTTTTTTATCCTTTGATATATTACTTTTTAAATAAAATTCATTTTTTAAGTTCATCTGAAAGGATAAGTGTGTGAAAATTCTTCCTCTATTTTTTTTAAGCCCTACAAAATTATTTTTAATGCTTGCTGATATTGCTTCAAGAATAGATGGGATGGTAGAAGAGGGTAAAGGGGGTTAAATATATGGTGATGGAAGGAGAACTGATGCTGGGTGGTGAACACAAAATGCAATATATATAGATGAGGTATTATAGAATTGTACACTTGAAACATATTTAATTTCACTAACCAATGTCACCTCAAGAAATTTAATAAAAAAAGAACAGATGGATAAAGAGAACTGATCAGCAAATCAAAAAGCAGACAATATTAAATACATAAATGGGAAGATAATATGTAATATATGCATTTAAACTGTGGGGTATGATGATGAAATAATAAAAGTTTTTATGTTAGAGAAGTTAGAAGAATATATTTCTGTGTCAATTTGCCACTTTTTTTTTCCTGGACACTCAAAAGGTATTTCCTTGCCTCAAAATTTCAAATAATTCCTCTGAAACATCATCAGTAATATGAACTGGCATTACCCCTCTCACAAAGATTTATTGAGTTAGGGACTTAGATGAGTATTAGAGAAAGGCATGTACTTTTTTTATCTCCATTTTTCCTAAGCTTCCTTCTTCCCTAAGCAGAACCATTTCTGCATGTATGTTGCCCTGAGATAGACTCTTAAAGACTTAGGTGCCCAATCAGTTCATTGAATTTATATGTACATGTGTAAATCTCAGAAGTGAAAATAGCACAGTGAAAACTGGTAATCCATATTAAAATATACTCCCACCCTATAAAGCAAGCAATGGTTTTTGAAAATGATACTTTTCAACATTGGCAGGCTTCCGTGAAACAGAAACACCCTGATGCATAATTCGGGGGATAAAATTAGTTAATATTTCTAAAGATTAATTTGGCTATCTATGTCCAAGAATGTTCATCACAGGATTAATGATAAGGAAATGAAAAACAAAGATATAAACTCATAAAATTAATTTTCAAATACTTATGGGGGAATATTTTGTAAAAAAATCTAAATAACAACAACAGAAAAATAGAATGAATAAGTCAAAGTATAACCATATATATGATGTTATTGTGTGGTAATTAAAACAGTGTTTTCCAGGCTCCTGAATGATATGGGAAAATAATGAAATACTATGTTAATTTTAAAAATCAAACACAAATTTTTATGTACAATCTGATCCTATTTAATTACAAAATATAGGTAGACTGCTATTTGTATAATAATACCAGAAAACAGTAGTTTTCTGGGCAGTGATTTCCTCTATGCTTTGGGATTTTGAATGCTGTTATTTTCACTTGTGCCTTTTTATATTTTTAAAACTACTTACAACGATGATATATTACTTTCATAATTGCAAAATAGAAAATGTCATTTTAAGAATTATAGGAAAGTTAATAAAATAATTAAAGATGAAAGGAAAATTACTGTAGCATGAAATAATAGCTTTTGGAATTGTAAGAAATAAAGATAATAAACTTGATGAGGATAATGATAGTTAGAGAAAATATTTAAGAAAATGTGTGCTTCATTGGCAGTTATAATTTCTATATACCAGTGACTGTGCATGCAACTTTTATAAAAAGTCCTTCTTATAGTTTTTCTAATGACTTTTAAAATATAAATGAAAAATGACATTTGAAATAGTATGATATTTGATTTCAAATAATTAAGGAACTCATCATTTTTTTGAAAATAATTTCACAGAACGCATGCATGTTTGTGCGGGGGTCCAGCCTCCGCGGAGTCCAGGGATTCCCTCGGGTGGGATGGAGTCGACAAGGATAAAAAGAAAGAAAGAAGAGCGGAGACACCGGAAAGAGTTTCTCAGGAGTGTCACACTTTAATGCAATAACATGTCCGTTTTATAGGGACTCATGTACGTGAGTTTGGTGGTTTGTAGTTCCCAGGATTTTCACAGTCTTTTCTCCCCTGCAGTTGCTCTCTCCAGGGTGTACTGTGACTTACTCTTCCCTTAAAGGATTACCTTGTCTTTATTATGATAATTACCATGAAATCCAGACTTAGTTTCTGTATTTCATGGTAGGACGTTCTGATAAACGTCCTAAGGAACGTTTATCGTGACTATCTTATGTTAAGGATTGACATATTTTTACAAATTGCCTAAAGAATATTTACTATAGCTATCTTATCCTAAATCCTAGCAGCTAAACACAATCATGAAACTCACAGGTGTACTTGAGCTATACTAAAAGACTAGGAGTGGCTGTGTTTAGGGTAAAAGCATCTAAAAATCTATTCCTATGTAAATACAATACCTAACAATCAAAAGGGTCTCACACCTCTCTTATCCTACAGAGGGCTGCATCTGTTTCTCAGTCAAAGCTTCAGTATCTGTTGCTGCAACAAGGCACTAGGCAAAGGAATTCACACAAGGCTGAGTAACATACCCCATAGTCAGCGGGTGCCTTTGAACTGCCTTTTACCAGAACTCTCATGGCCTGAAGACTTTTAATCTTCAAAGAGACTATTCACAGCAGGGCCCTTAGGCAAATGCATCAGCTTCTCACAGGCCTGAATTTTCTGGCCTGAGTTTGTCAGAGGTCTGTGCCTCAGTTTCTAAGGGGCTTGAATCCCCAATATCTCAGTTCAGGGGTCCCCTCGGGCTGTAGCCTGTTTTAGGGAGTTTCCTTTTCTTTAGGAAATCTTGCCCCGTCATTGGCTTACACAGCCAGCTATCATCAGGGTGCCACAGGAACTTGTCACAAATGCAGTGAGTATATTGTCTCCTATAGGAGGAAAGGCACATGGGTTCATAGAGGCAGGAGATATTACATGACCAACCATAAGGCAGCAACCCTAATATCCAGTGCTGAGCAGGGCAATGTGGCCTTCTCAGACACTGAGAGGCTGTTGGCTTCCCACATGTTTGAGTATTGTGCATACCAATCTTTAATCTCATGCAAATTAGGCTGCTGAATTATACCAGCATACCTTTTTTTTGTAAAGACTGGAAATATTTAGAAACCCCTTAATGGACTAATTATTTATTGGATTCTACTTTATAATCATTATAGTATGATAGGATGCAAGCATGAAACATTTTCCTCCTTTATTAGTTAAACATTACAACCTTTTAATTTGGTTTAAGGTTCAAAATTCTTCCTAATAAAGGCTAAAGTCATCCTTAAATCTCAGCAAGTATTAGTCAATGATGGATAAAAAGTGACTACAGTAAGGTAAATTAAATTAAACATAACACATTTACCTTATTCTAAAATGTCTTAACATATTTAGAAATCTCCATCTTTTTTTTTCTGTTCCTCTTATCCAAACCACCGAAATGTGTTCTGCATTTTAAAATAGATTAATGTGGAGAGAGAGAGAGGAAGAGAGGGAGAGAGGGAGAGAGGGAGAAAGAATCTCTGTCATTCCTCAATATTTAAGAGAAAGCGAGTATCAGCTCTAGCAATTTGGAGGAGTAAAAACATGTTGAATTGTGTTAGATCGTGGGGAAATTCAGTTTGGCAGGAAAATTAGTAACTGCAGTGTTTAGGCTTCTCCATTAAGAAGAGACAATGATGACGCTGATCTCCGAGCCTGGACCTGACATCCTCATCACTGATTTATAGCAATATCCATGTAGGAGAAGGTCACCGTTCTGAATAAGCCGGTAATGTGACTCAGGTAGAAGGTCATTTGTGTGTCCTGTAACTTCTCCTCATTTTAGGAACATAAAGAATTTGGAAACAAGAGCTTGACATTTTCAGAGAATTGTTACAGTGCCAAAGAGTTCAGAGTGTTTATTGTTGATACCTGGAAAATAAAGTGCTTCTTGCTTTGAAGTTTTCAAACAGGATTGTTGCACTAAAGTTTAATCAGCTTTTCGTCAAAACTGCTTATGTGGAGGCTTAAGCTACATAACTGAATTTTAAAAGATTACCCTCCTTAGGCCTTTTGTAACAGAAGCAAGTGAAAATAAAATGTTATACCAGAAAGAACTTAAAGTAAGTGATTTCTTCTAAAAATATTTTCTTCAGGATGGCACACATAAATAGCATTCATTGTCCCCTTCCAATGACTGAATGATATTGGTGATAGATTCTAACTTCTCAAGAGTCTCTCAGTCTAAGTTCTGTACAGACACACACACACACACACACACACACACACACACACACACACACCATCACATTAAAGTTAAACCTAGGTTTTTTTCCAGAATATTAGTAGTCACTTACAGCAGCTCTTCTGGCATAAAAATTTCAGCATAAAAATTTCAGATTTCAGCATAAAAATCAAAAGGAAACAAAAAGACAAAAATAATAAAGAAAAAAAAGAATGCAGAAATGATGGAAAGAGCTTATTTTTACTCTTTATTCTGAACTACCTACCCAGGTTCTAAGATTTGTGTATTCATGTACCAGTCTTACACCTAAAGATTACTTTAGCTTCATCATATAGTTTTTTGTCTTATAAGGTTATTTAATGCCACCAAATTAAAATTAACTTTGAGGCCTTTCCTATTTTTCATATTGATGTCCATCTGAATGTTAAAATAATCTTTAGATAAAATGTGTCTATATTGGGCCTGCTGAGTGGTGCATTCGTTAAGAGCTGGTTTGGGGATGCCAGCGGCCCCGGTTCGGATCCTACATATAAGGGCCAGTGACACTGCCCTCTACAGCTAACAACAGCTCCACCTGGAGCTGGGCTGCAAGCCCCGGCGACTGTGTGGGCTGCAGCCCCTGCTGCAGTGGGCTGCCATAGGCTACAGTGAGTGGCCGGCAGCCAGGGTGAGCTGCCAATAGCCGCGGTGAGCGACCAGCCAGAGGCCGGCGACCGATCTGCCTCATCTGGGAAGAGTGCAATGACGATACCAACATGGGCCAGTGAAGCAACGTCCTCCACAACTAGACTGAAGAACAAAAAGACAGCAACTTGTCTGTTCCCCTTCCCTGAATCCCCAACGCTGTTCCCCTCCCCCAAGTCCCCAATAAAAATCTTAAAAAAAAAAAAATATGTCTATATTATTTTGGCAAGCTAATATGTGTACAGGTTAATGAATAAGAATGGTTTCTACTTTGGCTGCAATTGATTGAATGTCCAATATAAAATATTATAAGCAAAAAAGAGGATTTATTAGCTCATATGAAAAGACATCCAAAGATACGGTGATGTGGGGTTTAGCTAAGTTGTTTTAAAGCTAGATTCTCCCTTCTTTCTGTATTAGTATTCTTGGCTGTCTTCATTTTTTTTCTTCTTCATTATTATTCATTTTGAGGGGGTAACATTGGTTGATAACATTATATAAATTTCAGGTGTAAAATTCTGTTATATATCATGTATATATTGCATTGTGTGCTCACCACCCAAAGGTTAGTCTCCTTCTTTGACATCAGGCTTGCCCTTAATGACAGCATGGCAGCTCTGTCATCTTCAAGCATATCAAAGTCCAAGGTCAAGAAAAGAGAATGTTTCTCCATTGTATTCAAAGTGTAGAAAAATTTTCCAGGAGGTTTCCAGCAGATCTCATCTTATTTTCAGAAATTCCACTGTTGAACTAATCACTGGCAAATGGGCTAATAAAAATTCACCTCTTAGGATGAGGAAATTCTCAACTTTTACTAAATTTAGCACCAGGAAGCTCAATACCTAAAGGAAGAAGGGTTTTGCTTTTGTTTTGACACTTCAGCTTTTTGAGCAGTTTTAGTTTAACAAAAAACTGAGAGGAAGGTACAGAGATTTTTCATATTGCTCCTGCCCCCGTACATGCATAGCCCCCTCTCCGATTATCTAGATTCCTCGCCAGAGTGGAACATTTGATAGATGTGATGAAGCTACATTCACACATCCTAATCACACAAAGTCCAATAGTGTTCACTCTCGTTATACATTCTATAGGTTTGGACAAATGTCTAATGACATGTAAGTATCATACCGAGTATTATCATTGCTCTAAAAATCCTCTATGCCCCATTTATTCGTCCCTGCCTCCTCATTAAGCCTAGAAACAACTAATTTTTGTTTTTTACTGGCTCCATAGTTTTGCTTTTTTCCAGAATGTCATATAGTAGGAATCATGCACAGTAAAGTATTTTCAGGTTGGTATCTTTCACTTAGTAATATGCATTAAGGATTTCTCCATGTCTTTTTATGAGTTGGTAGCTATTTGTTTTTAGCACTGAACAATGTTCCATTATCTGGATGTACCACAGTTTCTTTATCCACTCACCTACTGAAGAACATCTTTATTGCTTCCAAGTTTAGGCAATTACAAATAAAACTACTATAAATATCAGTACAGAATTTTGTATGGACTTGGTAACATCAAGGGAGAGGGATGGCTGGATTTTTTGCTAAAAATAAATTTAGTTATGTAAGAAACTGCCAACCTACCTTCCAAACTGGCTATACCATTTTACATTCCCACCATCAATGAATAAGAGTTTCCATTGTTTTACATTCTTGTTAGCACTTGGTGTTATCAGTTCTGGATTTTTGGCCATTCTAATTCATGTATATTGTTATCTCATTGTTTAAATTTACATTTCCCTCATGACATATGATGTGGAGCATCTTTAATATGTTTATTTGGGATTTTATTTTCAAGGAAATAGAGGTAAATAGATTGTTGGTTAGGTAAACAACAGAATGAGTGACACTTAATCTAGGGAGACTTGATATATTTAAATTATTGAGTCTCTATCCAAAACTGACTATACCATTCTATTTATTCAAGTCCTTCTTTTGTAATCTATTAGGGTTTCTTTGTTTCATTTGTATAGAAGTTTCACACTTGGTGCATTTTTTTCCTCTAGAGATTTATTTTTTTAAGTTATTTTCAATGAGGCCTTTCCTTCATTTCATTTTTCTAAGGTATATATTTTTTAAAAAGATTAAAAGAAGAATATCCCTCTCTCAACAGTTATATATGTGTATATGTATGTATAAAAACTGGTACATATATTTACACATACATGTACATGTGTGTGTATATATACACACATACATGTGTGTATGTATATATTACATTAAAATATGTATTTTATAAAATATATAATATATTTTAATGTAATAGACATATGTTATATATGTAATATATTTTAATGTAATCAACCAAAAAGTTAAAAAAAATTTTATTGCCTGTAACACACTTTTGCATTGATTAAACACATTTCTAGTGGTATCCTGACATTTTCTCACAAGACATTTGACAAAGAGAACCTTGGTTTAGAGTTAAGCTTTCCTGACTTTGAATTCTAGCATCACAATTCACCAAGTGCATGGCCTTCACAGGTTACTGAACCTCTCTTTGACTCAGTTTCCTTATACATAAGGGGGTTATAATCATATCGACTTCATGGCAGAATTATTTAAAAATGGGATAGTTGTTAGGATTAATCCTCACAGAACTGGCACATAATAATTGTGAAATGAATTTTATTTTTATTAGTAATAATAGTAAACCTTTGTCTCATTTTCCCTATAGATTTGCCTTTTTTCAGTTCTGAGGATTCATGAAAAGTATGAAATGCATAATTAGAGTTATTGAGGCAATCTTAAGATAATATATTTCAGTTGATTATAATTGAATGCAACAATGGCTAAAATGGAATATTAGCCAAGTGCTATGAAAGGAAAAAAAAAAAAAAGATTAGTTTGCTTTTTGGCGCTGTCAGAAAACACTAGACCTGTGATATTTGAGCTGCTACTTAAAAGAGTTAGATTTAAACAAAATAGGTCAAGTTGAAAGTTTCTGGTTTTTTAAAATTTTCTTCAGCTTAAAGCAAAAGTACCACTTTCTGGAAAATGTGACAAAGGTAATTAAGAAGTAACAATCCATGTTCTCAACTTGATAATGGATGTAAAACTCTTAAAATTGTCTATTATACTTCTCTACATTGAAATATACAATGGATATGCTTGAGATTTGAATGCTAGAATTTGAATTCTGAAGTAATTTACATACAGCATGTCATGATTTTCAATTCTGTTTATAGAGAGCTTATAATGGGAGTTTTCTCAAAGCAAAAAGGAAAAAAAAACAAAAACAAAAACTGCTTAATCAAGGTCTCCAGGTCAAGCACTAGTGCAAACTGAGAGGTATTCATGCGAAAACTGTGTTTAGAGGACCTTATTTCATGCTACTAATGACTGAGTGAAAAACAAAACTAAACAAAAAAACAAAACAAATTGACTCTCCATCACAAATTTCTTATGCTGGGTACAGTTTGTATCTGTCCTTTAGAGAGTCACCCTGGCCAGAAACACTGCAACTGCTGCTGGGCTTGGGCCCAAAATTAATGGGATATCTTAAAATGTTTTATTTGTTAATTTAATAATCTCCAGGCTATATTCCAAGAACAGTGACCCCCTAGAAAAATGTCAGTTGGGTTATGAGATACCATTTCCACTCTGGAAAATATTATTTCAAAATGTCCTTGTAGCAAAACAGAAGGGAAATAGAAACAAAGTAAAACATCAACATGAGAGGGGGGGATAAAGGATACTGGAAAACTTGCTTTTTCTTTAAAATACCAATTCAAATTGAAAAAATGTAGTATCATTAGTGTGTTTTCATATTTATAAAAATTTCTATTTTTCATGTCTGTGATATATGTCAATAACATTAAGCAAAAGGCAAAATAAAAATGTGGGAATCCTGAAAAGTTAAAAAATCAAATGAAATCCTGACTAGCCTGTGATGGAAAAAGTCTTATTAAAAGGTTGTAAAGTGGGTGTCACAGAAGATTCAGAATGTCTCTGGGTATTTTTTTTTTTTAACTAATTTTAACAAATTGTGCCAGAAAATATTTAATGTCAGTAAATGTGTTCACCAGCAGAATTCATTATTGAATGGGGAACCACATAATGAAAATCCCAAAATATGAACAAAATTGAAAAAAAAACACAAAAAACAAAAAACAATAATAGAAGATTTTCTAGCAAACAGTCAAGATGAACAGGGTTAATTTTTAAATTCTACCTCTATCCATCAAATGGTTTTCAGATGTACAACACATGCCTGTTGATGTCAGCAAACATGGTACATGTGGGTATTACGTAGATAAAGATAAAATATTTTCTACAACTTAATTACTTTTTCTATTAAGTTAAAATTGTATATGTAATGTGTATTTTTTAAATTAAAGTTTATTGGGGTGTCAATTGTTAGTAAAGTTATAATGTATATATTTTTTAAAGAAAAACAATAATAGTTCTACAAAACAAAACAAAACAATTAGATGGAAGAAATTACATTTAGACTTTAATAATGGTAAAATCTGAGTCATGGAAACTGTCATATTCATCATAGGTTTTGGGTGTTGGGAGTTATTTTTACCTTTACATTTTATGCATTTATTAAAAATAAAAAGTTGTAATGTGTATGTATAGAAAATAAAGTGATTTAGAAATAAAACAATCTTCACAATTATTAATCATTATACAAGTAGTAAAAATATTTTCTAAGAATTTGTAGTTTGCTTTCTATTATAACTTCCTTCTGTCTTCAGTCACACATATACAAATGTTCCTGTGCCTCTCTCTAGTGCTGTGTCATGTAGAGTGTCAGGGCACAAGCCTATACTGTAACCTCATATTTATTTGAAATATAAAGAAACATAGTAACTATTATTTTTCTGATATGCCATTATATGCTATTCCTTAATTATTTAACATACTAGCCCATGCACAAAGAAAGATAATACCTTTATTTTCTTTTGCACTAGCTCTCATCCATGGCATGGTAGTGGGAAAAGTTTCACTCCAATGCAGAATGTTTAATCTATTAAAATAATTCAAACCATATATTTAGGTATAATGATTTAAGCAGTAGTTTTGTTTGTTTGTGTTTTATTCCCCCAATTCCTTCAGAAAAGGTGCAGAGTAAGCAGAGGATTTTCATACCCTTGTGAGGACTGGGAACTCTTGGGTGGAACCAATGATTCTCCCCCTGCTGTGATCTTTGTCTTCTTATGCAAGTCAGAAGCTTTTATTAATTTTTCTGTCGCCTTTACTTTCATTCTCCAATGAACTTATCCCATTCAAATATGGAGTATACCTGTATATGAAAATGGACATTAAAAAAAAAAAGTTTATTGGGATGATAGTTGTTAGTAAAGTTTCATAGGTTTCAAGTATACAATTGTAATACATCATCTATATATCACATTGTGTGTTCACCACCCAAAGTTATTTCTCCTTTCTTAACCATATATTTGATACCTTTTGTCCTCATCTACCACCCCCAACCCCTTACTTTCTGGTAACCACTAAACTATTTTCTGTGTCTTTGAGTTTTTGTTTCTTTATTTGTTTGTCTTGTTTCTTTGTTGTTTTCAGTTTTATATCTCACATATGAGTGAAATCATATGTCTCTCTACTTAAGAATAGAATTACAATATGACCCAGCAATTTGTCTACTGGGTATCTACCCAAAAAAATCTAAAAAATATTGATCATAAAAATATATGTGCGCCTATGTTCTTCTTAGCTTTATGAGCCAAGCCATGGAAACAATCAAAGTGTCCTTCAATAGATGATTGGATAAAGAAGAAGTGGTATATATATATACAATGGAATACTACTCTGCTATGAAAAATGAAATAGTGCCATTTGTGACAACATGGATGGATCTTGAGATTATTATGCTAAGCGAAATGAGTCAGACAGAAATGGACATCTTTTTTCAAATTTTACTTAGATATTGCTTCTTATTTTTTCATGGAGCTTTTATCTCGTTACTTGAGTCTATCTTCAATATGAAAAAAATAGAGCAGCAACACAGAGGAACTGAGACAGAGGCAAATGAATGTTATTCATGCACTCATTATGTAATAGTGGTGCTTCTAAATCGAGAGCTAAAGAAAAAACACACCAAAAAGGAAAAACTAATATGAACAAAACTTACATAGAGCCTTATAACTACTATAATAAGCTATACTTATAATTTAAGAGGGGCTTCTGAATTAATTACATACTAATAGTAATGGTGAGAAAATAAAGAACAGCATTATGGAAGAAATAAACTGCATTCATTATAAATTTATGATATCTAAGGATGTATTGCCTCAAATTAATCTATATTTCATTAGGGACAATATTTTGAATTATGTAAATTTCAAAATATGTAATACATGTTCTAGCATTTATTCATTTCATAAAGTGTTAATGTCAAGCACTAAAATGCAATACTTAAATATACAATTTTTAAAAAGAAAATGCTGTATCTTTAGATGTGAACCTCAACATGGACTTTAAATCAAGACATAGTGAATATAGTTTGAAATAAAAATTCTGATAACCAGAAAAATTTAAATTGAAAGCCAATTTCCTGTTTCTCAAGCATCGAAAGTTTCAGGGCAAATCTTAAGAGCTGTGAAAGAGAGAATATAAAATTAAGGTAATGTTGCCCAGTTGTATACTTCCAGCTGAGAAAAAAGAGTGAATTCTGACATCCCATCTCTAATTTGTAGATATCAAAAAGGTAGAATTATAAGAGCAGTTGTCATATATATTGGTCTTAATTTTTTTGAGGTCTCTTTAAAATCAAAATACAGGCAGAACTTTTTTTCCTGTTTAGAGAGACATAAAGGCTTCAGACAAATTGTTGATAAATGGCTGCTTCAAGTGCAAGTTAAGATAATCATCAAAGGTACTTCAACATAAGGAATAATGTTGTGGATATTAGAAATTTACAAGTTCTAGAAATCATATGGATGAAGAATAAGATGCATATACAATTAAGGAACTGTTAAAAAACAGAAGTGCTAAGAAAAAAGACTATATTTTAAGGCAACATTAGGGTTTATTTATTTATTTATTTTTTAAGATTTTATTGGGGAATTAGGGGAGGGGAACAGCTTTGTGGAACCGGGGAAGGGGAACATACAAATTGCTGTCATTTTGTTCTTCAGTCTAGTTGTGGAGGACATTGCTTCACTGGCCCATGTTGGTATCATCATTGTGCTCTTCTCAAGTGAGGTAGATCGGTCGCCAGCCTCTGGACGGCGGCTCACAGCGTCTCTTGGCAGCTCACACTGGTTGCCAGCCGCTCACGCTAGTTGCCAGCTGCTCATGCTGGCTGCCGGCCACTCACCCTAGCCTATGGCAGCCCACTGCAGCAGGGGCTGCAGCTATGCCTTCCCAGGAGACTCACAGCAGCCCAGCTCCAGGTGGAGCTGTTGTTCACCATTTTAACTGTAGAGGGCAGTGTCACTGGCCCTCATATGTGGGATCCGAACCCAGGCTGCTGGCATCCCAAGCCAGCTCTTAACCACTGCGCCTGGCCGGCCCTAGGGTTTATTTTTGAAAGTGTTGTTTTACCAGTGTCTTTATAAAGAATATTATATTTATATATTAGAATTTTATCTTTTCAAATTTCCAGTTTTACTGTTTTTATAGTACATTTATAGCATATAGTAAATTTTAAACATAATTTACTACATAGTAGGATATTTATGGATATATAGGTATAGATATACAAATATATAGATATATGCATATATATATATATATATATTTACAGATAAGGATAAGACCTATACACTATATATAATCTATATTACATATACCTAGAAATACATGTATGTATATAGATTTTTGTACATAGAGGCACATATACGCATGTTTAGGTGTATATACATGTACATATATATTCACATATAATATTTTTAATCCAGAAATATATAGATATAGATATAGATATGTATTATATATTTAGTCATTCTGAACAATCCCTTCAATACCTACATAAAGTCCTGACCTAAAAACCTTCCAGTTCTTATTTTTAAGTAGAATGAGTAGAAAGTAGTTTCCAATATAGGCTTCTATTTTGACCAAGTTTGTCCTGCGAATGGTGGGTTAGACATTAACATATCACGTCTTTGGATGTAAAAAATTGTCTCATTGCAATATAAGCTACTTTTAAATAGCCATAGTTTTGAAGTTATCTGCAAGTTTTCCAACAGTAATGTTAAGTTACTTTAAGAATCTTGCAATAAATTTTAATTTTCTCTTATTTGGATTGTGGCAGACGTACTAGTTTGGGAAAGGTAAATGTCTGGACTAAAAGTGGGCTCCAAAACAAATGGGAAGGGTCTAGTGGCATTCAGGCCTGGAAGAGACAGGTGATCATTTACAAGAATACCTCACATTTACCTTCTGAAAGTTTGAAGCAATGAACCATTATTATAAATATTGTAAAATATGTAATAATAACATAAAGTTCTTGGAAATAGGCTGGAGGTACGGGATAAGAGACTCAGAATCATTCTCATTCCTCAGACACTGTGCAATTTTAGGCAAGCACTTTGACATCCTTGGGCTATAAAAGAGTTGTAGTTTAACAATTGACCTCTGTACATACGGACTTATATTTCATCTGTCCTTAAAATTTAATTACATTGCTTTTATGAAATCTGAGTTTGTCTTTTACCATTTTTGTGTTATCAATTTCCTTTCTAAACTTTTTAAAATTGTGTTCTAGTGGACTGTTTAGACATTATTTACCTTCATATAATCTTACTTTACTTCTAAAAAATTAGTAGGGAAAGTATGGAAGTGAGATTTTATATATATAATGATTTATTGTTAATATATAAGTTATATATTAAATATTTTATACACATATGTATTATATGCCTAAAAATTCTGACACAAAGTAGACTTTTATAAATATTAGTTTTCATCTCTCTTTACCTTTTTGAATCAACAATGATCTCATCTCTTTCTCTCCCTCTTTTTTCCTGTAATAATTGTTTAAAATGTGGCCTAGTGATAGTAAATACATACCCTAGTAGGATTTAAGAAATTATGACTCAAAAATAATAACATCACAGAGATTTGAATGTAAAGAAATTAAAATGTTCCATACTTATAAAGCCAACCATAATGCTTGTAATTTCCCCACCCTAAGTCATAAAACTTTTCAGTCTTAGACAATGCATGACTATTCCCAAGGACTTAAAATATATGTGAAGAATAATTACAATTGAGAAATTTATTGAAGATTGCACATTTTATGACTTGAATCTATTCATTCATAATTATCATCATCACCATCATCAGACCAAATGTGTGTGTATATATATACACAGTGTTCACCATATATATTGGGTTGTTAGAAAACTCATGACACATTTTTGCAATGAAAAACATAGCAAAATAGGTCATGACTTTTCTGAAAACCCAATAGTATATGTATACATTTATATGGTAAGGAATGCTTCTTATTTATTTTACATATATTACTTCCTTTAGTCCTCATAACAAACCTATATGGTAGATGATATTGGTGTTCTGTTTTTAAAGAGGAAGACACTGAGTTCCCAAGGGTTAAATATTTGCTCAAGGTGATGTAGCTATCAAATGGCAGTTATTTATTTTGAGTCTTTACAAATATTATCAAACATCATTCTAAGGAGGAAAATTCTCATTATTATCATGAAATTGAAAGCAATGTCACTGACTGTTGACTCTCTGTGTCACCACTGATAAATCTCAAGCACATGTAGATTTCAATTTTCTAATCAATAAAATGAGAAAATATTATTACATCATTGTAAATACCTCCTTTACCTATTAGAAGTCGATCATTTTAGTGTTTGTTAATTATTTCAAATTCTACTTGTGAAACCTACCTAAAACAGCTTGGTTTAGTTCTGATTCCCTTTGTCTAAGGTTTGAGGGGACAATAAAGTCAATAAATGTGTACTTAGAAATCCTCAGTCATCCATGCATTCATACACTTATGCATTCATTCACTTATTTGTTTAACCTTCATAAAATGTAAGGTTTCTCTAGGCTCATCTCTCAGATGAATTTTCCATATCTCTTAATTAATGTTGCCTCAAAATTAAAAATATGATAGTTTAGTTAACCACTGATTGTAATATGTAAATAGGAATTTTAACTCAATCAGTGCTAATATGCAGAGCTGAGAAGAATAATAATGAAGCAACTTAACATAATTACTTAGTTGCATCAACAATCTCATTGAAAAGCAAGTTAATTCAATTTTAAGTTATTGGCTCTCCCTTACAAAAAAAAGGGGGGAGGGAAAGAGTATGTTTGCCTGCTGTAAGTTAAGATGCTACATGGATAACTGTTATATCACAGAAGCTTGTACAATTTATGTAGGTTTTATAAAAGCTCACCTCTACCTTTTCAATGTAGAAAGCATGTCTTTGGTTCTATTTTAAAAGACTTCGGTGAAAAATTAGAATTTGTGTAGAAAATCTTTGGTTTTAAAATGCTTCAAAGACTAATGGGTCTATTTAGAGCACAATTAAGATGATGTAATTAGGAAGAGATTGCTCTGAAAGAAAGTTATCCAGTCTGAACTTAGTTTTATCACTGCAATGGGTATTGCTTTCCGATATTGTTTGGGAAATAGTGATCAGTAAAATGCAGTCTGGGTAAAAGTTGAGTTTGAATTCTCTATTTTAGTGTCTTGGTAGAAAGAGCTAAAATTCATTGTATTTATTTAAAAATGAGCTAATTGCTTTATGAAAGCTCACTCTCACTTTATGAAAAACTCAGGAATCTTAACTATGCTAAAATAGCTATACCATTCCTATGGCAAAAACAAATGATGAGTGAAACTGGTAGTATGAGGGAAACACACAGACAAACAAATAAAAAACTAACCCATTAGTTTTCATGAAAAAAAAAATTCGCTAGAAATTAAATTGCACTTTAAAGTAGATAAAATGATTTTGTTCAGCCATGTCTGGTAGAAAAAGAATGATGGATACAATGTGAAGTAAAACTCATCTGCTTCCTGTAGGCACTCTGATAGGTCCCTGAGGACAATAGATAGAGTAGTATAGAACTAAACAAATGCATGAACTTCATCATGATCTGAACTTTGTCCTCAAACTTCATTGAAGTTGTCTAAGACAGTGACTGTGCTTGAATCACAGAAATTAATTTGTATCTCCAAGCTCTGTGTGAAACTGGAATCAAGCTGAATGGCTTCCTTGACTCATTTCTTATAGGGCTTCACCCCAATTAGGCTGTCAAGACCTTACAACTTTATCGACAAAGGGGTATGAATAAAGAATATTTTTCAAGGGAAAAAAATAAAAATTTTAACCTTAGGGCTTAGGCCAGAAGTTTTAATAGCTCTAAAAAGTGTACAGAAATAAAACCTATTTACCAGGTGGATATATACTATTTATTCTTCTGTAAAATATAAAATATGCCTTGGACTAAGTAAGGTAGGCTACCCTAGAATCAGATATCAGGTCACTCTTTTCTGTTACCCAATTTTTTTTTAGTGTGACCACCTTACTCTCTATTCAGGGATATGATAGCAATCTATGTTTCTTCTAAGTAAATGGCTCAAAATATTGTTCAGAATGTATTCCCTATGGCAACAAAGGCAAATATTATTGTCATCTCTTTGCATAGATTATCTCTGCATTTCTAAAACACAGAATTCATTACATTTAGGTTTAGAATCCATTTTGAATTAATTTTGTACATGGTGAGAGGAAAGGGTCTATGGTTTTGTGAGTGTCCTTCAAGTAGGATCAGAGTAACCTTTAATTGAGGGCTAATTTTGTCCCACTTTTGAGTACCTACTAAGTACAGACTCCCATGCCCTGTGAAGAAAGAGACTTTTTCCACTATGGAAAAAATAAAACGAACTACTCATGACCCTTTGGAAACTCCCTTGACTCTTCCTTGAAAACTTGTGTAGTATCTTCATACATATTGCTGGTTTTTTAATTCAGCTAAGAGACAACCTTTCGAAGATCTCCAGAACTATCTCTCTTTGCCATTCTTTCTCCCCTGTGGTACTTTGTCCTGCACACTCTAGCTGCCTTGGCCTACCAGGAATCCCAACTCTGTCTGCACCATTAAGAGAAACCACTCACCTTACCTTGGTTCCACCCTCTTGATCTGTGTAATGAGTAATCTATTTGGGCAGTATGCTGGGGGACATTACTGGGCTCAGCTTATTGTTTTCCTCTCTGAGAAATCACTGTACTGTACTGACTTTTGTCCAATGTCTGAAAACTCATGTTCCATATATTTTACATGTTTTTTAGTTGTTTAATTAAGGAGGGAGTGCAAACTTAGCACATGTTACTGAACCTTGGCCAATCTCAAGTTCTGTCCCATTTTTATCTCCTTTTTTTCCTCTTTACATTTTAATTTGGATAATTGCAGCTAATTTATCTTCAGATTCCCTGCAGTATCTAATACTGTGATAAACCTTTCAAAGTAAATTCTCATCTCTAATTTGTTTTCTTACTTGTAACATTTCCTTTATACTCTTCCTTTTTTAGATTTAAATATCTGCTAAATTTACCATTTTTTTCAGACATAGTCTCTTCCTTTTCTACTAGATCTTTTGAGATGTTATTTATAGTATTTTAATTTCTGATTGATAGTTCTAACATCTTTGTCATTCTAGGCTATTTCTGTTAGCTGTTTATTTCTTAAATTGCTTCTCTTCCTCCTCCTTCTCCTCCTTCTTTTCTTGTAAGTTTTGTAATGTTGCATGGTGATTATGGGGAAAAAAAACAAACTGTGAGAGCAAGGAAAATAGAATTGGGCCAATAAATTAGTTTGCCTCTTTTTCAAGCTAATAATGATGGGCATTACATCAACAGGGCCCATGGATAAAAAGGTACAGCATTTTACTCTTGGCATAGATACCTGTATTGGAATATATACTTTGGAATTCCTGGGTTGGGGAGAGGTGCTCCTGCTACCTTGTTCTTAAACCATCTTCCAGGGAGGTCAAAGGCTATATTTTTGCAGGGCTTCTGTTCCACCCTCAGCTTTTAGCAGGACCTGCAAGCCCTTCCCAGAAAAGGAGTGTCTCTTCATGCTTTTGCTTGTCCCAAGTGGAAGACTTCTTTGGCTTGTTACTTGGTATTAGGCTTCTGGTAGAACTAGGAAGGTTTCTTGGTTTCATAAGTTAATAAGTGTTGAATCTAGATGAAGTTTATACAAAGTCTAAAGTACTCTTCTTTCAACTAATTTGGAGGTCTAAGTTTTAAAAAATATGTTTAGAATAATATAATGCCTAGCTCCCCTCTAGAGAATAATAAATTCATAAATTACAAGGGGATCTAATTCAAGCATATGCAGTGGTCACATGCAACCATCATGAAAAGCTGTGGAAATACAAGCTTGGAAAGAACATTGAAGAATATGTTAAATTTCTGGAGTCAATTTATGTCTACTGAATTTTGGATTCTTGAGTTGTCAATTCCCTCTCTTTTCTATATATCTCATAATAGTTGATCACAACATATTGAAAAATGTTTTTCAAGACTAAGAAAATAAAATTATACTTGTTAATTTACAGAATATAATTTAATTCAGATTACTCTAAGCAGACTTGCTGCAACTATATTACATAAAAATGAGAGATAGTACTTAACCAAAAAAAACATTATGGGAAATAAAAGTATCAAAATGCAGAAACACATATTATGAATGTTGGTGTTTTTTTTGTTGTTGTTGTTTGTTTTTTCAGAAAACGGAGAAACCATTGTTATTGTTTGAACCAACTTTTAATAATCATTTATGGTGTGTAAAACACAATATAATAGGCATTTAAAGATTATGAAGATATGTATGTAAGTCACACTTTGCTCTTAAGGTGATGAATAGCTTATTTTCATTTTAATATCTTGGTGATTATTAGAAGTATATGAAATGTTTGGTTGAAAATTTAAAACTAATTATTCTGTTTTTCATTTTGTTTCTCATAGGCAGATTATATGTTTGGAAACATGCAGCTCTGCTTCTTTGTAGTTAAATATATTTTGTTTTGTTGTCAACTGAAGAGCAGACAATTATTTAATCCACTAGTAAGTTGACATCATATTCTTCAAGGGAAAAACATCTTTTATATTTAGTCATTTTATACCCCGATTGTGATTTCTGTGGATTACTTTATCTGCAATTTTTCTGTTATCATAAGAAATTACATAATCACAGAAAAAGCTTGTTACTCTCACGCTGAACTATATTTAACTATATTTTAAATGCTCTTTGTAAACATTTCATTTCATTGAAATCACATAAGTGTTTAAGATCAAAATATTTTAAGGAAACTTCAAATGTGTGTGTTCAAATGTTGATCAATGATATTTGTGATGGGTTGTTTATTTTGATCATATAGCAACAATGTAGAAATTATAAACTATAGCTTTGAAATTTGATGTTTATGGTATGTTTTAAAATAATTACTGTATGATGTCCTAACCACAAAATTTGGGATTATCAGAAAATTTTTCAAGAAGACACTAGATGCATTTTATGCTTCATAAACTGCTTTGAAATTGATCTGAAATGGATAGTAGATGATTGAAATGTAAGCCCACCAAAGATTCGAAGCTTTTAGTAATAAAGTTATGGTATAAAGGCCCTGGTACATTTAGATTCCTTCCACCTAACATCTTCCAAAATAATGTTCAAGAGAAAAATTTCAAATGGGGAGATTATTATTAATTGTATCTTTTTTCATATTATTTGAGCATAAATGAACAAGTTTTCTTCAGTAAATAAGATATGATTTCAGTCCTTACTAAAGAAATGCACACTTTATTATAAATGCAGTATAGTAAAAATAAACATTACTATATATGTAAGCAAGAAAGAGGAGTTAATTACACGAATAGAAAGAAGGATAGCTGTGATGATGTGTCATAGGAGAAGGCCAATATCCTGTTTCTTAAATTAAAGCATAAAATTAAAAAAATTACTTCTACCATTAATGACATATTTTTCTTAAATTATAAGAATTATTGAAATGTTGATTTATTATAAAAATAATTTATCCCAAATTCAGCTTTTATTCCATTTCATAATTTTTACTCCATAAATTTTAATTAAAATTAATATTTTATTTTAATTAAAGTTAATATTTCATGTAATAATTATATATAGACAGATTTTATTAAGGAAAACAAAAGCAGGCATATAGAGATATTAGATGTGGAATTTGTGAATTGTTAATAAGCTTTCCTGCCTGACATAGGACTACTTTTTATTTTGTTTTCTTCAATTCTATACTGCTTTATTTTGAAGTGGTGAACATATCAATTTAACAAAAAGATGCCAAGGAATTCTATTTCTTTAAATTCAGTTTATTAAGAATTAAGTCATAGCGATAAGCAGATTGCAGCAGTAGCTAAAAGATATAATATAAATAGATTTTCAATTAAATCAAGGACAGAAAGTCATATTTGTTAAAACAAGTAAAAGTGAAAAATTTGGGTAAGCAATGTTTTGAATGCATATGTCAGGAAAGGGACACTGGGAACTATTGAAAAGAAGATTATATAAATGTGCCTCACTGCGAAAAGGTAGTTTTTATATAAATATGAAATTAATGACATGTCTAATTATTCCCTCTCTGTACCAGCTACAGGGTAGGTCCTAAATACAAAAAGACTAAGACGTAAAATTAATTCAAAGCGATCCTAGTTTAATAGGACAGAGTTCTCCTTCTAGATAAGAGGAATTAGTATATGGCAGACCACAGTTCCTGTGAAGGACACCAAGAAAAGCCACATTAGCAACAATAAGAAATGTTTAAAACTCTGTCTGAAGTCATCAGAGGGCTGCTGAATCAACAAGAGAAGGCATCCAGATTCTATAGAGGATAAAGCTACAGAGATGTGAGCTCAAATACTGCTGCTATGTTTTTCCCCTTTATGATGTGTCACTTTGATGCATGAGGAAAAAATGTAAAAGAAAGTCTGTGCATTATCTAGGAACATTGATGGAGGACAGAGAAACCATGGGATCTATCATGAATTTTGTGGGAGTAAAGATACAAAATTGGAAAATTGAGGGACCAAAGTTCCAGTGAGAAGGGAGAAGCACATACCATTTTTTTTTTGACAACTGATAATGAACTTATAACATATAACCAGTTCTCCCTTCAAAAGTATGCATCTAAAAAAATGTGTGCTTAAATCACCCTTGAAAAGCAGATAGGCTTGTTTTCTGTTTTTTTAAGAATTTTTATTAAATTAATTGGGGTGACATCAGTTACTAAAATTACATAGGTTTTAAGTGTACTATGCTATAATATATCACTTATATACTGCATAGTGTGTTTGTTCACCACCTAGAATCAGTTCTCCTTCCTTCATCGTATATTTGACCCCCTCCCCCTTTACCCTCTGATAACCAGTAAACTGTTGTCTGAGTCCATGCATTTTTGCTTGTTTTTCTTGTTGATTTGTTGTTTTCAGTTTTATATCCTGCATGTGAGTGAAATCATATGGTTCTCAACTTTTCCTGTCTCTTATTTCGCTTAGCTTGATAATCTCAAGATCCATCCCTGCTGTCACAAATGGAAGTATTTTATCTTTTCTTGCGGCTGAGTGATATTCCATTGTATACATGTACCACAGAAATCCAGTCATCTTTTGAAAGACACCTTGGTTGTTTCCAGGCCTTGGCCACCGTAAATAATGCTGCAGTGAACATAGGGGTACATATATCTTTATAGATAAATGTTTTTCTCAGATTTGTGGGTTAGATACACAGAAGAAAGATTGCTTGGTCATATCATAATTTTATTCTTAATTTTTTAAGGAAACTCTGTACTGTTTTCCATAGTAACTGTACCAGTTTACATTCCCATCAACAGTGTATGAAGGTTCCTTTTTCCCCACAGTCCCTCCAACAGTTGTTATTACTTGTCTTTTTTTTAAATAAGTTTATTTCATTTTCTTCTTTCTTTCTTTCTTTCTTTCTTTCTTTCTTTCTTTCTTTCTTTCTTTCTTTCTTTCTTATTTTCTCTAAATTGGGGAATTGGGGAGGGGAACAGTGTTGAGAATTGCTGGAGGGAGCTAACCAAGTTGTTGTTCTTCAATCTTAGTTGTGTAGGGCACCAGCTGCCATCTGGCTGCCCATCGGCAGCTCATGGCCTCTAAGCTCAAGGTGCTGTGTTTAATCTTAATTGCAGGTGGGCGTAGCCACCATCCCATGTGGGAATCAAACCAGCAGCTTTGTTGTTAAGAGCACATGCTCTATCCACTGAGTCATCCAGGTGGCAGTTCAGCTCAAGGTGCCAAGTTCAGTCTTAGTTGTGGGCAGGCATAGCCCACCATCGAACAGGCAGTCTTGTTTGGAACACGTACTCTCACCAT
Organism: Aselliscus stoliczkanus; assembly: GCA_033961575.1. Classification (NCBI taxonomy): domain Eukaryota; kingdom Metazoa; phylum Chordata; class Mammalia; order Chiroptera; family Hipposideridae; genus Aselliscus; species Aselliscus stoliczkanus. Next base: position 124,594,522 of record CM066727.1, read on the forward strand.
TTGAGCCATCTTGCCACCAATTGGCAGCTCAGCAGCAGCTTAACTCGGGCTCAGCGTCACTGGCCCATGTGGGAATTGAACTGACAGCCCTGTTGCTCAGAGCTCATGCTTATAAGCTAACTCTTAACCAACTCAGCCACTCGGCCAGACCATTATTTGTCTTGTTAATAATAGCCATTCTAACTAGTGTGAGGTGATATCTCAGTATGGTTTTGATTTGCATTTGCCTAATAGCCAATGAAGTCGAGCATTTTTTCATATATGACAAACCCTTAGCTAATATCATACTCAATGGTGAAAAACGAAGCCTTTCCTTTAAAATCAGGAATAAGACAGGAATGTCACCTCTCACCACTGTTATTTAGCATAGTATCGGAAGTCCTTGCCAGAGCAGTCAGGCAAGAGAAAGCTATAAAAGGCAATTAAATTGGGAATAAATAAGTCAAATTGTCACTTTTTGCAGATGACATGATTCTTTACATAGAAAACCCTAAAAACTCCACAAAACAAACAAACAAACAAACAAATGAAGCTATTAGAAACAATAAACAAATAAAGTTGCACAATACAAAAATCAATGTACAAAAATGCATTGCATTCATATATACTAAGAATGAAATTTCATAAAAATAAATTTAAAAAACTTGTTGGCAATTTCAACAAAAAGAATAAAATACTTAGGAATAAACTTAACAAAGGATATGAAGGACCTATACACTGAAAACTATAAGACATTATTAAAATAAATTGAAGAAGGCACAAAGAAATGGAAAGATAATTTGTATTCATGGATTGAAAGAATCAACATAGTTAAAATGGCCATATTATCCAAAGCAATACACAGATTCAATGCAGTCCCCATAAAAATCCCATTGGCATTTCTTAAAAGAAATATGACAAATAGGGTTTTTTGACACTTGAAGTTTTGCTGAAGCAAAAGTTTGAGAGTTCTGGAGACATCTTTTAGCTGAAAGTTCTGCAAGGCTCTACTGGAGAAGCTGGGTAACTCGAGGCAAACAGAACATTACCCAAATTTCGATCCACCATCTACTCAGCTAGAAGCTCAGTTGGATTAATGTTACCAACAGTCAGAGAGTGAAGCCACCCCAAAAGCAAATAATTTCAACAGGAGCCTCTATAAGTTTGTTATGGACAGTGTTTGTCATCCAGGTAAAACAAAATTAGTAGGAATGTTGAAAAACAGGACAATGTGCAATGACTTTGGAGGATTGGAGGAATATTGATTTGTAGCTTTTCCTGATTTCTGTATGCAAATGTCCCCACCATGAGTCATTTCATACTATCAATGTAGAGTTATTGAATGTAGAGTTAGGAAGACATGCTCACTGTCTGCTCTCCCAAGTGGATTCCATTCTGGCACATCACTGAATATGACACATGGAGAGACAGGCCACAGAAATAGATTCCAGAGTTTCCAGATGTTGGAGCCTCCTGACAAAAAATAAAAATAAGAATGGCCAACTGGTGAAGAAAATAGAAGGAAAATGGATACAATGGATAAGATCCAAAGTTGTTACAATCTAAAAAAAAGTATAAATATTCTAGATATGGAAAAAACAATGAAATTATAAATTTAATATTTAGATTTAACAGAAAAATAAACCCAGGATAAGATTAGAAAATTGTAAATCGTGTTAATAGAAAATATCCAAATTGAAGCACACAGAAGAAAAATTAGAAAAAATATAAATGAAAATGTCTAACCTATGTTATTGAAGCCCATAAAATGTGAAGTCCCATAAAAGTGTGGCAATAGCAATATTTGAAAAACTGATGGCTATATTGAAAAAAATAACCTCCACAGTCATGGAGGATAGTAACCTCTAGCAAGGTAAATAAATATAAAGAACAGCACATAATAGCACAGTACAGTAAAACTGTGAAGGAAAACATAGAAACAATTCTAAAAGTAGCAAGAGGGAGGCGAGCAGAAAAATTCACCTTCAAAAAATAACAAAAAATAGTAACAAATGGTTTCTTAACACAAACCATGGATGTCAGTTATTGACTATTATTTGCTAATATATATTTTGAATTTTTTTTTTTTTTGAGGGCCGTATCACTGGCCCTCATATGTGGGACCGAAACGGGACCGCTGGCTTCCCAAGCCAGCGCTTAACCACGGCGCCACTCGGCCGGCCCTATTTTGAAGTTTTTGCTTCTATTTTAATCCAGTCTTATGTTTCTATCTGCCATCTATATCTGGGTGAAAAATAGTATTTCTGCTAGGATCTCACTCAGGAGTATCATTTTGGTTGTCCCCATAAGCAGTTCAATCTCATTACCTCTGGGCCTAAATTAGATTACTCATTCTCTCTATTTTCTTATATTCTAGAGATTCAGCCCAGCATTGGGCTGGTAGGGTGCTGTTGAATTCAGAATGAATTTCTGGTGTCTATGAAACCTAGCTGTTTAGCTGCTAGATGAGTTTCTTATGCTTCAATTTTCCCTCATTGTATATGCAAATCATACATACGTGGATACTACTGAAATACCAACCAGTAAACTCAAAGGTTATTACTGTTGGGGTTAACATTACATCCTTAGACTTAGCACAGTGCCTGTTGCATTATAGGTTCTCAGTTAACATTTAAGGAAAGATTTAATAAATACTTCTTTGCTTTTACATGTATTCTTGCAATAAACTCTGGTCACCCAAATTAATCTGGATCTATGGCTTTCATGCAATGGGAAAAACCTAACCATATATTAGTTATCTGTATTTCCCTCCAATTATCATTCTTTCTTTCACCCCAAACCTTTGTCCCTACTATTTTATTTCCTTGAAATGTTCTCCCTCTCTGTTTTCATTTGCCCCAGTCTTGTTCATTCTCAAAACATAGCTCAGGTTTTACCTTTTCCTTGATGCATGCTTCAGTGGGGCAAGTCTAGGGAAAGGGGCTCTCTTTTCAATCTTAGAAACAGTTTCTGGATGACTCCTATCAGCTCATCACTGCTCTATCATAAACCATTGACTGTGGGATTATAAATATGTTGTGGTAGAAACCATTTCAATTATGCATATGTTATGTAATTTTTAGCCAATGAATATTTTTTGAGTAAAATTGTAAATGGAAACACCTGCGTTTGATACAAAGAATCTCATTCAGTTGTTCTTTTCACTGAACAGCAAATGCCAAGTGTTTCAAAGATCAAGTTTCTCCAGAAATGTGGTATTCATGTTACTACTACAATGATTAAATAGATTAATTAATTCACTTTTCAACAGCACATTATTGAGCAAGTGAATATTTGTTAAACTTCAAGCTCTAAAGCTTAAAAGACATAGGTCCTGAAAAAAAATTGGAGGGAAAAAATGCCTACTGGTCATGTAAGAGGTGCTGACCTGTAAATACATATAACATGATATAGTAACAGAAGTTGGTTATCAGGCAGAATGCTAACACTGATGATGGAATATTCAGTTTCACTGGGAAGGAGATTTAAACAGGCTTTTGGGGAGAAGCAATGGTAAGTTTGAGGGTAAAGAATTATTTGTTTTCCAGGTAAGGAAGAGAAGGAAATTATATGCATAGGGATTATACCTAAAGTAATGGAAGAAGAGGGGGAATCTACCAAATTTAGAACATTATGGCTGTCTCAGTATTACTTGAGTATTGCATGTAATGGGGGTGAAATGGGAGTGAATATCAGCTAAGGAAAGCAGAGGCTGGTCTTTAGGTCATGTGTTATGTCATGTTACGAGTTTTGACATTTCTGTGTAGGTAACAGGAAGTCTTGGTTAGGTTTAAGTATGTTAGTAATATGATCACTAATGCAGAAAGAGCATTCTGAACAATTTATATACTTTGGAGAGTAAAGACTAAATAGAAAGACTAAATTTAGAAGCACTTCTAAGAATAATAGAGGAATGAAGTGAAGCAAGTGCAGTGAGTATGGAAAGAGTAATTTGGATTTGAGGGAGAAAATAGGTAATAAAATTAAACAAGACATATCACCTATTATATAGCAGCATGAGCACATACATGTGGATAACAATTAACTGATTTCTAACTTAGCTAACATCATAGTGGTACCATTAAAAAAGCAATAGGACTATCAAGAGGAAGTGGAATGTGTAAATCTTATTTTTATGAAAAGAAATCAGCTGTTAGTATTAATGAGTGAACAACTATTATACTTCCATAATATTGTTTGCTGTGGGTAGTTAGGCTCCTGAGATTTTTTGTTTCTTATCTTACAGAGAAAATAAAAATGAAAGTGTTTCATTGTTAGACTCTAACGATGTTACTGCTGTTCTTTTGGGGATGCAAATAGAAATATATAACTTGGCAAAGGTATCCCCACTAAATGAGTAAGTGTGGTAAAGGAGCAATATTCACATACTTGTGGTTGTAGGTATCTGTTTTTATCTTTCCATTTTGAATTATCCTATATGAAATTCACGGAAGCGCTATTTCATAAGAAAATATAGTATTTACCATAATATAGTTTCAGGAAAAGAGGCAGAAATAGTATCTCCACAGTAATTATGAAAAAGTTTGTTTCCCCTAAGGGGTAATAAAATGGCTGATTGCATCTGAAAATGAAATTCTTCCTTCCTTCCTTCCTTCCTTCCTTCCTTCCTTCCTTCCTTCCTTCCTTCCTTCTTTTTTTCCTTCCTCCCATTTTAGTCCCTCCCTCCCTCCCTTCCTTCCTCCCTCACTTTTTTCTTCCCTTTTCCTCTCCCTCACCCTCTCTTTTTTTCTCAAAGGTTTTACACGTATTTTTCTCTTTGTGCTTTCATGTAAAAGTTAATAGCTAAACTGATAGCTACACATGAAATTAGAAAGCTAACCAAGTTAATATTGTTGGTGAACTTTGAAGACTAATAATACCAAACACTGTTAAATAATTTAATATCATAAACCCTGATTCTTTAAGCACTGATATAGATTTTCCCTTGCATGTAGGTTGCTAAGCAACAGCCTGAAAGTGTTTTTGTTGATCATAAATACAATTCTGTTTGGTCCCAAAAGCATAGACATTTCTTTCTTTTTTTTTTTTTGAGCTATCATATCATATTATCAAGCCATGCACTTAAAATGCAATGTTCTGTGTAAATGAAAATGCTATGTATGGTGTGCAAACATTTTATACATACTTCAAATTTTTTTGCAGTCAAAAACTACTATGGCAGCAAAATTATAGTTAAAGTATAAATATGGACTATGTAATTAATTTGGATAGTGTTAATAAAGAACGCATTTCAATATATGTGGAATCAATCAGAAATAAATATTAAAACAACTCTTGTGCAAAGGATAATGTAGGAATTATACTAGTCTTTAATTTGTTCACAAGTTATAAATACTGCATACTACTAGTATTCATGTCGCAATGTTTTGTTTCATGATTTATTGTGTTTAATACATTCCATTATATATATATATATATATATATATATCTCCAATATGTGAATTACATGAGGTTGGGACCAGAAACATAGGAGAAATATGCTCACATTCTTCTAGAAGAAATAAAAAAGGGAATGAAAGTAGTTTATTACATGATATGATGTAGGATCACCAGATCAAAAATTCAGGGTTACACTTTATGGCAGTGGGATCTGGGGAGATTATATAGAAGATAAATTCGCAATTCTATAGATGAACTATACTTGGTGTTCTGGTACTTCCTCAGGAATAAGAAAATTGGCCCACACATTTTCTTTCCTATAATTTTATATCTTGATAAGTAGGACTCTAACCTATGGGAAAATAAGAAATAAAGAAATAAATTCAACCTTATTTCACCCACCCTTTCTGAAGTTCAAGTCAGAAAATTTGGCTTAGGGATTTAGGCTTATGTGTTTCTTAATCAAAGGTAGACATTTCTTCTCATTCTAAATTTTGAAAAAGTCATTATTATGACACATTTCTTGAAAGAATGGGTCCCGAGGTGTTGTTGAATCACAGGTTCAAGTAACATTTCTAAGATTTTTCTGATGCCTAGTAATATGTCTTATGAGTGGAATAAAAAAAGACAGGTTGTTTATCACTTGTTCAAGGAAATAATACCAGGTAAAAAATACAAGTTACATAACCATCCATGCATACACACACAAAAAAGAAATCTGCCACATTAAATCATTTTTTAAAATTTCATGCCTATGCTAAAAGTGAAATACCTAGTATATGGATTGCAAAGATAATAGTAATAGAAAATTTATAACCAAGTATAACCTTCCAGCTTCATCTCATAATATTTTCATTTTAAAAATTTGGGTGTATTTTCAGTTTTGATGCAATAACTCTTGGGTTAATAATAAGGCTCTAATTATAATTTCTATTAAATTTTGTTAGTTTTTTGTCTTTAGGTTTGTCACCTTATGGCCTATAGATAGCTGCCAAAGCTGTATCACATCTTCAAAAAAGTACATTTAAAACAAGAAGAAAAAAAAGGAAATTATTTTCTCTCTCTCTTTCTTAAATCAAAAAATGAGGTTTCTCAAAATCTACTCATTAGACTTCTTATGACTTATGGATAAGAATCAACTCACACTCTCACTCCTAACCAATAACTAATAGAGAATATTTAATTACCATGCTTGATTTAGACCAATAATAACTAGTACTCAGGTTGAATGAAAACGCTTCTGTTAATTCAGTATAGTGTGGCTAAAATAAAATTTGGGTTTAATGAACTGGGGAAGACAATTTGTTTGTTAGCCAACGAATAGTGTCTGACAGCAATAGTGTATAATTGGCTGGTCTGATTTAACTGGCACTAGTTGGGCAGGGAGCGGGTAGCGGAATAGTTAGCATTGTTTTGGCAATGAGCAGATTCCATAGGAAAATTGAATGTTAATTATTTTGTTAATGCAACATCAATAATATTTCCACGGAACTTTCGTTTGTACATTATAAAGATTAAATACTTTTATGTCTAATTAATTTTAATGTCACATTAGTTATAATCAATGTGGAAGTTTAATTTCTAATAGCTAATTGCCATTTTAAATGAAGAAAGAGCTAGAGATTTTATAATAAAAAAGTGTCTTAAAGGTCCAGAAAATTTGAAAGTGTTTAAGATGCAATATACATTTATTAGTAACATGGAGAAAAGGATTAATCATTTAGAGCTGAATATTCAAATTTCCAAGAAAACATTGTTAATCTTGCTAATTCTATATATATTACTAGATAAAAGATTTAGAGCTTTTGCTGATAGGTCAAATTCATTACAGGTAGTAAAAGTATGCCCAAGTCCTAGCATAAATGCATGTGGTCATGTTTAAAACATTTAAAGATGTTGAATAGATTAAATATATTAATGTGTAATACTGTAGAGAAGTACAGAAGGGCATGCTTAAATGAAAGCTATTTCATTTGCTTAGATAAATAGAATCTTTAATGCAGTAGAACCACAGATGATTGCAAGAGTAGATTTTATATTTTTGCCTAGATATTAAAAAGTTTCCATGAGATGAAGTTTATTTCCTGATTCATATCAATTGGTAAAGGTAGGCAATTCAGTTTGTGACAGAAAATGTATCCTTATTAAGCCTAACAAAATCCAATTTACCAGTAAAATCAATTTAAATTAAAATCAAATACTAATCATCTATAATCCTGTACTCATACCATAATGATGAAAAATGAACAGATACTTATGGTGAACACTTATTCTGATTACTTTTATTTTTATTTGCTAGAAATTATCTTCTACAGGGAAGAAAAACTATATAGAAAGGTCATATTGCTTACTTCTTCTGACCGGTAAAGTTATTAAAACTGTACCAGAGAAATAAAAGACTATTCACATTTTTCAGATTCATAGAGAATGGAACTGCATAATGATATTATTTAAAATCCAGTCTGAAATCGATAAAATCATTCCAATTGAAACAGAATTCTCCTAAACAACAGTGTTGGAGTTTATTAAAAGTGCCATCTTTCTGATGATTATATAAAATTTGGTATATAGATGAAATTCACAAAATCTTTCAAAAATTCATATTGAATTACCAAATGGCCAAAAAATTAAGGATATGTTGAAAAGGAACAAAGATGGAATTATGCTATAGGATATCAAATTTTATTATAAAGTTATAGCATTTAACATGTATATAACAGTACATGTATATAAGTCCCACCTCCTTTTTATCCATTCTTCCATTGATGGACACCCAGGCTGCCTCCACATCTTGGCCATTGTAAACAATGATGCAATGAACATATAGAGGCACATGTCCCCTTAAAGTAGTGTTTTGGGTTTCTTCAGATAAATACCCAGAAGTGGGATTACTGAGTCCATCTTTGTCTCTTGTTATAGCATTTGTTTTAAAGTCTATTTTGTCTGGTATAAGTATTGCTACCCCAGCTATTTTTATTTCATTTCCATTTTCATGAAATATCTTTTTCCATCCCTTTACTTTCAGTCTGTGTGTGTCTTTTGATCTAAATTGAGTCTCCTGTAGGGAGCATAAGTAAGGGTCTTGTTTTCTTATCCATTCAGCCACCCTATCTTTTGGTTGAAACATTTAATCCATTCACATTGAAAGTAATTGTTGATAGATATATAGTTATTCCCATTTTATTGTTCATATTTTTGATCTCTCTCTCTCTCTCTCTCTCTGTCTCTCTCTCTCTCTTTTCATCTTTAAGAAGTCCCTCTGAAACTCCTTGTAACACTGGTTTGGTGGTGGTGAACTTCTTTAGCTTTTTATTGTCTGGGAAGCTCTTTATCTGTCTTATTGTAAATGACAGCTTTGTTGGGTAGAGTAACCTTAGTTGTATATCCTTACTTTTCATCACTTTGAATATTTCCTGCCAATCCCTTGTGGTCTGCAAAGTTTCTGTTGAGAAACCAGCTGACAGTTTTATGGAAGCTCCTTTGTAGGTATCTACTGCTTTTCTCTTGCTGCTTTTAAGATTCTTTGTCTTTAACTTTAGCATTTTAATTATGATATGTCTAGATGTGGGCCTCATCTGCATTTCCTGGGCTTTTATATTTATTTATTTTGCCAGATTAGGAAAGTTTTTCATCATTATTCCTTCATATAGGTTTTCAATTTTTTGCTCTCTAATCTCCTTATAGTACCCCTATGATGTGAACATTGGTGCACTTGATGTTGTCCCTGGTACCCCTTAAACTAGTCTCTCTCTTTTTTTTTTTGATTATTTTTTACTGTTCTGTTTGGGTGTTTTCTGCTAACCTTGTCATCTGAATCATTGATTCAGTCCTCTGTTTCATTTAATCTACCATTAATTCCCTCTAATGTATTCTTCATTTCAGTTATTGTATTCTTCACTTCTCACTGGTTCTTTTTTACGTTTTCTATCTCCATTTTTATGTTTCCTATCTCTTTGTTGAAGTTCTCTTTGAGAACAGTAAGGATCCTTATACCCAGTGTTTGGTACTCTGCATCTGGTAGATTGCTTGTCTCCATTTTGTTTGGTTCTTTTTCTGGAGCTCTGTTAAATTCTTTTATTTGGGAAATTTTTCTTTGTCTCCCTATTTTAGCTACCTCTCTGTGTTTGTTTTTATACATTAGGTATGACAGCTATATCTCCTAGTCTTAATAGAGTGGCTTTATTTAATAGGTGAGCTGTGGGTCTCAGTGGTGCAGTCTTCCTCATCACCTGAGTGGGTATTCCAGGAGTGTTTTTTTTTTGTTTTGTTTTGTTTTTTAGGGCAGCGTCACTGGCCCTCACATGTGGGACCCGAACCGGGGCCGCTGGCTTCCCAAGCCAGCGCTTAACCACCGCAATACTCAGCAGGCCCAAGACTGTCTCTTGTGTGGGTTGTATGTGCCCTCCTGTTGTAGTTGAACTTTGGTTGCTGTTTGCAAGTAAATGAGAGGGACAGACCCCTCAGGCTCATTGGTTGTGAGGACTGGCCACGACTACAGTGGAGAAGCTATTGTAGAGGAGCGGACCCTACAGAGCAGAATTTTCTTTAGCAGGGCTCTGGTGCCTGCCCAACATGTCCTTTTGGTTTGTCCCTGGTGGTGGCTGGGTGATGCTCTGGCTGGGTCCAAAGCTAGCTACTGGGTATGCCAGCCTGAGGCCTTCTGTGAGATTCTCCACTGTGAGCCAAATTCAGCTGCTGCCTGTGCCCTGCTCTGGGCCACCTGGCATGAGCCACAAAGCAATCCACATATGGCTACCACCTACACTGGGCTGGGTCGTGCCTTGAGAGGCCAAGCCACACACCATCACCAGCTGTTGCTAGTACTGGGCTTAGGGCTGCTCAACCAGAAGTACAGGACACACCAAAGCCAGATGCTCCTGTTTCAGTTTTGTGAGCCTCTGAGAATATTTAGGAAAGTCCACAGCATATACCAAAATAAGCTGTTTATACAAATAAACAACTGGAAGTGGCTTGGGTGGGCCCGAAATTTGAGTTTCAGGGAATCAGGATGAACGAACGATGTTAGCCAGATTGATGTAGACTCAGATATGGCATCTACCTGGGTGTGCAGGCAGGAAGGGGGTAGGCTCTACAAAGAAACAATGGCTTTTGCCAACTCCTCTGTCTGAGAGAAAACTACCTCTCCAGCCCTTGCCCTGAAGCTAGACAATTTAATTCCTCCATGTATGTTCCTGATACCTTTCAGGGTGCTGCTCCAGAGCTGAAGCTCAGAGTGAATTAGTCTGTCACTGAGTAAGTCCATGCATGGTAGTGCAACTGCCCTCATCTCACTCAGCCACAATCTCCTCTGGTTTTCACAGCCAGAAGTTATGAGGACTTCTTTCCCTGGCTCTGAAACTCTGAGCTGGGGAGCTAATGTGGCTCTGGGACCCCTTACTCCTCAACGTGTGGGGGGGCACCCCCATGGCCGTGATATCCCTCCTGATTTTTAATAGTCACACATAGGTGTAGGACCAACCTGTTTCTTGCCTCTGCCCCTCCTACAAGTCTCGAGGTGACTTCTTCTGTATGTCCTTAGTTGTGGGGCTTCAGTTCAGCAAGATCTCAAACGATTCGCAATGATGTTTTTTTTTCTAATTTAATTGTAATTTTGATGTGGTCATGAGAGGAGGTAAACACAGCATTTACCTATTCTACCATCTTGATGAGATTTCATAAGCAATACAATTTGCTGATATATTAAATGTACAATATAATAAAAGTGATAAAGGCTAGCTTTAAGTATTTTAGCCTGAGCAACAGGAAGCAATGGGTAAAAGAACATTTGGCATTTGGGAATTAGATCAGCATTGTCTAAGAGTGGAGAGAGTGTACATCATCTGTACATTACCCTCTTACCATTCTCTCCTCTACCCACAAACTTTGTGACTTCTCATCTTTTTACCATGCCTTTAATTTCACCTTTTCTGGAATGTCACATAATTGGAATCATACAGTACTTAGTCTTTTCACATATATTTTTTTTTCACTTCAAAATATGCATTTAATATTTATGCATGAAATTTTGTTGCTTGATAGCTCATTTATTTTTATTGCTGAATAATATTCTATCATATGGATGTACCATGGTTTATTTATTCTTTCACCTATAGAAGGTATGTGGTTGCTTCCATTTGGGGCAATTATGAAAAAATTATGAATGTTTATTGCTATAAACATTCCTGTGCATGTTTTTGTGTGAACATTGAGTTTTCCACAATAATTGTGTAAATACTTAGGAGTGCCATTGCTGGATAATATGGCAGGACTATGTTTATCTTTGCAAGAAGCTACCAAACTATTTGCCAAAGTTTGGTATCTTTTTGCACTTCAACCAGCAATAATGACAATTCCTGTTGTTCTGCATCCTGTCTAGCAATTGGTATTATCAATTTTGTTTGTTTTTTCATTGTTTGTTTGTTTTTTTACTGGATTTTAGCTTTTGTAATAAGTGTATGGTAGTATTTCAGTGTTGTTTTGATTTAAAATTTCAATAGAAAAATGTTGACTGGTATTTCACATGTTTATTTGACATCTGTATATTTTCTTTGGTTAGACATCTTTTCTAATATTTCCCCAGTTTTAAAATGGGTTGATTGTGGGCCGGCCAAGTGGCGTGGTGGTTAAGAGCTGGCCTGGGATGCAAGCGGCCCCGGTTTGGATCCCACATATGAGAGCCAATGACACTGCCTTCTTAAAAAAAAAATAAAGGCCGGCCGAGTGGCTCAGTTGGTTAAGAGCTCGCTCAAGAGTGTGAGCTGAGCTCTGAGCAACAGCTGTTCGAGGCCAGCCCGAGCTGAGTTGCCGTTGAGCTGCCAACAGGTGGCAGGATGGCTCAGCTTAAAAAAAAATAAAATAAAAAATAAATAAATAAAAATGGGTTGATTGTTTTCTCAGTGTTGAGTTTCAACAGTTCTTTGTACATTTGGGAGACAAATCCTTTATCAAATATCTATTTTGAAAATGTTTTCTCCCAGTCTGTGGCTTGTCATTTTCATTTTCGTCACAGTGACTTTCACAGAGAAGTTGAAATGTGAGAATCCAAAAACCTTCTTTCATTTGTCTAGTCTCTGTTCCTTTCTGGCAGTCTTTCTGCTGGTATAACATTCCCAGAAAACTTGTAGGACTCCCATGTAATTCTGGAGAGCTTGTCGCATTAGAAAAGAATTCTCTACAAATTTTTCCTTGATAAACTCATGTCTAAACCTGGCTTCTGCTGAGAACATTAATCACATCCATGCATCGAATACTTAATCTTTTCAGTAAAAGAGTTTTCAGCCACTCCCTTGAACCTCTCTTCATAGCCTGCTTTTTCAAGGGTAGATTTCCTGAGTTTAGCTTCCTTTGCAATCTGGAGAGACCAAAAATTTTCTAGATTGTCTAATGTTTGTTCATTGTTGCTTAGCAATTCATTCTTCAATCTATCTCTTTCCTCTCCCATTTTACTATAAGCAGCAAGGAGAAATCAGGTTGCAGCTTCAACATTTTGCTTGGAAATCTCCTCAGCTGCTTACACCAATTACAAATTCTTCTTTCCATTCAATAGTAGAACAAATTCAAGCTAGTTTATTGGTGCTTTATAACAAGAACTGCCATTCTTCCAGTCTCTAATAACATATTCTTCATTTACTTGTGAACTCTCAACAGTTGCCTTTATACTACCAATTATTTCTTCAGAACAATGCAGGTCTTTTCTATCATGTGTATCTAAATTCTTTCAATCTCTACTTATTATCCAATTCTGAAGCCACTTCCTGGTATGTAGCTATTTGTTACAGCAGTACTCTACTCTCCAATATCAGAATATGTATTAGATTTTTAGGGCAGCTATAACAAACTACCACAAACTTTGTGGCTTAATACAACAAAAATTCATTCTCTCAAAGTTTTGGAGGCTTTAAGTCCAAAATCACAGTATCATCAGGGCTGATTCCTTCTGGTAGCCATCTTGCTGGTGGCTACAAGCAAGTCTTGGTATTTCTTGGCCTGTAGGTACATCACTTCAGATTCTGTTTCCACTTTTAAAAAATAACACAAGTCATTGGATATATAAGGCCCATACTTAATCTAGGATGCTCTCATCTAGGATGCTCTCATCTCGACATCCTTAACTACATCAGCAAAGATCCTATTTTCAAGTCAGGTCTCATTCAAATGTACTTAGAGTTAGGATTTGAATATACCATTTGGAGGACACTATTTAATTCACTACACTAACCAATAGAATGTTCTTTCCTGACTGAATACATTTAAAAAAAAAATGTCTTAGAAGGCATGTCTGATGACAGTTTTGAGGTCCCATGAATATATCCATTCAAGTCTGTGTTGTACAATTTAGCTTTCTAAAACTAGTCAGAAGTCTTTGAAAATAACTTCAAAATCATACCCAAAATTAAAAGAAATATGAAAATTATAATTTGAAATACTATACCAACATTTAGAGAATTGTAGTCTAATATAACTTATACAATATTGATAGTATTTGCTTTGAAAGAACAAACCCTTTAAACGTAAAAGTACAATTAGATTACAGCTATAGCATTTTCAATTCCATACCTACATTATATCTAGCTACCCAGCCATACCATAAAAGTAAATATCCTTACATTTTTGATTTAGTACTAATGAATATAGAACAAATTTAATAGTGTTATAGAAAGTTTCAAGAGAAATATATAAAGATGATGATGATAATTTTATTTCTGAGATAATTTCAATAACATGAAATTTAGACCACAAAGCCAAATCTAAAAATTTAAGCTTCCTACAATCACATACTATACCAAAAATGATATCTCTTTATTTCAAATTGTAGTATCAGATAAAGAAATAAAAGAACTAAGATATATTAACTTCCTCAATTTTATGGTATAGACTTTACATACTTCTATCAAACTTTTATTTTAAAAAATGTAATATTTAAAGTACTAAAAGGCAAATTATATTTATAGAAAGATGGATTCTCCGAGCCCTCCTTTCCAGCTATGGCTTAATGTTAATTTTCTGAAATAACCCAGACAGGAGGACAGTTTTTCAAAGTGTTCTGGGGAAAAACATTTTGCTTATCATGTTTGATTTTATTAACATGAAGAAAAGCTATATTATCTTCCTTTAGCTGTATTAGTTTAATTCAAGAAAGTTCTGGGGTCGGCCGAGTGGCGCGGTGGTTAAGCGCTGGCCTGGGAAGCCAGCGGCCCCAGTTTGGTCCCACATATAAGGGCCAGTGACACTGCCCTCAAAAAAAAAAAAAAAAAAGAAAGTTCTGTCTCTCTTAAGATAGTTTGCCTCTAGTACAAAATCTGTGGTTTATAACTTTATCAGTACACTATTATCACAAAAATGCTGCATATAATTTACTCCAAAGCTCAGAGGTTTACATCAATAAGCATGTGTTCCTATTTTCATGGTTCTGAATGTAGCTCAAGGTTAGCACACTTAGGCTGGACATAGTTGTGAAACTTTTCCTCCAGATGCACATTTGTGGGGTTTGTCTTCTTCCTGTAAGGTCAGCGAAGGTCCATTTTGTGTGTGTTAATGTTACCTAAAGGAGAACCAGTAGAACAAGAAAGAAAGTCCATTCATGTAACCGTATTTCAACCCCTTCCTCTATTATGCATAGTAATATCCAATTGGCCAAATCAGGTCACATGGCATGAGACATTGATGCAGGGAGGGGTTAAAAGTGGCAATAAATAATCAAGTCTACCACAGTTCATGTCCTTAGTCACAGGTTTTTTTTGATCGATCCATACACAAAATTCACTCACCTACTGCCCCAGAGTTACTAATTGTTGCTCAGTATCTCATGATCTACATCAGGTATGGTATCAGTTATTTTTGTGTGGAGCCCAATTAACTAAAAAGACAGCTTATTCCCTTTCCACATTTCCAACAATTGATTGTGGAATGGGGACGGGGTAAGTTCAATAAATACTCTCATTTTAAAATAGGAGAAATGGAAGACATGTTGGAACAACAAGTCTCTAGTTACCCTGAAATCCTGCCAGGCAAACATTGTCATGTAGTCCTAATTTTGGGGTAGAAAATTTTCTTGACCAGGCATTGGTTCGACTTTCTGAAAGAGGTCCTGCTCTACAAATCTTTGCATTTGCTTCCTGGGCATTTTCTATTTTTTCTATTTATTCTCTGCTTACAGTAAGTGGATGACCAGAGTTACTCAATTCTAGTCAACTATAGATGCCAACAGCCTCACGTGCAAATCCTTAGATAAAGCATTCTTATTACATTTTGTGGGACCATGTGCTTCACCTTATTGGAGTCTAATCTACTGGGTGCCAATATCCTCATTTCAGAAGTCGGAACAAACACTGAGGTTGCCAAAGCTTTATTTTTCTTTATTGATATCTACAGGCAGTATTTTAAAGACCACATAGATTTTTGAGCTCCATTTCAAGGCTGAATCTTAACTTTTGAATTACTGTTGGCTGGAGAGACCAAAGGTTAAAAAAATAATAATAATAGAAAGTTTTATTTTTCAAGTCCAGCACTTCAAGGTTATCCACAATCGTTCTTCATTTCATTTTTAAACTGGCATGTTCTCTTTTATTCAAGCCCCTATAATCATTTTCATAACTCCTGCTCTCCAGTCTCAAAGTTCATGCCACATATCTTAGGTTTTTGTTATGGCAGCACTCCACTGCTCAATGCCAGTATATATCTTGATCTGGCAGCTATCGACCCAATAATGCTTAGTAACAATCCACTCCAACCTCAGTTACATACAATAACAATAATAATGTCTTCTCATATTCATGGGTCTCCAATTCTGTTGTGATTCAGCTAATCAAAGGTAGGCTTGGCAGTGTGCATCTCCATACTGTGGGTCTGAATGGGCTTAGCTACTCACTGAGGGTTGGGCTCAGGTAGGCCCCACATGTGCTTATTCAGAGGCCAATGCTAAAAAGTTCTTAGCTACGTGACAGAAGCTCTCCTCATGGCAATGTCAGAATGCAAGGAACCCAACCCATCTATTCAGACACATTCAAAGCTCCTCTTGCATCTCATAGGAAAACATTTCATACAGCAAAGAATGTGGATACATGGAGGCATGCATAATTGGGAACCATAATGTAATCTGCTGCAATAATGTCATTAAATTTATGGTAATTGTTTACTTTAATTGACAGAAGTCTATTTTAATTCACTCAGAAATGCTGGACTGCCTTGGAAATAATAAAACTTAGTTTACAAATGTAAATGAGGCCTCAAACACACAAACCTGTTATAATGTGATGCATCATGTATAAATTGCTTGCCAATTTACCAGTGGAAATATTATGTTCTCACTTATGTAAATGCTTTAACATTTGAACATTTATTTTAACTCCATTTGTTCCTAGTAAATATGCATAAATGAAAGGAAGAATCTCAAGGTCAATGCTGTCTGAAGGAGATACACGAAGCACAGATTTTAAAACACATTTATTCACAGTTATAAACCTTAGCTTGGAACCAGTTTCCCCCTTGGGCACTTTTGAGGAAGGTCAGTGAAGACATAGGTTGTCTTATTTTTGCTAACAGTCTCTTCCCTTTCACATTTTTGATAAGTATTTTCTTATCCTTGTTTAATTGTCCTTCATCTTCTACCATTTACCTACAAAGAATTCTTCTACTTTCTCTTGAAGGAAGAGTCATGACAAACTTTTATTATCTTTACCTTAGTCCTGTCTCTAACTTTTCAATAAAGAACTGGTGTCTGCAACAGAATACAGATGATGGGAAAGATATGTGACCTCAAGCTTCTACATTATTATTTGTTTATACCCTCTTGTTTTTCCAGGGACAAATAAATGACAGAGCTATTGTGGGAGTAGTTAGGGGAGTTTCCTATCTCTTTGTGTCTTCTAGTTTCCACAGAAATACAAAGTTCAGTCCTCTTCCCACCCACAAATTAGAGAAAAATACAGAGTCTTCACTGTCCGTATATTTATGTGTCCCCTGCCTCCAACATCTACAGCTTGGCATAGCACTCCCTCTGTTTAATGGCCACTGCTCTTGTTTTTTCTCTTCCACCACTAAAACAAGCTGACAGCTCTTAAAAATAACATTCTGTTAAATCTGGTCATCTGAAGGGTTTGACCAGCACAGATCTTGATTATAACTAGTTGGTTGATTATGAGGTCTCCAGGAACAAAATAGATGGGCCATCAACTAAGGCCTTGCTTGAGCTAAATAACAGAAACAACATCATTATCATAAACAATAACAGTACAACAACAACATCTGTAATGGGAACAAAAAGGTTGAACTGAGCCACCTATAGTTATGGTCCCTGACTAGTGCCTAGATTTGGGTCAGTTCAAGAGCAAGAGCCTCTTCATTGAGGGTAAGGTTGATACATTATAGGAAGACCTATTGTAACATGTGTAGTACATAGTGTCTGTTTTCCTCTTTATGTCCCCTAGGAGAACTCATAGACATTAAACAGAGTAATACTGCATTAGGGAAAGCAAAATGTCTTGTCATTTCTCAGATTGGGGAATACTGGTCTTGAGCTGTTACAAGTCCCTGTTGAATCAAAATGTCAAAGGGAGAAAGTGCTTTCTGGGGATCAGGTGATAAATGAAGTTTTGCCTCCAATTCACTTCTGATTTGCTGATTCTGGGCACAGGCAACTATCAGGCTTAGTTAGCCCAAGGAGACTGCTGGGAGAAGGAGAGGGCAGGGAGATTTTAGCTGACATGCGGTGCTGGAATAACAAAGCAGAAAAAAATGCAACAAATGCTTGACTAATTCTGTCCACAGGACCTTTTCTACATTCTGGGACTATGTGGGAGTCTGGTGAGTTAAGAGAACTTTCCTGAAAGATAGACTGAAATGTCCTAGCACCTATGGTGCTTAAGAAACAAAATTGTGCTGGGCGAAGCAGCTGGACTTAAACACTGGGCTGGAATCCCTTCAAGATATTTGCCAGATTTTGAAGGAGAATATGAAGTGTAGCTGGGAAATTCTGAAGGCAGAGCTTGAAGTTTCAGTTTAAAAAGCTTGGGAGTTATCCCTTTCTTTCATGCTCAAATATATCCATTTTACATTCCTAATGATAATGAAAATAGACTTTGGACGTTTTCAAATATTTCCAAATAATTCTGAAACTCTATTTTGCACAGAGCATGTGCTTCGCTAAAGTTTTCACCTTGTACCTAACTTGGAGGACACTAGAAGGCAAATGAGCCCCCCACAGACACAAAGCTCTTCTTTATGTGGAAGCTAGAGCTATTTTCTCCGTTAAGGCTCAACACATGCTGTTCACTTGGACTGAAGTGCTCTTTTCCCTACTTTGATATGCCTTAATTTCTGTCAAATAAAACATTATGGTGTGTCCTCATCCACCTTATTCACTTGATCTGGCACCGTGTGACTTCTGGCTCTTCCCCAAAGTCAAAATGACCATGAAAGATAAACACTTTGAATTGATCAGGACATTGAGGCAGCCACCACAGTACAACTAAAGACACTCATGAAAGAGGACTTCCAGAGCTGCTTCAGAAAGTGGCAAGAATGATAAGTGTGTTTGAAGTGTGGGGGAGTATTTGAGAAGGATTAATGGCAACGTGTCTTTTACTGTAATAATTTTTTTAAATTTAAACATTGTTGATCATATCTTGTATTAGTTTAATAAAGCTGTAAAAAACTGAGTGGCTTAAACAAGAGAAAATTTTTGTCTCAATTTTGAAGGCTAGAAGCCTGAGATAAAGGTGTTGGCAGGGTTGGATCCTTCTGAGGGCTGTGAAGGAGGATCAGTTTTTGCCACTCGCCTAACTTCAGGTGGCTTGCTGCCAATCTTGGGTTGTCTTTGGTGTGTAGAAGTGCAGCATGATCTCTGCCTTCATCCTCTCATGGGCATTTTCCCTGTGTGCATGCCTCTGTGTCCAAATTTTTCCTTCTTGTATGCTTACCAGTACTGACCCCAACTTCACTTAAGTAACTATAGACACAGTTGTCTATTTCAAAATAAGTTTACATTCTCAGTTACTGGTGTTTAGGACTTCCAATTTATGAATTTGGGGGGCATTGAATTCAATCCATAAATATAAAATGTAATAACATTATAGGAGTGTTAATTTTACTATAAACATTTCTAAATGCTTCCTCTATTTTCTATACTTATTTTATGGTTGATAGGTGGTTAAGGATACATGGGTTGGTTCCAGGGCACAAACCACACTGATTTAAAATATATATATATATATATATATATATATATATATATATATATATATATATATAAAAATACTATATTATATTATAAAATATTATATATGTATATATATAGTTAAAAAGAGTCTAACTTTCAGAAAGCTTGGATGAGTAAAATATGTATTAGTTTGATATATCCTGAATAGATCTTCTTTTATTATATATGTTTCCCACATAAGCTGTTGCCTTTCATTTCTGTCAGAAGCAGCATTGTACCCTGGTGTTCTGAGAGTTCTTTTTTCCTTAAAACCCTGCTTCCAGAATCCCACTTTTTCTGCTCAACTAGCCCTGGAGAAATCCTTGCTACATGTGTTTCCAAATTATTTCACTGTTCACAGGAAAACATTTCTGTATTTTTGCTTGCCTGATTCTAATATATCTTCATTTCTTTATATAAGGAGTTGTTAATAGAGATTTTTCTGGATCTATGTCCTTTTTCAGAAGTACTACTTTTGAAAACTTGGAAATATGAGTCACCCTGAAATTCTTTTCTGTCTGATATAATCTCCACTCCAGCAAAAATTCCTTTAAATTTATGACACCAGCATGGTACTTCATTTTCCTGTTTACTTGTTTTCCTATTAATTTTTTTTCTGAGATTTTCTTTCTTGAGAATCATAAAATAAGAAAAATAATTATACTTTTATGGCTCTTACAAAAGCTGGTAATATTTTTCCAAATTAATCTCTCAGGAACAATTTCTTCTTTAAAAACAGCTTTGCATGTACAAGTAATCTATTTTGTATTTCAGAACAATGTATATTTTATGTAACTATGGCCTTTCTAACATGGTGATTCAAAATTGTTACTTTAAACTTGGAAGTTTCATTGCAAAAATTATAACATTTTCATTATTGGGAGTAAAATGGTTTATATGACATGCGATAGCCTAGTATCAAAAATGTAAAGGAGCCTATTGTATCCACAATGATATGTGAAAATGACTAAAAGAATAGCTTGAATTATATCATGAAGTTATATGAGTAGTTACATTGAGTTTTTCATTATAGAGGTAGTACAAGGACTATTTTATGGTAAACAGTCAAATACTTTAAAATAGTTACTGTATCATTAGTGGAGCCACTGAGATCATAGAAGAATACATCCTATTATTTTTATGAAAAAAAAATAGCAATGTTAGATAAATTATTAAAGGAATACAAGTGAATAATGTTTTTATAATATGTCCAACTGTGCATCACACTCCCTTTGGCATTTTTTTTTGTAGTTTTGAAAATTACTGTTGAATTATGTGATGTGTAATAAAAAAGAATATAACTGTATACTGTTCATAAGTATTTTAAGAAATAAACATATTTTTAAAGCAAGCAACATGAAACATATTGTACACTCTGCTGAGGGCATGAAATCTGGGACCAGTTTGCCTGAGTTTAAACCCTGGCTTCCAATGACTTGTTTATGTCTTGGGAGAATTACTTAATGTCTCTTTGCCTCAGTTTCCTTAGTACAAGAATAAAAGAATTATTATGAGAATTAATAAGTTAATATTTTTATTGCATGCATGTTGACTATTTAAAAGTATATTATGAAGATTTTTATCTTACAAAACCAATTCCCCACTATAACTTTTGAAAACTCAATTTTATTATTCTCATTTTATATAACTTATATTAAGCCATATTGTTTTAACTGCTTATTCTGAAGAGTATAATCCAAACATAAATTATATCTTAATTCATCTATAATCTCCTGTGCCAAGCAAAGTACCTGATAGATAATATACAATTCTTTTTTGAATTAATTTTCAAGACTTTGGGAAGATAATTTAGCATAGAAGGATGGAAACGTGGGCTGAGAATAAACAGACAAATGATGGGACATTCACTGCTTTGGCTTGTCAGTATTCTTTTTCATCCTTCTTAAGCAGTAATGGCCGCAGCATCTTCTTCATTACATGATTACATTACATGATTCAACTTTACGTAATTACATTACATGATTCAACTAACAATATTTGGCTATCTTTTAACCTGGATATTTTAAATTATAGTGTACTAATAGAACATTTGAGATATAGCTAGGTCAACAGATCATGATTTCCATTGAAAAGATCATTTATTATAGTTTCCAAGATGAAAGGGCATGCCATGCTATGGGGTCTGGGGGCACATAGGGAAGCACCAGGATTTGTCATAAGGCATATGGAAAGGGAAAAACCATGGGCAAGAACCTTAATTGTAGTTTCTGCAGAAAGAATGGGCAAAGAAGGGTAGTCAGGCTTAGAATTGCCTGGTTTTGGGTTCTGAGTCATAGGGGCCATCCCTAATTGTTTGGTACCTGGTCCTGGGGTGATTAGGGCAGGTTTGTAGTGACTGAGAGTGTGAAAGCCCAAGAAGGAAAGTGGTTGAGAATGTGGACTCCAGATTGGTTGGTTTGAGTTTGAAAAGTCCTCCTGGAAAAAAATTCCTTTTAAGAAAGGCGGTGGCAGAAGGGAGTCAGGAGGCCAAGCACAGTGATGCAGGCATGTGATCAGGTTGTCCCAAACTAGGTCTGCCTAGCACATACATGTAGGGCAGATGTTAAAGCATCAAGTTTACAAAAACTAAAAACATGATTAATGTATCAAGTCACAGGAAAATCTTAATTCCTCTTCTATCAAAGTCACGTTCACTTCTGGATATTTTGTAATGTTAAGCTAAGTTGCAAAAATAGTTGCAAAAAAACCTGTCACTAGTCCCTATGTGAAATATTAGGACAAATGTGGAAGGTATAAAGGAATAATGTGCTAATACAACTGGTTATTAGGGAGTAGTTTAAATCCTTTACCTATTTTACATCCCTTTTTCCTCAACCTGCGTTTCTGCTTGTCAGAGGTCCTTTGTTGATTGGGTTTCTCAAACACAACAACCCGCCAAGGCCTGAGTTTCAATAGTTTGGCCATTATTGAGTTGGAAATTTGTAATTAACTTTTATATCTGGGCACAGATGTAATAATAGGCATCTCAGGGGATTTTGTGAATTCTAAAGTAGTTCCACCTGCCCCTGTGGTTATATATTTATTTTTTACTATGCCATAATGATAAATAACGTAATGAATACCTAAAATATATGGCATTATATATTGTGCTATGTGCTAAACATAAGAAGTTGCCAAGACAAATCTAGTTTCTGGTAATGGGGTTGGCTATAAATACATTAAAAACTTTCTGATTAATAGAGTAGCTAGAATGATTATATGACAACCAAACCAACAAGAAATGAACAAAAACAGTAGGGATAGAACTGTAACTTTAAACATTGTAACACTCAGTATACACTAACGGTATGCTAAAGAATGAATGAATGAAGTCCTTTGGCTGTCTCCTACAGTCATGGCATTCCAGCTTCACTAGTATTTGATCATACTGACTCTAGTATGAAAATAAATCAGACAAAAAAACAGCCTGAAGACACTCACACAAGGACACCCACACACTATTCTTTATGAAGATTTTTAAAAAATATATATTTTATTTTCTTGAGAGCAGTATCACTGGCCCTCATATGTGGGACCTGAACCGGGGCCACTGGCTTCCCAAGCCAGTGCTTAACCACTATGCCACTCGGCTGGCCCTCTTTATGAAGATTTTTAATACTGACAGATTTCCTTAACCAGATTCACATATTCTGGGGTATGGCTTTTGACAACTATTTTATTAAGCCACAGAGGTACATAGCTACTCCTGGAAATAGAAGACAGGCTCTATGTCACAGTCTCTAGGTTGTAATGCCCAGTGTTTGTGTCTTTAGAAGTTTGGAGGGGAAGAAAAGCAGCAGAGTTTCCAATTCTTCATTTTCCTCATCAGTAGGAAGCAATTTTTTTTCAAGTCACTCACAGTAGCAAATAATTTGATATAATAAAGTTCTCTTCTAGCATATGTATATGTACATATTTTGTGAGCTATAAGCATAAATTTTGTAAACTATTTTTTTCTCAACTTTTTTTTTTCATTGTTACCATCTAGAGATCTTCCTCAGTAATTAATACGATAAATACTGACAGACATATTTAAAAATGGCAATAGTGAAGGAGTTTGTCCTTGGAGAATACTGGACTTTGGCTAAAAACCACCAACACCACAATAATTATTATATAGTAGTAATTACATTTTTAAAAAGTAATGATTATACAATACTGATAATAGCTACCATGCATTGACATGGCATGTGAGGGACCACATGCCATGTCAATTATTATTAAATTATTTAATCTTTGCAGCAAGCTGATATTTTAGGTTCCTTTTCAATAGAGAACTGTGAAAAGGTGCTGAGATTCAAAGGCCCAGAGAAAAATATTAGTTGTTTTAAAATTATGTTTTGGACCCTAATGGATCTTCAGTGCCTATGAATTAATGAATTTTTTTTTACTCTTTCATGTTAATATTTTGTGAATCCTAATCTCAAGTGCCCCAGAAACCAAGATGGCTCATTTCTTCTCCCACCTCTGGTGTCTGATGTCCAAGGTTATCTGTCGGTGCTACCATTGTGATATTAACACTAGTTTTACAAAGGTAACTATCTTATCCTGACTTTAAAGTGAGTTTTCCCCATTGAAAGCCTTTAAGACTGGGACAAAAGTTTCTCCCTTGGGGCTTGTAATGTCCTGAGAGGTGGTAGAAATGCAACAACTATAGTAACCAAATGGGCGCTAAGCAAGACTCTCGTTCTTACTGGGCATCTCTTCTGCTGGGCAGTCAAAGGTGTGACTTTGGTAGAAAAGGAGTGAAATTTTCACTTTGAGGCAGGTGAGTAGGGTTAAGGGATAAGAGTTCCTAGTTCGGTGTTCACTGAAGAAGAAGACCTTTGCCCAGGTTAACTACTGAGAACAAAAAAATATTTAGTGATTTAAAGTGGTGCTTCTCTTGATCTATGAAGCCAGTACTTCCTAAGAACTCTAATCCCTACTCTTCTGTTTCACAACTTTTCTAGCCTCTGGTCTCAAGACTCTAGAGCCGAGTCCATAAGCCATCATGGATAACTTCCCTCTCATTTTACCATTTCTTCTGTATTCATTCATAAACAAAGGCTTCCTTTTTTTTTTTGTTTTTTCTCTGTTGCTTTTTTTCTCCATAGACTTTTGGATAGTAAAGTAAAATTGATAAAAATTGACAGTCAACCAAATAACTTACAAACATTTTTACTTTATAGTTCTCAAACTTAAGGAATAGTCAGCTTTCAAACAAATCCTGAAAGGAAGAATGGTACATGGAAGTGCTAATATGAAATTTTTTTTTTTAAATATTTTATTGGGGAATTGGAGGAGGGGAACAGCGTTGGGGAATCGGGGGAGGGGAACAGACAAGTTGCTGTCTTTTTGTTCTTCAGTCTAGTTGCAGAGGACGTTGCTTCATTGGCCCATGTTAGTATCGTCATTGCATTCTTCCTGGATGAGGCAGATCAGTCACCAGCCTCTGGATTGTCGCTCATCGCAGCTATTGGCAGCTCACGCTGGCTGCCAGCTGCTCACACTGGCTGTCAGCCACTCACTGTAGCCTATGGAAGCCCACTGCAGCAGGGGCTGCAGCCTACACCGTCGCAAGGACTCGCAGCCCAGCTCCAGGTGGAGCTGTCCTTAGCTGTAGAGGGCAGTGTCACTGGCCCTCATATGTGGGATCTGAACTGGGGCCGCCGGCGTCCCAAGCCAGTTCTTAACCAATGTGCCACTTGGCCATACCTGAATTTTTTAATTATTCCATGCCTGCAGGAAAAATAAGGAAAAGCTCAAATGCTAATTTTCACATTAAAACATATCATATAATGTTCCGCTATAATTGTCCAGGGTGTCCTGATTCAGCCATTGTAAGTCCAATTTCTCCACATTTGGCTTCCACATTTTTCTCAGGGAAGAAAAGGAATGAAAGCAAGAAAGGAAAAGTGAGAAAAAGGAAAGACATAGCAGGAACCTATGACTGAGCAAAAAATAATACATTACATTATGCAAGGGGACATGTTGAAGTAATCTTAGTGACTCTTGAGGTCTTCTTATTTTCACAAACAACACTATCCCATAGTCTATGCTTAACAGGGACATATATGCAAAAATAGGTATTTATCATAGAATCAGATTCTAGTACTCCTTAGATTATGGTTAGCTCTATTTTTCAATTAAAAAAAAGTCTCATAGAGATAATCTTAGTGCCTTGAACATGGTTGTGTGAAAATGAAGTGTGTGGCATGAAATTAGAGAGAAATAATTTACAAAATTTTTTGTGCATTGTATTAAAATATATCAATGGCAGCATCATTATGAATGTTACTTGTGGTAGGCTGAAAACTGCCCCCAGAAAAGATATCCATGTCCTGATTTTTGGAACCTGTGAATGTTACCTTTGTGGTAAAATAAACAAATTTATAAATATGTTGAAGTTAAGGATCTTGAGAGGTTATCCCAGTGAACCCTAAGTGCAACCACATGCATCCCTATAAAAAGAAGAGAGAGTGAGATATAACATACAAAGAGAAAAAAAGTGATGTTAAGATGGGGCAGAGAGTTTAAACATACTGAAGGGGTCTGCCCAATTCCCAACACTATTCCCCTTCCCCACCTCCCCAGTAAAAATCTTAAAAAAAAAAAAGAAAAACAAACATACTGAAGATTGTAGTGATATAGCCACAACTCAAGGAATGCCAACCCTTACCATAAGCTGGAATAAGCAGGAACTAATTCTCTAAAGCCTCTAATGGGAGTGTGACCCTGCTGATACCTTGATTTCTGCCCAATAATATGGACTTTGAATGTATGGCCTCCAGAACTGTGAGAAAATACATTTCTGTTGTTTTAAGCCACCAGCATTGTAGTGTGTTAGGGGGGAATTATTGACACATGCTACAACATGAATTACCCATAAAACATGCTAATTTAAAGACACCCACAGAATATGGTATGTAGACTGACAGTAGATTAGTGATTGCTGAAGGAAGACAGTGATAAAGGATGTTCTAAAATAGATAGAGGCGATGGTTAAATGACTGTGGGTGTATTAAAAAAAAGCACTGAGTTGTACACTTCAAAAGGGTGAATATGTGATATAGGAATTAGACCTCAATAAAGCTGTTATAAAAATTGGGGAAAGCAGTTTAATGCATGATCAGACAATAGACCAATAAGTTAAAATCAGGATTCCTTTGGAAAATATATGGCATATAGCATCTAAAGTTCTATATGTTTTCTTATTAGTTTATGATGCCCTCTACATTTTAAATAATTTTTTAAATATACAGCATATCTCACAGGATAATATATCAAAAGTTCTATGCTCCCATTACCATGCCATGAAAAAGGCTATTTCTGCAGGGGTCCAGCCTCTGCGACTCCAGGGGTTCCCTGAGGTGTGGACGGCATTGGCGAGGAAAGAAAGATGGAGACACCAGAGAGAGTTTTGCAGGAGTGTCACACTTTATCGTTACAGCAAGTCTCCTTTTACAGGGACTCTTGACCATTACCTAAATTACAAGCTAAGTTCCACATAGTTTTGATGTATTTTTCTTCTTTAGGATTTTTACAGTCTTTACTTCCTTGTAATAATTCTCCCCAGGGCACACTGTGACCTTTTCTATGTTTAAGGATAATCTCATCTACGATAATCTCTTTGTGACCCAGACTCAGTTTCTACATATCACCTAAAGAATGGTTACCATGACTACCTTGACTATCTAGTCCCAAATTCCAGCAGTAAGATTCACAGGGTATATACTTGAGCTAAAGCTTCAGTGTCTGTTGCTACAACAATGTACAAGGCAAAGAATCCAATTAAGGCTATCGATTAACATAGTTCATGGTCAGCAAGTTGTCTCTTATCGGAACTCTCATTGCCTGGAAACCTTAGACTTCAAGGAGACCTCTCACAGCAATGACCCTAGGCAAGTGAGCTCAACAGACTGATGAGATAATCAGATTCTCACAACAGGCCTTTGGCCTATGTGACCAGGGTCTGGGCCTCTATTTCCAAGAGGCTTGAGTCCCCTTTATCTTAGTCCTGGGGTCCCCACAGAACTATCGCCTGGCTTAGGTTGTCTCCCCTCTTTTCTAGAAGATCTTACCCGTCATTGGCTGTGTACTTATCTCTCATTGGGGTATCACAGGAACTTGCTATAAATGCAGTGAGGGTATTGTCTCCTATAGGAACCGATGTAGAGGAAAGGCACATGGGTTCATAGAGGCAGGAGATATCACATAACCAACCATAAGGCAGCACCCCAAACCTCCAGTGCTGAGTGACATTGTGACATTGTGGCAATGTGACATTGTCAGACACTGGGGGCTGTTGGCCCCCAACATATTTCCAATTTGTGTTATTTGGGCTTTTTTTTTAAAAAAAGATTTTTATTTAAAAAAACCCCATATATATCTAATATATAACATAACATATAAATTTCAGTTGCACACCATATTTGTTCAACATATATATACCTAAAGAAGTGATCACTATACTCATAAGTCTAGCAACCATCTAACACCTTACCATGCTCTCACAATATTATTGATTATATTCCCTATGCTGTACATGACATCCCCATGACTTATTTGTTTTATACCTGGAAATTTGGACCTCTTATTACCCTGTCCAATTGGTTTTAATACATAAAATAAATAAAATATTGCATATAAATATAATTTCCTTTTCAACTCATAGCCTAGGTTTAGGTTCCTATTTTATTGATAACCAGCATTTTTAAAATTAGTTTTAAATGATGTGCTTAAGATACGGTCTCTAATGTATATTTTTCTGATGTTCTATTGAACCATAGAAAGTGCAGATCAGCCACCATTATTAATATTTATATTTCCAAACTGCCAGTTAAGGTGCATACATTACAAAGTACAAAAAAAAAGAAAAAAAAATGCTGTTTAAAAATGTGAAAATGGGGCCGGCCGAGTGTTGCATTGGTTAAGAGCTGGTTTGGGATGCCAGCGGTCCCGATTCGGATCCCACATATGAGGGCCAGTGACACTGCCCTCTACAGCTAAGATGGTGAACAACAGCTCCACCTGGAGCTGGGCTGCTGTGAGTCCCGGTGATGGTGTAGGTTGCAGCCCCTGCTGCAGTGGGCTGCCATAGGCTACAGTGAGTGGCCGGTAGCCAGCGTGAGCAGCTGGCAGCCAGTGTAAGCTGCCAAGAGCCGCTGTGAGAGGCCTCCCAGGCGACTGATCTGCCTCACCTGAGAAGAGTGCAAATATGGTACAACATGGGCCAGTGAAGCAACATCCTCCGCAACTAGACTGAAGAACAAAAAGACAACAATTTGTCTGTTCCCCTTCCCCAATTTCCCAATAAAATCTTTTAAATAAATAAATAAATGTGAAAATGAATAAAAAACATTGATATCAATCTATATTAGGAAAAACAATGACAGTTTAAAAAATAATTTTTGTCACTGCAAATAGTTTAGAAAACTGTTGAAATTTTTTTTTAATTGTGAAACATTTATTTTATGTATCAGACAAGAACAGAGCTACATAATTCAAATCTACTGCATAATAAAAACCATCCCTTCACCACAGTGTAAGATTTAAATGCATCTGCAAAGGGTACATGTTATATAAAATGTAGTAAGATTGCTGCCATCCTGCGAGTACTTCTAGTCCATACCCAGGTCCTACTGCAATACTGGTGGTCCCAGTAGTTTTATCAAAATAAATCATTTTTTAAAAAATAAAGCATTTAAAAAAATAAATCAAAATGCCTCAGTAACCATATATCCAACTAAAATGTTATCTATTTAAGTCTTATATTTACATCCCACAAATAAACCTTTATTTCACTCAAACTGAGCAATAAACCTTCCATACTAAAGTATATTCTTTGCCCAATTATTTCAAAGAAAAACACCAAAACGATTAGTAAAGAAAAATGTAGGGTTAATTCATTTTTAAGGTTTAAAAGTGTTTAAAGTTTGTAATTCCTAGTAGGAAAACATTATCTGAACAAATACCCTATGGCAAACCATGTAAAATATTACAGCTGCATTTGGGGCAGAAGGGTAGGGATTCTCTTCAAAGCACCCCAGCTTTCTTCATGAGAAGGTCAGAATACACTGGTTTGTACTATTGGAACATCCACTGGGTGATCTATATTGCTTTTCCTTCAGCAAGGGCTTTATTTGTCAGAAGGGCATTACACTTGACCTCCAAATTTGGCTGACAATTTGCTGATGAAATTCATAACCTTTGGGTTGCTCTGATATTTTGACATATTTACCGGGTTCTGGGCCACATCCTGGAAGGCTACCATAACTTCTGGATCCTGTATGGTCGCAAGAACCTATGGATCACTAAGAATTTCATTGAGCCCAGGTATTCCTGACATTCCAGGCATGCCCCCTCCCATCCCAGGCATTCCTCCAGGAAAATTACCAGGCATTCCCCCAGGAAAGCCATCTGGAAAAGAGCCAAATTGAGCTCCTGATTATCATCTGGCTTCTTCCTCCCTCTGGGCTCTCTCATGTTCTTCCTGAACCTTCTTAACCCTTTTCATTCTTTCTTTGATCTCTCGCTCTTCACGTTTCTGCTCATACTTTCTCCGATGTTCTGCAATTTTCTGGGCTCTTGGTTTAACTTCTTTCAGCATTGCACTAGCATCTTCATCATAATCCAATTTACATGCAAGAGCAACATCATGGGCTGCTTCTTCCCAGTGGCCCAGAAGTCTATGTGCTTTCCCTCGCTACTTGTAGGGCTGAGATGAATCAGGATTTATTTCAATAGCTCTGTCACAGTCTCGGATAGCAGCATTTGGCTTCTGTAATTTGATGAAGACACTGGCTCTCTTGGCATACAGAATGGCCAAAGGAGGATTCAGCTTGATGGCATCTGTGAACAAGTCAATGGCTTTCTGTAATTCACCATCATTTAGGGCATCAATGGCAGCCACTTTTTTAACATTTGCCTGATCCATCATCTCCCCAGTTATCTCTACATTTTCATCTCCCATTTCTTGAGGGGCATCAGTATCTGGTTCAATCACGCCTTCATTGTCAATTTCTAGATCACTTCCTCACTTGATGGTTCATCTGTCTTTATGTTTTCCTCTGCCTTCTTACTATCTGCTTTTTCTTCCCTGATATTTTCTTCTGATTTAGCTTTACGAGTAGCAGGTGGTATTTTACTGCCCATGCTCTCCACTCACTCCCTCAGGAAGCGCATTTCTTCGGTGTGCAGAACGCTCGGATCCTGCTTACACATTTTCACGAAGGCCCGCACCTCGCTCACTTTGCGGGGCTCCATGGTCGCGAAGCGGCGGGAGGCGGCGGGCACGGCTGAGGCTGCGGTTCGATTCCAGGCCTGGGTACTAGCTTGGCGTGACCGTATGGAAGGGGGAAATTCTTTAGTAAGGTGACTAAAGAGAAACTTAACAATATCATTGGAAAGATGACAAATATTTAATTTTTCTTTTATTCTCTCTCTGCTCTCTTAAAGTGTTATTTTGGAGTGAAAAAAGAAGAAAGCCTGTAGGGAAAAAAAAAAATAGAAGAATGAGATAACAGAATAATATATATCAAAATAAATAATAAATAACAGTGTTTTACTTTGTTTTAATAGAGCAATAGTTTTGAAACAGAGGAGCAGAAACTGCAACTTAAGTTCCTAAAACTCAAAATAATTCTATTTCTTTTTTTTTGGTACCCCACAGGCGCCCAGGGAGTTCTGGTCTCCCGATGACGGACCAGGTGGGGAACATCCCTTCCCCCCTTTCTGCCGCTCAAAAATAATTTTAACTGTAAACTCACATCTTTTCAGTTTTCAGGCTTATGAGAAAATAATGTCAGTCATTTGTAAATGTCCTCTATTCCCTTCAAAGGTTAGAGTCAATCCAAGCATTAGAATTTTAGTAGTTTAAAATAAGCCACATCACATAGGCCATATGAATCTGCATGTAAAAATTTTATTTTATAACACGCATATTAGTATCTCATTTCCATTTGCATGAAATATTCTGTCTGTAAACAGCATATCCATGGGTCCTATTTTCTTATCCACTCAGCCACTCTATGTCTTTTGATTGGAGCATTTAGCTCATTCACATTTAAAATGATTATTGATGGGTGCATACATATTGCCATTTTGTTATTTGTATTCCTGGTCTTCCTAGGTTAGCTTGTTTACCACTTCCTTTTGTTTAAAAAAGCCCTTTTAACATTTCTTGCAATGCTGGCTTGGTGGTAATGAATTCCTTAAGCTTATTCTTTTCTGAGAAGCTCTTTATTTCTCCTTCAATTTTAAGTGATAGACATGATGGGTAGAGCAATCTTGGTTGTAGGCCTTTATTTTGTGTCACTTTGAATATCTCCTGCCACTCCCTTCTGACCTGCAGAGTTTCTGTAGACAAATCAGCTGTTAGTCTAATAGGAGTTCCTTTGTATGTAACCTGCTGTCTTTCTCTTGCTGCTCTTAGGATTCTGTCTTTGTCTTTAACCTTTGCCATTTTAACTATGATGTGTCTTGGTGTGGACCTGTTTGGGTTCAGCTTGTTTGGAACCCTCTGCACCTCCTGGGCATGTATGTCGATTTCCTTCACCAGGGTAGGGAAGTTTTCAGTCATTATTTTTTCAAATACATTCTCAACTCCTTGCTTCTTCTCTTCTCCTTCTGGTATTCATATGAGTCGGTGGTGGTTGCGCTTCATCTTGTCCCATAGGGCTCTTAAACTATTTTCATTGCTTTTTTTTCTTTTGTCTTTTTGTTGTTCCAACTAGGTGAGTTCTGCTATTTTGTCTTCCAAATCGCTGATCCGATTCTCTGCTTCATCCACTCTGCTGGTGATGCCTTCAAGTGTGTTCTTCATTTCAGTTATTGTATTCTTTAGTTCTAACTGGTTGTTTTTTATGATTTCTCTATCTTTCCTTATGTCCTCACTAAGTTTTTTAAACATTCTTATCATCAGTGTTCTAAACTCTGTTTCTGAAAGGTTGGATCCCTCTGTTTCATTTAGTTCCATTTCTAGAGGTTTCTCTTGATCTTTTACTTGTAATATGTTTCTTTGTTTCCTCATTCTGGTTGTCGTTCTGGGATAGCTTTGGTGTATTAAATAGATCACCAGGAGAGCCATGGCTGGATCACACAGGCACACAATGCATGGCCCAACACTCCCAGGAAAACTCCCAGTCTCAGCCTGTCCCAATCAGCTGATTGCAGAGCAGGCCAAGCAGCACAACAACTAATCACCAGCTTGGCAACTCTGCATGTGCAGTGCAGAGAGGGGGACCCGAGGCAGCTTGGGCACTCCCATGTCTCAGTGAGTGGCCTATTGGTGCCGGACTGCACCCACCAGCCGTTTCCCTGGCAACGCAGCACAAGCCCAGCAGAGGGTGGGGATCTGAGGTGGCTCACGCACTTCTGGGTCTCAGCGAGCAGCCTGTTGGAGCCGGAGGGTACCCGCCCAGCGTTTCCCTGGCAACGCAGTATAAGCCGGCAGAGGGTGGGGATCCAAAGCCGCGTGCGCGTGCGCATGCACACACTCACACTTCTGGGCCAATTCCACCAGACCAATGCAGTCCTGGACCTGACTCTCTGTGGGAGGGCCCAACCCTGAAAAAATGGCGCCCTCCTGCACACCACCCGTGTGTAATCTCCACACTAGGGGAACAATGGTCCCCAAACCTCCAGCTTCTGCACCAAAGGTGCTCAGTTCAGTCCATCCCTACAGGCTCCTGGGCCCTGCTCACACTGCTACTCCCTCTACCAGGAACCAGGTGAGTGCTCACCAGCGAGCAAGCCTGGGCGCCAGCCCCACTGCTTCTCTAGCCACCCTCAGCCTCAGCGTCACCAAGATGAGCAAAGAGAGTCCTCACTAATTTCTACTGCCATCTATCGTGGAACTCCTCTTCCTGACAAAGGAACTCTGGGCTGGTGAGCTTGGTTTGGGGCCGGAGGGTCTCTCCCCCAACCAGAGAAGCCTCCCCACAGCTGAGGTGTCCCTCACGGGGTTTGCCCCCTCTCGTCTCCACCCCTCCTACCAAACTTGACATGGCCTCCTCTTTAAGTTCTTCATTTAGAGGTTCTGTTCACCTAGTCTTCTGGGAACTTCTGGGGTTGAATGTTGTATAAATTATTTGTAATTTGGTGTGATCCTCAGAGGCAGTTAGCACAGCGTCTGTTTATTCTGCCATTTTACCAGAAGTCCCCATTTTACCGGAAGTCCTAATATCTATTTTGAAAACCTACCCCACCGCATAACTTCAGAGTGTCAGGTTTCCACTACCAGTTTGGTATTAAAATTCAGAGAGACATTTTAAAGAGCTGAGACACAGGCAAAGTCCAGTTACCCACAGAGGATATCATTTATTTATTCATTTACATCTTTATTTTTGTTTTTTAAACTTTATTAAATTTATTGGGGTGACATTGGTTAGTGAAATTATATAAGTTTCAAGTATACAATTTGGTAAAATATATGGTGATGAAAGAATTGACTCTGGGTGGTGAACACACAATGTAGTATATAGATGATGTATTATGGTGGATATCATTAAGAAGATCATAATAGTCAACATGAATGCTCAGATCCAGCACTTGTTAGAGGCTCCTGTTTTAAGTGTCCTCATGGGAAAACTCACAAGACTACCTGGGGTTCTGTCTGGTGTATAACATGTGGCAGTTCTCTACAAACTCTTTTGACTCACTGGCCTTGTGAAACCACCTCACTGAAGTGACTTGAAGCATTCACTTAGCACTTCCAGGGAGCACAGTTCAGTTTCTCTCACTCTCTTTTACTCTTCTTTTTACCCTACATTCCTGCTTGCTCCATAGCTCCTTGTTTTAGCCAAACCCAGACTGGGGAACCTATGCTTGCTATGCCTGCCCATGGGACCGATAGATAGATTATATAGATAAGATGATGATGATAGATAGATAGATAGATAGATAGATAGATAGATAAGAAAGAGCTAGACAGATGATAGATAGAAGATGGAGATACATATATAGATATTCTTTGCTACTCAAATGCCTCTTGCTAGACACAAGTTTTGGCTTCTAGATTTTAAAAAGCAATAAAGAATCACAAGTTATTTTTGCTTTCTGTCTTGTCAATTAATTTCTTGAATTGGGAAAAGAAAAATGTTAATATAATATGTCATAATGTAATATGGCATGATATAGATAGAAATAAATAATAAATGAATGCCTTAAAATATTGTCTGTATTAAGCTATGTGACTAAAGACATTTTAGACATATAACAGGCTGTTCTCAATTTTTGTAAATAATGAACTACCAAGAAAATTAAGAAAGTGGATTATAAGCTAGAGACTTACATATTTAATGGAAAGTTTCTGTTTATAAAGAACTAAAATTATTCTACTATCTATAATTAGGCTTTAATGTTCAGGGTTTTTAAATCTGTGTTATATGCAATACATGTGTAATGTCTTACAAAATATTAAAGTATTAAACATAATAAAAATACTTTCAAAACCTCTTAAACTTTTATTCTTTCAGTTAACTTGACATTTAATAGATTAAAAACCTAATTCAACATTAGGGAAAAGTTTATTTTGGTGAGTTTGTATAGGATTTTCCTTCTCTGAAGGAAAATATTGGGTTGTCGGAAAAGTCATGATGCATTTTTGTGACGAAAAACTAGAAAATATACGTCATGACTTTTCCGACAATCCAATATTTTTGCATGGAATTTGTTTTGATGAATTCTATGAGTTCTTAACATATCTCCATAAATAAAATGTCGAGAAAAATATAAAGGCCAGATTTCTTTTCTGTGAATAGCTGAATTTCAACTCAGAGATATAGAGAGCTGGAAAGAGGCTTACTCTTATCATACAACACTGGTAAACCTGTACAAAGTGCACATTAGTTCTCTCAGACCCATTTTGAGATTGCAGAGGCATTAAGTAACCTGACACCTTGGGAAAGAAAGCCACACGCACAAGAAATAGGACTCTCTCATTTGCATACCTGGAGTAGACAAGAAATACAGGTTACATTTTTTTTAACAAATTGTGAAAGATCAAGTATGGGCTAGACCAGGGGTCGGCAAACTTTTGAGTCAGAAGAGCCAATCCTGTCCTTCACAACAATTTAAAAACTATTTGAGAGCTATAAAACAAATGAAATCACCATTATGTGAATAACATCCTTTAAAAATTTTATAAATGAAAGTGCGATACTTTTCTTTTCATTTTCAATTTTATTTTAGAGCCTCATGTACATACCCAAAGTGCCGCATGTGGCTTGCGAGTTGCAGTTTGCTGACCCCTGGGCTGGAGTGCTATAGCAAGCCCATTGGGATTGCAGACATGAGAGGTTCACAACTTTTGCAGGCTTTCCCTCCAAACTGACCAAGAGATAATAGAAAAAAAAAATCAGGGAGAATTCAAGAACGCTCCTCTGATATAGGGTAGGCAAGTGGAAGAGCATTAACTCTTGAAAGTTCGCCTGGATCACATCTCCTCCATCTCCCATTCAGAATAAAAGATTTAACCTGCAAAGAAAGAGAATAAAAACTGCTGCCTTAAGGCACTGGTAAACTCATTGCAGCTGATGGGAGGGAAGAAATTATACCAATTTTTAACAATATTTTCCAGAGCTAAAAAGGGAGTAAATAATTCCCAGCTCACTTTGTAAAGCCAACATTTCCTTAATACCAAAACCAGACAGAACCATTCAAATAAAAGGAAGCATGCAAAAATCCTCACCCAAAAGTAACATATTAAATTTAGCTATATACACATGGGATAGTACATCACCACCAAGTAGGATTTATCCCAAGAATGCAAAACCAGTTCAATATTCAACAATCAATGTAATTATCCGTATTAATAGACTAAAGAAGAAATGTCATGTGATCAGCTCAATTAATGTAAAATAAGCATTTGAAAAAAAATCAGCATTCATTCATGACAAATATTCTTAGCAAACAATGCATGCAAGAGATGACCTTAACCTAATAAAAAGCATATTTTCCCCCTAAATTAAGAAAGAGAGCAAGAGTGTTCTCTCATGACCACTATTCCTCATCATGCTGGAAGTTCAAACCACTGCATTAAGGCAAAACAATAAAATAAATAAAATGTAGAATGTAAAGGCAAAAATTAAAATGAATCTATTCACAGATCTTGTTTTTTAAATATAGAGAACCCAAACAATTGACAAAAGTTAATGCATTTAAATATGTTTACCTTGGATACAAATTCAAATCAATAGTATAGTCAGAGTCCTATGAGGACATCAATAGCATGTTTTGATGTCTAGACTGTCCAGTATCCCTTATGACTCTCCTTTTTTTTTAAATTTTTTTAGGATTTTATTAAATTTTTCTTGAGTGTGTATTTTTTCATAGGAATTGTATTATTAACATTTGTTGTAAGATAAAAAAACAAAAAACTATCTTGTTGACAATTATATTGAGGTTGCATTATGTATAAAAAAAGACGTTCCTCAATGAAGCAAGAGATTTTTGCATTGGGGTTGTGTTGATGATTTTGATAAATTCTTACCATATTTCTCCTTAAGTACATTTTATTTAAGTTGTGTTTGGGTATATATTTCAGAGAAGAAAATCAACCAGGCATCTCTACTTCTTTATGATGTTGAATAAATAGATTTGTGAACAGAGGATAACTTTCCATTTGTTTAAATAATACTCATGAGCCTTTCAATAGTGTGTTTGTTTGTTTTTTCATACAGATGTAGAACATTAAAAAAAAAAAAAAATTCCCTGGCATTGTATTTTTTATTGCTCTCCTGTAGGGAGTTTTCTCTTCCATTATATCTTGTAACTTTCTGTGTATATGAAGGCAGTAGTCTCAGGTAGAAGAAGCTGCATGGTGATTCAGGCCTCACAATGCCTTTACCTATGTGGTTCCGGAACTCTGCAGCAAGCCTTGCCCAGGATATGACCTCAGGAGAGTTGATTCTCTACAGCTGAGGTACAATCTGAAGGTCTCAGTTGACTCACCACAGCTGGGCTACAAGTCTGTCAGTGAAAAGGGATCTGAGAGGTGTATGTCTACTAAAGCGGGGAATCTTTACTTGAAGCTCTTCCAAAAAGCTACAAGTGAGAACAGGGGAGAGCTAATATAGAGCCCAGAGGAGCTTTTAACGAACAAGCAGAGTAAGGAGAGTCTGAAAAGCGGAGTGAGAAGAACATGAGAAGTTGAGGTAAGTTTTGGAGTTTTGTCAAATATCTGGTGATACATAGTAAGGATTGAAAAAGATTGATTTCTTTGGCAAATAATTTACTTTGCAAATTTTGAATGTGCATTTTAAAATGAAAAAGAATGCTAGAGTGGGATGTGGGTTGGAGTGAAAAAAAGTTGTTTTCAAGAAAATTGAGTATAGAAAATATTAGGAAAATGCTCCTGAGTGAAATGCTAAGTTAAACAGATAGGGGGAAAGGGAACTAACTGATAATGAGAAATCTTGAAAGAGCCCCAGGCCGCATATGGAATAATTATTTTTTGAAAGTATTTGTAGGGTGTTTTATCCATTGTGACTTGATAGGAAAACAAAAACAAAAACCAAAGAAACATGATTGATGTGTGTGAAGTAAGCTTATGATGTTTGTGGTAATAATACAATATTTGATGTTAAAAAGTTAAAGTTATTTACTGAAAGTGAGGAAGAAATTGGAGGTTAAATTTAAAGAACTCAGGAAAGCCCAGCTCTAGGCTAGGGCTGTGAAGAATGGGAGAGAAAGCTACCAAGGAAATACCAAGGTTTCTGGCCTCCATTGAAATCCTGCTTAGGGTAATGTGTGATAACATTAGCCTAGAGATGTGCTGTCCAAAACACTAACCAGTACTCATGTGTCTATTAGATTAAAATTTACATTAATTAAATGTAAATCCTTAGATGCACTAGTCACATTTTTTTAGTGCTCCACAGTGACTTGTGTGTACTCTATTAGAGAGCACAGATATAGGAAATGGCCATCACTGCAGAAAATTCTATTGAGCAATCTAGACTAGAAAGCTGGGTAATTTGTCTGCAATAGAGTACATCAGCCCAGGGGCAACAGCTGAGAGTGCTTACAGTTAAATGCCTTCAGAACTGCAATTATGCTTAGTTGGGTAGAATAGGAGACTCAGGCTAAAAGAAAACAAAAGGGCATTTTGGGAAGCCTAATCTCCATATAAAAAGACCAGAAGAATAGGAAAGGGTTGATACTTAAGTGACAGGACACTTAGAGGGATCTCGGACTGTGGTAGTTGATGAACCTAAAGCCTGGAGTGAAAGAGCTAAAAAGTTGTCAGTGAGATAATTTTGAGATTTCATAGTTGGAATCCAGAGGACAAAGCACAGGGTATGGTGGGGATGGAATGGACTTGCAGCTGCCTCATTGAGGTTCAGAGAGTCATGGAAATATGGTACTGGAC
The DNA here is from genome assembly GCA_033961575.1 of Aselliscus stoliczkanus. Lineage (NCBI taxonomy): Eukaryota > Metazoa > Chordata > Mammalia > Chiroptera > Hipposideridae > Aselliscus > Aselliscus stoliczkanus. The sequence continues at coordinate 124,633,449 of CM066727.1, forward strand.
AGAAACTAATTTGGATGCTGAAGTCACACAAGAAGATTTTAGGTTTTTAATGATAAATGACAGAAATGAACAATAGTAGGAGTGATATAACCAAGTGACAACGACCCTTGAAGAAATAGGGATGAAGAAACATAGGTTTGGAACCTAACTTTAGGTTTATGAGCCAACCACACTGTTCTATTTTACTGTATCATTGTCATATTATTATTTTTTTCCCTACATATAATGAGGAGGTAGCAAAGAAAAAACTGGAAAATCATGAGTTGTGGAGTTAGGTGAATCTGGGCTTTGAATCCCAGTCCTATACCATTTACCTGATATTTCATTTATGGTAACATTATATAACTTCAATACATTTACTTTTTTCTCTTTGAAATGGGGGTTGCAATAATTATCTCCAAGAGCATCATGTGGATTCAGCAAAATGATATGCAGTCCCATCTCCTACTTAGCCCTCCTTTTTCCCACTGTGCTCCAGGCACATGCTTGATTTTAAAAGTTTATCGAACATACCATGTTCATTTTTAATGTCAAAGCTTTTGAATTCCTGTATTTGCTAGAGTTCCATCAGAAAAACAATCATTAGAAGATATATATATATATATATATATATATATTACATATAGATATACAGATGATCTCGTATATTTGGTTTATTGCAAGAACTTGGTTTACACTGTGAAGGCTGGCTAAACAAATCCACAATGTACAGAGCAGGTCGTCAGGAACAGCAGGCTGGAAACCTACTCTGTAGTCCACAAGTGGAATTTCTTCTTTCTAGCAAAAAGGAAACTCAGCTTTAAGGTCTTTGAACTGACTGGATCAAGCTTGCTTAGATAATTGAGGTTATTTTCCTTTTACTTAAAGTCAACTGATTGTAGACATTAATCACACGTACCAAAGAACTTCACAGCAAGACCTAGATTAATGATTGATCAAATAACTGGTGTTTGATTGAATAGCCTAACCAAATTGACCCATAAAATTGACCACTGCTGTCAACTCCTTAACTCACTGCCTAGAATTCTTTCCCTTGATTTTCATATATCTGCAGAATGCAGATCTATGTAGATTTTTTTCAGACTGCCCTATATGATATATCTTGTCCAGTTATTTAGCCCAGTAACCATGCTTATTTCCTTTATACTGTGACTATTTTGCTTCTTTATTTGTTTCATTTATTCCTTATATTTGCCTTAAGGAGAGGGATCATACCTCTCTTGTTCACTGCTTTATCATGGCTGTGTTGGCACACAGTACATAGTAGTAGCGCAGTGAATCTGATTGAATAAACTACAATGTCTGGAAAGAATAAGCATTCAAGTAATTATAATTTTCAATTTTCTGCATGAATCAGACTTCATAGTCCATAAATGTGATTAGATTATGTAGTTTATAATGTGCAGCATATTATGTTCATTTTCCTTTTTTTGTTTGTTTGCCTTTTTCTATTTGTCTCCTTGCTTTTTCTCTATCAATATTACCACTCTGTCCACTCCTATTCACTCCTGGAATGTGTCTTTAATATTTTTATCCATGCTTGTATAATTATAATCAAACATATGGGATCATATCATATATTATATGCTTAGTGTTGTTTTCTTACTCAATAAAACCTTGTAGAATCAATCAACTGTTATAATTCTAATTTAATCTTCTTAATAGTACAGCTGTGCCATCATTTTAGAGCATTTTCTGTATTTATGGGCATGTGCTCTATTTCCATATTATAGCATTACAATCAATTCTTCAGTTCACATCCTAGAAACTTTCACTTGCTTCTGTTGTATTTTGATGTGATAATACCAGGAGAATGAGTGAGGGTCACAAATTAGCTTTCCAAACAAGCTATATAAGTCCACATTTTTACAGACTATTATCTATGGACCATTATCTCTAAATTCTTGCCACAAATAAATTTTACAGCTTTTTATTTTTGTAAGCCGGATTGATGTAAATTAATCATTGTTTTTGAATGCTTGGATTTATTGAGCAATTTTCTTCATATCATTTAATATTTAATGAAAACACAGGTAAGTCTAAATGTTTTTCACTGAAAAGATGCTTTAAAAACCTTATTTCTCTTTAAGAATTGATGCATGTACTCATGATTATGGGGTATGTCTCAGGAAAGACTGTGGTGCTTTAGTTTGTCAGGTCCCTAAAAGAGTTTGCTGGGTTCACATTGGGCACATGTGCTAAAACGCTGAAAGATTACATGTGGGTTTTTTTTAAACTTATTTTTTCTATTTGGTGAAGACAAAAAAAGTTAAGTTTACTTGAAAATTAGACTGCTTTATGTTACGTCATGTTATAAAACATACTGTATTTAAAAATTGTGGGTCATTTTGAAACTGACAGTTTATCTAAGCAAAGCAATAAATAGCAGATACTTTTCATGAAGTAAAAAAAATTTCTAAGATTGTAGAGGCCAAAATGAAAAAAAAAAATGGTCACAAAAGACAACTGAAGTTTTCTGCTGATTTTCTTTCTCCTTCTTTGGACAGAAATATATACACCCAATTTTGAGATTTTTAGTACTAGTGAATATATATATCGTAGGAATGAGACATAGCATGAACATTTTTGTAAATGCGCTTGTGTGCTGGAAAATCTATAAACAACGGTCTGCCCATGTTTCTCAGTTCTGAATATAACATTATGCATCAGTTTCATTAGGAGATAGACATATAGCTATGCTTCAATATTCACTTATTTCCTGCACTAAATGCTTTTGTCTTTTGGCTTAGTTTTCAGAAACTAGAACACACAGCAATGTTGAAAACTTATATCCAAGGACACAATTTTGTTGTTAAATGAGATTGTTTTCTCTCTCTCTTTTTTTAAATTTAAGAACATGCAACATGCAAATGCATATAAAGCTTCTTCATATAACATACTTTAAAACCAGTTTTTTATTTATTGCTTATGAAATAAAGAATGACTAGAGAATTTTGCTGAATTTGCAATATCTCATTTCACTTAAAAATTTTACAAATATTTCAACCACTTCTTTCTTGTTGACAATAGCTGTAGTTGAGTTGCTAATTGGGTTTTGTAAATGGTTAAAGTTAATCATACAGGTACCTACACATTATTTTTTTATCTTCTGCCTATCCCAGGGATTGTTAACTACCATACAAATTCACCATAGTTATTTAAAAAAAAAATATTAAATTTATTGGGGTGAAATTGGTTAGTTACATTATGCAAGTGTAAATTTCAAGTGTACAATTCTGTAATACATCATGTATATATTGCCTTGTGTGTTTACCACCCAGAGTCAGTTCTCCTTCCGTCACGATATATTTGACCACCTTTACCCTCTTCTACCACCCTCCTCCCCCCTCACCCTCTGGTAACCACTAAACTGTTGTCTGTGTCTATGAGTTTTTGTTTGTTTGTTTCTTTCAGTTTTATATCCCACATATGAGTGAAATCATATGGTTCTTGACTTTTTCTGTCTGACTTATTTCACTTAACATGGTTATGTCAAGATCCATCCATGTTGTCACACATGTCAGTATTCCATCTTTTCTTATGGCTGAGTAGCATTCCATTGTATATATGTACCACAACTTCTTTATCCAGTCATCTATCGAAGGACACTGGTTCTTTTCATGTGTTGGCCACCGTGAATAATGCTGCAATGAACACAGGGGGTCATATATCTTTACAGATAAATGTTTTCAGATTTTTTGGGTAGAAATCCAAAAGAGGGATTGCTGCATCATATAGCAATTCTATTATTAATTTTTTGAGGAACCTCCATACTGTTTTTACATAGTAACTGTACCAATTTACATTCTTATCAGCAGTATATGAGTGTTCCTTTTTCTCCACAACCTCTTCAACACTTGTTATAACTGGTCTTGTTAATAATAGCCATTTTTACAGATGTGAGGTGGTATCTAACTGTGGTTTTGATTTGCAGTTCTCTAATAGCTACTCAAGTTGATCATCCTTTCATATATCTGTTGTCTATTTGTATGTCTTCTAGGGAAAAGGGTCTGTTCAGGTTCTCTGCCCATTTTTTAATTGGGTTGTTTGTTTTTTGTTGTTGTTCAGTTGTACGAGTTCTTTATATTTTTTGGATATTAGTGCCTTATCAGAGGCATTGTTTGCAAATACCTTCTCCCATCACTTGGTTGCCTTTATTTTGTTTATGGTTTCTTTTGCTGTGCAGAAGCTTTTTAGTTTCATAGAGTCCCATTCATTTATTTTTGCTTTTTATTCCCTTGCCTTTGTGGTCAAACTCATAAAGTCCTCTCTGAACCTAAAGCCCATATGTTTAGTACTTTTTAATGCCATTTACTGTTTCAGGTCTTATATTTGGCCTTTGATCTATTTTGAGATAATGTTGGTGTACAGTGACAGATAGCAATCTAGTTTCATTGTTTTGCCCATGGCTTTCCAATTTCCCCAGCACCATTTATTGAAAAGGCTGTATTACCATATGTTTTGATCAACTTGAATCATCCAGTAGGCACAGTGAAGGTAATACAGTGGTGGTAGAAGTGGATATAAGATTTGGGGTAACAATAAGTTTGATAGGAAGAGAAAGGTTAATTAGTTTTGGGGTTTGGCCTTCTCCTGGCTTGAGTTCCCACAAGTTTAATATGACGTGATGACTAAAGCTATAACGAGAGCCACACAAGAGCTATAGGAAAGGTTCTGTTGCTGAAAGTTGTTATTATGAGTTATTTTTTATGACAAAAATAATTTGCTCATTACTATCCTGGAAAAATAAATGTGAGATTTTCTTGTTGGCTTGAGACACTTATTTAATGTAACTGGCATTTTAACAAACTACCAATGTTAGCGTTTTTTTGTTTGTTTTTCTCAAATAGACCAGTAGCATATATATATATATATATATCTATATATATATATATATATATATATATATATATATATATATATTAGCATATATATATATATATATATATTAGCATATATATATATATATATATTAGCATATATATATATATATATATATATATATATGAGAGAGAGAGAGAGAGAGGATTTGGCATAATGATATTTTTGCTTGGTTGTTTTTGAGGGCAGTGTCACTGGCTCTCATATGTGGGACCTGAACCGGGGCCACAAGACAGCGCTTAACCACCGTGCCACTCGGCTAGCCCTTGCTTGTTTTAAGGATACAAAATTATTAAGGTATGACTCCTAGCCTCAATGAAAAAGCAGAGTTTGATAAAGGTTATACAAAAAAATATATAAGGACATCCAAAAGGAAAGCTAAGAAGCGAGGTTTTTTTTTTTAAAGTCAATGCAACCCTTGTAATATTTCACACCAAAAAGCAAAATGTAAAAGCAGTTTTTCATAATATATATTTAATTATATTTTCTATAGTTCTAAAAGTCTACAATTTTTCTTCCTGTTGAGTATCCTCTTTAGCAGTACTTATACCACATGTTTTGCTTGGAGCCTTACCTAAATAACTTATGGTATTAGTCCATATTCTGTCCTCTTTCCAGATTCTATTTTTTTCTCATTAAATTATTATTTTTATAAATTACACTACTTCAAATTTATATTCTAAAACTTGTTAATGTGATAAATCACTACCTCTCAATGTGTGTCCATAAGTAAATGTACCACATACATAATCTTTTATTGAGAGAGCGTCTTAGAATAAAACCTTATCCAAACATGAAAGTTTAAGGTGTATAATAGAAGAAAAAATTTTAGGTAAATGTGACTTTCAGCCCTTTTAATACCACACTTTGCTCTTCTGGCAAGTTTAAATGGAGAAAATTTGAAACATAACCATATAGGCACACAATATCTGCTATGTAATTGGTAGATGGTGAAATAATTTCTGTTAGTTTATCTAGTACACAATTCCCATGCTGGGTATCTAGTGCACAGATTTATATTTACCATGTACACTGTGTTTTCTGTGAGGGTGAGTTAAGAAAGATATATAATAAAGCATTTTGGTGCCAAAATGCTACATCAGGCATCTTAATTTGTTGCAAATAAGACTAAATTAGAGTTTAAAATGAGAACATTGGTACCGAGTTCTTGTGGTAGCAATACAGCACCCTAAGAGCATGTAAGCCATCGCAAGATTTAGAGCTCAGCTCAATCAGTGGCAACAAAATTAGAAATAAATGGAGGAGGATCAATGCAAAGTGTTGTCTGGAATAATGAAATAGCCCTTGGCTGGAAAAAATCTATTTTATTTTTTTTCTTTTAGTGAGGTGTTCTGGAAGTATCAGACCTAGCTCAATAGAAATTAAATCTGCTTTGTTTATAAAAAAAAAAGATGAGTCATTGGTAAATACTATATAATATATGCAAATATAAATACATATTATATATATGCAGAACAGTAGGGCATAAAGGAGCACAGCTTTCATTATTAAAATTATAATTAATTCACAGTGATAAAACAACTTTAAATCTATCACTTGGTATGTTATTAATTGGTCTTATTATTTTTTTTGAATGTATTCCTTCAAGTTTAAGAGTTTATGATGTTGCTTTTTACAAAGCTACTTACATGAAGAGCTTCTAATACATTTTAATGTCAAGGTATATGATATATCTTGGAAAAGGAAAAATAATAACCAAGGTTGCTCTTTGCATTCTAAGACTCTTAAAGTAATGAGTCTAACTTGTGAGCTAAGAGCTTTAGATTGCCTGATTATGGAAGAATGGATTCCTCAGGTCATGATCAGGGGCCAGGATAAAACAGTGAAGCAATTTGTCAGGTGTTGGCTCCAGCTTCATCCTGATAGGTCAGCACTGGTTCTTAGTATTAATAGAAGAATTAGTCCTTTCTATGGCATTATTGAGAGGATTGGTTGCAACTGTACGTTGGAGCCATCAAGTGGCAGACTTCACCATATCAGGTTTCTTACCTGAGGAAGAACCAAACCTTCACTTTGATAACAGAGGTGTGAGTGAAGCCTTAGTGTCCAAGCCTTGCAATTGACCAGATCGAGTAATTTTAAGTCATTAGTCTAAGCCAGCTTCCATAACATTTTGAGGAAGGAAATCACCTTTTCTAACAGGCCAGACAGAAAATGATCAGTCCTCAGAAATTACCTCTTTCCTTTTCATATCTTTGTTTGAAAATGACTTATAAAACATCTGGCTCTTGAATATTAATTAAAATGGGAAACTACCTGAATTCTTACCTATAAATTAGAGCTATAGATAAGTTAGGCTGTTCCCTAACAATGCCCCTTGAAAGCTTCAAGTTACAATAGTATATCTACCATAACCGAATATAACTTTTAAATTCTTGTAGGGATAAAAAGCTTCTAAGTGGAGGGCCGGCCGAGTGGCGCATTGGTTAAGCGCTGGTTTTGGGATGCCAGTGGCCCCGGTTCGGATCCCACATGAGGGCCAGTGACACTGCCCTCTACAGCTAACAACAGCTCCACCTGGAGCTGGGCTGTGCGAGCCCCGGTGATGGTGTGGGCTGCAGCCCCTGCTGCAGTGGGCTGCCATAGGCTGCAGTGAGCGGCCCACAGCCAGCGTGAGCGGCTGGCAGCCAGCGTGAGCTGCCAATAGCCGTGATGAGCGACATCCAGAGGCCAGCGACCGATCTGCCTCATCCGGGAAGAGCAATGACGATACCAACTGTGAAGCAACATCCTCCGCAACTAAAACTGAAGAACAAGAAGACGGCAACTTGTCTGTTCCCCTTCCCCGATTCCCCAACGCTGTTCCCCTCCACCAATTCCCCAATAAAAAATCTTAAAAAAAATAAAATAAAAAAAAATTAATAAAACTTCAGTGACTCATAACTGAAATAAAACCACATAAATCAACACACACAAAAGAACACTAAATCCTAAATGTCATAGTATTTAAAAAAAAAAAAAAAAAGCTTCTAAGTGGAAATTTTTAAAAACTACATGCACATGAGAAAAATATTTTCAGGTAAAGAAAGAGTGACATCACCAACTGACATAAATGTCCCTCAGCTTTTTAAGGAACATAAATGCCAAATTTCTATTTCAATAGGTTATTTCTTACCATCATTGATTCTTTAAAAAGGATTAGTCATTTTAATCCTGTATTTTTATTTCAATACCAGTGTGTATGTTAATTATCTTTTTATTAATCATCCAAAATACATTTTCTTTTAAAGTGTAATGCACACACACACACGACTAAAACCAAAAGACTTAAAAAAGGCATCCTTATTGCTTCATAAATATGTATGTATAAAATATTATCATATTTATAGGATGATTTTAGAACTCTTTCCCAAAGGATTTTATTTTTTAAGTTTGATTTTATAGTCTTTTTATATATAAAAGTGACTGATATAAAACAAATATATTTTATTTTTTTAATTTAATACAATATATAGATACCTTTAATAAACTATAATTAGAGTCAGTGATTATACTGGAGTGGCAACTATTTTAATATCAATTTATTTTAAGTTGACATTTACAGTTTGTAATTTTTTTCAAAACATGTTTCATAGAATAAAAACACTAAAATATTTTTAAGTTTGAAGTCTCATCTCTCAATAATTCTAATTAATGCATACAAATTTAAATGAGTTTATATTTTAATCTGCCAAAGCCAGATGTATAATAAATCACTTCAGAAAGTAAACACTTTGCCACTATAGTAGCTGGAAGTAATATAATTAACAAGCTTGAATCAGTCCTCTGTATAGGTTGTGGTGTCTTTGATAAAAGGAAGAAGAATGCACCATCTAATTAGTGACTTAGACCTTTGAATGGTGAAGGAATGTCATTCGTATTTCAAAGGTAGGTGATAATGGGAAACAAATGTTTCTTTTTATTTTATTTTTTAATTTTTTAATTAAAGTTTATAGTGGTGAGAGTCAGTAAAATTAAGTAGGTTTTAGGTGTACAATTCTGTAATACATCATCTCTGTTTCACATTGTGTGTGCACCATTCAGATCTCCTTCCATCACCATATATTTGATCCCTTTTCTTCTTTTGTCTCTTTGAGATGACACCTGGGACATCACTACCTTCTCAGCTATTTAGATTGTCATTACTGTCAGAACTCTTAAACATCATTTGCAGGAAATTCATTTTAACGAATAAAAGAGCATTAGCCAAAGTCTTTTATGAACACTCTGAAAACATGTAAAATAAAATTCAAAAATAGATTTTTTTCATAGTCAGAATATTACAATCTAGATGTACCTTTAAGTACTCACTTAATGGGTTCTGGGAGTCAGAAGACGTTAAGCACTAAACAAAATTAAAGTGAGGGGAAAAGGGTATTTTCTTGCTGGTACCTTTATTTTATTTATGTTTTGCTTTTTAAGTAATGGTTTGATAATTTTAGTATATGAATCACTTGAGAATCTATTTCCATAGGCTGTTTTTAACTGTTTTTAAGTCATTTGGTTATATTTTGATTCACACCTCTGGTTTTTCAATAGTATTCCCAGCAATTGTGAATGAAAACATTTTATGAGATCTGGGTGATATTATAATTGTTAATACAGGATTATTTTTTCTTCTGCCAGGTAAATAGAGTACCAGTGGATCACTTCAATACTATCTTGGCTTGGTTTTAGATTATCATAGCATCATGAGACCACCATTGATATCTGAATAAAAAAGACAAAATTGAAGCAATTACTTACTCTATTACAGAGAATTTTGCTTAATAGGCACACTCTATGCAAATAGAGCTGAGAGTGGAATTCATGGATTGGTAGACTTTCAGAAGAGTGAGTAGGGTAACATCAAATGTATAAGTGTGATTCCTCAAAAACAGGCCATTAGTTACTCAAAAGAGAACTATTGTATTTACTGGAATCATCTGTTCTTGATTGGCTGTATATTATAAGATGGAGATTGACACTGATTGGTCGGCTTGTAAAATGTGTTCCTGAGTTGCCATTGATGGATTAAACAACAGGCTCTGATGACTACTGAGCCATGACTGTAGAATAATCAGTCTTTGCTTAAGGCTGTGGGAACACTTTCATTCTCAAGGTTTTGCTGTGTCTGGTTTATTTTAGCTTTGCTCTTACTTATAGGATGTCATTCTAACTCATAAGGTGTGACTCTTACTTCTTTGGCATGATTGCCTCCTTCCCAGTGGCTTTGGCCACCCAGAGCTCCAACATCTGTCTCTACAGGCCAGTAATAGTAATACTGCTGTTCTCATCTTTTACTCCATTTCTGTGCAAAATGGTTTAGAAAATAATACTCTCAGTGAAAACTTCAGGTGCATGTGTAGCTTACTTCCTACACTTCACTTTTCTCCGTGATTGTACTCCAAATCTTCCCAAAATAGCTTACATATATATTTTATCTACATCCACAGTTATTTTTAAAGGAAATTCTGTCTCCTACAAGCTAATCTGTTGGCTAAAACTAGTAGTTTGAAAATAAAACTACTTAAAAAAATTAACTCAGGATCTACAACACATTCATATTATAACACAGTGAATGTTCTCTGGAATTAATACAGTTTGACTATGATACACAGAAACAGCATATACGCAATGAACAAATGACCTGAGATACAAAAGCTGGGACAACCAAATGAATAATGGTTGAATAATGGTTGAACAGAGGTCTAGTTCTCAAACAAAGTGATACTCAATTAGGTTTGATTGATTGTACTAATGGCACTAATTAAGGAGTCTCCCTGTATTTATTTCCTTTCATTTATAGCTTTGCAGCATACTTTACTTTGACTGGGTTTAGCCATGTAACTTGCTTTGTCCAATGAGACAGTAGAAAATTTGATGCAAATAGAATCTTGAAAAATGTACTTATTTCTATCCTCTCTTCAAACTCTGAAACTTCCATATAAAACAAATAAACAAAACAAAACAAAACAAAAAAACCCCAAGCTAGATGGCAGTAAAATTAGGAACAACATGGAACAATATCCCAATTGAAGATAGCCAGCCTCTAGCTCACCTACCAGTTCACTTCAAACACAAACCCAGACAAGATAAACTGACTGAGACTCACCCAGATCAGTAGAATAATCTAGTTAACATAGACTCATGAGAAAAAATAAACATTAGATGTTTTAAGCCATCATATATCAGAATGATTGTTACTTAGAAATAGTTAACTGGTATACCAAGTGAAAATGTTCAAAATATTTCCCTTACCAGATACAGGATTAAGTTTCATAAACATTACTGCTTATATACACTAAAAAGACCTTTTCATATGTTGCCCCCCTCTCTGAAAATCTCTGCACTAATTTCTACATGACTTGCTCTTGTACTTTATCTGATCCCTGCTCAAGGGGTACCTAATCAGATATTTTTCTGATCAGGCTATATAAAATAGTCCACCTTGATGCCCACTGTAGTCCCTATTTCCTGTACCTGCTCTATTTTTCCTTGCCATTTTACAATTTAATATTTCCTTTAAACATTTCCCTCTCCTCCCCCCTCTCTCTCTCACACATACACACTCACACACAAATGTATAATTTCTTTTAAAAATTTTTCCTAACTAGAATTAAGCTTCATAATACAAACACTAGAAAGATTTATTTTTCTAGTGCACTACAGTAATTTCAAGTGCTAGGAAAATCTGAAACATAGTGGTTTACTGATATGTAATTATTGAGTTAATGATGATAGTTGACATATGGTTAAATAGAAACTATGTATATGGTGGACATCTCAGCTTAAAAACTAAAGTAGTTCAAACCAAAGATAAGATGAGACCATTTGAGTTTGTTAAAATATATCTAACAATTATAGTATTAAAACTAAATTGATGGGCTTAATAGCAGAAGGAATAAAATAGGAATAATGAACTAGAAGACCAAACTGAGGCTTTCTTTTTAAAATAGTAATAAAATGCAGGCCAAAGAAATGAAAAAATAATATGAAGGAAAAGTTAAAATTTAAGATATAAATATAAGCTACAACAATAAGAACAAAGACAAAAAAATAGAAGCCAGTGATGAAAGAAACAATTAAAAATCATTTTTTAGAGGGAAAAAAAGATATGAATTTCAAATAGAAAAGTAACATCCAAATGCTAAATGAAAGAAATACAAAAATTATGGATACGATTCTAAACATATTTCTACAAAATAACAAAACAAACTATAATAAAAATAAACACATAAATAAGTAAATAATACATACCTGTACATATACATGTATACATACTAAATGGAGAACCTATAAAGGTGTGAGAATAAAGATATCCAGTCAACTCATGCACAATGCTTACAGAAAGCAATGATAAAATAGTCACTCTTTCATTTATTAACAAACTTAATGGAGCAACTACTATTTTTCAATCATGATTTTACATGCTTCTAATATATCCATGAAGAAAACAGAAAATTATTTCTACCTGTCCTCTATCATCAATCATTTTGAATCTAAATGCCAATGGTTAAATGAGCATTTGAGTGGCAGGGTAAAATATACTTTTAACATTCAGAGATGCAAGGGATTTATCAACCACAATCTAAGATGAAAGATTTATGAGATATATTCAGACAAATAAAAAGTAGGTACAAAAAAAGGGAGAGAAGGTAAAAAGTTAATGGAGACACTTAAAATATATTCTCAAGTTAACATGTAATCTTATATTTTTCTTTTAAATAAAAAGGACTTAGCTAACTGTTACTGTTGGGTAAAACTAATTCATTTATGAATATTTATGTAAAAGCCTTAAATAAAATATTATCAAACAAATCCAACAACATCTTTTAAAAAATAATTTAAAGTGGGATTTTTTCAGGATTCATGGAAAAATCCATTATATGGTAATATATCCACTAATACATCTGTATAATATATTAATATATATTTCTGTACAACAAGTTGTCACAAGCTTAGTATTATAAAACACTGTACATTTGTTATCTCACAGTTTTCTTGGCTCAGAAGTTCAAACAAAGCTTAACTGATTCCTTTGTTCAGGGTCTCTCAAGACTGCAATCAAAATGTCTCATTTGAGAGCTGGCTGAGTGGCGCAGTGGTTAAACGCTGGCTTGGGAAGCCAGCGGCCCCGGTTCGGGTCCCACATATGAAGGCCAGTGACACTGCCCTCAAAAAAAACAAAACAAAATGTCTCATTTGAGGTCTGGGGTTATCTCCCAAGATCACATCGTGTTGGCATTATTTATGCCTCTGTGGTGATAGAACTGAGGTGATAGAACAGTTCCAAAGGCCACTCTCTCAATTGACAATTCATAACAAGGATGTTAGCTTCTTTGAGGCCAGAAAGCAAACATCTCTGCTGCTTGTAGTCTGTGACTTCATTCTCTGACCTCTAGGCCTTCTTTTAAATGGCTAATCTGATTAGTTCAAGCCCACTCAGAGTAATCTCCCTTTTTATTAACTTAAAATAAACTGATTAGTGGCTATTATTATCTCTGCAAACTATTTTTTTTTTTAATTTCATGTAATGTAATCCATCGCTAGAGTAATATTCCATCACCTTGCCAAGTTGTATTGGTTGAAATAAAGTTACAAGTCCTGCATACACTCAAATGGAAGGGAAAGAACATAAGTATGGGTCATTTTGTATCATCTTAGAATTCTTCTTACAGTATATAATAATGGAATAGTAGTTTTAAAATCCATTAATATCTCCATTGAGCATTATTTTATCCATTACTATATATTAACAGTAATAAAGAAAAATAGCATATGATTATCTCTGTAGATTCTTTAAAATCATTTGATAAAATATCACTGCCACTCTTATTAAAAAAGCAGTCAGTAATTTGGAATCAACTCATATGCATTTAACGTGTTAAAATTAATACATCTCGGCACTGAAGCCAGTCACTTACTTAATGGAGAAATGTTAAGAGCTTTTCTACTTAGAAACAAAAAAAGGATATCATTTACCTTTACTACTGCTTATCATTTTGTAGGGAGAGCATTCCCCATGGTCTTTCAGCAGGTCTTTTATCAACTTTTTTTCCAGGGTATATTTTCAATTGTGTTTGTATAGTAAACAGCCACTGGAATATATACAGATGTAATGTCCCCCTGCAGGGCCGAGGGCAGGTTTGTTTATTAACCAGGAATATTAAAAATAATATCTCTTTCTCTGGGACAAAGTTTGAACAGGTTTGCTTGTTTTCTCCTAACATGGTCAGTAGGGGGGTGTCCGTAATTGGGAGTTTATCAGTTGCCACACAAACCCACTGTGTGTACATCTACATAAGCAGCTCCACATCATCCCTATAAAATTTTGAGAGGAAGGAGAATCACTAGAAATACAAAACTTATGCTGCCTGTTTGCTATGAGTAATCGAATCCTTTGTATTTGACCCAGGAGTCTCATGTCTTCTGCAGCATCCCCGAAAATGTGGCAGTCTAATTTGCTAGCTTGCAAGTAGGGTGAAATATCAGACCCTTAGCAGGTTTTGATACACAGTTTTGAAAATATTAGCTATTACAATAAGGCATGACAAAACAATGAGCATGTTTAGAATTGGAAAGGAAAACATAACATTACATGTATTTGCTTATAATCTGAATATACAGCTGGGATCTTCCTCAAAATTAATTATAAAATAAACACAAATATTAAAATAATATAGTGAAATGTCTGGTTTTATAATCAACACACTAAAAACAAATAACCTTAATTGATGCAAACAACAACAAAAAAAAAACAATTGGAAGGAAATACTGAAAGATAAAATGTTTGGATAACAAAATGAAATATTTTTGTGCATAAACTTATGTAATATCAAAGAACCTATACAAATAACTGTAAAACCCATTTTTTAAAGACACAAAAGTAGACTTTTAAATGGAAAAACATTATTTACTTGGATAAAATATTCAAAACCAAAGGGCAAAAATTCAGCTATTCTTCAAATAATTTATGACTGTTTTAAAATTTCTATTAAAATAGTGTCAACTCTGCTTCCAACTCTGAGCTACACAAGTTGGTTAGAAAATTTACTTGAAAGAACAAATAAGTGAGATTATTCAGAAAGCCCCAGGAAAAGAAGACAAGGAGAATGGCACAAAACAGAAACTAATGGAAATAGTCTACCATAAATACAATATCTTAAATTAGCAGAACAAAGAATGAAATTTTAATAACAATGTTGGCAAAAAACGTAACATTGAATCCATTCCCCCATTATGTAGTGAATTTACTTCCAAATTTTCCCCCTTTGGATCAAATATGTAAATGTACCAAGTGTACCGTAGAAATATGAGAAAAAAATGTGGATGAATTTCTCTAACTGAGGAATAGGGAGACTTCTTCAGTTACAACTTGGAATCCAGCATGAATAGCAAATATAGGAATTCAGTTTCATTAAAAAAAAATCTTTGTAAAAATCAACAATAAGGGAAAAACTAACTTATTAAACCTTTACTTTCCAGGATCTCAAGCAAAACTTATTCTCAGTTTTTAATAAAATGATAGCACTTGAACAAATGTAAGCTCTTAAAGGAGTGTGTTTGTTTAAAATCAAAGCTCAGTGACCTCCAAATTTCTCTAGTCACAATATTGAACAGCCATCTTTGCTTTCAATGGCTAGCTCTTATTTTCATCTCACATTTAAATGTATTATATTTACTTGTATTGATTAATAATAGTTTATATGTCCCTCATTCACACATTTTACATCTGTTTATCTTTTAGTATTTAAAAAAATATTTTTTAATCTTTTCCTTTTATTTCAAGGAAAAGATATGTTTTATTGAGAATACTTTTCTATTTTGTCTCTTTCTTTGGCCCTGACTTTGAAATTTATTGGATAACCTTTTCAGTTTTTCAAATACATCATAATCAAGCAGCATGTGTTGAGTAACTGCTGGCAAGATGATCAAGATCACAGCTGTTTAGGGCCAAGCCCTGTGCCATAATCAAGATACACATCAGTACGACTGTTGGTGAAGTTACTTATTTTTTTTCTTCCATTAAATTAACATTATTATACACTGAACTATGTTCCAAATGCTAAACTAGACACTCAGTATACGAAGCTTGACATCTTGACCTTAATATATATATACTCTTGATCAGGAAGCAAATGCATACTTTCATTAATAGAATGGTAGATTTAGCTGTATGTTCTACATCAACCCTTCATTTTTATAATGATGGAACTTCCAGTCATAGAAGTGCCATGCCAGATTCCTGCTTTGGTGACCTGATGTACAGAGCATTGCACCATACAGTGGCCACTGGGAAGCTACTTTCTGATATACCTGCATTTGTGTTCTTTCTCTCTCTCTCTCTCTCTCTCTCTCTCTCTCTCTCTCTCTCTCTCTCTCTCTCTCTCTCTCTCTCTCTCTCCCCCCTCTCCCCCCACCCCCCAGGAGGGGAATCAAGTATTTAATGGCATATGTACTTGTTTTTATTGTATTCCTTTTATAGCTACTTTTAAAGGTCATGGCTGTACCACAGAGATTGTTCTTGAATTCTGTTTTTCTTTCACTTTAGTGAAACCTATCTTATATGTTTATCTTCCTGAGATTTTTATTGCTGCTTTTCCATTTTTATGGTCCTCAGGTTGTTTCATGGGATTCTTTCGTTTTTTTTTTTACAAGTTTATTTATTTTAAAACAGCAGTACCATAGACCCTTGCTAGTATTTTCACCTAGAATGTGGCAAAAGCATCTTCAGAATAATCATTTTTATAGTAAGGTAGCATTTCAGTCATCTTTTTTTTTTATTTTCAAGTGGAACATATATTGATCTTTGGAAATTTCTGCATTATGGTGGAAGATTAAAGATAAAATGCACTATTTAGTGAAACACTATTAAACTTTTCTGATAGTTCACTTGAAAAAGAATGATCTGTCATAAATTCATTTTCTAAAAGGAATTTAAATTTAGCGCATTTTCATTTTGTTAATTCCTTTATTTTACGTCTTTTAAACAAAACCCGGGGGAAAAATAATAAATTTCTTTAGCCTTAGAAGTGAAAAAAAAGATGGGTTTGTCCATCAGGTCAACATTTTTTGAGTGTCTACTATATGCCAGACACTATGTCAACAACTGAAGAAAGGGATAAAAGTGACTTTGATCAGCTTGACTTTAGAGGGAAAAAAGTTGTTTAGTTTAAAATAATACCACATCAGAAGCAATACATTTGGTATTCCCAGTGTGGAAATATACCAGTTGTAGTGAGTTATTAGGAAATATAGACCTCTTTTTTCAGTATATGCTAATGGTAGACAGATTTTACCTGGCATCCATAGCTTTCCTTCCCTTTCTTTCTGCCCTCTACTTTTGTTTTCCCTGCCCTTTCCTTTGCAGTTGTTTGATGAAGTGTCATTTCTTCAGAGAATTTTGGATTCCCTTGACTTCTGTATCCTCTTGCTCCCTCATGTATTATGCTGTTTTTAAATTCTCTGTCTTAAGTTAATCTACAACATCTTTATATTCTTCTTGTCAGTTGTGTGTTAATTAATAACACTATCTTAACTTCTGACTTCTTTTATTTAAAATGTATCTGTTTATTTGAACATAGAATTACAATGCTTATTTTGACTCTCCTGGTGCCAGTGTATAAACTTCGTTTCTACCTACTAATTGCTATACCAATTCTCTCCTCCTGGTTTGATCTTGAAGTTCAGAGTAACTTAGAAGTTGAAGATAAGGTATAATTTAATCACCCCTTATCTACTAATAAATGTAATTTGTTCACTATGTATATTTTCCACAACTTTGTGCAGGTTATATAGGCTCTGGATTTTTTGGAGAAATACCCATTGAATTTGATAACGTTATTACTGTTATAAAGGTTAAGCTCTCCTTTTAGGGAGAACAAAGATGATGAACTAAAGTTCAACTTATATAGTACACAATAGTATAAATCTGACGTGACTGTGAAAGACAGGATAAGGGGACAGAGAGTGATGGAAATGAGGATGAGCTAGTCTTTATAAAGAATAGTGAGGTGAATCCTCTCTAAAGATGAGCTTGCAGCAGATAGACAAAGACTATTTTTTTTTTCTTTTACAAAGAACTGTATGCAATCAAATTGAAGAACATTTCCACAGAAGGAAGAACAAGAACAATGGCCCTGAGGTAGGAATGAGGGCACTTATTTGTAATATAAAAAAGAGACTTGTGGGATTGAGTATAGATGAATACAAACAAGAAGAAAGGGTCTTGAAATGAGAGAGAGAAAGCTACCATTTTTTTATTCCCATTTTAGAGATGTGCATTTGATGTCTTTTAAAACACTGGACAAATGCTACATATATTTATCATTGCAACTAGCATGCATTATTCTCTTATTTCGTCATCACAATATCTCTGTGAGATTATCAGAGTAAATGTGTCAGTGAATGTGACAGGTGAGGAACCAAAGGAGTCATGACTTGTCTAACATAAATAGATAAGCAATGACTTTTGGAATCCTTTATACAATAACTTAATTCTCTTTATCACTGGTTTCTACAATTTAGAAATGATGTACAGAGAACTAAACTGGTATTATTTCTTAACTTTATGTATGGTGAGCCAGTAGCTGAAAAATCCTCACTTTTCATTAAATGTAAGATTCAGAACACGAATTCAAGCAGGGGTCAAATGAGGTTTTCCTAATATGGAGGTCCCCAAATCAATGACTAAAATCTGTGTGAGGAGGAACTTACTTCTGTATGCAGTCACAGAGTCCATTTATTATAACAAGACATCTTCATGTAGCATCTCAATTTTGCTTTGCTAACTCAGTTACCTTCCAAAGAGTGTATGTGAAAAAGAATGGTGTGTCTACACCAAGAGGTCCAAGACTGCCCCCAAAGTTCAGACCTCCTGGTAGCAGGGAGTAGAAAATGATGTTCCTCTAAGTTACCCACCTGTCTGTCACAAAGCGCAATCCAGTCAGAGTGTCAGACCCACACTACTATTCCTGTAGCAGTTCAGTGACACCAGTGATAATGATGTAATCCAATGCGATTAGAGCTTCGCTGATTAAGTCGACCACTCTTCTAGTTCAGTGCAGGTATAGAGATAAAGAGAAAGTTGCAAAGAGAAAGAGACACAGAGTTATCCTGTTGATAATTCTTCTGTTCAAAGGTAAAGGGGCATGAGGTTGGGGGGACTTGTAATTCTCCTTAACATTACAAAGAACATAATTTCTTCATGATACTCCTATTTGATGTCTGTTATATCTGCCCTTTCATAACTGTGTGGCACATCAATGTAATAAAAATGGACATTCAAAGAAAATAGCAGCTGAGGAGAGCCATGACAGCAGCTGAATAGCATACAGAAATAGAAGCTGGTGTAAGAATAATTCAAACCCAGACTCAGAAGATCAGTTGTATTAGTTATGTATTTCTGCATATCAAGTTACCCCAAAGTTTAGTGTCATAAAATAATCTGTGTTTGTGTTTTTAGGAACCTGGACATGACTTAGTGTGGTCCTGTGGCTCAGGGCCTCTGACAGGGCTTCAATCAGTGTCAGCTGGGGCTCCAGCCATCTTCAATCTTGGCAGAGGAAGTGCGGCTTCCAAGCGTTGTTGGCATGACTCCTTTCATATGCTATCATGTTAAAGCCCTCAATTGTTTGCTTCCTGTTGGCCAGAGATTGCTTTTCATTTTGTGCCAAGTAGAACTCTTCATAAGGCAGCTCACCACAGGGTGACTTGCTTTATCAGAACAAGCAAGTGATGGGAGAGAGAGATGTGACTACTTTTCAACTTCCAAAGGGCGAGAGGCTGTTTTATGAGGTGTAAGAGCCATGGCAGGGTGTGTATGCAATGGAAGCATGTTAAGAGCATTAGGTGCTGCATAAGCAGAAATAGTGTTGCTGTTACTGCTATCAGTAATAGTAGTGACATAATTAAAAATAATAGTCTAATAATGGCATAATTAAAAATAATAGTCTAATAGAAGTAGTATTAAGGTGACATTTATGGGATGAGGTTTGAATAAGGAACCTACAAAGTGATCTTTTTGATAGTAGCAGAAGCTGGAGATAAAACCATAATTTTTAGAAATATATGTAGGTTTTAAAATAAAATGTTCAGTAGAATGTGAGAAACATTGTATTCACCAATATTTTTAAGCACCCTTGCAGTGCTCGTCAAACAAAGGGTGGATCAATTATACATCTAAAGTGACTTTAATTTTCTTTAGGTGTTAGGAATGGATTTGGGGGAAATAAAATGCCTCAAAGGAATATTGGAAGTAACCTAATGCAAACCTCATGTTATATAAAAGCGGAGATAAGCAGAATTAAAAGTTTACCGAGATCAAATAGCAAACATCAGTCATGCCTAGAATATCGGCCTCTGATATCCAGGCCAGTGTTTTAAAAAAAAACATGATTGTTTTTAGTCCTAAATTTATTTTCTTTTGAATATTTTATTTCTAATAGAAAAATAATAGTTTTAAAAGAGCAAAAGATTAAATAGTGGAACTGAGTATTTTATTCTAGCACTCTATTATTTTTTGGTTTTGTGTGTGTGTGTGTGTGTGTGTGTGTAGTTCTAGCTTCTAAAAAAGATACTTTCCCTATTTGAATAAAACATTGTATTGAAAACTGTTGGAAACCTTTGGCTTTAAAACAAAACACTATTTGTTATCGCTATTACAAGGGATATGCAGGTATTACTGTACTTTTCACTTGCACAAATTGCCTTATGAGAGCCAAGAACATAAATATTTATTATTTATATTTACTATTCATAGAAGGTTTTGAACATGTGTGAGTAATTACAGGATAATAGACGCACATCTGTGTGGGTGTTTGATTGATTGTTGGCTTCAAAGTGGTTCTCATCATTGGCTTCTACGTAGAATTAACCTGGGGAGTTTTAAATGATATTGATAACTTGCCTTCCCCTTGCCCTCACCTGACCAACCAAATAAATCAGAAACTTTGTGGTTGCCGTCAAGGTATCAACATTTAAAAATATCTTTAGATGACTCTAGCACACAGGGTTGAGAACCACTGAGATATAATAAAGAAGATACTAATGTAATTCTAGATTTGGGTGCATACACTGAAACTGCCTAATCCCAATACTTTAGAAAAGAGGATGACATCTTCAGCCTTAAGTATTTAAAGCTGTTTACAATTACTTGCTCTTGTAGCGCTCTTTTGGACTAATGTTCCTGATGGCTTGTAAAGAGTTGCCACATCAAGTTATCAAATTAATGATGTGTCATCACCTGCTAACATGAAATAGGTGTCATGTTTCTAACAGCAAATGCTAGATTAATGTCATTTTAGTCACAAGAAGTTCAAAATCAATTTCAATGCTAATCAGTGGTTGAAAGAATAGATTAGTAATGCAATGAATGCCATTATCCTTTCAAGCATTTCTTTTATGTGATGCACCCTGCTGAAGTGAAGAAGGTTGTGAGGCTGATACCATCAAGTTAGGGTATTAGATTAAAAGAAAGATAAAAGATCCTGAAGAAGGAAAAAATTAAACCATCCTTAATGAATTTATTTTTGCCTACAATAAACTCGACCAGCAATAGAGTAAATATATCATTATTTAAAATGGAAATTTCTTTCAAATTAGCAAACAGAAGTTGCCATATGATTTTGGGCTAAATCACTTTAATTTTAATATAAAATTCTTAGACTCAAAATTGTTATTTTTATCTCTAGCACTTGATGTAATTTTAGACTGATATTACTGCATCTGCTCTACTATATTATTAAAGTAACCTAAGAGAAAATATCTTGCTACCCTGATTCAAAGGCATTATGTAAAGGACCCAAAGCTTGTTTTCTTTTATTATAGGTCTCTTATTCAATTCCTGTGTAGGTTAGAATGTTATTCTATAATTATAGTTATTTTGTTCATCTACAAACATTACCTACGGAGAGAAATTCAGATCAATATGAGATATTCAATTGAAGGAAGTTACTTAAAACCTTTATTGAGGGAGAAATCTTTTTGCATGATATTTCTCTTCTGTAAGAAAGTTTAGCAGAAAAAAGGTAAAAAAATATTTTTAAACTTTCTCATTTTGCTTAGAAGTCTAGTATAAAGCCATGAATTTTATACATAATAAATTAAAATAAGAAATAGAAATGGGATTGGAATGATAGATGATTTTTGTTTCTCAAAATGAACAAAATACACTGAGGATATTATCTGTGTCCATATGCACAGTAGATAAAATGTAGCATATTCTCTCATATCGATAATATACACTTATTTTAAACTAGAGTTCATATATTGCTAGTGTTGGGTTCTTGAGTCATTTTCCATAATGCATACTCATTTTTTGAGCAATGTCTTCTTAATATGATCATGTGCCAGGGATGAGAGCCAAATGAGAGTATAATTGAAAGGAATTGTCAGGCATAGTTTTACTCCATTCGTGGTTTGAAACATTGGAGCACATGAGGGCAGTAACCTTGTTTTAATCCTTGTAGGAAAGCTAGATTTTATTTCATGGGCTTCGTTACTAAAAAGAAAGTCTCATATTTATTATTTAATTTTTGACCAAGTGTCAGTTTTCTTTTCCAGCCTAATGTGTGAAATTTATTGACTTTATTCCCTTTCATTCCTGGTTACAAAATAGCCAGTTCTTTGCTTAGCTATAATTCTCTTATGCTGCCTTGTCAAACAACACAACTCACAGCACAAAACACATGCGGCCAACAAGCTGTTTTTAAACTTCCATCACCCACCACCCTAGGGTGAATTAGCTGTGTTATATGTCTTACAACTTATTGCCGGTGTATTCTGTACAGAATATTTTCCACTACTAATATGGATACTGTCCCGTACTCTGATGACACTTTTTTCCCTCACTGCCTGCTGCCTAACCTTCTAAAACTGACACAGATTTCAATGCTTGAGGCAACACTCCACTCATAGGTCCTAACTTCTCTTTCAGACAGGGTGACTGAAATACATTATGCTGTTTTTAAAAACAGCATGAAAATCTGTATTTCTTTTGATCCATAGACTTTTGTTTAGGGAAATTTTAGATTTATAGAAAAATTGAACTGAAAATATAGAAAGTTCTCATATGTCCCTCTCTACCACCCAGAATGTATCTTATTATTAACAACTTCCATTAGTGTCATACATTCTTTACCATTGATGAACTAATATTAATAGGTTGTTATTAACTAAAATGTACAGCTTACATTAGGATTCAGATTTTGGTAAATATATAATGCCATTTATCTGCTGTTATGGTATCATACAGAATAGTTCCAATGCCCTAAAAACCTTCTGTGCTCTATTCATCTTCCTGTCATTTGTTTAAGCCCCTGGTAACCAGTCATCTTTTTACTGTCTCTACAGTTTGTCCTTTCTGGAAGGTTACAGCTGGAATCCTACATTGTATAGCATTTTCAGATTGGCTCCTTTCATTAGCAATATGCATTTAAAGTTTCTCGATTCTTTTCATGGTTTGATAGTTTATTTTTGAATAATTTTCTACTGTTGTATTGATGCATAATAGTTTGTCCATTAACCTTTTGAAGGACATTTTAGTTTCTTTCAAGTTTTGGCGATTATGAATAAAGATGCTTTAAGCATTTGGATGCAGGTTTTTGTGTGAACACCAGTTTTCAACTCATTTGGATGTGTACCATGTTGTGTTACTGCTGGATGATATAAGACTGTTGAGCTTCATAAGAAGCTGACATACAGTCTTCCAAAGTGTCTGTACTTTTTTGCATTCCCACCAGCAATGTATGCAATTTCCTGTTGTTCCACATCTTGCCAGCAATTGATCTTGTTAGTGTTTTGGATTTTAGCCATTCTAACAAGCGTGTGGTGGTATCTCATTATTGTTGTAATTTACAATTCCCTAATGACATATGATGTTAAATATCTTTTAATATGCTTGTTTGACACCCATGTATCTTCTCTGGTGAGTTGTACATTCCCATGATTTGCCCATTATTATTTGGTTGACTGCTTTCTCATTATTGAGTTTTAAGGGTTCTTTGCATATTTGGATACCAGTCCTTTGTCAGATATGTTTTGCAAATATTTTATCCCAGTCTGCGGCTTGTCTATGAATTCTCTACACTGTATTTGTGGAGAAGACATATTTATTTTTAATAAAGTCCAACTTATCATTTTTTTTTCTTCCATGTATAATTCTTTTAGTGCTGTATACAAAAAATAATCTCCAAACTCAAAGCTCACTTAGATTTTTCTCCGCTATCTTCTTGGAGTTTAATAATTTTGCATTTTAAATTTAAATCTATGAGCCATTTTGAGTTAATTTTTGTGAAATGTGTCAGGTCTCTATCTAGATTTTTTTTTCTTCACGTGTTTGTTCAGTTGTCTGGTCATTTTGTTTTCCTTTTAGACTTCTTTTTACATTAAGTTGCCTTTTCTCTTTCATCGTATTTCATTTAATCATATATGTGTGGATATATTCTTGGGCTTTCTATTCTGTTCCATTGATCTGTTTGGCTATTATTTTACCAATACCACAGTGTTACATTATTATAGCCTTATAGAAAGACTCAAAGTTAGATAGTTTCAGTTCTCTTAGTTCTTCAATATCATGTTGGTTTTTCAGGGTCTTTTACTCCTCTGTATAAAATTCAGAATCAGTTTGTTGATAGCCACAAACGAATTTGCTGGGATCCTGGTAGGGATTGCTTTGGAACTATATTGAATCTTTAGACCATATTGAGAAGAACTGACAGCTTAAGAGTATTCAGTCTTTGTATCCATGAACATGGAATATCTCTATTTGTTTAGACCTTATTTGATTTCTTTCACGAGGATTTAGTAGTTGCTGTGGTCTGAATATAAGGGCCATCCCCAAACTCATATATTGAAATCCTAATCCTCACTGGTGATGGTGTTACTGGGTGGGGTCTTTGGGAAGTGATTTGGCCATGAGGGATTAGTGCTCGCCTATGTGAGATGCCAGTGAGTTGTCTCACCCTCCTTCTATATGAGCACATAGTGCGAGGTTTGCATTCTGGAAGAGAGGCCTCTCCTGACCATCCTGGCGACTTGATCTCAGACTTCCAGACTCCAGAACTGTGAGAAATAAATTTCTGTTGTTCATGAACTACCCAGTCTGTAGTATTTTGGTATAGCAGCCCCATTGGCTAAAATGGTAATTTTCTTCATAGAAGTCTGGTACATATTTTGTGAAATTGGTACCTAACCATTTAAATTTTTTGGTGAAAATATAAATGGTATTATGGTTTTTTATATAGGAAGGCAATTGACTTTATATTAATCTAGTATCCTGCAACCTTGCTATGAGTTTTTTTAGATCCATTAGTTTATTTATTTGTGTGTGTTTTATTTGATTCTTTGTGATGTTTTACATAAACAGTCATATCATCTGATCATCTGCAAACAGAGGTACTTTTATCTCTTCCTTCCCAATCTGTAAATTTTTATTTGCTTTTTGTGACTTTTAACTAAGACTTCCAGTTCAATGTTGAATAGGGTGTGGAGAGGGGGCATTTGTGCGTTCTTCCAATTTTAATGTGAAAGCATCTAGTTTTTCACTGTTAAGTTCGATGTTAACTGTAAGTTTTTGTTTTTTTGTTTTGTTTTGAAGATGTTGTTTATTAAGTTGAAGAAGTTCTCTTCTGTTCCTTATTTGCCGAAAGCTTTTATCATAAATTGGTGTTACGTTTTATCAAACACCTTTTCTGCATTTCTTGATATGATAATGTGATTTTTCTTCTTGAGTCTTTTTTTTTCTTTATTAATGAGAAAAGTAAACAAACTATTAAATTTTTACAATGTACATGTACATTCTATTCACAAGAGAATAAAGGCCTGGAGAAGTGACCAGAACAGAAAGATTTTATACCTTTTACACAAAAACAAAATTGATGAAGAATTGATGAGACATAGAGGTTTGGGCTAGTAATTGTCAATGGTGAAGAAGGTCAATAGGAAGGAAGATAAGGGTTAGTTTAACAAGATTTGTTTGTACAGATATCTATTCTTAAGCCCCTTGGTGTAATGGATACATTAATTCATTTTTGAATGTTGAACAAATATTGCATACCTGATAAATCTCACTTGCTTGTGGAGTATTACACTTCATGCATTGTTAGTTTTTTTTTTTTTTTTTTTTTTTTTGAGGGCAGTGTCACTGGCCCTCATATGTGGGACCCAAACCAGGGCCGCTGGCTTCCCCAGCCAGTGCTTAACCACCGTGCCACTCAGCCAGCCCACATTGTTGGGTTTGATTTGCTAATATTTTATTGGAGATTTTGCTTATGTTTATGAAAAACATCGGTGTTTAATATTTCTTTCTTGTCATGTCTTTGTTTGGTTTTGGTATTAGAATATTTGTTATTGGTTCCATAGTTAGAAAGAATCCCCTTTTCTTCTATCTCCTGGAAGAGATTGTAGAGAATTGGTATCATTGCTTCCTTAGAATTTATGCTTTATGCTTTTTGCTTGGGTTTACTAATTATTGAATAAACTTCCTTAAGAGTTATAGACCTATACAAATGATCTGTTTCTCTTTGTGTGAGTTTTTGTTGATTGTATATTTCAAGAAATTGTCCTCTTGATCAAAGTTATCAATATTGTGGGCATAGAGTGGTCCATAACATTTCTTTAGTTTTCTTTTACTGTCCATCAGTCCAGTAGTGATGGCAACTCTTTTATTAATTTGTTTTCTTTCTTTTTTTTTCTTGGTTAGTCGGGTTAGAGGTTATTAATTTTATTATAGTTTCAAATAATCAGCTTTAAATTTTGTTGATTCTCTTCTATTGATTGTTTTTAATTTCACAGGTTTCTGTTCTATATTTTAATTTTTTGTATCTCTCTTAATATGAATATGATATCTTTTCCAAAGGTTTTTAAGGCAAAAGCTTAAGTTTTTTGTATTAGATCTTTATTTTATAATATATACATTCAGTGCTATAAATTTTCATTTAAGCAGCTTACTTCACATCCCACAAATTTTGATATGATTTATTTTCATTTTTATTGAGTTTGAACTCATTTTAAATTTATTTAATCCAAGTTTATTGAGAAGTATATTGCTTAATCTACAAATATTTTAATGTTTTCATTATATTTCTCTTAGTGATTTCTGACTTAATTCCATTATGATCTGACGGCAAACTGTATGATTTCTATTCTTTTACATTTATAAGGGGTGTTTTATGCCTCCAAATTTGATTTATCTTGGTGAATGGTTCATGTGACCTTGGGAAGAATGTGTATTATGCTATTGTTAGATATTGTATGGATGAGATAGTCTTGAAATGTCAAATAGATTCAGTTAATGATGGTGCTGTCCGGTTCACCTATAGCCATACGATTTACTGCCTGCTGAATCTGTGAATTACTGATTTGTGTTGAAGTCACCAACTATAATAGTGGATTCACCTATTTCTATTTGCACTTCTAGCATTTTGGGCCTCATGTATTTTACTATGCTGCTCTTAGGCACATACACATTATGGGTCATTATTCTTGGAGATTTGACTATTTTATCATTATATAGTGCCCCTTTCTATCTCTGCTCAGCAAGCAACTTTCCTTGCTGTGAAGGTGGATTTATAAAAATTAATAAATATATTTTCTCCAGATTTCCTTTGATTAGTCTTAGCGTGGGATATCTTTCTCTATTCCTTTATTTTTTAATCTTTGTCCTTATATTTATAGTAGATGTTATAAACAACATGTAATTGTGTCTGGTTTGTTTTGTTTTGTTTTTTTAAATCCACTCTGATAGCCTCTGTCTTTTAATTGGTGAATATGACACTCACATTTAAAACGATTATTAATATAATTGCTTTCTACTATGTTTTTAAACTGTTTTCTAATTCTTGTCCTTTTTTGTTCTTCCACTATTTTTATTCTTCTGCCTTCTCTGTTTCTTTTTTTTTTTTGAGGGCAGTGTCACTGGCCGTCATATGTGGGACCCGAACCGGGGCCGCTGGCTTCCTAAGCCAGCGCTTAACCACCACGCCACTCGGCCGGGCCCTGCCTTCTCTGGTTTTAATTGAGTATTTTATATGCCTCTATTTTTTTCTCCATGGCATATCAAATATATATATTTCACAAAAATGTTTATTGGTTGCTTTAGAGTATGAAATATACATTGACAACTAATAATTCCACTTTCAAAAATCACTGTACTGTTTCACTGTAGTTAAATTATTTTATAACAGTATTCCCAGGTCTTTCTGCAGTCCTTTTAAAATTGCCATCATTCTCTTCACTTATCTATAAGCTATAATCATGTAATATATTATTGCTATTATTATTTAAGCAATTATGGTTATGAAAATATGAGAAGAGTATTGGGTATATAAAGACCCTTGAAATCTCAAAGAAATTGAGCAGTTTTTCATCTGAATTGATGACACAAATTAAACTGATTGATTATTAAATTCACCTAACTACTCTGTACAGCAATATCACACTTCTAAAAAGCCATCCCTGTATTCAATGATGTAGAACGTGTATAAATATGATTTAAAAAAAAGTGTTCTCTTGCTATATCTGTAAGAGCATTCAAAGAATACAAGGTTTCTTGTATTACCTCAAAATATTACTTTAATCATTTCTTTTCAAAATGAAACATGACTTTTCATATAATAACATTTCTGATAAGAGTAATAATAGTACTAATTTTAATCATGTGTAACAAAATGGTGAATTTGAAATTAGTTATCAGCTTTAAAATTCAGTAACAAAAGGTATGAAATGCACTTGTAATTAAAATTAGGTGTAATTCTCGGGTATCTTTGAGATAACCTACTATTTGATTCTATTTATTTTTAAATCAAAGTATAAGCATATCACTCAAGATAACTAAGAAAAAGAAACCCAGAGTATGGTCATAAGTTATTTGCTGTTTGTAGTAATAAAGAATTCCTTACTCTGTGAAATAATCACTTCAGTATCCATTTGCATTTTCTGTAATACCTTAGAGCAATCTTTTGTTGACATACATTTTGCTGATAGGTGACTGGAAAAACTCTGATTGGTCCATAAACCTTAGAATCCCAGATGCAGACAGAGAGTTTCCAGAGAAACTTTTAAAAAAATATGTATGCTTTCTATATTCTGAATCAAGAAGAATTCAGTGCAATCTTACCCATAAAATTTCCAGAAAACTTAAAAATTTTCGGTAACCAAATGTTGACTGTAGAAGGATACTATGACAACCAATGATTTATTTTTAATTTTCACATAGCTTCAGTAACTTGAAAGTCCATTTCAAAAATTGTCAACCTTTGGAGTTCTAGCTTCCATTTGGTTTATGGAGATGATACTTCTATTTTAGTGATAGGGCAATGTAAAATTTTATATCATTCATGTAAATATATCATAAACATTTTATATAAATATCCCTAATGGTAGCTATACATAGTATAAGAGTGCATCTTTCAGTTTCTAGGTTTTATAATATTAAAGCAGTAAATTAAATAATGGCAAAAAAAAATTGTCATACTTTTGAATACTGTGGTGATTATTAAACAAATAACCATAACTCAAGACCCAACTACACTGAGCCAAGAATATAATATGTCACTAAGGACAATTACAGCAAATTAATTACATAGTAGAATATAATTTTACAATGAAGAATAATTATTGTTTTATTCCTGTGGTCTGTGACTCAGTATTAGCTCATAAAGTGGGATTCTATTAAATGCAAAATTATCTTTTGGTTTTTTTAATAATAAAAATCTATTTTACAGTAATATTTCATGTAAATTAAGCAAGATGTATTAAAATGTTTAACACTGTATCTATAACTATAATTGTTTAGTGATACTTTATTAGAACACTTTAACTTTTCATTGAAATGTTCTTTTTCCCCAGATTTTTATCCATCATAAAAGAATATCATATTTTCAATTTAAAAAGATAATTTGTTATTGAACTACCAAACTAAGTTAATAAAAAAGGAAACATTAAACTTTGAATTACTTTGTAGTGTTAATGAATATTTAACACCATTTTGAAATGTAGACAAGGAAGCTCTTTGAGTACTTAATTTTGATTTCCTGAAATAAGGAAAGCGTATGTAAATAGAGCACTTGTGGTTTATCAATTACATTATTCTTCTTGTTTTTGCCAAACATATCCAGTATTTGCAACAGCACTGCTGCCCTGGAAATCCCAGAAAAATATATGTACACAAGTTATATATATGGTTTTCAGCTTTCTGTTTCTTTTGTTTAGTGTTTGTAAAAAGAGAAATATCTTCTCCAAGCATATTTTGTTTTCCTCCTGGGTGCACAGAAACATTATATTTTCCAGCTTTTATTCTTTCTTCTCATGGTGTTAAGTGGTAATATATGACCAATTTCACTTAATAAAATGTGAGAAGAAGAGTTATATAGCAACCAAATTTAGGCCATAGTCTCTCCCTCTCACAACCCTCCATCTTCTGTCTTCCTGTCCCTACTGATGTGTCATGTCCAGCATGACATAGCAGTGGGAGTGGAGAAGGGATCGTGAAAGGTTAGAAAGAGAGAGACACAAATAAGAGTAAAATGCAGTTGGTGCCAGGGGACTCAAGCCTCATGGACTGAGCCCCGAATCAGGCCTGAATGTATCTTCCACAGTCTGTGAGTTTCATACCAGAGAATTTAGCTCAGGGCCAAATCGCCCATGCCTGCAGGCTGCCATTACCGAAGGTCCCATGATGTAATTGTCATGCACATCTTAAGAGTCAAAACTTCCTCTGCCAAGACTTACTGATAAGAATACAAGGAGGACAGACGTTATCACATCATTAGGTCATTTCACAGGCAGGCTGTCAAAACCTGAAATAAGGAGTCTATGCCCCTTTTCCTCAACTTTGTGATTCCTCCTATGGCTCCCATATGACTGTGCCTCTCTTAGGTTGTTCCTCCCTTGAGGAATCCAACCCATTATTGACTAACCAGCCATCTTTTGGGGCCAAGTAGGAATACATAGTGTAGGCATAATGTTGAAGTAATGATTTGTCTTAATGGAAATGTGCATGGGGGCAGGCAGGCTATCGTGTGATGACACTGATGTTTTGTGGGATATGTGTTAAGGAGATCAGCTTCATAAGTTGAACAAACTGACAGGATTTCCTAATAGTGACCATGTTGGATTTTGAATAACATTGATAGTTGAGTAATCAACTTTCAGTATTGGTTCACTGAGAATTTGGATTTTTTTTTTTTTAATACAACAGATATCATTATGTACCCAAAGCTTATATAACCTCATTTAATTTACATTAAATTTTTTTATACAGTACAATAGAATGTTATTCATTTAATGTGTTTAAGAGATGTAATTAAAATTGAACTTTATGATTTTTTTTTTGTGTGTGTGTCACCAGCCCTCGCGTGTGTGACCCGAACCAGGGCCACTGGCCTCCCAAGCCAGCGCTCAACCACCGTGCCACTCGGCCGGCCCTAATTTATATTTTAAGGAAAGCTTAGTGAGTGTCAAAAATCTAGGTTTGTTAATTTAATACTATAACATAAAAATGCATCTTATAATTGTAGTACTACCTATATTTGTTGCATAGATAAACTATGCAGACATTGCACTCTGATGAAAACTCTCCACATATACAACGCGGAGATAAACACAGATTGAGTTTGCTGGTCTGCTTAAATTTTAACTAAAGGGTAGGTCAGTTAAAGATTATATAAAATAAACAGTAAAAATGAAACTTTCTCTTACTCCCACAATTTTAATAATTAATTAAAACATCATATGCAACTGTGGAAACACCGCATATTTTCAAAGTTTAACATCCTCAATAATGAAGAATTAGAATTCCTTTGTATAACTGAATGTTATCTTTAGCTTACCTAGTTAATTAGCATAGATGAGTCTTACTAGCAAATCAAATGTAATTTATCCTTAAGATAATATTGATGGAGACTTTTAAGACACTATTTAATTTATGATTTAGGGAGTTATATAATGTGGGTGTTTGCTATGAGAAATAATAAGGTTATCATGCATTGTATGTGTAGAAATTAGTCAGAGGTAGGTGGAAACAATGGTGCTAATGGCAGTGAAGTGCCAGCCATTTCAGTAGGGATTTTCTTTTCAGTAGAATTGTAAATGTGATTTTGTCACAGTAATTCTGCATATGTAGTTGTCATCAATGGAATAAAATAATAAAATTGTATAATGTTATTTTATTTATAGAAAAAATTACCAATACAGTTGTATATCTTCTCCAGGCCATAATGCTATGCATGTTCATTAGGTACAGTGTAATCAACTCAGCCACATATTGCATGTCATATATATATATATATAATATATGTGTATATATGCATATATGTATATAATATAATATAGATATATAAATCTATTGCTAAATATATGTTATCAATTATACCTATCATAGAAACAATCTTGTTTAAAGGCTTATGAAAAGTAACTAATGAATTATTTCTCCAGCCAATTTTGTGGTGAGCAGGCCAAATCATATTTGTGTCTTAATTAGATAGGAAAAGAGACAGAATGTGCCCTAATTTAAAACAACACTCTCCATGGAGGAAAAAAAAACACGTCATGTACCAGGCAGTTAGGCACATTTCTATCACTGGAATGACTCTAAAAATTGATCTCAGCAACTGATAAAGATTCTTCAATATAAACATCAGCCAAAAGTAGCTTTTGTTACTCATAACACAGAGAATAAAAGCTACATAATCTTCCTGTTTATCTTCCAAAAACTGTGTAGTTTTTCTATAATTCAGAAACATTGTATAGAAAAGCTTTTGCTTTCACACTTCACTATGAATATGAAACCTAATTATAATAATGTCTCTTTTTTCTTTTTGAATATGTCCATTTTCATATAATGACTTTCACACCTGTACTAGCTAAGATTAAACAACCATGTCATCTGAGACCACCTGGCAGCTAAACTGTGAAAATTAATTTCGATTTCCTAAGCTCAACCCCATACTGTTTTCCTATTACTCCCATACCAGGGTATCTGTGACTTTCACCTGTCAGATGGCTTATTTATTCTTATAGACAATACTCTTTGTGGTGGCAAACTCTGTCTCATATTTGCATATACCTTTAATAAACATATT
This sequence comes from Aselliscus stoliczkanus, assembly GCA_033961575.1. Taxonomy (NCBI): domain Eukaryota; kingdom Metazoa; phylum Chordata; class Mammalia; order Chiroptera; family Hipposideridae; genus Aselliscus; species Aselliscus stoliczkanus. The sequence goes on from CM066727.1 coordinate 124,666,391, forward strand.
TTGTTTGATGGAAGAATATCATGAAATTACTTTTTTTGACAGACATTTAACTGGAAAACTTTTAATGGTAAATATTAAATTCTAAAAGTATTTATGCTAATTGGCAATATGTTTGGTAACATTATATAATAAACATATAAATGCCTTATTTTAGTACTTAATATATTTAGAAAAAGTGTTTAAAAATAAAGTAAAAACTGACAAATTAAAACAATAGAAAACTCTGCAATCACAGATATTTGATTATTCTCACTTTATTAACTGGTAGAACAAAATAGAAAATGACATTACAAGGTAACTTTAGCCAAATATGAGTATATATGTTTATGTGGGCATACACATATACAATATATAAACATATCTGTGAAATTTTTCAAAAAGCATTAATATTTAGAATCCACCAGTGTATAAAAATGATATTACATCATGGCCAAGTAGAGATTATCTGTGGAATTCAAGACTATTTTCACTTTGAAAATAAGTCAATGCTATCCATCATATTAATAAATCAGGAAAAAAAAATCATTTCACTAAATACAAATAAATCTGACAAATTTCAACAATATTTATTCAGAAAACTGGTAAAAAAGGAACTCCCTCAACCTAATAAAATGTAGGTTAAAAATAATGCTAACATTATACTTAATGACAAATAGGAAATGCTTTTGCTTGAAGATCAGGAACAAATCAAAGGTAAACATTTTCACTATTTTTAGTCAATGTCGTACTGTGGTCCTAGATAGTGCAATAAACCAAGAGGGACAGAGAAGGAGCCAGGGAAAGGAGAGAATAAGAGAAGGGGGAAGTAAGAATGGTAAAGGGAGATGGAATAATGGAAAAGGGAAGGAGACAGAATTTTCAGATTAGAACAAATTAGTAAACCTATTTTGTGTTCAAGGAATATGATCAAGTAAGTGGAAAATCCTAAGGAATCTACAAAAAACATTACTGGATCTAATAAACTCTCATATGAATTTAGCAGGCCATACAATGTTAGATTAATATATGAAAAAAACAATTATATATATATAAACAATTAGAAATTGAATTTTGTTTATAAACTATCACTTAAGTAGATTTTAATGACATGAAATACTTATGAATAAATTTGGGTATGTGCAAGATTTGTAAACTGAAAACTACAAAATACTGTTGAGAGTAAATAACAAATATCAACATAAACCAATAGATACATGTTGTTATTATATTGGAAAGCTCAGTATGGTTAAATATAATTTATCCTCACATTAATCTATAGATTCCCTATAATGCCAATCAAAATCCCTGTGAACTTCTGTAGAAATGGACAAGGCTATTCCAAAATATATTTGGAAATTCTAAGGACATAGCATAGACAAAACAATTTTGAAAGAAAAGAACAGGTTTAGAGAACTAACACTGCCAAATTCACTGGCGAACTGTAAAACCACAGCAATTAAGACAATACAGTCTTGGTATAAGGACTGATGCCTGGATCAATGGAACATAATAAGAATTCAGAAATAGACAGTACTTACACAGTCAATTGATTTTAAACAATATGGAAGTAATTCAATGAGGGAGAGACTATATGAGTATTTTTCAACAGAATGTGTTGGAACAACTGGACAGTCACATAGTCAAAATAAACTTGAAATCATATCACATACCAAAGTTAGCTTGAAAATAGATCACAAGCCTAAGTATAAAAACATCAAAATTTAAAGCACATGCTCTTTGAAAAAAACTTTTTTTTTTTTTTTTTTTTTTTTAAAGATTTTATTGGGGATTTGGTGGAGGGAAACAGCATTGGGGAATCGGGGAAGGGGAACAGACAAGTTGCCGTCTTCTTGTTCTTCAGTTTTAGTTGCGGAGGATGTTGCTTCACTGTTGGTATCGTCATTGCTCTTCCCGGATGAGGCAGATCGGTCGCTGGCCTCTGGATGTCGCTCATCGCGGCTATTGGCAGCTCATGCTGGCTGCCAGCCGCTCACGCTGGCTGTGGGCCACTCACTGCAGCCTATGGCAGCCCACTGCAGCAGGGGCTGCAGCCCACACCATCACCGGGGCTCGCACAGCCCAGCTCCAGGTGGAGCTGTTGTCAGCTGTAGAGGGCAGTGTCACTGGCCCTCATGTGGGATCCGAACCGGGGCCGCTGGCATCCCAAAACCAGCGCTTAACCAATGCGCCACTCGGCCGGCCCTGAAAAAAACTTTTAAGAAAATGAAAAAGCAAATTATATATGTACACAATATCTAGAATTATATATATATATATATATATATATATAAATCTTGCAACTCATTAATAACACAACTAATGCAGTTACAAATAGGCAAATATTTTGAACAAACACTTGAAAAAAATAAATGTATATAGCCAATGTGTATATGGAAAGAAACTGAATATCACTATTCATAAGATTAATGCAAATTAAAACTACAGTTAATTCTGGATGGGTCAGAAACAGCACCTAGTAAGTGGCAAATGAAGCCAGCAAGAAAAAACGAAAACTCAAACTATTTGCTTTTCTTAAAATGGGGAGGGCCTGTTTCTCACCTGCACTAGTAAGGAAAGGCAAAAAAAAAAAGGCTTACTCTTCAGTTTATATTGAAGTACTGAGTAAATATATTGGAATACCTATAAGAATATTTTAAAATGAAGACTGTGTTTTCTGGCATAAGTAATTTAGGATTCTCTATCTGGATTCTGGAAAATCATAAAATTTGCCCACAGGCAGAGGATGTACCTATGGAATAGCTTTAATGAATGTGATAGAATAAAATAAATTTTCTGGGCCAGCGGAGTGGAGCGTTGGTTAAGAGCTGGCTGGGGATGCCAGTGCCCCTGGTTCGGATCCCACATATGAGGGCCAGTCACCCTGCCTTCTACAGCTAAGATGGTGAACAACAGCTCCACCTGGAGCTGGGCTGCTGTGAGTCCCAGGGATGGCATAGCTGGAGCCCCTGCTGCAGTGGGCTGTCATAGTCTACAGTGAGTGGCCAGCAGTCAGCATGAGTGGCTGGCAGCTGGTGTGAACTGCCAAGAGCCACTGTGAGCGGTTGTCCAGAGGCCGGCAACCGATCTGCCTCACCTGGAAGAGCACAATGATGATACCAACATGGGCCAGTGAAGCAATGTCCTCCACAACTAGACTGAAGAACAAAAGGACAGCAACTTGTGTGTTCCCCTTCCCCGGTTCTCCAATAAAAATCTTAAAAGAAAAAAAAAATAAAATAAAATAAAGTTTCTGCTATGACTATATCCCATGGGTCCTAGTTGTTTATATACAATTCTTAGAGATCGAAGTCAGGCATTCCTTACCTGATCATTATTACCTCATGATGAGGTATCTTGATGGTGATTTTCAATCATATCAGATACTTTCTCTAGAGAAATTAACGTAAAAGAGGCTAAGAAGGAAATTCAGTGGTGTAGTGCCATCTAAGAGAGACAAAGATAAGACAATGCAGAAGACAAAAAAATAGTTGCAGCTTTTAGTAAGCAGAATCTGTTCAGTAGAGAGAGAGAGAGAGAGACAATTGGGAATAGCACTGAACATACCTGAAAACTCTGGACTAATTCTGTGTCTAGATAGAATAAGTAGCAAGAGAATCCTTTAAAGTTTTGAATACCTGATTTTCTTTCGGGACAAAGGAGTTGTCATTGTATTATGAATAAGACAGAACAATAAACACTGTCAAGAGACCTTGGGTGTGTTACTGAGGAGAAGCTTTTTGTATTTCTTAACCATACTGTTTTCTTAATGTCAGCTCTCATCTCTAGAGATAATCTCCAGAGTTGGCCCAGGTTTCTTATATTTTGAATACAGAATTTAACCACTTAATAATAACCAATATATAACCAATGTGTTTGTATTGGTTCAAAATATTTTTTCTAATACCTCTCTCTCTACACACACACACACACACACACACACGCACACACACACAACAATATTCCTAAACACATACCTCTAGCAATGATGATGTCTGCATAGTATCAGCATTTCAGTATGTCATCATTTAATTAACAATTTTTATTTTGATGAACACTTAAGTTGTTTCCAATTCATTTATTATAAATAATTGTTCACAGATACTTACATGTAAGTGATGTATATCTACAAATTCTATTACCCCAACAAAGATTCTCACAGAAATGTTGGATCAATTTGTACACACCCTAGTAGATTTTTTTTTAATTAAAGTTTATTGGGGTGACAATTGTTAGTAAAGTTAATATTCTGCCATAAGAAAGGGTGAACCAGTGTCATTTGCGACAACATGGATGGATTTTGAGATTATTATGTTAAGTGAAATCAGTCAGACAGAAAAAGTCGAGAACCATATAATTTCACTGATACGTGGTATATAAAACCGAAAGCAACAAAGGAAGAAGACAAACAAATGAAGAAACAAAAACTCATAGATATAGACAATAGTTTAGTGGTTACCTAGTAGATTCTTAACCTTTAAGGGCCTTTGTTTCTTGGGTTAGGATTCTCTATGTTCTGTTTACTAAAATATATTTAAAGGATGCTCAGTACAGCGATACTTTCAATTAGTGTTGCTCTCACAAAAATATTTATAAAGTTTAGAATAACTTTTAAAATAGAAAATATTTAATAATGACTTTCAGAAAATGAGAGAATCTTAAATATTCCAAATATAGATACCTACAGAGAATGGGAGCTAGGTGATATATCAAGTATTTGTTACTAAGTCTTACAAATGCTAATGGATTAATGTAATGTATTAAAACTATGTGTTAACAAACTCATATAAAAGCATGCCATCTAAAATTTCAAACTTTGAAGAGCTTACAAATAGTAAAATAAAACTTAATATATTTGTAATAAAATGTAATATTTAGAAATTAGAAATAATGTAAATTAATTATATCTACAGTATAAAAATTATATAAATTATAGTCTATAGCCAGTGTAATGGCATTTTTGGCCTGAAAATTTTAACTCAAACACTCTTTTGAGAAAATAGACTATTTTTGTACAAAATTTAAGGTAACATTCATATTTGATAATATTTAAAAAATCTAAATGAGTAAGTTATTTTTAACACATGTTTGACAGAAATTATTTAAAAGTAATTACATAGAGTTAGGATCTTATAGTCCTGGGTAATTTGAATGCAATTTCCTTTACCTTTTAAGTAGAGGAACTGAAAATTAGAAACTTTTGATATTGTATTATTTGAAAGAGTATCTTTAAAATGTATTGCGAGTTAAAGGAACATCACATATATTCACACAAACTGTGGAAGAAATAGTTGCACAAACAAAGCCACAACACACTCGCACAAAGACATCTTGTGTTCTTCAGTGACTAAGAAATGTATACAGAGGGTGAAATGTATAGAGGGTGCCAACAATGTATACACATTTTAAGAAAGGGAAACTATTAAAATTGTAATACTCAATATATACAATAACAAAAGATGAATACAAGTCACATTTAACATCTGCAATTACAAGAGGAGCTCTAAGTGGTCACCATCAGCGTCCAGAGACTTCTGATTAAGGCCAACAACTGTTTGAGCAACGCTGACCAAAGTGTCCACTTGTATACAAGTTTGGCACCCCCAGTATTTGCACATAGGCATTTTTTTTTAAAGAATTTTTATTAGGGAGTTGGGGGAGGGGAACAGCATTGGGGAATTTGGGAAGGAGGAGGGGAACAGCATTGGGGAATTTGGGAAGGGGAACAGACAAGTTGCCGTCCTTTTGTTCTTCAGTCTAGTTGTGGAAGACATTGCTTCACTGGCCCATGTTGGTATCATCATTGTGCTCTTTCTGGGTGAGGCAGATCGGTCCCCAGCCTCTGCACGGCTGCTCACCATGGCTCTTGGCAGCTCACTCTGGCTGCCAGCCACTCATGCTTGCTGCTGGCCACTCACTGTAGCTTATAGCAGCCCACTGCAGCAGGGGCTACAGCCTATACCATCGCTAGGACTCGCCCAGCCTAGCTTCAGGTGGAGATGTTGTTCACCATCTTAGCTGTAGAGGGCAATGTCACTGGCCCTCATATGTGGGATCTGAACTGGAGCTGCTGGCGTCCCAAGCCAGCTCTTAACCAACGTGCCGCTCGGCTGGCGCACACATAGGCATTTTGAATATTAACTTTTGATATTTTTCTTACATGAGTTAATAGCTTTTATCCTAAGAAAAATTTTAGATGAGACAAAAAGTGATGTTAGGAGAAGACTGATTTGGTACATCTTAAAGTCCTGTATTCACAGAAAAATATATCTCAGTGTGTATTAATAGTCATACACAGATGTGCACACAGACATGCAAACCCATATATAAGGTCTCCTTAAAGTAGTCATTTTTCCATCTTTTAAAACTTTGTGGGGAAAGATCTAAGGGATGCAACACAAAAGAATTAAAAGAAATTGAGTTATTTAACTGCGTTACATAAAGTTTTAATTGTAGGTAAAGATATTGCATACATAGAAACCACCTTTACATAACATAAGGGTATGACTCTAACAGCAGGGATTTTATTAGTATATGTGGAAGAACATCCTTGAAATACTTTTAAATGATCTTAAATAAATATGAAGCTATTTTTAAAATCCTTTTATGGTGTACTCCTATCGTACTACAATAGTTTAAAGTATCGCTCTCAGAAAGGGTAACTGAGGAGACCAACTCTCCAGGCTTCCTAGTTTTTATGAAATCAGGGATTTTGCTTTCCTTTTACTAATCCATACAGAGTAGTTTGTTTCTTAAACCCTGCTTAGTGACCTGGCCTTCTTTCCTGAAGACAGGACTTCAGTGTTAAACAAGTCTGAATCTCTGCGTGGTACGAGGTGTGATCAAACAATATGGTGGAAAAAAAAAATATATATATATACACACAGTAAAAGACACCTTGCCATCAATCCCCCTTAAAATAACCCCCCTCCCTTGGAACACACTTGTCCCATCATTCTGGCTACTTTCTGAAGCAGTTCTGAAAGTCCTCTTTCATGAGTGTCTTTAGTTGTGTTGTCCTGGCTGCCTTGATGTCCTGAATCGATTAAAAACATTTACTTTTCATGGTCATTTTGACTTAGGGAAGAGCCAGAAGTTGTACAGTGTCAGATCTGGTGAATAAGGTAGATGAAGACACACCGTAATGCTTTTATTTGACAGAAATTGCTGTACCAGAAGCGATGTGTGACACGAAGCCTTTCCATTGTGATCAACAAAGAGGGTGAATGCTGCTGCTGAGTGCCATCCAAAGGAAAATCAGGCATCTTTAATATGGGAAGCAGCACAATGAATCTTAGTGACAGTGTGTGATAAGTTCAGTTTGTTCAGTGCAGCCAGTCGGGTGTGAGCTACGTTTGAGAGGAGGTGTGTTTTAAAGTGTGCTGTAAATCATCCTCTATCATGACAATGCTCCGTGTCACACATCACCTTCTGGTACAGTGATTTCTGTCAAATAAAAATGTTACGGTGTGTCCTCATCTACCTTATTCACTGGATCTGGCACTGTGTGTTTCTGGCTTTTCCCCAAAGTCAAAATGACCATGAAAAGTAAACATTTTGAATTGATTCAGGACATCAAGGCTGCCACGACAGTGCAACTGAAGACACTCAAGAAAGAAGACTTCCAGAGCTGCTTTAGAAAGTGGCAAAAATGATGGGATAAGTGTGTTCAAAGTGAGGGGGAGTATTTTGAGGGGGATTGATGGCAATATGTCTTTTACTGTAATAATTTTTTTTATTTAAACATTCACCATATTGTTTGATCACACCTTGTACTTGCTCCTATATTCTGTTTTAGAATCCCCAATCTCCTGTCCTACTTATTGGGACCCTACCCATCTACCCATTTTATATATATATATATATATATATATATATATATATATATATATATATATATATATATATATATATATATGTTTTTTATTTTATTTTATTTTATTTTTTTGAGGGCAGTGTCACTGACCCTCATATGTGGGACCCGAACCAGGGCCGTTGGCTTCCCAAGCCAACGCTTAACCACCGCGCCACTCAGCCGGCCCAGTATATGTATGTTTTAATTTATTCTGGACACTAAAATCTGCTTTGCTATCTCTTAATTACTTGTAAACATGCTGCCTGCATTCCAGACTCTATTTTCATGTATAAACTTCCTCCTATAACCTGGTGATGAATTATTTATAAACATCTGTCTGATGCTCATCAATATATCCAATTTCTGGATAACCCATTTCATTGCTTACTAAGCTCTAAGCCCCTGTCTGACAGTTACACTCCTTGGGTTTTGCAGGAAATTCATAAACAGACTATTACCTAAGTGTAATCATGTAATAAATGTGACTATATTGTCAAAGCATGGACTATGGGGAGCCGGAAATAGAGAAGAAGAAAGTAGAAAAGTATCTTCAGTGTTAAAAAGAGGAACTCATCCATGCTTTCAGGAAAGTGGTGCATGTTACCAAGGGATAGAGGTATGCATATCTCATGAAGGTGAGAAAAAAATAGTATCATTATAGTCCAACTTATAATAGGGATATAAGGTAGAGCCCTACCAAGATTTAAAATCAAAGCAGGGTTAGTCAACCTGCTTTTATTGAAAACAATAAAAATAAATAAAAAATCAAATAGAAAGTGTGAGCCTCATCCAAGTGGAATAGTGCAGTAGTTCTAGTTAAAAGGGTCTCAGGAGGAGTGAAGAGAGATAAATGTTGATAGTGGAACTTCAACTTGTAGATTTCCATCATAAGTATTATGGACTGATGAAAGAGTGTCAGGATTTTTCTGACTGTCGTGCCAGCACTGGAATGATCAGAGTACCAACTCCATGACCTCAAAGCCAGAAGGTACTTGGAAATATGGAGGACAGAAAAGTTTGTAAAACATCCCAGTGGTATTCACCCTTCTCTGAAAATTAATTTTGTTGGATTTGTAGTTCCTAAGTTTTTGAAAGTGATAATCTAGAGAAATCTAGGGGGAAAAAAAGAAAATATATATATATATATATATACATACACACAAAATTTGTTTTGCTACCGAATTATACTCTAAATGGAAGCCTTAGAATCATACCTGCTTCAAGTCTCACACTATGTGTTGGTTCAGTACATATATACTGAGCATTTTCTAAGTGACTTCCTGTTATGTATTGTTATAAAAACAAAATGCAAACAGGACTTGGTGGTAAACCAAAATGGAAGGAAGTATAGTGCTTTCTGGTAAATGTGGATTTGCTTGCTTTTGATTTCTGTCTTTCAGTGAAGGCCTCATTCATATTCAGACTACCATTTCTTTTTGTAATATTAAATAAGATTAATATTTAGTAAAATTAAACTGAGGTCTTCCCTTCCTTTCTTGTCAAAAGAGGGGAAATGTAATATTTTAAAAATATATATACAGATATCAGTCTTGGAAGAACTAAAACAAAATATAACATCTGTTTAAATATGCTTATATTCTTGTTAGAAAACAAATAAAAATACATTTTCTCCAACACAAAAAGAGAGATATCAATTTATTAAAGTTTTAAATCATTTTATTTTTTAAAAATTATTTTAACCAAGTGAGAGCTGAGATTCAGAATTGTATCCCCCAAGTTCTTTGACTTCCATGCCATTTTCTTTTTAATGATTTTTTAAAACTATTTTATTCTATGAGAAAGTTTTGTGTGTTATAAAATTTTTTTTATGTTGAAAAATGAGGCAAATGAAAGAAATATCAGTTTCCTAAACGATCTCCTAACTCTTCCAAGTGAGTGAGCTGCCATATGCACTGGCAGGAAGTTGCATGTCAGAAAGTTCTGGCTTGATCAAAAGGATCATATTAACTGTACAATTAGAATGAATGGTGTTATATTAAAATTTGGAGAGAGAGAAGAGAGAAGTATGTAATGAATATGATATATTAGTCTAAATACCATATTTTTTAATTTAATTTTAAATTTATTGTTCAATTCTGATTATTGTATCCAATCACATAACCTCCACTCCGAACATGTTGTAGAGGTCTTATCACCCTAAAAAGTTTTAACCTGCCCCTCTGAAATTGATTCCCCCACTGTACTGGGCTAAATTGCATCCCACCAAATTCACATGTTGAAGTTTTAACCCCCATAATCTCAGAATGTGACTGTATTGGGGATATGTTTTTTAAAATGGTAATTAGATTAAAATGAGGTTACATATATAGGCCCTAATCAAATATGACTGGTATCCTTACAAGAAGACATGGTTAAGACAGAGAAACAAAGAAAAAAGACCATGTAAAAGACAAAGGGAGGAGGTGGCTTATTTGTTAGCATTGTATCTTTTATTGTGAAGTGTCTATTCAAACTGTTTTCTCTTTTTAAATTAGGTTGTTTTGTTATTAATGGGTTTTGAGATTTCTTTATTTTGTATACAAGTCCTTTAACAGGGATGTGCTTATTTATTTATTTATTTATTTGTCAAATGTGTTGGAGGGTGCCCAAGTGGAAACAGAAATAATGCTTCAGAGGTACATGTAGTGGTTACGGTAAAATTTCTTCTGTTTGTCTAAGAAAATGGTTGAGGTGGGCCGGATGAGAGGCGCAGTGGTTAAGCACTGGCTTGGGAATCCAGCGGCCGCGGTTTGGGTCCCACATATGAGGCCCAGTGACATTGCCCTCAAAAAAAAAAAAAGAAAGAAAATGGTTGAGGAGATGATGAGACTGGAATTGGTTGAAAGGATATTAATAGGCAAAGTCAATAATATTTGGTGGTTGTTCGAGAATATGGGTAAGGGGAAAAGTAATTGTTGAGGACATTTTTAATTTAACAATTAGGACCAGCCTGAATTAAACCCTGGAAGTTAACTGGGGAGTGGTTGATGAATAGCATAAATACGGGTTTGGACCTATGAAGTGGATTTCTTAGTGGCAATATGAAATGGGCCATTAGTTTACATATGTCAGGAGTGTAGGTGAGAAGTAAGTGGGAAATTTTGAGCATTGACATAATTAATAAAGGGTAAATAAAGCTTTGATGCAAAAAATGCATGATTTTATTTCTTTTTCTTTTTTGCATCTCCTTTTGCCTTAATTGAGCTAATGTTTAAAACTGTTTTTATCCCTGCTTTTTAGGACACACAAAACTTAATTTTGTCTTGACCCTTTTTCCTGAATTTACTTTTTCATTCTTTCCTTTACCTCCTGTTCTGTTTCCTTACCGATTCCTTTAGTGCACGAAGTCTTGTAAAGCAAGATTTGGCCATTTTGTTGTTATTATTATTATTATTATTATTTTAAAGAGCAAAAATATTTTAGACATTTGAGCCACTGGCTGTGTCTGTTCTTTGATTTTTTTTTTTGGCAGCTATTAAAAATCTAAAAATCAAACTTAGTTCATGGGCTAATGCAAAAACAGATCACAGGCTGGATTTGTCTCATGCAATACTGTTTGTAAACCCCTGATATAAAGCATCATGCTGCATGAGACTGCCCTGTAGGAGACTTGTTTCTTGGAGACTTATTATAGTCTGATAGACTCTTTAGTAATTTCCAATAATCATTCCTGAAAACTATTCCTTCTTGACTATAAGTATTTTTTTTTTAATCAGAGCATGGTTCCTCTCTTCTAATTTTCTCTCTAAAAGTGACTTTCTTGACCCTATCCTGAAGGCAAGTTAATCACTCCCTTCTTGTGCTTCACTGTACTTTTGGTATATTCATTTTAATATATTTTAAAATGTTTATAGTAAGTTTTATAAATATGAAATGAATTTAACTGAATTAAACCTATTTGAATCTCTCTATTTGCAAAGAGGGCTAATACATAATTGATGCCATTAAATTGTGAGAGGCAGCATAACATAGCCTACTGGGCAGATGTCATGTTGAATGGAGCTTTATTTCTTAAGTGTTATATAAACTATGTCCTTTGTTTTTTAGTCTATTTTCATTTACAAGGTGAAAGTATAGGCTTGGTCAAAAAGGTGTTGTTATTACTATTATTAAGTCTGAGATGTCCTCCTACTCAAAAGAAATTTTCATTTTAACTAGGATTTTCAATAGCTTAACTCAAATTATCAAATCAATAGCTATGGCTGAGAAGGGGTTCCATATTTTTGGTCAGAGCAATCATATCCCCTTCCCAATGTTAAAATTTAAATATTCTTGATTTTCCTGGGTATGAGACAATGGTTTATGTCACATAGATAGTAAACAAGAGAAAGCTAAGTTTATTGTGAATTTCACAGAGAATTGATGACTGTGCAATAAAATTGTAAAAATGAAATATTGCTTGGTCTAAAAATACTAGAGTAATTTAATTCAGGGAGTTTAAAATTTTTTTTAGAACTGTTTAATCTCTGTGGGCCTACAATACACACATACCCACTCCTTGGGGAGGGATGGTGGTGAGAAGCTATAAAAAGCCTAATATCTGTGAGGTTAAATTAGATTTGGGAAAGCTACAGGATTCTCAAGTGTTTAGATGATGCAATTATTCCAGAAGCAAACTTGACTGTACCTAATAACATAGATATTTCTTTATATGATGTTTCTGCTGTTGGAGATATTATCACAATAAAAATTCTTTTTGAAACCAATCCAAATAAATCATATTAGAAAAGATTTAGTAGTTATTTAAATTAACTCATAAAAACACCATAAATAAATATTAGTTTACTTACTGAGGATAAAATGGTCACAACCAATAATAACATTTAATACATTATAAAATGTAACCTCATGAAAAATGCATTGTAATTACATTTAGTAACATGCTGAAAATTAATTAGGATTAATTAAATTGAACTATTGGAAATTTTTGTGCATTTGCCTATTTAAAAAACACACTGTGATTTAAAGGTTAATTGCAGTATTTATAAGATAATACAATTGCTTCTAGTCAACTTTTTTCATATAAATGAGGATGGATATTTTTGAAACTCTAAATAAAATTTGTGTATTTATTGTTTAATGCCACACGGTGAACATAACTAAAGAGCATGAATGAATAACTTAAAAGGCTACAAATATAACATTTTATTTTAAACTAATGATTACTATGTTGGTCTTTCTTTTTATGAGGTCTGTCAATTAAGTTTGTGAACTTGTTACAATGATGTTGCTAGGCTTTTTCGATATCAGAGGTATTATTCATTATGAATTTGTACCAACTGGCCAAACAGTTTACCAAGTTTGCTATTTGGAAGTGCTGAAAAGGATGCATGAAAAAGTTAGATGACCTGAACTTTTCGCCAATAATTCATGGCTCTTGCATCACGACAATGCACCATCTCACAGGGCACTGTCTGTGAGGAAGTTTTTAGTGAGTAAACAAATAACTGTATTATAACACCCTACCTACTCACCTGATATGGCCCCTCATGACTTCTTTCTTTACCTGAAGATAAAGGAAATATTAAAAGGAAGACATTTGAAGACATTCAAGACATCAAGGGTAATAAGATGACAGCTCTGGTGGCCATTCCAGAAAAAGAGTTTCAAAATTGCTTTGAAGGGTGGATTAGGTACTGGTGTGGGTGCACAGCGCCGCTGGCTTCCCAAGCCAGAGCTTAACCACTGTGCCACTCAGCCGCCCCCCCACCAAGGGAGTACTTTAAAGATGATCATAGTTATATTCAGCAATATGGAGCACTTTTTCTAGAATGAGTTCGTGAACTTAATTGTCTGACCTCGTATTCAAAAGGATGGTTCTTAAAGCCCAGTGGGATGGTCTCAGTTTAAGGAGCCTTCCTTTGGGGCTGTTTTATTGGTATCACTCATTATAATAGCATTTACTTCTGCCTGTTTTATTCTGCCCTAGTGTGCTCTCCAATTCATCAATTTGTTTTGTAACTCTGTACCTCACTTTTAGAAATCTCAACCCAAATCCCTCTACCTTAATCAAGTTCATTGGCTACTCCCTTAATTGCTTTATAATTTTCTGTCTCTCTAGTGGGAGCCCTTATTCTTCACAAATTGTCAGCTCCACTACCTGTATCTATCACCAGCATTTCATTAACCTCCAGGCAGCATGGCCTACCCCTGGTTAAAACACTGATTTTTCCAAAACTTCACTGGTGATCCATTGCAACTAGTAGTATAGCTTAGGGAAAGAAACTGCAGTCTAGCTCAGGTTGCCTGTGTTTGAATTGTAGTTCTGTCATGTACCAGTTGTGTGGCATTGGGCAATATAGTTAGTTCCTTTAACTATAATATGGGAATACTAGTAATGGTATTTAAAGATTCAATAAGATAATGCAACTAGCATATGCTTTAACTAATATTAGCTAATATTTGTCTTGTTGGCTTTGGCTGTCTATACTTAGTTTCTCAGTCAGTTCTGCATATTCATTATCACCATCATTGTCAACGTGTCAGTTTGATATGCAGAAGCACAGGTCAATAACTGAAAACTACCATAGTGACATGGCACCTCAAAATCTACTCTAGATAAATGTGTTTTGTGGAGGAATGGAAAAAGCCTCTGTGGCCTGAAAGCCTAATTAGATATTAATTCAATTGATTTTTCTGTTATAAAGATGTACTTGCTTCTTTACTTGTTCTATATCCTTCCCTCTAAACTGTGGTGACTTAATCCTATGAATTCCAACTCAGGCAAATGGTAAGTTAAGGAAGGATACAAGCACACAAGATCAGAGTAGGAATGGAAATCAAGGAGATTGGCTGTCATCTACTGAATACTATACCCATACTTCTTTTCAAGATAGACACAATGAAACCAAGTGATTCTATTTAGAGACTCTAAGAAAACCATTGATATAAGCTGTCTCTCGCCACACAAGCGACTGAGTACCTCCAAGGACTGTGGTTAAATGAAATAACTAGAGACTTTCAGGATAGAGAACCTATGCCTTAATTATAATCAGTCTTTTAATTTTTTAAAAAAATATGACTCAGATCCTAGATAGTTATCATTTTTCTGCAAGGGGAGTAAATATATTACATAATCTAAGCTCCTGTTTTTATTATTTAACTGATAATCATGCGTTTCTGAATAGAAAAGTTAATATTGACAAATATAGAGCTAAAAGTTACAGTCCATTTCTCAATAATGATAAGAAAAAAATATCATTTTTCTTGTCCTGGGATTTTTGTTTAAAGGTGCTTATAAATTAGAGTGTTTTGACAATACATTGGAAAGACTTGCACTGTGAAAATACAATCATTTCATTGTGTATCATCTTTTAATGATGTACTTAAAATGTCTAGCATTATATGATCTGTCCTAATTTATTTCAGTCACCGTTTTTTTACTGTATTCTTTATTGATATTAAAATACTATTGAAATAATGATAAACATGTTAAAGATACTAAATGATTCTTATTAAAATGTTCATTAGAACATATTAAAGTTTCTGAAAATATATCATTGTCGTCAGAACTTTAATATAATACTGAAATAGGTTTTATCTGTTTAATACTGTCACTAATGCTAATTGGTTATTTCTGTGCTATTTCATTAGAAGTAGATAAATTAACAATGAAAAGCAAAGAATTGACAGTATTTGAAATAAAATTTCTCTCTTCTTAAAAATCGACTTCTTATTTGGGAAAGGATATTATGATTTAGAATTTTCTTAGTGGCTTATGCATCTAAATAATTAGCCCAGTAAAATATCACTTTAAAACAGCAGATTTTAAACTATGTAATAATTTTGATAACTGAAGTAGGTACAAAATATTTATTTCATGGGAACATATATTTGTACTTAGACAAATTGATTTAGAATGACACAAAAAACATGAAAAAGTATATAAAAACATGAAAATGTTTTGCAACTTGTGTTTTTAATTATGCAAATGTAGAAAATTATGACCTTCCTAATTTACCATAGATATTTCAGTGCAGCTCCCAATTTTAAAATGGCAGGAAGTGATTAATATTCATCAAAAGGATGTGGGAAGAGAGGCAATCATTTTATTTTCAATTAATAGAAAACAGGGTATTGTCTATTTTTAGTCTCCTAGCTATTTATCCGTTCCCTATGGAAGTAATGGGCTGCCACATTCCTTGTCTGCTTTCTTGCTGAAAGTGCTTGCCTGTGCTGCCAAGCTCACCACGCAGTTTCTATCTGGCATTGAAGCACTATCTTTTTCAGCCATGCAAGCCTGTGTTTTGTGATAAAGTACAGTTATGGGCAGCCTTGCTGACTTGACTCAGCTGCAGAAAGAACTTGCTTGCTACAGTGTTCCATTTGAAAACTCTTCTGATGCTTGGCTTTTCTCAGAAATTGTACTTGAAATCCTAATGGTTCTCTCTCTAATATTTTGACTTATTTTACTTGTTAATATGAACTAGATATTTAAATCTAAATTGAACAGACAGGAAGTTTCTGACTATTGCAGAAATTAAATTTTATAAGGGATAAGCTACAATTTCTATATTCAAGCATATATCACTTAAATGTGGGAATTCAAAGAGTTTCCAAACTACTGTGGAGATAACCTGATTTGTGATATGTTGGTCAACTCATTTCAAATTCTACAACATCTACAGCGATTATTTCAGCCTACGTGATGGCACAGTGAAGTATCACTGCAAATCCTTTCAGCATGAGAAATTAATACATACATTGGTTGGACTATCAACCATTTATTTAATGTGTGTATAGACATTCCTTGGAACATTCATTTCTGGTATTTTGTAGACACATGGACACTGTCCTTGTTCAAATACGTAGAAATGAAGGATAGAATAACAAAAATAGAATGTTAATGTACATCGAAATTCAGAGTAAAGTCTCAAATATATAGGAACCAAAAATACACAGCAACTTTTTAGTAAATTATTGAGCAGTATAACATGAAACAATAAAAAACCATTATTGAATGAAACAATTGTGCAGAAGTTCCAGAATTCTCAGGGATGTATATTTTGAGGAATGGATGAGAGTAAGATTTGTGTTTATTTCCCATGCAGAGATATAAATATGGCCTTGACAAAGAGCCTGCATATGATGAGAGACTTAGAAAGGGGATCCTCCATATAGCCAGGTGCTTCTAAAGGCTATAACCTCAAAGAAAGGGTGGACCTGAAATAAAATTCACCAAAGCCAGGCGATATCAGAAAAACTTTTACAAGTTGGCTTGGCCTTTGCCTACAAAAGACAAAAAATAAAGAGTCCCCTCATAACAATGGCCCACTATCAAGCGGGCTTAGATATTTGAATTATATAATACACCATTTGAAAATGCAAGTAGAAATATTAATATGAGTGTCCCTAAGCTAGTGATATACTGAGCGCCCAGCTGGGAAAAAATAAAATTAAAATATAGTTGGAGTTTTAAACTAGAATGCAACATTACCCAGTATTTCCAGAGATTAAACACAAACTACTTATCACTAGCTCATAATTCAAAATTTAAAACCATGTAATTGAAGATACAACCATTCAGGAGCTATAGCAGGAAAAGATAGAAAAGGAGTTTTTGACCTTAGAGAACTTCATATAATACAATTTTCAAATAGAAACTATAACATAAGCATGTTAAAAACTTGCTAAGTAATAACATTAAGTTATAGTAAGTAAATATAATAATAACTAAGTATTAAATAAGTATTAATAATAAGTAAGTATTAATAATAACTAAATATTTTCCTTATGGTTATACAAACAAACATTTTACCATAATTTGACTGTAGTTGACTAGTGTTCCCAATGAGATTATGTAGATTCAGAAGAAAATTTAAAACAATGTTTTGAAGACATTGGAGATCTGCTATGGTCATCAGGACTTGAGGCCAAACCCTGCAGAGACAGACATGTATTGAAGTGATAACTTTTCCTTTCCATGACATCTCCATGCTCATGGAATGAGCATCTGTTTATTGCAGAAAAACCAGTATTGATAATGTAAATTTCACAGGACTCAGCATACAGAATTCTTTTGTAGAATTCTAATCTTTAAAGGCATCTGAAGTTAAAAATCACAATATTTGGGAGAGAAGAAAGCTCAGAGAAATGATCATGATAATAACTACATGCTTATTAAGACATGTACTGATTAAATTGACCAGGACAGGGCTAGCCAAGTTGCGCATTGGTTAAGAGCTCGTTTGGGAAGCCAGCAGCCCTGGTTCAGATCCCACATATGAGGACCAGTGACGCTGCACCCTCTACAGCTAAGATGGTGAACAACAGCTCCACCTGGAGCTGGGTTACTGTGAGTCCCTGGGACAGCATAGCTGCAGCCCCTGCTGCAATGGGATGCTGTAGGCTATAGTGAGTGGCCGGCAGCAAGTGTGAGTGGCTGGCAGCCAGTGTGAGCTGCCAAGAGCCTCTGTAAGAAGCCGTCCAGAGGCCAGTAACCTATCTGCCTCACCTGAGAAGAGCGCAATGATGATACCAACATGGGCCAGTGAAGCAATGTCCTCCACAACAACACTGAAGAACAAAACGGGCAGCAATTTGTCCATTTTCCTTCCCTAATTCCCCAACGCTGTTCCCCTCCCCCAATTCCCCCAATAAAATCTTAAAAAAAAAAAAATTGACCAGGACAATAGCTTCAGAAAATACAAAGAGAGCTTATTAAAGCAGAGGCAAGCTTATAGCAGTTTTACAGAGCTGAAACCAAAACAAAACAAAAAAAGAAAAAAGAAAACAAAACAAAAATCTTTTAGAGTTTAGAAATTTCAAAGGCAGTAAAGTATTAGAAAAAACTTCAGGGTTTTAAATTGTACAACAATATGTGGTTAATGGTAAAACATTGACAGGTTTACTTCTGATATTGAAAAAAGATGGTATGCAACCTAAAATTGTTTTCATTAAAAATAATACTGAATTACCAAGTGAAGAGGGTAAGGCAAGAAAAAAATGAAGAAAGATTGATACAGCAGTAAAACCATCATTTTTATAAGACTTCCTAAGTAGGTTCATAGCAATTATAGTGTCCATATTTAAATGATTAAAATTAATAAGGAAATTAAAGGTCACAGTGTACAAGATCAAATATAAAAATCACTTGTTTTTCTACAAGTCACCAACAAAAATTTTGAAATAAACTTGAATATATATATAAAATCACAAATGATGTACTAGACCTCTAAACATAAAGTCACAGGCCGGACGAGTGGCTCAGTTGGTTAAAATCTCACTCAAGAGTGCAAGCTCTGAGCAACAGGGTCACTGGTTTGATTCATGGCCCCAGCTGAGCTACCGCTCAGCTGCCAACAGGAGGCAGGGTGGCTTAGCTAAAAAAAAAAGTCACAAAACATTGACAAACATAGTGCAGATCTACGTCCCAACAGATGAGTGTGTGTCAAAGGAAAAATCAAACTCGGATATAGAGTTGTAGTAATGAATACAGTTGGTATTAATGTAAGTGTAGCCAAGTAGACCAATAAAGAACAAAACAGTGGTTTCCAACCTTTATGGTACATCAGAATTTCCTGGAGTGTGATTTACTAGACCTGGGGGAAGAGGTCCTATTTTCATGATGTTCTTAGGGGTTATCAGTGCAACTGGTCTGAGCCACGTTTTGAAAGTACAATCATAGAGTTCAGAAAGAGGGTCATACTTATATATTTATCTAGACTTATGACAAAGGTGAAGTGCAAAAGTACCATTTCAATAAATTTTACTGAGTTAACTAGAATATTGTCATTTGGAAAAAAATAGGATAACTCAGTAATAAAATTGAAAAAGAAACATGCATAGACACTTCAGAAGAGAGGATAACCAAGTTACCTTTTAAACATATGAAAAGATACTGAACTTCATTACTTATCATGGAAATGCAAATAAAGCCACAAAAAGATACCACTACTAACCTAAAAAAAATTGCATAGAATGATAGAGACTGTCATTAGCAAGTATTGGTGAGGCTGCATTTAAGTCCATACCTCGACTAAAGATACGGAGAAGGAAGAAGAATAAAGTCACCCTTGAATATTATAAATGCCTTCAGAAAGAAAGGAATAATTAATTTGATAGCAAACTTCTTCACAGGAAAAAACAGTGAGAATACAATGTATTATAAAGTTTTGAGAGAAAATAAAAGTCAGTCTAAAATGCATTCTTACCTAACGTGTTATTCAGATATGAAATAAGTACATTCCCAAACAATAACTGCTGAAATTAAAACAGTAGTAATAGTAGTAGTGATAATTGTAGTGGTAGTAATAATATGATGAATATATTTCAAAAACAATAATTTAAAACAAATAGTGAAATAGTAAAAGGGACTTGTATGTGTAGAAACAAGAAAGCATATCGGTCAATGGGTAGGTGTAAGCAGAAGTTGAAAGTGAGAAACAAACCATAAGTACTCACTTGTGATCTGTAGAAACTTATGAGGCCACAATCTGCAGACTGTAAAGCCCCATCAGAGTTTTAGGATTCTAAATTTCTTGTATTTCCCATGAGTATGGGTGGAAGTCTTGATGTGTTTTAGTTTTTTTTTTGTATTTTTTGTCATTATTGTTTGATTTTTGTCTACATTTGTAATATTTTTATTGCTCAACTTCTGGATAATTTATTTTATCTTGTCTGGGAGCCCATCATGCCAGCAATGTAAAGCAATATATAAGGCATTCTGTCTTTTCATCTTACTTTGATTACCTGCTGATCAGTTTGCATATATTTTTAGTTTTTAGTTAAAATTTATTGGGATGACTGACAATGGTCAACAAAACTACATAGGTTTCAAATGTACATTTCTATAATATTGAGTTGTCAGAAAAGTCGTGACATATTTTTTCTATGTTTTTTGTTGCAAAAATGCGTGCACCATGACTTTTCCATCAACCTAATACATCATCTGTATATCACATTGTGTGTTTACCACCAGAGTCAGTTCTTCTATCACCATATTTTGACCCCATTTTTCCTCTTGTACCAACCTCCTCCCGCCTTACCCTCTGGTAACCACTAAACTGTTGTCTGTGTCTATGAGTTTTTGTTTCTTTATTTATTTTAGATTTTATGTTAAACATTCACTTAAAAATGTTAGGGATAATAATGAAATAGTAGAGTATATCCAAATCACTCTCATAAAACAAACAAGAGGGAAATAAAGGTACCCAAAAACCTTAGTCAAGTCAATTTAAGGCAAAAGAGAAAAACTATAAAAAAGCAGGATAATTTGAAAACAAAATAAATTAGTACAACTAAGTACACCAGATATTAATAAATGTAAATCACTAAAGGGAGCAGTTAAAAGATATTTCTAAATGTTTGTATTATGTTTTCAGACTGTCAAAAAGATTTTGAAGCACAGCATTGTCAGAGATAAAGAGGACAGTTATTAATAAAAGGGAAAAAATGTCTAGGAAGATATTCTAATGCTAAAATTGTATGCAATGAATAGCATGAACATGACTTGCATATTCAAATATTTCAATGCAAAATACGCATAAAATTCTGTATGTATATTTTTTCTAAGTTTATTTAATGGTATTATTTGAATGTTTATGGGAAACTAAGAACTTTGTATTTCAAATTTGCTATTCGGATTTTTAGTCTATAAATATTGTGTTGTATGAATCTTTAAGTTCAACTTATAAAATGTGTTTTTGTTGATTTAATAGATAGCAAATAAATACTTCCAGCAAGGTCTTTGAATAATGTAAATTAACTGAACAGAATAAAACAGTTTAATTAATTCTGCTTAAAATTATAAGAAAGTTTCTTTAAAGTTTTTTACCTGCATTTATAAATTAGATATATTTAGTTTTCTTTAGGTATTTCACAAGCATGACAGAGAAAACTCACAACTCTAATAGGAAAATCTCTCTCTAAACCTCTTAAAGAATTTTCATAAGCCCAAACTTATATATTGGTAAGTTCCCTTAATACTCTAATACTGTTAACAGAAATCCAAATCACTTGAGGCATTTTGGCTAAAAATAAAGTATCAAATATTCTTCTAAATATTACAAGCACTTTCACACACACACACAAAACAATAACACTGATTATTCTAAACCTAATGATAAAGCATTAGTGGTTTAAACTTGGTGCCCTTCATTATATTTTAATTATCTTTTAACTTACTAATGGACGTGCTGAGGTTACTTGGTGGAAAATTAAAAAACACTGTACTATTTGCTTTAGTAAGTTTTCTGTAATTATTGGTATATTTGTTTATCATTAGTAAATTTGAAATCACTTTACAAGTACCGGGTGTATACCCTGGGTTCTTCCCAGGGCACTGATTAGACTGATGGGATCATGTTTACAACTGCCTGATTTGGTAGCTGTAATTTCCTGCTCCCTTCTATTTACTTCCTAATTGAATTCTGCTTTCTTCCCATGGTTTTCTCTGGCTACAATTCTAAAGACATTCTAAGATCTTCTCTAGCATTGCCACAATTCTAAATATGTTTTAATGGCATCCACTGGATTTAAAATTCTTCACATATCTTTGTCTTCTGTAGCTATAATTCAGATGTCAGGTTTAATGACATTTCAGAAACAAAAAAGGAAATTTTGAGTAGCAGAAGAGTGGTTATTTTTTCGTTTTCTGATCTATTACAGATTTTTTTTGATTAAGTTGGCTTTTAATTCCTCTTTTTATTGGATGATAGCATGTTCAACATGTTGTCCATATAGAGAAGGGTAAATGTCAGCTAACCTGACATTTTAGGCCAATATCAGTGTTCAATTGCAACTGACCCTGAAGTTATAATGTAGCCTAGTGGAATGAACTTGGGTTTTAGTGTTAGTTCTGGGTACCAGTCTAACTGTATCAGTCGCCACCTGTATGAGTTTGAACAAATTACTTAATTTTTAATATCAGTTTCCATTATATCATACCACACCAACCTGTTGTGAAAATAAAATCAGTTCAAATCTTTAAAGTACATTTTAAAGTGCCTAACCCATAGACAGTGGTTATTCAATTGTAGCTGCAATTAGTTAATTTATTAAAATAATCTTATACATGCTAGGGTAGAGTGATTCATAATGATATTAAATATAGCTTCTTAAACAGATTTTACTTTTACGCTCACTAGTGTAAAGAATTATTTAATTTAAATCTTCCATCTTCCATCCAGATGTCAGGATCTGTGAAGGTCGGAGACTGTACCCTATGTGTAAGCTATAGTCACCCTGCCACAAGTTCGTGTGCACCAGCAGATACAAGACTCCTGAACAAGCGCCAAAGGACAGCTCATGATTCACAGCAATAGCAGTAGTCAGCATTACATCATTTGCTCTCATTCCCCAAGCACTAATTCTCACATAGTGACATGACAAGATCCAGTGATGCCTGTATACACAGTGTGTTATGCTAGAGGCAAACAAACAAATAAACAAACAAATTGAGTTTAGGAGGCAGCTAGCAAACCTGGAGAAAGACATTGTTACTATTAATGTGAACAGAAAACCAGTACGTCCTCTGTTCTGGAAGACACTCTCTAACTCTCCAGGCTATTTGCTTTATAGGCAATCTGGAAAAATAATATGCAACAAAAAAATGTTGATGCCTCTGCTCAGAAGACTGAGAGACAGGCGAGAAACTCAAGTAGGATTGTCTCCTTACAGAAGAGTAATGGTAACTTTAGCCCTTCTCCTGTAGTGTATAAAAATCAGGAAAAAGTTTTACAAACACAATTTTAATTCACAGTTGTGTGAATCATTCAGAGTTCTGCATTCTACCCAAATAATGTGTTCATAGACATGATTAAGGAGATCATTTACTTGCAAATGTCTTACTGCTGTCTCGGAGGGGGTAGAAAAAAATTAGAATATTTGTGAGGTTTTGGAGGTGTGTTTAAAGGCATATATTTCTGTGTAAGGGCTTGATTAGAATTGGGGCATGATTTAATAGTTAAGGATAGGTGGACAGGGCAAGGCTACAGTTGTGAGAGAAAAGGTCCCAAAGTGAGTGTGGTATTTATTAAAAGTTAGCAGCCTGACATTCACCTTAAAAGGTGAAAACTTTTACAAGTTCCTGAAAGGAACAATAATGCTATTTGTATCTTTCATCTTTCTGGCCAGGGTTTTCTAGACCAGCTGGAGAAAGTGTAAGATTAGTGATGTCATGATAATATGGAACTTATGCTGTATGAGTTCAAGTGATTTAAATTCTACAAATCCAAATGACCTTAGCCAAACCCTGCCATTTTTTTGTACATGAAGCTGCACTGGTGGCAGGGGGTGTCTAGCAGATTCTTTTTATATCTTGAAGACAATATTGGGCAAAAGAGGGCAAATCCTGGAATATACCAAGTGGGAAAATAAAATAATTGACCATAGTGTCCGTAAATGTCCAATTTAACATAAAGAAATATATGTAGAGAGAAATAGGGAAGAAATATTAAAGACACAGAATAAACTCTTAACAGAACACTAGGACCTGCTATAAGGATTTAATACAAGGACAGAGCCACCTTGAAAAGATTGATATATAAAGAAATCTTTCTCTCATTTAGGAAATTGGAGAAAAACTTATAATACTTGATGTTCTAAGTATTTTCACTTACTCAATCTTATGTAGAAAATACTTGATTGAGCAGTATTTTTAGAGGATGATAACAATGATTCATAATTTGCAGCCAGCTGAGAGTTAATTCATGTCTCTCCAGGTATTCCATTTTTCTTTCCCTCCTTTATCTTTGTATAGAAATGATTTTTCTAAAGTCAAAAGTTGCATAAATCCTTGTAAACAAGAGGTGGTTTATAAGCAAAGAGAGTCTTCAAGATTAGGAGAGAGTTCAAGAAGCAGTAAGAGAGAAACCACTTGAGAAAACAAAAGTCATTTTGTGTTACAATAAGAATTCTTCAAGCCTGTCATTCTCAAAGCATGCTGGCTAGAAAATAAAACTGTTTCTGAAAAATAAACTTTCAGATTTGAAGAATACTTTCTGTTGCATATGACAAAATTAGAGTTTTATAATCAATGACCTCCTACTTTCCAGGGATAACTATTAAAATATGATAAAAGAAAGCATTCTAGGTATACATTTCGTTTCATTTAGTGAAACATTTAGTTTCAGTTTTTTTCTGAATTGAAAATTGACATCTGTTCATACAGTTTGATGGGCTTCTTTTCCTTACATTCTGGTATTTAATTCAGTTCCTCTATTGAAAATATGCATTGGGTGTGTTACTAGAAACTCAGTATTAAAACACACCAAAGCTGCATTCTGCAAACCCACGTCTACCTGCAATAAAGATGACATTTCATCTCCATCACTCTGACACTTTTTCTGAAATTGGGCATGGTAAAACAGGCAGCATCTAACAAAGGAGGATGCAGAGGTGAGAGAGAAAACGGGAATGATTCCTTCAGAGGGAGCTCAGATGTAGTGGAAGCTTGAGATGTGATTTCTAAAGCAGCAAATTGAGAGCCAGTAGCAACAGCAATTGAGGACCAATCATTAAAATATCGGGACAGCTGTATTGAGTTGTCACAGAAAACCTGGACAGACTTTAAAGTGAATAACTGGATGGATCAATGTTAAAAACTTTAAAATTATGATGTAAGTTCTAAAGTGAATGCTTACTCTAGGTAAAGATACAGGTACTGCCTATTTCATCGTGAAATATTCTGGATAAATTTATACAATTTAACCTCTAAGGAAAGACACAGCCAAGAGGACACGTTACATGCTCCTTAATGTAAGGTCCACCCTGATAACAGAACCTGAATCAAGGCTTGTGTAAGGCTAGTTGATTTCAGAATGTGATCCCAGGTAGATGTGGAATGCAGGGCAGGAAGAGTGAAATAGGAAAAGAGGAAATGCCCATGATACACGGATGTGCTGTTTGTTGAGTTGGAAGCCTTCCAGGTGAGTGTAACCCGTGCCCACTGGGACTTTCTGAGGAGCCTTATAAAATGCACCACAGAACTGCACACCCAAAGCCAAAACAGGGACATATTTGTTGAATACTCTTTGTCCATATTGCTCCAGGGTGGCCCTATTGACATGATTGATTCCTTAAACCTCCAGGTTACCAAGGCAGTCACACTTGCTGACATTCCCCACTTAGGTCTCAGAGAAGCTCCAAGGCAGGAATTACATTGCAACATCCTCAGCTTGAGGCATGGATGGCTCTGTGAGATTGTACTTGCAAAACCATCTTGAAGCTTGTATGGCTCTGGTGGTGGCAACCGGAGGATTTTCAAAATGTGCACTAGTTGTGTCCAATACTAAGGGCTGCTAGTCAGAACAATAATACTATGTTGAGTCTAGGCTATGGTTAGATGTTGTCTGATGAAAGACAGTTTGGAGGGAGATTTAATGATTCTAATGATTCAAAAGGCAGTGACATAGTAGTGTATTTGGCTCCAGAACCAATCTTTTTTTATTACTCTTTTATATGATGAAATTATTTTCAGGAATAATCATGACATTACATAAGTAATAGTAATGGTCAAAAAAGAAAGCACACAGTAAATTTATTCTTTTATTGAATTTTGTATTTACATAATGCCAGTACAATAATATAAGTATCAATGTACAAAAAGGGAAAGCATAGGTAAATTTTAATTAAAAATATAATTTTATAAAACATAAAGAACCTACAATGTTAGATCTACATACTAGTCTATTACAGTAACAAATGATAAATTTCATTGTAGTTTTGAATCTTAAGTTCTGCAAACTTCAATGGTTTTGTTAAAATCTATATGCTTCACATATTAACCTTTAATAAATAGCATAACCTGATTGTACAGTTTTTCATTCATTATCAATAAAATTTTTTTATAACTTTTTTCAAAAAGTTTATTTTGATGTGACCATCATCCCAAAGAAAAAATATGAAATATAATCATTAGTTTGGTAGGGATTCTTAAAAAAATAAATTTCAAAAAAATCCACATTCCCATAAGGTTCATGTCTTTATTTCTTTAGTGTTGATTCTAGCAGATTTTCAATATTTCTGTAGTCCAAAAATATCTTCACCAGATAATTCAAAATAGATTTCTATTATATTTGATGAGAATGTGTTTGAAGTTTTCTTTTTCAGAGAAAAATCACTGAATGTTACTGTACATTGACTTCATTTGATCCACTAATTTAGAACAATTATCCAATTGTTAGTAAAGACAGCTGAAGCATTCAGACACTATTTGATATTTTTTAATGACATAACACCACTATCTTATATCATTTGGGGGTCATTTTCTTCTAATTTTAATGCTTTTTTTCCTGCACAAATATTAATTTCCTCACATATTCTTGTTGCAAACTTAACAGGCTCCATTTTTGTCCTGTGAGCCAATCTTCAAAGATTAATTTCAAAGCTTGGTATGTCACTGTAAATAGTTCAAGTCTTATTGTGACTGTTTGCAATATTTGTGTCATTTTAATGTTTGTTTCTCAAATTTCACCTTCAAATGAAAGGTAATTCAGAAAAGACTTGTACAGAAGAAAACATCTGAGCTGATCCTCACATGTTTATGTTATCCTTTGGATAACCGAGTACTTGTTAGGTTGAATTAACTTTCAAGATTTGTGTTGCCTGTACACACAGCTTCATCACAAACACTCCACCTTTTAAGAAAGTCTTTAGTGATTATATCTACATTCTGAAGCACCTGCCACCAATGAGGTGAGACTGAAAAGGATTTGTTTGTTTGTTTATTTATTTAAATTTATTGGGGTGACAATGGTCAACAACATTACATAGGTTTCAAGTACAATTCTGTAATACATCATCTATATACTGCATTGTGTGTTTACCACCCAGAGTCAGTTCTCCTTCCATCACCAGATATTTGACCACCTTTGCTCACTTTTACCATCCTCCCTCCCCTTTACCCTCAGTTCAACTTCCCTAGCTATCAGGGAGATGCAAATCAAAACCACAATGAGATATCCTTTCACACCAGTTAGAATGCCTGTTATTAACAAGACAAATAATGGCAAGTGTTGGAGAGGCTGTGGTGAAAAAGGACCTCTCATACATTGCTGGTGAGAGTGTAAATTGGTACAGCGGCTATGGACTTGATTTTTAAAAATTCCAAAGCTACATTATACTGAGGAAAATCTTCTAAATTCTGTTAAACTTTAGAGAATAATGTGCTTAAGGAAGAAATGAAAATTTAGGGTTAATTTGACATTTTGCTTCAATATCCTGATGCATATTGGCCAGAGTTAAACTGTTGTCATATCCTTGACAATGTGAAGTTGTTTCAGGTAGTTTTCTGGGAAATAAAACAAAAGCTCAAAATTAATTTCTTTATTTCATCTTGACCATCTTCAAGATTGATGTGCTTGATCAATTCGTATAAATGATGAGAGCGTACAGTTTTGGAAATGTTGCTAAGAATTTCAAACTACTTTGCCTTTTTAATATCTATAACTATCTGTTCTTTGAGGTAATTTCCCAGAAGATGAGAGCAATTATTTGGGTCAATCTCTCTTCAGAAAAAAATAACATAATAATTCTATCAAAATGTTCTTTCATCTTGGGGTCTTAATTTCAGAGTACTTCCTTCGGCACAATAATTTTTATTTGCTAATTGCCTAGTTTTTCTGATGAGGAAAAGGAAAATTTTGTTGTCAGAAAGCATAATTAAGTCTGACTCAAAAGTCATTTTTTCCTTGTCCTTTTATATATAAATGTATATTGGTTTTTAATTCTGTTGCCAAAATCTTCTATTAAAAAAACAGATAGATATTGTTCAGTTATCTCAAGATCAGAGATTTTAGGGTGTGCTTCCCATCAGGTTTTAAACTGATTTATTAAGCTGGACATTTTGGCTTTTGTCTCATTACCTGCAACTAGATAAAATAAGCAACTATTTCATTTCAAACAATTCACATAAACTTTCAACACTTTTCCACTTTGTGGAAAGTGTATTAAGACCATAAAACCATGAAGTTGACAAGAATTGACCTCCTCCTTTATACTTTATCATTCTCCTCAACTGTATAACAATATTTATTATGATGTGGTTCACTTTTTAACCAGCTTAGCTGTCAATTATCTGGAGTAATTATTGATCAAGTAATAACATTATAACACATTAAAATTTTATTTATTATATCTGTTCATCAAAGTCTTAGTCTTGATCTTTTCAAGCATTTTTTTCTTTATTATTATTACTGTTATTAGTGTTGATTATTGATAGTCCTTCCTTTCTCTTCAGTATTATTAAGGTTTAGAGAAAATTATTCATTGTCATCTTTTACCTGTATCATTTGAGTATTATCTTGGTTCTTATATGGGTACTTTGGATGTACAAGCCTGAATTTCCTATAAACTTTCAAGAATTGTATGCAATATTTCATATATTCATTTTTCAAAATAGATTCAGATAATTCAGTATTTCATGTATTGATTTTTTTTTCTTTGTTTACTTGACTTGAATGGAATCATTTCATGTTGATAAGAGTACCCTCACTTCAGAATTCTTTACAAAACTTAGAACATTTATGAACCAGTTATTGGTTTCATAATAATATAGCCAACTAATTCCAGTAGGGAAAAAAAACAAACACAACTATATAGTCACAGTTTTATATCAAATGATTAAGTGAACACCATGAACTTTGATTACCATCTGATATAATGATTTATGTCATTATCATAAGTTAATAAGTATATTTTATTACTAGTAAAATATATAAAATGTTTAATTTAGGTAAGTACCAATTTGCTCCATTGGTGTGACATTATTTTCATAATATGTGTTCTGTTTTACAACAAAAATGAACAATTAAAATAGAATAATAAAATCCAATTTTAAATATATTATTATAATCGATAAAATATCATATATATGAACTAATTTAAACTTAGCAAATAAAAATTGTACCCTTCTGAGTTCACATATTATTTAACTCTGTTAAATTTTAAGATAAAACCCCAAACTTCCAGCAGTCATGTAGAATGACAGAATTGAAATAATTCAAGTTCCAGTTGTTCATCTATATATTCATTGTGCTATGGCTGTTCATTTGTGTCTACCTTTGAAAAATAGTAGCATTTGTTGGAGATACATACTATATCCAAAGGGAATTCAAATGATTACAAACCATTACAAACCTCCTGTAGAAAAGAATGACTATATCTGAGTCCATTTGTGTTGAGGGCTTACTCTATGACTGGGGGTCTCTGAATTAAGTTCCATGTAGTATACAATATTTAATAAAAGGCAGATCATAAAATATGTAAATTGGAACCACATATATATTTTTAAAATTACTGTATCCCCCAATATTGTTTTTTCTTTAAAGATTTTATTGGGGAATTGGGGGAGGGGAACAGTGTTGGGGAATTGGGGACGGGGACTGGCCAAGTTGTTATTCTTCAGTCTTCATTGTGGAGGGCACCAGTCGCCATCTGGCTTCCCATCAGCAGCTTGTGGCCTCTAAGCTCAAGGTGCTGTGTTTAATCTTAGTTGTGGGTGGGCATAGCCACCATCCCATTTGGGAGTAGAACCTGGCAACGTTGTTGTTAAGATCACATGCTCTATCCACTGAGCCATCCAGGCGGCAGCTCAGCTCAAGGTACCGAGTTCAGTCTTAGTTGTGGATGGGCATAGCCCACCACTGAACAGGCAATCTTGTTGTTATACCAGCTGAGCCATCCTGCCACCTGTTGGCAGCTCAGTGACAGCTCAGGGCACAGTGTTCACTGGCCCATGTGGGAATCGAACTGGCGGCCCTGTTGCTCAGAACTTGTGCTCTTAAGCCAGCTCTTAATCAACTGAGCCACTTGGCCAGCCCTCTCCCATCCATTTTTTTTTTTAACTTAAACTGGCAAAAGATTTTTTCACGGAAAATATGTATTACCTCACATTATTTAAAATTGCTGGATCATGGTGGTAATAAAAATATAGAACAGCTTGTATTTTGTTATTTTGTTTTATAAATTATGTATAGTCATGCATCCCTTATTGTCTATTCTCAGGCAGAATACTACCTCTGTACTCCCTATTATATGATTTAATGGAAAGTAACACTAAATAGGATTTTCTTTAATAATCAGTTATTTGGCAAACCTAGTACTCATTGACTTCTTCTTATCTCTTACTATAGGAAGCCTGTAAGACTGACTTTAGAGAAAGTTAGGGAAAAAAAAAAACAAGTATCTGATCAAAAAGTAATGGGAAAGAGAAAGGAAAGATAGTATTCAGATCCAGCTCACATTAACAATTTAAGTAGACTAATTTAAGAAGAATGTAAAAGTGTCATGAAATCAGCCAATCTTATCATAGGATCAGGAAGGAGCAAAGGAAGAAATAAAACAATTAGGGGATGTTTCTTGATTTCAATAAAAATACAGAGAACAAATATATGCTATTCTATTAGAAACATCAAAATCTGTGGAAAATCAATGCTTTGGGATCATATGGCAGAGATATTACTCATAGTATAGCTTCAGATAAAAATTCTCTGGTCTTGTTAACATGAAGCAGAAAGTTGCTGCTTTAGGCCTAACCAATTTTATAGTAAGATGTGACAGTGGTAATCCCATTTGCTTAATTTTGAATAGGCAATTTTGGTTTTTCCTTTGCAACTAAGTACTTCAAGTGATAAGTACCAAGTAGAATGACTGGCACTTGATAGAAATTCTGAAATGGTAGCCAGGGTGTCATTATTATTAGCATTATTAACTGTCAACAGATTCTACATGATATCAAGATAGTCACTTGATTTAATCAATTTAAACTCTGCCATGTAGATCACAATCCATTTTTATTAACAAGTCATTCTTTAGCTCTATTTCTCATTTTCTTTTTCTTTATTCCAAATTTTATTTATTTATTTATTTAAATTTATTGGGGTGACACTGGTTAGTAAAATTATATAGATTTCAAGTGTACAGTTTCATAATACATCATCTATATATCACATTGTGTGTTCACCACCCAGAGTGAGCTCTCCTTTCATCTCCATATATTTGAACCCCCTTTCCCTCTTCTACCACCCTCCTCTCCCCCCTTACCCTCTGGTAACCACTAAATTGTTGTATGTGTCTATGAGAGTTTTTTTTGTTTATTTCTTTGTTTTATATTTTTGTTGCTTTCAGTTTTATATTTCTAATTTTTAAGTGTGTTGTTGAATTGAACTGAAGTATCTGATCAGATCTTTTCCTATTTCCCCTTCTTCATGTATCCAGTCCAGTCTTCACTGAAATACAATGAGATGCATACTTGATATATTTCTAAGTGGACCCAGCACATTTTTGACACTGTTCACTGAGTTTAAACAGCCCTTCTTGAAATTGAGTTGCTATTTTATTTTTGATTGTTGACTCTGTTCTTAACTATGGTACAATTGCAAAGCCTTCTACAACCTATGTGCCACATACTAATAATCTATGTGTCACTGCTATAGAAAATGAAAGTTAGGCTCTGGATTTGGGAGTTTGCCATCCTTTCTTACGATAAACAGAGAAACACTTCAAAGAGCCATTGCTGGGAAGGAATACTGTGAAATGCTATATTTTCTAATGTACAACAAGATTATAGCTTCCAAATAGATGATACTTAGAGAACAAAATGTTCAGAGGATAAAATGAATGGCTATTATTTCACAATCTTTGACAATAATATTTGTATTAATAAGCTAAGGAACTCTTTCATTTACTGTGTTTGTCTTATTTTTTAGTCTTCAATTCTCTATAGGATTTACCTTGGAATCCGAAGAAATGGAAAACATAAAAAATTGTCTATGATAAGTTTATCAGTTGTAATATAAAAGACAGCATACTTCTAAATTGTATGAACCCAAAATATTATTTTAAAGT
Source organism: Aselliscus stoliczkanus (assembly GCA_033961575.1). Taxonomy (NCBI): domain Eukaryota; kingdom Metazoa; phylum Chordata; class Mammalia; order Chiroptera; family Hipposideridae; genus Aselliscus; species Aselliscus stoliczkanus. Next base: position 124,699,008 of record CM066727.1, read on the forward strand.
CTCTAATAGCCTGAGCATAAAAAGAGAAAAGTTAAATTTTTAGGTAAGCTCACAGTTGAGGATTTCTACATTATAAACTTAAAGAAGCTTATTTTAGCTGCATGCATGGACCATGCTCTTTTTCATTTTTAGTCCTGTATTTGTGGCCTCTTCGGTTCTATAAATACTTTTTCACCATCATTGATTTTAAAACACATTAGAAATCACTTTGTCCTAAAAGCCTGCCAGAGCTCTTAGATTATTGCTTCCTATTTTATGCTTCTATTTCACTCTGTACTTTTCTCTATGTGTTTAAATGTGTATATGTGTGTGTGTGTGTGTGTGTGTGTGTGTGTTTAATTGTCTATTTCACTTCTGAGAACTTATGATGTCTGGGGTGTTCCTTACCCCTGCACTTGTTTCCCCACTGCCAAGAACAGCATCTCATGATAATGTGCTGATGTTTGCTGAAGAGTATTTAAATGAGTGAATAACAAGGGAGTAAACATGTTAAGTATGATGACAAGGGCAGCACCATTGGTTGTTGGCAGGTTACCGAAGGAAACAAAGCTCATACAGCGAATAGTAGCCATGAGTAAAGCCATAATAAGAAAACAAGTTTTCTCATTTTTAGTCCAGTTCTAATTCTACCACAGAACGAGACAGGACAATTAAGTTCATGAACTCATCCTAGAAAATATGCTACATACCTCATTGCTGACTATCACTATGTCACCTTCAGAGTATCCCCTTGGGAAGCTATGCACCAAAATCGGTGCCTACTGTACCTTTCAAAGCAATTTTGGAACTCTTTTTCTGGATAGGCCATCATAGCTGTCATTGTAATACTCTTGATTTCCTGACTGTCATCAAAATGTCTTCCTTTCAATATTTCCTTTATTTCAGATAAAGAAAGAAGTTATTGGGAGCCAGATCAGATGAGTAGGAAAGTTGTTCCAATACGGCTGTTTGTTTACTGGCTAAAAACTCCCTCCCAGACAGTGCCGTGTGAGCAGGTACATTGTCATGATGCAAGAGCCATGAATTGTTAGTGAACATTTCAGGTTGTCTAACTATTTCATGCAGATGCTTCAGCACTTCCAAATAATAAACAGATAATAAATGAACTTGATTAACTGTTTGTCCAGTTGGTACAAATTCATAATGAATAACCTCCCTGATAGCAAAAAAGGTTAGTAACATCATTGCAACCAGTTCGTGAACTTGTCAAACCTTGTGTACTGCATTAATTAATCATGATCCTATGATTATGTAAGTCATGGTAAACTGAAAGCAAAAGAATAGTTTAATAAACCGTTTCTTTAATATCTACTTTGGAGTTAATATCTACGTTCATTTTTACTGCCTTTTGTAATTCAGGTGCATAAAACTTGCACCAGTAAGAGTAATAATTATATCAATGAATGATGAATCACAATAGCTAGACTTTTATAGCTGGGTATATATATATATACCCAGCTATAAAAATATATATCAATATTTTTTTTGTATGCTATGGCCAGAGCATTTTTTCTCTTTTAAATTAAGCCTTAATGAATTTTGTAAGTGATGTTGGACTTAGTGAAATGTTTTGTCAACAAATGACAAAGGTATTCCTTTGTGGAGTATTAAAATAGAAAAATAGCAATGCTAGATGGCTTGCTTTATAGAAAAAAAAGTACCTCTATCATAAAGACCCAATTTGATCTTATTCTCTGATTACAATTCAAGAACATATTCAGAGGAAAGAGCAGAATAACTCATTTTTGTGGTGGAGGGATGGTGTGGGTATAGAAGAAGTCAAGAACTAACATAGCATTCTTCCAAACAGAGAAAGAAAGGGAAGCCTTTTCTCTTATATTACCTTTTGGTCATTCTTATTCAAGCTAATCATTGTTCCTTTAAATCTCCAACTTTTTTCATAAAGAAGAAATAAATAATATAGATCAGGGGAAAGAGGTCAGAAGGAGCATTTCTTATTTTTCTTCCTCTGAGTGCTTCCTTGCAAAGGAAATATGTAAAAAAAATTCATAAGTATTCTTAAAGGGTAATGACTTAGCACACTTTTGAAAGATAATTCATTTCAGAACCACTGCCTAAGAGAGTCAAACAGATTCTTTTTTCCTCATTACCCTCTACTTGGATTTTTTTGTACATGGTTCATGTTGTTTTATATTATTAGAATATCAGAAAATAAACCACAATGTGATAGTCTTCTGTACACTTAAATGTTGTTGCGAGTGATTTGATTATTCCTAAGTTTCATTCATTTGATTATTATAAGTCTAATGTTTCATTTTATAGATAAAATTCATGAAAACAGCATTAATATCTATACACAATTCCTTTTTCCTTTTGTTTAAAAAATGCAGAAAATTTTGTTAGGAGTATCTAGGCAGAACACATGTCTTTTTACAAAGGATCCAATATTAGGCTTATCTCAAGTTTTTCTCTACAACTGTTTTAAATAAAGACCATGGCAAAATTTCTAAAGAATCTATGAAAAAATATTTGTTCCTCAGAACTTATATACTTAGTTCTACTCTTGCTTGAAAGAATAGAATTGACTCAGACTGCTAACATCCATAGATTTGATCAAATTCTAATTGTCACCAACCTATTTTCCAAGTCACTATCATAATGATTTGATTTAAATTAACTTTAGTGATTATATTTTTGAATCACCTTTTTTTTTTTAAAGAAGGGGCTTAGTTGGGGGAGGAGGGTTGTCACTTTGAGGGGTATAAAGTATAACTATTGCATTGTGTTGTACACCTGAAACTAATTTTAAAAATTTATTTTACAATAAAAGATTTTTAAAAAAAGAGGAAAAACGAAAGAAGGGGCTTAGTTTTAATAACGAAAACTTGGTTTTAGTAAGGAAAGCATACTGGATAAAAACAATTGATTTTTCTTAAAGATAATAGTCCCAAAAGTAAAGTCATCAGTCATCTGTTTTTAAAATTAGTAAGAACTATTCCCTAAAGGACATAAGAGTGAAAATGGAATTGAAAACCATAAGGTAAAAAGGAGAGAAAGAATCTATGCTCTTGTTGTTGTAGAGAATTTTAAAATAATGAAGAGCGGGCCCACCAAGTGGCGCAGTGGTTAAGCGCCGGCTTGGGAAGCCAGCGGCCCCAGTTCGGGCCCCACATATGAGGGCCAGTGACACTGCCCTAAAATAAATAAATAAATAAAATAATGAAGAGATAAAAGAATACAAACATGTGCCTCTACCTGCCATTAACTGACAGGAAAACTGAGAAAAGCTATACAGTTAAACTCTTGAACAACTTGGTGGTTAGTGGTGCCCACCTCTGTGTGGTTGAAAATCCCAGTATAAGTTTTGACTCCCCATAACTTTCACCACTAATAGACTACTGTTGAATGGAAGCCTGCGATAGCATAAATGGCCAATTACATATATTTCATATGATATATTCTATATATCATACTATACTATACTATATTCTATATATTCTATATATCATACTATACTATATACTATACTATACTATATTCTATATATCATACTATATCTATACTATATTCTTACAATGAATTAAGCTATAGAAAATAAAATGTCATTTGAAAAATCATAAGGAAAATACATTTATATTTACTGAAAAATTCCGCATATGAGTGGACCAGTGTAGTTAAATTCATGTTGTTCAAATGTCTATTATATTTAATTCTGTATTTATAGTAGAAAGTCTTTTCATTTGAAAAAAAGTGGTGTCCAGATAAACATGGCTTTGTATTAAAAATTATTTGACCTGACCTCTTATTATATGGAACTTTTATCACTCTATGATACTATCCTTTTATTACTAAAGGCAGACAATTTTTGCTATAATTTCTATGAGTTTATGTCAGTTAATGTACCAAAAATATTATTCATCATATAACGTGTTGAAAGCAGACCATAATAGTTTCAGAAGGCCTTTCTAAATTTGACAATTTAAAACTGTTGTTCATTAAATTCCTAGATGCAGTAAGAATGTCCATAGTTTATAATTTTTATTTGTAGTTTAAAAAGATCTGCACTACATCCTGGTTTGATAATTGGATACTTTTCCTTTAATATAAGGAAATATATATTTTATATGTGCTCTAACGCAGCTGAGATTATTTTGGCCCTTATGTTGGATTATTTATAAAGTTGTAGTTAGAATCATCAATTTGAATTTACTTATTCATTTCATCATCATTATCACAATGTCACTATATTTCAAGCCAATGCTTTGAAGTCATTTTACATTATGCCTTCTTTCTGAGCCTCTTTTTGGTTTAAATATTTCTTAAATGAGGTATATTATACTACTAATTGCACTTTATTTTCTGTGACTTTTTCCCACTTCTTTTTACTTGGTGACTTCAAATTTTCTCAACTGAAATGAACCGTGATTGGGATTAATTTTGATAGTGAATGTGAAGTAAAGAATACTGCAAATTTGCATACATGGAAAAAGCACTGTGGTGCAATGGAGAAACCATGGGATTCATCATAGCATTGTTTCCTGATTTCGTATTTATTTGCTTTATGACCTTAGACAAGTCCCTGTATGTATTGATCCTCACAGTATCACGGAGAAGAAAATGTGATAAGATTGTAGTGAAGCATAAAGGGTTTTATAGTTCAAGGCTGTAAAAATGAAAAAGTGATTTCTATATTAAGGACCTATAACAAAGTTCCTCAGAAAGTATTTTCTTCTCATCTGGGATTAGGCATATAGTGGATGAATTTGGTTGGAGAGAGTCACTTATACTGCCATAATGATGGACCTCAGTAATTAGAAGTTGCCTTGACCTCCACAAAAACATTGCATTTTGAACATTTAGACTATAGTATGTATGAGTTCCTATTTCAAAAGCAGAGGGTTGCTTTGGATCCTGTAAAATATAATGGTTAATGTTGAAGAATCCAGAATGAGGCTATCTGACTTGGAATGCTGCTTTACCAATAACAAATTTTAAAACCTTGGCCAAATGACTGCATATATCAGATTGTAATGTCTAAAAGCAGATGTGATAAGTTTGACCATATGTGTAGAGTTTAAACAATATCTGTCAAAGAGAAGCAGTCTATTAATTTTAGCCTTACCTATTAGTGTTACTTTTGTTGTTGCTATTATTATTAAGGTTTTTAAAGGGGAAAAAAAACGTAGACTTGAAAATGACCTTCTTTGGAACTTTAGAAAGCAATGTATCTTAGTTCTATAGCTTATTCATTAATGACATTAAATTAATGAAATCCTTCCAAGTAACTACTTATCTCATTGAATTTCAAAGAGTAGCTTACAACTTGGTACTATACAACTAAATGTAAAACATTTTCCAAGTTTCAAGTGGATAATGGAGAAAGAAAAGATATTTAGAGTGTTTTATAGATCCTATGGGATTTTATTTGAAGAAATAATTAATTCGATATTCATTTAACTATGTTCAGAACTTAAAATACTTTGATCCTTCTTGGATTTAATGAGGGCTCATTTGACTGTACTACATTCAACTATATTATGAAGTGGAATATCTTTAAATTTCTAATTAGACAATAGTCAGATAATTACCCTTGAAAAGCTCATGTGAATGCAGAATATGAATATTTGATTCTAATTTCTAAGTATCCAAATCAAATTTTATTATATGTAGAATAGTCACTTATAAATAAATTAGACTTAGGGTGTTTGCCATCTAAATGTTATGTCCTTCACAGTTGATGTTTATTGTGCCTGAGACTGCTGTGTTGAAATGAGAAAATATAATTTTACATCCAGAAGAATATTTTAAGGATGCTGTTTTCTTCTTTATAGAGACTTCTATACCTCTATTTCCTATGCTAGCAAAGATGCTATTAGATAAAGAGAATTGAAAATGATAAGCTCATATATAAGTTGAAGTTTGGAATCTTTAAATTTTTATGTTTCTTCAAGGAGGTGATAATATGATTTTTAAAACCATAATTGTTACATTTTACTTTATAACTATATAAAAACTGGTATTAATAGTTTCATATTTGTTAGTGAGAAACTACTGGATTTCTATTATGAAGAGCCTACCAAATAAAGGCTAAGAGAATGAGGTTGAATATCATCACACCTATGTATGTAAAATCATTGAGGTGCCTGTGCATAGGGCCTACCTAAATTGGGAGCTTTATCAGGAAAATTAAAAATACCCCTCTGGGAGGGCCGGCCAAGTGGCGCGGCGGTTAAGAGTGGGTTTTGGGATGCCAGCAGCCCCCTTTCGGATTTCACATATGAGGGCCAGTGACACTGCCCTCTACAGCTAACAACAGCTCCACCTGGAGCTGGGCTGTGCAAGCCCCGGCGATGGTGTAGGCTGCAGCCCCTGCTGCAGTGGGCTGCCATTGGCTACAGTGAGTGGCTGGCAGGCAGGCAGCCAGGTTGAGCTGCCAATAGCCGCGATGAGCAACCATCCAGAGGCCTGCGACCGATCTGCCTCATCTGGGAAGAGCGCAATGAGGATACCAACATGGGCCAGTGAAGCAACGTCCTCTGCAACTAGACTGAAGAACAAAAAGACAGCAACTTGTCTGTTCCCCTCCCCCAATTCCCCAATAAAATCTTAAAAAAAAAAAAAATACCCCTCTGTCCTCACAAGCAGGCAAGCAGTGGGGAAGGATCCCCTCCAGACAGGTACTGCTAAAAATGGAGCAGAAACACTGAGAACATTTATTTTCCTAGCACCCTAGCCCCAACATAAAGCACAACACATACACACACACACACACACACACACACACACACACACTCACACTCACACTCACACTCTCACTCACACACAACCTATTGCTGGAAGAATTTGAAACCTGAGGTACACTGAAGAGTCTAAACGAAAAACAACCCCAAATCCAACTCAACTATTTATTTCCTCAATATCCATAAGAATGTACAAACAGAAGAGGAGGCATACCCATTTTCAGGTATAAATTCTATTTACCTCATATGATACATTACAGTAATATATGATGAAAAGGAATAAATAAAAATGTGGAAATCCTTCATGCATAAAATTTTAAGACTTCATAAAAAATATTAAAGAGGACATTCCTAAATGTAGAGATATACAATTTAGTTAGGTCAAAAACTTAATATTATATCAGAATTTGATTCTCCCCAACTTGATGGATGGAGTCAATGAAATCATATTAAAATCACAAATGTATTTTATAGTTTTTGACATGGCATTTCTAAGATTGTAATACAAATACAAATGTCCAGAAATAGTCAAGTGTCACTTGACAAGACAAATAAGACAGAGATGGATTTGGCAGATGAAGAAAAGATCATTTCTTTGTTATCACTGTTGCTACATGTATCTGGCAATTATGTGGGAAAAACTTAAATTGAATCCATACCTCATACAATATACATTTAAAAGTTCAAATAAAATACATAAATATATAGTACATTAAATTTTCAAAATAAAATACAAGAAAACCGATTTGTGATGTTTACAAGGACTTCTTACATAGGATTAAAAAAAGAAGAAAATATTCACAAATTACCCAACATTAATATTACAAACTTATATATAATTTAAAAATTCTGTAAGGTAGGTGAAAAGAAACACCACAAACTCTTGAAATGCATTTAACTGTTGAAAGATTATTTACAAAATATAAAAAAGAATATTTATGAATCAACACAAGAAGAAAACAAACACTAAAAAATAATAAAAATAATTTCAATGAGAAAGCATTCTATAAATAGAGATGGATGGATGTATGGAAGAGAGGAAGGAGGAAGGAAGGAACGAAGGAAGGAAGGAACGAAGGAAGGGAGGGAAGAAAGGAAGGAAAGGTAGATGATAGATAGATAGATAGATAGATAGATAGATAGATAGATAGATAGATAGATAGATAGATGATAGATGATAGATAGATGTATGCACATATCAAGATAGATACAGTGATTATCAGGGTAACAGTGAAACCAATGTTAAAAGAAGGCACTATTTTCTATTCACAAAATGAGCATATTTTAGAAGACAGATGTTTGTAATGGCTAGATGTGGAGTAGCAAGCACTCTTAGTCACTGCAGGTGGAGTGTTAGCTGGTACAACTACTTTGAAAAACTGAATTCACTTACTTTAAAATCTAGAGATTCCACTCCTAGATACTGAGCCAGAGAACCTTGATGCCTCTGTACTGTATACTATACATTATAATATATATGAATGTAAATCTCACCTTATATGTGTTCGTCATAGCTCTAAACTTGAACAGCTCTTTCCTGACCTGATCCCACCAGAAGGCTAATTTTCTAAGGCTTTATTATATTATAGTATACACCTTTTAACAGTACATATACATTTTCATGTATTATTTGTATATTTGCTACATATTTTAAAAAATTTTAATTTTATTTGGAAATTTTTTCATACAATATATACTTGCTTACATATGTATTACTTAAATTCACTTAGTTACATCTAATATTAATACTTTAGTTATAAATTCATGTATCAATATGTCTTTATGAATTTTTAAATATAATCTTCCAAATAAATGTATTTAGCCCTTAAGATAACTTATACAAACTTTACTTCTATATCAAAAACATTAATATAAAAGTATGAATTTATGTAAACATTCTTTTATAGTAAAGTTATAGCTATTAAGTGTGTATGTACAATGACCACTGGTATGTATTGAAATATAGGCACATGGAGTTAAGCGTATATTACAATTGCAAACAAAAACTGCCTCCCTCAAATATAAAAATTAAAATAATTAAAAATATTTAATTAATAGCATCTGAGCAAGGCAATTTTAGTACATTATCTTCGTGTAATCATACTAATAAAGAGATCCATATATCCATTATTTTCCTTAAGACATAGAAAATTTTATTTTAAGAGATCTTGGCATTTTAATTATATACATTGATTCATTGTAGTTTTGAAAATTATTATTTTTATGTATTGGTTATGGATAGCTAGTATGAAATTCTCTAGCACATTTATTTAATGAAATAGTCTGGAAGATGTAGATTTAGCTAAAAATGCTCTATAAAAATGAATAAATTTAGAGGTAGAAATCTGACATGGGTTACAAAGGCATTATTAGATGTGTAGTCAGGATAAATCAGATAGAATAACCCATTGTTTGAGGAAACTGCTATGTGAACTTTTGCAAAAAAGTCACGCTGACTTCATGAAAGAAGTAATCTGGGCTTTGTGGGTGACAGTTGTGGGTTGACTAGAATAACAGTTTTCAAAATATTACATGTTTTACCAATAAAATTGTTATATAAGAGAATTCTTCTGTATATATTAATGTCACCTGATTATAAAAAATATTGAAAATGAGAATGAATGCATACACATACTGATGCAATCCTTCAGTGTTATTTCCTTAGACCAACAGGTGGATAATGATTGTTAGAAAACACGGATGCTATATATCTGCACTGCCATATGAGACATTTTTAAAACGTGCAAATGTATGCCATTTCACTAGTGGAGAAAATAAGTCTCTCACTGTATCCTGGTTCCCTTTTTGTGTGGCTCTTCCCTCATATAGCAGTAGCAGGACTATGCTTACAATATGCATGCATAGTGTAGTAATAGGATGTAGGTGATCAATTTAGGATTTTCGTATCATTGCCAGTCTTTATGATTGTGAAATTTTTCCAGGTTGCTATAAACCATGAATAATAAGGGAGTATTTTCACAGGGTGCAGCTTGTTGAAAGAAGCTTTTAAACACAGCGTATCTGTTACTCTGTAAATTCTATTTTGCAGCACCCCACTTTTTACCTTATTGTCTTCAATGTTTCTCTAAGTTGTTAGAAGCTCTGCTAGGAAAAGCAACTTTGGATATATAGTTGACCCAGCGGAGAAGGACAATTGAGCCTTTTCTCACAAGTGGGAGGTAGAAAAATGTCTCTGAAAGAAAGAATCAAGCACAAAAACAGTGTTTATGAAGGTCCTCCCCACCAACACACACTTTTTAAATGGTTTTAATTCAAGTAGCTTAAAGGGAGGATGCTTCATAATTTATAAAGTGTTATAATATGGGATGTAAGTTTTGATGAACATGACCATATCCTTAAAAATCAATGAATCGGATTGTAAACGAAACAGTATTTTTATCAGTGGAGGCATACATGGCAAAATACACAACATACACATAAAAACGATAGTAGTTATTAGTTTGAAATGAAATTTCAGTTATTTAAAATACAAGTTAAATTTACCACCAAAAATTAACATTATATGTAATGGGAAGTTCCTTTCAGAAACTTGAGAGTGTAAGTCATGAAAAAAAAATTGATATTAATTTGATGAGTTTTTTCATCTACTTAAATGGATGAGTTTTTTATCTGTTTAAGTAAACAGATTCTCTTTAGAACTTTCTATAAATGAAGTAGGGATGGACACTGAACTTATAGGACAAATTCAATAATCACAAGATATATATGTATGTGGATATGTGCACACACACATATACATGTATAATACATATGTATATATAAATGTACCTCCCACATATACACCTTTAATATTGATAGTTATTCTCTTTTTTTCAAGTAACATACAAGTCTACATAATACAAGCTCTTTCTAAGTAAAATCTAGTATTTACTAGAAATGTAATTTTTCTGGAATATGATCTTAAAATCTTGGAAGAAGTTTCATAATCTTGAGACCTATGAAAATTCTGTTTATGTATTTAAAATTATAATGTGATTATATGATTGATTTACTCATATATATTTTATTAAAAGTATCACATAAAATACACTGATTTTTAATAAAAAATAAATCTGAGCGCACAGCATCAAATTTTGAATGAAGATTCTGGTGAAACTGTAAAATAAAATTAATATATTTTAGAAAATAATGATATTTTTAATGTAAATGATAAGCATTATGCTTAATGGATTGTATTAAAATTAGGGCATTCAGAAATGTGATTTGAAAAGAGGAATGAGATATGAGATGAAAAATCTAATATTCAGGCATGAGTAGTGTGCTAATTAAACTGCATAATCAAGTAATGTCAAGGATTTAAAGATTATTATGCAGCTGCTTCAGAATGAGTGTGGAAAATGAGTGAGGATTAGTTACTGTTTACTCCTTTTTAACTCCTTTGTAACTTGCATTATTCAAACTGAAGGTGGCAAGCAGGAGAGTAAGAAGAAATTACTGTGGGATAGCCCAGCATCTCCACAATTAGAGAGACCTCTTTCTATCTTAATACAGTCTCTTCCTTCGTATCTATTGAAATGTGTTTTCTTTAGTGCAAATCTATTTCATTACATTTTGTTCTTGGTAAACACTCTTTAGTTTCAAACTCCAAAAATATGGCTATTTCCGGGCAGTAGGTATTGTATTCTCCTTAAGCCCCAGGAAGCTACTGGCAGATCCACAGTACCCAATTCCTCTGCATACACATATGTACATGTACTCTATACAAAAACCAGAGGTAGAGGATACCATTTGAGTTTAATCATCTCTTTCTACTTGCTTCAAATGTTATAGTGATTTTATTTTAAATTGTGTTGGGGAACAGTCATGGTCATTGGTTACACATTGCTTTCATGCTACAATGGCATAGTTGACTCTTAGGGAGGATGCAGATCACAGTGGCCCATGTGGGGATTAAATTGGATTAAATTGGCAACCTTGGTGTTATCAGCACTCTGCTCTAACCAACTGAGCTAACTGGTCACTCCATAGTGATTTTTTAAACGAATTGGGTTTGGCTATTCTTTTTTTTTAAGATTTTTTTATTGGGGAATTGGGGGAGGGGAATAGACAAGTTGCTGTCCTTTTGTTGCCCAGTCCAGTTGCGGAGGACGCCGCTTCACTGGCCCATGTTGGCATCATCATCGCACTCCTCCCAGATGAGGCAGACCGGCCGCTAGCCTCTGGACGGTCACTCACTGCAGCTATTGGCAGCTCATGCTAGCTGCCAGCCACTCACACTGGCTGCCGGCCACCCACTGCAGCCTATGGCAGCCCACTGCAGCAGGGGCTGCAGCCTACATCGTCGCAAAGGCTCGCACAGCACAGCTCCAGGGGGAGCTGTTGTTAGCTGTAGAGGGCAGTGTCACCGGCCCTCATATGTGGAATCCGAACCGGGGCCACTGGCGTCCCAAAACCAGCTCTCAACCAATGCGCCACTCTGCCGGCCCTGGGTTTGGCTACTCTTATTAGCAAAAACATCATCCTTTTAAATACAAAACGAAGTTGCTTTATTATTTGCAACCATGAAAACACTGGTCACGCCTCTGCCTTAGCCATTCAAAAACTGAACATTTTGCTCCCAAACCTTTATACACACACATTCATGGAAAGGTGGCCTGCAGCCCAGGTTGACGTCACCCTCACGTTTCTTCCCCAGAAGGACTGGATGCCAGAAATTAGTTGTAAAACAAAGAACTTCTGCAATTTGAAGAAAGCCAATGTTAGATGAGCCGAGACGTTTTTGGTGTACCATATTCTCGTTGTTGGCGATGACGGCAGCAAGTAACCTTATTATCTTTAGTATTTGAACAAACATTGTGTACCATGTGCAATACGCTGTGCTAGTGCCTGCGCTTGCTGACTAATACTGACCATGTCTTTGCGTAGATTTGAAGTGTGAAAAATATGCATGTCTGATAGTTCCATCTTTATTTCCTTAAAATGACCATGCTTTTTGCATCTTATTTGATTAGTTTAGCAGATATCTGTAGACTATCTGCAGATTACATGTGATAGAAAGTTATAATAAGCTAGAGAACTAGAAGGACTTTAATAGTTTCTATGTCCCTTGTGTATTTGGTATGGCTATATTCAAAGATTGAATTTGACTTTTCCTAATATACAGGCATCTTCAGTCCACTGGTGCTGAAGAATGAACTGGTGGACCTTGCTCTTTTAAATAGGATATAGCCAGCTATTATTATAATGTAATTTTATTTTCTTGTCAAATTTGCAACTCCACAGTAGATTTACCAAATACTACCAAATTCCTGCTTTGAATTTTTTTTTTTTCCGTGTAAGGTATATTTATTACTCATCAGTCTTATTAATTGTACTTTGTTTTTAACTCTTATGCTATATCACATTTTGCCACATGTACAATTTTTTCTTATTTGAATGATTTTAAGCTTTCCTACTGAACTGTTTCTAAGATCTTATAGGAATAATTAGCATTTCTCTTCATTAATTTATCTCCTGGAATACCTAACACTATGATTTAATATAATTATTAAAATTTTTATGTGTTTGGATAATACTCAGTAAAGAACTGATATTTGAAGGCTTTTTCCAGAGATGAAAGCATAGTATGGCATGATGAAATCAGTACTAAACTAAGAATGTGGGTTCTTATCTTCTGTCATTGACCTTGGGGAAGACAACAAATGAGGAAATAAAGAAAAGCAGATTGAAGTACATGATCTCTAAAGTCCTTTTATAAATTTAAATTTGTATAACTTTAGAACACATCCCCAAAAAGATATCACATGTTCTGTATTTCACTGGAGACATGCAAAGCAAAATTAGAAAATGATACGAAATAGTTGTCTAGTTCTCCACTCAGGAATTTGACAATAGGGAAGAATTGCTATATAATTTTAACATTGTTCCCACTGTCTATAATAAAATAAAATCTCTCTGTATGCCTAAGAATTCCTGATCTGTATAATAAAAAGATTATTCCAAGTGTGTCCTTTGCCCTTTTCTTTGTCCTGACATTCTTTTATTTGAAATTGTATTATTTTGTGCACATTAAGTTCATAGTTTTCCTTTATACATTTGTATTTTTTAATTTTGATTCAAATATATATGTTTTGATCCATGGAAGAACATGGATCATAAAAAAATACCAAAATTTTAAGGTTTATACTGGAGTGTTTAGAGTTTTAACAAAAAATTTGATGACATACTTGCTGCAATTATCACTTTAGAATTAAAAATATTGTTTACTTAAATATTTTTGTAACTGCCATAAACTCTTACATTTATTGTAAACATTGTTGACATATACACTATTTAAACTACTTTATTTGTACCAAAAATGTATCAAATGTACATATACGACATATATAGCAGACAGTGATTCTGAAAGCCAGGATCAACTCAAAATATTTGGATTGGAAATTTAGATTGGAAACTTGTTGGCACGATCATATATATGTATATAATTATTTTAATTGAAGTGTCTCGTTTATTTTTTATTTGTTTTAATAGCATGTGTACCTATAAGTGAAGTATTATGCAAGCAATGAAGTTTATTGATCGCTTAAATCATGTTTACTTACCTCATAAAATTCTTAACGTTAATTAGAAAATGCTTCTAAGTAGTTTAAGAATTTTTTTTTTTAGTAGAGGCTTGATCACTGCATTGTACACCTGAAGCTGATGTTGTATAATATTGTGTACCAACTGTAATTGAATATATAGATAGTCACGGGATGTGGATTATACTGTGGAAGGGAGTCAGAGGAAGTGTAATAGATATATATGATATGGGGGGGGAGTGGGGTGGCGAATTGGGGGGATTGTCACTTTGAGGGGCAAAAAGTATAACTATTGCACTGTGTTGTACACCTGAAACTAATTAAAAATAAATAAATAAATATATATTTTTTCTTTATTATCTGAGCCATCCTGCCACCTGCTGGCAGCTCAGCGGCAGCTCAGGCCCATGTGGGAATTGAACTGGCGATGCTATTGCTCAGAGCTTGCACTCTTTTTTTTTTAACAAGAAAACTGAATTTATTTATTAGGTCTATCTACCTAGATGTTTCCCAATTAGACATATTTTTTTTATTATTTTTATTATTAATAGTTACAAATGTAGAAAACTATGCAATAGTTATCTTTTTCACCCCTTACAAAGTGACTCTCCCCTCCCCTCTACCCTGCCCCCCCGATATCATACATATCTATTACAATTCCATTGACTCCATCCCCACACTATATTCCACATCCCATGACTATATATGTGTTAAATTATAGTCAATATCTAATATTAATCAGGGCAGCTTCAGATGTACTGTGCAGTAGTCAGGCCACTACATACATGAAGTGATCTCCCTGACAAGACTTGAGTCCATCTGGTCCCCTAAAAAAATATTTACAACATTATTGATTATATTCCCTAAACTGTCTCTTCTGTCTCTGCGGTAGTATTGTAGTTATCAGTTTATGTTGCCTCGTCCCTTCCCCTTCTCCCTCATTCCCGCTTCTGTCCCATCTAGTCCTCATCAGTTTTTCCTTTGTGTCTCTAAGACTATTTCTGTTTATTTTGCTGATTTATTCAGTTCTTTAGATTGCACATATAAGTGAGATCATATGGTATTTGTCTTTCTCTGATTGACTTATTTCACTTAATGTTCTCTAGGTCCATCCATATCATTGCAAATGGTATGATTTCTTTCTTTTTTATAGCTGTGTAATACTCCATCGTGTAAATGTACCACAGTTTCTTAATCCAGTTGTCTACCAACAGGCATTTCGATTGTTTCCAAGACTTGGTTATTGTAAATAGCGCTGCAATGAACACAGGGGTGCATATGTTTTTTCGAATTAGTCTCTTGGGTTTTTCAGGATAAATACCTAGGATTGGAATTGCTGGGTCAAAAGGTAGTTCCATTTCCAGTTTTTTGAGATACCTCCATACTGACTTCCATAGTGGCTGCACCAATCTGCAATCCCACCAACATTGCAGCAGGGTCCCCTTTTCCCCACAGCCCCACCAGCACTTGTTGTTTGTTGATTTGTTGATGATAGCCATTCGGACTGGAGTGAAGTGGTATCTCATTGTGGTTTTTATTTGCATTTCCCTAATAACCAGTGAGGTTGAACATTTTTTCATATGCCTGTTGGCCATCTGTATGTCCTCTTTAGAGAAATGTCTCTTCATATCTTCTGCCATTTTTAAATTGGGTTGCTTGTTTTTATTGGTGTTGAGTTGCATGAGTGAGAGCTTGCACTCTTGAGCAAGCTCTTAACCAACTGAGCCACTGGGCTGGCCCCTAGTTTAAGAATTTTTAAGATAAAACTTTCTGGTCCAAGTTTATTACTTCTAATCAAAGATGTCAATTCTTATAGGATTAGTATTAATTTTTTCTCAAGACATTTATAAGTATGTACTTTATTTTCATGGAAATCAGTAATAATTCATGAATAGGTAACTGGGCTGGAGCTCTTTAGGGTTTGCATATAAGGCATAAGTAAGAAATGTT
The DNA here is from genome assembly GCA_033961575.1 of Aselliscus stoliczkanus. Taxonomy (NCBI): domain Eukaryota; kingdom Metazoa; phylum Chordata; class Mammalia; order Chiroptera; family Hipposideridae; genus Aselliscus; species Aselliscus stoliczkanus. The sequence goes on from CM066727.1 coordinate 124,715,200, forward strand.
TATTTTGGAAAAGCAAAATTAATTTGCTAATTCTATTGAATATTTTCTTCGAATTGAAGGGTGTTTAGAGAAACTTAAGATACCCCAAATTTCTGGGCCTGCCGAGTGGTGCTTTGGTTAGGAGCTGGCTTGGAATGCTAGCTCTGAGCAGGGGGGCCCCAGTTCAGATCTCACATATGAGGGCTAGTGACACTGCCCTCTATAGCTAAGATGGTGAATAACAGCTCCACCTGGAGTTGAGCTGCTGTGAGTCCCCAGGACCGCATAGCTGCAATCCCTGCTGCAGTAGGCTTCCATAGGCTACAGTGAGTGGCTGGCAGCCAGCGTGAGCAGCTGGCAGCCGGTGTGAGCTGCCAATAGCTGCCATGAGCAGCCATTCAGAGGCCGGCGACTGATCTGCCTTACCTGGGAGGAGTGCAATGATAATACCAACAAGGGCCAGTAAAGCGACGTACTCCACAACTAGACTGAACAAAAAGTCAGCAACTTGTCTGTTCCCCTTCCCCGATTCCCCAATGAGGTTCCCCTTCTCCAATTCCCCAATAAAATCTTAAAAAAAAAAGATATCTCAAATTTGCCTCAAGATTTCAAGTATTGGATCTATTTATGAAGTCTTTGAAGTATTAATGTTTCAACTTTCTTGAATACATCAGATATTTATACTTATGCTCTTTAGTCCAGGTTATGATGTATAACATGAATGTTCCCCATTTTCCATATAATTGTCAGGAATATTTTACCTTGAGTAAAAGAAAACAAAAGAAATGTTGCTATTCTTTTTCTTGATAAAATTACTTTCAATTTACACATAAACAATAAAAAATAAATTAGAAAATAACTGAAAAAAATTTTCTTCATAAAGATGTTAATTTGTAATATTAATATGGATTTCAAGGCTTATCACTGACTTTTAAAAATATATTCTCACATACTTTTTGTTATGATTTTTTAAAACTCATCTTCCACTGAAAACATCTTTTAAAATATATTCATTGTCTTTACACACTTTTTATTTCCGTTTCTCTTTGCATGTTTTGTTTTGATTCATTCCTGTTGCACCAGCTTCCTCCATGGAGTGGGGGTTGGGGGGGGGTGTTGCATTTTGGTGCTGAGAGTTTCTGATCTCATTTCTCTCAGTTCCACTACCAGAGAAGTTATGAGTATTAGACAGAACAGACAGCACAGATATGGAAAATTTGTGTCATGACAGGATGTTCCATTAGGTAGTGCTGGTCTAGACTGAAAACCCTATGAAAGCATGCGCTGGGTGTGAATTGTGCTTTCCACTTTATGCCCAGCACCTCACAGAGTACCTGACACATGGTAGGCAATCAACAGTTAGTTATATGAATGAATGAATGAATGAATGAATGAATGAATGAATGAATATATACATATATACATATGTATATAATATTAAGTACATATATTCTTTTCATATTTTTTAAATTTTAAATTCTGATAAAATGCACATATAATTCATATATTGTCTTGATTATTTTTAAGTATACGGTTCAGTTGTTCTTGATACATCATATTGTTGTGCAACCAGTCTCCAGAGCTCTTCATTCTGCAAAGTAGAAATGCTCTCTCTCTCTCTCTCTCTCTCTCTCTCTCTCTCTCTCTCTCTCTCTCATTGCATTTATATATGTGTGTGTATGTATATATATATATATGATTTTATATAGAGAGATTATATATGTAATTCTTTACATATGCATATATGTATACATATTTTGTATCTATCTATCTATTTATATCACCTATATCAATGAATGAGAGAGGAGATTGGAGGGAGAGTTACAGCCTTAAGATGTTAACAGTGGTGAAATGTATGAGTATGCATTTTTTATTTGTTTTTCTTTATAATCAGATTTTTCTTCAATGAATATAGAACACTTTTTATTTAAAAAAGTAAGATAACTTATGTTTGTTTTTAGACATCTACATTTCTAACCCAAAATAATAAATGTTTTAACCCATTATTTTAAGATGAAATGGTAATAAATAATAATAATGGGTATCCTGTAACTCAAAAATAAGACATGTTTTTTTTTCAGGTTACTGACTATATAATACAGAAAATAGCATATATATTCAGTGCTTTAGAAACTTGCCTCACACTTAGGAGGATGCTTAAAATTTTCAAAACTGATTTTTTCATCAGAGATCAGTATCAATTTAATATTTACTTATTGACATTTTTATTGTGATAAAATATACATAACAAAATTTATTATTTCAATCACTTTTTAAATTATAATTATTGGGGTGATGGTTACTAAAATTACATAGATTTCAAGTGTACAACTCTATAATACATCATCCATATTATCACATTGTTTGTTTACCACTGGAGTCAGTTCTTCCATCACCATATATTTGACCCCTTTTACCCTCTTCTGCCATCTCCCCTCCCCCTTTACCCTCTGGTAACCACTAAACTGTTGTCTGTATCTATGAGTTATTGTTTCTTCATTTGTTTGTCTGTTCCTCTGTTGCTTTCAGTCTTATATCCCACATATGAGTGAAGTCATATGGTTCTTGACTTTTTCTCTCTGACTTATTTACAGTTTAGCAGTATTGGTACTATCACATTATTGTGCAGTCATTACCATTATTCACTTCCAGAAGTTTTTTCACCTTTCCAATATTAATCTTCTACATGTTAAATAATATCTCCTTATTCTTCCCTTCCTAGTCCCTGACAACCACAATTAGACTTTCTGTCTTTATGAATTCATCTAATTTAAGTACCTCATATAAGTAGAATCAAACAGTATTTGTCCTTTTGTGCCTACCTCATTTCACTTAGCAGGTCTTCCAAGTTCACCTAATGATTTAGCATGTGTCAGAGTTTCCTTCATTTTTATGTCTGAGTAATATTCCATTGTATGTACATACTTGTCTTTTGGCAGCCACAGACGAGCCTGATATGTAAGCTCCCTTGCTAGTTAAACCTGCCACCTACCCATCTGTAGTGATCTGTCTGTGTCTTCTATCTCTCCTCATACTCCCTATCTGGGGGCCACTTTCAGATTTGACCTGGGAAGCTCCTTAGGTTTCAAACCAGCAATTGTATATCATTTAAAAGATTTTGGCCATTATCCTCCAGGTAATGATGAGTAAATAGATTGTTAGCAGGAAAGTGAAATGATTATGCATACTTTTAGATTTGGCAGCTCTGTAATAGGTATTGATGGAGGAAATTACCTGAAACAGTGAATCTAAATAAAAGGTTCTTGTCATTATGTAGGTAAGAAATGATGAAGCTAGAAATAATGCCATGAAAGCTAGAAATAACAAAAGATATTTAAAGAAGGTAGAATCAATAGATAACAATCTGGATATTAGGAGTAAAGGAACAAGGCATGAGTAGTATGACTACTAAATGCCTGGCTTAGCTAACAAGTTATGTGGTAATACATTCTATCTGACTAGCGTGACATGAAATCATTCCTTTCTAAAATGCAAATCTGATTATTTTCCTAATATAAGAGTCCTCAATAATTCCCCATTTAAAGGTAAAGTCCAGCCTCCTTTACATAGCATATATGACTCATTATCTATCCAGGTTCATCTCTTCTCATGCCCTCATTCTACGTGTCGGCCACCCTGAACTACTTTCACTTAGCCAAATGCAATATTCATATTTCCCTTGGGGCTTTGTTCTCACTGCCTGGAATGATTCCTCATGCTTTAAACCAAGGCTTACTTGACCTTTTGTTAAATATTGCTTCCTACAAGAAATAATTCCTAAATACTCCAAGAATAGTTTAGGTATCACTCACATGTAATTACATGTGGCCCTGAATTTATCACTGCAATATAATGTTAGTAAAATTGGCAGTTTCTAAGTGGAGATATACATCTGAGATTCTTAAAGAAAGTATGTTCACTACTGTAATTACCTGCTACATTAACTGGGATGTTCTGTACAGATTTGTGCAATACAGTTGAGTATTCAATCAATTGTTTGTTCTTAGATATATGAACGTTTATCTCTTCTCATTTGCTTTATGTGTCTTTAGTATTAAACACCATGGTTATTTTAAAAATGGCAAACAAGATGGATAAATACCTGCCTCCCACCCCCCTTTTTTTTCTTCTCCTTTGGAGGTCTTTGATATTTTGCTAGATTTACTATAGTTTCCAACTTGGATGCTGAAGCTACTTCTTTTCAATTACCATGTCGTTTCTTTCAGCAATAACTATAGCACTGCCACTTGTGAGAAGGGAGAGGGGCTGGAGGCATTTGCTGCGATGATTCATTTTGTCTCTTCTATTTCTTCTCCCCTCCACTTCTCTGAGTAAAGTGATCAGCTACAGCTATAGGGTGGATGGAGGAAAAACTGAAATGTTGATTATCTTTTCTGTGGATTCCCAGGCAATTATATTGTCTTTGCTTCCCTCACATTATGTACACCCCATTTTTGTCATGGAAGCAATCATTCTTTTACACATCAGATAATCAGACATAGAGCAGAACGCTGTGTGGAAAGTTATGAAAGAAAAGCTTGTTTTCATTTATTTATTTTGCTAGACTTTTAAAAATAATGTACATATTCTCATGGATTATGATGCTTTTAAGTGTCCTTTCTGGTAATATAAACATTGTTTCATATAAAAAATACATGTAAAGAAATGCAACTGAAAATTTTTATAGCCCTTCTATGTTTTGTGTGTTGTTAATACACCGAGTGTATTATGTCTCAAATCCGAAATATTATTAAAATTCTAAAATCATTTTCTAATTTGGTAGAAAAAACTGTCATATCATAACTTATCATTCAATTGAAATAAACAGATCAAAAATAGCTTGTTATTTTGAAGGGGAATAATTCATGAAGCTTGGTTTTATTTGGAACATCTTAGTTTTTTTAGGAGAATATTCAATATTTACTTCTGTGGTCACAGTTTCTGCATTCCCCCTACATCCCCCTTTTCTATTTTTAATTAACTTTTGCATTTTAACTGATGTTTAAAGATGATGCCATTGTATGTGGCACTTCATCAAAATAAATGATTGTTAATAAAATATAGTTGTTCATATTGAGGTGCTGCAATTTAAAACAAAATTCCTACATATTATAAAATTGCTTTAGGACCTAATGTGGAAATTTCTTATACATAAATGGTTGTTAAAACTGCAAAAAGTAATATGTTTTAATATGTTAGCTGAAAACTTTAAATTTCCCCTCAGGTAGAAATGTATAGTGTGATAGTACGGATTCTAGACTGTAGTTTGAAAGAAACTAATAGTGAAAATAAATTCCATGCCAGTAGACACTTTTAAAAACTAGATTTAACAGCAGTCACATTAGCTTAGATAATGGGAAAATTTTTCTTCATTGAAAATGCTCTGTGTCGCTTAAGAAGAACTTACTGAGGCAGCCTGCCATCTAGCTTTTTCACAGAAAAACAGGCTTACAGACTGCAGATGAGAGAGTCTGGAGCAGAGACAATTTTAACTTAGCCATTCCTAATTTATCTCAAGCATTTTCAATTCATCCTCACTGCTCTATGCACACAAGAACACCAGATTGCCATTCCTGGGGGACAGAATGCTACCGGGGATCCAGAGAGCTGTCACATTCCAAGAAATATTTAAATTGTGCTGATTTTCTTCTGTTGAACTGAGCCCAGGGAATGAAAACTCTTCATCAAGTCATAGCTTTGCGGGCAATAGATCAGAGGATATTGCCAGTTTTCTAATGGATTATTGGTTTCGGGCAGGTTGTCTCTGAAGGTACGTGGTTATTTTCTCAATTCATTACCCTCTCCTCCTTATCAGGTGATGATCTAATGAGCTGGGGATCCAAACCTGTAAAAAAGGGAAAGATGTTAAGTAGTCGGTATGGACTGAAGGATGACACTGTATTGCTGCATGCTTTAGGTAAATAACCTGATTTCTTTACCAAAGATTAGTAAGGTAGAGTTTGAACTGCATTGTCAGCAAAATCAGGCAAAACCAAAACAAAACCGTGCTGCAGACTGCATTATCATAAGTTCATATTAATTCCCTCGAGGATTTTCTTTTGTAGCTGCAATGTATAAAGAAGAGAAATGCATACTTTGGAAACTCACTTAATCCTATGTCTTTTTTAATCCTTTCACATAATCATGATATTTTCTCCACGTATTCTCAAAAACAAACTTTATCTCAAATGCTGTTATTAATTTTGGTGTCATTGATGTTCACGCTATATGAATATAGAAATGATAAATGTATTTAATTTTAAAACTCCAGTAGGAGTCTTCTTGAGAATATTATACGACTGTACTTTTTTGGCATTCCAGAATTTTATTTTTTAGTTCAGAAGAATCTTCCTAACAAACATTAATTTCTGCAGTTTTAGTTAAACATACATACTATAACAATTTTTATTCAATTTTGTTCTGTGAAGCAAAAACATTAATACATCTATAGAAGCACACAAAACTGTTGCGCAAAGTAAGATGTTAAAAGCTGACAAACTTCTGAATATTAACGAAACCTATAAAAATGAAGAAAGCCTTATCCTAAAGTGAAAGTTCACTTATTATACTGAAGATGTATCAGAACAGGGAGGGGTGACTTCTGTGCTGTTTCCTAAAAGTTAAAGGTGTGTGTGTAGAGCACTGTTCTGTGCCAGAGAGTAAGTGGGGGTATAGGATAAAAAACAAGCATATAGCAATCACACGGATTGTATAAAAACTAAAAAAAATATGTTAAAATACGATGCTAGGATTTTTTGATGCTTTTAAGTGTTTATTGTGTGTAAATAGGCTCAGTGAAACCTACCATGATGTTGATGTTTTTTTCATGTTAAGAATGATTGCTAGAGTGGGTGGAATGGCAGGTGTATTTGACCTGGAGCAGGGTGTACTGGCTGCTGTATTTCAACTGGAACACAGAGTTTGTGCACCCATCAGTGGGTTAATCACAGGCCTGGGAGAGGAAATGGTGGCTTTGCTTCAGCAGAGCACTTGTTAAACATGATCTAATTTCTTTGGAGCATTTGAGAGACTATTAGAAGAATAAAGGAGAGGGGAGAGGAAGGATTTAGTCACCCAAAGAGTAACTTGAAGTGCATTCTCTCTTATTCTCAGAGGTATTGTAAAAAGAAAAAAAAAAAAAAGGAAAAAAGAAAGGAGAATAGAGTTCTCTAAGAGTGCTTTGAAGGGCTCCTTTTTTCATGAATCTTACAAGAACTGAGGAACCAGCGTTTAAATTACGGTTTCCTTATGGATTCCTCCATTTGGCAAGCTTTTTCTCTCCTATATGAGATGTTTTCCCTCCACTTGCTTAAGGGGGAAAAAAAGAAAAAGTGAGCTTACTTTCAGCCTGGTTTCTTTCCCAATAACTTGCAGCTCTAATTTAAACTATAGAAGTATGCTCTCTGAAACATCATACAATCCTGATTGTCTCAGAGTTTTACAATTTAATGACTTATAAGTGATGTATTATCTATTTTTTTAGTATCAGAACTGACTTCTGAAAATTTCAGACTATGTGCAAAAGAGGGCACAAGTAGGGCACAAAACAAAAAGAGAGTAACTTCAATGAATATATTTTGTGTTCTTTCAAAATAAGATAATACCAATGGATAATGAAATATAATCACTTCGTGTGTGGGCATGGGGAACATGTGACAGCAGCTTAGTAATATATCTTTTAATTTGCATTTTGGATGTTAGAAGACTAGAGCAAATATGTAAGTCAGGAGAGGTAGTTTCAGCTGCCAAATTGCACTAAAAACTTCTTATCACTCTGACCTTCTATTAACCTTTTTGACCACAATCGTTAGTGCCTCTTGCTTCACTATAGGGTTTATTCATTTACTTACCCAGCTATCTAAACCAGCTCGGCTTCCGGGTCTAGTACTAAAACTTGTTTTACTTCATCTTGTGGTGAATTCATTGCAAAATATTTTACCATAATTTCATTTTATTAGTTGCTGTTAAATATTTAATATTTATTGAGTGCCCATGGTATGCTGGGTGCTTCAAAGCAATATGCAGGAAGAAAACACGTTAGAGTATGTTCTCATAAATTGGCCAGTTTATTAATATTTCAGGACTTCTAATTGGTATCCACAGAGAAAGGCAATTAAGGCTGGCTCTTTAATGGCTATTTATGGGCCTGTAAGGCATGAAATGTCCTATATTCAGTAAATGATTTGCAGTTAACTTTACTGAGGATTTCAGACAGATGATCCAGTGGTTTCAGAATTCTCCCTTAACCCTGTTTCATATGTCAAAGTGTCATTGTAGACAGAACATTGAATCGGGGTAAGATGAATTAGGCTTAAATCTGTTAAGTTTGTGTACGTTAACTGATCTGCATACCTTCATCCCATTGGATGTATAATGATGATAATGGTCCCTGCTTTTTAGATTCTTGTGGGTACTAGAGATCATGCACATTAAATAACAAACACAGAGTTTGTGCACAACATATGCTCAAGAAATAATATCAATTTTTGAATGCATTTTATCACAGTTTCACATACAGAGTGTTTCAATAGAACTTCCTCGACTCTTATCTTTCTTCAACGATGCATTTGTGTGTGTGTGAACATGTGTATTATCATATCTATATATATTTAACAATTTTAGTATTATGAATAATGTTTTAAGCACATAGTTATTGTTTGGCACTAACGTAATCTACAGAAATACTAAAGTATTACCCATAAATTGCTAAAACTAGACATTAAGATTAGTTTGAGAAGTTAGTTGGACTATTCTCCATGACTTTCAAATAGCTAAATTATTAACTATAACTTACCAGGGAAAGCAGATAGAACTGTATCTCATTTCCTCACTTTTCTCTTCTCCCAGAGGATATGGGAATAGAAAATGCGACAGTAAATCCTCTTGCTCATTATACTGTGCCCTTTGTCCCTTTCATTTGCATTTTATTTTGCTACAATGACTTGTCTAGTGAGATGTCCTCAGATTCTAACTGCACAGTGTAGTTCAAACATATAGACCCACCCACTCTAAACATTTTGTAATGAGTGAAAGGGTCAAATGTGACTGTGAAATCTAGCCAGATGTTGACCTTAACTGTGAGGTTGAATCTTTACAAAAATAGTACGCAAATCCAAGTTGGAAGCTGCTTTCTTTAGGTTCCAAGACTACTGGAAAATTCTGAGTCTGAATTTCTCAGATACATTTCAGACTGATTTAAGCATATACAGAAAAAAAAAAGTACTTTAGTATTCTGTTATAAGGGGAGGTAAATTAAGTATAACACCAATCTGTTTTATATATATCTTTGTATTGGAATTTGGAAGTAGATATACAAAAGTCCTTTTTATAAAAGGGAGCCACCAAATAATTATTTGGATAGCATGTTACAGGAATGTATCTAGCACATTCTAATCCAATCAAAATGTAGATACAAAGAGCTAGTACCTGCTGAAAAGCCATTCTATTTTTTTTTTTTTTTTTTTTTTTTGAGGGCAGTGTCACTGGCCCTCATATGTGGAACCCGAACCGGGGCGGCTGGCCTCCCAAACCAGCACTTAACCACTGCGTCACTCGGCTGGCCCTCCATTCTATTTTTTTATTGTTGTTTTTGAGTCAGTTTCCTTTGTCAGTGCTAATTCTGTCTTACACCTATCTGACTACTCACCTATAAGAGGAAGGTTTAGGCAACTGACTTCATTTCCCAAAAGATCCTTGAAATTCTGTTGCTTTTTGAATCCCAATTTTGGATTTTGACCCATTTCTTCAGGAAATTAGAACTTATATTCTAATTTCAACTTGATTTTCTATTCTGTGAAAATGCGTGTGGGGGTAATAATATTCATATGATAGTGAGGAATGAATGACAAAATGTAGTAAAATATTATTATACAGACTGGTTCCTGTAATTAATAAAAAATGATAATGAGTATTGTTTCTATCATGACATAGCCATCTCCTGACCCACCCTGGATACTGGATTTCACGTTACTCACTTTGATTACAAAATCTCCTTTGTGGGTGTCAGATTTTTGTTTATGTATCTATTCTTCTTTGGCCTATGGCTTCCTCCAGGTAAATGGTTTCATTTATTTATCCCTTTCCTTTGATCTAATCTTAAAAACTTTAACAACCAATCCTTTTAGGTATTTTTATTTCAGCAAACTTTAAATGGGAAAGGAGGTATCTCTAAGCTTAGTGATTCTCTCCTTATGTCTGTTTATGTATACTGACAAAAAAAAAATAGTAAAAGACAAAGACTGGTTCCCTTGTCAAATGTAACCTCCTCAGGCTTCTAGAAAAGATGCTGTAAACTTTCTGTTAAGCTTTCTGTCACATATTCCTTCTCTTCCTTTTCTCCTCCTTATTCACCCTTTATATTTGTAAAACAAAACAAAGCAAACATACAGAAACCCAAGAAAACAAATCTTCTTAAGGGTCATATTTGGCCATGAGAATAGCCTACCAACTCTTATACTGGAATATGAAAGATTTCCCAAGCCTTCCAATGTCTGAGCAATAGAAAGTCCTAAACTTCAATGTTCTTGTGTAAAATAATCTACTTTGCAGATGACACCACCAATTTGTAGCCTACGATTATAACTTGACCCTTTTCTCTGCCCAAATCCTTCCTACTACCTCAGTTTCATGCAGACATGTATTATTTTATCTTCCTTCCTAATGTTAGAATGGCATCTGAAAAAATATATAGTAACCGTAGCAGTTTGCATTTATTGAGTGTATTCTGTGGGCTAAAGACTAGCTAAACACCTAGCATTTTTTTTTTCTCATGTTAATCCTCTCTTCAACCTTTAAGGTAGAGCCAGTATAATTATTTTACTGATATGGAAATCCAGGCATAGAGAGATGAAGAAACTGCCCATAGTTATATAGCATAAGTAGCTTAGGTGATTAGCCCAGGTTTTAATACAAAATCTTTATGCCAGAGCCTGGCATTTAACCATATATTATAGCTTTCAGATTATGGTTCAGTTTTATATTTACTGCAAGAACAGCTGTGAAAAAGTTAAAAAATACATCTCAATAGTAAATCAGGTAAAAGAGAGAGGAAAACACAGTGCTTACTTTAATCCCACATTTTTATGTGAATGTAGTAGGTTTCCAGTAAATTACATAATTTCTGTTTTCTTATAGAGGATGTGATTTATTGTCTCAGAACTTTTTTTCTCTACAAAATATCATATAGTAAATCAGTTTGGATAAAGAAGTTAGTTTTATCATAGAAAACCTAAAGAACAAAATGATATAATTTTGAAACTCACAGGACTTTTATATTTAATTTTGCATGTACATAAGTTAATACTTAATTTGGTATTTCATGGTCATGGGGGAAATAATGAATAACCAAACTGACAACTGGGTATACATATTCTGTTGTGCCTGTAATTTTAGCACTATCAATGAGTAGAAGGTTTGAACGTTTTTTTAGAAACACCTGTTTGAATGACAACTTTGCCAGGTGGCAATTCTGCTGTAATTCTAAGAAGCATATGTTGTGTGTTGTATGAATTTTGGGGTTGTCCTTTTTAATGTATCATACATTGAATATGCCTTCAGTGTTTTTGTGAAGCTGAATCATATTTTCTAGCCAAATTTAAATTAGGTAGAACATATTTGAAAAGAAAAATAAGCCAGCACTGCCATATAAGGTAAGTACAATTGACTGTTTCATAAATTATTCTTTCATCACCTTATTTGCACAATTGAACCCTTGTGATATTGTCAGGTTTCCATATATAAGAAATGTAATAATCATAAAGTAGAAAGTTGTTGGTCATCTACTACAATTGATCAATGTGAATAGCCAGTCTTCATCATTTTAGCTTTTAATTATGACTTTTAGTAATTAAAATACATGCTCGCCTGTATATGGATAACCTTAATAAAACACTATTATAATTTAGAAAATTATTGTACTGAGCCCTGTTATTTTAGCCTCTAGGAGATTCCTGGACATTGTAGAGCAAAACTAAAGTACACTTTCTTTGGCTATTTTCATTGGAACAAGCTCTATAAAAATGTTTTTATCTTTAAGAAGTATGTGAATATGTATGTGATTTGCATCTGAAGGTGTTTGCATACACGTTTTTGACTGTCGTGTGTGTTTGTGTTTTTTTCCATGTATTACCCACTGAAGATTTGAAAAGCAGATCTTTGGTTCACAGGCAGGATATTAAGAGAAATCTACTCATCTCACTAGCCAAAGAACCCTGAAATATATAGGAATGAGAACATTAAATGCCACCCCGGTTTGTCTTTTAAATCTCTCCTACTCTCCTTTTACTTAGTTGTATTCCTCATGAAATAATTAAAGCTTTAGAAAATGTTCTGCCAGGGATATTTGCTTTCCTCCTCTGGATTATTCTGTGGGGTCAAAATTGGGAATATTCTAGGAATAGGAAGATCTTTATGAGAATTGGTGGAATTTACAAGAAGGTGGAATTTACAATGAAGATCAGCTTTGCAAAGATGATTATTTCTAGGTCATCAATGGGGTTGAGAGTGGGCTGGATCCTGAGACTAATGCTGGGGACTGGGATGTACCCATAAAAACAATTTCCTGAAGTGTGTGTGTCATTATATATCCTTTTGTTACTCTGAGAATAGTTGTATTTGGCATTAGTGTAAGTCCTGCTCCATTTTGTAATGCCTTCTTGCTATCTCCAAACCTTTGGTAAATACCCACATTCACCATGGGGTTAGAGTATAGGATAAATCAACACTAAAATAAAAATCTTGATCTGCACGGATGTACAGACAGACAGAATCATGGACATGCAAACATTATCTACAAAGCAATGTATACAGCCCAATAGATATTTGAACAGGGACAGACTGACAGAAAAACCCATGTGGACACAGATTAACAGATAGAAACTGACAGTGGGACAGCGACAGTCAGACTCATATACAGGGAAAGGCAAACGACAGCCAGAAACATATCACAGAGGGACATGGGAGAATAAACAGGCAGATAAGTACAGACATGGAGATATTGATGAACAGCCAAGGAGAGACAGCAAGGCTCAAACTCACACTCTTACAGGGAGGGGTAAATGCTTTGTCATTTTCTTTGATTTTTATCTAGTACTTCTTTCTGTCTTTGGGTAAGAGCAACAAATAAAAATAGTGAAGTTATTGAGAGGTTGCTATTGAAATGTACCTTAAGGTCTTTTTGAGCTCTGTAATGTAGGACACAAGTCAGAATTCAGACAAGAAAATGATCAATTTTCTTTCTCCAGGAGAAGCAACAGCAATTATAAAACAAACAAAAGAACAGAACACTTGTGGCTTAAAGACATCATTAATGTCAAAACAATTATTGTTTGTCTTTTGCTGTGGGTCACTGAAATCATTTCTAAGTTATAAATGCACTTGATTTTTATTATGATGATTATTATTTTTGGCTACAATAAATGAGAAAAGCAGGGGAAATGCATTGCTCCTGCTATTCAGTGGTGTTTTAACAGCTGAGATGAACATATATCAAACTTTTAAAATCTAAGAGAAAGTTTTGATGATTGCATTGCATTTACCTGTTGATTTATTTGAGATAGTACTTTAAAATATTTTAAAATTGTTTAAAGGATTGCAGAATGTAGTAGTTATTCAGGAGATTTTTTATAAGTTTGGAAGGATATAATTAAATGTGTATGTTATATTATTATCATTAAATAAATACTTTGAATGTAGTATCCTGCTGATACCTATAACCCTCCTTTATTTTAAATGATAGTTGGGCATCATCAACCAGCTTAAACTTGAAACAGTCTTTCATATTATTTTAAATCTACTATTGTTCATCACATCTGGTGATTTTACAAATTAACACAAACTGAAAATTGAGATATGTGTTTTCCTATGAGGTTACTTTTTTGAGGGGGAGTTTCCTTTTTATTTTAATCTCTGAAAAGCATACATGGTTACATAATGAACCCCTTTTTTAAACAGATTTGTTGAGATATAGCTTACATATCATAACATTCATTACTTCTAAGTTTAGTGACTAGCACATTTACAGTTTGTGCAGCTATCACCACAATCCCCTTTTAGAACATGTCCATCACCACAAAGAGAAATCTTGTGTCTACTTGTAGTCACACATTTCTCACCCCAACCCAAGGCAAGCACTAACCTACCTTCTGACTCTCTCTGATTGCCTTTCTGGACATTTCATATAAATATAACCATGCCATATGTAGTCTTTTAACTTGGCTCCTTTCACTTCACATACTGTTTTGGAGGTTCATCAGATTGTAGCACATTTTCATTGCCAAATAATATCTCATCCTTTGGTCATACCAATGATTGTACATATAGATTGATGTATAGAGATTCACTCTCAGAGAATGAAAATTGTGTTTATATTTCTAGATTCTCTCAATCTACAGCATGAATGCATATTTGAAAACCAATGGTCAACTTAATTTACTCTATGTTGAGGTTTGTAAAATTCATTTTTTAAGAGCTAAAAATGAAGCAAAGGTAACTATTATAAAAGCAAAAAAAAAACAGTTTGTGTATGGGAGTGTTAAGATGATGCATTAGGTTACTTGTCTTAAATACAAATAATCTTATTTACTTGCTTTACACATAAAACATATATCAAAATAGAAATATAAATGACAAATACACATACTGATTAAAACCTTTATTATTTTGTTTGTTGTGTTCCTGTTTAAGACAGAAAAAAAAGTTCCTGTAAAAGATTTGAGGTTTTCTGATTGAATAAACTAATTAAAGAAATATAAAAAACTACAGATAATTTACCTTTACTGAATCCTTTTGTTTGTAACAGATTTTCTACTTCAAATGCATTTTTCTAGTTCTAGAAATTGTTTAATCATACCTACTACAATGAATTACTTACATGAGAACTGTTTAAATTTTGATGTTCAGAGCTTGCTAACTTAATGAAAACAGTTTAGGTATCAATTTTCAAATCATATGGATGACTGGGACTAACCATAACGATGGTTCCTATCCTTCTATAAACTTATGGATATCTCAGACAGCTTGTAAACATTTTTAAAAGGTTTATACTTCATGATGATCTTTCTACTTCATTTATTTGTGATTAATTGACATGAGAGCCTATCTTTATTCATATTTTTATTTTAAAGTAAGTAACTTGGATATGAAGCAAAATTTATTTGACTTTTAAATGGATTGTTTTCTGCTGCACACAGTGTATTAGAAAATCAAGTATATGATTTACTGCATCACTATTTGTTTAAATGTGAGAAATGCACATCTTTCCAAGATATGTTTCTTTTGTTAATTCTTAAGTTTACATTCCTCTAAATTTTATTGTTTGCTTTTTTTCTACTTTTGTTCTATATTTGCTCAGCTTGGGTTGTTACATCCATTGCTACATCTCCACCTCTAAGTGTATAACTCTAGTCACCACTTCTTACCTTTCATTCTGACCTAGTAGTTTAATGTCTAATACCCAATAGAAACTTCTGTTAACAAAGACAAAAAGCAAAACCAACAAACTAAAAGCACTACAAAAACATTTATTCAATTAAGTATAAAAAAATAGTGACTACTTTTTTTGAAGACAGCGCAAATATTTTCCTATTTTAGAAGTTTTTAGAACGAGTCCTTTGTTACATGAGAAACACAGATTTTGGTTCTAATTAAATGCTGTCTTCCATCATTATTCTCACATGCTACAAAACCAGCTTACTCTCTTTCTGCTGCTAACATGGCCCAGTCTTTCCTTGGTTCAATTGAAATTATTTTGGGAAGTGGGTCCCATATTGAAACAGTTTTCCAACAAACAGAAATAAACGTCATATCTTTTAATCTATTACCATGAAATATTTTGTTTTAATTCTATAAATGATACTCAGTTTTGCCATCTGTACAATTTGAACCGCTTTTCTAAATAAAGTTCCACATTCTCTGTTATCTTAGAAATATAGGGGATTAATAACAGAGATAACTAAAGAGTTAATTTAGGTTGGGAATACTTTTTATTGAACTGGAATAGTAATTTTATTGTGCTTTATATTTTAGAAAAAATAGACCTCAGTTATAATTATAAAACTACAAAGTTAACATTTTAGTAGAGATTTGAGAGACCATTCCTCCCCCATCCCTACTGTGTTTCAAATTAACTTAGTTGCTGACCCCCAGAAGCAATCAAGAAGCTGCAATACGTCAGCCTCAGGAGAACCACACACTCTCTCACATGAACTGTCCTATTCTGACACACGCCCACCCTCCACAACACTATTTCTGTGATTTTTTTGTTGTTTTCATTATGATTCTTACTTATCCATGGATGAGAAATGTGATTAATTGTTTTGGGTAAAAAGACATTTTCTCTTAGCTTTTCCTCCACTAGTGACATTTAAATAAAAAAGATTGTGATGACATCATTAAAAGCATGGGGCTATCAAGAAAACTTTGGGTAAAATTTGTCACTTGAACTTGAGTAAATAATTTGTATTGCAAAATGGGACTCATACTTACAGTAGATTTTTGGGGTTCCTTAGTTGCCGACAACTTTTTGTTTTTTACCTGATCCTGTCCTGCATCCCACCAGATTGGCGTGGGTTAACACTTTTTACCTCATGACCTAAACTGCGATAATTTGATTCTATTTCCCTGGTATCTAGAATAGGATTATAGGAACTCTAATCAGTCTCAATTTGGTGTCTAAACTGGGTAGTCGAGTACAGCAGAAATTTTGCAGCCATTACCAGGCCATGTGCAAATGGGACAGAGCAAGGCAGTCTACAGAGAGCAATGCAATACAGTAGAAGCCAGCTCAGGAAAGGAAGGCCGAGATACCCTGTAGTCACAGAGATGGCAGGCAGACATAGCAGTAATCTGAGTAGCTTCTCTGGGTCCTGGCTGCACTCACTTTTGCTTGTGGATTCTGGGAACCACCCAGTACCTCTGTGTCATTCCAGTTGACCTAAAGTAAGCTTCTACCAGTTACCCTAACCCCTCATACTTATTGCTGTCTCAGGAAATTATTTCAACAACTTTTTTTCATAATCCTTCAGCAACTCTCATTTCACTTGTTTTTTGGTTTTAATTAGAAGAAGAGAATATATGTATATATTCACCTGCCTCAGCCATGAGACCCTCTAGTGTCACTATGTAGGATGCTGGTAAAGAGCTTGGTCTATGAAGCCAGTGATGATAATTTTCAGACCCAGCCCCACCATTTACTAGAACCATGTGTACTTTATATCATTAAGTATTCTGTGTTTCCTTGATATGTTTAGTGTCCAAAGAGGTGAAGTATTACATATCCTCTACTAATCTGCTTTTTGTTCTTCCGTTTCCTATAGTTTTGTTTATATATGTTGAAGCCCGATTTGATACATATATATTCATAACTATTTTATCTGCAATGTTATTTGTACACTTTAATGTTTTTAAAAGCCCTGATTTGTTGCTGATAATGTTTTTTGGCCTAAATTCACCCATGTTTGTTATTGATATAGTGAATTGTGCTTTATATTTGAATTGCTTATGTCTCTGCACATTTAAAAAATATGAATCACCTTCAGGCTTATCTCTTATATACAGCAAAGAGGGTATTTTGAAAACCAGTGTGAAAATCTTTCTCTTGTAAATTTAGTTAAGTCAATATAAATGTATTGATTTGAAAAATGTTTGTAAGTTCTATTTTTTTTTTTTTTGATGTTAGCTATTGTCAGAAAGGTGAGGAATGAGCACACTTCCTGCTTTGGGTACCCTGTTTTCTCCAACTTTAATACTAGTACATTACTCGTATATCAACATTGAGGTTTATACCACATACCTTCTATTTACTCAAAGCCTCACATTATTTTAACCTTATATCTATAAATAAATGTATCGAATGCTTCCACAGTCCCCCTTTTGCAAGAAGTTTGTCTAATTGTCTTTTATTTGGCTGGTGTTCATCTTTTAGTACTTATCAGACAGGTTTCATAGACACATTTATGGTTTATAATCTTAAAGTTCTTTGACTCACTATAAACTCCTTGGAGCATAATTCCTTCCCTTGACCATTTTATTTTTCCATTTTATTCTCACAAGAAGAGTCATCAGAATAATTAGGCCTTTTTTTCCCCTTAATCTCAATTTAAATAACATCTTTTTCTGCCTGAAAGCCTATAGCATCTTTTTTATAGGGTTTGATGTTTGATGTTGAGTAAATTTACTATGGTACACCACAGTTGATAATTTGGGGCTATTCTCTTCATGGGACTTGATACCTGTTTTCAATGTGAAGACTCAGGCCCTCTTTTTACTATAAAATATTAGCTTTGTTCCATTATTTCTATTTTGTTCAGTGGGAATCCACTTCTACATATATTGGCTCTCCTAATCTGTCTTTTACCTCTGCTGTTTCCTCCATAATCCTTGTTAAGCCTTCAAAAATTTGCCTATCTTTTGCCTATTTTCTATTATCTATATTCCTTTTATCTTTATCTTTTATGTCTATCATTGTTTTTCTTATTGGCTTTTAAGTCCTTTAATATTATTTTAAAATTTATTTTTGCCCATTTTCTTTCCTGCATATTCCTTTTAATAGATTTATCATTTCACTCTGCTCTTTTTCTAAGCTTTACCATATAATGTTATGCCTCCTTCCACTTCTTCCTTGAGATGGTGAAATTCTGATTTGAGAATGTGCTCCATAGTTACAATTACCTGGTAATTTTTACAATTAATGGAAAATGTTTGATTATTCTGATGCAATAATTTTATAGAGTGGTTTATGTATCACCTTTTTCTTGTTCTCTTTCTTTAGTTTCCCTTTTTAAATTTTCATTAAATGTATTGGGAAAACATTGATTTGTAAAATTATATAGGTTTCCAGTTTACAATTCTATAATATATCATCTACATATTGCATTGTGTATTCACCACCTAAAGTCAAATCTCCTTCCATTACCATATAATGACCCCCTTTACTAACTCCTCTGCCACCCCTCCTCCCCACTTACCCTCTGGTAACCACTAAACTGCTGCCTGTGTTGACGAGTTTTTGTTTCTTTGTCTTCTTTCATTTGTTGCTTTCAGTTTTGTATCTCACATATGAGTGGAGTCATATGATCCTCAACTTTTTATCTCTGACTTATTTTGCTTAGCATGATAATCTCAAGATCTATCCATGTTGTCACAAATGGCAGTATTTAATCTTTTCTTATGGCCGAATACAATATTGTATATATGTATATATGTACCACATCTTCTTTATCCAATTATCTATCAAAGGACACTGGTTGATTCCATGTGTTGGCCACAGTTAACAATATTGCGATCAACATAGAGGTATAAACATTTATGGATAAGTGTTTTCAGATTTTTGGGTAGATACCCAGAAAAGAGATTTCTGCGTCATATGGTAATTCTATTCTTAATTATTTAAGGACCCTCCATACTGATTTTCATAGTGGCTGTACCAATTTACATTATCACTAGCAGTATATGAGGGTCCATTTTTCTCAACAGCCTTTCCAACACTTGTTATTACTTGGCTTGTTGATACTAGCCATTCTAACAGGTGTGGAGTGGTATCTTATTGTGGTTTTCATTTGCATTTCCCTAATAGCTAGTGAAGTTGAGCATTTTTTTCATATATTTGTAGGCTGATTGGATGTCTTAGGAGAAGTCTGCTCAGATCTTCTGTCCATTTTTTAATTGGAATTTTTTTTGTGTTTTTTTTTTTTGTTGTGTTGTTGTTGAGTCCTTTATATATTTTGGATATTAGCCCCTTATAAGAGGTATTGTTTGCAAATATCTTCTCCCATTCAATTTGTTGCCTCTTTATTGTGTTGATGTTTTCTTTTTCTGTGTAGAAGCTTTTTAGTTAGTCCCGTTTGTTTGTTTGTTTGTTTGTTTATTTATTTATTTAAAGATTTTATTGGAGAATTGGGGAAGGGGAACAGACAAGTTGCAGTCCTTTTTTTTGTTTTTCAGTCTAGTTTTGGAGGACGTTGCTTCACTGGCCCATGTTGGTATTATCATTGCGCTCTTCCCAGGTGAAGCAGATTGGTCACTGGCCTCTGGACAGCCGCTCACGGTGGCTCTTGGCAGCTCACACTGGCTGTCGGCCACTCACTGTAGCCTATGGCAGCCCACTGCAGCAGAGGCTGCAGCCCACACTGTCGCCAGCCATCTTAGCTATAGAGGCAACAAGGTGGAGCTGTTGTCCACCACCTTAGCTTAGAGGGCATTGTCACTGGCCCTTATATGTGGGATCCGAACCAGGACCCCACTGCTCAGAGCTGGCATCCCAAGCCAGCTCCTAACTAACGCGCCACTCTGCCCGACCCCCTTTATTTATTTTTGTTTTTACTTCTCTTGCCTTTGAGGTCAAAATTACAAAATCCTCTCTGAACCTAAGATCCATAAGTTTAGGACCTATGCTTTCTTCTATACAATTTATTGTTTCAGGTCTTATGTTTAGGTTTTTTAATCTATTTATGGTGACAGGTAGCAGTCTAGTTTCATTCTTTTGCATGTGGCTTTCCACTTTTCCCAACACAATTTATTGAAGAGGCTTTCTTTTCTCCATTGTATGTTTGGCTCCTTCGTCAAAGATAATCTGCTCATATATATGTGGGTTTATTCCTTGGTTCTCAGTCCTATTCCATTTTTCTGTGTGTCTGTTTTTCTGCCAATACCATGCTATTTTAATTCTTGTCACTTTGTAGTACAAAATTGACATCAGTTTGATATTTCCAGCATTCTTCTTTTTTCTTAGGATTGCTTTGGCTATTTGGGGTCTATTTTGTTTCCATACAAATCTGATGATTTTTTTTGTTCTATTTCTTTAAAAAGAATTCCATTGGGATTTTGATTGCAATTGCATTAATTCTGTATTTTGCTTTGGGTAATATGGGCATTTTAACTATATTGATTATTCCAATCATGAACACAGAATTTCCATTTCTTTGTGTCTTCTTCAATTTCTTTTTATAATGTCTTATAGTTTTCAGTGTATAGGTCCTTCACATTCTTTGTTAAGTTTATTCCTAGGTGTTTATTCTTTTTGTTGCAATTGCAAAAGGAATTTTGTTTTTAATTTCTTTTTCTGAAATTTCATTGTTAGTTTATAGAAACACAATGGTTTTAGTACATTGATTTTATATCCTGCAACTTTGCTATATTTGTTTTTTCTTTCTAATAGTTTTTTGGTGGAGTCTTTAGGGATTTCTATATAAAGAATCACTGAATTTGCAAAAAGTTACAATTTAACTTCTGAATTCCCAATTTGGATGTCTTTTCTTTCTCTTGCCTGATAGCTTTGGATAGGACTTCCAATATTGTTGTTGAATAGCAGTAGTGAGATGGGTCATCCCTGTCTTGTATCTGATCATAGAGGAATAGCTTGACAAGATACAATCTCCATTTATAATTAAAACATTTAATAAAATGGGTATAGAAGGCAAGTATCTCAACATAATAAAGGCCATATATGACAAACCCTCAGCTAATATCATACTTAATAGTTTCTTTTCTTTTAAAAAATATTATTTACAGGTTATATTGTGTTAATTTTGTTTACTTATTTTATACTAATTTAATTACTGTGAGATATTAATTTGCAAGAAGGTGATTGACGAGGGTTGTCTCACATTTGGTGGAAATTTACTTATGACCCAAGATTTATAAGAGTGAGTGTATTTAGTCTTTTCTTTTCCTCAGTTAACAGAAATAGGCAGCTGTAAGGTTTCTTATGTAGCAAAGTTTCTCTTTTTCACAAAACTATAAAGACTGCGTTTTGGAAATATGACTTTTCTATGTGTTTTCTTATCTAAAATAACTCCTTGCTTCTTAGTAATCCTAAGAACCTTAAGCTGGTTCCACAATGTCTCCTACCTCTGATACATGTCCTTCCCTACTCCTTCTTTTGCAAACATGAAATAGATTTTAACACCTAAATATTTTTATTCATGTTTGTAGTTATTTTACTGATTCTATAAAATTTCTATCTTTGTACTTTTCTTTTTGACCTTGCTTCATATACTGTTTTGCTAGTCACTATATTTTGGAAGCCTTTCTGTTTTGTAGTTTGGGGTTTTAGCTATTGCTTAGTTTCCCTAAAAAAAAAAATTGAATTTTTTTCTTTGATTTCTGATCCCCTTGTTGCTTTAGGACAATTTCTAGGGGGGAAGAAAAAAGAGAGAAAAGATGCCAACTCAAATCTTCTGTATGCAAACTGAAATTCTCAATAATCTGTTTTAGAACTATATAAATCAGATCATGATCCACTACTTCTCAAAATATTCTAATGATTTTCTATAATCCTTATCAAACATATCAAATCCTTAAAATGGCCCATACTATCATATAATAATTTGGACTCTGGCCATTCACCACTTTCACCTTCTATCTCTCTTTCTCTTCACCATAGTGCTCTAGTTATTTGGCCATCTCACTATCATTTAGCTATGCCAATCTTGCATTTTTGCTTTTCCCACTCCAGAACTTTGTACTTTTTCTTTCTTGTGTCTACAATATTTTATATCAAAATATTTGACACAGATAGTGCTGTCATTTCATTTAGGCCCCTGCTTAAAAATCTCTTCCTCAGAGATTCATTCGTAGACAGTGTTATTGTTAACATCACCTCATTAGTCTATTGCATTTTTAAATATTATTTAAAGCACTGTGACATTAAAATACTTATTTTTATCTTGTTTTGTGCTATCTGTCTTACTTTAGTATAAACTATGATTTTCTTCTTATAACTGCTTAATTTCCATATCTAGAGTAGTGTCTGAAATATATAGCTATCTGTATATAGGTAAATATATAGGTATCTGTATATATAGGTATCTGTATATATAGGTAAATATATATATATTTACCTATATACAGATACCTATATATTTCAGACACTACTCTAGATATATATATCTAGATATATATATGAATTAAGAAATGTTATTATATATATATGAATTCATATATATATATATGAATTAAGAAATGTTATAAGAGTTTTCCTTGATGTTTTCTGTTGATTAAAATGGAATTCATTCTGACATAATAAGTAACAATTATGCCATTCTAGAAACTAATGAATTTTGAGCCTTTACTATTTTCTAGGTACTCTTCTAAGATTGCTAAGGGAATTAATTTATTAATTTTCAAAAAAAACTGTGGGTTAAATTCTATAATTATGTTTATTTTACACATAAAGGAACTGGGGACAGATAGGGTGGGTGAATACTGTTTATATGTCATGGGCAATGATTTAATTCAGTTCTGTGGCTCTAAACCAGTTTGATATATATCTGTATCCCTGTGTGCAAGTGAGAGAGAGAGAGAGAGAGAGAGAGAGAGAGAGAGAGAGAGAGAGAGAATGTGTGTGTGTGTGTAACTTAATTAAACATAGCCTGCACTTTTTCGCTTTTTAAAAAACTGTTTGGATCCATCTAGAATGACTTTTTATTTTTGTCATTTTGATTTGTTTTCTCACATTTCTGCAAAGATCCTACTATCTTTCAAAGTGCATATCATGATACATCTCCAATAGGCCATGTCAGATTCTCTTTCACACATTTCCTTTTCCATTCATGACAAAATTGTTGTTTTTATTCACTTATTTTAACTAATCTTTTTTTACACTGTATTCCAAAACTGCATCATAATGTACCATGTTCTCAGCAATCTGCTCTGGGCCTGTCCAAGATGTCATTATTCCTTTACATAAATGGCATTTCAACTGAGTGATGTCTTTGAAATTTATCCCACGTTTTCCAATTAAGTTGTTTTGTCTGTGCAGACTCATTCTTTTTGAATGTTCTTTCATCCATCTTATCAAAATGACATGCATACTTCAAGATTCTTGTCAAGTATGACAGTTTCTATCAAATTTACACATATGTTTCTTTACAGCATGGAACCTCACTGAGTTTGATATTTCCCTCCTTTAAAATAGTATCACTTTTTATGTGTCTCTCTTTTGTTACTTAATTTAATTTTTTTCTGTTTTACTAATGCTATTCATCTTATTTTTATCTTCCTTCATAAGAAAGATTTCCTTTGATTTCTCAATGTATATGAGACCCAATCTGTCATTATAATTTTTTTAATAATTTATAATTATGGTTTGTTTTCATAATTAAGTCTGTCTTCCCATTAAATTATTAGATCTAATTGGTGGGGAGTATGTTTAGCATGGGACCTTATGAATACTAAACAATAAACATTTTATTAGCTGAATGAAAGACATTTAACTCACTATTTTTAAATTTCTTAGAAAATGTGCTTTATAGGTACTTCTTTGTAATTCTTACAGTATCTGGCATACATAAGTTCTCTATAAATATTTATGGAATTAAAATTTAAACTAAAATGTGAAGAAAAAATTCAAATATTTCCAACCTTCTCCTGGAATAGAAATTCTATATCCTGTGTACTTATTCTTATTTGTAACTACTAAAGAGCTATCCAAAAACAGTTTGTCAACTTAGGTACATGGGTCAATGAAAAGGTTTATCTCAGTACTCTATTTTTCCTAGTGTCTTAGTCAGCCTCAGATTCCATAACACAATACCATTAGCTGAGTGTCTTAAACAACAAAAACTTATTTCTCAGAGTTTGGAAGTTGAAGTCTAAGATCAGGATGCCACATGCATGAGTTTTGATGAGAGCTCCTTTCCTAGCTTGTAGATGGTTGTCTTATCACATGGGAGGGAGAAAGGAAGGGAGGGAGAGAGAAAGAGAGTGTTTCGTGAAATTTAATTTATAAAGGGACAAATCCCATGTTAAGTACCCCACCCCCATGACTTCATCTAAATCCAGTTTCCTCCCAATTCCCATCTTCAAATACCATCACATATGAATATTGGGGGCAAATTCAGACCAAAGATACTAACTTTGAACCAAATATATTAGTTCAAGAAAGTCAATCAAAGGATCAAAAACTTCTATGAATATATTAGAAGAGATTCAATTACATCTGTATTTCTATAAGTAGGGGACAAAATCATACTGGATATTATATATAGAGAAATTCTGGCTGTAGCGATCCACTAATATTCATATTGTTACCATTTATTTTCTTGTTTCTTCATGTATGTTAGGTAGAACAGTTAAAATCTCCCCAAGATTGGGTAGCTTCATCTCAGGTATATCTTAGAGAATCATTGGAGCCTTAATGATATCTCATAGCCATTCTATGATCCAAGTGTATTTGTAATGATTCTAACACTTACAGATTTAAGTTATTTCTTTGTATTCCATTAGCAACAATGATTCAAATCAAGAAATATTTATTAAATACTAAGTTATTGAGGACATAAAACAGCATTCAGCCTCTGCCCTTTCAGAGGTCTTTCAGGGGTCAGACACATCCCATAGTAGGGCAGAGATATAAATAGCTATATAGGCACAATAGGAACACAAAACAGGGACAGATAATTCAGCCTGGGAGAGAGTGAATCAGAAGTTTCATTATGCAAATTATGGCTGAGTTTAGGCCAGCTTCCTTTAAAATAGCAACTCCACTTGGAAGATTTTATCCTAAGGAGGTACACAAATATGGAAAGTTTCATTGCTATATTTTAACAGAAACTTTGGAATCAACCTAAGCATTCATTAGCATAATAGAAGTTAAGTAAATTGTGTACTTAATAGATCTTGAATAATATGCAGTCACTAAACGTGATAATATAAGACTATTTATAGAAAAAAAACAATTCTAGGATATGTTTGGGGTAAAAAGCAGATCACAGAATACATGTGTGCTGCTGTGAATATAAAATGGAATAACATTAAAATGCCTACCTGTTGTGTGGCTTCTTATCGTGTTTTACTTCTCTCCTATTATATGTACATGGTTCAGGT
The DNA here is from genome assembly GCA_033961575.1 of Aselliscus stoliczkanus. NCBI lineage: Eukaryota > Metazoa > Chordata > Mammalia > Chiroptera > Hipposideridae > Aselliscus > Aselliscus stoliczkanus. The sequence goes on from CM066727.1 coordinate 124,741,000, forward strand.
TTTATTTATTTTTTCCAAATCCAAAATAGTTATTTGAAATGTATAAGAATAAGAGATATCTTTAAAAAGAAACTTGTAGTATGATCTAACTCCCTCCTGGTAAGTAAAAGTGGTAGTTTAAAGACTTTTAAAATCCTTTTTGATTATTGCAGGTGAATTCAATGAAAAAAATACTTTTTTTTAAATTTTAATACCTGTTAATGATTTATATATGAAGAATAATTATAACCATGATTCTGAAATTCTGAAACATAAAATTACATAATAGGAATTAACCTTGCCAAAATGACCTAAAACATAAGACATTTAAAGAATTAAAAAGTAAAATTCTAGGGCCGGCTGAGTGGCGCAGTGGTTAAGCACTGGCTTGGGAAGCCAGCAGCCCTGGTTTGGGTCCCACATATCACCCTCAAAAAAAAAAAAGTTAAAGTCTAATATTTTTAGTATAGGTAAATAAGTAATTCGAATATCTCATTCTTAAATTTTTTCACTTAATTCATTTTCAAAATATCAATATTACTCTTATCTATTTTGTGATCTTCTATATCATTTTGCAGTTGTGAAACTTCATGCAAATGAACATATTATTAAAAGGTTAATAGTTAACAAATAATAATACATTATAGTTAAATAGTATTTTAGAAATTACTCCATTAGTTTAAAACTGACTATTGGTGATGAACACACAATGTAAAATATATATAGTGTATTAAAGAATTGTACACTTGAAACCTATATAATTTCACTAACCAATGTTACTCCAGTAAATTTATTAAATAAAAGAAGGAAACTTGGAATTTCAATAGTGAACATGAGGGATATGGTTTTTCAGCTTACTATTTACTCCAAAGTTATATCAGTTTATATTCCCAGTCAATGCTTGATGTATTTAGTTCTTTAAATATAAATATAAATATAGATATAGATATTTCTTTTTATTTCCTCACATAATTTACAAACTACAGTTAAAAGTTTGTTTTTCCTAAACAGTGGCTTCAAATTTTAGTGCTCTATAAGAAACTTTAAATAAAACTGTGTGAGAAAGGTTTCATAGGAAGGAAAATACCATAAAGTCCACTATCAATCCCAAGGGATATACATGGAAAATACCAGGAGATATAAGCTCTATCTGCTTGGCAAAATGCAAGTTTACAGACTAACATGTTATTTTAAAATGTACTTATTTAACAGACAGCTTTTTTATTCTAAAATGTGTAGAGCCCTGAGCTGTATCAATGAGAGGGAGCAGACAGGGCACGAGAAGAGCAGAGGAAGATTTTGATCATCTGAGGCTCACATTATCTTACAACTAATTCTGTTACCATCACCCTATAACTAATGCCTGGGCAGAGGTCTGTCTCTTCTTGTAGAACTACATATCTAGGCTAAAACCTTGCCCTCTGCTTGCAGCTGCCACAAATGTCTATCCTTCTCAAAACGAGCCTCATCATCATTTTCTGTGCTTTAAAAAACAGCATTGACTCAGCTAGGTGCCCCATGGTGAAAAATAATACATAGATTCAATCAGATATGTGAATTTCAGAGCCATTTTTTTTTCTGATTGTTTTTCTTCATGTGTACCATCGAATATAATGAGAACTTTCTTACTGGCACTTAATTCTATTTGCCTCTCTTATTTATATATAATTTATACTGTTTCTGCTCTTTATGTCTATAGATGATAACTGAAGTATTGAATAGATAATATAATTGCAAACATGTATCAGTTATCTTTTTCATGTATTTTTAAATCAAAGAAGGGAGTAATTTTAATTTTTTTTCAATGCTTCTTTCTAGTCATATCAAAATATTGATCAGGCACCACTAGACCTAAATGTCCAATGACTCTAACCACTGCTAATATTTCAGTGTTTCTCAACTGTTGCGAACAGAGAGATAGCCCTAACCTATAATGAAATCTCTCCTACTGCAATTAAAAAATGTTACTTTATTTTGTCCTCAGTGATTCACCCATTCTTTCATTCATTCATCAGCACAGACTATTTACATTTACAAAGTGCCTAACCAGACACTTCTGTACTTGCTGGAACTACATTACTTTATAAGAACAAATTTCAAACTCTCTGAAGGTTGGTATTTCATTTGGACTTTTCCTACCATTTAATTTATTTTTCATGTATTACATATACACTCATTCTTTTATGACTAAGTTAAATAATGATATTTTTCTCAAATGTCTTATTTCTTCATGTTTAATTTCAGTTAAGATTTGCCAAAGGGAATACATGCCTTAAATAAAGCTTTCCCATATGGCCTGAGAATTGCTTCTTGTTTCTCATCTCATATAATTCTCTAACATATTTGAGCATATTCCACCATTGGATACTTTCAATATTTTTATTCATTGCACCAAACACACTGGAGTTCTGTTTCCATGCATGGAAAATGGTGATTATTTATAACAATTATCTATAAGTGGTCACCAAAAGAATTCCATCATGACTTAATATTAAAATTTTCAACACTATATATCTATTTTCTTAGATACATCCTCCATTTTCAAACTACAAACCCATCTTGTTAAATTTAAGACATTGTATCTTTTTGTGTATTTCACAAACCGATCTGTGGTGGAAATTTTGGATAAAGGTTTATATTATTTTATTAGATTATTTGAAAAATTAAACTTGGAATAACATTTTAAAATGCATCATATAGTTTCAAAGTGCTGTCGATCATGGTCATTAGGAGTATTCACATATCCTGTGGGTAGCCTTCCAGGCAAATGATTAGATTGCAATTTCCTAACACTTAAAGACAATCATGGTCACTAGATTTGCTTTGGTCAATGAAATAAGACATAAAGTCTCATATATCAATTAAAGGTAGAAGGGTTGATTGATAGTATCAGATCTCAGTCTTTCCTTGTTGCAGAAATCATCTATGTAGACAGATGAAACCTTTGCCATGCTGTGCGGACTTCCTGAATGTCCATTCTAAATGGCCTCCTGACAAACCCCAGTGGACATATAATGAGCCAGAAATCACCTTTGAAATATTGATCCAAACTTTATGTTCTTTGTTATGGAACTATTACCTTGCTCATTACAATACAGTAAGAAAAGAAAGTGGTAAATATTTTTATATTGAAATAGAGTCAGATCATAAAGGAATTCAAGTTTTTATGGTTTAGATTTACTCTTAAAATCTTGCTAGATGAAGCTCTCAATAAAGATCTCTTCATATTTCCTAGTAATTGCTTTTCTAAGTTGTAAACAAAAAATGAGAAGGAAGGAATGAAAACAAAAATTTTCTCAGGTGGCTCTATAGCACATGACAGTTTATCCCAGTATAGCCTAATCTTCACAACAAAAAAAATGATGCTAAAATGATGCTTGATGTGTGTGTGTGTGTGTGCGTGTGTGTGTGTGTATATATATATTTTGAATTGTTATATTTGTTAAACACTGTTATTAAAACTATTCTCCATACTGGTGAACTGGAAACTTTTGTTATTTGTTAAATACCTTCATAAATCCTAAGCTTTAACAGTGAACATTTAATTGATTTTTATTATAATTATATATTACGAAAATATTAAAGATATTCTAAATCGGCTCTAACTTAGCTCTGAAGGGTGGTTCATGAAAAATTTATTATTTGTAGTAAAACACAAATGTGTATTGCTACCCACTATAGTATTTTTAGTAATGTACATTAATTGGCACAAGATAAATTTTGCAATAAAGATATATTATGCTGTTTACCTTGGTTTTCTCCCAATATATTTGATCACAGTACCGTTTTTTCATACATCACCTATTGACATCCTCAGAAACTAGTATTTTTTTTTTTTTTAAAGATTTTATTGGGGAATTGGTGGAGGGGAACAGCGTTGGGGAATCGGGGAAGGGGAACAGACAAGTTGCCGTCTTCTTGTTATTCAGTTTAGTTGCGGAGGATGTTGCTTCACTGTTGGTATCGTCATTGCGCTCCACCCGGATGAGGCAGATCGGTCGCTGGCCTCTGGATGTCGCTCATCACGGCTATTGGCAGCTCACACTGGCTGCCAGCCGCTCACGCTGGCTGCGGGCCACTCACTGTAGCCTATGGCAGCCCACTGCAGCAGGGGCTGCAGCCCACACCATCACCGGGGCTCGCACAGCCCAGCTCCAGGTGGAGCTGTTGTTAGCTGTAGAGGGCAGTGTCACTGGCCCTCATGTGTGATCCGAACCGGGGCCGCTGGCATCCCAAAACCAGCGCTTAACCAATGCGCCACTCTGCCGGCCCAGAAACTAGTATTTTTATATCCCACATATGAGTGAAATCATATGGTTCTTGACTTTTTTTTATTTATTTTGCTTAGCATGATAATACCAAGATCCATCCATATTGTTGCAAATGGCTGAAAGCAACAATAGAACCAGACAAACAAATAAAAACTCATAGACAGACCACAGTTTAGTGGTTATTAGAGGGTAAGGGAGTAGGGAAGATGGTAGAAGAGGGTAAAGAAGGTCAAATATATGGTGATGTAAAGAGAACTGATTGGTGGTGAGCAACACAATGTGATATATAGATGATGTATTACAGAACTGTATACTTGAAACCAGTATAATTTTACTAACCAATGTCACCCAATCAATTTAGTAAAAATTTAAAAAAGAAACTGGTATTTTGCATTGGACAGTTTGGAAAAGTCTAGTATTATAGAGAAAACATAAACTATGCATAACTTGTACTGTAGTGGGTTTGATGTTGAAGGCTAAAAAAATGCAACTGTTCAGAATTTCATTAGATATAGCACTCTATATCACACCACAGTTCAGAGAAAAAGGAGTTTCAGTTATGTTTGCAGCACCTACCCGTCTGTATGGACCTGGGCAAGTTATTTTAGCGGTGGGTTTTCATATCCTCTTTTTAATAGGAGTTATGGTGGTAATAAGATACTTATTAGTACACTGAGATAATAAACATTTGAGGTGTTTTGTGTAAATCTCCTATCTCACTATCTTGTGAGTCTAAAATACAAAATATGCATTTTCCTTATCTTAGAGATTAATTGTGTCCATCTGAGTTTGCTCTTTTCCAAAGCGGTTGTACCACTGTCCATTCACACTAGCAATTTGTGGGATTTGCACTTCCAACACATTCTTGCCAACACTTTAGTTTTAGACTTTTTAGTTTCAGTCATTCTAGTGGGTGTGTAGTTGGTTCCAACTGTAGTGTTAGTACACATTTTTTCAGTGAGCATTTATCCATGTTTATTTGCCATTCATATAATTATTTTGGTGAAGTGTCTGTTAAATTATTTTGTCCATTTATGTTATTTGAACTCATATTTATTATTATTATTATTATTATTATCTTATTGTGTTGTAAGAGTTCATTATATATTCTAGATTGAAGTTGTTTATCACATATGTGTTTTGCTAATATTTTTTCTGTCATATTTTGCTCTGTTTTTTCAATGATAACATAAGCTTTACATTTTAGATTGAGTCTTAACTTCATTCAACTCCTTAATATAATTATTTAATGTTTCCATTTTTTGTTCTTGCATTTGATATAACTTCCAAAACTCTAATTGTTACTAATCTTTTCAGTATAGTATTTTTTTTCTCTTTGGAAACTTTAAGATTTTTTATTTGTTTGGGTTTTGTTTTTTCCTATCATATATCTAAATGTAGATTTATTCTAGTCAGGAGATATTGTGTTTTTTTAATCTGAATAGGCAAGAATTTTATCAGTTCTGGCATATCCACAATCATTACCTTCATTGAAATTACCATGCTTCATTTTCTCTTCTACATATTTTGTTAGGCCTTCTCAGTTTTTATCTTTCTGTATACTTTTTTTGTAATTATTTAGTCCACTAATTATCTTTTCCAGCTGCACTAAACTGTGGCTTTACTTATTAATTTTTTAAATCTGCTTTTTAAAAATTTACTTATAATACATAAACATTTGTTATATTTGTTTTGATTTGTTATTTTATAGCTTTGCTTATTTATAAAACATGTTCTATGGTCTTGATGACTATGGTTCTTTTAGAAGTCTTGGGAATTCTAATCTCTTCTTTCATGCTTTTAAATATGATCAGGTGGATCCTTGTGATGGCAGCATTCAGTATTTTGTGGTGATGGACATAAGAGTTTACACATGTGATAAAATTGTAGTAAGCTATATAAACAAACACAAGTATAAATAACTAAAACTAAAGAATATTGAATAAGAGCGATGAAGCATATTGATGTCAATATCTTTGTTGTAATATACTACAGTTTTGTAAAATATTATCATTGTGACAAACTGGGTAAAGTGTACACAGGACTTCCCTGTATTATTTTTTACAACTGCACGTAAAGCTACAATTATCTCAATAAAAATTCCTATTAGACACAGAATATATAAAGAAAAAAATGCAATTCACAATCTAGGAAAAGATATTTGCAATCCATACAACTAACAAGGAATTAGTAGACAGAATATGTACAAAACTCCTGTCAATTGATAAGAAAAAAAACAAAACTTTAATAGGAAAAATATCCAGGGATGATATATATATCACCCTCTGTATGGGTGCCAAAAAATAATTTTAAGAAAGGGAAAACCTATTAAAATTATAATACTCAATATATATTGATAACAAAAGATGAATAATTACGAGTCACATTTGACTTCTGCAATTACAAGAGGTGCTCAAAATGGTTAACATCAGTGTTCAGACACTTCTGATTATGGTGAACTTCTGCTTGAACAATATTGACCAAAACGTCCACTTGTATACATTTTTTTGGAGGAAAAAAAATATATATATAAATAAAATAAGGGGAAGAAATCAGGATTCCTAATAAACAGACAAAAAGTTGTACAACCTCATTAGTAATCAAAAAATTAAAATTAAAGGAATATTTTATATCCTACAGTTAGGAAAAAATATTAAATTTAAGTATTACTGTGGATACAGGAAAAGAAAAACTATATATTTCTTATAATAATATAATTGGTAACAGTCACTTTGCAGAGAAAATTTGACAACTCCTATGAGTATTGAAATGTGTATACCATAAGGCTAGATAACCACACTTCTTCAAAAGTAAATTTGGTTCACATCCAACTAATTAAATACTTAACCAAAATATGTATCACATCTAAATACCCAGGATTCTAGCTCTTGTATTGCTTACCAAAGTTCTGCAAGCATGGGCTTTCTTAAAGAAGTTAAAAATGGTAAATTTATTCAGAAAAATTTTCTTTTAAATTGTACAATAAGTTATATGTCTTTTTATACATGTAAAGCAGCTGAACTGTTGGGGAAGATTTATCTGAAGGCTTGCATAATTTAGAAACCTGTCATTTGTTTTACTAATTGACCCAGAAATTACTGTGAATGTAGGTAGTTGAAATAAAAAAATGTTTATTCAAATAACACTCTCATTTATGCTTTGATGTGGATATGATGTACTATATTTTGTTTGTCGTTCATGTCAAATTTCATTTCAATTACAGCGTAACACCATATAATGATAACCAGCCAAAAAAGAATAAAATGAGGCAGGTAAAAGTTATAAAGTGAAAAATAGGTATTTAAGACATTGTATAACATTCTTATCCCTGGTGTCTATATATTCTGGCATATTACTAAGGACATAGGGTGCTTGAAAGAATTAGTGAATGAATTAATGAGTGCTTTTTTTCAGACAAGAAATCTGCATTTTAAAAGTTTTAAAAGCTATTAATAAAATATTTTATGAGCAAAACAAAAAAATGTTTAACTCATCTTTGTATCCCATGTATCTGGCACAGTTCACATTCAATAATCACAGATTGAATAAAATGAGTCAAGCAAAATCATAGCAGAGTGGCAAATCTACAGATATCTGCTTACCCAAGTGATGACAGAAGGCTGGCCCTTATAAAGTTTATAAAACACCTACCCCTACACTGATCTTGCAAGAATTCTAAATCTGTGGTTTTGAGAAGTCATCTTGGTGGGAATGAGACTAATTACAGGTTCACGTAAGTACTGATCACAAGTTGTCAATTAGAATATTTTAGTGAATGGCATATTGTCCTGGTGTCACCAGGGTTCCAAGATAACGAGTCCCTGTGTGTAGCTGTCAGTATCTGAAAGTGAAAAGAGATCAGGAAAAATTTGAAGTTAAAAATTTGAAGGTAAAAAAAAAACAAGGGGACAGTTTGATATGAATGTGACTTTTAAAATTCCAGCAGTAAATCATTAAAATCAGGTGCTCCATTAGATGGTAAAATTTAAAGCAAAAATTCTGTTGATATTTTGTAATAGTGGGCAACTAGTCCCTTCCCATCACTCAGTTTCCAGTACAACTGGGACATGATTGATACAAATACTGTTTTAAGTAAATTTTTTTTTCTTTTTCTTTTTGAGGGCAGTGTCACGGGCCCTCATACGTGGGACCCGAACTGGGGCCGCTGGCCTCCCAAGCCAGCGCTCAACCACCGCGCCACTCGGCCAGCCCTAAGTAAATATTTTTAAAATCACAAATTAGGTATAGTTTTTATTTAAAATTTTGATATTTTATCCATCATGTTTTACATTGTGATTTAGTGTTTTCTCCTAGTGACCTTTGCAGTAGGATGTGTATATCCTAAGAGGACTTCCAATGAATGCTGTGAAATCTAGACATAATCTTTGATGAAACCATTTTGTAGCAGATACCCAATATCCACTTAGTAATTAGTGACAATTATCTCAGCTAGTCTTATTATATACTTTGCTCTGTAGGGTTACTTACATAAACACTTCAAGAAGCCCAAAAGTGCTAGTTTAATGGTATCCTTGTTGAGCTTCCCAATGAAAGACAATTGGTAACACAATGTGATATATAGATGATGTATTACAGAATTGTATACCTGAAACCTGTGTAAATTTACTAACAACTGTCACCCCAATAAACTTTAATAATAATAATAATAATAAAAGATGTCTAGATGAACAGAGCTCAAGCTTGAAAAGATAGAAGACAAAAACTCTTGATTTTTTTATAGTTGTGGGTGGCTAGTCCCTTCAGACCACTCAGTTTCTGGCACACCTGGGACAAGGAAGAGGTGTGACACTCACCTAGACTGAATGATTTAAGAGAGAGCTGAAAGACTCAATGATTGAGATAAATATTATTTTAAGTAAGTTTTTTTTTTTTTTTTTTTTTTGAGGGCAGTGTCACTGGCCCTCATATGTGGGTCCCGAACCGGGACCGCTGGCTTCCCAAGCCAGCGCTTAACCACCGCGCCACTCGGCTGGCCCTAAGTATTTTTTAAAAATCACAATGTAAAACATGATGGACAAAATATCAAAATTTTAAAGAAAATCTATAGCGTATTCTACACTTAAACAACCCAGTACTGGCCTAATCCTGGCCATTGTTCCTGGATCTGAATTCAATGGCTTCATATGATGCTTGCTAAATCAAAGCATATAGTGTAACCTGTAGAGAATTCCAAAATTATACAGGATTGACATTCAGCTAATGCTGTAATTGAAGATTGAATAGCTCATTAATGATTCTGTGATGCCAACTGCTTCTGAAAGATGGGGTTTGTGGTTAATTAGTACAAAGGTCAGAAAACCGCGGCTCACAAGCCACATGTGGCTCTTTGGGTATGTTCTGTCTCAAAAGTTTGCTGACCCCTGGAAGAGCCAATCCTGTCCCTCACAACAATTTAAAAATTATTAGAGAGCCATAAATATATTTTTACGTAGCCATCATTATGTGACTAATATCCTTTAAAAATTTTATAAATGAAACTATGATAGTTTTATTCTCATTTTCAATTTTACTTCAGAGCCACAGTTTGTAAGCTGCAGTTTGCTGTCCCCTGGTGATTCTTCCATCTAAAACGTTTGCTGACCCCTGGTTTAGTGAATTACATGGGTATGAGTACATTTCCACACAGTGTTGTGAATAAGGCAATTACAAGTTAATACAAGATTGGGCTACCTGAAGTCTTGAGGGAAAGGAAGGCAAATCCATACCAAAAATAAACTTCTACTCCAGTGAGTAAAATCCACAGGTGAACAACCCATCACCAGATGAAAGGAAGACTCATGCCCCAGAGATTCTGCGACAGTGGATGCTCACCATTGGCCTGAATGGTTTGCAAATTCAGCACTGCACAGTTATAGTCAGATGAACCTGAGGGCAAATCCATGTTTTTTAGTTCATGCAGGTATCAGTCTACTTTTTGGGGGGTCCTGTTCCTCAGATTGCCTTGTAACCAACTTCTGTTTGTTTTATTTTATCTGAGCCATCCTGCCACTTGTTGGCAGCTCAGGGGCAACTCAGTTTGGGCTGGGCATCGAACTGCTGTTGCTCAGAGCTCAGCTCGCACTGTTGAGCGAGCTCTTAACCAACTGAGCCACTCGGCCAGCCCTGTAACCAACTTCTGATTTTGATCTTTTCAAGTTTCTGAGCATCTCATTAAAACATAACCTTGAATTAGCATAGATTCTTGTCTCAGCCTTTTCCTCCTTTCACCCAAAAGGACAGACAGTAAGATATAGCGTCTGATGTTCATCAACTAAGAGTACTATTTCTTTTCACCATAGTCCTTAAAATCCACTTCCTGCTAGTGTCACCATGAGTATTCATCTATAAATTATGGCTGAATTTCGTGTCCATCAAAAATGGTATTTCCCCATCAGGCCATCAGTACAGGTTCAGAAAGAATGAGAATAGAGCAGACATAGGTACTGTAGCATTCGCTTATCAGACTATGCCCTCTAACTCTGCTTCAGCAAGATTTCATATACATTTTTGGGAGAGGCAGTATTGTTAATACAGTCTTTCAGTCCCTCTTGACCATGGAAGAATTAAAGCCCAAGGCCGGGAACACTGCCTTACTAAGAGACGAAAAGTCCTCATTTCCTGTGCTGGGCTCGTCACTTCATGTTGGAATATCTTTCCCTGTTTTAGACTAACTGTGTACTCCTTTGTTCTGCTTAAGCATGTTTGCCACATGATACCTGATCAACCCCACTACTATATCTTTCCTCTGAGGGTAAGGGAAGAGGTCCTTCATTTTGGGTAGCAAAGGGGTACATGCCAGACATTTACCCTGTGTGGGCTGCCAGAGGGATCCACTGGCTATGGGGGACCTACTTGCTACTGATGTTGATTTTGCTCTGTCTCCTGTCTATGTGAGTAAAACATCGTTCCATCCAATGCTTAACTGTGCTGTGCTTTCCTTGGTGACTTGGATACTGATATGCAGTGCACAGAAGTATTCATATGTTTACTCCTGGTGACAGGCAACAGATGTCCTTTAGCTGACATACACCATTTCCATTTGATAATAAATTGCTGATGCTTATGCCTAGCCATATGGTTTCATGGATTATATTATACCTAGTTCATGATAAGCTGCTCATGTGTATAGTCACTTACTGCCCCATGGTTAAGTGTTTGGTCTCTACTATAGCCAGGAGTAAGCTGAGAGCTCCTTTTTAAATATAGAACTTTTCTAGCCTTCTCTTCTACTTTCATGACCTTCACACCCATCTACCTATAAAGATGTATTTTATGTTCCTCAAATATAACAAATATGATCTTACAGGACTTGTATCTTGTTATCTTTATCTGTATCACTCTTCTCTCAATATGTACATGACTTACTACCTCATATCCATGGAGGCTCTCCTCCTACAATATCTTCTCCTTGATGCCTGTTCTGACTCTCTAGTTAAAATAACAGCACATACCCCACCCCTATAATTCATACCTCTTCCTTGTCCTTCTTTTCCTCCACAACATTTACATCTCTAATATTAGAAATTTTACCTGTTAGCTTTTTTTTTTATAATTGTCTGTGTCCCTTTTTCCATCTACCAGGGAGCTTATTCAGTTTTTTGTTTTGTTTTTCATTGTTTGTTTTTGGATTTTTTTTCCTTGCTTGTTTCTGCCACTGGTGTATTCTCAGAAAGCACCCAATACTAGTTACTCCATAGTCACTGAGTAAGTAAATGGTTCACTTTCCTTTTTTAGTCCTGTTTTTCATATTGACTTTCTGAGTTCTCCCTCTTTGTATGCCAAAGAAAGAAGAGTAATAATCTGCATATAATTATTTCATCATGAAGTTATCTGAATTAAAATTTGAATATAACAAAACAACAGTTTGGAAAATGTCTGTTATATGTGATAGTCTTTTCAAAAGATTGTTTTGTTGACTCTTCACAATATGAGATAATCTAAAGTGAAAGATACCATGTTGGTAATTTAAATATAATAACCTAAGAGAAAAAAGAAACTGTGAAATTGAGCCTTCTGGGACATTTTTATTTCCAGTATAATATTAAAGCATGCACCAAATATAAATGAAGTATAATAAAATTCAGTAAGTAAATAAGGGAATATGGAGATGGGGACACTCTATATCTTCAGCTTCTTATATTGAAAACTGCTTTGAACAATAATAACACAAATTCTTCAGTTTTAAATAGAGCTTTAAAACCTCAGTCTTAGAAATAATATTATATGAAATGCATTTCCTATGTGGAGATTGCAGAAGTTTGAGCTAAAAATGCTTGACACCTCAAAAATGTCTTTTATCATTCTGTCAGTATTCTTTTAAATCATTATTTATGATGCAGATATAACTTTTATAATTTTAAGAAGAGTATCTCAGATGAGAGGACAATACTAGAAGCTACATAAAAGTGAAGCATGTATCATATTTTGTACTATATGATCTTTCCTATAGCTTTTCACGTTTGCTTATAATGTGGATAGATGTGGTAAGGACTTTGCCAAAATTACGATATTTTAATTTAAATACCAGCATGATCTCTTTTTTAAAAAATATCTCATATTGTGGACATTCAACAAAGCAATCTTTTAAAAAGCTTGTATCAAACAACATAACAGACATTTCCCAAATTGTTGCTAATGTTATATTGAAATTTGAGTCAGATCACTTACTTGTTGCATTGATTACATACTGATTATAATGAGCAGAAATGTCTAGAAAACATTTGTAAAAGAGCAAGAGTCATGGTGATTGTGCTGGTGAGGACGAAAGAACATAAGCTGTCAGGCATGATAAGTAATTATCCCAAATATCTAGACTACATTTATGAAAACCAAATCAAATCCTTCTGTTTCTAAGGACTTCGTATTATAAACCTCTCCTTAATATATTTTAGACTTTGTTAATTTGTTTGTCATTGGTTCTTTTAATTGATGGGCAAATTTTCATGGGAGAAGTCCCTCCTATAAAATGACTCTTATTTAACAGCATGTGCTACTCCTGAATGAAATTTGTTTTCAACTTGTTAACACTTACATCACTTGGTTCATATGCATTAAAAATAAAACATCACTATATATAAGTTAATAAAATAACTTGACTTTTACAAAATATAACATTTAATTCACCTTGATATTTCTTCAAGACTGCATTCATGATAACCAGTGATAGCATGAGGGCCAGTTGAAGAAGACATAATGTGTACATTTTTTAAATGCCAATGGACAGTGTTCTAAGCTCCTACCACTCAGCCTTTATTACAACGGTATATACTTCATTCATTTTTTTACTTTCCCTGTAGAAAAGAAAAACAAAGTTTGCCTGCTTTCTACACATATTAGTTAGATTTAGGATCCCTGCATGTATTAGGCACCAAAGAAATGCTATGCAGAGAAAACATAACAATAAACAATGTTAAATCACCATCCCCAATGGAGTTCAGAGTGTACTAGGAAAGACTCTCATATAAAATTGTGTTATAAGATTTAGAAGTGAATCAACAGGAGAAATGCTCATAATGAAGCCTGAGGAGTATCTAGGTTTATTCAGTCTTTGTGGGGGTGGTAGGGAGGGGGGCAGAGGCGGGGCATGGAACGGTGCCTCAGGCAATGAGGCCTAACCAGACATTAATCTAGAACCAGGGTCTGCAAACTTTTGAGACCCAAGGTACCCAAAGAGCTTCATGTGGCTCACGAGCCACAGTTTGCTGACCTCTGATCTAAAACATTAAGTAGGAAGTATGCTCAACAAGGAAGGTGGGAAGAACATATCTGGCAGAGAAAATAGCATAAACTAAGGAAGGGATGGGCTACAATGAGAACTAAGAATAAAAGTTAAGAAGATTAAGCATACTGTGTGAATTATGGTTAATATAAGCATTTCTGTGTTTGATCGTAACATGTTAACCCAGTTGGCTTCTTGGGCATGTGCCTGTGATGGCTTTAAATATCATGGAAAGGATCTAGTCAGTTATTCTGACAGCCAGAGGAAGCTGCACAATTGCTATTGTATAGGGAAAGGATATTTCTATGGTCTGAGTGTTTGTGTCTCCTCAGAATTTCTATGTTGAAATCCTCATGCCCAGTGGGATGGTATTGGGGATGGGGCTTTTGGGAGGTGCTTATGCAGTGGGAGTGGAGCCCTGAGGAGTGGAATTAGTGTTCTTAAAAGAGAGACCCCACAGAGAACCCTTGCCCTTGTTATCATGTTAAGATATAAGGAGAAGTCTGATATACATAGGAGGGCTCTCAGCTGACCATGCTGTCACTCTAATCTCAAACTCCCAGTTTCTTGAACTGTGAGAAATAAATGTTTGTTGTTTATAAGTTACCCAGTCTGTGGTGTTTTATTATAGCAGCCTGAATGAACTAAGACAGATATGATGTGATTTATACCTTGGCAATTGGAGAGATAATTATAAATATTTATGGTTAAGAAATGTAAATAAGTATACACAGTTAGATGATAAAGACATTATAAATAAATAACATGGCAGTAAAGATGAGGAAATCTATTCAAGAGTATGTAGGAGATAAATGTGTGTGTACTTACCAGTCAATAGGTTTTAAGATTGAAGAAAGAAAGGCTTAAATAGATTAAAGCATCTTGATTCCTCAGGAGGCTAGCTTCAGTGACTTGGTGTCAGTAATTACGATAAAAGTATCACAAGAGAAAGATATTATAAGGAATAAGGACTTTAGACTTGAACATTTTGCCAATGAAGTGTTTTATGTCATTTAAAGGTATGTTATAGGTTTGTTTCATTAATTGAAATCAGGAAAACTATTTAAATTATCTAATTAGTTAAAATAAAGTTATAAGGCATATTTACATGCTATATAAACTAAAGGTAAGAAATAGTCAAAGAAAAGTAGATAGACTAGGAAGTAATAAGGGTCTGTAGTGCCCGTAGGTGCAGTGGGTATACAAAAAACATGTAGAAAATATAGCAAATGCATCTGGGATATTTGATAAACTCAACTGAAAAAAAGCATGTATTGCATTTGGCAATTGTTGACTTTCATATGTGTAGATACAAATTTAAGGTCAAGATAGATAGTAAAATGATAAGGAATGGGTGTAAGATAGTGGAAATAGTAAGAAACAAAAAAATAAGTGATGAGAAAAGTAGAAGGGAAAGATCATGTAATAGTTGTAGGGGATGAAGCATCCCAGGGGCAACTTTTTATTTCTACAGCATTTTTTTTCATTATGGAAGACACTTGAGGATGCTCAGGGCCTGTGGGGATAAGCCAATAAATACGAAGAAACCGAATACATAGGAAAAAGGAGATAAAGGCAAAGCAAAAATGAAATGATGGATGGATGGAGAAAGGGAAGCCATGGTTTTAATAGCTGTGTTTTTTCTCAAGCTGCACTGTATTTCCCTTGTACAAGAGAGAAATCTAATAATGGTACTGATTGAGGATTGGAGTTTTCACTCACTTTGTTAGTGAAAAGAGAAGTCTTCCTACATGCCCAAAACCAGAGCACCTTCTCATTGTCTTTCCATATTTTTCATGGTTAGGCAATGAATCCCATTTCTGCAAATACTGTGAGAGCATATTTATTGCATCTCTATTTTCACTGTACTATGACTACTGGGTCTGACACTTAGTAGTTGCTCAAGAAGCATTAGTGAAGAAAATGAAAGGAAGGCAGAGCACAGGGTGACAGTTACTAGCAGTCATTTACTGTGGTTGGTAGCACACTAAGTGTGAGACTGCAGAAGAGGAAAACAAATGCAAGTTACAGGAGATCTTAAAGGTCAGGTCAGGTGCCAGAGATTCATTCCAACACCAGAACGAATGTGCTCATGACCCAATAATTCAGCTCCCTCATTTCCCTATTTTTTTCCCCCATGCTAAGGGTCAGCAAAATATACTTGAGCCAGCATGTAATTTTTTTATTTTGAAGTTCACATGAAAAACTACTTTTCAATGCTCTTAACAATCACAAGGTCTGGCATAATTCTTTTAATAATTTCCCATATGGCAGTATATGATTCTGCTTAGAAACCTGATTTTGAGGAGTTTGGGAGGCTTCATGTACAGATTTCCTGCAGACAGTGGGATTTAAAATCTGGTAAGCCAGGGACACCTGTGCCGTTCTGTATGGCCAAAATTTCAGAACAAGTGGCACCAAATTTTTCTAGACAACTCCAGGAATTTCTGGGAAATGGTTGTAGGGCAGTGAAGAAATAGAAGTTGGCTTACATTGAGTAATAATTTAAAATAATCAAGGATTCCTCATATATATATTCTCTCTCTCTCTCTCTCTCTCTCTCTCTCCCTATCTATCTATTTTTATCTCTACATATCTCTCATATCTGAATTCCTAAATCCATGGACTCATTGCTATATTTAAGTTTGGGTCCACAAATTCTTTTTAAAAAATTTGAAATCAGTTGTGGAGTTTAGCACAATGCTAAAGAATAGATGAAAGAAACTGTGTTATAATATACCTGTATAAATATCACAAGGGCTATTTTTGCGAAAGAAATATTGGGATGTTATTGAGTACTAGTGTATCAGGCTTTCACAAATTTAAATGTAGTAAATGTTTAACTGTTCAATGGCACTCAGGTTATTTCTTCTCCATCTTAGTTATGTCACAAAACAAATTCATTATTGTTCTAATAATTAATTGTGAACCAGAATAATATAATTATAATTAGAAAATAATCAAGGAGTAGTTTCTAGTAGAATATAACTCTCTAATTATAAAGGAAAACAGACTCTAATAAAATCGAATGATTTTTATATTTTTAAAGTTCAGTTTTATTATTTAATGTTGCTATCCATGAAAATCACAATAAGTAAATGTTTAAATTAAGCATCATGTTTATAACAGATTCATTTTAAAATATTTCATTACTGTAGAATCAATATTAGATCAAATATATTTTTGAAACAGGGGTTCATTGCATCATTGGGAGGAGTGGTTCTAATTTTATTGAATATTTCTAACATTCACAATGGTTTTGGCTTTTCTATCACAAAAACATAGCTCCAACCACAACAAACCTATAAATCTGATGCTACATTTTATCATATCAAGCCAAACATAAATTTTGATTTTGGTGGTCAGTTAATTTTACCTTAACTTATTCAGCTTAACTTATTAGACTTTAGAACTATGAAAGAAAACCTAAGAGTTAACTCAGAAGGTTCTTGTAAGCACACATTTTAGAGGAATTTTTCATTTAAGAATATGATTTCTTTTGGTGTTACTTTCTATTAATAGCATTCTTAATATTAGTCATGATTTATAAAATAGTATTTTAAAGGGGAATCAAAATTGCGATTATTGTAGAAATGTATTCTAGATATTAACAGTTTACTAAATATTAACATTGGGTCACATTCCCAATTCAGAAAGTACTTTACGACTGAACAATGAAGCAACTTGTGGAAAATTTTAATTTAATCACTTTCACTTTTCCATAGAAAATAAACATAAATAAAAGAAAGCAAAATATTGCTAAACTTAATTTTATTAAGATTTCTGATGATGTAAATGAATACATAAACTAATTCCTAGTTTATTTGTGCCATAATTTTAAAGCATATTAAAAGGTGTCAATTTCTATGTAAAAAGTTAGAAGGACATTCACACTGTCACACTCAACATATACACTTAAATTAAGTATTCTGATGTTTGAATATACTGTTTGCACAGAATTCTATTATAACTCTAAGTATCCACAAATAGTAATTTATTACTGTTGCAATTATATTCACTTTATTATGCCACCATAATTGCATAATTTCTATAGTTTTTTTATCTGTAATAATATATATGCATTCTTTAATATATGTTTGAATTTTAGAGTGTTGTATGTACAGTTTTTGAAAATATAAACCTAAACATGCATGTATCTGTTACTCATTTCCCATACTCTTGGCCTATTGATTTCACTTTTTCATATCGTTTTTTTATTAGTAATATGTGAAAGAGTTCAACGTTTTGCAACTTTTGCTCATATTCATGTTTTAGCTTTCAATTAACTTAATCTATTAAAAAATTGACACCAACTGAGATATGCAGATCACAGCAGGTGAAAGGAGATTCAATGATTATTTACACTGTTCACAATTTAACGAATACATAAATGGAATGAATGAAATTATGAAAAGAATGTTTATGGGCCATGTCAAAACAAATTTATTATTATATATTTATGGAAAGCATTGCCAGCCAGGTACATAAAAATGTACCCAGAAATGATTAACTGAAAGTAAATTAGTTTGTATGTGATTTTAAATCATTATTTTATTCATAGTTTTAAAATCATATCAATAAAAACACACAGATTCATTTTTAGTGTCATTTACTTTTCTTAGAAAACAAAATTAAAACTAAATAGAAAATATTACTAAAACTCAATTGTATTAAACATACTAATAGCAACAATATAAATACTATTTTACATTTGAAAAAGAGTAGAGTTTAGACTAGGTTTATATTCACTTAGGGATCCAGCCAAGATGGCTAAATAGGTAAATGCTGTGCTGACATCCTGTCTTGACCACATCAAAATTATAACTAAAATGCAGAACAACCATCATTGAGAATCACTGGAAGTTAGCTGAACCAAAGCCCTACAACTAGAGACATAGAGAAGAATCCACCTTGAGACTGATAGGACGGGCTGGTCCCAAACCCTCATGTGACCATTAAAAATCAGGAGAGCTATCTTGGCTGTGGAGGATCCCCACCTCACCCATCCCCAGAGGAGTGAGGGGACCCAATCCCATACCAGGATCCATATCTCAGTTTCAGGCCATGGAGAGGAGTCCCTATAATTTCTGTCTGTGAATACCAGCAGAGATTGTGGTTGAGTGAGGCAAGGGTAGCTACACTCCCAGGCACTCCTCTTAAAGGGCCCATGCATGGTCTTACTCACTGATGGACTCACCTACTCTGAGCTCCAGCGCTGGGGCAGTAGTTCAAAAACGCAGCAAGTAAATGGAAAAGAACTGTGTTGTCTGGTTTCAGGGTGAGGGATGAAGGGGTAGCTTTCTCCCAGAGGAAGTTGCTGTTAGAAGCTCTTATTTCTTTATTTTAGTCCTCCCCACTTCTGATGTGTAGATGCAGATGGCAGCCATATCTGAATTTCTGTCAAACTGGCTAACATCTGAGCTCCCTGAGACCCTGCCCTACTTTAGGCCCACCCAAGCCACTTCCAGTAGCTTTCCTGTATAAACAGCCTACCTCAGCTCATACTGCAGATGTTCCTAAAATTTCTCAAATGTTCACAAAACGCAAACAAGCAACATTTGTCTTCAGTGTATCCCATACCTCTGGCTGAGCAACCCTAAGCCCAGCACAAGTGACAGCCGGCCTTGGTTCACGGATTGGCCTCTCAAGGAACCTCCAAGCCCAGCGTGGGCAGCAGCCATCTGCAGATTGGTTTGTGGCTCATGCCAGGTGGACCCAGGCAGAGCACAACCTGAAGCTGAACTTGACCTGCAGTGGGCTCCTCCCAGGAGGCCCCAGGACTGGCACACCTGGTAGCCAGCTTTGGACCCAGCCTGAGCATCTGCTGGCCACCTCCAGGGACAATACATACAAAGGGGACAATGGGCAGGTACCAGAGCACTGCTAAGGTGAATCCTACTCTGTAGGGTCAGCCCCTGCACACCAGCTTCTCCACTATAGTCACAGCTAGTCATGACAACAAATCTGTCTGTGGTTCAGTGTTTTCCATTGGTGTGCAAATAACAACCAAGGCTCAACTACAGCAACAGGAGGGCACACACAACCCATACAAGGGAAACACCTGGAGTACCTGGCTCACATGACCAGGAAGGTGGCCCCACTGGGCCCCACAGATTACCTACTATATGAGGCCACTCTACTAAGACCAGGAGACATAGCAGCTTTATCTAATAAATAGAAACAAATACAGGTAGGCAGCCAAAATTGGGAGACAAAGAAACATGTCCTAAATAAAGTTCCAGAAGAATAAAATAATAAAAGCTAAACAAAATGGAGACAAGCAATCTATTAGATACAAAATTCAAAACACAATTTATAAAGATGCTTAGTGATCTGAGGGAGAACGTCAAGAGAGATAGGAGACATAAATATGGCATAAAGAAGGACCAGTCAGGATGAAGAATGCAATAACTGAAATTAGGAATACATTAGAGAGAATCAACAATAGATTAGATGAGGCAGGTGATTGAATCAGTGATTTAGAAGATGAGGTAGCAGAAAACACCTAAACAGAACAGCAAAAAGAAAAAAGAATCCAAAAACAAAAAACAATGAGGACAGTTGAAGAGGCCTCTGGAACACCATCAAACATACTAACATTCTCATCATAGGGTTACCACAGCAGAAGAGAGAGAAAAGGAATTGAAAATCTATTTGAAGAAATAATGATGGAAAACTTCCTTAACCTGGCAAAGGAAATAGACTTACAAGCCCAGAAAGTGCACAGAATACCAAATAAGGTGGACCCAAAGTGGCCCACAAAAACACAAATCATAATTTAAATGCCAAAGGTTAAAGACAAGGCCAGAATCTTACAAGCAGCTAGAAAAAAGCAGTTAGTTACCCACAAGAAAGCTCCCATAAGATTGTCAGCTGATTTCTCAACAGAAACTTTGCAGGCCAGAAGCGATTGGTATGAAATATTGAGAGTCATGATAAGAAGGACCTACAGCCAAGACCTACCCAGCAAGCTATCATTTAGAATTGAAGGGCAGACAAAGAGCTTCCCAAACAAGAAAATGTTACAGAGTTCACCAACACCAAACCAGTATAATGAGGAATCTTAGTAGGAATTCTTTAAGATGAATATATATATACATATACATAAATATATGAATAGTAAAATGACAATAACTACATACCTATCAACAATCACTTTCATTGTAAATGGATTAAATGTTCCAATCAAAAGATTTTTGGCTGAGTGGATAAGAAAACGAAATCCTTATGTATGCTGCCTATAAGCAACTCACTTCAGATCAAAAGTGACACACTGACTGAAAGTAAAGAAATGGGGAAAAGGTATTTCATGGAAAACCAAACCAAACCAAACAAAAAAACTGTGTTAGCAATACTTCTATCAGGAAAAGTAGACTTTAAAAGAAAGGCTATAACAAGAGACAAAGAAGGACCCAGTAATCCCCCTTCTGGGTATTTATCTGAAAAACCAAAAGTGCTACTTCAGGGGGACATGTGCATCCATATGTTCATTGCAGCATTGTTTGCAATGGCCAAAATGTGGAGGCAGCTTGGGTGTCTGTTGATGGAAGAATAAAGAGGAAGTGGTTCATATATACAATGGCATATTACTCAGCTAGGGAAGAGAAAGGGTTCTTACCATAAGTGGCGGCATGGATGGACCTGGAGGGCATTGTGCTGAGTGGAGTGTCAGACAGAGAAATACAGCTGCAGTGTGACTTCTCTTATATGTGGAATCTGAAGAAAAACAACAACAAAAAGAAACAGAACCAAACTCAGAGATACAGAGAAAAATTTTATGATTCCAAGATGGGAGTGTGGTTGGGATTGGGGAAAAAGGGGAAAGGATTAAGAAATACAAATTGTTAGTTATATAATAGTCATGGGGATGTAAAATAAAGTTTAAGGAATTATAGTCAATAATATGGTAATCACTATGTATAATGCCAGGTGGGTACTAAACTAGTCAGGGGCATCACTTCTTAAATTATATAAATGTCCAGCCACTAGGCTGCACACCTGATGTAATGTACAGGATAGGGAATATAGTCTATAATATTGTGATAGTGTGGTATGGTGTCAGATGGTTGTTGGACTTATCATGGTGATCACTTCTTAAGGTATATAATTGTTGAATAACTATGGTATACACCTGAAACTAATATAACATTGCATGTTACCTGTATTTTAATAGAAATCTTTTAAAAAATCAAATTTAATTTGCACTGAGTTGGTGTAGATTTAGTTTGCTTTAATTACTGAATAAATCACTTTCTTTTTTGGGAACACTCCCTTGAACAGCAATAGCAACTTTAGATAGCACTGAGCAATATAAATTGAAAAATGGATCCCTGCAAAATTATCTTTAAAACAGGTGTTAATCAACACCAAAATTTACTAGACAATTAAATATGTCAAATCCCCATGTTTGAAGACAAACATGGGATAAGTTACTATTTTTTATTAGATAAATGGTAGGATGTTGTAAGACCTGAAGTAACCTCAAAGTTGGAGAAGTGGAATGTCCTTAGAATATCCTTATTTATTAGATTTTCTGGGCAATTAAAATGTATCCAGAAGAAAGTGTTTATTTCAACTCTTGTTCTAAAGTGCACAAACTTGTAGTACTTTATATGAGTCCATGTAGTAGATTAAGATTTTTTTAAATTGGGATCTTAGTATTCTGTCAGTGGCTTGAATTCTAGATGTTGATATGTTCAGGGTAATACATATATGTTTAAGTGGCTATAACAAGAGTATGTGTTTATGTGGATATACTAGGAGATTTACTTTTCTCTGATGAAATCCGTGCTAGCACCCCTCATAAAGAATGATGTATATGGGCTTATCTTTCTGTGCAAATGCCTCATTCTCTCTCACTATCCCTGGTGTCTGGGCTCACAATGTACTCTCTCTCTCTCCCGCTGGGACATTGGGCTCCTCTCCATCCATTATGCTCCTTTCCATATTTCTTTCAAAGGTGTTTCTCTCTCTTTAGAATTTCCTTAGAGGCACTTCGTAAAATTTCCTCAGTGGGTTCAGACTTCTGGAAATCACATCTGAGAAAAGGATGTGTTGTTGGCAACTGTGCTTTCTTTACTGTCACAAATCTATTTACAGGCAAGGAAGCACAGACATTGCTAAATGCTTGAATGGAAGAAGAAAAAATGAAAAGTTCAGGGAGAATAAAAGAAGACTCACTGTTCCTTTCAAGGTTGTATTCAGTCTCAGATGCATGTGATGTTCTGGACTTTTGTTGTGAAGTGGCACCTCCGCTGTAGGGCCCACATGGGTGACTCTGGAAGGAAACTTATCCTCTCTGGCTTTTCAGACAGATTTTGCAGTACCTGTTGCTGGTGTCTATGGTCCTTGTCTTTCTTGCTAAGTATAAAATCAAAGAAAAACAGGGGTCTCTGGTCCTAACCCCAAACCTCTCCTTATTCTCTGGCCCTCTCAAAACCTGTCCCCTAACTAGGGCACAGAGAAAATTCTGGATCTATTATAGACTTTGTTTAGGCTAGAGAGAGTCAGAAGAACTTCCTCAGACTCATCTCTTTGGCAACTTCCCCAAACTCCAGTGATGCTGCTGCCTACATGATGTGAGAATTGGCTATGCAGTATTAGTTTTTCTAGAACAGTGTTTCTCAACACTGATTAACATTAAAAATCATTGATGACTGTTTTAAAAATATGGATGCCCAGGCCCCATTACCAGAGATTAAATGTCATTGGTCTACAGTAGGGCCTTTGTGTGGACAAAGTCTTGGACTTGCCATTATCTCGTTCCCTTTGGGTAGTTTTCCCTACATCATATGCAACTTCTTTCCTGTGAGTCAGTATTAATGGTGTCAGAAATATCCCTTCAAAATTAGAGGATAAAACCTAAGTCTTATGACAGCTCTTGGAATCTCAGGGAACTTGATTAATGGGAGAAATGGAAATTCATCAAGCTAATACACTCCAAATATAATTCTGGTTACTTTATCTGTCTACAAATATATTCAGTGACAGTCAATCTCATGCATTCACATATTCCAGTAATGAGAACATCTAATTCTGCCATCAAAAAGACCTACTTTGACTTCTAGCTCAACTGTTCACTAGTTAATTACTTCAGAGTAGCTATTTAGTTTCTTTGTGCCTCAGTTTCCTTATCTTCTGGGAAATAGCACCTCACATTTTCCGTTTAGACTACTTTTAGCGCATGTGGTTAGGAAGGGACTGTCCTTATCATCTTCTCAAATAATAAATGACAGTATAGTACAATAACCATTGTACCTTGTAGACCTTAGAACCATGCAACTTCAGATCAAACCCCAGCTGTTCCACTTGACATCTGTGTGAATGTTGTCAAGCAAATTCACTTCTCTGTGTTTCAGTTTTGTTATCAATGTAATGTGGACAGTAATTGTGCATTATGTTTTAAGGTTATTTTGAAGATCTATAAGTTAATCTATTCCAAGTTCATAGAATTCTGAAGTAAGGACTATAAGTATTCACTGATATTATTATGATTATGATCTTTATTATTAGTATACACACAATTTTTTGTTACAACTATTGCAAATCAATCAGCACATGTCATCCCCATATTGTCAAGAATGGGTGGCATTCAATTTAGACAATGAGAATCAAGCCAAGTCTTCAACATGTTCAAGAGCTAGAAATTTCTCCTTCCTCTGGAGTTCGAGTTGGTAGAGTGATCCTGTGATGACAAATCAGGAAAGAGGAGAGATTCAAAGAGAGGAGCTGAAACTATAAATCTTGTTTATAATGTTTAAACCCTTGAGATGCACTTTAAGACAACCCTCTTCCAGAAAACTTTATTCATGTGAGTCAATACATATCCTATTAAGCCAACAAGGATTGGGTTTCCTGTTCTGGTGTCATCAAAGAGCCCTAAGAATTAGAGTCTGTCCTATGGCAGTCTTGTGAAACTGAAGTGAGATAATCTGCATAGTATGCGGGATACACTCTGCCAGTTAGTTATAAACACTTTTCAGCTGTTATTTGTAGCAAAAGTTCTTGTTTAATGCTAGCAATAGGTTTGAATACCTGACATATGAATCAGATGACATTTTCAATTATGAAAATTAATTTCTTGCTTTTCTTGTTTTTATCCTGAGTCTGTTCTACTTTCAGTTTACATGTAACCTTTTATCTTTTACACAAAAATTACTTGAATATGAATACATTTCTTGCCAGCTACACATTTTCAAGTAATTGAAAATGTCTTCTTCGGGGCCGGCTGAGTGGCGCATTGGTTAAGCGCTGGTTTTGGGATGCCAGCGGCCCCGGTTCGGATCCCACATGAGGGCCAGTGACACTGCCCTCTACAGCTAACAACAGCTCCACCTGGAACTGGGCTGTGCGAGCCCCGGTGATGGTGTGGGCTGCCATAGGCTATAGTGAGTGGCCCGCAGCCAGCGTGAGCGGCTAGCAGCCAAGAGTGAGCTGCCAATAGCCGCGGTGAGCGACATCCAGAGGCCAGCGACCGATCTGCCTCATCCGGGAAGAGCGCAATGACGATACCAACAGTGAAGCAACATCCTCCGCAACTAAACTGAAGAACAAAAAGACAGCAACTTGTCTGTTCCCCTTCCCCGATTTCCCAACGCTGTTCCCCTCCACCAATTCCCCAATAAAATCTTTAAAAAAAAAAAAAAATGAAGAAAATGTCTTCTTCAAGCTCTCCACAAATAATATAATCCTTGTTTTCTCAATTTAAATTGTTGATTTAATGGACTGACTATAAAAGCATAGGAAAGGTATTTTTTTCAAGAATCCATTCTAAGTCACAGTTATTTTATACATTGATTTATAATTTCCTCAAAAGGTAGCACAACATTTTCTATAGAAGATATTTTAGAATAACATCTGTACTATAATATCTTTCTCACTGGACAGATATTTTGATTTTTCATTCCTTTGAAAACTAGATATGTGAAACAGCATATTGTTTTATTCTGACTCTCACCATCCATGTGAAAACGTCATCTAATGTAATTCTGTTGGTTTCTGAATGAAGGTACTTTGGTTTTAAGTAAGAGGAATCAACTCTAGCCTATATAAAGGGAACAAAAGGAATTTACTGAAAGGATGCATGATAATTCATACATCGGAAGGAAAAGTCAAGCAACCAGCTTTGCAAAGGACAGGACACAGGGAAATGTGCAGGAAAAAGAGAGAAATCTGTCCATGATAAAGCAAGCCGTGTACTTCAGCTCCTCCCTCGTCTCTCCTGTGTCAATTATTGAGACTCAGATTCCTGGGAAAAAGGGTCAGAATGGCCCTTAGTGAAAATGGATACTTTCAAAAGATAATTCTGGATGTTTTTTCACAAAATAAATAACAAGAATAAAAGTAATTAAAAGTAGGTATAAGATGCAAGGTGACCAAAATAAGAGATATCCCCTCTAATACTTAACTTAAACCCTTTAGCTAGATATTCAAATCGCTCTCCTTCATAACCCTATTTTTTCTTTTCTACCTCATCCTCTTTCATTTCATTTAACTATTCATGACACATTCTCCAGCCAAATCAGATCTTTCTTCTCAACACATTCCTCACCTTCCTAATTTAGGTGGCTGCTATAGGATTTTCCTCTACTTCGTTTATTTTATTTTATTTTATTTTATTTTATTTTATTTTATTTTATTTTTAATTAGTTTCAGGTGTACAACACAGTGCAATAGTTATACATTTTACCCCTCAAAGTGACAACCCCCCACCCCCAATACACCACCCCACTCCCCCCCATATCATATATATCTATTACTCTTCCTCTGACTCTCTTCCACAGTATAATCCACATCCCGTGACTATCTATATATATTCAATTACAGTAGGTATACCACCTCCACTTTAGTAATACAGTGCAGTGATCAAACCTCTACTCCATCCATGAAATGGTCTCCTTAACAAGACCTATGATCATCTGACATGCCACAGAATATTTACAACATTATTAATTATATTCCCCCAACTGTTTTTCCTATCCAAGTAGCAATATTGTAGTTGCCTATTTTTGCTGTCTAATCCCTTCCCCTTCTCCCTCATCCCCATTCCTCTCCAAATTAGCAACCCTGATTTTTCCTCTATATCTATGAGACAGTTTCTGTTTACTTTGCTCATTCATACAGTTTTTCATATTCCACATATAAGTGAGATCATATGGTATTTGTCCTTCTCTGACTGACTTATTTCACTCAACATTATAGTCTCTAGGTCCATCCATATCATTGCAAATGGCACAATTTCATTCTTCTTTATAGCGGAGTAATACTCCATTGTATAAATATACCACAGTTTCTTAATCCAGTCATCTACTGACAGGCATTTTGGTTGTTTCCAAGTCTTAGCTATTGTAAATTGTGCTGCTATGAACATCGGAGTGCATAACTTTTTTTGAATAAGTGTCTTGGTTTTTTCAGGATAAATACCTAGCAGTGGAATTGCTGGGTCAAACGGTAGCTCTATTTCCAGTTCTTTGAGATACCTCCATACTGACTTCCATAGTGGCTGCACCAATCTGCAGTCCCACCAACAGTGCAGCAGGGTCCCCTTTTCCCCACAGCCCCGCCAGCACTTGTTGTTTGTTGATTTGTTGATGATAGCCATTCTGACTGGGGTGAGGTGGTATCTCATGGTGGTTTTTATTTGCATTTCCCTAATGACCAGTGAGGTTGAACTTTTTTTCATATGCCTGTTGGCCATCTGTATGTCCTCTTTAGAGAAACGTCTCTTCATATCTTCTGCCCATTTTTTAATTGGGTTGTTTGTTTTTTTGGTGTTGAGTTTCATGAGTGTTTTATAAATTTTGGATATTAACCTCTTATCAGATATATCGTTGGCAAATATATTCTCCCATTCAGTAGGCTTCCTTTTTGTTTTATTAATGGTTTCCTTTGTTGTGAAAAAACTTTTAAGTATGATATAATCCCATATGTTCATTTTTTCTTTTACTTCCCTTGCCCGTAGGGATGTATCAGTAAAAATATTGCTCCGGGTAATGTCTGCAAATGTACTCCCTATATTTTCATTTAGGATTTTTATGGTTTCAGGTCTTACATTTAAGTCTTTAATCCATTTTGAATTTGTTCTTGTATAAGGCGTAAGGAGATGATCCAGTTTCATTTTTTTGCATGTGTCAGTCCAATTTTCCCAGCACCATTTATTGAATAGACTATCTTTACTCCAGTGTAAATTCTTGCTTCCCTTGTCATAGATTAACTGTCCGTAAATGCTTGGATTTATTTCTGGGCTCTCTGTTCTGTTCCACTGATTGATGTGCCTGTTTTTATGCCAATACCAAACTGTCTTGATTACTGTGGCCTTGTAGTAGGTTTTGATGTCTGGTAGCGTGATCCCCCCGACTTTGTTTTTATTCCTCAGAAATGCCGAGGCTATTCTGGGTCTTTTATGATTCCATATAAACTTTAGGATTATATTTTCTATTTCTGTGAAAAATGCCCTTGGTAGTTTGATAGGAATTGCATTGAATCTATATATTGCTTTAGGCAGTATGGACATTTTAACTATATTAATTCTTCCTATCCATGAGCATGGTAGGTGTTTCCATTTATTTGTATCTTCTATGATTTCTTTCTTCAGTGTCTTATAATTTTCTGAGTACAGATCTTTCACTTCTTTGGTTAAATTTATTCCTAGGTATTTTATAGTTCTTGACGCAATTGTAAATGGGACAGTTTTCTTAATTTCTCTTTCCATTAGTTTATTTTTGGTATATGCAAATGCCACTGATTTCTGAACATTGATTTTATATCCTGCTACTTTATTGAATTCGTCTATCAGTTCCAATAGTTTTTTGATGGAGTCTTTGGGGTTCTCTATATACAGTATCATGTCATCTGCATATAATGACAATTTTACTTCTTCCTTGCCAATTTGGATGCCTTTTATTTCTTTTTGTTGTCTGATTGCTGTGGCTAGAACTTCCAGCACTATGTTGAATAAAAGAGGAGAAAGTGGACAGCATTGTCTTGTTCCTGATCTTAAGGGGCATGGTTTTAGCTTTTCCCCATTGAGTATGATGTTAGCTGTAGGTTTATCATATATGGCTTTTATTATGTTGAGATATGATCCCTGTATTCCCACTTTGCTAAGGGTTTTTAACATAAATGGCTGTTGGATTTTGTCAAATGCTTTTTCTGCATCTATTGAAATGACCATGTGATATTTATCCTTCATTTTGTTGATGTGGTGTATCACATTAATTGATTTATGGATGTTGAACCAGCTTTGCGCACTAGGGATGAATCCCACTTGATCATGATGTATGATCTTCTTAATATATTGCTGAATTCTGTTTGCTAATATTTTATTGAGAATTTTTGCATCTATATTCATCAGGGAGATTGGCCTGTAGTTTTCCTTTTTTGTGATGTCTTTATCTGGTTTTGGAATCAGGGTGATAGAGGCTTCATAAAAAGAGTTTGGGAGCCTTCCCTCCTTCTGGATTTTTGGAATAGTTTGAGAAGAATAGGTGATAGTTCTTTTTTGAATGTTTGATAAAATTCACTTGTGAAGCCGTCTGGTCCAGGGCTTTTGTTTTTTGGGAGCTTGTCAATTACTGATTCAATTTCCTTGGTAGTAATCAGGGTATTTAGATTTTCTGTTTCTTCTTGCGTTAGCTTTGGAAGGTTGTATGCTTCTAGAAAATTATCCATTTCTTCCAGATTGTCAAATTTGTTGGCATATAGTTGCTCATAGTAATTTCTTAGAATTTTTTGTATTTCTGTGATGTCTGTAGTCATTTCCCCTCTTTCATTCCTGATTTTGCTAATTTGAGTCCTCTCTCTTTTTTTTTTGATGAGCCTGGCTAGAGGTTTGTCAATTTTGTTTATCTTCTCAAGAAACCAGCTCTTGGTTTCATTGATCTTTTGAATTGTTTTTCTGTTCTCTATATTGTTTATTTCTGCTCTGGTCTTTATTATCTCCTTTCTTGTACTCCCCTTGGGCCTCTTTTGCTGTTCTTTTTCCAGTTCCCTTAGGTGTAAGGATAACCTGTTGATTTGAGATTTTTCTTCCTTCTTTAGGTAGGCCTGCACTGCTATAAACTTCCCTCTTAGGACTGCTTTCGCAGCATCCCAGAGATTTTGGGTCGCGGTGTTTTCATTTTCGTTTGTCTCGAGGTATCTTTTGATTTCCTCCTTGATCTCATTTGTGACCCACTCACTATTTAATAGCATATTGTTTAGCCTCCATTTATTTATCAGCTTCCCGGATTTCTTCTTATAATTGATTTCTAGTTTCATAGCATTGTGGTCAGAGAATACAGTTGAAATGATTTCAATCTTCTTAAATTTATTGAGACTTGTTTTGTGGCCTAACATGTGGTCTATCTTAGAAAATGTTCCATGTGCACTTGAAAAGAACGTATATTCTGTAGCTTTGGGATGAAATGCTCTGAAAATGTCTGTTAAATCCAGCTGGTCTAATGTGTCATTTAAGGTCGCTGTTTCCACATTGATTTTCTGTCTGGAGGATCTGTCCATTAGTGACAGCGGGGTGTTGAAGTCCCCTACTATGATAGTGTTACTGTTGATCTCTGTCTTTATGTCTGACAATATCTGTTTTATATATTTAGGGGCTCCTATGTTAGGTGCATAGATGTTTACTAGAGTTATGTCCTCTTGTTGGATCGATCCCTTCATTACTATGAAGTGTCCTTCTTTGTCCTTTGTTATATTCTTCAATTTAAAGTCCATTTTATCTGATATAAGTATCGCTACTCCAGCTTTTTTCTCAGTACCATTTGCATGAAATATTTTACTCCATCCCTTTACTTTCAGCCTGTATGAGTCTTTGGATCTGAGGTGAGTCTCTTGTATACAGCATATACTGAGGTCTTGCTTTCTTATCCATTCAGCCACCCTATGTCTTTTTATTGGAGCATTTAATCCATTTACATTTAATGTGATTATTGATAGGTGTGTATTTATTGCCATTTTCTTATTTGTGTTCGTAGTCTTTCATAGGTTGTTTTTCTCTTCTACTTAAAGAAGCCCTTTTAGCATTTCCTGCAAAGCTGGCTTGGTGGTAATGAATTCCCTTAACTTATTTTTTTCTGCAAAGCTCCTTATCTTGCCTTCGATTTTAAATGATAACCTTGCTGGATACAGCAATCTTGGTTGTAGGCCTTTATTTTTCATCACTTTGAAAACCTCCTGCCACTCTCTTCTGGCCTGCAAAGTTTCTGTAGAAAAGTCAGCTGATAATCTTATAGGGGTACCCTTGTAAGTAACTTGCTGCCTTTCCCTTGCTGCTTTAAGGATTCTGTCTTTGTCCTTAACCCTTGCCATTTTCACTATAATGTGTCTTGGAGTGGGCCTGTTTGGAATCATCCTGTTTGGAACTCTCTGCACTTCCTGGGCTTGTATTTCAATGTCCTTTGCCAGGTTAGGGAAGTTTTCAGACATTATTACTTCAAATATATTCTCAATCCCTTGCTCCCTCTCTTCTCCTTCTGGTACTCCAATGACCCTTAGATTATTGCGTCTGATGTTGTCCCCCAGCTCTCTTAAACTATTTTCCATGTTTTTCATTCTTTTTTCTTTTTGTTGTTCCGCATGGGTGATCTCTGCTATTTTGTCTTCTAAGTCACTGATTCGATTTTTCTGCTTCATCCAGTCTGCTAGTGATTCCATCAAGTTTGTTATTTAATTCAGTAATTGTGTTCTTAAGTTCTAGCTGGTTGCTTTTCATGATTTCTCTATCCTTCTTTATATTTTCATTAATTTCCTTGAACATTCTAATAATCAGTGTTCTGAACTCTGTCTCCGATAGGTTGGTTACCTCTATTTCCTCTATTTCCACTGATTCAGGAAGTTTCTTCTGTTCTTTTATTTGTGTTATGTTTCTTTGTCTCCCCATTCTGGCTTACTCTTTGTGTTTGCTTCAATATAACAGATAGATCCCCCAGATTTCTCAGTCTTTTCTGGGTAAACTTATATGGTGTGTGTCCTTTATATTTGAATTACTCAGTCTCCCTATTCTCCTGTGCTTGTATCTGAGGTGTTCCTTGTGTCGTGCATCCTCACTTGTTGAAGTTTTAGTTTTGATTACTTTTGGTTTGTCAGTAGGTGGGATTGACTCCCAGATTGATTAGCTGTGAGGATCAGCAGCTTCTGCAGTTTATGAGCTGCTGTGAGAGGATTGACCCCTCTGATGAAACTTGGACCCTATGCGTCTTAGTACTTGTAGTAACTTCTTTTTGGGTGTGACTCTTGTATGTCAAACCCAGAAATGCTCTAGTTTTATCTAAAGTTGGCCTCCGGGTATGATGATTCTTGTGTCTGTTTGTTTGGACCCACTGCTGCAGAGTGATTTTAGAGCATAACAGATCAACAAGAACAACCTCCGCAGCCACCAAAGGAAACCAAATGCTCGCACAAGTAAAAACAACCAACCATCAAACTACAGTCAACTTGTACAGAAATATCAATCATACTAATGAAGAAAACAAACAGAAACAAAACAAAAACCACATACTCAATAATAACAGAAGAGGAAACAAAATAAAATACAATATCCTAAAATAAAAAATAGAATAAACATGAGAAACCGATTAGCTAGACCTAAAAAATAAAAAATAAAAATAAACTAAAATAATAATAAAAAAGTAAGAAAAATTTAAAAAAATAAAATTTGCAGAAAAAAGGAAAAGAGGAAAAGTATAGCAGTGAGAAGAATGAATAAAATAAGAGAGAAAGTGAGGGTGGGGAAAAAAGAAAAAGAAAAGAAAGAAAAAGAAAAAGAAAAAAGGAAAAAAAATATATATATATTTGTCTACACACCCATATATATGGACATATATTCACCTATATACACCTATATATATATGCCTATATTAAAAACTACAATATGATTAGAATGAAATAGAAATAAAAACCAAAAACAACCAAGATAAGCAGCCAATAAAGGGAAAACAAAACAGAATAAAACCAAACAAACCAAAAATACCCGTGCTGGTCTAGGCTAAAGTCCACCAAGCTCTCTTCAGTTTGTCTGCGTACAAAAATTCCTGTGCGTCTTGTGGGAACAGTAGGCCACCTGATGCCTAGCGTGATCCTGGCACTGCAGGTTTGCTGTACTTGAGTGTGGTTGTGACGTGTGATTGGTGGTTTTTACAAAGTCACTGCCTTTTTGCTTTTGCCTGTCCCAAGGCAGGCTGCACCCCCAAAGGCTCAATGAGTGTCTCTGGGCACCCTTTGGGTTGACAGCCGTGGAGAATTAAAGAATTCCTCACTACCAAAAGCCTGCTGCTAAGAATCTGTTAATTAGTGCCTCAGCAGATGAACCTGCCCTGCCTCCCAAGCCTTGCCTAAAGGTGGGGGCGGGGTAGGTAGTCTCACTCTGCTGCCTTTACTGGGTGGAAATTCTCAACCCCCTGCAGGTAAGGATATCTTCCTAGTCTGCCCCTATTGCTCCCTTCAGGAGTCAGTTTAAGACTGTCTTGGCGGGGGACAAAGTTTGTGGGAGTGGGTGAGTTATTGGGTTTTTTTGTTGTTGTTGTTGTTTTCTGTTCAAGAGTAGAAAAAGGGAAAAAAAATAAAAAACATAAAAATAAACAAAGCCACAGTTCCAACACTGTTTCAAGCTAAGCTTTGCCTCTTATGCTCCAGCGGAGTTCCTGCTGCTCTCCCAAAGGGTCTGCCGGGATCTAGGGAATTGCGCGCACCCTACCGTGTGGCCAAGATCCCCACTCCGCGTCTCTCGGGGACCTGCGTCTCTGCCCGGCGTGCTGCGTGTCCGAGTGAGCCTTCTTTTTCCCCTGCTCCTGGGTTTCAGGCTTCTGCCTTGGAGCCGGCGCGTGCCCGCGGTGCTCCTGCTGCTCTCCCGAAGAGACTGTCAGGGTTTAAGGGACTGCAAGCCCCCTGCCCCGAGGCTCAGATCCCCGTTCCGTCTCTCGGGGACCTGCGTCTCCACCCGGCGCGCTGCTTGTCCGAGCGAGTCCTCTTTTTCCCCTGCTCCCGGGTTCCAGGCTTCTGCCTCAGAGCCGGCGTGCCCGCGCGGATCTCCTGCTGCTCTCCCAAACGGTCTGCCAGGATTTAGGGGACTGCGCGCACCGTGCCGCGTGGCTCCGATCCCCACTCCGTCTCTCCGGGACCTGTGACTCCAGCCGGCGCGCTGCGTCTCCGTGGGCGAGTCCTGTGTTTCCCCTGCTCCCGGGTTTAATGCTTCTGCCTTGGAGCCGGCGCGCGCCTGCGCCGTTCTCCTGCTGCGCTCCTGGAGGGTCTGCCGCCGGGGTTCAGGGGACTGCGTGCACCTTTCCACGCGGCTCCGATCCCCGCTCCATCTCTCCGGGACCTGCGTCTCCGCCCAGCGCGCGCTGCTTCTCCGCCAGTGAGTCCTCTGTTTTTCCCTGCTCCCGGGTTTCCGGCTTCTGCGCTCCGCGGGACCCGGTGGGCACAGAGACTGATCCCTGAACTGGGAGGGTGCAGGGACTGATCTTGCCCTGTCGCTGCGGGGCTCTGCACCCTGCTTCCTGGGGACCGCGGGTGCAGCTCGTACCTCTGCACAGTCGTCTCCCCTCTCTCCTCCCGCACTTGCCCGGCCTGAGGCTTCGATTTTCCTCTACTTTGAATGAGCCACATGATGTATTGAAATTCTTCCTAGCATGTTCTAGCTCTAATTCCTTCTTTTGTTCTTTCTCCATCCTTACATAAACAAAAATCCTTGAGGGCAGGATCCACGTTTACATAAATATTTTTTTATGGTGAATAGTGCTATGCCTAGAACGAATATTGTATTAAACGAATAGTGGATCAGTGGTTGAAATAATAAATGCCACATTCTGGCAAGTCGTCCTTAACAATCCCTCCTATGTGTGTCTTCTATAATTTCACAGTCCTATCTTACAAGTTAAGGTTCTCTTACTATTATTTCTCTGTTAGTTAATAATCTCCTATTACCCTTTATGCCCATAAATTCTTCTTATTCTCACCTTTACTAAACAAATTAATACCCTACTTATAATTTTGCTATCCTCTTCTTGTTTATTGGTTGAGAAATTGATTTTTTTAAATTAAAGCTAATTGGGTGACATTTGTTAGTAAAGTTACATAGGTTTCAGGCGTACAATTCTGTACTACATCATCTATATATCACATTGTGTATTCACCACCCAGACTCAGTTCTCCTTCCATCACCATGTGTTTGTCCCCTTTTGATTGAGAAATTGATTTTAATCACACAGCTTTCTAGAATCCCCTGTTCTAATCATAGACTGAATTTCTGGTCCTATTTACTCATTGACTAATTCAAAAAGCATTCATTTATAAATTCTTTCACTCATTTATTGCCTATTTTTTTTATTGAGCCTACATTACAGCTTAGTAGGACTACTTTCCCTCCTCTATTAAAAACCAGATTTGCCTACATTACCAGCCACATGTTTCCTGTGTCTGGAAAAGCTTACAAATAAGCATGTTCATAGCTACCCATGTATTTCAAGGTCTTTCTTGATACTATATTTATTTTTTGAAGTCAAAATATCACTACAAACTAACATTTGGGATACAAGGATGAATAACCTCCAGTCTCTTTCACCAGTTTAAGAGAGGCAAGAAAGTAAGGAGAGAATTACAATAAGGGATCTTAAGCACCCTGATAGAGGTATGTTATTAACATAGTTATATCTGATGGATATTAGGGGATAGACGAGGTTTCCAGAAAGAAACAATGTCTATGTTTTGATAAACTCCTAGGAATATGTTAGACTGTTGGAAGTAAGGATGTTGAAAGCCAGGACAGGAACACATGCCAAGATGTGGGGCATGAGAGTGACTTCTTTTAAAAAGCACATCATTTGGTAGATCTGAAGTTTAGACTTGAGCATAATTCTGAGGAGCATACTGCTTATGAAAAAAAAAGGAAAATGACTGAATTCCATTAAATGAAGCAAATATTGATTCAGAACTTCTCTGTGCATA
This sequence comes from Aselliscus stoliczkanus, assembly GCA_033961575.1. Classification (NCBI taxonomy): domain Eukaryota; kingdom Metazoa; phylum Chordata; class Mammalia; order Chiroptera; family Hipposideridae; genus Aselliscus; species Aselliscus stoliczkanus. Next base: position 124,776,904 of record CM066727.1, read on the forward strand.
ACACTACAGATAATATTTTTAAAATCATCAGAGAAAATGTCTTGTTAAAATATTTACTGACTAATTAGGGAGCTAAGACAGAGAACAAGCTCAGCAGCATGTGAACGGGGCTAAAATAAGTACTCCAGGGAACTACTGCTTAGAAATCAGAGGTGGAGTGGGCAATGGAGCACAAACTAGGAGAAGGGTATTCACAGAGACATCCGGCCAACCCTACCTTTTATTCATTAAAAGAAAACCTAGTATATTCTGTGAAAAATGAAACCCCTGACCAATTGGAACAACTTTTACAATCACACCAATATATATAGTTTTCTGGCATCTTTGGTTTTTTCTTGCTATTTCCTGAAACAAACAATAATGATAATAAAGTTATTTAATATCAAAGCTCAGTTCTTATGTACTTCTTAACCATATAGAGCATTTTTTACAAAATCAGTCACTCCCATATCTGTGTTCATATAGCACTTCCAACATAATTTTTTATAGTATTTACTACAAGAATTTAATCAGCTATTGCCTTCCAGCCTTCATCTGCTGCTTTTCTTAATTTTTGGAGTGCAAGAATAATGTCCAATTCATCTTTGTTCCCCATAACATGTAGCGTTGCCATATAGCATGTGTGAACTTAAAAGGCTGTAAGGGGGAATTGCAGTGCTACAGGCAGAGCAAGATAAGGATAAGGTTGTCACATGTTGGAGGACTGACTAAATGATCTGAGAAAGCTGAAAAATATAAGAATTTAAGTTGCATACTCATTCTTTACTTGAGGTATTAATACTCTTTAGTCACTCTGTAATATCTCTGGAAAAGGGAGGAAATTAGAAGTACCTCAAATACTCTAAGCTTTTTTTCAATGCTATATTATATCACAGTAATATGAAATTAAATTATAATTTTTCATCCTAATAGATAACTTTGGTATCAAAGTACTAGAATGATAACCTTAGCTTACATTACAGTGAAACTGTGTATTATTTTATGTCATCCTCTGTCACCTTTTAGTGAATTCTAGATAGTACTTCCACTAAAGATATACAAATAAATTATCTTAATAGGCTTTATGTTTGATACTCCATATTCTAAGAACTGTGTTTGTGTGGCTGATCTAATATATATCTTCCCTTTCTAAATATTGATTGTGTATACATACTTATATATGTTATCTCAATCAACTTGGGCTATATATATATATATATATATATATATATATATATATATCCCCCATAGATTGAGTGGCTTAGAAAAGAACATTTGTTAACCACAGTTCTAGGTACCAGCAGGTCCCATGTCTGGCGAAGTTTCTCTCTCTGATTGTAGATGGCCATATCATCACACATACCTTTGGGGGGGGGGCAGGGAGAGAGGGGAGAGAGAGAGAGAGCCTCTTTACTGTCTCTTCTTAAAGGGGCACTAATCTCATCAGGAGGGCTCAAATTTATGACTTAGTCACCCCCCATGCCCCTGCCAAACATGCCATTCCCAAACATCACATTGGGAATTAGGGCTTCAATGTATGGATTTTAGGGAGACAAAAACATTCAGCTCATAGAAATTAATATGTTCCATATATCTTACTTTTTGAAATACGTCAATGTTTCTCAATTTAGTAGTTATTTAATAATTGAGAAAATGCACAAAAATAAAAATAGCTATTTCAGTATCAGGGCAGGAGAATATTACTGTTCTTTTTCTTGGAATCAATATACTGCATTCAGTTTTCCAGCAAATGGAGAGACACATTTATGAGAGCTTACTTTTCTCATATTTGAATGATAATAGTGTATGGAATAGCTGTGCAATTTAGCGCGTGTATTTATAAATTTATTCCTGACAGCTAATGCTACCTTTCATGCAAAGAAGAAAGGTATAAAGAAAAATTATTTTAGCACTTAACAAACATTCATTCTTCCAAATTTATATCATGTATTGAGTAGAAAGCCCAGATGCATCTAATTGCAAGTGTTTAATAACTGTTTTCCCATATCCACCCAAGGGTCCCTACAATCACTTCCCTTTGTCTACAATGCTACATAAATTATCTTTTCAAAACACAAGTTTTGAACTTTAGATGTGTAGGCACAGACACTGAACTTTTTCCTAAGGTTAAAATTAGCAAGTCCCTGTATGAGAAAAATCTGTCTCTACTTCCTCTTGTTGCTTTCTGCTGCAGCAAGACTAGTCTTCTTTCCATCTCTTTTACCCATTATGACATTCATTCATTCATTCATTCCTTCGTTCACTCATTTATTTTCTGAAAGTTTTTGCCCATGCTGTTGCCTCTGTCATAAATGTTATGGTTGCAGTTTCACTGGTATTTGGAAGTACGTGACCAACGTTTTTCTTGCTGGTTAGACTTTGTGCATGGCATCTCTTTTGCTTACCAATTTTGTATTCTCTGTGCTAAGCCCAATTATCAATCCATGCTTAAGATATTTTTTCAAGAATAAAGAATGGATGAACAAATCCTTTGGGTTCCATGTGCTCTGTTTGCTGGTAATGAGAGAATATTTTCTAATCTAGTCACAAAAATTTTCTTTTGCAACCTTCTATCAGTATTTCTTCAGAGACAGGTCTTGTGGTCTTTAAATGGTAGGAAGAGTTGTTGCCACACTAGGTGAAATATAGCATCGTTTAATTGCAAAGACTATCCTGATGGGCATTAAGCACTATCAGAAATATTGCACATGAATATGAGATGAGGTGGAAGTTGAGACAAAGGTCAAGACTGTCACCATATCACTAGATTGTCCTCAAATTTGATAGGCAATAGAATCGTCTCAAGGAATATTTCAGTGCATTGGGGTATCTCCTCCTGTATTAGAAGGAAGGTTGATAAAGTTTTCCACCTTTAGAATATTCAAAAGAACTTGATTCCCAGAAGAATTTGTCAATCAGGAGTACTATTTTATTCCTAGCCAGTTTGAAGACTTAATTGATTGTCTTTACATTAGTATAGTATTTGAATTTAATGAGTGTATCATTTTTTTCCATGAAATGTTTACAGTGAATAAAATTTGATCCTACTTTTATTAAAAAAAAGAAAATGAATCAAGTTCCTCAGTTGGTTCCCTAAAACAAAACTTTTCAGGATCAGAAAGAAAGAGAAAACTTCTAGGCATTTAGAAGTTTTTTGCATGTAATTTAAATTTTAAATAGTTAAAAACAATTGTGTATAATGAAAAAGGAAAACAGAAATCTGTACCTGATAGTCCTGAAAGGGGAAGACCAGCATTAATCAAAGAAACACATGAATAATGATAAAATTGTAGTTGTAATTTTCTTGAAGGGGAGATATATAAGAAAATTTCTAGTAATACTTAATATGATATTACTATTAATATTTCTGTGACCTCATGTAGGTTTGGGGGGGTAATTGAGGAAATGCATGTGAAATAACTTGTCAATTACATTATTAGTATGTGACATTCATAATAATAATTATTTTTCTTTTGTCAATCAAATTTTATGTGCCTACTTCTGGATTTATATTGTCATTTAACTGTTGCTAGCTTATTTTATACATTATATATATAGTGACTATGACACCACAGAACCAGTGTCCTCAGTTTTGTGGGAAAACCAAATGTTTGCTTTTCTCTGTTCATGAAATCATAGGCTTCTCTGGTTAATACAGTGTACTCTAAATTATTGATATATTATCATTCCTAAAATTACAGTTGATATCTTAGCAAGATACATTGAGTTTCTTCTTATTTCACATCTAAAATAAATATTATTAAGACGATATTTTTTAGAAGGCTACAGCACAAAAGCACAGTCTTTAGCCGTCTGTTATAAATTATGTTTGTCTCCTGGGCTAGAGACTAGGAAACTTAAACAACAGAAAATTATTCTCTCACAGTTCTAGAAGCTGAAAATCAAGATCAAGGTGCCAGTTTCTAGTGAGACCCGGCATACTGGCTTTCAGACAGTGGCCTTCTCCTTGTGTGCTCATGGTGACTTTTTTGTGTGTGTACACAGAGAAAGATATTTCTGGTGTCTCTTCCTCTTCTAATGATCTTATAGATTAGGGTCCCATCCTTATGGTGTTGTTTAACCTTAATTACCTCTTTAAAGTCCTTAGCTCCACATATAATAATATTGGAGGTTGACAGCTTCAATATCTAAATTTGGGAGGAGACAATCAGTTCATAACATAAATTTTACACTATTTTGAGTAATAAAGCACGTTTATGCCACTAATGATAATATTTTTTAGACATGCCACTTTTATTAATCTTATTCCATACAAGTCCTAATTTGAAAATCATCATCTATCAGTGAACTTTGATAAATATGTATTTATTTTTAAGTAGCATAAACAGAAAAAAATGTTTTAATTTTTACAAAAAAATTTATTGTGTGCTAGTCAATCAAATGATTCTATAGCAATATAAACAATTTTATGTTAAAGAATCATATTTATAGGTATATATGGTAATTTTAAAATGTTCTGTGTTCAACTCTAGATTTGTTATGTCATAGGAAGAAAGAAATCTGGGATGGAAAATACTGAATATTGAGAAGTTTACTGTCTAAAATGATACCACATGAATGGTATTTCCATGAGGAGAGGGATGTTATTTGGTTTTTCTATATCCTAAGAGTATAAAACAGTGCCTTACTCAAAATAAGTGCTCTAGAAATGTTTGTCAAATAAATAAATAACATTTCATATAGTAAAATTAACTTAATTTCCTATACACTTTAGAGTTCACCTGAATCCTTACCATAACATCATGAGGTTATGGTTTTGAAAACCTAAAGTTTATTGGGTAGGTGCTTTTATGTTGTCACTTTTGTTGTTTTGTTCTAAGGTAAGAGTGCTGTGTTATCTCAATACTCTATATGTACCTAGTTAAGAATTACTGATGTTGACCCCAAGATCTAAGACCCATGACTTTTTAGAGAATTGTGATTAGTGTTAATGTATCCTAACTTTAATTTTGAGGTTAACATTGAATTAGAAGGCAGTATAAATGAATAAATTATGATTTTATAGACATTCATTTAAAAGTTTTGAGGCTGTATGAGGCCTGAAAATTAAGTTCGTGAGCAGTATTGCAACAATGTTGCTAACCTTTTTTGACAGCAGAGGGGTTGTTCATTATGAATATGTACCAACTGGACAAACAGTTAACCAAGTTTACTATTTGGAAGTGCTGAAAAGGCTGTATGAATAAGTTAGACGACCTGAACTTTTCACCAACAATTCATGGCTCTTGCATCACTACAATGCACCAGCTCACACGGCGCTGTCTGTGAGGGAGTTTTTAGCCAGTCAACAAATAACTGTATTGGAACACCCTCTCTACTCACCTGATCTGGCCCCCAGTGACTTCTTTCTTTACCTGAAGATAAAGGAAATATTGAAAAGAAGATATTTTGATGACTTTCAGGACATCAAGGGTAATATGACAACAGCTCTGATGGCCATTCCAGCAAGAGTTCCAAAATTGCTTTGAAGGGTGAACTAGGCACTGGCATTGGTGCATAGCTTCCCCATGAGGTATGTAGCACTTCTCCTGGATGAGTTCGTGAACTTAATTGTCTCATCTCTTATGCTTCTCTAAACAATACAAATTAGTTGCATATTATGCAGAATATAATATGTTTTAAAAACAAAAATAAAAGTTATATATTTGGCAGGAAAGCCACCTCCTAGAGATCTTGTCCTCAAGTTTGGTAAATGTGTAATTTCAAAACAGGGCTGATTCATATCACATAAGGCTATGACCTTTCTCTTGCTATTTGTCATTAACAAGGTTAGCACTGAGGATATTAGTTAGTGACAAATATATGAAAAGAAGTCATCTTTGCTCATTTTGAATCTAGTAAATACCTGCTTTTCTATGTGGTTGTCAAATGAACTCTGGGAATGTTTTCAGATTGCCAGGTCTACTATGTTAAGTTATCTACGTGTAGATGTTTGGTTTTATTTTGAAGCCAACAAATTTAGTACTAGAATAGAACAAGTTTTTCCCTTAAATTCTTTAAAGTCTCTCTTCTTCAGCTTTTATTCTTCAATGAAATTTCAGAAATGAAAACTTCCTCAAAAAAAGAATGTACTTGCATTCTTTGGTATGTTTTGTAAAATAAATGTAAATTATATAAATGAGTTTTCTGAAATATGCACCTTCTCTTTCTTTATACCACGTATCCTCTCTGTTTTTCACTCTCTCAGCCTCTCTCAGTCTCTCTTTTTCTCTGTCTCATGCACACACACATAACATTTGAGTGAAGATGGAAAATAGCAAATACTCTCCACTATTCGGGCCTTTGACATTGAGCTTGATGCTTTACAGGCATTTTAATTACCCTTCAACTCTCCTGTGAGGAGAGCATGTGGATCTCCTGTGATCCACAGTTTCATATGATAGAAAGATACTTTGAGGGGACAGTGGCTTGGTGCAGGCCCCCTGATTACTAAGCTATGGAGCTGTGATTTGAATCTCAGTTCATCTGAAATCAATGCTCATCTCACCTCTCTCCCTTTAGAGGGAAAGGAAAAAAACTAATAATAATGAGATGATTTTCAAAGAAATTTTTACTCTAGAAGCTAATTGATAAGTTTTATTCAAGATTCAAAATTTGCATTTCCACATAAAGAATTTAAAAGAATATAGGAGATTAACATCCCAAGTATAGCTACTTGTCCTCATTTTATCATTGTTTCTTTTATGGCTTAAGGTTGTCTACCTGTTCCCAATATACAGAAATTATTTGAAAGTATATTTCAAAGAAGCTCTTAAAGGGACTGGCAGCAGGGAGTCAAACGCAAATTCTTATATTTCCTTCTGAAGTGACAGACACAAGCTTCCTTTGCTGTATATTTCACTTCTCATGTTCCTTAACCCCAGCTCCTTAGCTTTCCAAAACTAACACCCTTGAAGAAGAGAAAATCTATGCCAAAGACAATTTGGAACTTTTCCAACCACAAGATTCACAGACTCTGGCTGCCTCTAATTCATTATCTCCTGTATATCCATCAGTGACTCTAGCCAAACACTGACCAGGCTAGGACTCAGTTTGATCTGCCGAAGCAACTTGTGAAAGAGGTAAACCAGTCCAATTCTGATAAATGATCTGTGAGAAGATTAAGATATTCTTTTAGCAAAATGTGTCAATATTGTAACCGAGCAGAGATGGCAGAAATCATACACTATCTCATCATTGAGTAAATCAGATAGAAAGTTTCTGTAACCATGGTAAATGTACTAAACCATTTTTCCAGCATGTTGTTAAGCTTGTATTTGGACTTAAAAAGAATGACTGGAGCACATCACTAAGCACAATATAACATTGTGATTTGGCAATTTGCCATTGAATATCATACATTAATCTTACTTTGTGGAGACCTAAATAGCTCCTAGGTGCAATTTTAGTTGGCTATATTTTTTTTAGTTTCAAGAAGGCAACTTTTAAAAATATAATTTTGTGTTATTTGGATAATGGCCAGTCAGAAAGAAACAGAATCTTTTCATAATTTATATTCTTGGATGTATTTTGATAATCATTCTTTTAAAAATGTGCTCTTTGTTGATCTAACTTGATTTAGACACCTAAAAAGAGCAGAAGGAAGTAATCTAATGTGTAAACACTGCATTAAGGAGTTCCATATATTTAAGCTAATTAATCCTTAAAATAACTCTTGAAAATAACTTATCTATATTTTATAGGTGGTAAAACAGAGGATTATAAAAGTATATGGTGCAAGGTAGCAAGTAGATATTATTCTTCAATAATTTGAATTCTCTACCAGCTCATATAAAACTCCACTAAAGATACTAATTTAAATAGCTATTAAGAAAAGGGGTTTAGTTATTTTTGAACAAGTTTACTTCCCTGTTACTTACTGTTTATCTGTAAACCTCTTGAGGGATGATCTGACATCTTAAGCCAATGTATACTCCAAATCAACTTATAAAGGGCTCATACCTGAGAATAGTTAACTGAATTTAGGCTCAAAATAAAAATAAGTTATTATACACCTGAAACTAATTTTTAAAAATGTTTATTTCACAATGAAAGAATTTTTAAAAAATAATAAGTTATTATAAGTGTTCTTACACATCCATAACTTTTAGTAACTTTTAATTATTATAAATTTTATAAGCATCCAATGAAATTTTATATATCCAAAGTTTTTTTTTTTTTTACAACAGCTGAGCCATCCTGCCACCTGTTGGCAGCTCAGCTAGGGCACAGCTTTCAATGGCCCATGTGGGAATCTAACCAGCAGCCCTGTTGCTCAGAGCTCGCGCTCTAAACCAGCTCTTAACCAACTGGCCCACTCAGCCAGCCCAAAGTTGATTTTTTTAATCTTCTCTATTTCTGCCCTCTGACACTGACACCTGATATTTCCTACTGTGGGAACTGTTTCCATTGTCTTATTCTGTGCTTAAAGAACAAAACAGAACAAAACAAAACTTTAATTATGCTTTACTTACTCCTTTTGCTGAACTCCTATATCTAATTGGTCATCGAGTTCTATAGATTATACCTTATTAATATCTCTCAAATCTGTCTCATATCCTCACTTTCATCACCTTAGATCAACTGTGTTTATCAATCCACAATTATTTCTAAATGCAAAGTTCTACATTTTTAACACTGATAGTTAACAATATATTTAGTCACATTCTTATAGATTGTTCTCTTGAGTTGTTTTGCATACAGGAATCTGTTGTACAGTAGAAACCTTGTGCTTGGTAAGATAATAATTACCCATGACTCAGGTAATTGCAATTGTATATAAATTTCTGAATCAGAAAATATAACAACACTGAAAACCCCATAAAGTTGGAAAATAAGAATAACTGATGATTCAGAAATAGTAAATTATCTTATTTTGCCGTGTATAATGCACACTTTTTTGCCCAAATATGTAAAGGAAAAACAAGGGTACACATTATACATGGGTAATACTAATTCCCTCTCTGTATAAATATTTTTAAATTTTTTTCTTTATGCTTATGAGTTAAAAGTGTAATTCTAGAAATCAATAACAATATCCATATGCAAAATAATATCCTGGAATATGATAACTGGTTTTGTTGAACTTATGATGAACTTGCAACAAGAAGAGTTCTTGGCCTTCTCTGATGCTTAAATATGGTAAATTTGTTACTGGTACATAAAATTTCTTGTACCTTGTATCTGTTCTTATGTTTTGTAATTATGTGTTACATAAACTTTCTTGTACCATAATATGATAAAAAATAAATGCTAAAATTCCTTTATAATTTGAAAAACAACTACCTACATGTAAACAAATAAAAATTTGAATTAAAAAACTAGAACAAAAGATTTTTTTTCCCCTGAAAGTTTAGGTCAGAAACATGGGTGCACATTATGCATGGAAAAATATGGTACATGACCTAGCAAATTATACGACATTTGTGCATTGTGTAACTTAGAGGTCCATCCTACCCTTTTTCTTTCAAGGATTATTGTCTACACATTAAGTATCAGTGACTGTGAGATCTTTAAGCCCCTTCAAAAAGATCAGCTTTCCCTTCTTTCTTCCTATAGCATTTTACAGACCTATGGAATAGACATTATCCAGTTATGTCTGGATAAAAAAATAAAATAAAAATAAATAAATAAATAATTTGCTTATATGTCTGACATCTGCATGAGACTTTCACCTTCTTTTTGCATCTGTGTTTGTAATAGATACTCAACAAATATAATTTTTGTTAAATTGTAAATTATATATACTAATATATGGGTATATGAACTTTATAGTATAGCATTGTATATTGCTATGTATCATATATTCATTACTTATATAATATTTATAACCATATGTTAATTATACATGTGCATTTTAGAAAATGAATGCATGTACTTACTGTTATCCACATACCTTAGTGTTAAACTATTGAATTTTATGCTATGTTCAGTACAATGATAAATTCATTCTAAGTGTTTCCCAGTTAAAGAAACAGAGAGGTGACTGACCAGTCTGTAATCCACAACAGGGGAGTTTGTGTCAGTGCAAAGCATTTTTGAGAGTTGTTTGCAATACCTATTGACACTTTTTATTAAATAGAAGCATCCATTTACTAGTCTTTTCATAATAAAATGTATGGATTTTTAAAGACAAGGTTTTGGTATATTTATAAAAATTAACCACTAACCAATTGTTTCTTTTTATTTGACATATAGATAATCCATTATATCGATTCTTTTCTCATCGATAGATCTCTCTTACTTCCCAGAATTGCTTGTCTTTGGGGTGTTACTTTATTACATAATAATGTACTCATGAGACCTCATTACAGATCCAACTCTATTTTCAATCATTAAATTAGTGCTTTTATTAAGATGAAGTATGAAACTGCTTGGGTAACTTCTTGAAACTTCTTGAAAATTCTTCTTAAAATATTTAAAATGCTGTAGAATGGGAAATGAAAATCTTTTTAATAATAGTGATATTTTTAGGTTAGGTTAGGTTAATAATAAAGTGATATTTTTAGGCTAATTGGAATTAAATTGATAAATGTAGTACATTATTTTGTCTATAAACTGAATTGGTGTAAACATGATTTATTTTCAGAAGGAGAAAAATATGAGAATAACATAATTATAATTATTTGACAATATAGCCAAGCCCAACTGTGAAGCAAATAGCTTTTCAAAGAAATGTATCAAATGCATCCATATTTGCTTGTTTCCTTTTACTTATGTTTAATTACATGAATGAGTTAAAAAAAAAAAGCACCTTAGAATTTACTTTTATTTAACATGTTTGTTAAACTATGTTTTGGCCAAAGTAGAGTTAGCCATATACTGAAAATTAAAATATATATTTAATTAGTTATTATATTCAAACTTAAGAAATACTACTGATGCATTAGATAATATGTTATGGTATATATGAATATAAATAGGAGTTTGAAACTGCTTTCCCTGAAGCAGTTTAAAATAAACTTATAAGGATATAATGTGGATATGTATGTATATGTATGTGTGTATACACATATATACCATTTGCTTGATAAATAAGTAGTTAAAACGTATGGATAAAAAAATATTACTTATTATACAATAAAATTATACAGCTCACAATGCTTGTAAATAATCAAATTGTCTATTTTCCTACTTAATAATAGGAAAAAAAATTAATAGTATTAGTTTGTTGGTGCCGCCACAACAAAATACAAAACACTGAATGTATTAAACAACAGGCATGTATTTTTTTCACAATTCTGGAGGTTATTAAGTCCAAGGTCAAAGTGTCAACTGGGGGCTGGCTGAGTGGTGCATTGGTTGAGAGCTGGTTTTGGGATACCATCGTCCCCGGTTCGGATCCCACATATGAGGGCCAGTGACACTGCCCTCTACAGCTAACAACAGCTCCACCTGGAGCTGGGCTGTGCAAGCCCCGGCGATGGTGTGGGCTACAGCCTCTGCTGCAGTGGGCTACTGTAGGCTACAGTGAGTGGCCGGCAGCCAGCGTGAGTTGCTGGCAGCCAGTGCGAGCTGTCAATAGCCACGGCGAATGACCATCCAGAGGCCAGCAACAGATCTGCCTCATCCAGGAAGAGCACAATGACACCAACATGGGCCAGTGAAGCAACGTCCTCTGCAACTAGACTGAAGAACAAAAGGACAGCAACTTGTCTGTTCCCCTTCCCCGATTCCCTAATGCTATTCCCCTCCCCCAATTCCCCAATAAAAAGTTAAAAAAAAAAAGTGTCAACTGGACTTATTCCTTCTGAGGTGTATAAGGGATGGGTTTATTCCAAGCCTCTTTCTTTTCTTGGCTTGTAGATGACTGTCCTCTTACTGTCTCTTCACATCATCTTTCTCTGTACATGGCTGTGTTGACATTTCCTCTTATAAGGGCACCAGTCATATGGGATTAGGGCCTAACACAGTGACTTCATTTTAATTTAGTTACTTCTGTAAGGTAATCTCCAAATATAGTTACTTTCTGAAGTATTAGTAACATATGAATTTTGGAGGGGCAGAGTTAAGTCTACAATATTCCACACTTTGACCTCCTAAACAGGCATGTCCTTCTCATATTCAAAACAAATTTCTCCCATCCCAATGGACCCTAAAGTCTTACCCTATACCAGCAACAAATAATGTACTCATTCTCCTCTAAACATCATCTACATCGGGTATAGGTGAGATTTGAGGCAAGATTAATTCTGAGGTTGAAAAATCCCTCTCCAGCTGTGGCCCTAATACATCAGGCAAGACATATGTTATCAAAATACAATGGTCTATCAGGCATAGGATGGACATTTTACCTTCAAATGGGAGAAATCAGAAAGATAAAAAAGGGCTAAGTGTACCAAACAAGACCAAAACTATTGGGACAAATTCCATTATATTTAAGTCTCTAAAATAATTCTCTTTGGATCAATGCTATGTTTTATGTAAAAACAAAACAAACAATTACTTTTAAATTCTTTTTGAACTGTCTTCTGCAGTCCCAGTTCTATGCATTATATGCAATGTTTGACATAGTTTTGAGATGCCTAAAATTAAATATAAAGCAAAAAATCATAGGGAATCCTTATAGAACATTTCTTTAAGGATTTGAATAGTCAAAAATAATAACTGACATTAATTAGATAAGTGTGTATTTGATAGAAATTTAATATAATAGCTACATAAATGCAGTTACTGCTCAATGTCCACACTATCCTTATGACCATAAGTTATTTATAATAAAACTTTGCTTTTTTCTTCATTTGGTTATAGAAGACTAATGTTCTATGCAAAATGTTTTCTGTTTCTGAATATAGGCTAAATGCTTCTCTTTAGATGATAAACATTAACACCAAATTTAAGTCACACAATGTCTAATAGTTTAGAGCCAATAATGCCATTATTATTCTTAACTGTGTTCTAGATATAGAAATCTTAACCAGATTCTTGGTGAGTTGATCTATAAGTGTAATTATAGCTACCAGTTACAGAGCAACTACTGTGTCAGGCATTTTGCTAAAACACCATATACAACACACACACACACACACACACACACACACACACACGTACGTGTATTGTTGAGTGCAAGTTGGTATGTCTGTCCATGTATCAATAAAAAATTATGGTTAGATTGCAAAATGCTTAAAATTGTGAGATACAATAAAAATCAGATTTATTGAAATTATCTACAGAATCATAAATTGTTTCTGGTAATATTCAAAACAGACTAGTAAAAAAATATGAAATAATTTCTGCTCTTTAGTTTATAATTTACTTTCACTTGTAATATATATGAAAATTATTAATAAACCAATAGAGCATATTAATATGATATCAAATAAGTACTATATTCAATCAGTATATATTTAGGAATGGTTGTAATAAAATAAAAACTAATATTACATATGAATGCAACTCTGAAAGAACCAGCCTGTACAGTTATTACCCTCCCTAGCTTCCAAAAAACCCTAGTAAAGGCAAAAATTAATTAAGAATGGTAGAATAGATTTAAATTTTTTATAGACACCAGAGAAATAGAGCTCACTTTTGTCTTTTTTCTCCCATGTCATTTAAATACAAATCTATGTTTTGAATCACACTTAAAGTTTTTCTTTTGTAAACTTCTCTTTATGGTTTCACTAAAACTAAACATGAATAAGAGGATATACTTTATTATGTTCTTTTTAAAATAATGACAAAGACTTAATATATGCTTATTTTGTTATATTTTGTTCCATTCTTCTCAAAGTATCAGAAAACTCAATAAGGTACATTTTGTAACAAAATGTCTTAAAGAAACATAAATTCCATGGAAAGTAAAAATATGTCATAACTCAGTCTCTGATTTATATCAAACACCTGCAGACTAGAATTTTTTCTATTTGCTTTTATTTAAAAATGGCAGAAAAGAGCACTAAGCATCATCAATGTGACTCTTTTATTTGTCTGCTTTGAACGTGCTACTGCTATTTAGTGACACGTTTTTCTACGTAAAAGAAATACATTCAGTGTTTACTTGTTAATATGTAGTAGTTGGAGCCTTCAAAAAAGGTTAAAATATATTGAAATGTCAAAAGTACTGTACAAAAGTCTTCTGCTTTTTCCTAAAATATATAATGAAAACACTCGATGAGTTTTTCACTACTTACTTAACTGGGGGAAAATGCTGAACAACACAAAACTAAAGTCATGTAAGACACTAACCATTATAATTTCTCTGGCTGGTTTGAAAAAGTGAGCTGCATGATATGAGAGGCACACATGACTAGATCCTAAGGATGGCCTCCAGTAGCTGACAGTGACTCCCTCAGCTGGCAGCCAGTGAGAAAGTCTATGACCTGAATTTTGCTAACAACCTGAATATGGTTGGAAGAGGACATGTAAGAGAGAGTACAACCCTAGTCATCACCATGATTACAGTCTGCTGAGACCTGAGCACAGGACCCAGCTAATCACTGTAGTAGGCTGAATAACAGCTCCCAAAAGATACCCACGTCTTAACCCTTGGATCCTGTGAACATCATGTTCAAGGGCAAAGAGGCTTTTCAGATATGATTCAGTTAAGGATCTGAAGAAGGGAGATGAGCTTGAATTATTTGGTGGACAGTAGATGCAATCACCAATGTCCTTATAATAGAAAGGAAAGAAAATGAAGATAGTACAAGGAAATATGGAAGTAGAAGCAGAGATTTGGAGTGATGCACTTGGAAGAAGGAAGAAGGAGCCACAAGCCAAGGATTGTCGGTGGCCATGGAAGTTGCAAAGGGCAAGTTAATGGGATCTTTCCAGAGCTTCCAGAAGGAACCAGCCTCATCGACACCCAACATCTCAGCTTTAGTTTTGTGAATTGTATTTCAGATTTTCAGCCTCCAGAAATATAACAGAATTAATGTGTGTTGTTTCAAGCAACTAAGTTTGTGGTAATTTATTATAACAATATTAGGGAACTAATATACCCATGCTAACTCTTGATCCACAGAAGCTGTAAAATAATAAATTTGCATTGTTTTAAGCCACTAGATTTGTGGGAATTGTTATGCAGCCATAGAAAACAAGTACAGTTTCTTTGTAGACAGTTGAAGTTGATCCAAACAATATTTAACCCCAAACTACATTCTCTCCCATATGACAAAATATAACTAGTACTCCACCCAAAGTAATCAAGTTACAGAGCTCTAAAAACAATATACTGTTGCTCTCTACTTGTACCATTCACCAAGCAGAGCATAGCCTTTCCTTTTATTTTCTTTTATTAAATGCTATCCTTCTGTGAAGACTGTCTTAATCAGTTCAGACTGTTATAACAGATTACCATAAACTGAGTGAATTAAATAACACACATTTATTTCTCACAGTTCTGGAGGCTGGAGGTCCAAGATTGGGGTGCCAGTATGGTCAGAGTCCAGTGAATGCCCCTTTCCTGGTTTACAAATGGCCATCTCCATTTTGTATCCTCAAATAGAGGACAGGGAGACAGGACTGGTTCTCTTCTTCCTCTTTGTATAAGGATACTAACTCCATCCTGACACTTCATCCATATCACCTAATTATCTCCCCAAATCCCCACATCCTAATACCAATTTATGAGGGCTTAGGGGTTTAGAACAAGAATTTCTGGGGACACAAACATGATGTCTATAACAAACACTGATCCTAAAACCCAACTTTCCTTAAATGTTATGGCCAAACCAGCATGTTTTTGTAGTTTTATTGAGGTATAATGGAATACAATAATTTACACATGCAATAGTTCCCCCTGATCCCCCAGTGGGTGTCTGAAATCATGGGTAATACTGAACCTTTTAATATAATATGCTTTTTTCCCTGGACATCCTATGAAGGATTGACTTAGTGCAGTCATTTTAAATTGACCTAGGACAGCCATTCCAGAGGAACTGACTTGACATCTCACACCTCAAACCTCTGAATGTTTGAGCTGGGCAATAGAAACTTTGGACTAAGCCAAACCAGCATTGTATTTCAAACAACTCTTTGTAAATTTAATAGTAAAGCACACCTCCTGTCTACAAGGACTGAACGTTAAGGATGTTAATTAGAATTAACACTACCATGTATAGCTAAGGAATAACTTAGCTTATTATCGCCAATAGAAATCCCTTCCCTCTAGTCATATATTTTTCTTCCAATTCTCATAAAAACCCCTTGTCTTCCCCCCATAACTGGAACACT
The DNA here is from genome assembly GCA_033961575.1 of Aselliscus stoliczkanus. Taxonomy (NCBI): domain Eukaryota; kingdom Metazoa; phylum Chordata; class Mammalia; order Chiroptera; family Hipposideridae; genus Aselliscus; species Aselliscus stoliczkanus. The sequence goes on from CM066727.1 coordinate 124,793,053, forward strand.
ATTTAGGTTTCTGTCTGAATTAGTGCTTCCCATAGAGCTATTGTCTGGTCTCAAATGAATGTTGTTGCCTCTCACTTTAACTTTTTATGCTTTCGAAGGTTAACAGTGCATACCTATAATAAATTTTAATTTATAAATTAGGCACAGTAAGAGATTAATAGCTTATTAGTAAAATAGAATAATTATACCAATATATTGTAATAAAATTATATGAATATGATCTCTCTCTCTCTCTCTCTCTCTCTCTCTCTCTCTCTCTCTCTCTCTCTTTAAATATCTGGAATTTTCCATTTAATAAATTTGGACCACGGTTGACCATGGGTAACTGAAAACCCAGAAAGCAAAACTGTGGAGATAAGGGGGGACTACTGTATTTCAAGCATACAATTACATAAGTTTTAGCATATTTATATACCTTGTGAAAAGATCACCAAAATTAAGATAGTGAACATATGCATCACCCCCAAAGGTTGCCTCATGCCCTTGTGCACTCCTTACCTACAAGTCTTCTCTGTTCTCAACCTCCCCAGGTGATCACTGAGTTGCTGTCAATATAAATTAGTTTTCATTTTCCTGATTTTTATATATGTGGAAATACATACTAAATTCTATTTTTGGTGGGTGGGAGGTAGGGAGAGGGTCTGTTTTTTTTGGGTTTTTTACTCCACATAATTACTTTGAGATTCATCCATGATCCTGCATTGCAGTTCTCTCCCCTAAGCTAAGAGTACTTTCTTCAAAATGTCCTCAATTCAAAGAATCTTTGGGGTTCCACCTGGATCCCCTTTCTATGGCCTGGACATACTCTCAGTAAGCTGGGGCTGTGTGGAACGCAGCATTTTGTTTCTTATTTTTTTGGTATTATTGTCCTTCCTTGCATGATTGTCTTGAAAACTGTGTCATTTATTTTGTGTAGATTTTTTTTTTCTCTTGGTTGTTTCAGGCAAGAGAATCCTTGTTACCCCACCTTGGATGGAAGTGGAACCCCCAAACAGTTCTGAATTCTCAGAATTTATTACTTAAATCACTTCACATTGGCCATTTGCTGTTTTTGAAAAGATGCTTACCTTTTCATTTACAAGCTGAAAAATATAAATGAGTTCTTATATTTCATTCTAAATCTATCTCCAGTGTTGTGCTCTTTTCCTGTCTGAGGGAAACTTGGGCCATGGCATTAGAAACATACAGGGAGTGCAAAGAAAGGGAGCTCTTAAAGAAGTTTATGATGTGATCTTTGGAGTTACAAAATTTCATCTAATAAAAAAATCTATTAATTTTAATATGGTTCAACTTCTTTGTACTTGACCCATTGCATTCATTTGTATTTAAAATTTTTAGCAGTATGTGAATATGGTTACATGTAGAGATCTCCAGGACCAGAGAATGCTTCTGTTTAAATCTTGATTTAGGTCCATCTGAAAGAATGTTTACAATTTACTAAGTCTCTCTATGCCCCAGTTTCCTTATCTCTAAAGAGGAGAGAAGGTTAATAAATGTACTTAGCTCAAAAAGTTGTGTAAGAATTTGATGAGTAAATAAAAAAGTAAACAATTGTATTTAAGAATTGTGCTAAAAGTTAGTTATTTTTAAAAAAAAGCACTTAGAGATGAAAAAGTATACTAGCTTAGTTTTCTAAGGTTTTGTGGCTTATTAAAATTCCTTTGATTCATCTTTATCCAAATATATATTTCTGTGAAAACCTGCCAACTTTGTCAAGCAAAACCTTTAGTGGTATATGATTGCAAAGTTTTATAGCAATTTATTTTTGTGACACTGATGTAAGGACCAAATGAATGCTGGGTAATTGAAATGCGGTTTGTTGAATTTCGGTAGAAGCTCGTGATGTAGGATCTCCATCAGGAGCTCTGCCACCTCTCTTAAAGAAAATGTAAGTGTCCCATAAATTCTGCTCAATGTAAAATGTTATTTGGACAATTTTGAAAGGAAGCTGTTAGAGAAAGGCATTTCCTCACTTTCTTTTCTATGCACCCTGGGGATACTATATGTGATATCCGTTGATTCCATAGTAACTGAATTTAAGAGGTTTCAAAAATGACCAGATATGATCCAAAGAGGACATAAGAATTTTAGTTATTAAAATTGAAATGATCTTATGGTTTTAGCTGAATTGGAGACTGAATTACTACTTACTATTAGACAGAATTACAATTTTCAGTGCCTTGAGGTTAAAGTCAGTGGAAAGACAAGAATCAAGATGTTGCATTATATTGTAGGGAGCTGTCACTTTCGTAGCAGGTGTACAGTTTTGTTTATGACATTCCTTTGCATTTTTATGCAAAAATCTGTTCTAAGGGGAAGAATAATCCAGGTATAACCATATTGTATTGTATGAAAGTATGACCTGAAACCAGCGTTTGCAGTGTTCTAGTATGAAGGAACAGAGAGGTTCCAATGATAAGTTTCAGGGAGAAGGGAAAGGAGTAGATGCCTGCACTTACATATACATATCACTTAAATTACATGCACCTCCTCAATCTGCTTAACCTACCAGATTTCACTGCAAGTATTTATTTTTAAAATAATGTTCTTTTTTAAATTGTCTCAGTCTCTACATAATTTTCTCTCTCAGGTGGGGAAAAATATATACTGGTATAATGCACAAGTACATTTTAGCCTATTTTGTGTATATTTCACACAGAGTTTTTGAGGACTGATCATAACTTGTAGATAAATCAATCAACATCAATTTTAATTTAATTCAACCTGTCAAAGGCTGATTATGATCACACTACTATAAAATAGAATTCAAGCTAACACTTTGGTTCACTGGAATCCTAATCATTACTTAGTTTTAGAAGAGTTATCTTTCAGTGTTTTGAGGATGAGTCAGTACAAATGTAAGAATCTCAGAGCTTTTATTGTGGCTACTCTTATACTGTGTATTCCATACCAATATACAGTAAAGCCTTAGGTTTGCAAGTGTTCCGCAAGATGAGCAAACATCTCTAATACATTTTCTCTTGGTAAATGAGCTATGTCTTGCAATATCAGTAGTTTGTTTCTGGAACAAATTATGCTCGCAAACCAATGTATTACTGTATGGTGCTCTCTTTTGTGGATTTGAAGATATTTTGAAACAGTGCGGGATAGCAAAATAAGAATAGTGTGATAAAGTAGAAAGAAATATTGGGTTGTTGGAAAAGTCATGACGTATTTTTTTCTATGTTTTTAGTTGCAAAAATGGGTCATGACTTTTCCGACAATCCAGTAGCATCTGTTTCTGATCTGACAGTGTTTGATAGCTAGCAAGTCCTTTAGTTTTTCAAGTTTTGGTTTCTTAAAAATTTTCCCTTGCAAAATAGTGATATACTACTTAGCTTGTATCTTGATATAGTAACTGTTAAAATCAAATGAAAGAAAATATATGATACTTTTAGAAGGAATATAGAATTCCAAAGAAAATAAGTCATTACTGTGATTTGAAGACGAATATTTATATATTGCTATGAACTAAATTGTGTCCTCCCCAAAATTCATATGTTGAAGCTCTGACTCCCTATATAATGGTACTTGAAGAGGGGGCATTTCAGAATTAATTAGGTTTAGATGAGGTCATAAGGGTAGTGCCCTCATGATGAGATAGTTGTTCATAGAAGTATAGATACCGGAGACCTTGATTTTCTTCTTCCTCTGGATACACATGTTGAGGAAAGGCTGTATAACTGCAAGCCAAGAAGAAAGCTCTCACCAGGGAGTCTAATCAGCTGACACCTTAATTTTAGACTAGTTGTTAGCCGTCAGACTATGAGAAATAATTTTGCTACTAAGACACCCAGTAAATGGTATGCTATGGCATCCTGAAATACTACATATAGTTTGAGATTAGATGAAAAATAATTTTTAAAAATCTTTCAAAATTATAAATCAATCTTATCAATTATTATGTAAAAATGATCTTAAATAATTCATAAAATGTTAAGATATATATTAGAAGGTTTGGGGTGAAAAAATAATAGTTACACAAATCCTTGAAATTAAGAATAATATTTCTCTTCATAGTAAGATTACAAAATCGATGCATATTAAATTCATAATTGTATCAGTCAGCATTCTTCAGGAAACCAAAATCAATGTGATAAATATAGATATTAAGAGATTTATTTTATTGAATTGGCTCAAGTGGTTGGGAGTGCAGGGGAGCTGACAGGAAAATCAGGGAGGGGATGATGTTATGGTCTTGAGGAAGAATTACTTCTTTGAGAAACCCAGTTTTCACTTGTAAGGCTTTCAACTGGTTGGACAAGACATATCCATATTATCAAGTGTAATCTCCTTTACTGAAACAAACTTAAAGTCAAGATGACATGTTGTGGCTGTTAAACACATCTATGTGGATTTGCACTTGATTAAATATCGGGTTACTATAGCTTCACCAAGTTGAATCATATAACTAGCACAGTGTTGTACAAAATCTCTTTAAAGAGACACATCATAATGAAGGACTAGATTGCTGTCTGATTAGATACATTAATATAGCTAAAGAAAAAAACAGTGCCAACTGCAGTTCAGGATAACATGGAGGCAAAGAAGGTGGGTCCATAGTACAGTATTAACAATAGTCTTTACAGCACTGTATAGGGGAGAGGGAGTTTAAGCAAAAGATCACTAACTTTTAAATCCTCTTTATGAAAGCCTGCCCTAAAATAAAAATGGATATGTCAGGCCCATATAGCATAATTCCATTAAACAGTGAAACACTTTGGCCATCTCTCCTTGTTCTAAGTTCTTGCTCATCAAGAAATACAGCCATGCATTGCAAAATAACCTTTTAGTAAACAACGGACCACATATATGATGGTGATCCCATAAGTTTATAATGGAGCTGAACTTCCTATAAGAAATGGTAGGCTTTGTGGTTCAGGAAGAATTTTATTTTTTCTCTGATGGGCACAATATCTGTGGCAGTTGGCAATAGACTCCTTTTCACTCCTAGCATCTTAATTTTGAGTGTACAGATTACATCCCAGTCAGTCAGCCAATGACCCATGTCTGCATACAGGAAGAAGCCTGTTCTCCCAGCCTGTATCCTATATTCAGTATGTGCTGCAGCCCTGCCCTCCCAGATCTATCCTGATGGTTCAGGATCCAGATTGCCTTGCTGTAAATCCTTTGTTGAGGACGAAAAAGCCTGTACAAGGAAATAGGTTCACAGGAACAAGTACTAACTTCTACTGTCCCTTTAGCAAAAGCTTTGTGTGGTATTGTGAAGCCAGACTGTCCCTGTACTTTAGAAATATTTTTAGGCTGTAATCATGTAAAGCATAGATATGTTTTATTTCTTCTATCAGTTCAATGCTAGAGAGAGTCCTTTGTTTAGACAGGGTCAATGGAACCAAAAACAAATTTCCAAAGTCAAAATATTGAATCCTCAACTGTACACCTTTTCCATTTAAACACCCTTTTGTCCCTATATATAAAAAAAAAAAATTCTAAAGAAAAGTTGAGAGTTGGCCAAGTGGCGTGTTGGTTAAGAGTTGGCTTGAGATGCCAGCTCTGAGCAGCAGGGCCCTGGTTTGAATCTCACATGAGGGCCAGTGACGCTGTGCCCTCTACAGCTAAAACTGGAACTTGACCTGGAGTTGGACTGCCATGAGTTGTCAGTGATGGCGTAGGTTGCAGTGGAGCTGCAGTGGGCTGCCGTAAGCTACGGTGAGTGGCTGGCAGCTGGTGTGAGCTGCCAAGAGCTGCCATGAGCAGTTATCCAGGGGCCAGTGACCTATCTGTCTCACCCGGGAAGAGCGCAATGATCATAATACTAACATAGGCCAGTGAAGTGACGTCCTCCACAACTAGACTGAAGAACAAAAGGAGAGCAACTTGTCTGTTCCCCTTCCCCGATACCCCAATGCTGTTCCCCTCCCCCAATTCATCAATAAAATCTTTAAGGAAAAAAAAATAAGTTGAAGATCCTTAATTTGACTATTGTTCTAATATGCAACAGCCAAAACCACATTGCCATGACCATCCCCTATTTTCTGGTATCTCCCCATCTTGGTGTCTTATTCCTGCTGAGCCTCAGGCCCCCTTTCACACCCTCCTGACAGCCACTAACTATTGGGGTGATCTATGCTTCACCCAGCCAGATTCTCTACTGTTTATAAAGCCTATGGCAGTAGACAGTAATGTTCTAGGTCTTCACATACAGTTACCACTCACTTACTGACTCACCCAGAGAAACTTCCAAGTCCTACAAGTCTCTTCATGGTAAGTGCCCTATACAGGTGAACCATTTTTTAACCTTCATATGTTATTTTTACTGCACTTTTTCTATGTTTAGATTTGTTTGGATACATAAACGCATACCATTGTGTTACAGTTACCTATAATATTCAGTATAATAGCATGCTGTACAGGTGTGTAGCCTACTAATAATAGGCTAAAGTCTAGGTGTGTGGTAGGTTGTACTATCCAGGTTTGTGTAAGTGCACTCTGTGGTGTTCACAGAATGGCAAAATCACCTAACTGTATATTTCAGAAAGTTTCCCCATTGTTAAATGACACATGGTTGTATAGTAATGTGGCTTTTTAAGTAGATTGTTTAGAGGAGAAGGTATTTTATTATCATGCTCCAATCCATGTGGTAGTTTTATTTTTCATGTACTTTACAAAATTGCCATTCTGATTGTGTGCATTTTTAAACAGTTTTATGGAAATATAATTGACATAAAATAAACTACACATATTTAAAGTCTACAATTTGATGTTCTGCCATATGTACATGCCCCTAAAATTAACATCACAATCAAGATAATGAATATGTGTTTAACCCTAAAAGGCTTCCTCATGCCTCTTTGTAATCCTTTCCTCCCATCTCTCCTGTCCCCTAGCAACCACTAATCTGCTATCTGTCTCAAGAGGAGTTTGCCTTTTCTAGAGATTTATGTAAATACACAGCATGTACACTTTTAGTCTGTCTTCTTTTCACATAATTATTTTGAGATTCATCCATGTGTTACATGTAACAAGAATTAATTCCCTTTTATTGCTTAATCATATTCCATGGCAAGAAAATAGAAATTCTTTATCCAATCACCTGTTGATGGTGATTTCCTTTATTAAAAATAGAGCTCCTATAAATATTTATATACAAGTTTTGTATATAAACATGCCTTCCTTTTTCTTTTTTTGAGGGCAGTGTCATTGGCCCTCATATGTGGGACCGAACCGGGGCCGCTGGCTTTCTAAACCAGCTCTTAACCACGGCGCCACTCAGCCAGCCCTGCCTTCCTTTTTCTGATGTAAATGTTAGGAGTAAAAGAGCTGGATCATATAGTAGGCTTATATTTAAGTTTTTAGGAAATGGTTAAATTGTTTGCCAAAGCTGCTGTGCCATTTTACGTCTGTACCAACACTATATGAGAACTGCAGTTCCCCATTCTCAGCAATGCTTGTGTCTTAATCCATTAGGCTACTATAACAGACTACCAAAGAATGAGTGGCTTATCAACAACAGAAAATTATTTCGCACAGCTCTGGAGGCAAGGTCCAAAATGAAGGCACTAGAAGATGTGGTATCTGGAGAGGGTCCACTTTCTAGTTCATAGATGGCTGTCTTCTCACTGTGTCCTTATGTGACGGAAAAAGCAACAGTCCTCCAGGGCACTGATCCCATTCATGAGCTAGTGCCATGGCCTAATCACCTCCCACAGGTGCTTCCTAACACATCACACTGGAGGTTAGGATTTCATCATGTGAATTTTGGGGGGACATAAACATTCAGTTTATAACAACTGAGTATGTCCAATCTTTATAAATCTTTGACATTCTAATAAGTGTGTAGTGCTATTTCACTGTATTAGTATTTTGTTTAATTAGTATTTCTCCAGTGACTAATGATATCAAACATCAATTCATATATTTATTTGTTATTCATGTATCTTTTTGTGAAATATGTATTCAAAATTTTTGCCTGTTTTAAAAATTAGGTTGCTTACTTATGATTGAATTTTGAGGAATATTTACACATATTTTTTTATACAAGCTCTTTGTCAAATTTGTGCTTTGCAAATAGTGTCTTCCATTCTGTGACTTTTCATTCTCTTAATAGTGTCTTTTGTAAGGTAGTAATTTTAACATTAAGGCAGTCTAGCTTATCAATTTATTCTTTATGTATCTTAATTATAGCATTGTATCTAATAAATGTTTGCCTAATCCAAAGTCTTACACATTTGTTCCAATGTTTTCCTCTAGATGTTTTATTATTTTAGGTTTTACAGTTGGGTCTGTGATACATTTTGTGTTAATTATATATGATGAGGATTATGAAATGAATTTCACATTTTAATATGGATGGGCAATTGTTGAAACATTTGTTGAAAAGGCTATCACTTTTTAATAAGTTGCCTTTACACCTTTATCAAAAGTCAGTTGTCCAGATATCTATGTGTCTTCTAGGCTCTTTGTTCTCTTATCTTTTTTCTATTGGTCTGTCTTAACTATTTAACCGCCTTGACCACTAAAATTAAATAAATAAATAAATAAGGAAAATAAGAAAAAGCTAAATAAATTGAGAGATATACAATGTGAATGCTGTTGGAAGATTTGATATTAAGATGTCATTCTCATGACTTCATTCTAATGAAGTCTATAAATTTATACAATCTGAATCAAAACCCTAGCAAAGATATTTGTAGAAATTGGCAAGCTAATTCTAAACTAATATGAAAATCCAAATTATTTAGAAAGCTAAAGCAAATTTGAAAAAGAAAATGTTAGAGAAGTATATCTGATTTCAAGAATGAGGGCTAGAATCAGGATTACCTTAATTCGACAATATAAACATTTTCTAGTGACAAGTTATAAAGTCAGCGGGACTTTCCAAGTAATACCTGTTTACAGAACTTTTCTGTATGAAACATCTACAGACTGATTTGGTAATCATTGTACTTTAATGATTTCATTAAATTTTTAATTTTTTGATTATTATATTTGAAACATTTATAAAGATTTTTCTATGTGTGCCTTATATTACATGAAAATAATACAAATTATATTTACACTAAAAATATTGAACATGTTATCAAATGTATGGATTCCATCAGTTAAGTGCTGAGGCAAGCTTGATCGTAAAAGGAAAACTTTTGAGATTTTGTAAGTCTAAATTTATATTATAGTCAAATACTTCCTTCTTATAATTGTATTCTACTACTTTTGGCAACCCACATTTAAAAAGCTAAAGAAGATGGGTTTGTGGTGTTATTTTTTTTCTCTCTTTCTTTAGGCTTTAATTTGCCCATGGATACATGATTTACCCCAAATCATCAATAAATTAAGCAATCTCCTCAAATCTCCCAAGACATCAAAATGGATTCCTGCTAAGAAGTTCAGAGAAAATAGTAGCAACCCTAAAGCTATTAATTAGAATGACAGAAATAAAAATCTCAGAAAATAAAAATAAGGCATTTTGTAACTGAAAACTATTCTGCCTTGAGATGCTCAAAACTTCTCTAGTTGAGTGTGGGGATGAGGTTGGTGAAGTGGGCAGCCAAAGCTAACTGTTCAATAGTTTCCAGCTCGTCTTAACCCTCATTGATTTTGTTCTAATTTTATATCTTATTATAATATTGGATCTCTTTGACAATAATCTCTGTACTCTTAACTGGTTAATATTCCTTAAGGGTATGAGAGTGTTACCACAAGTTAAGAAAAAAGGGTAGATTGCAAGAAAATTACTATCACCATGTGGCTTGTAGGTTTTGTGGTATGGAGGATTGATTTAATGGGTTGTAACTAGACTATTACAATAACCTAGTTTCCACAGTCCTCCTACAATTCTCAAGCTTTTTGAACTGAGCTCTTACCTTATTGGGAAATATGTTCCTATCTCAGGAGACTCTACTGCAACTCTTGTATAAGAATTAACTGCGTTTGTATAGAGTTACTAAAACCTTACTTAAACCAAATTATTTTTCTTATCTCTTAATAGACACTTCTCAAGGAGAGCAGATCCCACTGGTCAAATTTTGACAATATATCCTCCATTTCAATTTACTCACATGGGAACCAGGGAGGGAGATAAAATCCACAAGCCAATAAATATGTTGATTTCTACTACATTCAAACTGTATGCTAGCTACTCTATGGGGTTCAAGATGAGCAAAGTTCTTCCTCCAATCGTTATGATTCAACCCATGATATTTATAATATATTCTCTGAACATACATGTGATATGATCAGATTGATTTCAATTTGAATATCTAGTCCAGCAAAATGGGACTCTAATTACTGAAGTAGATCTTTTCTCAAACAAGTTTTGAAGTTTCTCAAACGCCTTTGATTTTATGTAGGAAGAATCACAAGTTTTGAGTTTCATGCTGTTCCCCAGCCTCCTTAACCGAGATTTTGATATAGAAGCCCTGTTTGTTTTGCATTATTTGTTGATTTAAAAGATTTAAGGATACCAGATTTTAGAATCAGCAAGTGTGTTTGAAAATTGACACATTGCACTACTTTTTTTTGTTCTTTTCGTTACCAATTTTATGACCCTTTGAGGTTAATGATTTATCTTTAAGAAGAAATATCACATCAGAGGAAGAGGTAGTGCTTCGTATCCAATGACACCTATTATTTCTTTATGAAATACTTAAATAAAGATGTAGATTGTGTATTAGAAACATTGCCAAAGTGAATGGTTCTGTGTATTATATGCAAAGTAACATGGTAAAAAGTAAATAACATGACAAATGCCAATCATTTGTTAAAGTACTCAAAAGTTTGTACATTATCTTAGAATATATCTATATAACTTTAAAAGTTAAATAAAATATAGGGCAAGTATATCATTTAGAAGAATGGAAGATAAGGAGAATGTATCTAAATATTGAGAAAAGTTGCCATTTAAAGATAACTGATTGCTCTTAAAATTGCTCTAAATATGTCTGTTTGCAGCTACTTTTGCTGCCTAGATCATCTGAATTGAGAGAAGAGAATTGAGGCAGGTTTATGATGTGTAAGCCGGATTGGATGACTACCAGAATGAGTTGGTAGAAAGAAAAGAAAGCAATAATTGTCAGCTACTTTAAAAGAAATTTGGATGTAAGCAAAGAAGAGAAGGTTGAAGGAAAATATATGTTCTTCAACTTAAAGTTTATAATTAACACTCAACAATTGTAATTATTAATAAACTAGTGTGAACAACTGATAGCTTGCTTTGGCAAAAATTTGCACTGATATCCTTAAAAGTTTTAATTTCCTTTATTTCTTGATTATTTTGTGAGATATAGTTTTGTAAATGTTAAGAAAAAAAATATCCTGACCCTAGTAACATGTTAAAATTCACATCTTACACTCCTTGCAGTCTCTATAGATACTCAGTGATTGATTACCATTTACTTTGATATTTTTCTTTGGTTTACATGAAGTTATATAATATATTTCTGACCCTGACTCCTCCTCCTCCTATTCTGATATCCAAAACTAGGCATTCCCTCTAGTTCAATTCTCAGGACTCCTCTCTCTTCTTTCTGCATATTACTCCTTGGTATGCTCATTCAGTCATAGTCTCATCAATTATCTTCACACATACGATTCCCAAATGTTAAAGGCAATTATGCTTAAAGAGATTGGCATGTTAAGAACATGAACCAAAATTCCCAGTGATTCAGCTTTCATTGAGGACTATAGGCCTGCAAACAAAATGTTAAATGCCTGGTTCTTTGTCATCCTTCCAGTTTCTATAATGATAAATCCCTGATATTACCCAGAGACCATCAGCAATGTCAAAAGCAATTCTACAATTAGAACTGTTTGTAACATTTCTAACAGCCCATGTTATTTGAAAGTCAGCCAATGGAAATGTCTAGATCAATGTGCCTGATAGTCATCCATTTAGCTTTACTTTTTAGCTTATCAGTAGATCAAAGTTTAACATTCTGATGAGCTATAGAACACATGACAAAGGAATTTTGTATATATTTAGACCTTCTTAACCAAATATCCACTGTTAAAACTGATAAATGAAATAGCAGGGTTTGGGTCTTGTTTGCTCTTAAATCTACACAAGAATTAAAGCTAATCAAATGAAACATATTGGCCTTAATTGTAATGGCTAACTTATGGGTTGAAGAGCTTATTATTAAAGACTTCAGAATTCCCAATTCATTGTGTGGGAGGCAGTTTTTCTTATGCATTTGTCACCATAATTTGTTGTCTCCCTGCCCCATGTAGGTGACCCAGGTCTGTGATCTTTCAAATTGAATATTTCAGTCATTTATTACCAGCTCTATTTTAATTTCTTTTCCAGTTACCACTTAAAGTAAAAGACTGCTGGCAATTTTAAATTTTACTTTAGGCAACAAAAGACACATATGCATGATTAAAATACCAGGTATCCTTATAACTGTTATCAATTATATTAATTAAGTGAAAATTGTAGCAAAATTTGCTCTGAGGAAGGAATAAAAGTATAGCCCTAAAGCCTTTATTAACACACAGTTGTCCACAAGCTATTGTATTTCTCATGGTTTAGCCATATTTTGTCCAATTTTAAAACAAAAATTTTAGAAGACTTGGAAAAAATGTAGTTTAAGGAGAAATAATTAGGAAATAGGTACCTATGAACAACTATGAGTAGCTGCTTTGATGTGAATTAACCTGCACAGAAATACAGGCCGATTAAATAGTGAATTGACTAATTGTTTTTAAATATATGCCTAGTTGGACAGCCATTTAAATTCTCTAACAAGCTATGTAGTTCAGAAAATTTTTAATCCATTTAGGAAAATGAACCTAATGGCTCAGCAGCATTTCTACTAAGATTTAGAAAATTACAGTTCAAATTTTAAATGATTATAGCTGTAAATCAGCACTTAAAGAGATTTTACATACATTACCTCACTCAGTCCTTACTGAAATACTGCAGGGTAGCGATCATCATAGGATACTATGAATTTATTTGCAGTTTGATCATGATCACACAAGGGAATTGGAGCATAGATTAAAAATCAGGCCATCTGATTTCAAGATTAGTGCCACACTCACTATTCACGTACATTTCAATACTTAGCATATTCCAGTACCTGGTAAATACATCATAGGCTGGGAACGTAGGGCACAATTTTGGAATAGACCAATAGTTTGCTTTCAAGTAGCTTTGATTATACCAGGTGAGACAGACAAGTAATTAGGCAATGTCATATTGTTAAAGTATCATATTCAGGGTAACTATAACATGTCTTGATAGGATTTAGGAAGGAAACGTAACTGATATTTTGGAGGGTGCACAGAAAAGATACTTAAAGTGATATTTGTAATTAGCAGACCTATGGAGATGAAAGATTATTCTAGAAGAATGAGGAGCATGTAGACATATCTGAGATAAGAGAAAACATTGCTTACTAAATGAACTGTGAATAATTCATTGTGATTGACATTTAGTAGTTCAGCAAGAAATAGTCTAAACTAAAGATATCCTTCAGCCTTCACATGAACATTTGAAAATTTCTGGAGATTTTTTTTTGTATGTCAGAATGACTGAGGAGCAATATTACCAAGATCTAATAGGTATGGGACACGATTTCATTGCAGGCCCAGTCCAGTCCAGTGGATAATTTTTTCAACCTAAAATGATAACTGTGGTCTCCTGAGAGACACAGATAACAGATCATTAACAGCCTTCTTCTGGGCCACTAAAGGGTTTTAAGCAAAGGGTGGACATGGTAAGGTTACTGTCTTAAAAAGATTTGTCTGGTTTCCTTGTGGAATTTGAGTTAGAGGGTATGCAAGTAGACACTAACACTACCAGTGCATATTCTACTTTGGAACAAGCAAGTCTAAGAGAACAAAAGGAAATTTGGCTAGCACAGAGAATTTCACTGCACTGGCTCTTCCCGCTAGAAAATATGGCTGTTAGCCTCCATTGAGCAGAGTGAATGACAGGGGTGAAGTGGGTTAGAATCAACCCCTGTGGTATTCCTTACCGGAGACTAGCACCAAAGCCACTCCAGAAGACAGCAACATTCTCTTCCCCAGAAATAGACAACCTGACAATTCTACAATTCTGCCTCATCAAACAAATAATAATAAGATACCTCAAATCTTTATTTGAAATTTCTGAAGTTATATGTCTGTTTCTGCAACTGAAAAATATTCTGAGTGACTCCAATGGAATGTTCAGTCATGGCACATGTTGATTCTGATACATTATCAGTGTCAATTTATATTTTAGCAGTTTTATGAGAAAGAAGATGCTTTCATGAAACCAGACTTATTAATTCTCTCATTAATTCATCTATAAATGTGAGCATCCATCCATTCATTCATCATTATTCAAAAAATACACATTGCAGGCATTGATTAAGCTCAGGATAGAAAAATATGCTGCTCAAAGTCTGGTCCTAATAAGCAGATTCTATAGAATGCACATATTGTCCTCATGTTTGCAAGGATAATTGTATCATTTTGTTCTTTATACATCCTTTGAAATTTATTTACACTGCAAGAACTCATACCTACTCTGTTATGAAGTTTGGATGCCAAAATCAAAAGTGTAAATGCAAAGCATAATTTCATTCATAGAAATATGTGAATATCTTCTGAATTTGTTCCTTCATTTTTACCAAATACCTCTTTAGTTCTTCAAAACTTTGCTTACACAGAAATAGAAACTTTTTTTCATTTCCCAGATGCAAACTGCTTCATTTACATGACCATTTTGAATCTGAATACATGTACTTTTCTTGCTATAATTTAGTATCCTAAGCCTTCTGTGACATTTCAAAAGATGGGAAGTCTTCAGCTGGTGGGGAGGAACCTCTTTAAAACCATTTTTATTTTACACAGGTGTAACACAGGTGGTACACCCTTTCCTCTCTGCCCCATAGGGTGTAGCTCTAACTACCCTCTAGGGAAGAGAAGGTTGGGTGAACAGCCTTACTATTTCTCCAGCTCAGTATGTACCTGCAGATACATTCTCTTCATTGCCCAGGGTTGTTGAGGAAAGTGCAGTCTAATGCAAACAGAATGTGCTTGTATCACAGTTCTATGAGTCATATTAGCCCCTTCCTCAAACCTTATACACATGCGAAGCTGATTATGTTTCTTTTCAATTGAAGGATTCCAGGCTCTGTAGTGAGATTTTACATATACCAGTGGAAGAGCTTCAGATATGGTGCCCTGACATAGCTGCTTTGTTCTTAGTGACACATAGGCTCTCAGAAGAGTCGTATGAAAACACACCATCATCCATACTTCCAGATTAATAACTCTGGTTTTTGTTATGCTCCAAATGCCCTGGGTTTCATAATAAAGATACTCAAAATAGTCAAAAGTAAATGATGAAATCTCTAAATCACTTCTGATTTTTCACCTAATTTTAAGAAATACTGAGAGCTGGTTGGTTATTCACCACAACACATTGCTTCAGTCCATTATACCATTCCATAAAGAGATGGAATTCCATTTAGGTTTTAGATGAACCAAAATGTCCTTATAATCTGGATGGGGTGAGGGAGAGGGAGGAGTTTAGAAAGATTCTCTTATTTCTGTCTTTAAACCTTGGATAAGTGTGTTAGATACACTCTGTTTATCCCTCCAGGTCTACTTTCATCCTCTCCATCCTGCTTTGGCACCAGAAGCAACCTTTACTAACAATGGGTTTTTCTTTTCCCCTAGCTTCCTGTTGGGTCTGGTAATGGAAACCATCATGGGAAAAGATATAGTTGGAGGAGAGTGACTTGATGTGTTTAGTTCCATGATTGTCTCCCTGCCTAGTCATGGATTGCCCTTCTCTGCGTTTCTCTACCAAAGTCCATATTTCCTACTGAGCTCTCTCTCTCATAGTTGTAGTTACAGACCAGCTTCAGCCCTGTGCCTTATAATTACCCCCCTTCCTTTCCTCTTTAGGGTAAGAGACGTTGATAACTCCCTGTTGTTGACAAACTCAAGGTGCTCAAACATGACTTCTTGGCCCCCATTGAACCTGTTCTTGTATTTATTAACTGCCCCTGCATCAAAGTCTCCTAAATGACTACATTTGAGTGTGTCATCTTTTCTTGTTGAGATTGTTGCTGATGCTGATTTTCATACTACTTAATACTGAGCACCTGCTTAATAGAGTAAAAAATAAGAGGACACTTAGATGGGGAAAGTGGAGGTGAATTCAATGTTAGGTCTGTCAGGTTTCAGATGTCTGACTAGTATTCCTACAGGAATGAAAGTGTAAAGAGGTATCTAGGATGGATATTTAATTTGGAGATATAATAAAATTTATGAACTTGAAAAAAATCTGGCTTCATTAAGCAATCTATAAAATTAAAGAAATTTATTGGTTATGTTATCTGTGCGTCCATCCCTGTGAGCCTTATTTTACACTATAGAACTAATTAGAAGAGCAGGAGTTCATGGAACCCAGAAATCTATCATAGCCAGAAGACTTATGTGAAAGCTGAAATTCCTTATTTTGTGCCAGTACTTCCCAAATATTTACATCAAATGTAAAATAGTCTCTTCAAGGGAAAGCTCATCTTCCCCTAAGATATATTAACTCTTTAAACATAGACTGCATACACACCACAAATTAGTAAATCACTGAAATATATGTTACTATTTTAGGTAATATATAATTGAATAATATGTTTTCTTGGTGTATAACACATCTCTATTGGCTAATAGAAAATAGCTATTTTCTATTTCTTTATGAAGAAATACTTGTATTAACTTTATAGTACTCACAGTTTCTGAATGGAAACCAGAAAGTGATCTGAAAATGACACAAATTAATTTCATATATATGTATATATTTGTGTGTATATGTGTGTGTGAGTATATATGTGTATGTATATATATATATATATATATATATATATATATATATATATATAGTGTGTGTGTGTGTGTGTGTATGTGTGTGTAATATTTATTTTTATTATTGGTATAATGGAGTTCTTCCCTTAAGAGGTTATCTGTGTGTTTATAGGTAAAATGTTACACTTTTCAGACTTTGAGATATTCTTAGAATGCCTCTAATATTTCACAATCATGATTTTGAGAGTGAATTATCACCTGTGAACACTAGTTAATTAAGATGGGAGATTTAAGATATGTTGCTGTTTTTAGTATCATTAACCTTCTAAAGTAGTTTCTATCATTCTGTATTTCTTTATAGTTATATAAAGACTAAATAAGTGTTCATTTTATGTGTTGCAGAGTATTAGTTTTCTGCTAGGATAATGCTGCATAACAAACAACCCCACCTCCATAGTTTAAAACAACAATTATTTTATTTATACCTCAGCAGCCTGTAGTTCAGTTAAGCTCAGTTGGGGTACTCTGAGCTATACTAGACCTCCTGATTTTGATTCATGTGTTTGCATTGTGCTACTCTGGCTGAAGCAGCAATGGCTAATTGTGGTATGGCACACACAGGAACAACTTGGAAGCAAAGCACATAATGCCACTCTGTAAAGGTGTCAGCTGAAAAATGGCACTCTGTCACGTTTCCATTGGTTAAACCAAGTCACATCACCATAATACTACTTATTTACTAGAGTGTACTCTACAAATACTGAGACTTGGCAGGTACTCAGAGGAAAAGGAAGAATTTATTGGGAAATAATACAGTCTGTCAAATAGGGCTTGCAAAAGGATATGTATTCTTAGTTGGGTTTGTTAATCAACCTGTACTATGCTTTTTTTACAATTTGAAAAATATATACAAGGTAGTATACAGTTTGAGATAATATGTTTAAGTATAGAAGGAGACCCAAGTACACAACACAGATAACAATAAATTCAATGTAAGTACATGAGATGGCTGAGAACTACAGATTAATTGCTTTTTATTAATTATTGATGCCTAAATAAATGGATAAAACTTACAAAAATAAGTATTCAGAGATGTGAAGACCAAATGGAATATCAGAATGAAAAATCTGAATCTTTATACTGGTTTATTTTTAAATATATGCTTGAAAAAACTATGAAAGAGTTAAGTCAATCCTATTGTTCATGATTGGTTTCCTATTATATTTAGTAACCAAAAGAGACATTCTATTGAAAAGTAAAATTTAGGGTTGGGTAAATCCTTAAACGACATAAGAACCTCAGGCAGTTATGTAGGAATAAAAGCAAGACGAGGCATTGTGCACACACAAAGCCATTCTTGTATTACATTTCTGAAATCTTTAGGGTTACTTTCTATGAATAGGCTCAGGGACTGTACTTTCTATGCATAGGCTCAGGGACTGTACCTGGTTGGTCATTTTGTATTCTGAATTAAAAGTAAGTTTAATTTTGCCTTTCACCAATTATATCACATAAGATTTAACCATCCTTTATTCTGGATAGTTTAAATGGCTTGCCAGGTGTTAATGTTTCTAAGATATCACTTAAGAACAAAACAGAAATTTGACAGTTACATGTTTGGGAAACTGATTGCAGAAGAGCTTTTTGTGTTTTTTAATCTATTCAACATTTGCTTTTTTTAGTTATTGGTTTGCAAAAAGGGAGCAAATTATTGCATTCAAGGTGTTATTTTTATCAAAAAATGTAGTATGTTTTGAAACTTCAAAAGAAGGCCATACAACATTTTCTTGAAATTCCTCTGTATGATAATTCAGAAAAATTAAAATAAAATCAAATGTTAAAATATATTATGAAACAGCTTTAAATATCATGTACATTAAATGGTTTTTGGAGGCAATAATCTTTGTTCAGGTATGGTATGAATCCAAAAAATGAATCCCATGCTTACATGTCAAAATTACTTGTTTCAAATAAATACAATTAACAATGAAACCAGATGGCTATTTCTTTTAGAAGGAAAATTGCTCCTTTGAATACCGTTAGAACTTTAACGTTTTTCTGAAAACGTCTGAAAGCTTAGAAGCCTACTATAGAAATGTTGATAAAACATGCATTGATATTCCACTGTACAGACAAAATACTCTGGGAGGTACACTGTACTAATATATTTTATGCACATAAATTAGGAAATTGTGTGTGTGGGTGGGGGTATTAAAATTCCAAAATGTACAGTTTTCATTGTGGTGTTTTTTTTTTTTTCAATTTAGTACTATTCTTATAAGTGCATCCTCTATTCCTGGTTAATGAAAGCATATATTTGGTCTTTCATTTTACATTTTTCATAATTATGAAGTCTTTTTTACAGAATCCCTTTTTTCAAGTAGGTTTTACATTTTTCTCCTGGAAGTGAATACATTTTTACCTATTTGTCCCACGTCTCTACTCCCGATCCCCAGGAACCATCATTCTACTTTCTATAATTTGGACTTTTTTTTAGGGATCAGTTTCCAAATATAAGTGGTACCATGCAATATTTTTTCTTTTTCTGTCTGGTTTATTTCATTTATCATAATGTCCTCCAGGTTAAACAATGTTGTCAAAAATAACAGGATTTTTTTCTCTTTAAAAAAATTAAATTTGGGCCAGCCAAGTGGCACGGTGGTTAAGAGCTGGCTTGGGATGCCAGCGGCCCCGGTTCGGGTCCCACACATGAGGGCCAGTGACACTGCCCTCAAAAATAAATAAATAAATAAATTTATTGGGGTGACATTTGTTAGTAAAAGTATATAGGATTTCCTTCTTTATTGAGGCTAAATAGTAAGTGTTTCATTGTATGTGAATACCACATTTTCTGTATTCATTCATTCATCAACTAACACTTGTTTTCATATTTGGCTATTTTATAATGCTGCAATGCACATATCTTTTCAAGATAGTGATTTGGTTTCTTTGGAATATATCCCTAGAAGTGGAATTGCTGGATCATAGGGCATAGCATGCTGATTATAGTTAATTATACTGTATTGTATATTTGAAATTTGCTAAAAGAATAGATCTTAAGTGTTCTTGCCAAAAAAAAAAAAAGTATGTGAGATGATGGAGAGTTAATTATTTGTTTTTGAGAACAATTTCATAATGTATATGCATATCAAGTCATCATGTTGTACATTTTAATTATATTACAATTATATTTGTCAATTATACGTCAGTAAAGCTGGAAAAGAGAACTTAAAAATAAAAAGTAATTACTACTGGAAAAAAATACACAATAAAAATTAAAAAAGCATTATAATTATATATTGAATCCTACTCTCATATTCATGATTATTTTACAACTTTTGATTACCACAAAAGTAGTATGTCTTTTCTCAAAGGAAAAAAATAAGATTAAAAAATTCCATGTTTTTATAATAAATGAAATAAAATTAACTCTGTTATCCTCATAAAACAATGTAGTTTTCAACATTGTCTAAAAGAGATTGAAAGGGGTTGAAATAATGAAGGGCTCTTACTAAACATTTTGCTTCAAATACCTGTGTTATTTCAAAAATAATTATTATGTATCAGAAAAGATTTTGCATTTTAGGATAAAAATGGTTACTTCTTGGTGTTCCATAGAGAAGTCTTTTAGCTCTGTTAGTTTATAAGGAATATGATAAATAGATTTTCAATTTATGGAAATATATGTCTATTAGTTACCATATATATTGGGTTGTCAGAAAAGTCATGATGCATTTTTGCAACAAAAAAACAGAAAAAAATATGTCATGACTTTTCCAACAAACCAATAAATAACATTAGTAAGAATATAAAGTTTATACAATTTGAATGCTATTAAAGCATAACTTTAAAAATTTTCATATGTGAAAATATAATTTTTAATTTAAAGTTCAATTAAAATATATATTTAAATTTGGAACTTCACTCTATAATCATCGATGAAATATATACTTGTAGTTATACTGTCATATTCTGAAAAAGAGTACAACAATTTGCAAATGTTTGCTTTGTACTTAAGTTTATACCCCTTATAAATTATTGCTTTGTTTTCCAGAAAAGTTTTGTCTCAATAGTAACATAGGCTTTAATTTCTTTCTACACAGGGAACAGAGCTAAATTAAAAATAATTTTTATTCATCATTAGGAGAGTACTAAGACAAATAATAAATGAAAGAAAATAAAAATAAATGGAAGCGACTACCCTGGTGACAATAATAACTGACATTTATTAAGGATTAGAAGGCACCAGATATTGCCCTTGATACTTTATACATGGAAACCTTTAATTAATCCAAACTTAAGTATATATTTTTTAAGCTTTCTTTTTTTCTCTGCTTCAGCGGTAAATAGACATTTAGTAGAATTTTGTGATGAACTAGCTTTCATAATTCTTTGTTAAGCTCTTCATTTTTAGAGGTAAGAACTGTATCAGCTAATTTGGTGGCAGGCTGGAAATTCAGCTCTAAAGTCCTAATTAATAAGTTCAGTCTTGTACTCTTAATTTGTTTTATAATTGGTGTACACACAAGTAGGTATCATATTTTTAATGCTACTTCTATTGATAATCAAACCTGAAACTTTATTGATATAGAACCTGATTTCTAAAAGCAGTAACATTATTGAAAATACATAACACTCTCCTTGTAGGAGTTTGATTACTATATACTAGAAGCTGATGATAAAATTGAACAAGTGGCATTATTCACTTATTCATTCAACAGATATTTATTGTGCATCCACCATGTGTATAAACTGTGATTGATTAGTGAACAAAACAGGCAAAACTTCCTGCCATCCTGAAGACATTTATCTAGTGAAGAAATAGAAAATAAACAAAAAAAATATAATATATGCCTTACATTAAATAGGGATAAGTGCTAAAGAGAAAGAAGAAAGCAGAGTAAGAGGATATTAAGTGTAAGAGATGAGATAAATGTTCTAGTTAGGGTAGACAGGAATGTTTCACTTAAAATGTTATTTTTTATAGTAAAGATATGAAGGAAATGCAGAAGTGTGTAGGAAGAGCATCCCAGGCAAAGGGAATAATAAGGGAAAGACATTGAGGTGGGTGTGTAACTGGCAGGTTTGAAAATTATAGAGGAGAAATAAGGGATGACAAAAGAAAGTGTCGTGGTTGATGAGGTCCATGAAGGAGCCCCAGGGATTCACATCATAAACAGTTTTACGTATCAAACTGAAGATTTTAACAGTAACTTTGAGAGGAAAAAGAATTATCAATTGAAGGCTTTTTGGTAAAGGAGTGTTGTGATCTAACCAAGTTTTCCCCAGATCATTCTGGCCTCTCATTTCAAATAGACTGAAAAGTATAATAGGTAGAAAGGAAAATATTAAAAGTCTAGGCAAGAGACAATGATAGTTTGGACTAGGTAAGGTAAAAGCAAGAATTTCTGAGTTATATTTCAAAATATGTGGTGATAGGATTGCTGATGACAGGAGGGTATTGTGAGAGAGAAAAATATTCAAGAAAGGCTCATTGTTTGTTTTTCCATTTTCTTTTTTTTAAGTATGCAACTGGAAGTCATTGTTTATGTTGGTGAAGGCACAGATTTAAGGGAGGATGTCAGGGGCTCAGTTTTTGACATGTTAAATTTGATATGCCTAGATTATGCAGTTGGAAAAATAAATCTCAAATTTAGAAAGAATTACAAGCTGGAGATATAACCTTGAAAGATATCAAAATTAACATGGTATTTAAGACTTTGAAACTGGTAAAAATAAAGGAATCAATATAGAGATATGGTTGAAAGACTAAATGTTAGGGTGCCTTACAATTTAGGTGCTTGTTAGATTATTTTAAAAAAAAAAGTACACTATAGAATAATAGCCAGCAAAATGAAGAGAAACCAGGCCTGTATGTTACTAGGAAAGAGACCAATTGAAGGAAGTATTGTAATTTAGAGAGAATGAATGATGGTGCCAATTGCTTCTTCTTTTTTTTTTCTTTTTTACTAAATTTGTTGAGGTGACATTGGTTATTAAAATTATCTAGGTTTCAAGTGTACAATTCTATAATACATCATTTATATATTGCATTATGTGTCCACTACCCAGAGTCAGTTCTCCTTCTATCATCATATATTTGAACCTTTTTCCTATTCAACCATGCTCCTTCCCACCTTATCCCCTAGTAACCACTAAACTGTTTTCTGTGTCTATGAGATTTTGTTTCTTTGTTTTGTTCATTTGTTGCTTTCAGTGTTGTATCCCACATATGAATGAAATCTTTTTCTGTCTGACTTATTTCACTTAGCATGATAATCCTTGAGATCCAAACATGTTGTTGAAAATGGTACTATTTCATCTTTTTTTAGTGGCTGAGTGATATTATACACTGTATATATGTACCACATCTTTTTTATTTTTTATTTTTTTATTTTTTATTTTTTGTTTTTTTGTGTTTTTCTTGTGCCACATCTTTTTTATCCAATCATTTGTTGAAGGACCCTTTGGTTGTTTCCATGTCTTTCCCACCATGAATAATGCTGTAATGAACATAGGAGTACATCTATCTTTATATAAAGATTTTCAGATTCTTTGTGTAGATACTGAGAAGAGGGCTTTCTGGGTCATATAGTAGTTCTGTTCTTAAGTTTTTGAGGAACTCCCATACTGTTTTCCATAATGGCTGTACCAATTTACATTCCCACCAACAATGTATGACGGTTCCTTTTTCTCCACAGCCTCTCCAACACTTGTTATCAGTTATCTTATTGCTGATAGCCTTTCTAACAGGTATGAGGTGGTATCTCATTTTGGTTTGATCTGCATTTCCCTAATAGCTAGGGGTTCATTCCAGGGACAGGAGGATAACCATCCCTGCTCAACACATGCACATCAATCAATGTGATATACCACATAAACAAAATAAAAGATAAAAATCATATGAGCAATAGATACAGAAAAAGCATTTGACAAGATACAATATCCATTTATGATTAAAACACTGAATAAAATGTGTATAGAAAAATTACCTCAACATAGTAAAAGCCATATCCAACAAACCTTCAGTTAATATCATATTTATAGTGACAAAGTTAAAAATTTTCCTCTAGGATCAGGAACATGACAGTGCTGTCCCCTCTCATTACTATTATTCAACATAGTATTGGAAGTCCTAGCCAGAGCAATTAGGCAAGAGAAAGAAATAAAAGGCATCAAAATTGGGAATGAAGTTAAATTGTCACTTTTTGGAGGTGACATGATTCTTATATAGAAAACCCTAAAGACTCAACTGAAAAACTATTAGAAACAATAAACAAGTAATGTTTCAGGATACAAAATCAATGCACAAAATGCGTTGCATTCCTATATACTAACAATGAAATTTCAGGGGGAAAAAATCCATTTGCAATTGCAACAAAAAGAATAAAATACCTAAGAATAAACTTAGCAAAGGATATGATGAACCTATATACTGAAAACTATAAGACGTAATTAAAAGAAATTGAAAACACAAAGAAATGTAAAGATATGCTGTGTTCATAGATTACAAGTATCAAAATAGGTAAAATGGTTATATTACCCAAAGTAATATATACATTTAATGCAATCTCCATCAAAATCCCCATGGCATTTTTTAAAGAAATAGAACAAAACATCATCAGATTTGTATTGAATCACAATGGGCTCCTAACAGCCAAAGCAATCCTACAAAATAGAATAAAGCTGGCAGTTATCACACCCTTTGACTTCAACATGTACTACCAAGTGACAATAATCAAAACAGCATTGTATTAGCAGGAAAACAGACACACAGACCAATGGGATAGAGTTAAAAAAACAAGAAATAAACCCACATATATATGGGCAGATAATTTTTGACAAAGGAGCCAAAAACATTCAATGGAAAAAAGAAGCCTCTTCAATAAATGGTGCTGGGAAAATTAGAAGGCCATATGCAGAAAAGTGAAACTTGGCTGCTGTCATCATTTACTAAAATTAACTCCAAATAGAAAAAAGAGTTAAACATAAGACATGAAACAATAAATTAAATAGAAAAAAGAATAGCTACTAAACTTATGGACTTAGGGTTCAGAGAGGATTTATGAATTTGACCTCAAAAGCAAGTGAAGCAAAAATAAATGAATGGGACTATATCAAACTGAAAAGCTTCTGCACAGCAAAAGACACCATTGACAAAACAAAGGGCAACCAACCAAATGGGAGAAGATACTTGCAAACAAGGCCTTTGATAAGGGGCTAATATCAAAATATGATAAAAACTCATACATCTCAACAACAGAAAAACAACCAACCAGTTAAAAAAACAGGCAGAAGACCTGAACAGACACTTCTCCCAAGAAGACACACAAATGGCCAACAGATATGTGAAAAAGTGCTAATTTCTTCTGATAAGTCAAAAAGGGCAAGGACTGAAAATTGACCATTAGATTTAATAATATGAAGATCAATAGTGACAGAAAAATCAGCAGTTTTTGTTGCGTTGTGGAGGTAAAAATTTGATGATAGTGTCCTTGAGAGAAGATGGTGAGAAAAACATTCAAAGAACCAAGCAAGCAATTATTTCAAGGAGTTTTACTTATAGTTAGAAGAAAAATCAGGTGGTAGCTGGAATGGGAAGTGTGGTCAAGGTATTTTATTTTCACAAAGTGAGCTACATAACTACATGTTAATTTGATGCTAAATGGTATGATCCAGTTTATGAAGAATATTTTATAATTAAAGAGAGAAGAGAACATTGCTAGAGCAATTTTCTTGAGAAAGAAAAAGGGATGGGACTCAGTGCACAATGGAAAGTGTGTATTTACTTGGAGTGCAGTCCATCCTAGTAACAGCACTTAGAATATTCAAAAACAAAAGTAGGAAAATCAATGGGAAAGAGATGGTGAATGGACTTCATCTCTTTACTACTTTTTTTTCTTTAGTGTAATAGGAAGAATGGTCACAAACTGAGAGTAGGAGTAGAGAACTTTGAGTCAAAAATACAAATATAAAATTGTCCTATAGTACAGTAAAAGAAAAAAAATGTGAATGAACTAGGAAAATATAATATGAGTTAGTGTTCATGAACTTAAAGTTAGCCCAGTCCAGATGGTTTGGGTTTTTCTCCAGGCTGGTACAGGGGCACAGTTACAGGTGTGAAGGAGATGAAAAGTTGGATTTAACCATGGCTGCGGATTGGCTAAGAGACTAAACAAATATGATACGAAACAAAGGAGTTTATGTTGCATTTAAGTGAGTGATTTTATAATGATTAGCAATTAAATTTAAGCTTGATCATAAAACTGTGGGTGGCAGTTGAGGGTGAGAGTTAAGAGAAAAATGTGAAGGTCTCAATGGCTTCAAACTATTATTGGAGTTAAACTCTTGGAATGAACTGGAAAACTAAAAAATGCACTAACACTTGTTTGAAATTGAAGTTTTGGGTCAGTAATAGTGACTACTAAATCAAAGTCAAGTGTATATTCATAGACATGAGTTATTGAGATGACTGAGAAGAATGGAGAAGTTTGGTGTTGGACTTTGAAAGAAATAATGTTGGAGATAGCTCTAGTGAACCAGGAACTAACATCAGCAAAGAACAAAGGGAGGTGACATGGGGCATCTTACATGACAGCAACAAAGGGATGTGTTTTATACAGGAAGGAGATATAATTGTCTTGAATGGGGTGACAAATACAGAAAAGACATACCCCATTTTGAGGCCCAGACTTATTAAAACTGCAAAAGAAGCAGTGTCGTCACAAAAGAACCATATTTAAGTTAGACAAGACAGTGGGAGAGACATTCAAGGCAGAGGTTGAAGAGATAGTCAATTTTACTAATAATTGAACTTGAGGGAAAAGGAAAATATGGACGATGGATGAATAAACATTCAGATTCAGAAGAGATCTTGGGTAGGAAGAGACTTCAGACATGATATAATCTAATTGTTTATATTTTGAAGCCTCTTCACAATATAACCAATACTCATTCAGTCTTTATTTGACTATTTCCTGTAACTGGCTCCTTACAAAACATCCACTGAAAACAGACATTTTTCTAGGTTTTAAAAATACTTCTATTGGCCTGAAAATCAAATAAAATCTTATAATTAGGACTCTCCCTTGCTTCCTGGTGCTGCTCCCAGATTATTATCTCCAGGCCCTCTTTTGCTCATTAGATTCAAACTCTCTGGTTTGCCTCCTCTGTTCTCTCTTCCCTTTACTTAAATTTTTTGCTACTTTTTTCTTCCCTTTAATAATATCAGTCTATGGCTTCATTTTTTATCAAATAGAATACATCAGGTTGTAACTACTTCACCTTTTTGCTACCTTATCTAAAAACTGACCTGCTGCCTCCCTTCTCATTACAATGAAAAAAGTGCTACTCTAATCTAAGTCCAATCTCTTCACCACTGCCCCTTTGCTACCATGCACTTCTACTACTGTTGTGTCTTGCATATTTATCATCTTGTGTTTATACCACATACTCCCTCTGATCAGTGAAACAAGATCTAGTACTTATAATCTTAAAAAGAAAAAAAGCCATGTTTTGACCACACATATCCCTTTAGCTATTACTTTTATGTCTTATATTTATTATTTTCTTTCATAACCTGCTTTTCAAGACAGCTGGTTTGGGGGTGGAGGGGTGTTGTTTATTTTTTACATTCACTGCTACTTCAGCTTTTCCGCCTTGCAGTTGATTTCCCACCATTGCCATTCTAGAATTCTGCTTACAGAAGCAAGAGGCAAGCAGAGGCACTGATTAGTAACTTGTGACTAAACTCACCATGTTTTCGTAGTACTTTAGTTGTCAGCAAGATTTGACTACAACTTTCTTCCAGAGAGCTCTATCTTCTTGGTCCCTATAAGAGCTTAGGTGTGTGTGTGTTTTGGATACATATTCTCAGGCTCTAAAATTCAATATGTAATTATTTTACTGTGATTTTTTTTTTCATAACCAGAGTTAGCTCTGAGTTTCCATTCTGCTTAGTAGAAATTAAATAAATAAATAAATAAATAAATAAATAAATGCTGAATTAATTCTAAGTAAATTCAGTTGTTTAAAAGTCAGACAATTAAGTTCGCAAACTCATCCTAGAAAAAGTGCTACACACCTCATTGCTGAATATCACTCTGGTCACCTTTGAAGTACTACCATTGGGAAGGTAGGCACTGACACAAGTGCCTAGTCCACCCTTCAAAGTAATTTTGGAACTCTTTTTCTGGAATGACCATCAGAGTTGTTGTCGTATTACCCTTGATGTCCTGAATGTCATCCAAATGTCTTCCTTTTCAGTATTTCCTGTATTTTTGGGTAAAAAAGAATTCATTGGGAGCCAGATCAGGAGAGTAGGGTGGATGTTTCAATACAATTATTTATTTACTGGCTAAAGCCCCCCTCAGAGACAGTGCTGTGTGAGCTGGTGCATTGTCATGATGCAAGAGCCATGAACTATTGGCGAAAAGTTCAGGTTGACTAATTTCTTCATGCAGCTTTTTCAGCACTTCCAAAGGTGAACTGTTTGTCCAGTTGGTACAAATTCATAATGAATGATCCCTCTGATATCAAAAAAGGTTAGCAACATTGTTGCAACAAGTTCACGAACGTGATAGTCAGACCTCGTATTCTCAATGTCAGGATTTAATTCACCACAATCAGAATTGACCTTCCACCTTCTCCTTTCTGTCTTCCTGAGTTGGTTTAATTTCCTAACAGTTTATTTAATGCAATCCCATCAGATGTTATGGCATCTGGGCTTCCCCTTTCCTTTGTCCTAGACTGACATCTGTTGCAACGTACAATCATGCCCCATCTCCCCACCACACTGGCATCTGTTCAGGTTTCTGTATTCCCACCTGATTTCATGACATACATCATACACTGCTCTTTGTTATAATTCCCTCTCATTATGACCAGAGATCCCTTCAACATCTGCCTGCTTTCTCTCCCTCAGCCAACTTCCTTGTCAGAGGCAAAAGAAAATTGTGTTGCTTTCTCTTGTTACCTACAGACCATAAGGTTTTTGCTGTGACTGCCTGTGGCTTCTCTCTCTCTCTCTGGCAGGAAAATGACACTCAACCCTTTCTCTTCTGTTTCATCAGGTTACTAGGGAATCCTGAGGGGGTATTTCTTCACATCATTCCAGAAAGGAGTAAGGGCAAATCTGTAATTTATTCTTAGATCCCCAAACTGTTCTATAGTTCCTCTCAATATCCCTTTTAATTCTCACTTATTTTAACAGTAGAAAAGCAGTGCATAGAACCTCTTCTGAGATCCCACCAGGGTCTAAATGATTCTCTCCAACACAGTGTTCAAAATTTCTCTGTACCAAAGAGAGTAATTATCCTTTTTATTCTAATGAGGGGAGCGGGATTTAATTATTTAATTCTTCCAACTCTTTCTCTATTATATCAGTAACATAGCTTTCATTAAAATGAAAACCAAAGATTTAGCATCTCTGCACTTAGGTCTCTGTTTTCACTTGATCCCAGCTGGTTGGGCTGGCTAAAATGACCACCTGTTAAGTGTGAGGATATTTGAGGAAGAGTAGAGGGAGAAGCATATATTTCTGCAGTATGGCAGAATGGGTAATCTGCCTAGCTATTTGGCTGGGGGTGGGGGGTTATAAATACTGAGTAAATTAACATTTAAATGTTTTGATGAGTAACAAGTAATTTGAGGCAAAGCTAAACGAAAGGGGAACATGGAAAATGGTAAGCAGAATGATGATACTAGCTTCTGCCATGAGAGCATTCACAAATATTAGTGAACTTGAGTTTTAGTGTTCATAGATTTGCAGAGCCTAGAGAGCAGGGAGAAAAGTCCAATAATTACTTAAGCTAGAAAGCCTGAAAGAATATAATTCCATCATAAAGCTACGTCCACCAAATTGGCTAACTCCTCTATGTAAGTGTAAAATTGATATAAATGTACATTCATTGATTGTTTTACAGCAAGATATTCTTATGTGGAATCCTAGTGCTGAATGATGGGGAAAAATAATCCCTGTAGCTAAAAAAGAAACTTTATTTTGGATTGTAGCCTGAATTTACTGTAATTACGTGATATGTTAAATGTCAATGTACTATCACCATTTAAAGTGGTGCTAGGTTGGTGTAGCCCGGTCACCTGGCAGAAAAAATTACAAATTTTCTCCAGAGGAACCTACCTTCAAGTCCAAACCACAAGTAAGTCCCACAAGTAAAATTTTAAGAAATATGTTTATAATAAAATTTATAAACCACCCAAAGAAACAAGGCACCACAAGCTAAATTATCCAGAAATAAGAGAATGAATGTCAAACTGAATATATAAAATAAATATACTTCATAAGTTGCACAAATAAATGAATGTACTGAGAAAAAGAAAACAGCAAGAGAATATTAAAGAGACCAAGAGGATTTTTGATAAAAGGCTCAAGGGAATGGTTTGATATTGAAACTTATCATTTTAGGTCAGCGTTCCTGGAAACAGACTCTAAGATATACATTTGTATGCAGAAATTTATTTGGATGTGTTTTTGGGGAAAACCAAACCAAACCAAAACAAATACCAGTGGGTCAGTCAGGAAAGCCAGGTTGGGCAGAAGGCAAGAGAGATGCAGTTGCCTCAAGGGCCTCATCTTATTTAAACTCTGGACCTAATCACTTCTAAATTACTACTTAAAATCAGACATCAGACATATTTTTATATTTATGTCCATTATACAGAATAGCAACTGTCCCTCAAAGTGAATATAATATTTATAAAGGGAAAATGAGATCACAGGTGTGAACATTCTTTAAGAACTCTTAAAATTCTATACCAATGGATTATTATGAGTGCTCAGGAATCAAAAGCACAGCCAATGGTGGCAGATAATCTCAGTTCACTTCTGATTGACAGTAGCTAGTGGACCAAAACCAAATTACTAAACCTCCCCGTGCCTCATTTTTCTCATAGCTAGAGTGAAATCAATAAAAAAATTACCTTGTAGTAATGCTGTGAATGAAATAAAATGAATATTCCTGAAGTATAAGAATATCACCTATTATAGAACAATAGTTTATTACTTATTATCTAATATAATAAAAGTACTTTTACAAAGGGAGAAGAGAATCACTATCATAATCCTTAATTTAGTATCTGCCTCACTTTTCCTACTTTTACTTTGACATGCTCCTTACCCACCTGTCTGTAAGACATTTTATGACCATAGTTCAAGCAGAGACTAATTCCCACTCCCAAAGCAAAATATTATTTTATTGACATTTACCTTTACTGAAATATATGTATTCTGCAACAGCAGGAGGTTTTTGATTCTTTCTCTAACACTTTATGTACATTTATAGGAGAATAAAATTTCCCATCTTACCTTTTTTATGTCAGTGTATCACTCACATATTTGCATAAAGACACTGGTCCTAGGGCTGAGCATTTTATTATAGGATATGTTAGACTGATTCCTTTTATCTTAGTATTATATTAACAAGTATACATTATGGCACTGAGATTTTTATTATCAGAAGAATTCACTGTTAATCTAATAACACTGAAAAATCTGTGCCCTGAAATGACTATATATAGTATTTTTTTTTTGTCTGTGTTGTTTTTGTTTATTTCTTATCCTTAGAATAATCTGAGTGCATTTGTTTCATTATGAAATTTTCTTTATCCTGGTCTTTGGAAAAGAACAAGATTACTGCTAATTTTTATGGTTTAAAATTTCAACCTATTTAGTAATTGGAATAAATCTCATATGGAATCTGATCCACGAGTTCATTCGATTACAGCGATAAACAAGTGCTTTGTTTTAGCCTTTATGTTTGACCAGATTTATTCTGTTCTTTAAAGAAAATCTAGGGCAATTTGGCTCCTACGATAAACTGTCAAGATGAAAAATCCACACTGTAATGTCAGTTTGCAATGCTTGTAGTTCAAAGGATATTTATGACACATGTGATTTATTTTTCAATTACCCAAGATTTAATAAAAAAAAAATACCATGTTTAAACCCACCCCCCCAAAAAAAAAAACCCAAGAACTAATATATTTTTACAAATTTTGGTTGACCAGCAAAAGTATGTCATTTCTAAAGTTACTATTAGGAACAACAAAAGCACAACAGCTATTGAAATTTGTATAGAGTGACTACTTTAAATTTCATAGAAAAACAAAAAGCAACACCTGATGAGAAATTAATGCAGATACTCTACTGTTACTTTGGCGAATGATTCATGGATGCTAGGTAGATGGCTGTGATGTATATTATCTTTTCAGGGCTTTAATTGTGAGATTAAACTTTTTGTTTCAAATGCATGTCAGTCTGTTGAGTCCTTCTAACGTAAACATTTTAATACAGATTTTGGTTATCTTAATAATAAACTTGACAGAAATAAATTAGTTGAAATGAAAATTCAAAATTTTAGAATAGTTCATGTTTCTCTGACACTTGATTTTGGCAAATGACTTCTTATAGTTCTTAGATTAATTTAGAAAAAAATAATCTACTTTAGAATTAATCTTTTCTCACTTTTCAGCTGTACTCTATTCAGAAGCAAACCTCTTAGATCTGCCTTCTGCTGAGTAAGTCCTTGGCTTCCTTACTTACACAAATTTATTTTCTTAATGATAACATCTATCATTGAAAATTGCACTTGACATAAATTCTCTTTAAGGTCTTCTTCCTTGTTTTCCTCCAAAACCAATTTGGTCTTGTTTTAACTATAAAAACTAGCTTAATATAGGATTGTTCTTGTTAAAGTGCAGAATTGAAAGATATCTAATATACACTGTTAAGACAAAAAGTGAGTTAGAAAATACAATTTTTATTATATAGTCACATATAAACATATTGGTATATTAGATAATGTTAAAATATGTTGATACATACACACACAAAAAATCTGGTATAATATACAGCAAACTCAATAGTATTTATTTCTTCAGTGGGAAGATAGTAAACATTTATTTCTTATATCCTTTTATGTTATATTTGGCAAGAGAGGTATTTTGTTTGTTTGTTTTGTCTTCCTTCCTTTCTTTCTTTCTTTCTTTCTTTCTTTCTTTCTTTCTTTCTTTCTTTCTTTCTTTCTTTCTTTCTTTCTTTTTTTCTTTCTTTCTTTCTTATTCTCTTTTGGTTTGGTTTTTGTAATAAAACAGGGAAAGGACCAGAA
Source organism: Aselliscus stoliczkanus (assembly GCA_033961575.1). Classification (NCBI taxonomy): domain Eukaryota; kingdom Metazoa; phylum Chordata; class Mammalia; order Chiroptera; family Hipposideridae; genus Aselliscus; species Aselliscus stoliczkanus. Next base: position 124,825,938 of record CM066727.1, read on the forward strand.
ACATGTAGATCTGCATATTGACAATGACTAATTCCAGAAGATAGAATTACAGGCAATTTTAATTTTCTCACTTGACTATATTTGAAGTATATGTCAATGAATAAGAATTATACATTTAGGCAATGCAAAGTAGAATTGTGTTAATGGGCTGGAATTCAGAAACTCCCTCATTTATGGCACTCATGAAAACATCTCATTCCTCACAGACTTTTCTTTGGAAATATGGTTTTATAAACATGTTTAACTTTTAACTCAATGAAATTTGTTTATCAATAAACTACCTTGATTGTGTGAGCATCATTAATTCTCCAAACCCAATGTAATCCATCACAAGTAATCATTGCTTGACTTTCTCAAAAACTTCTCCAATTCATTGTATGGGAATTGGCAATTAAATGAGTTGGGTTTATTTTTGTTTTTACTTTATTTTTTATTTCTTTTCCTTTTTTTCTGGTGTTTATATCCTTTTTTAATATAGGGTCACAGGTAATGACAATGGGCTAACATTTCATTTCGTATATAACAGGGAAACTACATTAGGAAGCTTCTTTTCTATTTATGAGAAACATTAAAATAATAGAAAAAGTAAAAAAAAAATAGTTTTCAGTAAACCCTTGTCTTAGATATTCCTTTCCCTTATGTTTTAATGTACTAAATAATTATTTTTTATGAACCATGTGCATATTTAGGTTTCATTAATATGTTTTAAAATTCTTATATTATTAAGTATGAATGTTTTGGTCCTACTTATCCTCTCAATTTTTCTTACTGTTATTGTCATTCTTTGACTTCTGGCTTTCCTCTGCCTGTTTAATAATCTCTAGCAATATTTAAGATCTCCGATAGCTAATGGTAATGTCAGAGGACATTTTTTGGATCTAGGCCAAGCATAATGTCTTTAAGTAATGTTTATATCCACCAAGCTTGCCAGCTACTTACCAGTGCATAACAGAAGATAAATGTACACTACTCTATTACCATGGCTAAAATAAGCCAAGCTACCTGACTGCTAGTGACCTAATTTTTCCTTAGCTGTTTATAATTCTCATCATCATGTTATAAGAATATGATTTATTAATCCTCCTAGCATTTTTCTCCCTGACAGCCTCTCAGCTGCTGTTGCCTCTTTCTTGAATGGGTAAGTACTACCAAGGAGCTATGAGTCAATTTAATATGCTGAGACTATTTGTTTGAGGGTTTGAATACTAACATGAAAGAACTTGGATTTAACACAAAGATAGTTTAAGGCTTCAAGAGAAGTGAAAATGAAAAAACAAAATGATTTTGGAGATGCGATTGTAATGAATAAAACCTTTGAATATTTTAAGTTCAGAGTGGGTTAAAATATAACTCACAATATATTTTTTATAGGCAGATTGTAATATTTTACTCCATGTGGAAAATATACTTTTAAGACTGCTGCAGTCTCATGAATACTCAAGTATTTTGATTCAGGAATATTTTTGCTATATTTAGAAGTTTATACCTTTTAACTATACTTTTACATTTATAAATTAATTTCAGATAATTGGCAATTAACTAAAACCACAATTGAGGGTTGTATTTGTCTCTCCTTTATGTATCTGTTACATTTTATTTAATTTCTATCAAATTAGATTTGCTATTACTTACATATTATATGTATTAAGCACAAACAATAAAAACAGAACAAAATTATATGAGAGTGTGTATATATATATATGTATGAATACACACAAGCTGTTTCAATTTGTTTTCTTTTTTTTTTTTTTTTTTGAGGGCAGTGTGACTGGCCCTCATAAGTGGTACCCGAACCCGGGCTGCTGTCTTCCCAAGCCAGCGCTTAACCGCCACGCCACTCAGCCGGCCCTCAATTTGTTTTCTTTGTAATAAAACATGGAAAGAAGTGAGAAGCGTGTAGATTCATCCACATATTAACAATGACTAATTCCAGAAGATAGAATCAGAGGCAATCTTAATTTTCTTAATTCATATATATATATTTATTTCATATATATATATTTATTTCATATATATATATACAAATTAATAATTTATTAAGGCTAAGCTCTAAACAAAGTTGTGTTGCTAGAATCTATAGCAAAAAAGAGAAAATATTTGAATTGTATAGTTCTCTTGGTAGTAAAAGAAATGAAGTATTTTTGTTCAATGAGGACACACTTCATGACAATGAATCCAGGGGCAATTCAGGTATACAAAATACATTATTAGGTACTGTCATATTGTCAACTCTAAATTTACAAAGAAATTTTATTCAGATTGGTAATCTCTATATATTTTTATTTCTATGTGATCTGTTGCGTCAATACTGATAATTTATATCTATAGTTTTATGTCTTAAGTTAGTGAAAATTTTCCTGTAGAAAATAAAGATAATGTAGGTTCATGTTACCATGATCTAATTTGATATAGTTAGTTTACATTTTAAAAGGAATGTCTAGTTATATCATGAGGGACCTCACTCAAATTTCAGATATTTCAAACTGTCTTTTGTCAAGTTATAGTTGATGTTTCTGTCATGATTATGTGAAATTTTGAGATGAGCATCAAAGGACTATATTCTCTGGTGTTGATTATTCGAGAAGGATTCATAATCTTTAGACATTGCTATTCTTCTGTGAGAGTTTTGGAGGGTGATAATATATTTCCTGTACTGTGCTATACTGTAGATGTTTTCTGTTATATTTCATCATAGAAGTAAAACAAAGTGTTATTAGTTAAACATGTTGGAAAAATGCAACTATAATGTAACTTAGAATCTGTTTCTACCTTGAAAAGGAGCTCGTTTAAAATGCCAGAATTTTCCACCATGTTATTAGAAAGTCATATAGTTAACTGAAGTATTTTAATCACATGTGTGGCAATTGCATGGGAGTACACAGGATAAGAAGGGAATGTTGTTTATTTTAACTCTGTCTATGCAATTTCCTGTGGAATCTTTTGTCTGATCTAGTCTAACCGAAATAATTGTCATTTATACCCAATTTGTTCCCTGAGATTCAGAAAACTGGTAAATGAGAACCATTTAAATAATAATTATTTTTTTTACATAGCTTCTCATTCATTAGAAAATGGGGAAAAAGGGAAAATATTGTATCCTTTCAATTTTTAAATATATTCTTCAGTTTCAATGTTCTTTAATAATACATGATAATATAAAGTACTGATAATGCCGTAAGATTCATAAAATTTGATTTTTATGTCAGTAGTCTTTATTAATGAATATCCTCTTAAAGTCAGTATTGGTTTTTAAACATTCAGTAATTTAACAAATAATTTATTTATGTTACTGTTATTAAAGTAACATATTATTCTTTCTGAAATCCCATGAATTAATTAACTAATTTGTGATTGTTGTTAACCGCATGTATGGTCAAGAAGTTTGGGCTATTATTGATTTATATATATAAATACACACATATATATATAATGTATAATAATCAATCTGTGTGTAAAATTACTGCTAAAACACTCCTTATAAGGTATTAGGCCAAAGGAAGTAGAGGCCCCCAAAGATAGCTCTAGAAGTGATAGTAACAAATTTAAAGCATTGGATTACCTGGTTTTGGAACACTTCTTAATGAACAAATTTCAGAAAATCATTGGGAATGTTTATAATTCCATCAACGTTTAAGTACATAAATCTTCATAATTTGGGGAGGGACAGCAGTGTTGTATGTTGTAAAATCAAGATTGTAAGAGAATGATTAATTGTTGTGTTGCTAATTTGCATTTCACCATTTTGATTCATAATTAATGACAAAGCATTAGTTTTGCATCATAATGTGTTTTATATTTAAAAATAATATAAGCAATAACTTATAAAATACATTTTATTTCAGATTTGAAATTTTTTCAGTCTTATAAAATTCAAATTTATAATGCATGGGTATTATGTAGAACAAATACATGTCCAGAAATAGGAAAAATTGACATATATTATGCAGAAGCCTGACAGCCCCAAAACCGCAAAGTGACTTTCGTTTTCCTCTTCTAATTGTTACTTAAACAAGTTAGGACATACACATATATAATTTGCAAACATGCAATTTCAGAAATATTTTCAGAAATGAGAAATTTAATTATGTGGTTCTTATATATTTACCAGTGAACTTATTTTGATTGTTACATTTTAGTATTTATTAAATCTTGAGAGAACTGAAAATGATTATCATAGCATTTTAATTATGTATTTTTAGGGCCGGCCGAGTGGCACGGTGATAAAGCGCTGGCTTGGGAAGCCAGTGGCCCCGGTTCGGTCCCACATGTGAGGGCCAGTGACACTGCCCTCAAAAAAAAAAAAAAAAAAAAAGCAAGTATGTAATTATGTATTTTTAAAGAGAAGTGATGAACCTGTCAACATTAGTTGTTTGATATTCTCACAATTCAAAGAGTAATAAGAGCCAACTTCTTAGCCAATAGTATAAATTACTGAGTAAGCATTGTATGATGGGCTATCTGTGCATAAAACTGTTGTATAGCCTTAAAATATCAATTCAGCTCTAATGCAGTACATGGCTCCATACTCTTCTCAAGAAACAGGAATAATGCGCAGAAGTACCCATGGGTTTAGCATATTTAGGAATATGGTAAACATTTGTTTTTTATATGAACACCATATCTCTCCCACTAAAATAACCCAGTTTATTCAACATACTACTGTGTATTAATTAGTGGGATCCATGTCCCATCCCTTCAGAACCGACAACGCCAGAATGAGGGATGAACACATATGACTCAGTTCTATAAAATTGGGGCCACTATACCATTGGTCAGACAGATTGGTTTAGGGGTGTGTGAGTAAAACAAGTTGGTCTCTGTTTTGTCCCTGTTTGCTTCTCTGAGGGAACAGAGTAAAACAAAGCTGAGATATGAATAGAAACAGAGGCCCAATGCCATGCTTTGAGACCTAGAATCTTTTAAGTAACATCCATCAATATATTCATTTTTAAAAATACACTGGTATTTGGAGATTGACTTTTTTCTTTTTTCTTTTTTTCTTGCGGGAGTCGAACCGGCAACCTTGCTGTTAAGAGCATATGCTCTATCCATTGAGCCATCCAGGCAGCAGCTCAGCTCAAGGTGCCGAGTTCATTCCCAAATATGGGTGGGCATAGCCCACAATTGAACAGGCAATCTTGTCATTAGGAGCATGTGCTCTCACCAGCTTAGCCATCTTGCCACCTGTTGGCAGCTCAGCAGCAGCTCAGCTTGGGCAAAGTCACTGGCCCATGTGGGAATTGAACCATCGACCCTGTTGCTCAGAGCTCGTGCTCTTACGCAAACTCTTAACCAACTGAGCGTCTGGGCCTGTCCCTTGGAGATTGACTTTTGATAAATCTACTAAAAAATATTGACTTGGTGGAATATGATATACTGAGACTTCCACATTATTCTCTTTTGTGGCTTTGGTCATAGTATATAAATTGAATCCCGAAGTTGTTGTGTGACCAAGATCTATACTTACCATAAAACTTGTTAAAGTAGAGGTAAATGAGGCATTTACATATGTTTTTACAAAGTGTATGTATGTGTGTGTGTGTGTGTGTGTGTGTGTACACATGTGTGTTTTATTTTTCAGTAAGTTATTTGCTAAGAAAGACCCTATAGTGGAATTGCAAGTTTTCAGTCTTTTGTTGGCACGTAAAGAATGGACCTCAGTTTCAGATGTTGAATTGTTCTAAGGACACTGGCTCTGTTTTTCAGTGTCTTTTAGGATCTTTGGCGAGCCTGCATGCATAGTCTTACAAGGCCTGCAGTGATGCTAGATTTCCCTCTCTTTCAGTTCACACCCTGCTTATATCCTGGTATGCATGGCTACCAGTGCTTTCTCTCCTGCTGTCATCCTCTTTTCTCTAGTTTTTGAGATCACTGATAGGAAAATAAAGAAAAACAAAATTTCTGAAGGATGACTACAAGTACTAAAATGCTAACTCAACAATAAGACTCTTCTATATACTGCCCTTGTTATTTATGTTGATATTTGCTTAATCTATGATGTATGCTCGTAACATATGAGGTGATTTTAAGAGACCATAAAAATAAACATTATCCACAGTTCTTTCTTCTATTGAATTACATGACACTAATATATCTGGTCCAATGATTCTACTCACACTAAATGCCATAACATCTGCCATTTAAAAATATACAATAGAAGGTGCTATCGAAGTGTTGTATGCTGCATATAACAAGTAAGATGGACTCACACAACTGGAGTTTGGACCTTCTGGGAGGCCCCGTGCCTTTTTGTTTTTTAATCTTCTGTCATTAATTGCCTTGCGGTCACTTTACAACAAAAACATAATCCCAATTTAATAAAATTTAAATTATTAACCACATATAACCAAATGCTGACCCTAATTTAAAGTTAAATATTTTCCCTTTCTCTCTTAGGACCTTGTATTATAAGGCAGAGCAGTGGTTCTTCATTCTTTCCTTTTTATTTAAGGAGGGCTCAGCTCAAGGTGGTCCATGTGGGGATTAAACTCGGCAACCTTCTTGTTCAGAGAACATGCTCTAACCAAATGAGCCACTTGGCCCCCCTTTTTTCCTACTAATGTTCCCCCATCCACATTCAGCTTTTTAGCCAAGGACTCTTCAGTCTCCATGATCAAAGTAGGAGAGGGAGGTGAGGAAACAGATAACAACATTTTAAAGGTAAATTCACGCTGTCTAGGCCAGATGCATTCCTCTTGTCAAAATTTTAATTTTTCTTATAGAGTGTTTCTATGGCTTTCTGGTTGTAATTCTCTTTTGTCAGTTTGGTCAAGGTCTCTTTTCATGACTTTTTTGTTTTGTTTTGTTTTGTTTTTTAATAACCCTCAAATGCTGACATAGTGCATACCAGCAGCTTTGGCTAAGGCCTTGGAAGATTATCCTTTTGGTCAAGATGTCTTTTATTGGGTTGTTGGAAAAGTCATGGCATATGTTTTCTGTTTTTCATGCCATGACTTTTCTGACTACCCAATAAATGATTACAGGCCATGTACCTATTGCTAGATTCACACCAGGTATAGCAGATTCTTGCACTTTTGACCCATCATCAGGGCAAATGATGTGATTTTGCACCTGCAATCTTCTGTTTTTCCCCATTAGCTTTCTCAGGCATGGACCCAGATCCATTCCACAGTGTCACACATATCAGATCCCCTGATTGGCCTGTTCAAGTTCTTCTTATCAATTTGGGATTAGCCTTACCCTATACTTTTGAAATGTGGGTGTAGGAGGGAATATGAAGAGGGCAGAGTATAGAACTTACTGTTTTGCTCTCTCAAAGAAATAGTCTTTAAGTAATCTGTCTTCATTTTCCAGCCTTCAATCATCTGTATCCTTGATGTCAATAAGGGGATTTATGTTAGTTATCAGCTTTAATTTCCAAAAAGGACCCACCTATTTTATATTGGTGAACTGGTAAAAAAATATTTTTAACATGCTGTTATATTAATTTATATTCTAGAATTGTGTTTCATATTTTAGAATTTCCTTCAAATAGCTAATGAGTGCCTTAAGGTCATGAACAATGTCTATTATTCTGTTTGTTTTCCTGTATTGTTTATGAATGAAATAAATCTTCATTAATTCTTTTTGGATGGATAATTGAATTAAATTTTCAAAGGAGGCAAAAGAGAGTTGGAAGCCAGATCATGATGGGGAAAAACTAAATCACAGATAGAAGATATGAATATTGATATTTATAGGACTTACTTGAGTACTAGTTCAAAGGAAAGATAACATACAAAGCTTTTCATAGACTAAATCATGTCACAGTTCTCCCATCAGGTCAAGTCTGTGTCCGTTCCCTTTGAACCAGGGTGGCCTTTATGAGTGCCTCATTGAATAGATTGCAGAAAAAATGATATTGCATTTACTCTGTCTAAGGCTATAGATTTAAGAAGTTCATGTAGCTTTTATAGATCTATCTTGAGCCACTTGCTTTGAAAGGCTTTAGAAATCAAGAAATCTGGCTATCCTGAGAACATCATGTAGAAAGGTGAAGCAAGAGATTTGGAAAAGAAAATGTTTAATTTAAAGCTAAAATTAGAGGACATATGAAGCAGTTGATATTTTCTTGGTTCAAAAAAAAAAAAAAAAGAAGTGTTTCTCATTCCCTAACTCTATAGACCACTAAGTATTTTCAAATTCACTGTGATGTTTGACTGTAGTCTAATGATATTTCCTTGCCACTGATTGTAGCATTAGATTTTACCCCCAAGAGCTCAGTGTTCCAGAAAGGAAGTTTAGGAAAGCAGATGGACATTTTTGTATATTTTTGTGTTTTTCAAGAATGAATAACAATAGCAAATTTTTATACTTTAAACTAATCATTTATCTTAATAAAATGTAGCATCTTAACTGTATTTACTTAAAAATATAAATTCTGTAATTGTTTTTTGTGGATTTTTGACACATTTTGGAGAACAAACTTGAAATCAATGAATGCAGTGAAAGCGTTAAGAGAGGAACTCCAGTCACAGATCAAATTCAAGATGGGCCTTTGTTAAGAAGTAAGAAAGACGTACGGTCAAAATTATTAGCAAATCAAACACAATAATACATTAAAATTATTATACATCACAATCAAGTGAGGTTCATTCCAGGGGAGCAAGGATGATTCAGCATATGCAAAGCAATCAATCAATGTAACACACCACATAAACAAAATAAAGGATTAAAAAAATGATATAATCATATCAACAGATGAAGTAAAAACATTTGACAAGATACAACATCCATTTATGATCAAAACACATAATAAAATAGGTATTGAAGGAAGCTACCTCAACATAATAAAGGCCATATACAACAATCAGTGAACTAATATCATACTGAATAGTAAAAACTGAAAGTTTTTCCTCTATGATCAGGAACAAGACACGGATGCCCCCTCTCACCACTGTTATTCGCATAGTATTGGAAGTCCCAGCCAGAGCAACCACGGGAGAGAAAAAAATAAAAGGCGTCCAAATTGGGAATGAAGAAGTTAAATTGTCACTTTTTGCAGATGACATGATGCTTTACATAGAAAACCCTAAAGACTCAACCAAAAAACTATTAGAAACAATAAACAAATAGAGTAAAGTTGCAGGATGAAAAATCAATGCACAAAATCCATTGTATTCCTATATACTCACAAAGGAATTTCAGAAAAAGAAATTAAAAAAAAAATTCATTTTGCAATTATGACAAAAAGAATAAAATATCTAGGAATAAACTTGACAAAGGGTGTGAAGGACCCATACACTGAAAACTATAAGATATCATTAAAAGAAATTAAGGAAGACTCAAAGAAATGGGAAGATATTTTGTGTTCATGGATTGGAAGAATAAACATTTTGTGTTGATTGATTGGAAGAATAAACACAGTTAAAATAACCATATTATCCAAAACAATATACAGATTTAATGTCTATTGAAATCCCAATGGATCTTTTTTTTTTTTTTTTTAAGAAATAGAGCAAAAAATCATCACATTTGTATGGAATCACAAAAGACCCTGAATAGCCATAGCAGTTCTGAGAAAAAAGGACAAAGCTGGAGGATGCAGGTATCATATTCCATGACTCAATTTATACTACAAAGCAAAAATAATCAAACAGTATGGTATGGAAGAAAAACAGACACAGACCAATGGAATAAAATTGAGATGCAGAAATAAACCCACATATATAGGGGCAGATAATTTTGGACAAAGGAGCCAAAAATATTCAATGGAGAAAAGAAAGTCTCTTCAATAAATAGTGCTGGGAAAATTGGAAAGCCATGTGCAAAAGACAAAATCTAGACTGCTATTTGTCACTATATATCAAAAGTAACTCAAAATGAATCAAAGATCTAAACATAAGACCTGAAACAATAAATTGCGTAGAAGAAAGCATAGGCACTAAACTTATGGACCTTGGGTTCAGAGAGGATTTTGTAAATTTGACCTCAAAGACAAGGGAAGTAAAACAAAAATAAATAAATGAGACTATATCAAACTAAAAAGCCTCTGCACAAAACAAAACAAAAAAAAAAAAAACAAAACAAAACAAAACAAAACCCTGAAACAAAAAACAAGAAAACAAAGAGGCAACCAACTGAATGGGAGAGTATATTTGCAAAGAACACCTCTGATACAGGGCTAATATCCAAAATTTATGAAGAACTCATACAACTCAAAATCAAAACAAAAAAAACAATCTAAAAAATTGGCTGAGTATCTGAACAGACACTTCTCCCAAGAAGACATACAAACGGCCAACAGATATATGAAAAGATGCTCAACTTCACTAGCTACTAGGGAAATACAAATCAAAGCTACAATGAGATACCCCCTCATACCTGTTAGAATAGCTATCATCAAGACAAGTAATAACGAGTATTGAAAAAGTTATGTAGAAAAACGAACCCTCATACACTGTTGGTGAAAATGTAAACTGGTACAGCCACTATAGAAAATAGTACAGAGTTTCCACAAAAAATTAAGAATAGAATTATCATATGACCCACCAATCTCTCTTCTGGGTATCTAACCAAAATATTTGAAAGCATTTATCCATAAAGATACATGTACCCCTACATTCAATGCAACATTATTTACAGTGGCCAAGCTATGGAAACAACTAAAGTGCCCTTTGATAGATGATTGGATACAGAAGATGTGGTCTGACAATTATTTTTGCCAACTCATCCTAGAAAAAGTGCTATATACCTCATTGCTGAATATCACCACAGTCACATTTAAAGTACTCCCCTTGGGAAGCTGTGCACCGATGCCAGTGCCTAGTCCACTCTTCAAAGCAATTTTGGAATTCTTTTTCTGGAATGGCCATCAGAGCTGTCATCACATTACCCTTAATGTCCTGAATGACATCAAAATGTCTTCCTTTTAATAGTTCCTTTATTTTTGAATAAAGAAAGAAGTCACTGGGGGGCCAGATCAGGTAAGTAGGGTAGGTGTTCCAATATAGTTATTTGTTTACTGGCTAAAAACTCTCTCACAGACAGTGCGGTGTGAGCTGGTGCATTTTTGTGATGCAAGAGTCGTGAATTGTTGGTGTCAAGTTCAGGTCATTTTCGTCTTTTTCACACAGCCTTTTCAGCACTTCCAAATAGTAAAATGGTTAACCATCAGTCCAGTTGGTAAAAATTCATAATGAATAATCTCTCTGATATCAAAAAAGGTTAGCAACATTGTTGCAACAAGTTCACAGACTTCTTACCATGGAATATTACTCAGCCATAAGAAAAGATGAAATACTGCCATTTGCAACAACATGGATGGATCTTGAGATTATCATGCTAAGCGAAATAAGTAGGGCAGAAAAAGCTGAGCACCATATGATTTTACTCATATTTGGGATATAAAACTGAAAGCAACAGATGAACAAGATGAAGAAACAAACAAAACTCATAGACACAGACAACATTTTAGTGGTTACCAGAGTGTAAGGGTAGAGGGGTGGTAGAAGAGGGTAAAGGGAGTCAAATCATGGTTATGGAAGGAGAACTGATTCTGCGTGGTGAACACACAATGGAATAAATAGATGATGTATTATAGAACTGTACACTTGAAACCTTTAGTAACCAATGTCACCTCAATAAGTTTAATAAAAACAAACAAACAAACAAAAACTAAGGTCATATTTTACACATCCTCTCACAGAGACAAAAAGCCTCCTAAGCATGCTAACATTGTGTGTCTTTTTAAGGGTCTTCCCCCAGCAACCTTAAAAGAAGTCCAAAATAGAAAAGAGATTTCCTCAAAATTGTGTGCGATCATGTGTTTTTTCTAAAAATAAAATTATAAATCAATACCTAAAAGAAACTACATAGTGTTTAAGAAATTTTATCAAATGGGACTGAAAAGACAGAGCCAGCATCAAATTAAAAGAGCACATTGACAGCAGAATTTCTATGGGCAGCACGTAGGCTGAGAATTCAGCGGCAAACTCCAATAACTTATATGAAAAAGGAAGAATGACTCAGAAACCAAAATCAAGACACAGGAGGTAGACCCAAGAGCTGTGGAAAAGCATTTGCAGGCAATAAGATTAAGACATTTCAAGAACCTGGCAACATGTACCCAAATGGATTGCAGAAATGCTGATTCAGTGACTTTTGGCTCCATTTTACATATTTTGAATGGTAGTGTATAGAACAGTCATCCTGTGCCTGAGTCGCCATTTTATATTGGCTTTATGGTGGAAAGATAACTTGTCTCTTCAGTTCACAGGCCTTCAGACTGAGAGAAACAATACTGAGGGAGCTGCACTGGAATAACGAGGACACCCAGATAGCCTCCTATGTGCATGAACCTGATTTAGACAACAAGATGCCGAAACTTGGATCTGAGTCTGATACTACAATATGAATGACACATTTTGGGGTCTTAGAAAGGAGTTAGTATGCTTTGCATGTGAAAATAATGTAAGTACTTTGTGACAAAAAAGGTTGACTGTGCTTGCAAGTTCTTTAACACTCATTAATTCAAGAGGTGGGGTTAGTGCTCATACTCTGTGAACCTGGACAAGGACATTGCAACTGCCTGATAAAATAGAATGTAGTGGAAAGCATACTGTGAGACCTCAGATAAAAACCTGTGCAATTTCCGTGAGCCTTTCTTGGAGCATCTGCTCTGAGCAGATGTCTGAGCACTAGCTGTCTGAGTCTTTGCAGGCCAGGTACCAGCTATGCATATGATGAAGTCTTCCCTGTTGCCAGAAAGCTACTGCCTGAGAGACCCACATCAGGCAAGCACTGATTAGCTGAGCCCACTCAAGTGCTGAATTCATGAACAAAACTAATGATGCAATTGTGTTAGGCTACTATCATGGGCTGTTACACAACAATAAGTAACGAGAACAAGAACTATGAAGTATTTAGAGCTTTTTTTCTTTAGAAAATATAAAAAAAATGAACTGAATCTATTGGATCATTATGGTTTAGATCAAGATTCCTCAAAGCAGCACGATTGACATTTGGGGCCTGATCATTTCTGTTGAATGTTTAGCAGCATCCCTTTCCTGTTTCTATTAACTGCCAGTGGCACATGAGTGGTTTAGCTGTGACTACCAAAAATGTCTCCAGACATTTCCAAATGTCATCTGGGGAAAAAATCACTCCTGGTTGAGAAATTCTGGTTTAGATAAAGTTAAGGAAAGAATGTTAGGAGAAAGAAAAATCCTGGAAAAGAAAAGAGTATAAAACTTTATAACCTAAGTAGCCTATAATTTAAATCAAGTCCTGTAATAATAAACCATGAAGTAGATACAATACTGAAATAAGCATATTAAAATTAGACGTCCTCTTTGCAAAATCATCAAAATGTTCATGCTACCCATCTTTTTGTAAATACATAGACCTAAAGTTCCATTAAGTTACAGGATAATTGAGATTCACCTTAATTAATTGTTTTATTTGTTTCTGGCACTTTTGTTTCTCTTCATATTTAAGTGAATTTTCATGTTATTTTCTATTGTTTCAATAAAAAATCACTTTTATAAATTAATAGCTTTCCAAGAGATGAATTTGTCCTTCAGATAACCCCATGATTTAGCATTTTGGGTTTTAAAAATACCTATGAAGAAACAATTACTAAAAAAAAAAGCAATTACTAATTGAGACTAATGGGATATGCTGTGCATTTCTGACAGCATAATCTGCATCTTCAGATTTTGATGATAATAATTACATGGCAACTTACAATTCTGAAAGAAAACACTCTTAAAAGTTTTAGTCATGAAAAAGGAACAAAAGCAGTAGGGTTCAGAGTGAAGGGACATTAGATTTTAATAAGAAGACTGTTTTCTCCTGCAGTATGAATATGTTAAACTATTGACACTACGTTCCTTATTTTTTATTTTGGTTGAATCCATCTTCTTATATAAGCCATTTAAGAATGGACTCTGTGTAGTTTGTTATAATTGATTAGATTTGTTTCCAACTTTTCTTTCTGAACTAGGGTTATTGTGATAATTGTAATTATTAAGGTTTTTTTTTTCTTTCTGTTTTTAAATTTGTGTAATAGTACAGAGGAGATTGGTTACCCAAGAGGTGAGTGAATGAGTAGATTTTGTTTACATCCGGGAGCCATTGATAGTGCCAACATTTCCTAACAATCCTATTTTAAATGCTGGTTGACACAACAGTGAGAAACCATGAGAGGATTAGTGCAAATTCATCTTCGCTATTGGACAGTGCAAATCTATCATCACAGCAGTGGAAATAGCTCAGAGTATGGTATATACTGCTAGGAGGTGAGAGTATGTTTAATGGGCAAAAATTCCCCCATGCTCCCAATACTAGCATAATGTTCTACTGGAAACTAGGTAAGCTAATGTCTCAGAACAGTCTGGACTTAACATTCAAATACACAAGGCATCTTTTTCTTGGTAATTGGCATGTCACAATTTTAAAGCATATGTATTACATATGCAATATTCAATTTGTAATATTACATATTACAAAGCAAACTTTCCATAGTGCGATGACATATCAATTGATTTGTAAACTATTTGTAGCTTCTAGGTGGGTTTCCCCCTTTCGTTTTTCAGGAAGTAGAGGAATAATATTATAAAACTAGATAGACCTGCCATGCCAATACATTTGTGCTTCTAGAACTGATTTTCATTTTAATGTCACTTTCTTTTCTGCGAGTGCGATATGCTGCATGGCATGAGTTAATTTATATTTTGTCACCTTTCTTTTCAAATATTAATGTACACCAACAAGAGGAATCAAAAAGGTGATATTAGAGCCAACTTATGAAGCAAAGATAGTAAGTTATTATCTAAAAGCCATATTAGATGTGTGTTGTTTATCAAAATGGTTTCTTAATTTTCATGTTTATCTAAGTTAATTTGGTACATATTGTCCTGTTTAATATCTATATTTATTTTCTCTAGCAGATAAATAATGGTTTATAAATGTTGTTCGCAATTAGGAGGCAATTTACTTCACATCTTTTAGAAAACCAATAGAACATTTATTGTATAATGGCAACAAACAAAATATGTTTACTAACACATTATATTGTTATTTGCCAAAAACAATAAGTCTTAGATTATAAATGAATCAATTAACTTCAGGTGGATAGATTGAAATAAAAAGATAAGGACACAGTACTTAGTTTTGTTCACCGTCTCTCTCTCAGACATATACTAAAACTACTTGATTTGAAAGTATTTTTCAAAAATGACCAGCATTTTCTCTTTTGAAATTTAAATGATATCATTACTAGTAAACTTAAAACATTCAAACGCCAGCATAATAATGTAAAACTGATGTTGATTTAAAACATCCATTCACTCTAGAAAAAATATACTATGATTCCAAAGAAAATGGAATGAACTTATTTGGATATATATGTACAATAAATATTGATTAGGAAAATAAATGAAGACAAGAATAATACCTACGAACCTAAGTATTGAACTATAGCATATTTGAGAATAGATCTGTATTTTTTATGGTTCTATGATATGTCATTCATTTCTCCAATGCCCTCATGTTCATATATATCCCAGAAAGGAACACAGTCAGCTCTTTAAAAATGTTGGTTATATCTTCTCTGAATCAATTCAAACATTATTGTTATTATTATTATACTCTCTTTTAAATAGAGGAGTTAATTAGATATTTTTATATAACTATATATGGCTTGACTCATATAATGAGATAAATTTTCATGTGATTTATGGTGAATCCTTACTTCCCATTAATTCCTTAGATATGTCAGATGATATTAATCTTAATACTGATGATGTTTTTGTTCATTTTTGCTTGAAGCTCTTATCTTAACTCACATCATATCTGTATTATTTTAACAGATTATCAAACATGGCTTTATCTTTCTCTTTCTTTAATTTATCCCTCCCTCCCTCCCCCCTTCCTTCCTTCCTTCCTTCCTTCCTTCCTTCCTTCCTTCCTTCCTTCCTTCCTTCCTTCCTTCTTTCCTTATTCCCTCCAACTCTCCCTCCTTTCTAAATATTTTCTGAGGACTTAACATCTCAGTGATGTTGAGATGTACAGAGATAGACACTGCAAACATAATATTGAGAACATTGGAACACTAGTTCCCAATGGCCCCAATAGAAGAAAAGTAATGACGAGTAACCATTTAATGCTAACCTGTACTATGGCAAATATCCCATTCCCTGGCTTTTCTATACCTAGAATAGGCATTGTTACTGTTTTTTAATGGATGGCTAGCAGGTTTATTTCTCTAGAAGAAATTTAGTTCTGTTACTCCATATATGAAATTTTTCCAATGCTTATGATGGTGCACATGATACAGTACAAACTACTCACTATGTGTACTCACTATGTGTATCTTCCAGTCTGCTTCTACCACAACTATTGACAGCTACTTTTGTATACCAAAAAGATCTTTATTTTTATTTATGTTTGGCTTATATTTTATTTTAACATGCTGTCATAAATCACAATACCTATAACAAATAGTGCTCAATAACCTTAATAGATGAATAAATAAATGATAAAATGAAAGAACAAACACGGTTGATGAACTGAATGATTGACTTATTGAATGAGTGGCATAAGACATGTGTTTCCTGGTGTTATCTTTGATTAGAATGTCTTTTCTAGGTCGGCCGAGTGGCGCGGTGGTTAAGAGCTGGCTTGGGACGCCAGTGGCCCCGGTTCGGGTCCCACATATGAGGGCCAGTGACACTGCCCTCAAGAAAATAAATAAATAAATAAACAAAAGAATGTCTTTTCTCCTGTCTCTCTCTGTCTGTCTCTCTGTCTCTCTCTCCCTCCCTCCCTCCCTTCCTCACTCCCTCCCTCCCTCCCTCCCTCCCCCAGGTTTCAGTTTCCTACTTCATTCTCTTTTTGATTGATTCAATTGGTATCATTATCCTAATAAGTTATCGTTTATGTTCAACGTTCTTCTATGAAATCCTTTTCGACACATCTTATGACAGTGTTTCTTTGTACTGTCTCTATATTCTCCTAAATTGCTAACATGCAGAGAGAAGTTGTAAAAATAATATATACTTTTTAAGTAGTATTTACATCAGGAATTTAGGGATATTTAATTATTTAAAATGATATTCATTTATTTCAATATATTGACTGATTGAAGGATAAAAATGACATAGATGTCATTTTTGTAGATGTCAAAAGATATTTGATAAAATTCAACACACATTTTCAAATAAAATAATCTTAGTAAATTAGTAGGAGAAATGTATTTTCTTAACCTTATAAGGAGAATTTATCAAAAACCGACATTATGCTTAAGGCTAAAACACTACAGGCATTTCTATTGAAATAAGACCCTGAACAAAAAATGCCATTAGTTTTCACTTTTAAAAAATAATCATGGCATAATTTGATAACACCATAGTCAACAAAAACTGACATAATTTTAAAAATCTATTTTTATGTGGATATCATTAGGCATATTTTATAATATGAAATTAGAAACAAACTATTCTTTCCTAAAGCATAGTCTTCCATAGTGTGAGAGTGTGTGTGTGTGTGTGTGTATTTCACACACCTTTACAATGGATGTACAAACCCTTACAATCTCATAAATATTAATACATTTAATAGATGTTATTCTTTATAAGACTTTCACCATAACAAATGCATTTATTATGATGTGATAACCCAAGAAGATGAATTAAAATGTTCAGAAGAGGATGATGCATCCTCAGAGGGTAGGGTCAGCCTTATAGTTGTTGGTTGAAATGTTTGACAGCTGTTTGAACATATTGTCATTTGGGAGAGGAAAAAAGAACCAATTCATCAAAATCAATAATACTCACAGAGGGATTTTGTAGTCTCATAGCTACCTTTATATTAAATCTACTCAAAAAGAACCCAGCATTTTGTACAACATCTGTTGTACATCAGAAGACATTAGTTAATGACAGCATTTTTATCTTCAACAGAAACAGACTGTTAAATGTAATGCCATGAATGGGATAGTGTGTGTGTGTGTGTGTGTGTGTGTGTGTGTGTGTGTGTGTGTGTGTTGCCCTATGTATTTGAGTATAACAATTTTACAGAAATTAAATAAAAATTTGGTCTGTAGAGATTTTCAGAATAAATAGTTAGCAATGATAGATGGACTAAACTTTTGCACTGCTAACCTTTTAACAAAATTCCTTTCCATGAAACAATTTTATCAATGCTCATTATTAATCTCATGGTGAGAGTGTGTCTTTTCATTTTCTGACTTAATGGTGATAGATCAATAGGTATTGGGTTGTGAAAAAATACAGACTTTGTTAGGGAAGGTAATCAAAAGAAAAAATATTGTCTGCAGTTGGCAGCTGCATTTTATGTGTAGACTCAATGGAGTTTTTCCTTTTGATACAAGGATACAAAGAACAGGATACTCCATTTTCATTTTCTCCAAAATTAATGGTGTGTATGTTGTGGCTAGAGGGTGAAAATATAAAAACAAAACAGAAATAAGAAAATGCTATGCTTTATGCCCAATTTTAATGATTAATGCTCAAAGAAAAATCCAATTTTCAAAAATAATAATTTTGTCATGAGTCACAGTGTCATTAGATGATAGAGAGATTTGTCAAGTGGCTTTTGAACTCCTGAAATGTTGGACACAACTCATGTGATTCCTGCATCCCCCAAAGGACTTATTTATGCTGTGTTGATAATGTAGCCTGGAGCATTGAATACACTCAGGTTTAATGAGGTTTTGTTTTGACTTATATGCACTATGAAGATTTTTCTTTTTTTTTTCTGGTTAAGAATTGATTCTTTTCTTCATGGGTCAAGAAGTGGTTAACATCTTAATTTTGAAAACCACATTTTTTTTTATTCTACCCGTTAATTTTTTTCTTAAGTTTGGATATTATATTTTATCAATGTAGGATAAAGGAGATGAGATTTTATATTTTTATATTTCAAAAATATTTAAAGTTTTAAAATTTTTTGTGTCTTTTCAATATATAATGCATTTTAGGTTATCTTAATTTTCCAAATGTTTCTTGTATTACAATCTAAATATGATTTTTTTTATAGATGGTAGAAATAGACACTGCCACAAAATTGGAATCTAAGGGACTTTATTTTGTAAATAGATACTTATATAATGTAAGTAACTATCTCTAGCATGTGACAATATATCAAGATAGAAAGTTCTACATTTAAAACTTGGCTCTCAGCTTCTAGGGCAGGTGGGCTTCAGGGACATGATCTGTGGACACGAATGGGTTCCACATTTAAAAGGACACAATTGTTGGTTTCTGTCTCTTCTGTTGCTGTCTTGAAATTCTTAATAATCTTTAACAAGAAAACCCACATTTTTATTTTGCACTGGGCCATTTAAATAATGTTTCTGGCCCTGACACAGAGTAATACAATTATAGAAAATACCAAACTGTGTTTGCATAAATTGATATATTATTCCTATATTAAAACTCAATGACTTCACACAAATTGGCTTTCTTCTTCAAATTCTCTTTCAATAAAAATCACACTTTTCTACTGTATTTATCCCAATATACAGTAACATAAAACTGTAAGGGTTTTCTGTACATTACATTCTTTTTAGTCACCTCTGCACCTATCCTTGTTTCATTCTTGGATCATCACAATAAACATAAAGACCCAGTGATTCTGGCCTTTTTCTATTTATATTTATTCTACTATAATAATACTCCTTTATTTTTTATTTTTTTATTTTTTGCATCAACCCCATCTCTGCCACCAAAGCCTCTTTATTTAGGTACCCATCATGCAGCAGGTAGAACCATAGAAAATTTTGAATCTTCTCAGAACAGTTTGATTTTCTTTGAGAGAATTATTGACACACCACAACATTTCATACATATCCCCTAGATATGCATATAAATATTTATGTGATACACATTTTTCTAAATATGGAGTTAACTTTAACTACATTCTTGTCAGATACTATTGATTTGGTACCATTATGGGCACTTTTATGTGTATGCACTTCAATTATTTAATTTCTTGTTTATTTATTTATTTTTTGATCTCTTCAGTGTTTTTTCAAGTTAATTAGTAGATATTAGAGAAAATAGTATTTTTGATCATAAATAAATAGCAAAGCATATATAAAGAATATATATTGAAGGACCGGCCGAGTGGCGCGGTGGTTAAGAGCTGGCTTGGGAAGCCAGCAGCCCTGGTTCGGTCCCACATATGAGAGGGCCAGTGACACTGCCCTCAAAAAACAAACAAACAAACAAAAAAAACAAAAAAACAAACAAACAAAAAACAGAATATATATTGCAAAATAACTCCATATTGTTCAATATGTTAAGTGATTTTATATATATATATATATATATATATATATATATATATATAAATATATATAATCTCCTTTGATGACCGAAGTTGATATATAAATTATATATCAATCATATATCAATTTATGGTAAAAATCTATTCAGAAATAATGTGAATAGATAGAAAAATACATTTTTTTCTTCCTGAAAGAGAAATAATATAATACTCTCTGGTATACTATAAACAATCTAAGTTTATATATTGCTGCACCATATTTATTTTTGACTGTAGAATCCATTATAATTGAACAGTAAACTATCCTCTTTAATTTGTGGCAGTGTTGTCCCAAA
Organism: Aselliscus stoliczkanus; assembly: GCA_033961575.1. Taxonomy (NCBI): domain Eukaryota; kingdom Metazoa; phylum Chordata; class Mammalia; order Chiroptera; family Hipposideridae; genus Aselliscus; species Aselliscus stoliczkanus. Next base: position 124,846,526 of record CM066727.1, read on the forward strand.
TATATAATCTAGAATTATATATTAAATGAATTTAAATAATCCTCTGGATTTATTTATCTGCCTCATTTGAATTAAACTACCCTTCTATATGGTAATGAGAAGATATAGAATCCTTACTTAATAATGAAGAATGATTAGAATTTTAACATTTCTCTTTGAATATAAATTAATCCTCTAGTTAGTAAAAATGGATATGAATGTGCTTTTTGCTCTAAAGCACTTAACAGAGAATGCTATCTTGTCCATTAACTAGGAGCAGCTACAAGCTTACTTCCTCTATTTTGTTGCATGTTTTTCTAATCGAGGACATACTTTCTCCCCTGAGGCACGTGGGAGTTTAGCAATTACTTGCAGCTCTAACACTAGGAAATTTCTTCTGGGACTGTAATCTGTTAGAGTTCAATTTTCTCAACCACAGACAAATGATCAGAATGAATTCATTCCTTCAAAATGAAACCAAGTGAATAAACTAAATGTGATTGAAATGAACTTAGGTGGCACTCATAAATAAATCAACAGACTACCCCTGCACATATCCCGACTGTACATACTTAAGGCATGTGTTTCATATGTCAGCAACTTAAATTTTTGTTTTTTACTTTTATTTTTTAATCTTCCAAAGAATATTTTTAAAAGCCGCAGTAAAGTTCAATACAAATGTAAAATTGTAATTATGCATAGATATTGCCATATAATACTGCAAAGAGTTTGTATTACTTTATATGCTCTTCAACAGTGGAGGAGTGCCACTGTGACCACACAGCTTTCCAAAAGCTCAGTGGTAACAAATGTTCTTATCTTTGCCAAATTGTTAGGGGAAAAAAATGAAACATTTTTGAAAAAAATTATTTTAATTAATTGGCATGACAACTGTCAGTAAAGTTATATAGGTTTCAGGGGTACAATTCTGTAATACATCATCTATATATCATGTTGTGTGTTTGCCACCCAGAGTCAGTTCTCCTTCCATCACCATATATTTGATCCCTTTTACCCTCATCTACCACCCCGCTCCCTCTTACCCTCTGGGAGCCACTAAACTACTGTCTGTGTCTGAGTTTTTGTTTCTTCATTTGTTTGTCTATTCCTTTGTTGTTTTCAGTTTTATATCCCACATATCACTGAAATCATATGGTTTTCTACTTTTTCTGCCTGACTTATTTCGCTTAGCATAATAATCTTAAGATCTATCCATGTTGTTGCATATGGCACTATTTCACCTTGCACTTATTTTAGGATGAGTGAAGTTAAATAATTTTCACATGTTTTATGGTCATTTATTTATGAATTTTGGGGGAATCTATTCATACCCGTTTTATGTTTTTCAAGTGGATTGTAAAGAGCTCATTCCCATTTAAAGAAATGATCCTTTTGCCACATGTGTTGCAGATTCCCTCCCACACCCCAGATAATATATGACACAGACATAGCATTCATAGGAAATTATCCAATGAATAATCGGATAATCATCCCATATTGTGAAGATTTATAAAGCTATATTTATTGTTCCATTTTTGGCAAAAGCTCAGACTAAAATGCACATAATATGCTGAGTAGAGGACTGATGGGATAAATTATGATATATCCCTTCAATAGAATATTAAGTTAAAAATGAAACAGACCTATTTGTGATATACAAGATATACTATTGGAGAAAAGCAATACTGAAAAGTGGTTTTATGTGACATGTGGAATTTAGGGGCAGGGCTGAGAGTTTTATATCTTACTATATGAACTTTAGTATCACTGTATTACCATGAACTTGCATTACTTTTATCATCATCTTCATAGTTGCCATTGTCATCATTATTCAAGTACAGAATTATTTTTGCTCAGCTTAGTAACTTATTTATGTTTGAACATAATATGCTATATCTTGTGAATTTCCTTTTCCTAGGTTATTTTGTTTTTGTTTGTTTGTTTGTTTATTTATACAAAAGAAATTATTGCCATGACAATTAATATCGGAAGATATAGATGAGTGGGAGACACTTTGGTTTTCTTTTGTTTGTTTGTTTGTTTTATTTTTAATTAGTTTCAGGTGTGTAACACAGTGCAATAATTACACTTTTTACCCCTCAAAGTGACAACCCCCCTCCCCCAGTTCGCCACCCCACTCCTCCCCCCATATCATATATATACATATTCCTCTGACTCCCTTCCACAGTATAATCCACATCTGTGACTGACTATATATTCAGTTACAATTGGTATACAATATTATACAACATCAGCTTCATACTCCATCCATGAAATTGTCTCCCTAACAAGACATGTGACTATCTGACACCCCACAAAATATTTACAACATTATTAATTATGTTCCCTGAACTGTCTTTCATATCCCTGTGGCAATATTGTAGTTGCCTATTTATGCTGTCTAATCCCTTCCCCTTCTCCCTCATCCCCACCCCGCTCCCAACTAGCAACCCTGTTTTTACTCTGTATCTATGAGACTGTTTCTGTTTACTTTGCTCATTCATTTAGTTTTTCAGATTGCACATATAACTGAGATCATATGGTATTTGTCTTTCTCCAACAGACTTATTTCACTTAACATAATAGTCTCTAGGTCCATCCATATCATTGCAAATGGTATGATTTCATTCTTCTTTATAGAGGAGTAATACTCCATTGTATAAATGTACCACAGTTTCTTAATCCAGTCATCTACCAATGGGCATTTTGGTTGTTTCCAAGTCTTGGCTATTGTAAATAGCACTGCAATGAACATAAGGGTGCATATATTTTTTTGAATTAGTGTCTTGGGTTTTTCGGGATAAATACCTAAGAGTGGAATTGTTGGGTCAAAAGGTAGTTCCATTTCCAGATTTTTGAGATACCTCCATACAGACTTCCATAGTGGCTGCACCAATATGCAATCCCACCAACAGTGCAGCAGGGTCCCCTTTTCCTCACAGCCCCGCCAGCACTTGTTGTTTGTTGATTTATTGATGATAACCATTCTGACCAGAGTGAGGTGGTATCTCATGGTGGTTTTTATTTGCATTTCCCTAATGACCAGTGAGGTTGAACATTTTTTCATATGCCTGTTGGTCTTCTGTATATCCTCTTTAGAGAAATGTCTCTTCATATCTTCTGCCCATTTTTTAATAGGGTTGTTTTTTTTTGGTGTTGAGTTTCATGAGTGTTTTATAAATTTTGGATATTAACCCCTTATCAGATATATCATTGGCAAATATATGTAGGAGACACTTTGGATGATGATGTCTAATTTGTGTAGCTCCTTGGAATATAAATTCTCATTTTGATTTTTCTAGGTGTGACTTTATCTCAGGCTATGGAAATAGGGAAATCTTATTTCTGTTCCCAAGGTTCCCAAACATACTGGAGCTATCAGATGAGAAATTTGGACCTCTTAAACTTTATGTTACCATTTTTTCCAACTGTCTATGAATCCCTGCCTATTCCACTTTAATATCATCGTACCATAATATCATATAGTCAAGATTATAGAAATACTCAGCATATATGAATGATAAAATGCCAAGATCACTAAGGTAAACTGCACGAAGAGTTTGAAGAATTCATGATACAGCAAATGTGGGCAGTGGGGGGAAGTTGCAGATAAACTGTAATTCATATATGTGGGAAGTGTTAACCCATGTTGCACATCAATCAGATCATGACTATTAAGTTACAATCACCTATGTAGGCAGCATGGAACTTCCCAGGGGACTGGCTGAGTTGCCAACAAAATGAGATATTCCCTCTTGTATACAGGGATTACTACATTAATCCCCATATGATTTCAATTTAGCACAGTAAGGTTTTATCAACTACCTACTGTAAAGCCTGAGGAAATAAAATAATGAGTCAGAGAGAGAGAGAGAGAGAGAGAGAGAGAGAGAGAGAGAGAGATATCACAGGTTGTCTACTAATATTTATTTGGTAAATATACCACAGTTAAGAATATAATCTTCCTTAGAGTCTCAAAATCTGTTTTGTTTTGCACTGTGAGAACAGATTTCTCTCTGTATACTAGACTCATATAATGAGAATGATGTTAATTAATCAGAACACAATATGACTGGTTTTATTTTGATCTCAATAGACCCATAGGGGAAACTAAATAAAAAATGGCAGATTGCATGGAGACCACAACTTTGAAAAAAAGTGAATTTAGGATTAATGTGGTAACTAAAATATCCTGTTGCATTCCTTTCTTACAAATGGGATGGTCATACAAATGGCCCTGGGATTTGCAAATTCCTTGTACTGAAGCTTTTGTATTCACCTTTGAATACAACTGGACTTGCTACCAGGACCATGTTTCTCAATATAATGTTTTCTATATAAGATTGACAGATATCTATTCAAGATCTCAATATTAGAAAAATATTATTGTAGGTTAATTATCTCCATAATCTGAGAAATTTATCGTTCAAGTATTTATATTCAAGGTAGTCTACTAGGCACTAGGAATATAAAGAAAAGTAAGAACCAGGTTATTCTCTCATTGAATTTACTGTATCAATAAATTAGAGGTGACCCTCTTAGCATATTTCTTAAGCAAGTTACTTCTTTACGTTGAGCCTCAACAAAGAATTGTTTTTAAGATTAAATGTAATAATGCATTTCAAATAAAATCAAATTTCATGCCATTTAATAAAAGCTAGTTCCTATCTGTTGCCAGGTTTGACCCCTACTAAAATGTGAAATTAATAATTAACCACACCTATATTACTTGCTCACACCATTATATATATATATAATCATTAGAACTGTACTTCAACAACTAATACTTTTTATTCTGGTTTACATACCCAAGCATAAAAGAACGTCCAGACTTAAATATAGAAATTGGAAATCTGTGTTTTAAATGCACTGAAGGCCCTTTTTGGGTGCTCTAGCTGATATTAATGTGTGCTCTCCTTATAAACTGTACCATATACACATGTTGAATGTGTTCTAAAGACAGTGATGTGGAATAACAGCATCAGTAGGGATTTTCTGAATTTTAAGAATTATCTTTCTGCAGTAAATTTCCACTTTCTAGGTTTTGGAACTAAGTTTGAAAACACAGAAACTTGATTTTTACCTACAGTCTAAGGGGAAATCAGTCTTTCATGCTTAGGCTTATATTAACCTCATAAAAATTTTATATATCAGAATTCTAATGTATTAATCTATGAAAAACTATTGTTAAATGTACCAGAATATACCTGTGTACCCAGCAGTCATTAGGTATATGGAAAACCACATGATAATTTTGTATTCCTTTGCTTGTTCTACTAAGGTATATATTTCATTAGAGAACTGATCACTTGCTATTCATCTTTTTACTCCTAGCAACTCACATAGTACTCACTAAGCATACAAGTGTTTGATGAATGAGTGAGTGACTTTAGACGATATTATCTTAAATCATGATTTACAATTAAAAGAAAACTTAACTAAATTGTCAGCATACAATATATGTGAGATTTCCATGTAAATAAACTATGCAGGGAGGACAATCTCATACTTCACCAAAATTGAAAATGTCATAGCGTGTAAAGTAATTGTTGTAAGAGACCTGCCTCTTTTAAATCAAGCTCTATATAATATGCACCTTTTCTGATATGTAGTGTATAGTTTTTAATCACATCAATGGCAATCTAGTTAGTTCTGACATGGCTATTATAGAGGCTATTACTGCTGAATTCACAATGAAATCTACATTCTAAAAGAATATTGCATATGTAATAATACAGTATCTGTATACATACAGATCCTGTATATCACAGGACTTTCTAGTAATATATATTTCCTTCTTGATAAAAAATAGATAATTTCTCATAATTTTAATTTAAATAAATATGCTAAGGAGGTTTTAAAATAAATTACTGACATCTTGGCAACAGAATGTATAAATACTTCCATGCACATGATGTTATCGCACACCAGAAAAACAATACTTGTAGATGTATAACAAATAAAGTTGCTTTCTTTTACTGTTTCTTCCTTAAGTCTTGGATTCAAACAGCTCTAAATTCATAGCTACAGAAAGAAGAAATTAATAGAAACACAATATAGAATCTTAAGATTCATAAATTACATGTAATGATTTTCCCACCACATTCAGCAATATCAATCTCATTCTAGCTCAAGTGCATGGTTATTAATTCACCTTCAGCACTCCCTAGCAATGAACTTTTTTTTTTCTACGCCAGAAAATTTAGATAAGCCAATTGCCATTTTGTCTCTAAGTCGTTGTTTACTTAGAGGGTAGGTTATTTGAAGAACTTTCTTTTTGAAAATTACAGTCTTCTCTGTGAAATTATATAACCATATAGCTAAGAATTATACTCTACATATTTTTTATATTGCACTGAAGACAAAACAATCACGTATTAGCCTTGAAGCTCAGCCAGGTAAGAGTTAATATAACATTAAGAAGTCCATGGGAACAGTGCTTCCTCCCTGGTCCCAACAACTGAATAGATGTGGGTCCTACAAAATGTTCCTTAACCTCTCTTAGTCCCATTCTCCTCATTTGTAAAGTGAGGATACTTAAATTTATTAAAGTATGATCTCTTATGAATAACCTGTGAAAGTACTCTGTAAAATGCCAGGCATTATAAAAGGTCCAATTGTTAATGTTAAATGCTATAATCCAATCACCTAGGAATTATTAAATGTATCTTTGTCTTTGTGTGAACATCATAGAGTGTACTTATACAAACCTAGATGACACAGCCTACTGCACACCTAAGCTGCACAGTGTAGCTTATTGCTCTTAAGCTAAAAACTTACACATCATGATACTGTACAGAACACTATAGGAAATTATAAGACTGTGTATCTAAACATAGAAAAAATACAGTGAAAATACAATATAACAGATAAAAAATGGTATACCAGTATAGAGCACTTAACTGTAAATGGAGCGTGCAGGACTCGAAGTTGCCCTGGGTGAGTGAGTGGTGAGTGAATGTGAAAGCCTAGGACATTGCTGTACAATACTGCAGACTTTATAAACACTGCACACTTAGGCTACACTAAATTTATAAAAATATTTTTTCAATGATAAGTTAACATTAGCTTATTATAAATTTTTACTTTATAAACTTTATAATTTTTTTTAAAACTTTCCAACTCCGTTGTAATAACACTTAGCTTAAAACACAAACACACTGGGCCAGCCAAGTGGCGCATTGGTTAAGAGCTGGCTTGGGACGCCAGTGGCCCCAGTTTGGATCCCACATATGAGGGCCAGTGACACTGCCCTCTACAGCTAAGATGGTGATCAACAGCTCGACCTGGAACTGGGCTGCATGAGTCCCGGGAACGGTGTGGGCTGCAGCCCATGCTGCACTGGGGTGCCATAGACTACAGTGAGTGGCTGGCAGCCATTCTGAGCTGCCAAGAGCCACCGTGAGCGGCTGTCCAGAGGCTGGCGACTGATCTGACTCACCGGGAAGAGCGCAATGATGATACCAACATGGGCCAGTGAAGCAACATCCTCCACAACTAAACTGAAGAACAAAAGGACAGCAACTTGTCTGTTCCCCTCCCCCAATTCCCCTATAAAAAATCTTTTAAAAAAAAAAAGTCACAAACACATTGTATAGCTATACAAAAATATTTTCTTTATATTCTTATTAGCTATTTTTAACTTTTATTTTAACTTTTAAAGTTTTTTGTAAAAACCTAAGAGACAACACATTCATTAGCCTAGGTCTACACAGGGTCAGGATCATCACTGGCTTCCAGCTCCGTATCTTGCTCCACTGGGAGCTCTTCAAAGATAATAACATGCATGGAGCTGTCATCTTCTATTATAACGATGTCTTCTTGTAGAAGACCTGAAAGGCCTGCCTAAGACTCTTCTTCAGGAGATATCACTCTTTTTTTCTTTTCTCATTCACCAGTAACCAAGCAATGTTAACCATAGGCAGTCTCTTTAATATGTGCCCTCCAAGTCATGCATCACTCTTTTCAGAAATATGTCCATGATGGTTTGCTAGGTTTTATTTTTTATTTTTTCATCATAGATTTGCTTGTAGGCAGATAATGCACCATGAACATGCCTCTCTATTGATGAAAACCTTTCAGTGTTGGGGACCATGTTTGTACACTTTTTAGGGAGTTTGTTAATATCTGCAAATCTTCCACTAAACTTTTCCCTGTGAATTTTCTTGTTTTTTTTCTTTTTTTTCTTCTCCTGTAGTTTCCTTTTCTCTTGACTCTTCAACTGTGCATTCCTGTTCAAATTCCCACAACTCCTCAGTCAGTTACTTAATGTCACCGATATTAAAGTTGTTTGTCATCTCAACCACAGCCTTGTCGATTTTTGCAACCTCTTCATCCTTGGCAAATTTTTTGAAGTCAGGGATGCACTTCTTTGGTGTCTTCTTCCTGATGCCATTCATATACTCCTTGGTCACATCACCTCAAGCTCAAGCAAGGTTTTGCTGCAGTCATAGATGTTGTAGTCCTTCCAGAATTGCATCAGCACCTTCTCACTGTCTTCCTTATGTTGCAGCAATAGCCAGTGCAAAGGTCATCTTCTGAGGGTAGGCCTTAAAAACTGCTATGATTACTTCATCTGTTAGTTGGATCAAAGTGGTGATGTCTGGAGAGAGAAAGACCACATTGATATTGCCAATAAAAGGAGGATGTCTGGGAGCATTATCAACAATGAGCAAAATCTTGAAAGCTATGTTGTTCTGTAAATCATACTTCTCCATTTCCCTGGCATAGCAATTCAGGATGGTATATTGGAAGAAGAGCTGAGCCATCCATGACTTACCGCTCCTATGCTACACTGGCAGTGTGTGCGGATTGAAATGCTTGAAGGCCCTGAGGTTCTCGCTGTGCCAGACCACAGAGGGCTTCAAAATAGAGCTTGAAACATTGCCCCCCGAAGTAAGACTGTTACCTTGTCTTTCAAAGCTTTGAAACTTGGTATTCTCTTGGACTTCTTATGGATGAATGTCCTTTCAGGCATCCATTTCCAGAAGAGAGGAGTTTCATCCTTATTGAATGGATGCTCTGACAAGGAATTTTCCTTCAAACTCACCTTATCTAGAATTTCCAAGTATTCTTTAGGTGCCTTCACACCACCACCTTCAGACTCACCACTCGCTTTCACATTTTCAGATGAATAATGATTTCTGATTCGTTAAATAATGATTCCAGAATTAGCAGCAAATTCAACATTACAGTCTGTTCTGCCTTTTCTTTTAAATCTCAACCAAACTTATCACTTTGATGATTGTCATTTTGCTGAGAGTGATAATGCTTCTGTTTCTAAGCTTTAATCCAGGTCACTGGAAGTTTCTCCATGTCTGGATATAAAGTACAGCATAAGGAATATAGTTGATAATATTTAATAACTATGTACGGTGCCAGGTGGGTTCTAGACTTATCAGGGGGACCACTTTGTAATTTATATAAATGTCCAAATACTATTGTGTATATATTAAACTAATATAAAATAGTATTGAATGTCAACTATAATTTTAAAAATAAAAATGAATTACAAAGAAGGAAATTTCTCACTGAGTTGTATATACAACTTTAAAGTCAGAGTATAGCAAGAAATAGCAGGAACAAAGACCTATCTGAATCAGTGACATTTTATCAAAGCCCTGAATGAGGTTAGGCTAATCTATGCAAAAGGATCTTTGATTTCAAAGGCCCTAATGAAGAAATAATATTATCATATTTCAAGAATCATAAAAAGGCCATAAAGTCGCACCTTATAAGTCAAAGTTGAGTGTTTGCATTTTATGCCAAGTACTGTAGGAAGTGATTTGAGAATTTTGAATAAGAAGGTGACATGCTGTGTTTGGATAAAGATCATGTTGATTAATGTATTTAGAAAAGCTTTAGGGAAAGTGAGAGAAAACAGGGTAGTTTTAATGTTGAATTAGGTAGGTGATGGATGATGTAACCAGAAGTAGGCAATGATGATAAAAGTGACAAACCAATAGGCTCACTGAGCCATTGCATTTGGGGGTGGGGTAAGGTAGGCTGAGGAAGAAAGCATGGGTCTTGGCCAAGCAGTTGTGAGATGGTAGTGTCATTTACTGAAATGGGTAAACAAAATGGAGGAATGGGTTGTTTTGCTTATAAATTTGAAAATTATCAGTACACATTTAGTATTTGAAGCTGTTGGACAGGGTGTGATTTCTAAGGAAGTGAGTGCAAAAACAGAAGAAAGAGGTTCAAGAGTTGAACACTGGAGAACTTCAAAATCTAGACATTATTAAGAAGAGGACCAGTAGTCTTCTGTTTAACAATTCTAATAATTTATTTTTTAAAGCATGAAGAAACCTTAACTGAAAGTTAACATGGATAAAATAATTATTCTTGATTATTACAATGATTTCTAACCTATCAATCTCCAGTCAACATATATCATCATTATTTTTTTTGACTCATAAATAGCAATATTGCTAAAGTGTAATCATGTTCTAATGTCTCAGTCATGAATGTGAAACATCTTTGGTAGCACAAAACAAGTTCCTCCATAAACAAGCTCCAAGCTGATTATTTAAGACACAGAAGCTTTCCTCCATTTTTGTATCCAACACTCGTATTGGACTGCATACTTGAAATTCCCCCAAGTATTCTGTAGTTACATCTTTTTTAATTTGCACATATTTCCTCCCTGATTGGAAGGGAGTATCTTTGCTGTGACCCTTTCCTTCTTCACCTAGATGTATTTTTCAAGATTAAACTTCACCTTCACTTACTCTAGGAATCCTTATATAACCTCTTCCCCAGCATTGGCTTAGTTGTACCTGATCTAAACCATTATAGGAATCTACAATATTTTCATTACATTGATTACAACTGTTCACTTGTTAGTTTTTCATTGGTTCCTATGAACTTCATCGGGATAGAGTTCTTTCTTTCCATCTCTGTGAATATAAAACATGTAGCAATACAAATAAAAAGTTACAGAAGGAAGGGAGGAAAGATAATGGTTATAGTAACCTGTTGTGATACTGATGATATAAAATTATATGGAGTCACAATATATATGCATAATTGCTACATTCATTATTATGCTTTGCAACCTAATCTAACAATTTGGCTGGGGAAATGTGGAAGGGAATTGAGAAAACATGAGAGGACATACTGAGTAGGTTTGGTGACCAATAGGAAGCCTTTGCCTAGTATGCATAACTGTGCGCCAGCTTCAAATGATAAAGTGAGGAATATATAAGAGTACATTTGAAGACTGTGGGGTGTAGGCCATCATTTAGAGACTTAATCTTGACAACAGCGTGTTTCAGATTTAAAGGTGCTTTCGAGATAATATAATACTATATTTTGCAAATCTCACTGAAAAACAAGACAAAACACTTTAGGAGCATTTGAAAATTATCATAGAGAACCTCCATTCCAGACCCATTATACCCAAATCACCTGGAGTGGAACCTAAGCACCAATATTTGTAAAAAAAAAAGGTGCCCAAGTGATTCAAACATGCAGCCAGGGTTGGGAACTACCAGTCTTGCATATCAATCTCATTTTCCAGATGAGAAAATTGAGAATATTTACATATAATCTTTAAAAGCTTTGGTCATCTGGTTTCCTGACCTAGAGCCATTGAGAGGAATTGAAGCAGAAGGCTGTTAGATGCAAGCAGGATGATGGCAGATGATAACAGCTGACAGCTTGACAGGCGAGGCAGTACCACAGGGTATGGTAATGGATGTTCAAGATGGAGGCTGTAAATCATCAAGATAAGAGCAAATTCCCTGTAATGGCCCCTTTTTAAGAAGACAAGAAGTGTTATTAGACCTCCAGAAGATTTCTATCAAAAAATGATTAAAATAAATGTTTCATTGGGACCCAAAAGGCAATTTTCACTTTTAGAAAATTCAATTGGTGTATTCCCTGATGGTGCCAGACAAAAATGGCATCATCAGATTATGCTGTACTGTAATTTAGTACAGATCCTCTTTTGTATATCGAGGGAAGGGACTTGGACCAGCATTCAAAACCTGCATTCAAAACCTAACTACAGTGTGTATTTGCAGCACAATCTTAAATACATAGTGTATAGTTTCTTTTAAGTTATTTTAAGTGTTTTAAAATATTTAACATCATACTATCCTCATATATACATAATAGAACAACCACAAAAACAAAGTGCAGTCAAAATTTGCATAGGTTATCTATAAAATGCAAATATATATGAGGTTTGTATGATGCTAAACTTGTAAACATTCATTTTATAATTCATTTTTATATGATTTTAGAGACAACATAATATAATGTTTTATACTTTAATGGCAATCCTGTCAATTACCATACATAAAATTTTTAGTTTTAAAACTGCAACCAGATTATTGCAATGCCTTTATGTACAACTAACTCTAAGGATAGAAGTTGGGGAGCAGTTGTTTCTATTCATAACCCCTCTTATTGAATTTCCATGTAGCACAATACAAATATTATGCTAAAATTAGAAATGTACATATAAAGGTTAATTAGAGATACAGAGTCAATTAAATAATAAGAAGAGTAACCTGTCAATGGAATAACTATCCTATTATGTTAAGCAAATTTTTCAGTGTAGTTAAAGGTAGCTGATTGATAATGTTGTTTTTCCTCAAATCCATATACTTGAAATAACCATTTAAGAATCTATTTAGTGTAAGATATAACTTTGTATCTTCTTATACTCTCTAAAAATGAAATATTCCTGTATATTTTTAAATAAGGTCAAGTTTTCAGATTGAAACTACGGTTCTATTGAAAGCTAATGAATATGTGTTAAGGTTCACTTAAAGGAAGTTTATCTGGATCACCTACTTTATCGTGCTAACCAAAATCATGTAAATTTATGTGTGTGTATGTGCATGTGTGTGTTATTTTGCTTATTCAAAGGGAGTTTGTGAGAATGAGAAAGGGGCACATGAAAAGGTGTTTTCTGATAATGACAGGAAAGCAAACAACTGTCTAAAATTTACTTTGTGTCAGTCCCTATTCTAAGTATTTTATATAAATTAACTCAAAACAACTGTATGGAATATCTCCATTTTTTATATGAATAAACCCAGACACAGAGTTTAGATAAGTTTCTAAAGCCATACAGTCTTAAGTGACATAGTTTTGATTGTAGCCAATCTGCTTCCCTTAACCACTGCATGTACCATCGTGAAAATGTAAATGTCCTCTTTCAAATTAAATATGCTAGTTATTCTGGCACTAAATCTGGAAATTCAAATGACTACTATGTGATAAGATATATATTTTGCTATATATTTAGACACACCTTAAATCTATATGTATTTCATTGGGAAAAAATACAGCTAATATTTTTAAATATCCTTCGAGTTTCTAAGATAACTTTGTGATAGTAATAGGAGCAAGATACAAAGAAACAGAAACAGTTCTAGGCACCATCTGCCAAATCTGTTTAAGCTCTTTTACTTGTCACTTAAATTAAGCCATAGGCTCTTGTGTCAGGAAAACTGAATTAGAATACTGCAAGTTGCTGATGCCATTGATCCTTGGAAATGAATTTCAACTAGAAAATTCAGAGCGAACAACCCCAGTTTTTGAGATTTCCAGCATCAGAGAAACATGCTCACTTATTACTTATGTTTTATTTCTCGAGACCATGACCAAACTACAACCCACAGGTGAAAGCTGACCTCTGCCTGTTTTTGTCAATCTATGAACTATGAAAGGTTTTTACATGGTTTTAAATGTCTGAAAAAGAATGTATTGTATGAAAATTCACATTTCAGGGTCTATAAATAAAGTTGGAACATGGCCATGTTCATTGGTTTACATATTGCCTATGGTTGCATTCCTGCTGTCAGGGCAGATTTGAGAAATAGTAATAGACACTGAGCAGCCTGCAAAACCTAAAATATTTGCTCTCTGAACCTTCATGGAAAACATTTGCTGGCACCTACTTTAAACATTAAAATCCTCTTTCCTTAGGGTAAGCTGTGATCCAATTTGCTTGCTTATTCAGAAGAGTATGAATTCTAGTGATTTGCGGGATTTTTCAATCTAGGTTTTTGTATTTCTGACAATGTGTTCTACTGGATCATTAGAATCCACAGATTTACACGTTGGGCTGGAGTTTCCTTGGCTCCTTTGTTGATTCAGCCAAATCTAGCATGTGTCTGCCCTGTCACATACGTATTCCACTCTCCCTTCTCCTACAAGCCTTTCCTATGACTCTGCTCTTAGCTCTTACACAGATTTTGCTTTTAGTGTATATACTTCCTTGCCTCTTACAATGTAACTTTATATTTGCAGCAAAATTTCCACTGTGCTAGACTTAAATGGCTTGAACTCTTTAGTACTATGGAAGTTTAATAAAACATAAGAAACAGACATCAAGCAGTGGCATAGAGTAATTTTCACATGTTCCCTGATCAAAACATTCCTTTACCACACGGCAACTAATCAGTCAGCACAAGCTACTGTTGGTTCTACTGACAGCTGTGTCCGAAAAGAGAAACATAGGTGGGCATTAGCTGTGTAAAAGTGAATTTGAGTGGAGATGCCATATTTTTCAGAACTGTTTTTTTTATTTGTTTGTTGTTTATTTTCTCCCATGGTCTGACATGATCTGGTTAATGTTTATTAGATTGATAAAATTCTTACCAGATGTTTGGGGCAAAAGTTGAAGCTTCATTGCTTAGGGACATTTGATTCTAGTGCGTTCGAAAGATGGATCAGTCAGTGTGCTCAACTCTTGACAGCTCAGAAAAAATACTTGAAACCTTTTTCTCAGAGGTATTAGATCACAAAGCTGTCTTTGTGTTTCTAATCACCAAAACACTGTGGGGAAACAAAGGTGTTCCTTGTGATGATTTTTGTTGTTTTTCATAAAGTAATAACATCAGAGAAGATGAACACCAATGGAAAATACAGATTAATCAAACGATAATGCTCAGTAAACATAGATTCCATCTTTCTGCAATTTTTCCTTAGAAAGAGAGCAAGGAATAAAATGCCAGAAAGTGTTAAGAAAATAGTATTGTAGAAAAATAGAATGCTTTTGTAAATATGACACAATGCATCAATAATATTTTAAAACTGAATGGATTACTGGCTTGCTTTAGAGGAGGATTTAAATGGTTGCAGATTTGAGGATTTAACAATGGTCCGTTCTTAATATGAGGCTTTTTGAGGACAGATATTATATCATATTTAAGTGTGTTATTTTAATTTAAATGGCAATGCTGATCCTAGAGCTGTAAAAAAAGAAGTAGGCTAATGGTGCCAAAGGCAGGTCTTTGGTAGAATAGTTAAAAATTGGAGGTTTGTAACTGCCTGAGATCTAAAGGTGTGCTCCAGACACCTTCTTTGATATGCAGTGCTTTTGTGACATTGTCAGCAAAAACAGAAGCACAATGTGAGTGAGGAAGACAGCCTGATTTATTTTTTTAAATTTTTTTTAACACATGAATCCCAAATTGCCTTAAGTTTCTCTGAAGAGCTGCAGTTTTGCTTGTCACTTTTTCAGTTTCACTGGTCAGATTAAAAAAAAGGGCCTCTTTGTACAACACACTTTAAAAAATGTATTTGTTCCCTAGGATTGGAAGACTGCAGAAGACTAAAAGAAATAACCAGAGATATAAAGAATTATTGTTCTTTTATTTGCCTTTTGGAACTACTTCCAACAGTTTGTTTTTAAATAAAATGCAAGCAGAAATAACTTCAACCTTAGGCAATAAAATTAATCATCCTGTTTTGCCTGGGGAAAACGATCAGTTCTTTGAACATCATTCTTTCTGACACTCTCTTATCCTCTTCCCTCCATGATTCTAAACAGAAAAATCAAGGTTATATAAAATTTCTAACATAATCACTTCTCTATATACGTTTCAAGTAGTCTAACCATTTTCCCAGAGTTAGTCAGAAGGAAGTTGTGGCACAGACCTTTGCTACTTGACTCTTAACTAAAGTAAACCAATACCGTGTGCCATCTTCTTGAAGACAGTTTATCTAATTTAAAAAAATAATAATAAAGTGCAATACTGACTAAATAGAGTAAGGGGACCAGATTATTGATAGTTTTACTCTGTGTGACTGCAGGCAGTTTACATGGTCTCAATGATCATCATGCATAAAATGAGGGATACAAATAAATTGGATAAAATGTTAGAATACTTTAAATGCCCAACCACATATGAATAATCTGTCTGATTTTATAAAAAAAATATTAGTTTGTATATATGGTATTGTTTAGTTAACTAAAACATGAAAGCAGAATCTTGGGATTTTTTTTATTAGGGATATATTTTGTGGGATTCCTTAAACTAGATAGTTAAAATTTTTTAACATTTTCAATGATAAAGTAAATGTCCCATAAGTTAATAACTTGTCTAGTTATTAGGTACATTTTTTGTATGTTCTTTTAACCTTTGTTTCTTTCGGGCATTAATTAATGTCTGGAAATCAAATTTCTTATGGAGCCAAATATATATATATATATATATATATATATATATATATATATATATATATATCAGTGAAGCACTCTTAACTAAAAGATTCTAAATGAATCTAAAAATGCTTAAGAAATGATTGTTACATGGTACAGAAACTAAAATCATAAACTGTTGAGGTAAAGAATAGTATCTACTAGCATGTTGACAGAGTTGTCATTTTATTCAGCTAAGAATGTAAGTACAAATAAAATAATAACTGTTTCCTGAAAAAAAAAAGGACAAATATTAAACATTTAAATTGCATTATTTATTTTGAACTTTTAAATGAAAAAAGCACATGGGATAGAGGAAGGAAGAAAGCGAAAGAAAAGAGGAAAGAATGCAGTAAAGGAAGAAAGAAAAGGAAAGAGTAAAGTAAGAGAGAGAAGAGAGAAAAATAAGAAAGATACACAGAAAGAAGAAATGAAAGGAAAATGAAGTTATTATCTACAGAGGCTACTCATGGGTAGCTGTGAAGAAGTAGGGCCTTTGAAGCATAGAGAATATTGATCGTGAAATGCCAGATCATCAAAAACATTTTTCATAATTCCAGCAGTTTTGTTGTTTGTTTCTTACAGTGGCTGAATAAATACATTTCCAAATGCTTGCATGCCAAATCCCAAAAGGTAATAAAATAGAACCAACTAATGACTACTGTGAAAAACAAAGCCTGATGAAAAGAAATACGGAAACTCAAACAAAAACAAAAAACAAACACCAAATAATTTGAACTCCATTTTTGATAGAAACCGAGGAATTCTTTGCTTCAAATCATAGAAGCTTTGAAACCGCAAATCAAGTTGCTTCTTTTTAAACTCACCACATGGTTTCACTCAAAAAGCTAAGAACCTGTTTTCCCATTTCAGAATTAGGTAGCATTTTGAAATACTATTACAGGTTTAGAGAGAGAGAAAAAAAAGATTAGAAAAAATTTTAAACAGTATTTCTTAAAGCTCCGTTTTGCCCTTTCCCCACCTGTGACATTTTCTGTTCCTGTTTACTCATTGGTTGTCATTATAGACAAGAATAGTATATTAAAAATCATAGTTAAGGGTTTGGATGGAAAAATCAATAGGATACATTTTCCATGTAAAAATCAATAATACTTAAAACAACTTTTCTTACCTTAGAGCCAAAACCTATTGTGGTAAATAACTTAGTTCCACATGTTTTATGACCCTGTCATGTCTCATTTTCCTTGTCTCCTTATTTTTATATGAGTGTTCATTTGACCAATTAATTCTGACAGCACTAGTTACTGAATAAAAATACACTAATATGAAAGACACTGGGATAAATCAGTCAGCACAGAAGTGAACTGCAAATATCAGATATGCATTTTATTGTACAATGACTACATCATCTGAAGAGAAAATCACTGAAATTTTGAAAGGAGTAGCAACGTTAATTATTTGACACCAATTAATGGAGTTAATTGGCTCGCTTGTGACAAGTCACAAAACCTTGCTAGTGATCGTTAGTTTGTGATTGAAGATCAATGCTGTTTCAGAGCAGCACTTAGTAGCTGTAAGTATAACAACAAAAATGAGAGGTATTATTTACTGTCTGCCATATACTGTGCCAAATGTTTTATATGCACTATTTTTAATCTTCAAGTAACCCTACAAGTTGCCATCTATTCTCATTTACACAGTAAAAGTCTATGGGATTTGAGATATTAGGGGGGAAAATCTCACAAACAGTAAGAGGCAGAATTAAGATTCAAACCTACAACTCTATAATATCCAAACTCTTTGTTTCGCTCTACATTATATATGCTCCTATGATTTTACTGAATCATGGGGAAAGAATGAGCTGAGGCTTGAAATTACTAATAGGTCAATCTCCTTTGATTATAATTTCCATAGGAAAATTATTCTACAAGTCATTCTGAAATAACTATGTAATTATAATATACAAATAGGAATTCTCCACCATAGCTATGTCAAACCTATTTGCCAAGTTTTCATTTTTCTTTCCCACAAATAGAACTCTGTGATTATGCTTACTAATAGCAATGATTTACGGTATGCGTGAGTAACTCCCCTGTTTCTATCATTTTCTGAGATTGTTGGGGTTTCTGAGAGCACTGAACTCATGAGTGTTTGGGCGTTAGTAGGCCACTGGAGGTCTTCAGGTCTTTCAGACTTGAAGGCTAGAATGAAAGAAAGATCAGATGCCTGCAAGCCATATTTTAAGGTGAGCAGACCAGGTTAGTCCAAGGTTGTGGACTATACACCAGAAGATGCACAGAAGATAGTAATAGGAGTTCACATCACTGCCCTGCTTATATGTGATTTTTGTCATTTCTACCTTGTCGACCTCCCATTCAAATATACTTCATTAACTTATCTTGGACTACCTTCTTTATATTTAGTATTTATTTTATCAGCTACCATTTTTTTCCTTTTTCAAAGTAGTTTTTGTATTTTCCTAACTTTAAAGACATATTTTATACTTTATAAGTATTTGGGTATTAATTTCATGTGATCATAATATTTTGCTTGAGGACTTTTCATCTTTCATATTTTTATATAAGCTTCTCTTTTTTTATAATCTTTATTTTAAATCTCTTTGCTTTAACTTTTAACTTTGATTCTGTATTTTATTTTCTACTGGTGTTAACTTGTTTAAAATTAAGTATCTTAATTTTTTCTTCTATTTCACTGTGAAACATCAGTTTTAATTATTTTTTTCTAATTTTCATTTGCTTTTACTCCTTTTCCTATCTTCTTATTTTTCTCTTACTGTACATGTTCTGTTTTTATAATTACTGACAGAACTTTCATTACAGCGATGGTAATATGAAAAGAGCCCAAATCTTCAAGGAGTGACCAAAGGCCTTTTACCCAAAGACTTTCCAGCAGTAACCTCCGATTTTTCCAGGGAATCTTCCAACTTTTAAAAATAGTTTTCCAAGAACACTCACCCTGAGAAAGTTAGTTCATTTTACTCAGGGATATAAATCACCATGCAAATGTCATTCTTAATTTATTAGCATAATTCTGCTTCCTGGTTGCTCATATCATTTAGTCATTTTATGAGAAATTGTTTGAAAAATTGATTGTCTACAATATGGATAAAAATGGATTGTCTACAAAAGGCACACATTATTATTGTTTACCATAATTCAGGAAAACATGGTATATGGAATGTCCTAGGTATAAGTCCTCCATGTGCTACACAAGGCCAGAACTTGGAAGGGAATACTTGGTATTAAACATACTGACTGACAAGAAACTAGGGAAAAAGAGTTAACCGATACATACTAGTATTCACTAGGATACCTGTCTTTGGCAGCCTTGTCTTTTCACTCTTGGTTGATATAATCCAATTCCTACCATATTACCTAACTACTTTCTGCTGATATCTATGTTAAGTATTTGATAATTATTTTGTATAGAATGTGTAAAACCTACACTCAACTTTGTATATCTCTCCTGAGTTCCAGATCTTTATAATGTATTATACAGAGGACACCTCCACCTAGATATTTAATGAATATCTTTAATTCAATGTGTCTACAGCTTTACCTACTAACTTCTTTCCCCACCAATCTTCACAGTGAATCTCCAAGGATCATTTCTTCTTGAATTCCACATCTCAGGGAATGAGTCATCCACAGTAGAACTGAAGGTTCTTGACTCCTCCATTTTGTTCAGTACTGCATCCAATCTGTTATCAAATCCTGTCAAATCTACTTGTTAATGGCTCTATATCTGTCTAAGGTATTATATCCCCTTTTCTGTTCTCTTGGAGCCATCACCAAAGTCTCTTACCTAGTATGTCAATGATCAATTTATTGCCTCTCAGCGTCACATTCATCCTACATTGCCTGATCTGTGAAAACATGTCTGGGACCTTTATGTTATTTTCTTTTGGAAGTTAGCATGGTTTTAAGTTTTTCAGTAGACACTGTAGGACCAACATTACTAGAGGAAAGAGGTTTTTCTCCTTGTTCTGATGTGCTAGCATAGGTGATTCTTCATCACTCAGCCTTGCAGTTAATAACGACCAGCATTTCCCTCAGCCCAGTTCCTTAGGTAGTTTTGTAGCAGGGTGCCTCAGTAACATGCTGCCAAGTCAACAGCTGTCTTAGCACCTTAGGAGACATAGTTCTGAAGGACCTGGGTCTTTTCTGGGTCCTTTTATCCCAGCACTTTTCTTTTGTATTTGTGGATGCTTCTTACATTTGTTATGCCTGTATTTTTGAGTTCTGTTTAATTTTTACGAGCCTATTTCCCATCACTCCAGTCCTTTGAATTAGTCAATACTTCTGTACATTAAACTTCCCTGGTTCAAATTGCTGTGTGGTTTCTCTCTCCTGATTATGTCCACACTTCACGGATAACAACAATCATGCAGTCCTCCAATTTCCTGTCCTTTTCACTTTGGTTTATTTTATCCCTTGGGCTGGAAAAACAAAATGAAGTGATACAATTCAGCAACTGTATTTCTCCCTTGACATTTTGGGAAGATTGCTACCTTAGCCTGAAGTGCCCTTTCTCCCTCCATATACTTCCATCTGGCTAAAAATTACCATAGTCCCTAAATTAGGCACTGGGCCTTCGGCAATTGAAAGAATAAAGACTCTGCCCTCATGAAGCTTATATTCTTACAGATGAAAACAGATAGCAAATAAATATAGATGCATATGCTAAGGAGCAAAATAAATAAAAATACTATGAAAAACAAACATAAAGGTTGGAGAAGGTATACCTTCAGCTTAATGAGGTAGTGTATCCCTGAGAATAGGATAGGTTATAATGTGATATTGATCAATTCCCTCCCAAATCTCAAAGGTTTACTATAAAAAAGTTTAATTATGGGTGACATAGCATGTCAATCACAGGGGAAGCATGGCTCTTTTCCATGTTGTCTTCCCTGTGGGGCCCAGGTTGACAGAACATCTCCTTTGCAGATCTATACAGGCATCCAGGAAGAGGGAAATGAGATGTGAGCAACAACAATGTGAAAGTGCTGGAAGCTTCTGGCTGGAAGAACATATGTCACTTATCTTCACATATTAGTGAACAAAGCAAGTCGTGTGGCTAAACCTCACATGAACTCAGCATGAATGTACAATCCTCTGGGGAGAGTGAAAAATTGTGAACAAATATAAATCTAACACAGGTGATAAAGAAAATATTTTATGAGAAAGTGATACTTGATTAGCAAGACAATAATTGGCACAGGATGACTAATTTAATTCTTTTTGTTTTAAGTGAAAACACTTTCAGTGCAAAAGAAATGATTTTTTAATAGTAATTCTCTTGACAGTAATTGCTGTAATATGTCATGCCATGTATAGTTGGCATGTGAAGGAAATGAAGCAGGCACATTTCCTAATAATAATTATTCTAGGGATGGTGATTCAAATAGACGAGAGGATAGGAGCACCCTTAAGTATTTATTTCTTTTGAAACTTAATGAAAGTTTTGTGTTTTAAACAAAAAAATCCTAAAATTGTTTTTGTGAAACACTTTATCAGATCTATCTGATTTTTGCCACTGAGGAATTTTTTTCAAATCCTGGTTATTCAATTTATTCTTTTGTAAGATAAATTTATCTGATTATATGTAGACAGAATTTATAAATGAATATAAACTGAATTTGATTTAACATCTTATACAAACATTGAAATTATAAATAAATTATTTAATAAAAATTATTTACATATATATAAAATCTCATGGGGTTTTTTTGTTTTGTTTTTAATTAATTAATTTATTTTTAATTAGTTTCAGGTGTACAACACAGTGCAATAATTATGCTTTTTACCCCTCAAAGTGACAACCACCCTCCCCCATTTAGCCACCCCACTCCTCCCCCCCATATCATATATATCTATTACACTTCCTCTGACTCCCTTCCACATTATGAAATCTCATGTTTGACACACTAATATTCTACTTTGGTTATGTCAATAAATGTGATCTTTCATTTATCTATACACTAACTTCCAACCTTTTCTAGAAATCAGTTTTAATGTTTCATTCCTGACTTTAAAAGTAGCCTGTATTAGAGGAAAAACTGATGATTACTAGATGGGACAGGGGTGGGTATGAGGGAGAAGGGGAAGGGACGAGGCAACATAAACTGGTAATACAATACTACCACAGGGATAGAAGAGACAGTTTGGGAAATATAATCAATAATGTTGTAAATAATTTTTAGGGGACCAGATGGAATCATATCTTGTTAGGGAGACCACTTCATGGATGGTATAGAGGCCTGACCTCTGCACTGTATATCTGAAGCTGCCGCTGAATAATATTACATGTCAACTATAATTTAACACATATATAGTCATGGGATGTGGAGTATAGTGTGGGGATGGAGTCAATGGTATTGTAATAGATATGTATGATATCAGAGGTGGGGGAAGAAGGGGAAGGAGGTTTTCACTTTGTAAGGTGTGAAAAGGATAACTATTGCATTGTTTTATACATCTGAAACTAATAAAAAAAAGTAGCCTGTATTCTTTATTGAATATATTTAAAGTAATGAATAGTTTATAAAATATCACCTGCAAATCCGGGGAACCACTGTTTATAGGTTATTAAGTGTTTTTATTTTCATAAAAATCTTGAGCATGGTGGTTTTTTAGTGATAATATTTCACTGTATTTTTTTTTTTTTTTTGAGGGCAGTGTCACCGGCCCTCACATGTGGGACCCGAACCGGGGCCGCTGGTCTCCCAAACCAGCGCTTAACCACCGCGCCACTAGGCTGGCCCTATTTCACTGTATTTTAATTTTGTTGGTTTAAGTATTACAATTTTAAGATTCATGCTTTTCAGCTACATTTTTCTGTAAATTTACTAGGGTAGCATTGTTCATAGAATTCTCATACTTTCAGTTGCTCAAATTGTGGTTATAATTACTTTCATTCCAAATTCCATAAATTTGTTTTATTCCTTGGTTAGAGATCTCAGCAGCTTATTAATTTAATAGATTTTAAAGAGCCAAGGCTTGTTTTGTCAATTTTATAATTATCCAGTTTTCTCTGCACTTAATTTCTGCTTTTAATTTTTCCCAGTTTTTTTTTTCCATTTATTCCTTTTCTCTTTCTTCAAATTAAATGCTTGGGCGTGATACTGAAGGCTCCAAAGGCCTTTTCACTAGCTGTCTATTCCTTTCATTATTTTCTTGCTTTTTGCATATCCTGTTGAGGAGATAGCAGTTTTACCTACGGTCATGGAGGCATTCCTTTTTATTATAAAGCATTTCAGTTTAAGATAGTGACACAAGAGTGGTACAAAGAAGAGGCAATCACTTTTGCCCCACTAGTATTGTTTTAACTCAAAATGTCACCTTTTTGTTTCACAAAGATTTCTTCTAGTCTTTCCCATCTTATTGACTTATATGTCCAGATTCCATCTTTACGTACTCACAATGAGAATATAGTAGAAGATAAAGAAAGCATTCTAGTTTTCTATTCCTCACTTTCCATAATTCAAAAGTTGGTAGATTGGAATATATATATATATATAATGTATTATATATAATTGTATATAATTTCAGAATATTAAAATGTCAAGATTTCTAGTATTATGTAGTTCTAACTTAGTTGAAGTAAAATATTTAAAAATATTTTCAGATATGAAAATCAAAAAGAAAAAAAACATAATTTCAAAGGTGATCCTACATCTTTACAAAAGCTCTATTTATGTGGAAATCAATTAATTATGAAGGTGTTCGTTAAAGTCTTCAGTGTTGAATTTGAAAAGTAAAGTCACCCTTGGCTAATAGCATATTTTTACCTGAGTATAAAACGATGTGCTTGCTCCATAACTCTACAAAAAATACAAGGTTTCAGTCAGCCTATTCTCAACTTGCAAATGTTTTTCACACTCAAGTATATTCCTAAAATGTTTTCTGAAAATGTTACATCAATTTTGAATGTTAAATTAAGGAAATTGTAAAATATGTGAAAAGTTCCAAAACACATATTTGAAATATTCCAATTTAGGGACGTAATCCTGGTGTGGCTTGTTGTAATGCTTTTTCTGAGTTAGACAAAAATATTGATTTAGAAATAAAGAATAGAGGTTTAAGAAGAATCAGTCATAGATTTGTTAGTCTATTGTGTCTCCAGGATCTGTCCTTTGTTGACAGCTGATTTTTTCTTCTTTGGCATTAATCCTAATCCCTCCAATATGCAAAATAGGCATAAATTATTTTGCTTTTGTTAAAATTCTTTTATAGTTATATATACTCACTTTCTTTATGTTGAAATACTCTTCTGACTTATTTTGAAAAGTATATATGATAATAAGCTCATTGGTAATGTGATTGACCACAGAAAGGCCATTTATTATTTTTCATTAAGCTACTCAGTAGTTTTAATGATTTGTCAGATTAATGTATCAGAGTCCATATTAATGAGACTGCACTAGCCTCCCTTATCTCTTTTCCAGATTGCTTCTTCAAGCAATAAAAAAAACACTTTCCATTTTGCTTTTTTTGACTACTCCCAGACAACACACAGAATGAGGTGGATAAGAGTAAATGGCAATGTCTGATGTTGTTCATTTCTCATGCTTAGCTCTGTGCCTGGGCCATAATAGGCAAACAAAAAAAGATTTGTTAATGAATATTGACATAAACCTCCTTGTATTTTGTTTGTACTAATTGTTACTTGAAATAATTTTGTATCTCCTTCCTTTTTTATTTTCAGTACACACTGAAGAGAGTAGTAGCCACCATTTATTTAGTGGTGTGTGTGTGTGTGTGTGTGTGTGTGTGTGCACGCATTTTCAAGCATGTGTGTGTGTATAATCACCAATCCTTACAACAAATTTACTAGGTTTATATTTCCCCAAATTGCCATACGAAGACACTATCAGTGATAGCAGGAGATTTTTCCCAAGTCACACAACTACTGAGAATTAGAGCCAGAATGAAAACTAAGTTCTACTGAACTTTTTTCACAGTCCTCTGCCTCTAAAACTTTTCACTCAAGTATCACTAATACTAGAAGACACTTACGTTACTTTATGTAATAATAAGTGGCAGATACAGGATTTGAAACCAAGCAGTATGGCTTTAGAAATTGTTCTCTTAACCACTCTTTTTAATTCAGAATATAAGCATGCATAGCCCAGTGCAAGTAGATGAGCTAATATTTTACCTATGGTATGATGAACTAAGCCATACATTCTTCCACTTCTACTGTAGAATAATGTTGGACAAAATAAGCTTGGCTGAACAAAATTGTGTGTCACTGAATGTGACATTCACTTTGTGGCAATAAAGATGACTTGTGGTGCATAATGGCTGTGAAGGGAGGACTGAGAAGAAAGTATACATAGAGTTCTGTGGAGGTATATTGAGGAGGGAAAGGTTTAGAAGGCAAAAAGATAACTGCTGTCTAGTACAGTATATCTATTTTTTATTTTTTTAAAGGAATCTCCATACCATTTTCCATGGGAGCTGCACCAGTTTGCAGTTCCATCAACAGTGAACAAGGGTTTCCTTTTCTCCACCTCCTCTCCAGCACATTATTTGTTGTTTTTTTGATAATAGCCATTCTCGATTGGTGTGAGATTATATTTCATTGTGGTTTTGATTTGCATTTCCTTGATGATTAGTGATATTGAGCATCTTTCCATGTCTGTGGGTCATCTACATGTCTTCTTTGGAGATGTATCTTTTTGTATCCTCTGACCAGGTTTCAATCCAATTGTTTATTTTTTCTGTTATTGAGTGGTATGAGTTTCTTATACATTTTGTATATCAACCTCTTGTTGGATATATCACTTGCGAATATATTCTCCCATTCAGTAGGCTGTCTTTCAGTTTTATTGAAGGTTTCTTTTGCTGTACAGAAAATTTTTAATTTGAAGAAGTCCTGTTTGTTTATTTTTGCCTTTGTTTCCCTTGTTTAACAGGGCATATCCAAAAAGATATTACTTAGACTGATATCAAATAGTTCACTTTCTATGTTTTTTTCTAGGCGTTTTATGATTTCAGACCTTGTATTTAAGCCTTTAACCCATTTTGAGTTTAGCTTTATATTTATCCAAAGAAACTGAAAACACTAATTCAAAAATATGTATGCACCCCTGTGTTCACTGCAGTATTGTTTAAAATAGCAGAATATGGAAGCAACCTAGTGTCCATTGATAGATGATGACCAGATAAAGATGTGATATATATGATTATCTATCTATCTATCTATCTATCTATCTATCTATCTATCTATCTATCTGATAAGGTATCTACCTATAGATACACACACACACTATGGAATATTATGCAGCAACAAAAAAGAATGAAATCTTGCCTTTTGCAACAACATAAATAGATCTAGAGGGTATTATGCTAAGTGAAATAAGCCAGGCAGAGAAAAACAAATACCACATGGTTTTACTTACATGTGAAATCTAAAAGGAACACAACAAGCAAACAAACAAACAAAAAAACAGATTCATAGAAACAAAGACCAAAGGGATGCTTACCAAAAGGGAGGGAGAGGGAGTGGCAGAATGAGTGAAAAGTGGAAGGGCAATATAGTCAATAATATTGTGATAAATCTGCAAAGTGACAGATGCTTACTAGAATTAATGGAGTGATCACATTGCAAGGTATAAAAATGTTGAAACATTATATTGTACACCTGAAACTAATATAACTAATATAAGATTGCATGCCAACTGTACTTCGAATTTAAAAATAAAATAACAAAGTCAAAAAAGAAATACTAAAAAATTGGTAGTGTGCAAAGTTTTCAGTCTCTACATGAAATATACAGTAAAACCTACATTATTTACCAGAGCTTTTGGAATTGAATGGGGAAGAGAAATAATTAAGAAGTGAGTGGTATTACAAGATGTGTGTAGGTCAAGAGCAATAGCTGCTCAAATGGGCATAGCCACATGCTTATTACCTTTCTTTATCCGTAATGTAATATTTACTTACTTTCCATAAATTAGGTATTCATATATCATCAATGGTCCTCCTTCCTATAAAAACTTCAAATAATTGATGGTCCTAAAAGATACGCTGCTTATCCTGAGGGTTTTCCTATGTCCACTGCAAAACTCATCAGTGATATGTTGCAACTTCTTCAATAAAAATCCCAGAGAGAAAGTCAGATAACATATTAATATATCATTTAAGGGTAAAAAATATATATACATAGAAATTAGTCCTTTCCTCAAATTATGTAACTATAATGACATTCTGAATGAGAACCCAGGATCCTAAACCCATGTTCTTATAGCTTAAATAAAGGATCTGCATAGAGGCCAGTTAGAAAGAGATGTAACTACACTGATTTGAAAAAGTAATCTGCTTGATATTGACCCTAAAATCTAAATGGAGAATTTCATTTTCCTTGTAAACCTTGGAAGTAAAAACTAAAACCTCCGCTTGGACTAAAATAAGACATATGGTTTCTGGTACAGAACCCTGTATATTTTCCTGTTTTAATGCATTTTATATCATTCTGTTTCTCCACCACTTTGAAAATAAAGCTGACTTCCCTTGCTTTAAAAATAATACCTCAAACTTATTTCCCATTAGTTTCTAACTTCTATATTAGGTTTTTCTTATCTTTCCCACATCAGCCACAATTCGTAGACTTGACTCTCCTTGTCTGATGCAATCAGTATAAATGAAACAGAGAATTGAAAGGTCAATACCTTTCTAATCCAGAAAACACAATCTCATTTTCACTTTCTCCAATTTCTTCCAAGCCATAAGTTTTGTTCATCAGTGATTAAAAATTTAGAACCATGGTCATTTTAAAACTATGGAAATTTTCCTGTTTAATGCTCTCCAACATCTAAGTTTTTATTAGAACATTATGGCAAAAATGGCACCTCAATTTTGTGTAATGTTAGTTTGGTTTTATTTTCCATTTAAAAATTATATTCTTGGGCTGGCCGAGTGGCATGTTGATTAAGAGCTGGCTTGGACACCAGCAGTCCCGGTTCAGATCCCACATATGAGGGCCAGTGACACTGGCCTCTACAGCTAAGATGGTGAACAACAGCTTGACCTGGAGCTGGGCTGCGTGAGTCCCAGCGACCGGTGTAGGCTGCAGCCCCTGCTGCAGTGGGCTGCCATAGGCTACACTGAGTGGCCGGCAGCCATAGTGAGCAGCCGGCAGCTGGTGTGAACTGCCAAGTGCCTCCGTGAGCGGCCATCCATAGGCTGGTGACCAATCTGCCTCACCCGAGAAGAGCTCAATGATAATACCAAAATGGGCCAGTGAAGCAATGTCCTCCACAACTAGACTGAAGAGCAAAAGGACAGCAACTTGTCTGTTCCCCTTCCCTGGTTCCCCAACGCTGTCCCCCTCCCCCAACTGCCCAATGAAATCTTTAAAAACAAAAACAAAAACAAAAAACTTACATTCTTTATTGAAACAGAAAATTACAGCAATGTTATAATTTTAAAAAAAAACCAAAGAACAAAAATACAAAAACTGTGTAACGAGAATTGGCCTTTAAAATTAATGAAAACCTGAAGCTGAAGTAGAATAATATTGAATGTTCCTTGGCAGAGACTCTAATTTTTCTCCAGTTGTTATCTCTTTCTTCCTTTAAGTAAGAGAACCATGCACATGCAAGTTTTAGCAGGTCCTATGGCTAAAACTGAGAAACCTACCACACAGTTAGTGAGGAAACCCTTGCTGCATCAATGGGAGCAGATGTGATATGTGCAGTTTTCATGTTATTCCCATAAACTTCAGCTGCTTGTCATTTGTTGCATCATTTCCCTTTATTCCTTTCTACTGTTTGTGGTCTGGGGACTCCAGTAACTGATTGCTACTTTAGACCCAGAGGGGGTAACCATTTTTTGAGAAGTAGAAGTTACTGCGAATTGGAGTCCTTGCTTGAAGACCAGAAGGGGAGAAAATTGTGTGAAATAGAAGTAAACTTCTATGTCACTTAAGCCACATATTCTGAAAACAGTATTATAATGAATATGATCATATTGCAGATGACAAAGTTAAGCATTATAATATTTGTCTCTAAAATCAGTCTACCCTACATAAGCAAAATATCAATGAGCTTCTAATTTAAAATATCAAAAGTAAAAGTCCGCATAATTTTTTTATTATTATTTTAACTTATTTTTTACAACAGTGCAATATTTATACTTTTTACCCCTCCAGGTGTCAACCTCCCTGCCTCAATCTGCCACCCTACTCCCCCGCAATATTACACATATCTATTTCAACTCCCCTGACCCCACTCCCACAATGTACTCCTCATCCCGTGACTATATGTATACATTCAATCACAGTTAACATACAATATTATACAACATCAGCTTCAGGTCGCATAACTTTTATCTTTATAGAAAAGAGTAATTAGTTGGGAGTACCCCAAAATGACATACACCTGAAGCTAATATAAAATAATACTGAATGTCAGCTGTAATTGAAAAAATATCATGAGGATATAATGTACAGAATAGGGAATATAGTCAATAATATTGTAATAATATGTACAGTGTCAGATGGATGATACACTTATTGGGTTTATCGCTTTGTGAGGTGTGAATGTCTAATCATTATGTTGTTTTGCTCACCTAAAACTAATAAAAATGACAAAAACTTAGGTATGATCATTTTTGTTATGCAGGATTATAATTATAGATACTTTTACTATCAAATAATAGGTAACCATTCAAATAAGTATAGTAAGCTAGGATTGTCATGTAACATGGAAAATATGAAGGGAATCACTGGTCATGGTGTAACGGTGCATGCAGTATCTCCTTCTCCCTTTGGGGCTGTAAGTCTTTTCTCTCACTTCTCCATAAACCTTTGTTCAGTTTTCCTTCCTGAAGACTTCCTTCTTAGGCAGGGTGTTTTATTTCTGTTTTCCATAATTTTTACTCACCCGCTTATCACTCTAGCCGTCATTGCAAACAGCAATAGAACCAATAATACAGACACGCTTAACATTGATTGGTCTCCATGTCTAACTAATTCTCTCTCATATCGACATTCCAAATTCTAAAAGGAAAAACAAAATAATTTGCTCAGGCTGGATCGGGTGTTCATTCCCTGCCTTTCCAATTCTCTCCCTGGTCTAAAGATGCATTGGAGGTGCGGATGTTATTCGGGTGACAGCAACTGAGATCTCTAGCAACAAACTTAAAACAACCAAAACAATAATGATATGGGATATAGGCGATTATTTTTTTTAGCTAATGTTTAGGTGATCTGAAGCATAAAATGTATCTGTGTGGCTAAGGAATACACATATGGATTTAATTATTTCAGTCTTCTGTCATTATT
This sequence comes from Aselliscus stoliczkanus, assembly GCA_033961575.1. NCBI lineage: Eukaryota > Metazoa > Chordata > Mammalia > Chiroptera > Hipposideridae > Aselliscus > Aselliscus stoliczkanus. Next base: position 124,877,220 of record CM066727.1, read on the forward strand.
TAAAAGAAAAATTAAGTTTGTGTTTCTCCCCTATGCATTGCCAGTGTACTAATTATGATCAAATGAAGTTTGAAAGAGAGAGTTTGAAAGAAGGGGTAGTGGTTGCTATAAAGGTGAGAACTGAAAATAATTTTCAAGAAACGTATTTACTAAGGAGTTTCAACTATTTGAAAATATCAGTAGCAATCATGTGTGTATTGAAACAGACTGGCCTGGCTTGACCTCTCTGATAAACTTATCATTAGCTATTTTCACTTAATAATTAAGTCACAGTCTGAAATAGATAATATTTTTTAGAGCTTTACTGGATTTACTATATTTACTTTACAAAAAAAAATAGCCTTACCATATCTTCTGTATTTCTTATAGTTTTCTTCGATGAATCTAAATTACTCAGCTCTTATCACATTTGTTTCTAAATTAAACATTTATCTACTCAATGATTGCAATGTTAATCTAAATGAAATCAGTGACTTCATTTATTTTTAACTATCCATTTACCATCTAAGAAAAGGTGGGATCGTTAAAAAAATATAATAAAGTTGCTAGTTGTTGGGCTGGAAAGTTGTATTTATGGGACTATTTTTTACACAATTTATTTAACATCTTGTGGAAAGGGTAAGAAATCATTGCAAATAATAACCAAGCCTATACTTGCGATGAATTTTATAGTCTCAATTTTTTAAACAATGTAGTGGAATTAGACATTATATGAATCTTTGAAGATAAACAATTAGATGAGGACATTAATGACTAAACTGCTATAGATCAAATTTAAATGGTTGGATTGTTTGGTTGATGGTTTGTTTGTTTGACTTGCTCTATATGTGATGTCTAGCTTTTTGTCAATTTTTTTTTTTTTTTTAGATAAATAAATCTACAATTACATAGATTCTGGCCTCAATTACCCTAACATTTCATTTGGTTAATATATCATGAAGAAAAATACTGTGCTTCTCCAGTAGATCACAGTAACATAGATGTGTTGGAACTTTTTTCTAAGGTTATATATTACCTGTTAATATATTACCTGTTAACACATCTTGGTATTATATATAATTAGAATGTTAAATGCCACCAACTACACTGTATATTTTGCGGCTAATGCATCTTTCACCAAACAGTTGCTTACCTGCAAAGTAGCCATCATGTTTAAAGCCTGTTTCCAAGTCTTCTTATGCCATCAAGGAAAAGACAGGCTGAAGTAATGATTACTGGAACTGCACATAATCAGCTGCTATAAAAACATTTAGTCCTGCTTCCAATTATGTTAATTCATTGTAGTGGGTCTGTACATTTCAGTCTCCAAAAGGTTCAGTGCCTTTCCGAAGCCCTTTGGCAGCACAAAGGCCCCAGGAAAGTATTTAGCAGATCCTTTTGTGATTCATGAGGGGTTTAAAACAGTAATAAACCAATCTCTTTCTGTTGATAAATTCCTTTTAAGTCAATGAGGGCTTTGCTGTGACTGAGGACTGAGGATTTTTCTTCTCCAGTTGAGTCTCCAGAAGAATCTCAGATAATGTATAATAATAACACAGACATCCATTTTCAACATCGGGAACCACTAAAGGGCAAGAGGATAATAATTCACAGTGAAACAACAGTTTAAATCTGGGCCACCCATTTTCAGTCATTTAGAAATGCTAGTGGTACTTTTTCTGCAGCATTTTGTATTTAAATGTGTCTCTGCTGTGCTCCTGTATACTTAAAAGATTACTCATGACACATTTGTTGTGTTGTTGTTCAAAGGGATGCATCGCAATCCTCTGGCTTTATCAATAAAACTTTTGTAATAAGGAGGTTGATTTTTTAAGTCTATACTGGAGTCTGTAGCATAGAATTCAACTGAAGCCTAAGCACCATTACAAATATACACTCAGAAAGAATACACATCATAGAACTATAATCTTAGTATGAGTATTAACCTATTCTCTAGTGTAATTCTCTGTTGTGAAGTAAGTGGAAGGTTTATGTAGATTTTTTTTCTTTTTTTAAGCACAAAACCATTTATTAATGACTAATATACCGACTGTTGTCAGAAAAATATATTCTGAGGAGAGCGTCTATTCTAAGATATAGAATGCCATGAAAAAGTACATTAAAGTTTATAACTCCAAAAGCATGACTTAATTAAGAATTGTAGTCTGCAGCAAACCTTGACTTTTTTCAATTTTCCAGATTGATGGTTCATTACAGTAAAAGTCTGTCAAGAGTCGTCCTACTGATTTTTAAATTCTTATAACATTTAAAAATTTTTGAAATATTTTAAATATTCCATTTTTTTGAACAGTATAGGGGGTTTTATTATGTTTAATTAAATTCATTGGGGTGACATTGGTTAGTAAAATTATATGTTTTAAGTGTACAATTCTATAATAAATCATTTATATATTCTAATTTGTGTTCACCACCCAGAGTCAGTTTTTTTTCTATCAACATATATTAGACCCCCTTTACTTTCTCCTTCCACCCCCACCCCCTTATCTTCTGGTAACCACTAAACTGTTGTCTGTGTCTATGAGTTTTTGCTGTTTGTTTATCTTGTTCATTTGTTGCTTTCAGTTTTATGTCCCACATATGAGTGAAGTCATATGATGCTCGATTGTTTCTGTCTAACTTATTTCTCATTGCATGATCATCTCAAGATCCATTCATGTTGTCTCAAATAGCAGTATTTCATCTTCTATCATGGTTCAGTGTGTGATTATATGTCCAATCATCTATTGAAGGACACTTGCATGTCTTGGCCACTGTGAATAACACTGCAATGAACAATGGAGCACATATATCTTTATAGATAAATGTTTTCAGTTTTTTTGGGTAGATGCCCAGAAAATTGATTGCTGGGTCATATAGTAATTCTATTCTAATTTTTTTGAGGCACCTTTATATTATTTTCCATAGTGGATGCACCAATTTACATTCCCACCAGTAGTGCATGAAGGTTCCTTTTTCTCCACAACCTCTCCAACACTTGTTATTACTTGTCTTGTTAATAACCATTCTAACAGGTGTGAGGTGGTATCTCTTTGTGGTTTTGATTTGCATTTCTCCAATAGCTAGTGAAGTTGAGCATTTTTTCAGACATCTGTTGACTATTTGTTTCTCTCCTTGAGAGAAGTGTCTGTTCAGGTCCACTGCCCATTTGTTAATTGGATTGTTTTTTGTTGTTGAGTTGTCTGAGTTTTTTATATATTTTGGATATTAGTTCCTTATCTGAAGGGTTGTTTGCAAATATCACCTCCCATTTGGTTTGTTTCCTCATTATTTTGCTGATGTTTCCTTTGCTGTGCAGATTTTTATTGTTTTTGTTTGTTTGTTTTTGTTTTTTGTTTTTTGTTTTTTTTTTGAGGGCAGTATCATTGGCCCTCATATGTGGGACCCAAACCAGGGTCGCTGGCTTCCCAAGCCAGCGCTTAACCACCACGCCACTTGGCGGGCCAGCTGTGCAGATTTTTAGTTTGACATGGTCTCATTCATTTATTTTTGCTTTTACTCCACTTGCCTCTGAGGTCAAATTCATAAAATCCTCTCTGAACCCCAAGTTTAGTTTAGTACATAAGTTTAGTACCTATGCTTTCTCCTATGCAATTTATGATTTCAGGCCTTATGATTAAGCCTTTGATCCATTTTGACCTAATTTTGGTACATGGTGACAGCAAACTAGTTTCATTCCTTTGCATGTGACTTTCTAATTTTCCCAGCACCATTTATTGAGGAGGCTTTGTTTTCTCCACTGTATGTTTTTGGCTCCTTTGTCAAAAATTTTCTGTCCATATGTATGTAGGTTTATTTCTGGGTTCTCAATTCTATTCCATTGGTCTGTGTGTGTCTGTTTTTCTGCCAATACTGTGCTGTTTTGATTATTATTGCTTTGTAGTAGAAGTCAGGAAGTGTGATACCTCTAGTTTTCTTCTTTTTTCTTAGGATTGCTTTGGCTATTTAGGCTTTTTTTAAAAATGAAATTAGGATTTTGATGGAGATTGTATTAAGTATATATATATCACTTTGGGTATTAGGCCATTTTAAGTATGTTTATTCTTCCAATCTATGAACATGGAATATCTTCCAATTTCTTTCTGTTTTCTTCAATTTCTTACTGTCTTCTGATTTTTAGTTTATAGATCTTTCACATTCTTTGTTTAGTCCTAGGTATTTTATTCTTTGTTGTTGCAATTGCAAAGGGATTTAGTTTTCATTTATTTTTCTGAAATTTCATTGTTAGTTGTAGGAATGCAATGAATTTTTGACCATTGATTTTGTATCTTGCAACTTGACTGTATTTGTTTATTGTTTCTAATAGTTTTCTGGTAGAGTTTTTAGGCTTTTCTATATAAAGAATCATGTCTTCTGCAAAAAGTGACAATTTAAATTCTATTCCCAATTTTGATGCCTTTCATTTCTTTCTCTTGTCTGGTTGCTGTGGCTAGGATTACCAATATTCTTTTGAATAACAAGTGGTTATTCAAATCCATGTTTTGTTCCTGATCATAGAGGAAAGGCTTTCAATTAAGTGTGATATTAGCTGGCAGTTTGTCATATATGGCCTTTATTATGTTGAGGTACTTTCCTTCTATACCCATTTTATTCACTGTTTTAATCATAAATGGATGTTTTATTATCCATTTATATCCATATGTTGTCAAATGCTTTTCTGCATCTATTGATATGATCATATGATTTTTATTCTTTATTTTGTTTAATGTGGTGTATCACATTGATTTATTTACATATCTTGGATCATCCTTGTGCCCCTAGATTGTCCCCTAGTTTATCGTATGTATAATCTTTTTAATGTACTATTGTATTTAATATGCTAGTATTTTGTTTAGAATTTTTGTCATGTTCTGTCATCACCCAGTATAGGGCTGTAAAATATATGATCAAGTATATACTAGGCAGGTGTTTTGATGTGTGTAAATTAACAACACCTTACAGACATGTTATTAATATCCTGCTATATTATAAGACCATTTTAATGTTTGAAAAGAATCTATAAAATAATACCTTCAGATTTAAATGAGACCAGATCATTAGTTAAATATTACTTCTTCCTTTAATTGATTATTGGTCAAGGATAAGCTTAAAGATATCCTATCTAATTATATGTACAAAATACGTGTTAGGTGGGCTCACACCAACATCTATATATGCTTTGCTGTCCTCTTATGCAAAGTGATACATAGCATACATCATATATATACACATATAAGTTATGTATGTGAATCTGTGCACATATACATTCTATTGAGATTTTTAAATTCTTTCCTATATTACATAAATTAGAAACCATTATGCACTGTATAAACTGGTTGAGTTAAAAATATTTGTTATAAACACACACTACATAAAAGATTATCTGTTACTAGAAATTAAATATTCAATGTTATTTTCACCCCTGCTCCTCATGAAGGATCTTAGATCCTGTTGAGTGAACAGAATCTATAACTAGATCATTTCAAGAGAATATAAAACTATTGTTCTGAAGGTATTCTGTGAAGTTTATAAATTCAGAGAAGGACACCAAACCAATATGAAAATACATTGGTTTTGTGGAGGAAGTTACATTTTTGTTGGCTTCCAAAAGATGCTTAAGGGTGAATATTAGTCATGTGAGGATCATGCATTTATCTAGAAAAAGCCACCTAATAGATTTTGAATGTTATCTTTAATACAACTATTGAAAAAAATACTGATATTTAATTTCTTGTTCAAATATATATCAGGATTTACCATAAGAAGGCTCCAAATAAAATTTTTATAAGAGATTAGAATTTTAAAAACATCATGCATTAAAATCAAGGACTCCAAATTTCACAGTATGCATAGAAAAAACTATAGAGAACAGTTTTAAAACAGAAGAAATTAGTAGTATTTACAACTACATAAAAATTTTGAACAGTGACATTAATCACTGTAAACACTAATTTAAAAGATTATGTAAATGATTAATCTTGGACACCACAATATCAAAATATGATTGGAGCAAATTGACAAAAAACAGCAAGTATATGTGTCTTTGTTTCAATATCCCCAGTTCACATAAAAGTGTCTAATAGTACTTAGAACATGTCAAGTCAATAATGAGTCCTTTACATGGCAGGGTCTTACAGGTCTTGTTGATATTGCTGAACAAGTCCCTCTCCCTCTTGCCCCATATATATTTTTCTCTTATTGAAAATTATATATTCTTTTCTTTGTTGGATAAAAAGACTAATTCAGACCATCTTCTATCTACTACATTCTCAAAAATCACATTTAAATGAAATAACTGTATTAATATCAGACAGCATAGAATTTAGAATAAATATTATACATCTATATAGATAAAGTTTCATCTGAAAAATCTAGAAATTATAAACTGTAATGCTCAGATGGCATTATTTTAAAGAAGTAAAACCTGATTGAAATCAGGAGAAATTGAAAAATCCACCCTCATAGTAGAAAATTTAAACTTCTAGTAGTAACAATATATACAGTATTACAGGAAACAGCTGAAGACTACACCTTCTTTAATGCCCAGGATTCAATTATGAAAACTGACCATGTGCAAAATAACTAAGCAACCACATTGCTAGATCCTGAGGTCACAGTTGTCAACAAGAAAAATATGGTACTTGTTCTTGTGGACCTCCCTGTCAATAGAATCAAATAGAAATCAACCAAGTCCATTTAAAAACAAAAACAATGACAAAAGTCTAAGTATTACAGGAATGTCCATATAACTTGGGGATCCACCTTATTGTGGGGGATTAAGAGAGAATTCTGGGAGGAAATGATAATTCATATAGTTTATCATGATATTGATAAAAGTACATTAGAGTCAGCTAATTTTTCATATAGTGAATATGTGATGTCTTCCCATCTAGAATTTATTTACCCTTTATTCAGGAAAATATCTTTTATAATTCGGGCCAATCATATGTATCAGGTAAGGATGGTAATTCAACAAAAGATTGTAATACATGACCTAGACTGCAGATAATTAGTGCATACTGTAGTTAATTAGGCCCACATAGAATTTTCTAGGAATCATAGAAAATACATTCTCTTAAAGGTAAGCATAGATTTAATTAAAAATTCAATATGTATGACAGAATGCAGAATTGAGAAAAGAGAAAAATCAGGTCCCATTTATCAGTATTATTTGAAACCTTGATTAATTTACATAAAAACCTAGTTGCCTTTGGATTTATGAATTTTTGAAGCAAAACTTTCCTTGGTTCCTTGAACAAGTTTGGTTTAGGTTTGCCTTGGTTTGAATAAAATAAATTTTAAAAAAATCCTAGTTGATGGTACATACAATAATCAAAGTAAATATCAGTTGTTTTTTGCTACACATAAACCACCCTAAAATTTAGTGGCTTAAAATCAGAACAATTGTATTATTCCTCATGATTCTTTGGGTGGCTGGACAGTTTTCTGTTTTCATCTGGATTTACTCATATAAGCTGTTGGGTAATCAGAGAGCTTGTTTTTGATGGAATAGTTGTGATGCTTGGGTAGGCTGGGCCACAGGTCTCTCATGTTCCATAAGGCTAGTTCTTGCTTCATCATATCATAGCCCAGAGTTGTCAACAGCAAGAAAGGACAAGCATCAATGATTGCTTCTGCTCATATGACCTTGGCTAAATTCCCACTAGCCAAACCAATTTACGTGGTCAGGTCAAAATTTGAGAAGTGGAGATATAAATTTCATCTCTTGACTGCAGAAGTTGCAAAGCCATATGTAAAGAATGTACATAAGGGCATGGAAGAAAATATGTTTGCAATATATCCCAGTAGGTTTTAGGGTGAATAACACAAGTGAAAACGATAAAATATTTATAGAATGCAAAATAAACTAGAATATAAAATGACCAAAGCAGCACACAATGTGTTATTTGCTAGACTCAAGATGAAATAGAAATGAGATGCCTTTATTGACATCTTATTAATAGATTTCCTTTTCTCAAGAGGATTTGAAATCCACTTATGTTACCTTGGATGGCTGACCAGTACTCATATTGAATTATAATAGTTTCTGGATTTTTGAGATTTCATAGAAAATGGGTTCCACATAGCCATGTTCTCACAATATAAGTAGGCATCCAGCATTATCCATCTTCTTTCCATAACTCTGTTATGTATCTGGAATAAAATAAATGCTAATGAATATTCATTAAATAAACTAGGTGATTTGGGGGGTGTCAGGCAATATACAAGAACACCAAAATTATAATTTGTTCAAATGAAAACCCACTTATCCTGATTTCTAACCATAGTAATTTATCACATTTCTTGGCGATGTTGCTTAGCTAATAGATTTTTATTAAATATTTTCCACTCTCACTCTTTTCTTAGTTAACTGTAATCTTGATGGTTTTGATGGTGTTTGTTTGTTTGTTTGTGTTTTTCCCCATTATCCCAATTATTTTGCAGGGAAATCCTAGAACTAATGCTGTACACAATAAAAAAAACAAAACTTTTTTTTCCCCTCTTTGATCTTGCTTCTAAACTTTACTCATGAGACTCCAACATTTACAGTTATCCGTGTAGTTTTAAATAAAACTGATTGGAACATGACTGAATGTATTGAAAAACTGGAATCCTCTTTTGAAGAGAAATTCTAATAATTGCAGAATGGTGCCAAGAGCATGTTAAGCGTAGGCATCGCCTATTTAAGTAGAAAAAAACTAAGTAGAATCTCACTGAATGATGTTGTTTTGAACTTTCTGATGTGTTTAGATTTCACTTTTGAAAATAAGTGCTGCCAAGAAGAACAAAATGTGGAAAGTCCTTGCTATACAGATTTGGTATAGAATCATAAAATATTAAATTGTAAAATTCTACATCAGATTTATGAGAGAAATATGTCCATATAATGCCACTGCCATGAACACCTTAAAAGTTTGCTGGGATTTTAAAGTTTGCAGATTTAAGGGGGTATAGAAGATAGGAATAGAACTTACTACCAAGATTTCACTTTATTGCTTGCTGAATGTTGTTCGCTATTTGAAAATGCCTTGACGCCAGTGACTGATTTTTACCACAGAGCATTTCCTCAACAACGGTCTCAAGTTATATTGAAATGATATAAACCTTATAATTCTGAAAACACTAATGAGAAGATAAAATGTATTTAATGTTGCTCATAATTTCACATTTAAAAATTATGTAAGAAATGCATAATTGATCTCAGTAAAATACAATTTAATATTTCAGGAGTAAATAGTGAGAATAGTATGTATCTTCATATTAAACTAATATTCAGAGGTAAGCACTGCTAACCATTGTGTTTCATCCAATCAGATATTTTCTTTGTATTTATAACAATAAATATCTATATTTCCTATATCATATATGTAATGCCTTAATAAGCTATGAAAATATAATATATAAATAATGGATATGGTTTTGTTTGTATTTGCATATATAGGAACATGTGTGTATATTATTCATGGACTTACATTTTTAAAAATATCACATTGAGGTACACAACACAGAAGAATACAGAATTTGTAACTGGTCAGCTCAGTGACTGTGCAACCAGCACACCCAACTCAAGATATAAAACATCACTAGCACGTGAGAAGTTACTCTCTATGTCCTGTAACAATGGATCCATGCTTCCTTCTCCTTAACTTAAGACCATGATTTTTATGTCAAAGGTTAGATTCATTTGCATGTATTTTTAGTTAAATTGATAATTTTGCATCTGGCTACACTCTTAGATAGTATATAGGTGAGATGAAGTTTCAGTTTTGTATGCCATTTATTATTGTCATTGATATTAAAAACATAATATAATCCACTCATTCTATAATTGTTTTTGTTTTTCTTTAAGATTTTTATTGGGGAATTGGGGAAGGGGAACAGCATTGGGGAACTGGGAAAGGGGAACCAATAAGTTGCTGTCCTCTTGTTCTTCAGTCTAGTTGTGGAGTATGTTCCTTCACTGGCCCATGTTGGTATCATCATTGCGCTCTTCCTGGATGAGGCAGGTCGGGCGCTGGCCTCTGGATGGTCGCTCACTGTGGTTATTGGCAGCTCAAGCTGGCTGCGGGCCGCTCACGCTGGCTGCCGGCCGCTCACGCTGTCTGCTGGCCACTCACTGTAGCCCATGGCAGCCCACTGCAGCAGGGGCTGCAACTATGCCATCCCTGGGACTCAGGGCAGCCCAGCTCCAGATGGAGCTGTTGTTGACCATCTTAGCTGTAGAGGGCAGTGTCACTGGCCCTCATATATGGGATCTGAACAGGGGCCGCTGGCATCCCAAACCAGGTCTTAACCAATGTGCCACTCAGCCGGCCCTATAATTGTTGAACATGGGTTGAAAGAGTAATGCTATGAACATTCCTGTTTGGGACACCCAGGCTTGCATTTTGTTGATTGATACTTAGGAGTAGAATGCTGGGTTATATGCATACTCATGTGTTCATCTTTAGTAGAGAATGCCCAAGAGTTTTCCAAAGCAGAAGTATCAATTTGAACTTCCTCCAACAACATAGGGGACATGACAATGCTCTGCATCGTTGCCACCATTTGATGTTGCTATTCCTTTTAATCCTATTCATTTATATCTGTACAAGATAGTACATAATTTTCTAGTGAGAAATAAACATTTTCTAATGAGATTGAGAATTTTTAAATATATATTTATTGATCATTTGTATATGTTTTTGTGAAATTTCTGTGCAAGTCTAATTACCAAATTTTTTTTTTTTTTTTGAGGGCAGTGTCACTGGTCCTCGTATGTGGGACCGAACCTGGGCCACTGGCTTCCCAAGCCAGCGCTTAACCAGCGCGCCACTCGGCTGGCCCCTTGTTTACCAATTTTTGATATGGTTATTTGCTTATTATTGGTTTGTGGTTACTTATTTTATTCTGAATATGAAAACTCATTAATTATAAATATCTTCTTCCATTGGGGGGATTATTTTTCATTTACATATGATTTCTGTTGATTGACAGACATCTTAATTCTAATATAATCAAAGTGGTTTTCTCTGTAAGTTATCTTTTTCTAATCCAAGTTCATAAATATAGCTTTTTAAAAAAATGTATAATGTGAGTTATTTATCATTTACATTTAACTTTAACATATACTTTTTTAAATTTTATTTTTATTTTAGAAAATTTTACATGGCAAAAAATTATCTTTGAAAGTGTACCATTCAGTGACTTTTGGTACACAAAGCTGTACACCATCATATATCTAATTGCAGAATATTTTGACCAGTCCAAAAAGAAACCAGGTACTCATTAGCTGTCACTCATTTCCCACTCCTACCCAGCCCTTTGCATCCCTAAATTACTCTCTGTATCTATGGATCTGTCTATTTTGGCATTTAATATAAATGGAATCACACAATAGGTGTTTTTTTGTATTCGCGCTCTTTATCATAATGATTTCAAAGTTAATCCATATTTTAGTATGTCTCAGTCTTTCATTCTTTTTTGCTGTTGCTGTTGTTCAGTATTACTCCATTGTATGAATATACCACTTTGTTTACCCACTCACCAGTTAATGGGCAATTGATTGTTCTTTATACTTTTGGCTATTATGAATAATATGGCTATCAACAATCCTGTACATGTATTGTGTGTACATATGTTTTCAATTCTTCTGTGTCTACACCTAGAAGTAGAATCACTGGGTCACATAGCAACTCTATGTCTAACTTTTTTAAGACTGCCAAAGCATTTTCAAAGCAGCTACACCATTTTACATTCTTAGCACAATGTATGAAAATTCCAGTTTTTCTACATCTTCACCAATATATGTTATTCTCTATCATTTTGATTGTAGTCATCCCAGTAAGTATGTGGTATCTAATGTAGATATAGATAGACATAGCTATAGAGGTAGATATAGATATAGAAACCAATATAGATATAGTTATAAATATATATATATATATATATATATATATATATATATATATATACATAAATATAAGTAGAAAACATGAAAAATTTTACTGTTGTCAAGACAAAAGTGATGTGATGAGGAATGTAATCTAATATAGCAAGGGAAAGAAATAAAGACAAAAACATAGTTGAATGTCTAATAATTTGGAATCACGTCCCTAATGTCAAAATTGTATTATCTGGTATTACTAGGACTCCTAACTCCTATAGAGGCATCCTGCCACAATGTTGTTAATTTTAAGTTAATTTGAAAAATCCACCTTGTCTTTGTTTGAGCAAATGTTATATTTCACAACCCCTAACTTACCAACACTCAGAAAGTTTACTGTCATGTTATACTCTAACCAAAAACATTTCAATATCGATGAACTAGGTATCCTCCTAACATGTATACAGCTCTCTAACACTCTCCTTTTAGAGGTTCTTTCCATGGGCAAGACTGAAGAGGCAGTGTAGATTCATGTATACTTGGTCATGTCAGCACAGCAGCAAGAGAAATGAAATGTGAGATGAATGGCCAAGTTGTTCTATAGCTAATAGATTGAACAAACCTGTTCATCCATATCTCAAATTCTTGTCTATATGCTCTCAAATTTTGTTCACACCACTCATTTCTCTTTATCTCCATATCAATTAGTTACAATAATGACAGAACTACACATTTTCTTTCTTTGTCATTCCCATGTTATTCTTGTATTCTTAAGAAGTTTGTATAATAAGGTATGTTCTTCCTGACCCAAACAAGTTCTTGTTGACAGAATTTCTTAAGTGACTGAATACATATTATTTTATTAAAGGGAAGTTAATATTTAAGTAAGAAGAAATCATGAGGTTAAATTATGTGTAGGAAAGGAAATTTGATTGTCATGTTTCTTTGGATATATTTTGAATGTTTTTAATTAGAAATAATTAAATCATTTTAATGTGTAGAAAGAACTATAAAGTTCGTTTTCCTACATATTATTTAACCTGATGATTTCTTCTTATTTAAATATTAACCTTCCTCACCAAACAGGAATATCTTTGAATTATAAATTATTTTTTTTGTGGGAATTATATGTTTTCCTTAGCTCTCACCAGACTTCTGCTGATTTGCTGATTACCTGCTTATTTTTTTGATTTATCATAGTAATCTATTCCCAGCTAAGCATGGCTGCCTGTAGTTTTGAAATACTTCTTTGTTCCACTTTCTCCTGTCAGTTAGAGGAAAGCAATCACAATCAGTGCCAGTGCCCTCTCTCTTCATACATTCTCATCAGAGGTTGATACCTCACCTTTGAATTCTTGACACTTAGTGTTATAGGCAGTTTGAGATAACTCTCCATCTATTTTAGGACTTCCATTTTTAAAAAAGCTCTACATGTTTCTGTTTAAGCTTTATTGAATCAAAATAACTACAGTGTGTATTTACATAGTTAGTTATACTGTTAATGTTTAAATTGAGAAAAAATGGTGAATGATTGTTATTCAAAGCAGTTCTAGTGAGATGTAAAATACATGTTGGATTAAAGCTTTTTTTTGAATGATTAAAAATGAGACAAAACTGAGCAGGTAAAAATAAAAATGAGTTAATGATAAATGACATTTATTTGAAAAAATAATTATAAGTATATATAATATAATATAATATAATATAATATAATATAATATAATATAATATAATATAGGATGGAATTTCAGAAATCATATATCTAACAGAACTTATCACTAGTTGATTCAGTAACCAGCACAGGAAGCCAGTTAAAAAAGTGATCAAATAATCCTTATAGTCTTGATGTTGCTAAATTGTGTATTTTAGTTTGGGGATATTTTGAGGTAATGATTCTAGTCAAAACTAAAATTAAACATTTGGAAAATATTAACAGCTATTGAATCCCTGTTATACAGTATTATTTAATTGATTTTCCCCACACATGTTGGGAACTTTTATATGAGCATATAATGTACAACATACATTATAAGCAATCCTTATGCCAAGTGATAATAAAATGATTCTGTGTGTCTCAGTCAGTTTGGTCTGCTATAAAAAACAACAACAACAAAAACAAAAACATAGGCTAGGCAGCTTAAAAAATAAACATTTATTTCCCTCCCAGTTCTGGAGGCAGGGAAGCCCTGGAACTCCTTTCAGATCCGGTGTCTTTTGAAAGCCCACTCCCTAGTTTGCATATGTTCCTCTCTTCCTTGTATCCCACATGGAAGGGGGAAAGCAAGAGAATACTTTGGGGTCTTTTGTATATGGGCACTAATCTCATTCATGAGGGTTCTACCTCTGTGATCTAATTATCTTCCAAAGGCCCTGTATTCTAATATCATCACATTAGGGATTAGGATGTCAACATATGAATTTGGGGGCGGGGGGGCATATTCAGTCCATTGCACTAAATGATCTAGGGATGGACTAATTTTGAAGTTTAAAAATTTAGATACCTTTTTAATCTTTTATTTCATCAGAACAAATAAATATAGTTTTTGGTATGGTTCTGGCTGTCTTGATTTGCATTTTCCAAAATCTTTGATAGACTGACATTGTATTTCTCACTTTTTTTTTTTACCTTAATTGTATTGGTAACCCACACAAAAGATATGCTTTTCTATCCATCAACAATGGCCCAAAAACAATAATAGAAAATATTTCTACAAAGCACTCACATTTATAGATGTTTTCAAATTCATTGGCTTTAGTTGACCCTTTGAGAGTTTTGTGAAAAAAATAACAGTATCACTAATATGTGGTACCTGAAAAACTGAATGAATGAGCAAAGTAAACAGAAATAGTCTCATAGATATAGAGGAAATACTGAGGGTTGCTAGTTGGGAGGGGGGTGGGGATGAGGGAGAAGGGGAAGGGATTAGACAGCATAAATAGGTAACTACAGTATTGCCACAGGGATATGAAAGAGAGTTCAGGGAATATAATAATGTTGTAAAAATTTTGTGGGTGTCAGATGGTCACATGTCTTGTTAGGGAGACCACTTTATGGATGGAGTAGAGGCTTGATCACTACACTGTATACCTGAAATTGATGTTGTATAATATTGTATGCCAACTGTAATTGAATATATAGATAGTCACGGGATATGGATTATACGGTGGAAGGGAGTCAAAGGAATTGTAATAGATAGTATGATATGGGGGGGAGGAATGGGGTGGAGAATTGGGGGAAGGGGGTTGTCACTTCGAGGGGTAAAAAGTATAACTATTACACTGTGTTGTACACCTGAAGCTAATTTTAAAAAAAATGGAAAAAAAATCCTACTAATCAAATAAAAAAAAACAACAAGAAAAAAACACACAAAAGTATTAAACTGTAGAATGAATTGCGTTATGCAAAATGTACATTGACACATAGAAACAATAAGATAAGTCTACTTTAATTGTTGGGAAATTTTTCTTTCATTAACAGATGAATTTTCATAAAGAAACAAAATATCATTTTATACTATAATAAATAAAGCACAATATTTTTGGTGGGTAATATTGTGCAGTGAAGAGCAGAGCACACTAAAGGTATAGGGACTGGAACTTAATCTGACACAAAAAGGGCCAAAGTGATTATTCGGAGATTTTTAGTTCTCTCAAAGAATTTATCATGAAAATTTGGAAACAGAAAATAAATAAATTGAATCCCACATGATAAGTGTTATAATAGAGGTACGACTACAGTTCGGAAATAAAGTGAAATATGGGTTTCAGGCTTTAGAGAAAAACACATTTTCATAATACACAATATGTTCAAGGAAAATCCTTGTTGAGTTAGCAAGGTCTTAGTGTTTAATCCTTATAAAATATTATTCTTGTTCATGTTTAGTTTCTATAGTCAGATAGCTTGGGTGTTAAACGTAATTCTTCAATTATAGACCTGTTACCTGATGCAGATAACTAAACTCTTCATTAATATTCTCATCTGTAAAATGGGGATAAATGCTTACCTAACTATTTGAACTGTGTGAGGATTGATTTTATTGACATATGGAAAGCATTTAGAATAGTCTGGTACTTCAGGAGCACTTGGTACATGTTAGAGGTCTGTCCTACTTAGCATGTATCCCCAGATAATAAAACGGTGCTTTGCACAGAGTAAATGCTCATTTAACATCTATTGAAAAAGCAAATAAAATGAGCTGTCAAAAATAAAATTTTTCAGTATAGAAAGTTGAGTATCTACTTGCCTCTAATTAAACCAAATCACCCATGCTATCGTTTTTACACTTCTTAGCCACTGGCCTTATCTATTCAGGAACTATTGTAACCACCACGACCAAACACTTTATGTGTTATATATATCCTAAATGGCTCTAATATAATATCTACCAAAATTTTACCTGACAAGTAAAATACATACCCACAAATTTTGACCTTCAGTGGAGTTTTTATATTTAAAAAGAGGTATGCAACTTTTTCATCCCCTAAAGTGGAAGCAGGTAACATAGCAGAGAATAGAAAATAGTTGGATACGCCAATCAAAAGTATCTTACACAATGGTTAAGCCCTTGAAAAAACAAGTATGAAAAGTGTGGTGAGGTAGTATAATTGGTGACCACCTACTAAATTTATATGACTGAATTGTTTCTGACATCAAGGGAGTCATAAGAAGTTTGGAGTAAGAATGGCTTCTGGGCAGATTTTTAAAAAGTGAATGTCTATTAAATGTAATTCCATTTTAAAAGAGATGCAATTTTGATAGGTTCATTTTTTTTTTCATTTTTATATTTGTAGACATTGCCTTGGATAATTAATGTTCTAGGACCTGGAAAACAAATACAAGTGAAACCTGAGCAAAGGCACAAAGGAGATAAAAATACAGAAATTCCAGTAGTCCTACTCAAGTAAATGTGTAAGATATTATCTTGAATTTCAAGAATTAAAAATGACACTAAATGATGCATAGAAGAAGAGAATGAGAGTGAGAAAAACCTGCTGAGGAGAGGAATGAAATAAGTTCTTCCTTCTTTAAACTGGTAGGATCAAAGTGAATACATTCTGTTAAGCATAAAAGGGAAGATTAAGACTCTGGGGTTCCTTCTGTCTTTGGGGAATTATGGGATACTCTTTCAACACCTTAAAAAGGGAATCTGAGGCATTATGTGATATGGGTCTTTGGGGAGACAATATATTTAATATTCAAATTATAATGATGCTGTGATAGACAGAATTCTAAAGATGTTCCCAACATTCATACACCCTAGTGTTTTCAGTCAAACACTAATCTAGGTTGTGATGGTAAGGGATTTTTGCAGCTGCCTTTAAAATCACTAATCAGCTGATATTAAAATCGGTGAAGTATCCTGGATTACCTAAGTGGGCCCCATGTAATCATATGAGTCCTTAAAAGCAGAAGAAGAAAGCAAAAGCAGTCAGAGACTATGTAGCAGAAGAAGAAAACAGGAAAGAGGCAGAAAGTGAGGTCAGAGTGATTCAAACTATAAGGAGAATTCTGTCTGTCTGTTCGTAACACTACTCATGGTTTTGTATTCTTTTGCTTTTTGTTCAAGTCAAATAGCCTTCTTCAGTATTTCTTGTAGTGCAGGTTGTGTTAGAAAATTCCCTCAGCTTCTGTATGTATGGAAAGGTCTTTATTCCTCCTTCATATCTAAATGATATCTTTGCTGGATATATTCATATATGTATATAAAACTGAAAACAACAAAAGAACAAGAAAAACTAATGAAGAAACAAAATTCATAGACAGACAATATTTGAGTGGTTATCAGAGGATAAGGGGGGAGGGTGGTGGTGGATGAGGATAAAGGGAATCAAATATATAGTGATGGAAATGTGATATATAAATGATGTATTATAGAATTATATACCTGAAATCTATGTGACTTTGCTAAATACTGTCACCCCAGTAAACTGTAATTTTTAAAAAAATACAATATAAAAAGGAGAATTCTACCTACAGTTGTTTACTTTGAAGGTGAAGGTAAAGGGACAAGAATTAAGGAATGTGGGCAACCTCTAGAAGCTACGAAGATTCCCTAGCTGAGGGCCCGCTGACTGGTGCGGTGGTTAAGCGCTGGTTTGGGAAGCCAGCGGCCCCGGTTTGGGTCCCACATATGAGGGCATGATACTGCCCTCAAAAAATAAAAAAAAAAAAAAAAATAATAAATAAATAAAAAGATTCCCTAGCTGAGGGCCAGCAAGGAAACAAACTTCAGTCCTATGATTGCATGAAATGGAATTCTACCAACAACCTGAAATATTTTTCATGCACAGTCTTTCCCAGAACTTCCAGAGAGGAATGCCATTCTGATAATACTTTGATTTTAGTCTGGTGAGATCCATACTGAGATAATAAAAGTACATTGTTTTAAGCTGATAAATTTGTGGTGATTTGTTATAGCAGCAACTGAAAACTAATACAATGGTATAGAAAAAAAAACTATTATCACACTAAAGGATTTGTTGCTCATCTGGGTGGTTATAGAGATGAAATTTCCAAGGCAGAAGTCTGTCTATCTTCATTTCTTGTTGAAGTAAGATACACCATAGATGTGAACATTGGCACTCTCAATGCTCCAAGAGGCAATATTTGTATTAATCTATTATTGAATAAAATGTTCAATGCCAAAGGAAAAGTGAATCTGGAGGGAAAACCTTTTGGTTTTTATATAGTCATGGAGAATTCTCAAAGAGAAAATTTTTTTGTACTAAAATTACTGTGAAAAATATAAATTACTGCAGTTGTCATGACAATGAGACAAATGCATGTTTAACTGAAGATCTTATGGAAACCAGTGATCTAATTAGCATCACATTTAAACATTTTTTGTTATATGGATTTTGGGGGGCAAACGTCATCTCTGACTTATTTTTAAAAAGATATGAATCTGGGTTCTCTATCTCAGCAGTACTGACTTTCTAGATTAGATAATTATTTGTTGTGGAGGCTCTCTCAGGCACTGTAGGATGTTTAGCAACATCCTGGGCCTTAACCACTGAATACCAGTGGTTAAGATATTTCCCCACACATATACTCCAGCTGTGATAACCAATGATGTCTCCATACATTGCCAAATGTCCGCTGGGGACAAAATCATCCCTGATTGAGAATCACTTTTCTGTATTATGAGGATTATATAATTTAGTAGATAGTGCAAATATTGGTCCAAGGAATAAAAGAAGCCACTGTACAAAATTAGACTGTCATTACTCTGAAAAATAAAAATGTCTTTTCTTTCAATTGTATTGCAGGGGAAAGTGAAATCCCATTTTGCCTTTACATGGTTAGGTATGGAATAATTTTTCATTTTTCATAACATTACTTCAAAGATGTCTACTGTATTAATGATAGCATCATAAAATGTGGTCAACTGCATTGATGATGTAACTCATAAATTCACCAAAAAAAATAATATTGAAACAGATGGTAACTCAAAAGATACAGTAGAATCATCTTATAATAATATACAGACTTGAGGGTTTAAATACCAAAAAAGACAGAGAGAGAGAGAGAGAGAGAGAGAGGAAGAAGAAGAAGAAGAAGAAGAAGAAGAAGAAGAAGAAGAAGAAGAAGAAGAAGAAGAAGAAGAAGAAGAAAAAAGAAAAAAAAGAAGGAGAAGAAGAAGAAGATGAAGAAGAAGAAGAAGAAGAAGAAGAAGAAAAAAGAAGAAAAAAAGAAGGAGAAGAAGAAGAAGATGATGAAGAAGAAGAAGAAGAAGAAGAAGAAGAAGAAGAAGAAGAAGAAGAAGAAGAAGAAAGGGAAAGAGAGAGAGAGAGATTACATATTATTAGGTTGGAGTTATAGAGACATTAATAATTTATTTATATTTTTGGACCACTTCAAATCAAGAAACTAATACTTACTGGGTCTGTTTGGATTCTGAGAAACCGGCATTTATTTATGACTATTTAGAAGCACTCTATTGGTCTGCACAGGCTGCCATAACAGGAATACCACAGACTGGGTAGCTTAAACAACAGACAGTTATTTACCACAATTCTGGAGCCTTAGAAGTCCAAGATCAAGATGCTGGTCAATTTGATTCCTGGTGAGAGCTCTCTTCCTGGCTTGCAGGTGGCTCCCTTCTCTGTGTGCTCATGTGGCCTTTGCTCAGTGGGAGAGAAAAAGAGCAAGTTCTCTGGTATCTCTTTTTATAGGGGCACTAATCCCATCATGAGGACCCCACCTTCATGACCTCCTCTGAACCTAATTAGCTCCTGAAGTCCCCATCTCTAAATAACATCACATTGGGAGACAATGATTTCACATTAATTTGGGGGAAACACAACATTCAGTGCATAAGGTACTCTAGATGTGCTGACATCACTTTGAGGGATATAAGCTGATGTCCTGGATGTTATCAGAAAGGTTTTCACATAAAGAAGTCACTGATCAACAAAGCTTTCTAATGAAATTGAACTAGTATTTTTAGGAAGATATTGGGAACATGAAACAGTAGTCTACTACATGTCCTGAAACCACAGTTTCATCTCCTTCTGAAATGTATTGTAGTTCATGCCATAGTATATGCAGTGATTCCCAGTATTTGACTCTGTCAGATCCAAATCAACAGATAAATGGTTTATAGATGGAACTGTTAAAATGATTAAAGAAAAAAAGTGACAGAAAAATTAGTTGAACAAACAGAAAGTAAGTCTTAAACTGTCAAACTACATGCTGTCTGCCTCTGTTTGCTGTGTTCACTGAAAATAATCATCTACAGATGGTATACAGCACCTTAGTCAGAAAAACAAATGAACACAGAAAGGGGAAATTATCCAAAGTCCTATGATATAGGGACAGGAATTGTGAATGTTTCAGTAGTCCTGTCAGAGCAAGTTTATGCAAACAATGTGGATGAGCTCTGCCTGCTCCTAAAGAAAGAAGTGCTGGTTGTGGAAATAGTTTGGGGAAGTTCTGTGATATTGTGATTTATGGGAAGAACATTTATTAAGAATGAAAGACCACTGACCAGATAATCACATGAAATAAAATCCAGGTGTCATTTTAACTGGCTTGTGGAATCTCACGAAGCTGTATCTAATATATTTGAAAATAAGTAGTGGAAAGAGAAAAAAATCCCCCAAGGGAGAGAGAGGCTCTGAAAGGTTTTTATTTTATTTTACTTTATTTTGTTCCAGAAATCAAGTTGGTGACAGGACTTCCATGATGAGGAGAGGAAGTTTTATAAATTTGGGATAATTACAATGTCAACATTTTGGGCAACTGGGCTAGAAATCAAATATTAAAATAAGCCTGGCCATTCTCTTGGGGAGAGAGATATTTCCTTATAGTAACACAAATGAAAACAGAATTGTGTAGTCTGAAATCATATAATACCAAACTAAAGAAAAAAATTATGAAAAAAAAGTATGACACTCAGAGTACTGGAAAATATAAAAGTATAATCCATATTGCAGCTTCCTAGTTTAAGTAGCTAGAATAAATATTTATGTTGAATATGCAAACAGTAGGAATGATCCAGATTGTAGAAGATCAGAGGCTAATGTCCATGGGCAATCAATAATCTGTAATTAATGAAAGCTACTTTGCAACTCATTTCTGTACAGATCTCTCCTTTTATAATCAGTGAGTGATTATGACTCCAGGGATAATTTGGAATGTAATCACTAAAACCCCGTCTCTTGTGTATAACTTTCTTTCTGTGTGGTATAGGCATCAAAAAAAGAGTATTTCTGGAGAGGAAATATCCTAATAATGACCGGTCCTTGATGTGGACAAATTACTTATATGTTGAATTATACTGACAGTGGTATAATTATAGATGTAATAGAGGACATAATGAATGTATGCAGAATGAATATTCTGATAATTTTGACTATATAACTGATTTATATTGGTAACTTGCAATGATAATCCCCAGTATTCCCGAAAATACAGAAAACAAGTATCCAATTACAGGTAAGGCACAAATCAACAAATCAATTGTAAAGCAATACATGTCCTTACAAAAAGGTGAAGGCAAGATTATGCAATTGTCTAAGCAGTAGGGAATTATCTAAAAAACTGTGGAAAACTATAGTTTATTTACCTGATACTGTTTTTCCCAATCGAATACCCCATTGGATAGTTTAATTAGGTATTGACACAATAATTAAAAAAAAAAGGCCAGGATGTTATCAGAGATGTAACTATTGCTGTGGAAGGTTTACAAAGAAAAATTAGATGATGAGTTAATAAGGTGACCATAGGAAATTGCTGACCAAGAGATGTAGTTAAAATATTGGATTTCAGGGTAAGAGGACGTCAGATACCATCCTACTTATGAAGGAACCTCAGGGGAAACTACTGAGGCATTACCTACAATCCAATCTAGCCTAAAATATCTGCTCAGAATGGTGTTAATATGTCTACAACTTACCATGCTGATAAAAGTGTTGGATGTGAATATCCCCAGAGGAATATATATTCATATTGTATTATTGTAATTGATATACAGAGTATATCAATCGCAAAATCGCTCTATGCCTTCACTTCTTTGGGAGTAACCACAAAGATTAAACCCTCTCTTTCCACTGTACCAGTTAAAGGATCTGACTGGTTCTTTAAAATCAACAGTTGACTCCCAAGGGAAAAACCAGAGAATGACATCACCAGTTGAGAGTGTGCTCTTGTATCCTCTGTGCTATAAAGCCTCCATGTTCATAAAGATAAATTGTTGTACCCTTTACCCTACTAAAGACACTTGTTTTATTTATTGATTGATGTCTTTTCATCAGTCATCACCTTTGTGAAAACAGTTTAAATAGATAAAAAGAGACTCAGTGACCAGTGGTACAGAAAAAGACAGAGTCTTCTAGAAAGGACAATAAGAAAACATTTTAAGGCAGCCTAACAGTTGAAGGAACTGAATTCCTAAAGCAACTGAAAGCATGTGATAGAGAATAGAGAATTTTACCAGGTAACAACAGCAGTAGTGGCTAAGAACTAAAATTACTGAGATGTGCTTTTGCCAAACAGGATTATAAAACTTTTTACCAGTATTAGTTAATTTAATCCTTATGCATTAGACATACTCTAAGGTGACAACCCCCCAGAGTCTCCTTCCCATTTTTTTTCTTTAATTAAAGTTTATTGGGGTGACAGCTGTTCGTAAAGATACATTGCTTTCAGGTGTACAACGTGAATATATCTTGAGATTATAATGCTAAGCAAAATATGTCAGACAGAAAAGTCGAGAACCATATGATTTCACTGATATGTGGGATATAAAACAGAAAGCAACAAAGGAACAAGACAAACAAAGAAACAATAACTCATAGACACAGACAACAGTTTAGTGGTTACCAGAGAGTAAGGTGGGAGGGAGGTAGTAGATAAGGTAAGGGGGTCAAATACATGGTGATGGAAGGAAAACTGACTCTGGGTGGTGCACACACAATGTGATATATGGATGATGTATTACAGAATTGTACACCTGAAACTTATGTCTCCTTCCCTTTAAATGGACAGAACCTGTGACTTGCTGCCAGCCATTAGAATAGATCAAAGCATAGTTGCTGCTATAATTATTTTAGCCTAGATGAGATTGTGTTTTAGCAGACAGGAATAAGAGATTCACCAGTTGGCCTTGAAGAAGTAAGTTGTCATATTATCAGAGAGCCTATGAGAGGGCTTCCTGGCAAGGAATTGCCCGAGGCAGCCTCCAGTAGCTGACAGAAGTGCCAGGATGAAAGTCACCAAAAAAAAAAAAAGAAAGAAAAAAGAAAAACAGATTGAAAGAAAGGAAAAAAAAAAATGGACCTCAGTCTCACAAACACAGAAATTGAATTCAGGCAGTTGCATGAGCTTTGAAGAGGACTTCAAACTCCAGAAAGGAATGCAGCCTGGCCAAAATTTTGATTGCAGCTTGATGACAACCTCAATAGAGGACCTATGTCCAGAAACTATAAGATAATAAATGTATGGTGTTTTTCTTTAATCTGTTAAATGTATGGCAATGTTACAAAACAATAGATAATCAATGCATTTAAAAACAATACCATCAATTTATTACTAGTATTTATTATTTCAGATATGAATACTGAATATATATTTTTTAAATAGTTTCATCAATTTTAAGCAGCTAGTAAATGGTGGAACTAGGATCTGAACTCAGATAACATCTACAAAAATAAGATGAGAATGGCTGTCTATAATCTTGAGTTCACATGTATAAAATAGAAAATTTACTGTTCAATAACCAGAATGCTGTTAGGTTACTAATGACTTCCAAACGACTGTGACTTATCTTCTAAGTCTCAGAAAGCCTGTTGAGAATGTTACTTTTTGCATCCCAATTTATACTTGCAATAAATTCCTTTTAAGTAGATTAACCAGAAAATGTGTTTCTTCCTGTCTTTATTTTTTCCCCACCTCGGTGAGTTAGGAATATCTATGGGAAAGTAAGTTTGTGTCTTGCCTGTTGCTTATTACTACAGTAAGGAACACCTTGGGTAACATAGAGGCATCCACAGAATATATATGGAATTATGGAGGAGGACAACATAACAATCTAAGAATGTCATTTCATCCCTGAGCTTCTAAGACAAACTCCTTCATTATGGATAAATGACATGATAGTATTTAATTTCATGTCTGGTTTACAATTAGGTTTTAGGTCAAGCTAACATATTAAGATTAGCACAATAAGAATGAAACCAAATTATTTTAGTTTAGAGATCCACTTAAAACTTTTTAAATGCAACTAAACCGACACATTATTCTTTAGTCACAAAGCTAAGCTATTGACAGGGAATTACATTAATTAACTGCATCTAATTAGAATTGATATTATTGGCACTTTTATTGCATCCTAAAGGGGAAATGTCAGATTAAATTGCATTTTTTGTTAATGATGAGTATTTGAAAGAATTGTTGTCATAGCATCTTTCTACTCATTTCAAAATGCACCACTAACTTTGAGATTCAGGAGATGCTGAGAGAATAATATTTAAGTTTTCCTACAAGTCTAAAAAGAAAAGGCAGTTCTGTGGTTAATTTTCAAATCGTCTATGATATCTAAAATGACTGGAAATAAAGAGATTGGAAATATAGCCTACTTATATGTTTTAGAATTAGCTAATATTAGAATATTTTTATGGTGAGGCAATTAAAAATATTTTAAAATAAGAACATTAGTGAAAAGAGAAATAAATCATATGGTTTATCATCAAAATTCCACTCTATCTCCAGTCCTCTTAGCTAAAAACCTGCAACCACAGATTATTTTTTAATATATTTACTTTTTATTATAGTCATGCATGATAGAATATAAAATAATTACCTTCATAAAATGTGATGTTTCATACACTATTTCTTCAGGGTTTTTTAATGAATATTTGGCATATATAAATATATGGTAAAATAGGAAAATAAATCTGCAGTATGCAATACACTGATAAAATTCTTTCTCTGTGTAAGTACTGTACCTCAGACACTAAATCTCCATAATATAATTTTCCAGTGTTTTGTGGCATAATACTAGTTATTATCCATTTAGTACTATATCCCAAATGTTTTACTAATTGTTTACTAACCATAATCCTAGCAGTAATACTAGGAAATATCAAAAAGTCTCAGCAATTTGCCTAAACAACTGAGTTATATAACAGGAATTCAAACTTAGGCCTGGATTACTTTGGATTCATGTCTTTACTCTGACCTATACTGCCTTATAGAGTAGTTTTCTCTTTGGTAGAGAAAAACAATCACAACACAACAAGGACACATTAAAGCTGTTTACTTTGGAGAGAGTGAGGAACACTTTATTCTTACCAGGAAAAGTGCTTTAAAATAAGATTTTGCTGTTTATTTTAAATTTAAGAAACAATTCAAGAAGATAATTTGGTTACTTACTTTACATGCACAAATTGAATATGTTTTTCTCCTATTTATACTGTTATGTTTATTCAATTTTTATATCCCTAGATAGAAAATATTCTCCTTCAAGACAAGAACTGTGTTGTGTAACAATCCTAATTAATTACTTTATCTGGTATAGTGTCTGGTTTGTATTAATATAGCCATCCTGCTTTCCTGTAATTCATTTTTGCATCCTTTACATCCTTTTACTTTTAACTATTTGTATCTTTATATATAAAGTACATTTCTTGAAGGCAGAATATAGACGGGCATTTAATCTGACACTCTTCCTGTTAATTGAGATTTAGTTCATTTAAATTTAATGTTATTATTTATTTGTTTAAGATTTTTATTTAAAATATAGTTAACATACAATATTATATTAGTTTCAGGGTTACACCATAGTTATTCAACACTTACATACCTAAAGAAGTGATCCCTACAAGCCCGGCAACCTCCTAGCACCATACCATGCTGTCACAATATTATTGACTATATTACTTATGCTACATCCCCTTGACTTATTTTTTTTTTTAAACCTGGAAATTTGGATTTCTTATTTCCCTTCGCCTCTCCTCTCCATTTTTTAAACTTTTCAATTACAGTTGGCATTTAATATTATTTTATATTAATTTCAAGCGTACAGCATATTGGTTAGACACTTATATAATTTAAGAAGTGATCTCCCTGACTAGTCTAGTGTCCCTTGTGTGGATTGTATGTGCTCTCCTGTTATAGTTGAGCTTTGGTTGTTATTGACACATCAGTGGGTAGGACTGACCCTCAGGCTGATTGGTGGTGGGGATTGGCCACTTCCACGGTTTATGCGCTGCTGTGCAGGGGGCTTACTAACTGAGTGCCATTCACTCCACAGGCTCTGGTGCCTGTTGAGACCACCCTTTTCTTGTACTGCTTGTAGGCCTAATGGGTGGTGTTCTGTTGTGGTCTGAGCCAACCTCCAAGTATGTTGGTTCTGGAGGTCTAGGTCACCCACTGCCTATGACTAATTGGGGACTACCTGCTAGGGGCTACAAAGAGATCCACGGTTGTTGACTGCCTGTGCTAACCCTGGAGGTATGTGGGAGAGGCCACACTGTGAATGGAAGGTGGTTATCACCAGTACTGGACCTGGGGTAGCTCTGCAAAAAGTCAGGACACCCTTAGGCCCGCTGCCACCTGCCAGCTCCCTCTCATATTATTCAGTCACTGACCAAGCCTTGTGGGGTCTGCAAGTTGAGTGAGGCAGGGTCTCAGGGAGTCACTAGAGCAGGAAGAGTTGTGGTCACCAGGTTAATGCAGACTCTGGTTTGGTGCCAGTGCTGAGCCTGGAGCTACTCAGCAAAAGTTTCAGAGCACACTGAGTAAAGTCTTTGCCTGTCCTGCCTCTGATAGTTTTCCAAGAAAGAGTGCATTGTGGGCGGGGCTGGCTGCTCACTGAGAAAAGGCCTCTGCTGTTGGGGGAGTTGTGTGTGTGTGTGTGGGGTCTCAGTGAGTCAGCAGGACAGAGCAGCAGAGCTCACCAGCCCAATCAGATACAGATTTAGCCTGAGGGGGCAGGCTCAACACAGGAAATTTGGCTCCTGACTGCTGGCTGCATGGGAGAAGGACCTCTAACAGGGTAAATGCTGACTGTCCTTTCAGGGAACTCTCACACCTCAGTCTCCTCATGTAAGCCTCTGACTCCCCTGAGTTACTGTCCCTTAGATGGAGCCCAAGGTGAGTGCTTGTGAATGAGAGTTTGCATGAGGGCTATTTAGGAGGATGGCTGGGTTTCCCCCTGCCTTCTGTCCCACCCAGATGGTTGGAATCCCCACTGTTTTTCACAACCAAAAGTTGTGGGGGCTCTTCTTCCTGGTCCCAGTACTCTGGGGTGAGGATGCTAGTGTGGGGTTGGGGGTCCCTTGCTCCTCCGCGGGCAACCTCTGTGGCAGAGATATCCTTCCTGACTCTCAACCACCTCAGGGAAGTTTGGGGCCTGTTTTGTGTCTCTATCCTTTCTACCAGTCTTGACATGACTTCTTTATATTTTTAGTTATAGGACTTTCATTCAACTTGATTTGAGATGGTTCTTGGTTAACTGTTCTGTATTTTAGTTATAATTTTAATGTGTTCATGGAAGGAAGCAAGCATAAGGTTTATCTACTCTGCCATCTTGAATGTTTCTCTGAAATATAATGTCATTATTTATATGAGTATATTTATATTAATCATCTTTCTATTAGTTTAATATTTTGTCATGTTTTTCTTTTTCTGTTTTTATATGTTTTTGGTTAATTGAGGATTTTTTTATAATTCTATTTTACTTTCAGTATTAGCTGGTTAGAGATATATTTTTTGTATTATCTTTAGTGGTTGTTTTATGATTTATAAAATATTTGTCTTAGCACAGTCAACATAGAGTAAAATTTACTACTTCAGATATATTACATAAATCTTAAGTTATCTTTCTATATCTACCTTCCCAGAATTTTACTATTGTTGCCATATTTTACTCTTCTATTTATTATGCATCATAAGACCAATTTTTTTTTTTAAATTTGGATTTTGACATTTGACTATGATATATCAAGATATGGCTCTCATTGAGTTTCTCGAGTTGCCTGGATGTGTAGATTAATGTTTATCATCAAATTTGAAAATTTTTCAACCATTGTATCTTTTCCATATGCTGATTATGTCCCCTCAAAATTCATGTGTTGAAACATAAACCCCATTGTAATCATATTTGGAGGAGGGGCCTTTGGAGGGTGATTAGGTCATAACAGCAGAGCCTTCATGAATGAGATGACTGCCCTTATAAAAGAGACCCCAGGAAGCTCACTCACTTCTTCCACTATGTGAGGACTCAGCTATACATGGCTATCTATGAACTAGAAAGTGAGTTTTCACCAAACACAGAATCTGCTTGTGCCTTGATCTTGCATGCCTCAGCATCCATAATGCTGAGAAATAAATTTGTTTTGTTTATGCTACTCATTGAGCACTTTGAACCAATAGGTTAATACTTTTTATTGATTTGAAATATATTTGGTTAGTTACTCAAACATATTTCTTCCTGTACCCTCTTCTTCAAGGCCTCCAATTACACATTCATCAGGCCAAGTGAAGTTGTTTTATAGTTCACTGTTTGTTTCTTTTCATATATTTTTAAAGTTTAATAGTTTTGTTGCTTTGCATCAGGTTCATTAACCTTTATTGCTGAAGTATCTAATTTTTTATTAATCCTATTGATATTATTAGATATTATAATTACAACTCCAGAAGTGTTATTTTGTTCTTCATATATCTTTCTTGTCTCAATTTAGCGTTCTTGTTCTTTTCTTTAACTTTTTTATTAAATTGTAGTAATAATAGCTGATTTAATATCCTTGTTTACTAATTATTTTCTTTATCACTTATGCATACGTTTCTATTGATTTATTTTTCTCCTCATTTTGAGTTGTATTTACTTGCTTTTTTTAAAATTCCTGCTACTTTTTTATTATTATTATTGGATGCTTGGTGTTATAAATCTTAATTTGTATGTGATGGATATTTTTGTACTTTTACCAATAATCTTGAGCTTTGTCCTGGAATATTATTTTATTATTTTAAATTGTTTGATCTCTCTTGAGTCTTGCCATTAAGATTTGTTATGTGGTTCCAATGCAGCCCAGCCTTTAGTCACTGGCTAATTTTGTCCCACTACTGACAAAGTATTGCTTAGTTCTCTCTACCTGATGCCTAATTATTTACCCTGTTTCTTAGATTACTGTTAGGGATAAGAATTATTTCCAGCCCTCTATAAGCTCTTAGGTTTATTCTCTTTAATTCTTTGAGTTGATTCTTTCCATGGCCTGTGCAGTTTCTTTAAATGGATGGGTTAATCAGAAATTAGTGGAGACTCAAAGGAACCTTCTGCATGGATTCGTTCTCAATGTAGTAAGCTGTGGGACACTAGTGAGGGTCAACTCTTCATTTCCCTTTGTTCAGAGTTTGGTGTCCTGTACAGCCTGCTGTTGTAATATCTGAAAATCATTGTTTCAAATATTTTGTCCAGATTTTTATTATCTCAAGTAGGAGGTAAATCCACATTACATTACATGGTCTTGGCCAGAAACAAACATCTCTTTCCTAGAGTTACATTTTTACCTAGTTTTTTATTCCTATAAAAAATATTTTTGGATATTTACCCTGTATCTAATCATTTATTTCATGTAGAAAATTACTGGGTACTGTAGGAATCATACTTTTAATTTAATTTTTCCATTCCTTCAAGAAAAAAAATGTATATCACTTTTTAAGATTTAGGCTTATTCTTAAGTATCTACCATAAGATTATTACAAGGTACTTTCCCTTAATCAGTTTGGACAATAGTTGTAAAAATCAGACAAGTTTACAACAATGTCTTTAGATTACTCCTGCTAGGGGGAACAAAATAGGTCTATACTATAAATATGCTATCTTATTTTTTCTTTCATTGACTGGTAGGATTTTAACAGGTGAAAAATGTGAAGAGATTCTTTTCATAGAAAAAAGAAAGCTGTACAAAAAGAGTTAAAAAAGGAAAGTGTATGAATGGGCATGGGAGTGGAGTGCAGAAGTATGAAAGATAACCTAATGTCACTGTGGTATGGAATAGAGGAAAATATAAGAAGAAAAGCCTATAGAAGGAAGCAAAATAGTATGGAAAGTCTTGAATTAGCACTGGGACTACATTAGTGAACAGTGAAAATCATAGAAAATTAAGAGACAATCAGAATTAAACTTTGGTGCAATTACTTTGTCCTACTTGTATAGTATGGGATATGCTACACTGACTGAGAAATAAATTAAGATTTCTTAAGGATATCACTCTGGGGTTACTGAGGTAGCAGTGGCATTATTAATAGACTATAGTAGTCTATAGAGGTGAAGAAAGATTAAAAGGTAAAATTCAGTTTAGTTACAGTGAAAACGAGACATAGTATAGAGCTAATGCATAGCTACTAAGAAGGTAATATTACATTGTTAAAATAATTGTGTAAGTACTATGTCTACCTAAATAATATTGAAAAACTATTAGACAACTGGCTGAAATTGAGGCAGAATTAGGAAAAATGAGAAATACTATGTTGCTCTCAGCATGTGCTTGGACATCAGAACCAGGTGTGTAGCCAACTAAGCCAATTTGTGTCAGTCCACAATGAATCAGGTGCTTTAAGTAAGAAGATTATTAAATATTTTTAAATACCATCCATCAGTATAGCTATTTAATTAAAGAATTTTGTTTTGTTAATTGCAAAAATTATTTTTTGCTGGATTCTGTAGCCTCCACAAATGCGTCACCATTGGTTGAGCACAAGCTACATGTTTTTGAGAAGTAAGCTTTGTACAGGTGACCTAGAAAACAAAGGCTAATAATGTCCCTCTGCTTATCTTTTAAATACTTATTCCCCTGCATGAATGGTTTGTAATATCAGAAGATTGATAGATGCGTGTATATTTATGTTTACCACAGTCTCCCTGGGCTTTGCATGTCCCAAGGTTGTGACAAACCTTTTGAGAGAAAACTGTTTTCATTGAACTTAAGGGAGAAAAAAGGAATTCCTGTCAATTGTAATAAAAGAGCATAGAGCATGCAAAAATAAATGAGCTATGTGTTCTGTGTCAATCTCATTTTTTTATGAGGATTGTTATTGTTGTTAGTATTCCAACAGGATCAAAATTGAAATGCTACATTTTCTGGTCATCAAATAGTAAATCTTCTATGACATAAATTTGGGAAATGTTCACAAAAATGTCAAAATTCACTCCTTCCATTTTAGTTCTCATGACTACAGGGTTTTTAATTCAATGGTTACTCATGTTTATCTATCTTTATTTTTATGCTGTTTAAACTTTTAGCAAAAGTTTCATTATAAGGACCATTCTAAAAAATTATGGCTTTTCCTAATTCAGAATTATTATTTTTGCAAATGATAGCTTGCAATCTACTCAGCAATCCCAAGTATCAAGGACAAGAGGCAATTTGTTTCAAGTACAGTAGTAGTTGACTAGACCTAGAAAGTGTAAATCAGGGCACCTAAGTCTCTCAAGCTGGTAGTAACAAACACTGAGAGTATACCCTAAATTATATCAAATCATTACTCTAGTTCTCTATGAATACAATTTCTAGATCTAAACGATCACCATCTAAGGCATTTGGGTCATATCTTTATTCGTGAATTAAATAAACACTATGATCTTAAATTATAAGAATAGTAAGTACTTTTTAGACATTTTATAACTTCCTTACTGAACACTGATTTAAAAAATCAAGTTAAATAAAACATTGCAGGACTATTTTATACTTACAGAATTGTGCAAGAATCTCTTTCAGTGATGGATTTCTTCATTAACTAATTTTTTTATGTTTATTAATTTTTTAGCTGTTGTTCTATCTATCTCACCAAACTAAGTCTAATCTATTCCAATTTTGGTTGTAGTGTATTGCACTATATTTAATGCTAAACTGTAATAGTTTGTGGAAATAATAGATTTCAATCCTCTAGTCTTTCACAGAGCCATGAATTTGATAATATGACTTATGATTCTCTAGTTTTTTGTGTTTTAAAATTGCATATCTCACAACATTAGTGTTCTTTGGAATGCACTTTGGTCAGTGATGTTTCATCTCTGTTCAAAACAGAGTCAAGTTTATTTCTTCCAAATCACAATGTTAATTTATTAAACATTCTATCAACACTCAAAAATGTTAAGCTAATTTCCTCTTAATAAAATTCATGTAAGGCCTTCTTAGGACAACATGGAAGAAGATGAGCAATTGAGTATTGTTCTTCTTTTGTTAGTTCTTTTTATCACTTCAAGGAAATAGTGTAAGATGAAAACGGAGTTTTCAATGTCAACTGTTCAGTGTTAGACTTAGATTTAGTGAAAAGGAACTGGCTGTGGGCTACACTGCATTAGTCCATTATAATCACTTTGCTTCTTTGTCAGCATTATACCCTAATGTAGTATTACTATTATCAAGTGTAAATAATTTTTCCACAGATTGAATAATTATAAAGTGGTAAAATAGAAATAATTTTAGATTTCCTTCTTCTATCTTTTTCTTTTTTTAATTTCCTTTTTACTTCGGTTTCATCTTAGAGGCAGCTTACCACAATGGCATTATTTTTGGTATGAAACTATCCACTCATTACAGAGTGAGTTATTATAACCCACTCAAATTATTTCTGTGAGAATTTAGAACCAGGAAATACTGCTGGTGTCTAATAATCTGGTCTACATTTTACATCATTAGCACTGTAATTCTTTCATCTAATTATGTTTTTCCTTCTAGTTTATTAGGAAATTCAAAGCTTAATTTGCATTCTATTTTTAACAATAGAAGAGGATGTCGTTGCATACATTTTATATATTATAATCAGTTTGTTTTTTATTCATTATTATACTCATATGCCCTTTTGTCCCAATCTCCTCATGTATCATTTTATGTTGTATTTCTATATGTCTTTCACTTTATATCTAAACTATGGGTGAGGGCTTTAAAAGAAGGTTTAAAAAAATATATTAATGTATTTTCAATTTATTTCTTATGTTGAATGACATTTAGGTTTGTCTTTGTTAGTCTACATATCTATAATTTTGTAACCCTACCTTAGATTCTCTTTCACACACACACACACACACACACACACACACACACACACACAACTATGTAATACTCACTGAATCTAGAATATAGGATATTTTTATTCTATTGAAAATAATATAAAATATTTTATTGGCTTATTTCATTCCCTTTAAGGTGCTTCTAGTTACAATATACGTAGTGTCTCTGAAGTGTTCATAGTTAAAATGTTGCAAAAGTTTTTAAGTATGTACTTTAAAAGGTCATTTTTCAAGACTATGCTTTTTGACAGCTGTGAAATAACAATGTAATTGCATCATAACTGTGAAATATGACTTTGTCTTACATGTAGAAAGTGGATATTTTGCCAGTTCTGACATGTATACAGCAGCTTCTGGGCATCCCATATTTCCTGATTAAGTCCCACTATCCACCTTGTCAGATCCATTGCCACCTTATCTAAAAGTTGAGATAAGCAGCTTAAATATATAAAATGGAAGTACGTAGTTTGAAAAATACAAGTACTATATGCTATATTTTGTAATTACATGTTGGGAGACACTGTATATAGAAACTGTATGTTGTTTTATAATAAGCCATTTTTATAATTAACATTTTTCTTTTTTCAGTAATAATTGTAGATAGCAGAGATTTCATACAAATTGGTAGAATCATCCTCAAATATTAATTAAAAAGTTTTCAGTTATTCCCAAATGACTCTTTTAAATGTAGATATATAACTGTATAAATTCAAGTTATTAACTTATATATCATTTATAGGGAAAGATTTATGTAATTAATCATTTTAGAGAAAGAGGAAATTTAATAAAAATGAAGTCATGCAGTAATAAGTTTGATCATACTATTATGAAATAAATGCAAATGCATTGATTCATATTTTCTATTTCATTTAGATCAGAAAGAACATTAGTTGTAACAGTATTTGTATTATAGTTATATAAGACCTTTTTAGAATTATAATACAATAAGAGATAATGGGGGGGTTATTGAGCAAAATTTGTTTTAAAATTAAACTTGTCTTGAGAAAAAACTTAATTTTATTTTTTTCCGACATGGCATTATCTACCCTTTTGATTCATTCTTTGTCTTCTTTAGAACATAAGTGTTAAGTCCTCATTCTTGATCTGAAAAACTAAGGCATAAGATAAACATAAAGCAGGCATTTATGAAGCTGAAGAAAAAAAGAGAATGTTCAGCCAACTGAAAATGAGAGTTAAGCCATTCATTTCTTAATTATTAATCGCTAATTAACTTAATGATAGGAAGCCAGTCATTTCACACATTGAACATATATGTGATTTCACCAGATTGAAGAAGATGAAAGTAAGTGGGGGCATTCTAGTTATGGAGAATAGCATCACTGCAAATCAGGAGAAAATGCATTCAGGTATCAACAAGCTGTCAGTATTACTAGAGGATAAAGTGTGAGATGTAAGGCAGTAGAAGATGAGGTTGCCTGAAGAAGTAGGTAGCAGTCCTACAATGAGATTCTCATGAGTTTGAAATATGCCCTGGGGTCAAAAGTCCCTACAACTTAATACTCCAAGTTGCTAAAGACTTTCAAACAAATATTGGCATTTTTTTCCCTGACATCTTTCCATATAAATCCACAATCCCAAATAATTTCTTAAAATGTAATTAAAACATTTAAAATATCCACATATGTATTCAAGTATGATAATAAGACATTAAGCACTTAAAATATTTCTTCTGGCCATTGTATAATTAATATGGTTGTTAGCAAATGAGATTGCATTCTAAGTAGTACAATTTACACTTTGCATGCTATAACATAAAACAGACACTTAAAGTAAACACTATAAATAAAATATAACAATACATAAATTTATTATGATAACCTTCAGAAAAACATGATAAAAAGCAATTTCCTGTACTGAGTCATTATTAATTGAGATTGATAGTGAAGACAGTTGAGATGGGAGGAAGCAGAGGATGTTGAAGCTGCCAGTGGATATCTTGCTGAAGGTGACATGCAGAGAAGTCAGGTGATGAAGGGGAACTTCACACAAACTATCAGGCCCTGAGGAACTGACATAGTTTCCCTATCATCCTGTTACTTCTACAGAGACTGCAGAACAGCAAGCTTCAAGGAAAGTGCACAATACTTTGAGATGGAAATCATTGCAAAATGGAAATTAGTTTTCACTCAACTTATATCTTTAAATGTTTTTGTTTGGTTCTCTATGTATGAAAATGTGCCTTTCAGATCTCCCTTCAGCAGGGAACCTGTTACAAAGATAAGCTAGCTTATAGCATCCAGCTGCTGTGTCCTCAGGATCTACTACCATGTTCACACTGGACCACACATCTTCATGCTGTTCCCAGCTGAAGATTGAGCACAGCAAGGGTACTTAGCGGTCAGCCATTTCTAACCAACGTATGATTCCTACAATTGAAAATCTCTGCTCTGAGCCTCCTCATCAGCTTCCCAAGCTTTTCTCAGAGTCTGAGATTCTCTGTACACTCTTCCTTCCCCTCCTTTTCTTATTCACAGATTTCAGACCTGCATTGAGGTCTCAAGGTGACACGGTCCTACGCCTGCTCCCTCTCTCCTTTATTTTCACAGGTATTTCTCTCAGTAAATCTGTTGTCCTTGTAATTCTGCCTTGGTGTCTGCTACTGGGAGAATCTGAACTATCACAGTACAAGATATCAGATAATACTTAAAAGAGGATTTTTCATCACTTGGCACACACATCTGAGGATATAGTTTAGGATGATATTTGCATGGCCCATACAGTCCTTCACCTGCGGTGTGATGTAGACTTTTTTTTTTTCTCCCATTCCTGTTTGGTAAACTCTAAAGACTATTTGTAAGTCAAAATGTTTTAAAAAGTCTTTTACTAAAACCTCTGATTTGACATCTTCACCCACATTTTGCAAAAGTAATTGAGAATAATAAGTCTTGATGACTTTGATAAACTCATGAACGATAAACTCATGGTCTATGGGTTATACATGCAATGTCATATTAGGAAGGAAGAAAATCACATGGATGTTAAGGCCATATCCTATATGCCTGGCTAAATGGTGAGGGGTCAACATGTTTATGGCCTTTTTTGGAAGATTTTTGTTTATTAAGGGGCAGAGTTAAGATTGAACATAATTATCAAAAATTCTCCAGTGTCAATCAGGCAGTTGCAATTTTCCTTTGGCAGTTCTTTTGAGTGTGTTCACATGGTCTCATGTTTGTGCACATGGGGATCAAGAGTGAGAGCAAATTTTGTTCTCTGGCCTCTCATCCTTTTTTTTTTTTTTGAAAGGACACTATGCCCACCATTGAAGGCACCACCCTTATATCCTCATCTAAACCTAATTATTTCCAAAGTTCCCACATCCAAAAACTATCACATTAGGGATTAAGACTTTACTATATGAAGTTCGGAGGACATAACCATTCCATCCATAACATGAGCATAACTTGAATATTGATTCTGTTGAACTTCCCAGGCTTGCTTTGAAAGACAACTGCTTTACCAACTCATTTCCCTCTCATTGCTTTCTCCTTTAATGTCTTATTCTCCTTTAACTCCAGGCATTATTGTCTTATTCTGAGTCAACAGTGATAAAGAATCTGTGCCCTTGAATACCCTGTTTCTCTACCCATTTTGCCAATTATTTTTCATGGTCTTCCAACAGAGAATGCTATATTATTGTCAAATCATACATGTAAATGCTAATTTATAAATTTTGGTTTACTATTTCCTTATTATCATTATGGTGTGCACACTGAAAATGCATTCTTTGGAATGTATGCAATTTCTTTACCATGTTCTTCTTTGTCAGACATCATAGCTTTATTTCATTGAAATCACTTTCATTTCCACATTTTTCTTCATAACATCTGTAACTGTTTTATGATTCAGGGCTAAATATGAAGGACACTGTAGAAAATAAACTGAGACAAGTGCAGAAAAGCCAATGCAGTCTAATGTCAAGTTCAACATTGTGATGCTTTTCTTATTTCCATCAACATCAGAAAATTTAAAGCACATTTCAAATGGTCTCCATGTAATTCTGAAATTCTTCCAGTTTTACTGAGAATATACCTCAACTTGGTCTTCTTTTCTACACAAGTTGGCTTATTTAAAATATTGCATCAAAATTTGAGGAAAGTAAATATAATTTTTCCTATATAAAGTTTGATGAAGAATTTTGAGTCATATAGGTGTTCTGTAAAATACAAGCATATTTTAATAGACCAAATTCTTTTCATTCTTTTATTTTTTCATGTGATATGAGATCTTTTGTGCAAAATTCCTTTACATTCTACCTCATCAATTTTTGGTGAGCCTCTTTCTATTATTGGCTTTATCATCTAACATGATAGTTAGGTTCCCATATTTGTCTTCTTTATCAGATTACTAATTCAATGAAGGCAGAACTATGTTTTATTATTCATCATATTCTCACTTATTGTAATAAAAAATCATGTAAGACATATTAATCTCAAATTAATGGTTTCTGAATATGGAGTGCATCACAAAATATTAATGGCTTAAGGCTATGGAACAGGTGCCATGACTCTTACTCTACTAAGCTTTCATATCAGGCAAAATTCATAGATTGAAAAAGAGTACCTAAAGAGAAATAAGAATGATGGATTATGTCAAATAAAACCAATCCTTCTGCTTTAGTAGATTCTCAAAGACTAGCCCTATCTCTTTCACCCTTACATTTTCCCCTCCAAATGTATTGTTTGCAGAATAGACAGGACAGATGTTAGTAACTTTCATTTAGCATAACTCAAGGCACCAGCATTCATATTGTTTTCTTTGATCATGAAAATTTTGCAAAGAAGAGGACTTGTGTGATTAAGAACATTGTCTTCTGCTAGTGTAAATTGTGTTACTGACATGACAAAAAAAAGACGCAAACACAAGAGACATGAAATATATTCACTATACATTTTATTTAATAAGGATGAATGTAATTCAGTATGTCATATATACTTGAAAGGAATTTTTTTTCTTTTTTTATTAGTTTCAGGTGTACAACACAATGCAATAGTTATACTCTTTACCCCCCAAAGTGAAAACTCCCCTCCCCCAGTTCGCCACCCCACTCCCCCGCCATATCATACATATCCATCACAACTCCCCTGACTCCCCTCCACAGTATACTCCACATCCCGTGACCATCCACATATTCAGTTGCAGTTGGCATACAATACTATACAACATCAGCTTCAGGTGTATAGTGCAGTGATCAAGCCTCTACTCCATCCATGAAGTGGTCTCCCTAACAAGACATGTGGCTATGACACGCCACAAAATTTTTACAACATTATTATATTCCCCAAACTGTGTTTCATATCCCTGTGGCAATATTGTAGTTGTCTATTTATGCTGTCTAATCCCTTCCCCTTCCCCCCATCCCCACCCCCCTCCCAACTAGCAACCCTGTTTTTCCTCTACATCTACGAGTCTGTTTACTTTGATCGTTCACTCAGCTCTTCAGACTCCACACACAAGTGAGATCACATGGTACCTGTCCTTCTCCGACTGAATTATTTCTCGCAACATAATATAGTCTCTTCACAACATTATCGATTACATTCCCAGAACTGCCCCCATATCCCTGCGGCAACATTGTAGTCCCACATACACTGTCCAAAACCTTCCCCTTCTCCCTCTTCCCCACTCCCTCCCAGCCAGCAACCATCAGTTTTTCCTTTATATCTG
This sequence comes from Aselliscus stoliczkanus, assembly GCA_033961575.1. Taxonomy (NCBI): domain Eukaryota; kingdom Metazoa; phylum Chordata; class Mammalia; order Chiroptera; family Hipposideridae; genus Aselliscus; species Aselliscus stoliczkanus. Next base: position 124,916,265 of record CM066727.1, read on the forward strand.
CTTGATATGACTTCAATCTTCTTAAATTGTCTCTCTGGGTTAGCTTGTTTACCCCTTTCTTTTGTTTAAAAAAGCCCTTTTAACATTTCTTGCAATGCTGGCTTGGTGGTAATGAATTCCTTAAGCTTATTCTTTTCTGAGAAGCTCTTTATTTCTCCTTCAATTTTAAGTGATAGCCGTGCTGGGTAGAGCAATCTTGGTTGTAGGCCTTTATTTTGTGTCACTTTGAGTATCTCCTGCCACTCCCTTCTGGCCTGCAGAGTTTCTGTAGACAAGTCAGCTGTTAGTCTAACAGGAGTTCCTTTGTATGTAACCTGCTGTCTTTCTCTTGCAGCCTCTAGGATTCTGTCTCTGTCTTTAACCTTTGCCATTTTCACTATGATGTGTCTTGGTGTGGATCTGTTTGGGTTCAGCTTGTTTGGAACCCTCTGCACTTCCTGGGCATGTATGTTGAATTCCTTCACCAGGGTAGGGAAGTTTTCAGTCATTATTTTTTCAAATACATTTTCAACCCCTTGCTTCTTCTCTTCTCCTTCTGGTATCCCTATGATTTGAAGGTGGTTGCGCTTCACCTTGTCCCATAGTGCTCTTAAACTATTTTCATTGTTTTTTATTCTTTGGTCTTTTTGCTGTGCCAACTGGGTGAGTTATGCTATTTTATTTTCCAAATCGCTGATCCGCTTCTCTGCTTCATCTACTCTACTGGTGATTCCTTCGAGTGTGTTCTTCATTTCAGTTATTGTATTCTTTAGTTCTAACAGGTTGTTTTTTATGGTTTCCCTATCCTTCTTTATGTCCTTGCTAAGTTCCTTAAACATTCTTATCATCAGTGTCCTAAAATGTGTCTCTGAAAGGTTGGATCCCTCTGTTTCATTTGGTTCCATTTCTAGAGGTTTCTTCTGATCTTTTACTTGTGACATGTTTCTTTGTTTCCCCATTCTGGCTGTCGCTCTGGGATTGCTTTGATGTATTAGATAGATCACCAGGAGAGCCCTGGTTGGATAACGCAGGCACACAGCTCATGGCCCAACACTCCCAGGAAAACTCCCAGTCTCAGCCTGTCCCAATCAGCCGCTTGCAGATCAGGCCGAGCAGCCCGACAACCAATCACCAGCCTGGCAACTCTGCAAGCAGAGTGCGGAGAGCGGGGACTCCAGGCGCGTTGCGCACTCCTGCGTCTCAGTGAGCAGCCTGTTGGAGCTGGATCACTCCCATTAGGCATTTCCCTGGCAACGCAGCACAAGCCGAGCGGAGGGTGGGGATCCGAGGCGGCTCCCGAACTCCCAGGTCTCAGTGAGCAGCCTGTTTGAGCCGGAGGGCACCCGCCCAGCGTTTCCCTGGCAACGCAGGATAAGCCGGGCAGAGGGTGGGGATCCAAGGCGGCAGGCATGCGCACACATGCACGCACGCACTTCTGCGCCAATTCCACCAGACCAATTAGGTCTCGGACCTGATCCTTCGTGGGAGGGCCCAAGTCTGACAAAATGGTGTCCTCCCTACACCACTCGCGTGCAGGCTCCGCACCACGGGAACAACAGTTCAAAAACCTCCAGCCTTTGCACCAAAGGCGCCCAGATCAGTCCGTCCCCGCAGGCTCCCAGCTCACACAGCCACTCCCTCCACCAGGAACCAGGTAAGTGCTCACCGGTGAGCAAGCCCGGGCGCCGGCCCCACTGATTCTCCAGCCGCTCTTAGCATCACCGAGCTGAGCAAAGAGAGTCCTCACTAATTTACTGCTGGCTATATTAGAACTTCTCTTCCCGGCAAAGGAGCTCTGGGCTGGTGAGCTTGGTGTGCGGACGGAGGGTCTCTCCCCCAACCAGACAAGCTTCCCACAGCTGGGACCTCCCTCACGGGGTTTGCCCTCTCTCGTCTCCGCCTGTCCTACCAGACCGGATGTGGCTTCCTCTTTAAGTTCTTCGTTTAGTGGTTCTGTTCCTCCAGTGTTCCGGGGACCTCCAGGGTTGAATGCTGTATAATTTGCTTGTAATTTTGGTGTGATCCTGGGAGGCAGTTAGCACAGCGTCTGTCTATTGCGCCATTTTACCGGAAGTCCCCTGAAAGGAATTTTTAGTGATGGGAGAGAATAGAAGTTCAAACATTTGGCAGTATTTTTAACATTTATTTTTATAATCATTGCCTCATATCTATAGGGCCAAAGATTAATTCAAAAAATCTAATGGTAAATGTGGTGTGAAAATACTATATGCTAGGGAATAGGTAGAGCACAGAATAGTGGAAATATACACTCTATGATATTATAAGTGCATGTCATTATACTTTTGTCCATACTCATAGAATACACAACACTTAGAGTGAACCCTAATGTAAACTACGGACTTTGGGTGAGTATAATGTCAGTGTAAGTTCATCATTGATAAAAAATGCAGCATTTAAGAAAGTAATGATGATAACGAGGAGGCCTATCCATGTGTGGGCGTAGCGGGTATATGAGAAATTGCTCTACCTTTTTCTCAAGTTGCTGTGATCTGTTTTATCTTCTCTAAAAATAATAAAGTCTTTACAACAACAACAAAACATGTAGAACTAGTAGAAGAAAATATAGGAGAATGTTTTTATAATTTTGTGGTACAAAAGATCTTCTTAACCAGGCATAATTAAGAGTCATAAATGAAAAGAGTAACAGATCTGACTGCATAAAAATTACCAACTTCAGTAATGGCAGAAATCCATAAGACAAAATAAAATTAAAAATAAACAATATTATTAAACATTATTACACATATAAAACGTATAAATAATTTAAAGTATGTTCTAAAAATAATTGTAAATAGTAATATTAAAATAGACACCCATGTATCTGCAATTTAATTTATAGAAGTCCTAAGACTTTTAAAGTTGCTTTCTATCCCACTCCAACCTCTCTACTTTCCTTTCCTACAAGATAACTATTATCCTGTATTCCTTTATTTTTTGTTATAGTGTTAACAAAATGAATTTTCTTCTAAAATATTTTATTTAATTTGTTATTTAAAACTATTAAACCATGTTCTATGTGAAAAAGTATTGTATTTATTTTAATAAGACCATTAATATGTCATGAATGGTAGGAATTTTAATTTCAGTTCTTATTACCTTTAAAAAGAGCAAATTGGTATGTATTTCTAATTAAAAGACACATTCATGAGTTTTCCCCTTTTCTCAATTATTACTGACTCTTTATACATTATCTAAAATAATTCAGCATGTTTTCAGTCATAATGCATCATATGCTTTCCAAAATATAGATGATTGATCTATTTCCCTACAAAAGGGTTAAAAAATTCAGTGTGTTTCCTATGAAAACATGTTATCAATAATTTAAGTATTAGAATGCTAATAGGTAGATTTTCAAATGAAGCAATATCCAAAATCTAATATTTGCAATCCCTGCCATTTTATGTAGAGGAAATCCATATAGAAAGCATGTATCAGAGTGGTCTCTAAGTGAGTGGACATTCAATGCCAGGAGATATGCTTTATGTAACATAATATCATCTATTTCTTGCCAGCAACCCTGCTAGTTGTTTGCTTTTATCACATAACGCTGAATTCCAATGAAGACAGTGAGTGTTAAAAATACATCTCTTTGAGATGGGCATTCAAAGGTAACATGCACAGCTGTGTTTTCTCAGTCAGTTAACAGGGACTGGAGCTCAGAAATTCTCAATCAACAGGGCAAGCTGCTTATGTTCTGCTCTAACTCCTGAAGGGAGCCACACAAGCCAAATGAGGTCCCAGACGTCTGGCACTTTATGGAGTCATTGCTAATTACAGAGGAGTGATGGAAGAGTGTGGGAATCCATAGTTTTGTTATTTTACAGATTTATATACCATATGGCACTTAACATAATATGAAAGCAAAATATTGACTTAAGATTAAAAAATGGAAATATATTTTCTCTATACTCACACTGCACTAATCCAATGGTCCAGAAATCCAGGAGATAGTGATAGTGCAATATTCAGAGTTCAAATTTCAGTAATTTCTCCACTTAGTATATATTTTCCTATGCTTTCCACATATGCCCTCTCTCTTAGTGCACAAATGTGATCTCAGGAAATTTTATCTAGCCAACCAAAGTGAAAAAAACAACTTGACTGAGGTTGACAATGAATCTCCATGTTATGCCAGCACTTTCTGGGAATGGAATGCTCCTGAGTTGGACTCAAAAAGTAATTCCTCCAAGTGGTCAGAACTTCCAAAAGTATTTATCATTGTCCAGTTTTTCTGGATGGATAGCCCTAATGCAAGATCCATATCAAGTTCAGGGTAACAATCGTTAGATATAAATTACTTAGGTAGTGAGATGGTTCAAATGAAAAATTGAGAGTCAGCTCTGGAAATGGGCTTCTCAGAAAAACCCAAAGACTAGAAATATATTTGATTGATCACCAGATGATTATCAGTATGGTCTACAATCTTATGGACAGGATACCCTACTTCAGTAAATGCCAGTGGTCATGTACACTTATCAAAAAATTAAGTACTTATTACAGGGGTGAAAGTATTACAATTTTAGAGATGAAGGAAATTCATGGGTTTTATTTACACCATGGGACTCCCACCCCTGAAACTATTCAAAGTCTGTGTCTGACAAACAAGCATAAAAAGATGTGGAACTAGCTACACAAATATTCACCATTCTTACCAATCACTTTTAATTCAGAAGCATCTAGCCTTATATGTAATAGAATGCCATATGGTAAGTGCAGCTATATGGTCAATTATAAGCAGACCATACCTTGTGAGAATTGTCAGGTGTTTTTCAGGATTCAGAATATTCTATGAAACTGTCCCTTAATCAAACTAAATGGACCATAATCCATGTAGTAACATTTCTTAGCCTCACTCTTAATAGTCTATAAACTTTTACTCCCTATATATGACTGGATACTTAACTAGAGGTCTTAGAAAGGAATTCCCATGGGAAAAATAATTCTGCTCTAGTCTGCTAGAATAAGAAGCAAAGGTCAAAAACTTGAGAGGTAATGTATGCTCCTTAGAGCCCTGTGACACTTGCAAAGATAAGGACTGAAATTTATTTTTTGTTTGCTGAATGAAATAATTTTCCCATGTTATTCTACTTTGAGTAAAGAATATATTTTTAAACGTATTTCTTCCCTTTTTTATTATAATATAGGTAAGGTTTCTAAAGTTTTTGAATATTGAGATGGAATTTGAGGACATTTGGTTCTACAGGACATTCTAAAGATCCTTTATATCATCTCTGACTAGATTAGCTGGATGTAACTTCCAGTTATCTCCTTTGAGGAAGAAGAGTGCCTGTGTAAAGTGGTTGAATTAAGTTAGGTAGGTGTACTGTGGATAGAGAAGAATAACGTGTTGTGTTTCTGTGTGTATATGTGCATGTGTGAACAACATCCATATGGGAGAATGTTAGTGATGCCAATTGAGTTAAACTTCTGGCATACAGAAATCGTCTATTCCCTGTAAGGACCCTAGGTCAAAGACCTAGTCCCCTGTTAGCATCTTACATCTCCAGAGCTAGCTGAGTGATCCAGGGGTAGACCAAAGCTGGGCCATCAGATCATCTCCCATGAGAATATTAAACCTTGAATAGAGAGACCTAGAAAGTGGAAATCATTAGAGTTTAACTTTGGTAAAGGCAGCACTGAAGAGAGAAAGTCTCTGAATGCCAGCTCCTGTAGTTCCTTCAGCTGTCATTATCTCTAGGTTTCCAGCTGGAATGCATTTTCTTAGCATTTCCTGGGATTCTATGAATAGCCAAGCTATGTCTCCAATAGGATACCTTTTTCATTCAGTTAGGTAAAGTCAGTCTGTTGTTTACCACTGCAGCAATCTTAATTAAATCAGCTCATTACAAGTAGTAAAATAATACCAAAGAAACATCATGTCACTTTTATTAAGTGTTTTTTTCTGGAACTGAAAACCTCATTTGCTTCCTACGAAAATGAGTAGGAAGATTGAAAGGGGGACCTGGGATTAGAGGTTGAGAAGACAAAAAAGTAATTCCAATACAATTTGAATAATTTGGTGGGGCTGAAAGATACCTTTGAAATACTTTTAAAACAAAGTATTTACTGACACATTAATGAGTTTTTCGTGGCAGATTTGTGGTTTCTTTAGCTAGGTATCTATCTCTAAATGTAAAATTAGGACATTTTGTAAGGATAACAGTAAGGATGCTCTTTGATGTAATATCCAATGCTTCGAAGCACATCTCAGCATTCACAGACCATATTCTTTGTGTGCATGTTCTTTCACTTTAGGAAGCCAATTTTCATTCTTGAACAAGAGGCACCACTTTATAATGAGAACGCTTCCTGTGAGCAACCATAATATTTACTGGTTAAGCACAGACTCCAGAGATGGGCTACTGGAAATAGCAACCTTAGTGCGAGCCACTAGCTTTTTGATCTGTACAGGTTACTTCATTTTCTCTCTCAGTATTCTCATCCACAAAATGTCTATAGTAACAATGAGGTTTGGGGAGAAATATACTAGTAAATACTTTAAATAAATAAAGTATGAGCTTGGCATGTAGCTCTTCATAAATATTTGCTACTATTCTTTCTTTTAACCTATTTATATTAGTTATTGGTAAGATGACAACCCTAGTTTATTCCTATTGCCCTGCAGTAATTATTGAAACACTGCTTCCATCACTCTCAAAACTGTGCCTGTTTGGATTATCAATTATACACTGCCTTTGTCATCTCAGTTTAAGCCCTCTTCATGCCATGAGTCTGTTCTTTCCCATTTGCCCCAGTCAATACATGACATTATCCTCAATTTTTTTTTAAAAAAAGGGAGTCATCATATATTCCTCCTTTTCCTCATCCCTAGCTCCAATCTATCAAGCTAGATTGTCAGTTCTTTCTTTTACCTATTATCAGTCTATGTCAGATAAGAATCTAACACCCAAATAATCACAAATGTTCCTAATTGATTTCTCTGCTGACATTCTTTCACAACTCAAATCTGTTCTCTTCAAAATGACCTTTTATCATGTAAATGAAATCATGCCATTGCCCTGTTTGAAACCATTAATTGGTCTCCATCAAACTGAAAACAAAATCTAAACTTTTTTTTCAATGTAATTCTTTTTTTTTTCTTTTTTTATTATAGTTTATTGAGGTGACAATGGTTAGTAAAATTACATAGGCTTCAAGTGTACAATTCTGTACACCATCTATAGAAAAATCTAAACTTCTTGCAACAATCTACCTACTACACCTCCTTCCTACTCAGTCAGTTCTCAACCTGAGTCTCTCTCTCTTTCCTCATTCATTTTGTTCTGGTTCTGTCAGCAGGTTTTCAGTTTCTCACACGTGGCTGTTATATTTGTATACCCCACCACAAAACATTTGCCCTAACTGTCTCTCTCTGCTGAAATATTTTCTCTGCTTATCCTCCTTTATCTTCTTCCTATCTTAGCTTAAATTCACTGATAATAGGTAGCATTCCCTGATCATCCTCTCTAGAATAAGTTCCACCCACTCAACTGTGTGCTTTTTGTTTGTTTTTCATGACACCTGTTTGCTCATTTCATTGAACTTGTAACATGTAAGATCAAGTCATGGGTTTTGTTTGTTTTGTTTTATTTTTAATCTCCTACTCAGAGAGGAAAGGAAGCCTTTCTATATTGTTCACAGAGGCAGCAAGTCCATATAATAGTGTCCAGTGTTTTATAAATATTATTGAATGAATAAATATACTTAGAGACACTGTCTGAAACTCTACATTTTTCTTTCTTTCTCTTCAAAATTACCTCCTGATATTCTTAGTTCTATTTTTCTAAACTTGTTTACCAACATTCTATAACGGAAATAACCACTCTCAATCTCTGTGAACTTAGAAAATAGTTTAATTTCCCTTTGTCCCCATTTCTTCAGTTGTAAAATGAGAAACTATCTATGCCATCAACAACCCCTTGAGCTGAGATTTGTGACATTAATCTGTCATCTTTAAAGCACTATAGCAATGCAAAGTCCTACTATTTGACAAATACCAGCAATTAGCAACCATCCTTATTTCTCATTTAGCATTATTGATTTGGTTTTCAGGCTAAAACAAATAAAATACAACATTCATAATGGTTTAACTGTTTGAAAACCTTGATCTCATTTGGATTGGTTTATCATACATGTGTAGACTGGTATTTATTTGTGCAAATGGGTTGTTTCCATTGAAGAGCTAGAACTTGAATTATAATGTTTACAGCAAAATGTAAATCATAATAGTTGACATATTTGAATAATGTAATGTGTCAGGCACTATGTGAGTAAATTTACATATCTTACCTTTTTTAATGTAATCAACCAGCCTGAGAAATGTATACTTTTATTATTTGGATCTTACAAGTAAGGAAATGGGTTTATAGGATCTATGGGTTTTACCCAAGTGTCTGAGGCTGGAAATTGTGAGAACTGGATTTCAAGACTAGGTATATGGAAATGGAGAAATAATACTCTCCCTTTGCTAGTTTTAGCAATTTCTATGCAGTGAAAAGGAAAGGTGTACTTATACTATTATTATGTATTGTATATTTCTCAAATGAAATGTATCTGCTTTCTCCTCTATTCATAGATTTCTTCACTCTGTTAGTGAGTATTTATTTACTCATCATAGAATGTTAAGTATTCCCTGGATAAATAAATGCTGCACACAAAAAACATTATGTATTTTATCATGTGAATATCTTTGATCATTACTAAGGAAATCAAATGAGGTAATCTGCCTAGCCAGGGCATTAAGTGTTTGTCCACTAGACACCATGGAGGCACTGAACTACTTGAGGCACTAAACAAGACATTCAGTCTTCTTACTAACAGGATTAAATTTTATGTTTTGTAAAAATCACTATAGTCAAATTATATAGAAAGGTTTGGAGAGAGTTAAACAAAATAAATTTTGTTGGTAAGCATGCATAATTATTGCAATATATCTGTGATTATATGCAACCTGTTTAAGTTTTGTGATAAAAATGGCCTTTTGTTAATTTTTACCTGCATAATTAGAAAAAGGAATAGCTATTTTTTTTTTTTTTTGAATTCTTAAAGACTAAATCTTCCTAGTCTTATAAAGAATGACAATTCATGGCTAACTCATAACAAATACACTTTGTATTTATACTTTGTTTTTGAACATTGGAAGAAGTATAATTATGCAAAAAGACACAATTTAACTTCTTTTCCAATTAAAATGCTTTTTATTTATTTTCCTCGCATAATTGTTCTGATAACAACTTCCAGTAATATGTTGAATAGAAGTGTCAAGACTGTACATACTTGTCTTCTTCCTAACATTAGAGAAAAAGCTTTTAGCTTTTCACCATTGAGTATGCTATTAGCTGTGTGTTTGCCATATATGGCACTTTTTATATTGAAGTATATTCCTTCTATACCTAACTTGTTGGAAGTTTTCATCATGAAAAGATGTTGAATTTTGTCAAATGCTTTTTCTGCGACTATTGAAATGACTATATGATTTTTATCTTTTATTCTGTTAATGTGGTGTATCATGTTAATTGATTTGTGTGCATAGAACTGTCTTTGTATCACTAGGATAAATATCATTTGTACATGGCATATGATCCTTTTAATGTGTTGTGGAATTTGGTTCGCTAATATTTTGTTCTGAATATTTGCATTTATGTTCATCAGGGATACTGGCTTGTAATTTTTTTTCCTTATAATATCTTGCATGTGTTTTGTGGTTTCTTGTAGCATATTGTAATTTCTCATCTAGTTTTGTTATGAAAATCATGCTGATCTCCTAAAATGAATTTGGATGTATTCTCTCCTCTTCAAGGTTTTGATAGACTTTGGGAATGATTTGCATGAATTCTTCTTTAAATGCTTGGTAGAATTTACCAACGAAGTCATCTGGTCCTTGGATTTTCTTTGTTGGGAGATTTTTATTACTGAGTCAATCATCTTACCAGTTTTAAGCCTATTCAGATTTTCCATTTCTTTATGATTCAGTCCTGATAGGTTGTATTTCTAGAAATGTATCCATTCTTGCTGTTGCCCAATTGGTTGGCATATAATTGGTCATAGTAGCCTCTTAGGCACCTTTTTATTTCTGTGGCATCAGTTGTAGTGTCTCTTTTGTTTCTGATTTTATTTATTTGAATTTTCTGTGTTATTTTATTTATTTATGGCCTTTTAAGTTTATTTTTTCAAACCATCTTTTAGTTTCATTGTTCTTTTCTATTTTTTTCTAGTCTTTATTTCATTTATTGCTACTTTGATTTTTGTTATTTCCATCCTTCTACTAAATTTGAATTTAGTTTGTTCTTGTCTTTCTAGTTCAGTGAAATGTAAAATTAGGCTGTTTATTTGAGATATTTCTCTGGTCCTGCAATGTTTTGCCTGAGAAATCTGCTGATAGCCATAGGGGATCTCATTACATAAAATACATTTAAATATATATATATATATATATAGTTTGTCTTTGATTTTCAACAGTTTTATGATCACAGTGAAATCCTTATTTGGTCAGATTTGTATGAGGTCTTATGTTATCATGTAATTGCACGTCTATATCTCTCTACAGCTTTGGGGAGCATTCAGCCATTATATCTTTTTTTTTTTTTTAAGATTATATTGGGGAATTGGGGGATGAGAACAGTGTTGGGGAATTGAGGAAAGGGACCGGCCAAGTTGTTGTCCTTCAATCTTCTTTGTGGAGGGCGCCAGTCACCATCTGGCTTCCCATTGGCAGCTCATGGCCTCTAAGCTCAAAGTGCTGTGTTCAATCTTAGTTGCAGGTGGGCATAGCCACCATCCCATGTGGTAGTCGAACCAGAAGCCTTGTTGTTAAAGATGCTGTCCACTGAGCCATCCAGGCTGCAGCTCAGCTCAAGGTGCTGAGTTCAGTCTTAGTTGCGGGTGGGTGTAGCCATCATCCCATGCGGGAGTCGAACCCAGCAGTCTTGTTGTTAAGAGCGCATGTCCTATCCACTGAGCTATCCGAGTGGCAGCTCAGCTCAAGATGCCGAGTTCAGTCTTAGTTGCGAATGGGCATAGCCCGCTACTGAATAGGCAATCTTATTGTTACCCCAGCTGAACCATCCTGCTACCTGTTGGCAGCTCAGCAACAAACAGCTCAGCTCGGGCGCAGCATTAATTGAACCACATGGGAATCTAACCGGAGGCCCTGTGCTCAGAGCTTGACCTCTAATCCAACTCTTAACTAACTGAGCCACTCGGCCAGCCCCCCAGCCATTATATCTTTAAATACGTTTTCTGCCATTTTCACTATTCCTCCTTCTGGGCTTTCATAATAAGGATATTGTTTCCTGTGAATATGTCCCATAATTCACCTAAGTTTTATTTTTTTTATTCTTTTCTTCTCTAAATGGATTATTTCAAATATTCTGTCTTTCAATTAACAGGTTATTTCTACTATTTGTTCAAGACTGTTGTTGATGCTCTCTACTGCATTTTTCACTTTGATAAATTATATTCTTTGGATCTAGAATTTTTTTATGGTTTCTGTCTTTGTTGAATCTCTTCTTTTGTTTACAAATTGTTTTATTGATTTTATTGAGTTGTTTATCTGTGTTCCCTTGTAGCTTGCTGAACTTCCTTAAAACAATCATTTTAAACTCTTTGCCAGGAAATTCATAAATCTCCATTTATTTAGGGTCAGTTACAGGAAAATTATTGTACTCCATTGGTAGTGCCATGTTTCCTTGACTTTTTGCATTACTCAAAGTCTTGCATTGCTGTCTTCACATTTGAAGAAGCAATCACCTCCTATGGTCTTTACTGACTGGTTTTGGAAGAGAGTTTCTTTAACCCGTTATTCCAGCTAGTCTTAGACCTTTTCTAGAGAAATGTCTGTCTCACACTTTGTGTTCCCCCTTGGGGTGTCGGGGGGATTCTTAAGATTGTATGCCTTCTCTCAGTCTCACAAATTCAGGCCAGGAATTGTGAGCTCTATTTTTGTTTTCCCTGAAATGCTCAAGTTTGTGTGTCTTCTCCCAATCTCACAGAATTGGATGTGTTTTCTGTGTTGACTCACTAGTTATCTGCAAAAGCTCTCTCTCACTGTCCAGAAGCATGTGCCAGGAGACAGCCATGAAGGGGAGTGGGACATGTAGAGTGTTGAAGGTGCCCATGGGCTACTAGGGAGTCTACAAGCAATGCTTATGGGAAGACTTCCTGAGGAGTCTGTGAATCAATAGTAGAAAGAACCACAAAATGGTTAATAGCATCCCAAAGTACAAAGTTTTTTGTTGTTGTTGTTTGTTTGTTTTTGTATTGATTCATTTGACTCTGAGAAATGTTTCCTAACAAGGCATTTTTATTACCTGATGATATTATCATTATTATTGATGATAATTTATATTGTGACTCATAATATATAAATTCAATATAAAATTAAAAAACAATGCTCTTTCCCAATGATCGTGCCAGCATTATTGAAAAAGGACATATGAGACTGTACAAAATACAACTTTAAAAAGTATCATATTCTGTGGAAGTGGGTCTATGGGATTATAGCAAATGGAGAAATATTAATTTAAGGGAATCTAAAATTTGGTAAGAACTGTGATTCTGTGGTATTTTAACCAAAGCCTGTGCCAACCCTATCTTTTCCTGCTTAGTGAAATGTAAACTTTACTCCAGACTGAAACAACCAAAATCACATGGCTCCCTGTCCCAAATTCTCCCAGTTGGCCTTCCTCTCAGGAAGGCAGGATATCATAATTTCTCATCCTTCCATTAGTTACCTATTACTGAGGAGACATTCTGGGTTAGTACAACCAAGGGGGGGCTCCCTTCTTCTGCCCATGGGACAAAAACTCTACCTTGGGTATGGCACTACTGAGTAAACAGAGGCTCCCACCATTCTTGCCCCAGCTTTTGTGGTTGTGATTCTATACTAAGAAAGGTAAACCAAGAAAAACTGTGGTTGTTATATCATGATAGACCAAGTTCTAAGAGTCTAAAATGAAAGTGTCACCAAGACAGATCAGGCTATTGTCTCTACCTCTACAACCCTCAACATCAGAAGTATGGTTTGAAGATTTTGTCCCAGGGGAAAAAGCAGGATGTAGTAGAGAGTCTTCAAATACCTACCTACTAGACCAATTGCAAATTTATAGAACTGTACCAAACAAGGGCAGAATATACATTTTTCTCAAGAGCACATGAAATATTCACCAATAGTAACCATGTCCTAGGCCAAACAAAAATCTCAATATATTTTTAAAAAAGAAATAATAAAAAGTATGATCTGACAGCAATGGAGTGGAATTAATAATCAATTATTTTAAATAAATTTGGGAAACTTACAAATATGTGGCAATTAAACAACATATTTCCAAATAACAGATGAGTCAAGAAAGAAATCACAAGAGAAATCAGAAAATTCTTTGAAAAGGATGAAAATGAAGACAGAGCATATTAAAACTTATGAGATGCAGCTGAAGTAGTATTTACAGGGAAAGTTATAGCTGTAAATATCTATACTGGAAAAGAAGGAAGACATCAAATCAAAAACCTAAACTTCCACCTATGACTTTAGAAAAAGAAGAGCAAATTAAATCTAAAGCTAGCAAAATAAAGAAAAGAATAAATATTAGAGTGTACCTCTTGAAATAAAAATAGGAAAACAATAGAGAGAAATAAGTGAAACCAAAAGTTGTTTCTTTAAAAACATTTTAAATAATGACAAACTTGTAGCTGGATTGATCAAGAAATGAAGGGAGACTATTTAAATCCCTGGAATCAGAAATAAAAGAGGGAACAGTGTTTCACTTTGCTAAAATAAAAAGAGTTATAAAGAAATACTATAAAAAAGTATATGCCAATAAATTAGAAAATTTAGATGAAATGGAAAAATTCCTATGAAATCTAGGGGATCAGACATACACACACACACACACACACACACACACGGAATAAATATTGAGAATTAAAAGAAGTAAAGGAAGAAATTAACATCACAGTGGAAAGTTTTTAAATAGTGCCAAAATTAATACTTAATTATGGTTTTATATAATTTAAATTATTTTGATATTATTGATTACTTTACATTCACAAATGACTGCTATGCATTTACTTAGTCACCAAAAAAAGTAACTTGTTGATATATCATTTATGATTTGGCCAGGAAAAGAGAAGTTATTCAACATATTTTAGGTGAAAAGTATTTAATGTTGGAAAAAAGAAGAAACAGACACACACAATATACAATCTTTGGAAGAACTGGGGAGCAAAGATTGTGATAAGTCAGTGAATTTGGGGAGGGTGGTTAAGAGCGAACATCTCAGCCGGAAGAATCAAGGCCAGTGGTTCCCAAGAGCCTGCTGTGAATTTCACCTCTACTCACCCATCTGGCTACTACTACCTCTGGCTATAGATTTAATGTTATCACCTCCTCTACCTTCCAAATCTTGTACATGTATGTCTGATTGACAAATCTGACTAAGAACCTACAGTAAGTGAATTCTGAGATATATACAGGAGCCCTTGAAATATTTTAGTAGTGACCCCTCCTTCAAAGAAAGGCAAAACAATGTAATACTTAATATTTTTACCTAACTGAACCGTTTTAAAGGTATATATCTATATCTATATCTATATCTATTTAAACCCAACTAGTTTGGGAGGTAAATATAATATTTATATTACAGCTCAGAATACTGTGTCTCAGTGCAGCTCAATGACATGTTCAAAATCACACAGCAAGTGACTTAAGCCAAAAAGGAAATTCATGTGTTTCAAGTTGCTAATGTCACATGTGAATTATATTCTATCATAGCTCCTTCTATTGTGTTAACAAAATCCCCTATGTTGTATTTTTATTAAGAGTGAGACCTATACTTGATTTGAGATTTGCTCCAATCAACTTCTACTGGTAAAATAAATGTTAAACTTATAGTTACAAAGCTCTTCTAGCATTACTTTATTGTCTCTAACATACTGTCTTCTTTATACAGCTAAAGTCCTACTATGTCTTTTATGTACTACTATAAAAAGATAAAGATAATCTTATTTAAAAAATAAGTAAATTTATATATTGAAAGGCTGAGTGATTTAGTGCAGAAATAAGGTATTACTAGTTTGTTGACAACATTATCTTTTCGCTATTATTTAATGATAAATAGTAAAAACCAAGGATGTAGAAAGGTAATATAAGGGCCAGCCGAGTGGCTCAGTTGGTTAAGAGCTCACTAAAGAGTGTGAGCTCTGAGCAAGAGGGTTGCCGGTTCAATTTCCAGCTGAGCTGCCAACAGGTGGCAGGATGGCTCAGTTAAAATAAATAAATAAATAATAATATATTCATTTTTCATTTTAAAAAGTACAGATAAGTACATAATTTGGATTACCAAGAAAACTAAATAACTAGATCGCATACTCTGAAAAGTAAAATGAAAAGAATCTATCATAGACATGACACAAAATACTATGCCACAAAAATACTACCACAAATATTATTTGGCCACAAAAATACTAATCAGTTTCCTTATTTAGTTTCCAGAAGCTGGATACATGCCGATCAATTATTATTACATCTAATGAAGGTTGTAGTAGATGTAAGCCTCAATTTACTGAATACATTTTTTGTGATTAGAATAAAATATACTTTATTTTATTAAATTGTTAAACTTTAAAAAATAGGAGTTAAATCCTAATAAAAATTTCTTTTTGAGCATTAAATCACCCTTCTGTCCATAATTGAAAGGATTATAGGCATCTTTTAATAAAATTGCTGACACCTCTACCCATTGTAATATTATATACTCAGGAGAAAGAGATACAAAATAAAAACGTGCAACGTATTTTACTGGATTGGCTATAAACTCTCTGATGCATTTCCAGGTGCTGAAAATAGGCTTTCTTGATGCATTTCAGGCATAAATCCTTTGCATCTGATTAAAATGCAGATGAGCATCATAAACTATTGTAATTTGAAAGGACTGAACTCATGATGCATTCTGCCTCCATCTGCTTTCAGGTGTAAAGCAGGAGGGAGTTTTGCTGAAAGTACCACCAAATCCAATTTAGGTTAAAATTCAGGGAACTAAACATGCCAGCCTGATCTCCCCATTTTTCGTGTGTGTCTGCATTTATGTCATTTTGTTGTATGCCTGTGTAGGTTTAGGCCATCTGCAAAATCATATTGCTGTTAATTATGATAAAGTATGTTTTTAAAAATGTTTTTCACAAATATGGTGCCATACACATATGGGGGGAAAATAGTTCAAATTATTGGCAGGGTTCTGAAAGAACTTTGGAATTAAATTGACTGCCATAGGCTCATTTTTTTCAATAAGTTGTTTGCCTCTTCTAACATTTTTCAGCAAATATGAGAGCAGTGAAATGAAGCCATATGTAGTGAGCAGGAACCAGTTCAATAGCAGAAGCTCAGTTGAAAGTTATTGCTCCAGGGGTGGGTGCTGAGAGACCAGGGCTTTGGAAAATATGCACTTAGGGATGCAAGCCTAAGTCTCCTACCTAATAATTATGTGGTTCAGGGAATTATTAAATTTCTCTGAGCTTCAGTTTCAGTTTTGGTAAATAGCTATGATTAATGTGTTTCCATAGGGTTTATGCGATTATGGCTAAACAGTACCGCATGTAGTGTCTGCATATTGCTGGTGTAAAATGCATGTAGTCTGTTTTTATTCTGTTTTTTATCTACACAGCTGTACTGTAGGTCTGTATAAAGGGTTAGAGAGACGCCCATATATCAGTATGCTACAGAGTGTTCCCTGGGCTTAGTCCATGCTTCCAGAAGTTTCATTTTTGTATTATTTTTACACTTTGCACTTTTTGGTTTTCACATGAATACTAAAATAC
The DNA here is from genome assembly GCA_033961575.1 of Aselliscus stoliczkanus. Lineage (NCBI taxonomy): Eukaryota > Metazoa > Chordata > Mammalia > Chiroptera > Hipposideridae > Aselliscus > Aselliscus stoliczkanus. The sequence continues at coordinate 124,933,074 of CM066727.1, forward strand.
AGAACCATATTCCAAATCATTGAATAACATCTGATTTTAGGGTCTGGCCTTTTGTTTGTGCTTTTAAACACGTTACTTCCAAGTTAGTTTTATTTTAACATATGCAGGCTATTTGCAAAATTACAGAGATGTTTTTCATGATGCCTTAGGGACAAGTGACAGTGATATCACAATATGCTGTAGATTTTGTAAATGTTTCGTAAGTCAAAGAGGCTGAGAATATTGAGTCATTAAATGATCCACTGATATATGAAGAAATTAGTCCTGTAAGAAAGAAACTGTAGCCTTCAGTACGCTTTTCCCACTGCAAATGGCACTTTAGCCTCAGGCCAAACCATCAATTATTATTTAATTATTGCAATTTGTATTAATATTATTGTTTTATAAAATTTAAATTTAATAACTGATCATTTGCATTTCACATTATATATGAGCCATAACCATAAGAAAAATAGAATAACTAGTTTTATGGATTTTAAATATTTAAATAATTTTGCAATGTTAAATTAACTTTAAAAGTATGCAAGAGGGGCCAGCCGGGTTGTGTGGTGGTTAAGCGCTGGCTTAGGAAGCCAGCGGCCCCAGTTCCGGTCCCACATATGAGGGCCAGTGACACTGCCTTCAAAAAAAAAATAAAAATAATAAAAAAAAATTAAAGTATTCAAGAATTTTCATTTGCAGTCATTTTTCCAGTTCTGTATATAAATTGAAACTTGTTCATAAAGACTTAACCTAGAACTAAAAACAGCTATGTCTTTGAAAGAAAAAAAAATTAGTCCCCATTTTGTAGTGTACAGGAAGCTAAAAAATAGCTATAATATTAAAGTACAAGAAAAATATGTATAGTACAGTCTCCGTGAAATTACATTTTTAATTTGGTAAACAAACTATAAGCAAAGTCAAATGACAAATGAAAATCTGAAATAAAATATTTAAGTGAACGATACTTAATTGCAATTTGATATATCAAAAATTGTAATGAATTGATGAATGCATATGGTTTGACATAATATTTGTAACATTTGATACCTAAGGAGTTAATATTCCTACTTTACACCAAAAATTATACATGTTAATGAAATGAAGTAAACAGCCACAAGAAAAATGAGCAAGGCATATAATCAAAAAATTCACAGAAGAGAAAATGCAAATGGTCTTCTAATGAAAAGAGGTTCCACTTCACGAGTTATCAAGACAAGATGATTGAAACAATGAGACTTTTTTAAAAAAATTCAGGTTGACAGAAATATGGAAGATTGATCATATTTAGTGTGGCCAAGGAAGTAATACAACCATAATCTCCATCACGTAGAATTGGACATTACTCCAAACTTGTGGAATATGTCTATCAGCATTTTAAACATTAATGTACACAACCCATTGAACGAATAATCTCATCTGGGACTTGATCCAAAATAGAAATTGAAGTGTCATCACATAAAAATAATATGCTACAAGGATTTTTATTCTACTTCATTAGAAATGGAAAAAATAAAAGCAAAACAATCTGAATATTTGTCAATATGGAAATGTTGAATAAATTATGATGAAGAATTCTCTGGGGTCAATTTTAATATATTTATTTTGATTAAAAAAGTACAGACTGTGGCCGGCCAAGTGGCGTGGTGGTTAAGCGCTGGCCTTGGAAGCCAGCGGCCCCGGTTTGGTCCCACATATGAGGGCCAGTAACACTGCCCTCAAAAAAAAAAAAAAAAAGTACAGAATAATATTTTTCAAAGTACAGAATAATAGTGTTTCCTTTAAAAAACTTGTATATGCTTATACAAAAAATGTGATAATGGACTGGCCGAGTGATGTGGTGGTTAAGAGCTGGCTTGGGACACCAGCGGTCCTGGTTCGGATCCCACTTATGAGGGCCAGTGACACTGCCCTCTAAAAAAATTTTAAAAAATTAAAAATCAAATGTGATAAAGATATTTTCCAAATGATTACTCAGCCTATAGTGAGAAATGTGATTTCAGTAGATGATGAGAATTTTAATTTACTTAATACTTCTGTATTGTTGACATTGATAGTGTGCAAGTATTGCTGAAAATAAATGCATAGATATGTCTATTTAAGAAAACAAACAAAAAAAGTTGCAAAGAACTCCCTTGTTTTACCTGTCTTTAAAAAAGTGTGAAATTGATCATCACAGAAAAACTCTTAAGACTGTGAATGCTGAGTTAGGGAAGGCAGAATTTAAATATTTAATTATATGGCCAAATTCCTTTAAAAATGTACCATTTTGTAATGTAATTGATACTGTTTGAGATTTCAAATTCTTCATAATCCCACCATTATAATATTGTCTTTAAAAAATATATTTTTTTAATCTAACATTGTATTCCTCTGTATCTTCTGTTTCATGTACTGGACATATATGTAACAATCTGTGAATGGATATCCATTAGATTGTAATGTGTTTTAAATTGTTTTATAAAATACTTTAGTTTTATATTTCTTCATAATTTCCTGCCTGTAACATGTACCATGTTATCTACTGAGAATCCTTGACTTGTATTTTTTTAATATCTCAAAATAATGTACATTGTCTGTACTGCTACTTCATTGATAGCATAAAGAAAGAGATTATGTGAAATATAGCTGCTAATTAATTTTAAATGATTTCTGAATATTGAAGATTGAATAGCACAAAGAAAGCTTGTGACTTTTTCTAGGAATATATTTTAAAATATATTTTTTTCCATATTGGGAGCACTGAACAATTTTATGCAAATAATTTTATTTTAATTTTCATTCTTGAGATTTGAACAACATATTCATGAAGAATTAGTGAATTCATGTACAATATATATTTTCAAAAAAAGACTGCTGAAATAAGCTAAACAGCTTTCAGAATGAAATTAAGGAATAATTAAACATTTTAGGACTGTTTAAGTACAGTATTAAACTTGAAAATGCAAAGCTTGGAAGCTGGTGTTGGTATTTATTGGCAGATGTGTTGACCCTCATAGAGTTCAGTTATTCCATGGCAGATATCACCACTGAAATGAAGAAAGAGGAAAAGTATAGCGCAGCCTGAACAGAGTTTTGCCTTTAAAATGGGTTCCTGTTGCCAATGGTTTTCTTTATTACTTGTGTTATTGAGGGAAAAGTCATTGAATATTTCATTCATTTTATTTTCAGTAGATGTTTTGATAGCACTGGTGTCTCTTTATGGGAAACTCATTTCCCCAAAAAAAACATTTTAAAGTAAATTTAAGAGATTTGCTGTCCCCAGGGTTGTTTTTTTTTCTTTTTTACTTTGTTCTCCAGTTTTTTAGAGTCTTCTCTAAAATATGTAGTCCTAAAGGCATAATGCTGTTTGAAACACAAACTTTCTGAAACTTTTAGAGAGGAAATATTCTGATTTTGATTTTCTAACCTTTTATATGAAAGAGGTCATTGTATCTTTGAAATAATTTGTGTAAGCCAGAGGCAATACAATGAAATTTTCATGACCTTCTTTTCACTTATATATTCTTTCCCAGTTTGTGCCATTTTCTTATCTGTGTTTATATGCCAAGAGAAATAGTTTGTTGTTTTTTACATAGCCTTTAACTGTAAAAAAAAGTTCTACTCTTGAAAACTACCTCTTTTTAATAAATTTGCCTCGTTAACCTAAAAGAGTTTGCTGGTGGTGGTGGTATTAAATTAATTAATTTTTCTGCTACCTGGTACAGTCAGAGAACCATTCGGTCTATGTGAGCGCCCGTGTCCTTGGGACTTCAATTCTCCATTCATAAGTTAACCATAATCGAATTAGCCCTTTAGGTATCAGGGAGATACTTGATCCGGCTTTATACTTCAGGTATTCACTCTAGTACATAGTAAATATACAGATATTGACAAAGTTACCTTCTGGGATGACACACTAGAGAGAAATTCATTCACTGCAATTTTTATTGGTCTTTATCCTATTAATAACAAACCTGAAAACAAAATATTCCAAATCCTACTATTCTATCAAATCAGCTACAGTGACATTTCCCTTCCCTTCCCACTGTTGTCTATTTCCATTCATGTATTTTACATATTTGGAATCATAGTGTAGGCACAACTGGATTTCATTCTATCTTGAAACAAACGGCCCCTATACAGCGTTATTTTCCTGACTGTGGGATTGTAACAGAGGCCATAGAAAATTCTTATTGACTCAACTTCACCTAAGGCTAAATTAGTTTACTGAAACATTGAATTATTAGAAAGTACTGCTCATCATTTTACATTCAGAGTTACAAAATTCAGGAAAATATTAACACTTTCGTGAAGACTCAGTTGTTTCTATCAGCAAATATAACTATCTCAAACATGAAAATCTGAAAATTATATATAATCATTGTATGCATATTTTAACCTTGTAACACAATTAACAATAAGGATTCCTGAGGACCTCTGAGATAAGCAAAATTGAGATAAACAAACTTGATATATTTTGTTTATATATATTTATTTATGAGAAAACCTTAATTAATGTACATTATAAATTTGAGGACATAACAAAAACTTCTATTTATCATAAATACTATTGGAGAGGAGATATTTTCCTTCTATCCCTCTAGGTTCTAGGTTCTTTAGCTGGTCTAATAATTAAATTGGCATAAGACAAATTAATAGGAGAAAAAAATAATTATGTACATACGGGAGTATCATAAAAATATGAGACTCAATAGCAGTCAGTCAGGTAGGGCTTATATGCCATCCTGAGCTAAAGAATGGGATAGGGGCCTGGGGCTTCAAGGGCAGGAGGTATTCACAAAATGAAAAAATGAGCAGATGTTTGCACTGCCATACAGGTACGTCATTCAGATGAAAATGTATCTATGATAATAGCTCTTTTTCTGTGCAAGCCCCCATATCTGAAGTCTTTTGGAAGTTAAGAGAGAGGTAAAAGTTTTTCTTGAAAATGGTAGGTCTTGATTGCCTTCAGCTTAAAATAATCCACTTGGCAAAGGTGCACATTTTGGGGAAACCTCTCTGAACCCTTCAATACCTATCCCTAAATAATCTGTTAAGACACTGAATATATCTTGTCTTATTAATGAAGGTGGGGGACTGCAGATTTCAGCTAACTTAAAAAGGAAAGATTGTCCCTGTGGTTATATAATGCTAACCTTTTAGAAGATGGGCATAGTTTTATCTAGATAATGCAGCACATCCACAAATTTCATTTAATTTACTAATGTATTTTCAACATCAGAAAAACTGTTTAAAAAAAACTGTTTAATTTTCTCAGCACCACTTATTGAAAAGGCTTTCTTCTCTTCATATGTTTTTGGCTCCTTTCTTGAAAATTATCTGCTCATATATATGTGGGTATATTTCTACATTCTCAATTCTACTCCATTAGTCTGTGTGTCAGTTTTTCTGCCAATACAATGTTGTTTTGATTATTGTTGCTTTGTAGTATAAGTCAGAGCATGTGATATCTCCAGCCTTGTTCTTTTTCCTCAGTATTGCTTTGGCTATTCAAGGTCTTTTATGATTCCATACAAATCTGACAATGTTTTGTTTTATCTCTTTAAAAATGCCATTAGGGGGCCAACCAAGTGGCTTGGGAAGACAGCGACCCCGGTTCGGGTCCCACATATGAGGGCCAGTGACACAGCCCTCAAAAAAAAATTGCCATTAGGGTTTTGATGGGGATTGCATTAAATTTGTGTATTGCTTTGGGTAATATGGCCATTTTAACTATGTTAATTCTTCCAATCCAAGAACATGGGATATCTTTCTATTTTATTGTGTCTTCTTCAATTTCTTTTAATGATGGCTTATTGTTTTAAGTATATAGGTCCTTCATATCCTTTCTTAAGCTCATTCCTAGGTATTTTATTCTTTCTGTTGCAATTGCAAAAGGAATTGCTTTGTTCAATTATTTTTCTGGAATTTAACTGCAGTATATAAGAATGCAATGGATTTTTGTACATTGATTTTGTATCCTGCAGCTTTGCTGTATTTGTTTATCATTTCTAATAGTTTTTTGATGGAGTCTTTAGGGTTTTCTATATAAAGAATCATGTCATCTGTAAAAAGTGACAATTTGACTTTTTTGTTCCCAATTCGGATGCCTTTTATTTCTTTCTCTTGCCTGATTGCTCTGCCTAGGACTTCCGATACTATGTTGAATAACACTGGTAAGAAGGACATCCCCATTTTGTTCTTCATGGTAGATAAAAAGCTTTCAGTTTCTCATTATTATGCATGGTATTTGCTGAAGTTTTGTCATTGTATAGCCACATGCAAAAAAATGAAATTAGACTGCTCATTGTTACCACATAACAAAATTAACTCAAAATGGATCAAAGACCTAAACATAAGACCTGAAACAATAAATTGCATAGAAGGCAGCATAGGTATTAAACTTATGGACCTTGGGTTTAGAGAGGACTTTATGACTTTGACCTCAAAGGCAAGGTAAGTAAAGACAAAAATAAGTGAATGGGATTATATCAAACTAAAAAGCTTCTGCAAGGGCCCGCCGAGTGGCACAGTGGTTAAGCGCTGGCTTGGGAAGCCAGCGACCCTGGTTTGGGTCCCACATGTGAGGGCCAGTGACACTGCCCTGAAAAGAAAACAGAAAAACAAAAAACAGCTTCTGCAAAGCAAAAGAAATCAACAAAAGAAAGGGGCAAACAACCGAAGGGGAGAAGATATTTACAATCAACGCCTCTTGTAAGTGGGTAATATCCAAAATATGTAAAGGACTCACACAACTCAACAAGAAAAAAAGCAAATGATCTAATTAAAAAATTGGCTGAGGACCTGAACAGACACTCCTCCCAAGGAGGCAAACAAACAGCCAACAGATATAGGAAAAAATGCTCAACTTCACTAGTTAGGGAAAGCAAATCCAAACCACAATGAGATACCACTGTTAGAATGGCTATGATTAACAAGCCAAGTGTTGAAGAGGCTGTGGAGAAAGAGGAACCCTCATACACTGCTGGGAATCTAAATTGGTATAACCACTTTGAAAAACAGCATGGAGATTCCTCAAATACTAAGAATAGAATTACCATACAGCCCAGAAACCCCTTTTCTGGGTATCTACCCCCCAAAATTTGAAAACATTTATCCATAAAGATATATGTACCCCTATGTTAATTGCAGCATCATGCACAATAGCCAAGACATAGAAGCAACCAAAGTGTCCTTCTAGATGATTAGCTAAATAGATGATTAACTAAAGAAGATGTGGTGTGTGTGTATATATATATATATATATATATATATATATATATATATATATATTAGCTAAAGAAGATGTGGTATATATATTGTTTGCTACAATATGGAGGGACCTTAAGAAATAAGGCAGATAGAAACAGTTGAAAACCATGTGATTTCACTCATGTGAGATATAAAACTGAAAGCAACAAATGAACAAGACAAACAAAAACTCATAGACACAGGCAACAGTTTAATGGTTATCAGAGGGTAAGGTGGGGTGGATGGAAGGAGAGGGTAAAGGGGGTCTAAACATATGGTGATGGAAGGAGAATTGACTGGGTAGTGAACACACAATGCAATATATAGATGATGCATTATAGAATTATACACTTGAAACCTATATAATTTTACTAACTGATGTTACCCCAATAAATTTGATAAAAAATAAAACAAAAAAAAAAAGAGAAAAACTTTAGGTTGGATAAGAATGTTAATGATCTGGGACGAGAGTAAATGCGGAGAGAAAATTACCCATCACTGTCAGCTCGCTGTCGCTGTTGTCACCACCAATTCTTATCTACAAAAGTCATGTTACCCAACACCGGGAAACTAGCAGGATGTACAGTTTTTATCACAGGTGCAAAGCCGTGGCATTGGCAAAGCTATTGCATTGAAAGCAGCAAAGGACGGGGCAAATATTGTCATTGCTGCGAAGACCAGCCAAGCACACCCCGAACTTTCAGGCACAATCTATACTGCTGCTGAAGAAATCAAAGCAGCTGAAGGAAAAGCCTTGCCATGTATTGTCGATGTGAGAGATGAACAGCAAATAAGTAATGCAGTTCAGAAAGCAGTTGAGAAATTTGGAGGAATTGATATTTTGGTGAATAATACCAGTGCTATTAGCTTGATGAACACTTTGGAAACACCTACTAAGAGGGTGGATTTGATGTTCAGTGTCAACACCAGAGGCACCTACCTCACATCTAAAGCATGTATTCCTTGTCTGAAAAAGAGTATTGTTGCTCATATCCTCAATCTCAGCCCGCCACTTAACTTGAATCCATTGTGGTTCAAACAGCACTGTGCTTATACAATTTCTAAGTATAATATGTCTATGTGTGTGCTTGGAATGGCAGAAGAATTAAAAGGTGAAATTGCAGTCAATGTATTATGGCCTAAAACAGCCATATACACTGCTGCTATGGATATGCTGGGAGGACCTGGTGTTGAAAGCCAATGTAGAAAAGCTGATATCATCGCAGATGCTGCATATTCCATTTTCCAAAAGCCAAAAAATTTTACTGGCAACTTCATTATTGATGAAAATATCTTAAAAGAAGAAGGAATAAAAAATTTTGACGTTTATGAAGTTAAACCAGGCCATCCTTTGTTACCAGATTTCATCTTAGATAAATTCTTGGAGACCAAGAAAATGAGATTATATGATGCCGCTCCCCATTTGAAAGAAGACAAGCCTCAGCCACCATCAAAACCACATTCTGGACCTGTGGAAGAAACAGCTCGAACTCTCCGGTGAAGATGGTTGAACGTGGTTTCTTGACCTTAAAAGCAAGGGTGGGGATGTTGAACACGGAGAGCCCGCTGATCAGGCAGATGTGATGATGAGTATGACGACTGATGATTTTGTAAAAACGTTTTCAGGTAAACTAAAACCAACAATTGCATTCATGTCAGGAAAACTGAATATTAAAGGAAACATGGCCCTAGCAATCAAATTGGACAAGCTAATGAATCAGATGCAAGCCCTGCTGTGAAGGAAAAGAAAAAAAAATATGTCGACCTCTAAGCTCAAAAGTAAAAGGGCTCAACAGTTAAAATGTAATGTTTGTTTTCTTCTCTATCATATTATAAGGATATACAAGTTTGTTCTTGAAAAAAAAATATAATTTCTGTATCTATAAGACTTATAATTATAATTAAAACAGCTAGCTAATCAAACATAGGCTTAAGTAGAATTCTAAGACATTCTGCTTTTTATGTTTTGTGAGTTTTGCCTCTAGCACTATAAATCATTCACCATCTTCTTCTATGAAAAGTATCATGAACAACCAATCAGGGTCAAGCAGTAAAATTAGCTCTTTTCAGAGCTTCTTCCCATGTAAAATGAAGCTAGTCAGTTCTAAAATTTTTAGTTTGGGATTTTATACTTATTTTAAAGAAGATCTTCTACAATACAGTTTTCCAGGAGTCACAGAATAAACTGTTTAATACTACTTTGAAGACTAATGCAACAAAAACAGAGTTTTTCATTTTGTTAACTAGTTTTCCAGGTTTAAGTTATCTGTAGGAAAATATTAATATAATTCAATTAACTGTAGTACATATCCTATTTTTTTTATTTATTTTCTTTTTTTACATATCCTATTTTAAAAATGTCCTAAAATAAAATAGTTTTTCCCCAGAAAAAAAAAAGAATGGTAATGATCTTGTCTGGCTTTTCCATGTAATTCAACAGGTAATATTATTTTTAACAGAAATATTTATTCATAACAGTTACGTTTGAAGTAAAACCTCTTGAAGAGCAACCAATTAGAGCGATAATTCTTCTAGATGCATGCTTGAAGTGAAGACATATTTCAATATTCACCACTATACTGTTTTAGCAGATCAGTGCAGACCACTTATGAAAAGATTATATTAGCATTAAGTGGAGAAGCAACTCTGTGAACCCAGGAATTCTTGATACACCTGAGTGTGTTAGTGCATTTTCAGTTTCAGGAAACAAAAACCTGCCTAGGCAATCACTAGCAGGAAGAAGTTTTACATGAGAACTTAAGTGTTTACCCATCACTTCCAGGGCCTCGAGGCCTAACATTCAGAACCACTCCATGCAAAACTACATTTCCAGGGAGCTGCTGTCTCTCTACAACAAAAACTACCGTGGCCAAGATCCAAGGACCAGGGAGCCAGCAGTGCAGCAGCTTCCTCTCCGGGACCACACAGTAAGTGAGTTAGTTGTACACACAGGCTTCTGTTTCTGAAAATCTCATCCCGGTGCTCCTCTGCAGGCACAGCTGAAGCAGAGTAGGAATGCTCTCTTGTACTTTCACCTTCTAGATCTCACTCACACTTAACTGGCAAAACTTAATGCATACTCAGAAACTAGTCAAAGAGAGTCTTGGGAAATTATTTCAGCTTTCCAGCCTCTAGAAATAATGCAAATGATGCTAAATGCTAATCCACTATGCCCAGCACGATGGGTGTACTTTTAATTCCTTTTGATATCTGAATTCATATGTACCTGTTAGGGAGGCTAATCATATGTTCTGGTTTGCTTGGGGCAGTCCTGATGTGTGTCATCTCACTATAATTACAACTAGTACCCTGTTTCACTCTTAAGGAGTTCTGGTTTTAAAGATAAATTTTATATCACTTTAATGTATGTGTATCTAACCCTACAGGGTACAGGGAAGAAAGGGAAATGCCACTAAGTGGTCCACGCCTTCTTATTCAACACTCAAAATAAGACTGTGAGGGAATGATTAGCATTTTTCCTTAGAGATATAAGGTTTGAAGAACGCACTAAATAGCCCCCTATGGTCACATAGCAAATAAGAGATAGAACAGGGATGGATTTCAATTTAAGCCTATCTGACTTCGAATATGATTCTTGGTTAATTCTGTAGCTTTTAACATAATCAGTTCTGTGCTGATAACAATTTTTCTGTCAAATTTATTATAGACTTCAAGTATTTTATTTTACCACCTCATTCATTTATTCATCAATTCCCTTCCCAAGTATTATTTGAGTACCTACTATGAGCAAAACATTGATCTGTACCCTAGGGATATAGTGTTAGAACAAACAGACAGAAATCCTCACCCATATCAAGCCTAAAATCTAGGGAGTGGAGATATGAAAGAAAAAAAATAAGGCTAAAAATGGCTAAATGTGTCAAGTAATAAAAAATGCTAGGAAAATATAGAAGATAGGCATGATAGGGAAACATGAGGATGGGAGTTGCTATTTACATTTGGACAGTCCATGAAGTTTTATTAGATATATGAAATATCAATAGGTTAAATCATCATGAGGATATCTATATATGAGCATGTAAAACTCAATAAAAAAAAATGTAAACCATTTGGCCACAGTGCGTTTGGCAAGTTTGGAGAATGACAAAGGGTTCAGTTTAGGTGCCATGGATGAATGGGGCATGAGTAGGAGGAGATGAAGTCAGCAGATTTTGTGTGTGTGTGTGTGTGTGTGTGTGTGTGTGTGTGTGTGTGTGTATGTGACTGAAAGCAAAGTAACAGCCCTAAGACCTGACTTTGGCTTTGAAGTGAGATAGGAAACCAGCTTACGATTTAGCACATTTCAGCCAACTATAGATACAGTCCTTTTATCACCTTACTAAAAGAGTATTACTCAAAGATGAGATTTAGGTATAAATGGATAATATTATGCATGTTAAATAATTCTCAAATCCCTCACCAAAAAAAAATAACATAATAAAAATGTGGCAAAGATTCAATGCAATTATAAAACACACTTGCCTCGCAAACGCTAATTGCTTAATCAATGAAGGTAATTATTATTAGCTTAAATGAGAAACAATTTTTAGTCATGTGAGCAGCATATATTGCTAATTTCATTCACTTTGCTGTTTATGAACCAAATAAGAAAATTATTAAATCCTATATGAGATTTAATCATGCATCCATATAGGAGGTCTGACAATTAAGTTCATGAACTCATCCTAGAAAAAATGCTACATACCTCATTGCTGAATATCATTATAGTCACCTTTGAAATACTCCCCTTGGGAAGCTATGCACTGATGCCAGTGCCTAGTCCACCCTTCAAAGCAATTTTGGAACTCTTTGGAATGGCCATCAGAGCTGTTGTCATATTATCCTTGATGTCCTAAATGTCATCAAAATATCTTCCTTTCAATATTTCCTTTATCTTTGGATAAAGAAAGAAGTCATTGGGGGCCAGACCAAGTGAGTAGGGAGGGTGTTCCAATACAGTTATTTGTTTACTGGCCTAAAACTCCACAGACAGTGCTGTGTGAGCTGGTACGTTGTTGTGATGCAAGAGCTATGAATTGCTGGCTAAAGTTCAGGTTATCTAACTTTTTTCACACAGCCTTTTCAGCACTTCCAAATAGTAAACTTGATGAACTGTTTGTCCAGTTGGTACACATTCATAATGAATAATCCCTCTGATATCACAAAAGGTTAGCCACATCGTTGTAACAAGGTTGTGAACTTAATTGTCAGACCTTTTATGTACATCACTAGCCTTCAATATTTTAACATGCTCTATAGAGGAATTCACTGGTTCCACATACAATGGCTAACAATATTACTATAAGATAGATAGAATGATTTAATTGCAAAATTAATTAGGAAATTGTTGTTTCGGTTTAGAAAATGTATTCTGTAGTTCAGAGAAAAAAATTATGTGTGTGTGTGTTTGTGTGCATGCATGTGTGTCTGAGGCTCTGAGCCAAGTGCTGGTATTGCAAAAATCAATAAGTATATATCAATGAGTACGTATAATTAATAAATAATAATCAGTTGTCAATATGGTAGGTGATAAACTTGAAGTTCTCTTTGGGTGCTTTGGGAGCAGCAGGAAACTTCCTTATAAACAAAGTGTGATACATACAAACAATGGAATATTATTCAGCCTTAAAAATGGAGGAAATTCTGACATGTGCTCTAATATGAGTGAACTTTAAGAATATTACATTAAGTGAAATAAGCCAGACAGGAAAAGATAAATACTGTATGATTCCGCTTATATGAAGGAACTAATGTAGTCAAATTCATAGAAACAGAAAGCAGAATGGTTGTTACCAAGGGACATTGTTACCAAAGGAGATGGGGGGCAAGGATCAGGAGTTATTGTTTAATGGATAAGAGTTTCAGATTTGCAAGATGAGACTAATTCTAGAGATGGATGATGGTTACTTACAGTGGTTAAGATACACATTTATGTTATGTGTATTGTGCCACAACAATGGTAAAAATTTTTGAGAAAAAAATGAAAGAAACAGAGGTATGTAAGTTAAGAAATGAGTAAATGACTCTGTTCTTATAGAGAGTAAGCTGAGGGAAAGATACACACACTCATCCTATCTATACAAAAAATAGCATTCTAGTTTATATGTAGATATACATTTCTCCTGCTTTTGATGGTTAAATTAGGAAATAATACCCTTGCCTTAAAGGTACTATTTTTAGGAGAAAGGGAGAGAGAGAGAGGTGATTTGTTGACATATATCTAAATTTAGATTCCATTAAGAAGAGCATAGGACACTGCTTGATTAAGTGTGGGTGAGCCAGTGCCAGTGTAATAGAGGGGCTGAATTTTGAGTTAGCTTGTACAATAATTAGAAGTTTATTCAAAGGAACAAAACAAGCTAGGGAAAGAACAGTGTAAATCAAGAGGACAGCCTATGAAAAGACAGAGATTGCATGAAAGAGCAGAGCATAGTATGTCTGCACAACATAGGAACTTTATGGGTGACTTGTCGGAAATGAAGATATAAAGTTCAGCAGGAATCATAGTACAAAGAGTGTCCTTCAATTGTGTCCTTAAAAGATTTTGAGCAATGGGGTCACATAATCAGGACTATTTAGTGATGTATTTATTATAGAAAGTAAAGATTGCATGAATGAGTCAATGCAAATGGGATCGGATATGAGACAGAGAAAAAGATAAAAGGTTTTTCTCAAAATTTATAGAAGTATTTTTCTGGTTAGAAATTGACTAAGTTACAATGTGTATTTTATTTTGATCTAAGAATATATATATATAGTTTTTAAATGTCTCCTATTTTTTGTTTAATACTTTGTTCAAGTGATGGAAGCTAATCTTTAGTAAGTAAAAATATTCTTCAAGAAAGTCTTTCTATCTAGTTTGATTTGGAAAACATGGAATATTAAACATTTTTGGCCTACACATATCAGGTTAAAACAACTAAACCTAAGATATGGTTTAAATGGCATCATAAAATGCCACAAATTATTACTATCAGTTTTTGGAAGGAACATAATTTTAGAAATAAAATTTATAAAAAATTGAGATATAAAAACACAACGTAAAGTGAGTTATTTTAAATAGGATTTATAACTGTGCGCTTAATGTGAACTATCTTTTTAAAAGACCTTCTGGGGTCGAGTGGTGCATTGATTAAGAGTTGGCTTGGGATGCCAGCTCTGAGCATCCCCGGTTCAGATCCCACATGAGAGCCAGTGACACTGCACCCTCTATAGCTAAGATGATGAACAACAGCTCGACCTGGAGCTTGAGTCCCTGACGACTGCATAGGTTGCAGTGGGCTGCATGAGCTACCAAGAGTGGCTGGCAGCCAGCATGAGCGGCCGGCAGCTGGCGTGAGCTGCTATGAGCTGCTATGAGTGGCAGTCCAATGGCCAGCGAGTGATTGCCTCACCATGGAAGAGCACAATGATAATACCAACATGGGCCAGTGAAGCAACATCCTCCACAACTAGACTGAAGAACAAAAGGACAGCAACTTGTCTGTTTCTTTTCCGTGAATCCCCAGTGGTGTTCTCCTCCCCCAATTCCCCAATAAAATCTTTCAGAAAAAAAAAAAGAGCTTCTGATAATCTAGGTAGAACTGTAAATGCCTAATTTATATTTCATCTTAGACCTTAAATTTATATAAGAATATTTAACATTCTAGCAGCAATATGGGCATTATCTTTGAGTTTCTTGTTCAGGTAAGATTAAAGTCTTTCCCAGTTAACTATTATCTATGCTAATGTAGGATTAAAGCTGATAACACAAATGATATATATATGCACACACACGCCCATGCATGCATGTGCCCATGTGCGTGGACACACAACACACACACACACACACACACACACACACACACACACACACACTGGTACTGTATTCATGAAGAATTTACCACATATTCCTAATCTACTAGTAATTTCTTAGAAGAATAGATAAGCAATACGACTCTATCAGTTCCGTTACTTTGAATTCAAATTTTGGCACCTATACAAGTTTTTCTTTAATGCATGTTTTAGTATATATATCTTTCTTCCTGCTGATAGAAGGCCTGCATGTCACATAACTCTTCAATTTTATCTGTTTGCAAAGTAGATTGGTTTTTTTTTTTCCACCAAAACTGGATTCCTCATTATACCATTGCAGACAAATTGCAAGTATATAATTTATTTTTAAATTAAAAATTATTTTATTTTAAAGCATATTGAAAAAATATAACATATCAAACTTATGAATTAATAAATATTATTATTAAAATTAATCCAGAAAAGAGTGATTTGAGCTAAAGGAAAATACTAGGTAAATCACACTGGAGTAGTATGTGGATTCGGCTGAAATTTAAGGAGTTATATCTAGACTAAAGTTTAATAAATCTTGCATTTGAGCAAGTTTTTACACAGAAAAATTTCTTTTGAGATTTAAAAAATGAAGCTGTTTTTATCTTCCTGCTAAAACATGCCTCCAATGTTTGAAATTTTTAGTCTGTAAATACTCATTAGAAAAGAAAAATATTTTATTCTTTTGGTTAATAGCAATTCAAGGATCAAATCTGTTTATTTTGCTTAGGGAAAATGCTTATGCTTTTAGAAAAACAATGTTTACAACAAGGTACTCTTATCCTCCAATTTTTAACATAAAATAATGTTCTGAGAACTATCCAGGAAACGTAAGATACATTTTGTTAGTTAAGACATTTATAAATTGTTCTGAGGAAAACCATGATTTGAAGAAAATTACTTGAAAAATTAATGGAAATATCCTTTCATATTTAATCTCTCAAGCTACTATCTCTCCCTTTTCTCCTCCTTTTCCTTTTATTTCCGTTAGTCTTCTAGTTTTCTCTTTGTCCTGAAAGTGGTTTTCTTTTTAGGAGAATACTTACTACAATAAAAATAGTTAAAGAGTTGGAAATATAAAGATTTGTTAATTCAACCTGTAATAATTCAACCTGTTTTTGAATAATTAAACTTTATTATTTCACTGCAGTTATGCACTTATTTATTCATTGGAAAACAACTAGGTACTTCAGGAAATACCACCTCCATTTTGAATAATTAAGAATTAGCTCATGCAGTGGCTTAAATAAATAGAGTCGGTTTATACAATATTCTAAAATTATAATAACCTGAAAAAATAGATACTTAAATAGTATTAATCATGATTAATGTGTACTTTATTGGTATTTTTTTTTTATTTTGAAACTTTAGTATTACATTTGCTGTTTAGTAAAAAAAAAAAAAAAAAAAAAGTACAAATGCCATCTATGGATGCCACTGAAATACAGAAACATTCTGTACTAAAAAGCTTTTAAATAATAACGATTTTTTTCAGTCTTTAGACTGATATTTATAGAGCAAGAATGTGAATGATGAGGTGACAAGAAAAAATGTCTGTTAATATATTTTTGTGAAGTATATGTGAAATAATTCTAGGTAATTATGATGAAAAGGTTTTTGAAAGAAAGAATATAATGATACAATTGATTGTTTGGCTTAAAACATTTCTCAAGTTTTATTCTTGCAATGTTATAATAGGATACTTCCTTTCTTCCTTCATAAAGTAATACAAAGCATTGCTTATATTACTCCATATTTGAGTAAGTATTTTATTTTAATGGTTAGAAATTTAAAAATGATCACTCAAGTCTCTTTAAGTGGATATAAGAGCAACATTAACATTTTAAAAATACACCCATATAATAGTTTTTGAGTGTAAAATTTGTATTCTTTAGACAGATCAAAAATAATTATAGGCTTGAAATATCATTTGTACATGTAATTTGATGGGCATTATGTATGTGTCCGTGGAAGTATTTTTCCAATAGTTTAAGCATCCCATTATATTTATTTATCAAAAGTCACATTTATATTTTTTCTAACCTGATTGAAACTATAATCTTTAAAATTAATATATTACTTATAAATTGGAAACAGTATATTTTTTATAAGCTGTATCCAGATAAAAATAAGAGAAAAAAGCAACAATTGTTCTGAAAAAATTGGAATTAATCGTGACAACTTTGTTTATTTGACAGTAATTTATGCTAACAGGGAGGCCAATATCCAATTTAACTACCACAGATAGCATGGATCATTTTGATACTGAAACCACTAGAGAGTATGGTTGAAGTTAACAAGCAACAATGAGTAAGACCATTAAGGACAAATCAAAAATGGAAAGCAGAGGGAAGTAGAGTCAGGAACAATGCTTAGAAGGCTATTGTTATAATCCAGGTGATGGGGAAAAAAAGAGAGAGACTAAAATGTCAGTGGTAAGTGTGATAGAGGGTAAAGAGGTGGGATTGGCAGCCCTGGTGACCATTGGCTGTGAATGTAAGAGAGAGAAGGAATTAAGATTAAATCCTGTGTTCCTAAACAGCATTGGATAGATGCTGGTACATTAGACAAAATTATGGAAAAGAAGAAAAAGGAAGAAAAGTGTTTAGAATAGTGATTTTAAACTGGGGCCGGGGGCTATTTGGTGATATCTGGAGACATTGTTGGTTGCCATAGTTGGGGAAGAAAGAATGCTACTGACATTTTAAATAGGGACTAGAGATGCCCTTAAACATTTACAAAACACATGACAACATCTCCACAACCTCACAACGAAGAGTTATCAGCCCAAAATGTCATTAGGAGGTTGAGAAACACTGGTATATGAAAATCAATCAATCAATAAATAAATAGTTTCTTGCATTATGGTGATATGCAGAATAATGATCTCATAAGTATGTCTACATCCTAATCCCTGGACTTGTGGATATGTTATTTTACATGACAAAAGTGCCTTTGCAGCTGTGATTAAATTAAGGATCCTAAGATGAGGGCATTTATCTTGAACTATTCAGGTAGATCCAATATAATCACAAGGACCCTTATGATGGAAAGAGGGAGAAAGGAGAATCAAAAAAGAAAATGTGACAATAGTAGCAAAGATGAAAGAGAGAGAGAGAGAGAGAGAGAAAGAGAGAGTGAGAGAGAGAGAAGAGAGCGCTGGCTTTGAAAATGAGGAAGGGAACATAAGCCAAGAAACTCAGGTGACCTCCACAAAGAGGAAAAAAGCAAAGAAATAGATTCTCCCCTGGAACTGCGGCATGTGGACATGCTAACACCATTTCAGCCTGTAAATTGTAAAATGATAAATCTTAGACTTGTAAGCTGATAATGTTTTTTTGTTTTGTTTTGTTTTTTTGTTTTGTTTTTTGTTTTTTTGAGGGCAGTGTCACTGGCCCTCATATGTGGGACCCAAACCGGTGCCGCTAGGCTTCCCAAGCCAGCGCTTAACCACCGTGCCACTCGGCCGGCCCCTAATTTTTTTTGTTTTTAAACCACTAAGTTTGTGACAGTTTGTTATAAAAGCAATTGAAAACTAATATGGAAACGTTGAGTGATTGGACACTAAGTAGAGATACTTAGGCAGAAAGGCAGGACTTGGCTAGCAATATTGTTCGGGAGTTGCCAATACATAGTGATAAAACTACAAGTATTAATAAGACCCTCCCCATGAAAAATGTGCAGGTTAAAAAGAAAATAGAATCAACTAGAAGTCCTAAAAATATTCCCAATTAATGTGAAGTAACAGAAGATGCTCTTGTGAAAAAGGTTAGACAGAGAGACAGATATAGTGATGAGCAGTAGGAGAAAGAAGCACTATGAAAGGCAGAGGAGGAGAGAATCCAAAATGGGAAGACATAATAATGTATGCTTAAAAGTAAAATAAGGATTGAAAAGGGTATAGTGATTACTTGTGACATCATCCAAAGCAACCTCAGTGACCTCTCAGGGACAGAGAGCGCACAGCAGTGGCTCAAGAGGTCAACTAATGATCAAGAGCAGAGATAAGGATTTTTTTTTTCACTTGTAAGAACTATGAGAACAGAAATATGTGATAGGGGTATGGGGTTGCTGGAACCCTTGTGTGTGTGTGCACGTATGCGCTTGTGCATGTCTGTGCATGTGCATGTGTGTGTATGTGCAATGAGTTATCAAGATAAGTGAGCTTTGGGCATGTTGAAGGTAAAGAGAGAAAGAGGATGAAAAACATGAAAAACAAAGGAGGAAACAAATAGAAGTTCCCTGAGGTATGAGTTACAAGGTCTGACAATAAATTTCCTGAATTTTGTTGCACCGATATTGCTAACCTTTTTTCATATCAAAGGGAGTTATTCATTATGAATTTGTACCAACTGGACAAACAGTTAACCAAGTTTATTATTTAGAAGTGCTGAAAAGGCTGTGTGAAAAAGTTAGATGACCTGAACTTTTCTCCAACAATTCATGGCTATTACATCCCAACAATGCACCAGCTCACACGGCACTGTCTGGGAGGGAGTTTTTAGCCAGTAAACAAATAACTGTATTGAAACACCCTCCCTACTCACCTGATCTGGCCCCCCAATGACATCTTTCTTTATGCAAAGATAAAGGAAATATTGAAAGGAAGATATTTTGATGACATTCAGGACATCCAGAGTAATATGACAGCTCTGATGGTCATTCCAGGAAAAGAGTTCCAAAATTGCTTTGAAGGGTGGACTAGGCACTGGCGTCAGTGCAAATCTTCCCAAGGGGAGTACCTTGAAAGTGACCGTAGTGATATTCAGCAATGAGGTATGTAGCACTTTTTCTAGGATCAGTTCGAGAGCTTAATTTCCAGACCTCATACATTACATGAAAGGGGCAGTTCTATGCTGAAATGGAAACAGAGAATGGAAGTGTGGATATTAACTGAATAGATTTTGTAAATGAATATGAAACCAAGAAGTTTCTAACTGGTTGTATTCAGTTATGTGTAAACTTGGAGGCAGGTGTTCCTAGGTTTATGCTTACATGAGTGAAATGGTGAAGCGTAGTACAACTGGAAGACAAACTTCAAATTGGCATTTTTAAAACTGAACTCAAGGGCTGGCCAAGTGGCTCAGTTGGTTAAGAGCTGGCTCAAGAGTGTGAGCTCTGAGCAACAAGGTTGCCGGTTAGATTTCTGGCTGGAGCTGAGCAACTGCTGAGCAGGATGGCTCAGCTAAAAAAAAAAAAAAAAAAAAAAAATGAACTCTGTGCAGTAATGCTTTAGATTCTCAAAATCATTTTGGTGAAAATATATAGTTGTCTGTTCCAAAGAGTTTCAGGCTAACTGGTGTCATCAAGAAGAAGCAAGTTTTCAGGTAAAACAAAGAACTTGAGGATACAAATTTAAAGACATAGAGGTAAGAACAAGTTTCTAGGGGAGTGTGTGTGAAGCTGGTTCAATGGGCATAATAACAAAGTAGTGAGGAGACTTACAACAGGATCTGATACAGTTACTTAGTGATATGCTTTAAAAGTCTATGTTAAGGCTCTTGTAAAATTTTATTCATTTAAGATAGTTTTTGCTTAGAATTTAGGGTATGTGTGCATTTAAATATTAAAATAAAAATGACTTATATTCCTCCATTGATCAAATGGCCACCCCTCAAGGAAATGGTCCAAGGCAGTTAGAGAATATTGAATCACACTTTCATTAAACCTGCAACAATTAGAATTAATAGAATTTTCTGAACGGAATAAAGCTTGTGACAAGGTTTTGCTGACTGAGCTACAATTTTATTACCATGGATTAGATATAAAAATGACCTTAAGTAATTTTCCTGATAATTATGTGCTAGTACACAGCTTTCAAATTACCTTGCAGAAATACTTACCTAGATAATATGATGATATCTATAAAAACAAATATTTATTATTTTAGTATTTTTTTATCACTAAGAAAAAATAGCATGGTTAGTATCAAACTAGAATATGCAGCATACTTGTTCATACATATTTTTGATGCAACTCATTAAAATCAAGAGAAGTGTTTATGCAATTTACTGCACAATAGTTGCATAGCAACCCTTAGGCAATCAATAGCTTATTTTACAAGGGCTTTAATTTATAATTCTCTTCACCCTATTTTAGTTTGAAGTTGTCATTCATCATTTAAAGCTCTAACTAGAAGTACTACTGAAATTTGGGGACATGAGAAACAAATGAGTTTTCTAACAGGGAAGTAAAATATCATCAAACCTAAAACTATAAATTAGCATTTTTAAATTCAAAAGAAAATCACTATACTGCTAACCATAACCAAACAGATGTAACTGGTAATTGAACTTGTCCAATGACTTAATAACTACATGCATTTGACAGGAATCTAGTAACATACATTGGTGAGTAACTTCGTATGATTCTTTCTAATGAAACACTGGTAGTCAGTTGAACTTCAAAATACGCTAGTATTTCCTTATTTATCCAGAAAAAAATATATATAAACAATACCTGTTAAGTGCACATAAAGAAGAAAATAAAAATTACCAATAATCTTACCATGCTACTCTTAAAATATTGCCATGTATCTTGAATACCTTTATAAAATCATCACGATCAATGTCATCATCATTGTCAAAATAGCTCATCATTTTAGAGTGTTACTATGTACTTAGGACTGTTTTAATATTTTGCACATTGTAACTCATGAAATCATATGAGGTAGAGAGTATTAATATAATGCCAATTTCATAGATAAGCTAGTTAAGATACAGAGAAGTTAATAACCTGAATATTTTATACATGGTAAACCCAACCTATTAAGATGGTTGGACACGTTTTTTGGAGTTACCCCCTTCTAATTCTTTCCTAGAAGTTCCCTTCTTGTATTATGTATTTTAAAACAGTAAATAATACACTTATTATTTATAGCATGCTACACACAGTTCTACATTTTTTGCATATGTTAAGGTATTTAATTCTCACAAAATATGTATGAGCATCATATATAATATTTTGCAGATAAGAAGATTATGGAATAGCTCGTCATCAAGTTAAGTTACTCAAAATCACACAGCTAATGATTGGAAGAGCTGGGACTTGAATTCAACTCAATGTGGCTGTGGAATCTATGCTCTTAATCAGTAATCTGCACTGTATCTTGGACCTTGGTTGAAATGTCCAATTGGCTGATGCCCTTTGTTTCATGTTCTCCA
This sequence comes from Aselliscus stoliczkanus, assembly GCA_033961575.1. NCBI lineage: Eukaryota > Metazoa > Chordata > Mammalia > Chiroptera > Hipposideridae > Aselliscus > Aselliscus stoliczkanus. Next base: position 124,955,273 of record CM066727.1, read on the forward strand.
CATTGGATCATTAAGACAGGCCACAGTACATTCCATGGAGCAAATCTGTATAATTATTTGGAAGTTTGCTAAAGCATTAGGGAATTGGGGAATTGGGGGCTAACTAAAGGGAATTATAAGAAGGAGAATAACTTTGAAGCAATAAGCTGTTATATTTTCACTTAAGAGAAATTTACCAAAGAAATGGATCCCTTGAGAGACAATCCTTCGTGAACATCTGTAAATCTGAATTAAGCACCTTCTATATCCCTGGCATTAAAAAAACAAAACAAAACAAAAACAATAAAGGACAGCCTTGACAGTATGAAGCAAGTTTTAACACAAGGAGAAATCTCCAGTTTTTACTGTGATTTCTTTTTGCTGGAATATGGTCCTGTCCCCAGGCCTCATGAATTTAACTTTTAATAGGGGAGAAAGACAACATTCACATGTATGCATCATTCACCTACATGCAATATTCACATGTACATATGCATATATAATATCCTGAAGATACTAAGAAATAGAGAATCACAGGGAAGGGGAAACTTATTTAGATGAGATGATGGGAATAAATTTCTCTCAAAACTGATGTTTGAAACAATGTCTGAAATACAAGAAGAAGCCAACCAAAATGTTGGATAAGGAGCATTTCCCACAGGAAAGCTGGCTTATACCTTGCAATACATTTGTGTATTTTGAAACATTTTTGAAGTACCTCACACCCCGCAAACAGGGAAATGTTCAGCTGTCTTTCCTTGTGTGTGCTTTGATTGGCCTGATCAGATAAGACTTGACCCCAGGTATTTGATTTCACCACTTTGATTGGGGTGTTCTGGCTGTGTCATGTATTCAGACCCTTTAACTCTGCTCTAAAACAAGAATATACAAAAAATATAAAATATTTATTTAATTTATGAGGAAGTAGCATGAAACTGACATCGCATTAAACTATATGTTGCCATATGTATTGTTTAACTAAAATGTGTCTAAATATTTGTGTGCTTTCTATGACTCAGACATTTTTAGAAGCACAAGCAATGTATTAATGAGCAAAATGGTCAGAAAGGCTTGCTCTCATGGAGGTTATAAATTTTTGGAACATTTATATTTGTTAGAAATGACTCAGGCATATTGGACTTGATACGAATAAAAGGAAGGGAGGGAGGAGAGGAAGAAGAGGAAATAGAAGGAAAAACAATCTCACTTTGACAAAGGCTAAAATTATTAAAATTTGACATAAACAACAAAAAGAAGTATTTATATGTTAAACTTTATTCTAAAATTGACAGAGGAAAAAAATCAACTTTGGTGAAAATAATTATAATAAACTAAAAGTAAACAGGGAAATGAACAATAAAAAAATGGTTCATGGAAAATTAATTTTAATTACTCTAGAAAATTAATCTAGAAATTGTACCATTTGATATCCTCTGAGAAAATCAATTTTTTTCAGAAAATAAATCAGGTCTGACTTAATGGCGACTAAATGTGTTCACATCACCCTTGAAGTTAATAAAATTGCAGACACAAGGGCCGGCCAAGTAGCGCGGTGGTTAAGCGTTGGCTTGGGAAACCAGCAACCCAAGTTCGGGTCCCATATATGAGGGCCAGTGACACTGCCCTCAAAAAAAAAAAAATTGCAGACACAATCCCATGGACTCAACCTACCCTGTTTTCCTCATACTTTTTCTGTAGCATTTCTGTTCTTACTATATCACTTTGATGTGAAATCTAAACACTAGCTTTTGGGGGATGCCTTCTTAGTTATTACTATCGTCACACATTGTTTTGGAAGGCTCCATGACATTTCAGCTTCCAAATCCAGAATATTTTCTTCAGATAAATTCACTTGTGCATGTGTCCATGTACTTACAGCTTAGGGGGAAAATTAATTTTCAAGTAAATACACTTTTCATAGCAGGTAAAATTTAATCATATAAATTGTTTTTTAAAATTACTTTTCAATTTGCCTCTGCTTAATTTTCTGACCTGTAAATCAAAGGTTAGTTTAATTTGAAGCTTATAAATGAAGACTTTTGTAAATTCAAAAATATTTGGGAAAATGTGGTTCCATTTGTTTCCTCCGCAATCAGTAGAATTTTTTTTCTCCTACTAAGTTTCGGAAGTATCCGTGAAGAGATGCTATAGGAAGATTGAGTTTTGTTTTCTCCCTATGTCCCATATCTATGATTACTAGATATATGAAATGATAAATGAATATTTAATCATTTGTTTTGTTCCACTTTAGGATACAATGAACTATTTTACAACCGTAGCAGTAGCAAAGAAAAAGTAAAGATTCTTTGAAAGTCAATGATAGAAATTGTGTGTTGAATGTTAGATACAACAATATGGAAGAAGAGAACAAAGTATATAAAAAAGCTTCAAACTGAAATTCAGTTATTCACATGTATACTATTCTAGAATTCTGTACTTAAGATGTGACCAAAGCAAGAATGCAACCCTGAATCAAAGAGGTCAATGCAATGAGCATTGGGATCTATTTCCTTAATTAATTTCATTGTAGAAAACATGGCGCATAACTTAGAGAAGGAGTTTTGGGCAATTTCATATTATGCTTTGAGAAAAAGAAGAGTTATGAGAACTTTGTGTGTGTGTGTGTGTGTATGTGTGTAAGAAGTTTAAAGCTTCAAGTATTGTTGTTATTCACTGACACTTTCACAAAAGAAAAAAGAAACAGAATTTGCATCTGTGACATTCTTACTAACTGTATTTTTTTGGTTTTAACTGTAAGCCTGAGTGTTTTTTTTGTGTTAATTGCAGTGTTGTCTAGGTCAAAATGCTAAAATTCTATTCTATCAAACTGAGATTTAAAGATCATTTTTCTTCTACTTTCCAGCAGTTATGCTTTCAAATATTATCAAAATAAAGGTTTATTTTATTTTATTGCTTGCAGGATAAAACCACACTGTTTATAAAATCCTAAATAAACATTTAGAAACATATGGTAATTGAAAAGTCATAATCTGGCACTATAGTAACAGCCTGCTTATACGAGAGGATTTTGTGATTTGAATATTGCTTGTCATCTACTCTGGCAAAAAGATGTAATATCAAATATGTGCTTTAGAAGAGACAGCTTGTGGTTATATAAAATTATTCAACCTATATTGTACTATAAAACTATAGACTAAGTTTTAGTTGAAATAAATATTTGGTATTTCATCTACTTTAGGTTATCAAAGTTATCATTTCACATTAACCATTTTAGAAAGAAAACATTATAATGTACTATCCAAATTGCAACTGCATCTATTTCAGAAAAATTGGTTCATATTTAATGAGTTTTATAAGGCAGTCTTCATGTCAATAATTGTATTACTCTCTGAGCAAGTATATAAATCATCATTTATAAATCAATTCATATTTTAATATGCCAGAGGGTGGCTATTGAAAGGAATACTGTGGTAAATCAATTTGTAAATTAAATGATCATTACCTAATTTATGCCTTTGGATCTAGATAAAGAAATATTTGCTAATCTTTCCGAATTCAAAACATTCTCTAGATGTAGAGTTTTGGGAGGTTTACTTTAAAAAAATAAAAGACTGAAAAGGAGATTTAATAAGTTAACAGTGATTATAAAACAATCACTATTAAATTTTAAGAGGGTTGCATAGTGAATATAAAAGCAGAAACAGATAATATAGCTATGTGAATATAACAGTTAGTTAGCTGACCACACACTACTATTCACTAATAAGACAGTATATACCCAAGTCTCGGAAATAGGCATTTGTCTTTGCCTCTCTTTAATGTTATGCTAAGCCTTTTATTTCTTATTCCTTACAAGCTGTTCCTGCTCCAAAAAACATTGATCTGACTGGCCGAATAATGCTCTATTTAAAGGCAGTATTCTAGGGCCGGCCGAGTGGCGCATTGGTTAAGCGCTGGTTTTGGGATGCCAGCGGCCCCAGTTTGGATCCCACATGAGGGCCAGTGACACTGCCCTCTGCAGCTAACAACAGCTCCACCTGGAGCTGGGCTGTGCGAGCCCCGGTGATGGTGTGGGCTGCAGCCCCTGCTGCAGTGGGCTGCCATAGGCTGCAGTGAGTGGCCCGCAGCCAGCGTGAGCGGCTGGCAGCCAAGCGTGAGCTGCCAATAGCCGCGATGAGCGACATCCAGAGGCCAGCGACCGATCTGCCTCATCCGGGAAGAGCGCAATGACGATACCAACAGTGAAGCAACATCCTCCGCAACTAAACTGAAGAACAAAAAGACAGCAACTTGTCTGTTCCCCGTCCCCAATTCCCCAACGCTGTTCCCCTCCCCCAATTCCCCAATAAAATCTTTAAAAAAAATAAATAAATAAATAAAGGCAGTATTCTAACTGTAAGTAGACTGTACTTATTTGTAGCAGAAACAAGTTGTATACATTCAAGACAAATCACTGAAGGATTTTTAAATATACCCTATGCTCCAGCACCAACAAAAGTGTTTATATGGGGGATGTATTTTAATCAACAAATTCCCTGACTGTAGAATAATTTCTACTTCTCTGTTACCAACTAAAACAAAGTTTCAGAAATGTGTAGAAATAAGCTACACAATGTTATAGAAAAATAAATTAATGGTCTAAATTATTCCACCAAGAACATATATCAGCATAACAAGTTTTGTAAATTTTTATCAAAATATGAATGAATAAACATTGTATATGTCTCCAAACAAATATGATTAAAACTTAAGCCACCTGCCATGAGAATATTAGATGCCTTCTCAGTTATACATCCAGGAATATGATTGTATCTCAAGTATGTGCAATTAAGCTTATTTGGATAAAAACACAATTCAGACCTTGATCTAAAAGATGTAAGGTGGAAAGTTTCTCCTTTCTTTGGATCAAGTCTTGGCCATGTGGCTCGTTTCGCCAACGAAACATTAGCAAATATGACACAAGCAGAGGTTGAAAATTGCTTATATAATAGAGCTTGCTCTTTTGCTGAATTTGGAAGTCTAATCTCATCACTTTAACAAACCTGATCCAGCCTGATGGGAAATCCATGTAAAAAAAAAACTGAGGCACTGTGGTTGACAGTTGGCAAACTGCCAGGCCTGTGAGTGAGGGCATCCTAGATTATGAGTATTTCAATCCATTCAGGCCACCAGCTGATGACAGAGATCAGCTAAGCCAACCTAGGCCCAAAGAACCATCCACAATCCATAGAATTGTGGAAAATAATAAATATGCATTAGTTGCTTTAAGCCACTAGATTTTCATAACAAGAGATAATTGATATATTATTGCAATCAAATAGTCTTCAGTATATAAGTATATATACTGACAGTGTCACCTAAGACAAATTACATTTTCTGACAGTTTCCTATTTTATAAAATAGAGGCTAAAATTTCTTAGAAGTTTCGCATATAAATAAATGCGATTGTATGAGTAAAGTCTTAGTACTATGCCTAGTGAATAGTATGTAAGTTAGAACTCCATTACCTTTATTTTTAAAGTACTATAAGTTGAAAATTAAATAATAATGTATGTTCTTTAAAATAAAAAGAAAATAAATAAAAATTTTAAATTTTTAAAAAATTTCTCTTTTATCTATGTTTGCTGTCAGAGGCTGTCCCCTCTGGGAGTCAATCAGAGATGCTTCGAGGCTTAGCGAAGAGCATAAATCTGAAACTTGTCAGTGTTTCCCGCTCCTCAAATAAAAGTGTGTAAAACTAAAACTATATATTCATTGCATGACTAATATAAATATTATTGAATTACTAGACCATTAGTATAGCCAGTGTATAAAACTGATGTCATGTAATTTTTCTTTATCATTATATCTCTTTTGGACTGTTCTGAATGTATGTATGTAAAAAAATTTACTCATCTGCTCTCTTGATTATATAAACAGAATCCACCCAATTTAGTTACCTCATTGGCTAATCCCAAATGAAGAAAATAAAATATCTTCAATCAGAAATAGGGAATGACAAAAGAAAACATAAACATAATTTTCTAATTAGACTTAGAAAAAATATAAAGGTGAGGTAATTTTAAGGTCAGAATCACAAAAGGGGGAAAATTTATATTGAATACATAAAATTATAAAATATCTGTACTTTAAAGGCAAAGCTCAGACCTGAAAAAATAGAAAAATAATTCAATAAATTAACAAATTTACTAATTGATGAAATATTTGCCTCCTATGTGTCTGTTACAATAAGAGTTCGGAAGAATCCAATGAAAAGTAACAGACATGATAGAGTTTATAGCCAAGCATTCATTCATTTCATTTATTCATTCTTTCCACACATATTTATTATGTCAAAAACATGTCATTACTAATACAATACAGTTTCCTGACATTCAATGGGAAACAAAAAATAAAGACATGGCCACTATGGGAGAAGAGATACATGTTAATAAAACTCACAAAATGCATGTCACATACTTTTAAGTATTATGAAAGAAAATAGAGATAATTAAGTGACCAAAACAACAACAATATGTGGTAAAGGCAGGATAGCTCTTTGGGGACACAGGGAAGGAGCATTGAACATATTTTGGGGTGAGAATAAAGATGATGTTCAAGAAAGGGTTAGTACTAACAGTGAATTTTTAGCAAAAATAGAAGTATCCAGCACAATGTGTCTGCAGGAAAAAACAAGTTAATGTTAAAAAACCCTAAAATTTGATTAATATTGTTAGAGTGTTTCATTGTACACAGAGAGCTTTATCATTTTATGGAAGTGTTGCTCAGCGGAGATTAGATTTATCTCTACTCTTACTACCACATTCTTGGGCTGTGAGAAAGTCACAGTGTTAATTCAGCATTAATTATCCTTGCTTCCAAATCAACACAAATAAAAACTACCATCATCAGGATCTATTACTCCTAGTTACTGGCATCACTTCCCATCCTATAACGCATGGCAATAGTGCTGTGTGCTGATAATTTACTCTGAATGCTTATAGTTGTAAGAAAGGTAATTTTAGGAGAGTTATGAGGACAGAATTTTGGCTGTCTCAGAAGGCAGTATCTATATAGAAGAAGAGTGGATGCCTCCTTCGTTTTGATTTTGGTTTTGGTTGAAGTAACAGATCTTGCATTTCTGATTAGGAGGTGGTTAGTGGAGCTGAGTCCAACCTCTTCCCATTTATTCTTGCCTGTGAAATGTTGCTTTTGCCAATAAGCATAAAGGGCTTATTAAAAGAAAGATTGCTGAGCCCCACCCACAGTTTCTGGTTCTGTATTTCTAAGGTGAGGCCCAGCAGTTTACATTTGTAACTTTCCCAGGTGTTGATGGGGCTGCTGGTCCTGAGACCACACCTGGAGAAACCTGCTTTCATTAGTGAAAATTCCTCTCAGAGACTTGCAAAGTTTAAATGTCATGTTTTGATAAAGAGTATTGATTTTGTTTTTCTTCATCAACATCACTGAGACTATTTCAATAAAAATTTGGATGACATACAGGGTAATGTTACCTGACACAAACTTAAACCAGAAGTGAATATAGAAATAGCACTTTCCTGAAAGGCCCATATCGATTTGTCTATACGAGCTAAAGATGGAATAAGGCTGAAGTTGTGAGTGAATCTGATTGGGGATAAGTCAATCTTGGCATCTATTATGGAAACATATTTTAAATTATTACAAATAAATGCCTTTCAAAGACTATCATTAAGTTACTATTACTGAAAATAGCTGTAGACAAAGTGACATTTAGCTTAAATATAATTTGACTTTTAAATTATAAGTATAGTTTCACTGGGTTTGTTATAATTCTCTAGTTTGTAAAACCTAGATTTCTTGAGCAATTAATCAGTGTACTTTCATTTTTTTATTATTTTCAGCTGCTTATTATATAAGCTACAAATACAGTAGTATTTATATACAGATTACTTCACATTAAATCAATAGTAATAAAGTCAATGTCTTTCTTTGGGAAATCATTTTGAGCTTTTTAATGAGTTTTTGAACTCTTGTATAATCCACCATCTAGTCATCGGTAGGTTCAATTTATTATAGTACACAAATTATGTGATGCTCTGAATCCTGGCTTCCATAGATTTAGTTTAGTTTTATATGAATTAATTTTGATGTTTAATGCACATTTAAACTAGCTAAAATGCATTTTATCTGTTTCAATTGGAGACATTTTGGGAAGCATATTCCCCCACACTGTATTGGTTTGTCTCCCCTTAAGAACAATATGAAGAATTAGAAAGATTTAGTATATGTATATATATATTTTCAAATATCTATGTCAATTTTTTCTTATTTTTGGGCTTCTTTAACTCACAACTTTAGTAGAATTATAGATAAATTCAATGAAAAATGCCATAGAAATCAATTCTGTACTAGCCTACCTTTGTGTTTCAAACTGGAAATCTTAGCTTGAGTATTTATGATGAAAGTAGACCAAGTAAAAATATAACTAATTCAATTTTTTTTTTTTTTGAGGGCACTGTTACTGGCCTTCATATGTGGGACCGAACCGGGGCCACTGGCTTCCCAAGTCAGCACTTAACCACTACGCCACTCACCCGGCCCAGTTACTTCAATATTTTAAATGTTCCTACCTTAGTTTACTTCTAATTTAGGGTTATTAGTTACCTATTGCAACCAAACAAATTACTTCAAAATCTAGTGGCCTAAAAGAACAACAAACTTTTTTGTTTCACAAATTCATGAATAGTTTAGCAAGGTAATTCTAGCTGAGAGTTGCATATGAGGGTTCAGTCAAGATGTTGGCATGGCTGCAGTCACATGAAAACTTAAGTTGGGCTCATGCATCTGCTTCCACCATGGCTCATTTTGTTGTCTGGCAAGTTAGTGCTAGTTGGTGGTGGGAAACCTCAGATCCTCATTATGTTGACCTTTCCTTAGGGCAACTAGATTTCATCAGAGTGAGCCATCCAAAAGAAGCCACAGAGAATCCATAATGACTTTAAAGATCTAGATTGAGAAGTCATGTTCTGTTATTCCTGGAATATTCTATTTGTTGCACAGGTCAATTTTATTCAACGTGAGAGAGGACTACCCAAAGAAATGGATATAGGAGGCAAAATTTACTAGAGACCATCTTGGAAAATAGTTCCCATAGGCTATAATCAAAACGCTAGGCAGTTTGCTGATTTATCCGAATTTTGTGGGCAAAGGCTAGGATAGGACAAAATCAGAGTCTCATTAACTTTGATTCCTTCTGTTTAGAATGGAGATAGCTTTTTTAGTGTTTACCATTTTCCCTCCCCACAACAGCTTATCCTGTGAATATTATCCTATGGATATTATACATTGAAAATGTACTTATTTCCTGTCCTTTTCCTCTCAAGCATCTGGGGTTTTGTTTGTTTGTTTTGCCTAAGCAATATTTTATTAAGACAATGTATTAATTTGTAGTCATGTGTTAGTATTTTCTAACATATAAACAAAAATACAAGCCTTGTGGAGGAAATTATTTTTATTGTGAATATTTCAGATTTATGAAAGAAGGAAAATGGAGACATGTAGGGATTAACAGAGATCCAATGACTTCAAAATATCATCACAGTGATGCTTTGATTAGCTTAATTGGGTGGATTTATATGGGCCACCAAGTCCATGGGGAATTCCAAGATTCTGGTTTTTTCCCTGAGAGAGTGTTCCTTCCTCTTGAGTCTAATAATTATATTGCTTCTCCTAAGTAAATTTCACAACTATGCATTCAACTGTTTTCTGTACGCTATATCAACTCACAATTGCTATTTCTTGGCCAGATTAGTCTCCTGAGCTTCCAATCCAGTTTTCAACTATTAATTGGACTGCATGGTGTGTTGAGAATAGAATGTGATTTGGAGTCAGACAGACTTAGATGTAAATACTGGCTCCATAACTATATTAGCTTTGTGTCATTATGTACATTACCTAATAATTATGAGCCACATTTTCCCATTTGTTAATGACAATAATGTTATCTTGCTAGCAAATCTATTGTGAAGATTAAGATGATAATGTGGTTATGACAGTGGTTTTCAACCAGGGATGATTTTTCACCAAGGGAACATTATAATAACAAGAAACATTTTTTGTTTGTTTGTTTGTTTGTTTGTTTTGCCACAACTGAGGAAGAATGGTGCTATCATTGTCCAGTGTTTAGAGGCAAAGGATGATGCTAAACATCTTCCAATACACAAACAGCCTTCTACAATGTGATAGTTAATATTGTTTTTAACCTCACTGTGCCACGTGGTGCCCAGGTATTTGATCAACTATTATTCTAGGTATTCCTATTGTGGGAGTTTGGGCATTAGGTCAGTATTTAATTTGGTAAACTGAGTAAACCAGATTGCCCTCTCTAAAGTGAATGGAATTAATCCAATCAGTTGAAGGCCTGGTTAGAACAAAAAGGCTGATCCTCTTTCAGTAAGAAAGAATTTCTCCCACCTGACTGTCTTCCGATTGGGATACCAACTTTATCCTGCCTTTGAACTCAAACTAAAATATTGGCTCTTACTTGCCGGGGGCCAACAGCACCTCAGTGTCTGACAAGACCACATTGAGATAAAGATCCATGCTCAGCACTGGATGTCTGGGGTGCTGCCTTATGGTTGATCATGTAATATCTCTTGTCTCTATGAACCCATGTGCCTTTCCTCCACATCAGATCCTGTGGGAGACAGTACTTTCACTGCATTTATGGCAATTCCCTGTTGTGTCCCAATGAGAGCTGGCTGTGTAAGTCAATGACGGGCACAATCTCCTAAGAGAGGAGACAACCCAAGCCAGGCTGCAGCCCCTTTTTTGGACTCCAGAACTGAGAAAAAAGGGGACTCAAGCCCCTTGGAAACTGAGGATCAGGCCTCTGGCCACATAGGCCAAAAATCCTGTCTGTGAGAAATAGACAGGCTCTGTGAGAAACTGGTGATATCATCCATCCTTGCCTATGCAGCTGTGAAACGTCTCCATGGATACCAAGGTCTTTCGGCCATGAGAGTTCTGATAAGAGACAACTTACTGACCATGAGGTATTTTCATTAATAGCCTTTTAACTCTTTGCTTTGTACATTGCTGTAGCAACAGATACTGAAGCATTGACCGAGAAACAGATGTCCCCCTCTATTACAATAATATGCAGTTCTTTGTAGAATAGGAAAAGTTTGAGACTCCTTTTGCTACTAAGTATTATAATCACATAGAAATAGACTTCAGATAGTTTTTTTGCCCTAATCTCAGCCACTGCTAGTCTCTTGGCAATAGCTTAAGTATGCGCCCTGAAAGGTAGTCATGGTAACCACTCTTTAGACGATAAGTAAAATCCTTGACATAAAATAGGCCACAGTGTACCCTGGAAAGATACGATTACAAAAAAGTAAAGACTGTAAAAGTCCTGAGTAAGAGAAAACATCTGATCATGTGAAACATAACTTGTGATTGAGATAATGGTCAGAAGCCCCTATAAAAGGGGCCATGCTGTAAAAATAAAGTGTGACACTCCTATAAACCTCTTTCCGTTGTCTCCATCTTTCTTTCTTTTTCCCCGCCGACGCCATTCCACTTGAGGGAATCCTTGGTCCCTGCAGGGGCTGGCTCCCCGCACTTCCTGGGTCTGGTTGTACTGACCTTTGGATGAAACACATTATCAGCTCTCCTGGGTCTCCAGCTTGATGAGTCATCCTGCAGATTTGGGGAATATCTATAGATCTATATCACCTATATCTATGATCTATCTAGATCTATATCTATATGAGAGAGATTGATTTATTATAAGGGATTGACTCCTGTAATTATGGAGTATCACTATAGTTTTTTACATGTATATAATATTATATATATATATATATATATATATATATTTGGTTATAATATATATATAAACATGTTATAATATATGATATTAAATAAATGAAGTATATATGTTATATATATATGTACTCACATATATCCTATTGGTTCTGCTTCCCTGGAGAGCATATACAAAAAAGAATTATCTAGCCCCAAATGTCAATAGTGCTTAACTTAAGAAAACTTGATACATCTGGTACCTTATACATAGGAGACAATCAATAAATGTTTAATGAACAAAAGTATCTGTAGCCTTCTGGACTGGAAAATCAAGTCAACTGCTTAAATAAAAACAATATTATTCAATATAAATCTGTTTCCAACACAACACCCAAGATTAAGGTGAAAATGAGAAACCCACTATAAAATAGCATTACTTATAATTTATGGTTGCCTTTATATTCATATGGAGATTTTTATAAATATATCAATTATAAAATTTTGGTTTTCTGATATTTTGGTAGCTCTAACTTCATGCTTGTGATTTTCTAGATTTTTTGTTTGTTGATTACTGGGTTGGTCTATTTGTTGTTTATTAATATTATTTATGTGTGTATTTGATGTTAGAAGGAAAGCAGTATTTCACACCTACCTTAGTTCTCTATTTTATCTTTGATCTTAATGATATGATATTTCCAACTGAATACAGAATGAAAGTCTAAATTTCAAATTCAATTTAAGTGGTAGATAATGATTATTGTTTATCTCTTGAAGAAAACACATTCTTGTAGAAGTACCAAGCATTTTCTTTTAATATTCTAATTAAAATGAGGTAGTTTTTGTATATTTTTAACATACAGCATTCAATTATCAGGGTTTTATTTTTTTTTTTAAATTAATAGCAGCTTTCTTAGATTTCTTAGATTTCTACCAATAGTAATGTTGGATATGTAGTGGGAGTGATGTGCTTTAGGTGGTGTTAGAGATTTTTAAACTTCAATTTTACAAGACAAAGGATGTGGGGCTGCAGTAGCTATTTCATGTTAATCAGAATTAAAACAAGAAGGAGGAAATGAAAGGAGAAAAGATGGAAGGAGAGAGAGAGAGAGAGAAAGACTCCAAGGAGTCAGAGAAAACTTGAGTAAGTAAATGTTCTCTATTCAAAACATGATGTTTTTCAGCAAATATTTTAAGGCTTTTTCCTCCTGTTTTATTATGACAGAGATACTTCTAAATTTTGTAATTTTTTTTAGATTTAATGAATAGTAAACAAGAATATAAAAGTATTTATTGTAATTGCATAGATATTTAACAACATGATTTTAAAATATATACAAATATAAATAGTATGCAATGTTTATAATATTTTGCATTCACCATGATTAAGGTCCTCAAGCATTATTGGGAGTTCTGGTCCCCCTAGATCCATTCCATCATGAGGTCATCTGTACTATGGTAGATGTCCAGCTATTGTACTTCTCCCAGCCATCCATGCTGTCTTTCTTTTCCTAGACCTCTGCCATCTCAAGCATAATGTATTTCAGAAGTTTCAAGTTTCCCCCACAGAATCAACAACTTCTGTTTGTTCCTTAACTCTGGAAATCCAGCAATATCCTGGATGTCAAACAGTACTTTGGTAGTATCATACCACCTCAGGTCCTTCCTCATCTTAGATTTCAAATCAAGACTCTCTTAAAAGAAGACTTTCAAAACCAAAGGATTGTTTTGATCTACCAATACTTATCTTTAAGTATTACGTATATTCATATACATATTTCCAAAATCATCAATGTCAGGAATGAAGTGGTATTTATTCCTTTATTCCCATATCAGGGTTATTCATTAAAATATTTATTAAGAGCCCTCTATGTTCTAGATGGTGTTCTGGGCAGTAGAAATGCAAGGGCGATCTACTTAGAATGACCAATGCCCTAATTGGGCCTAGAAAATGAATTAAGCACCATTTTTTTTTTTATTCCATTTTCTGTTTTCTGAAAGACAAATTATCTAGTATTGAATCTTCTGGTGATTATTATCACTATACTGTGTGTCAATTACTATTAAAGAGACATATATTTTCATAACCATGTTATTAGATATTAACAAAGTCTTAACTCTTGATTATCTTCTATCCTATATGTATTATCTTTGAGTTGTTCATTTTGATTTTTCTGTCAAGAAAGGGAATGAGGTGGGTATATTTTCTGTAAATTTGTCTGTGTACTGGCAGCTCTGCTGGGTAGAAAATTACTGAATCATCATCTTTTCTACTTGAAACTCTCCAGAGATTGTCCTATTGTCCTCAGCTAGATTTTTGTTGCTCTATTGGTAACCTATTTTTGCTGCCTGAATATTTAAAGAAGTTTTCTTAATTTATTTATAATCTTCAGTATACATGGTTCATCCCTTCTTGACTTTTTTTTTTTTTTTGAGGTCAGTGTCACTGGCCCTCATATGTGGGACCCGAACCGGGGCCGCTGTCTTCCCAAGCCAGCGCTTAACCACTGCTCAACTCGGCCGGCCCTTGATTATTTTTTAATAGACAATGAATCCCCTTAACTAAAGACTCACTTCTAGTTAAATACATTTTTAATGTTATTATACCTTATAAAATATTATTTTCTTTCAAAATATGTTTTAAAACCATATCTATGAACAGGTCACTATGCCTCCACTAAGGATTCAAGTATCAAAAGGAACACATGACACTTCCACCTCCAAAGGTTAGACCCAAGTTTTATGTCCTTTGTAAAGTTGAAAATTCATATTAGGTGTGTAATGAATATTGTAATATTGGTGTCTGATGCAGTAGCTAGCAATGTGTTTTCTTTTTACGTTTCAATGTGTTTTCTCACTGAAAGACACCAGTGAGAGTATGAAAGGGTACGTTCTTTTTTTTGAGGGCAGTGTCACTGGCCCTCATATGTGGGACCCAAACTGGGGCCGCTGGCATCCCAAGCCAGCTCTTAACCACGAAAGGGTTATGTTCTTAACATGGTGAATAAATTAAAGGTCAGAAGGGAGTGTATGCTGCCATTTTATGAGATTGTATATACGTAACTTGGATTATGTAGTCATATAATTTTTTGCTTTCATATGCATTGTACTCATTTTGGGTTTTGTTTTTGTTTTTTTGTTTTGTTTTGTTTTTTGAAGTTAAAACTTTGAAATAATAGGGTTTTTGTTTTGTTTTGTTTTGTTTTAATAATTTTTTATTAGATCCAGGTGCACAAAACAATGTAATAGTTAGACATTTAATCTCATCGTAAAGTGATAACCCACCCCCAAGCTACTACCCCTCTGACATCTTATAAGCTGTAACAATACCATCGACTATCTTCCTAGTGTTATCCTCCACATCCTGTGACTATATATACCTATATGTTTAGTTATAGTTGACATTCAATATTATTCTACTTTAGCTCTTCAAGTGTTTGGCTTATTGGTCAGGCATCTACACAGTTTATGATGTGATCCCCCTGATGAGTCCAGTGCCCATCTGGCACCTTACATGATCTTTACAACATTGATGATTATATTCCACATACTGTATTAACTACCAATTTGTATTTCTTAATTCCTTCATCTTTTTCATGCTGCCCCCAACCCCATTCCCATCTAACACTCTGATAGATCTAGTACTTATTGGCACCATACCTAGTTATTACAAGATCATTGACTATGTTCCTTGTGCTATACCCTACATCCCTATGACTACTGTATAACAACCAATTTGTACTTCTTAATCCCTTCACCTTTCACCCATCCTTAACCCCTATCTCAAAGAAATCCCTCTAAGATTCCTGGTAATTCTAGTTTGGTGGTGATGAAATCCTTCTGCTTTTTCTTTTCTGGGAAGTTCTTTATCTGTCCCTCAATTTTCAGTGATAGCCTTGCTGGGATGAGTAGTCTTGGTTGTAGCTCCTTGCTTTTCATCATGTTAAATGTTCCCTGCCAATCCCTTCTTGCCTGCAAAGTTTCTGTTGAGAAATCAGCTGCCAATCTTATGGGGGCTCCCTTATAGGTAACTAACTCCTTTTCTCTTGCTGCTTTTAGGGTTCTTTTTTTTTGTATTTAATCTTTGACTTTTTTTTTTTTTTTTTGAGGGCAGTGTCACTGGCCCTCATATGTGGGACCTGAACCAGGGCTGCCGGCTTCCCAAACCATCGCTTAACCACCACGCCACTTGGCTGGCCCTTAATCTTTGACATTTTAATTATTATGTGTTTCGGTGAGGGCCTTTTCGGGTTTATCCTGTTTGGGACTCTCTGTGCTTGAATATCCATTTCCTTCGCCAGGTTAGAGAAGTTTTCTGTCATTATTTCTTCAAATAGGCTTTCAATTCCTTGCTCTCCCTCTCTTCTCTTTCTGGTACCCCTATAATGTGAATGTTGGTACGCTTGATATTGTCCTAGAGGCCCCTTAAACTTTCCTCAATTTTTTTGAATCTTTTTTTTTTTTCTTTGCTGTTCTAGTTGGGTGTTTTCTGGTACATTATCGTCTACATCGCTGGTTAAATCCTTTGCTTCATCTAATCTACTGTATGTAATATATTTCTCATTTCCGTTATTGTATCCTTTATTTCTGACTGTTCTTTTCTATGGTTTTCATCTCTCTGTTGAGTTCTCCCTGAGATCATTGAGCATTCTTATAACCAGTGTTTGAAACTCTGCGCCTGATAGGTTGCTTATCTCTGTTTTGCTTAGTTCTTTTTCTGAAGCTTTGTTCTGTTTTTTAATTTGGATATGTTTCTGTGTCTCCCCATTTTGGCTGTCTCTCTGTGTCTATTTCTATGTATTACATAGGGCTGCTATGTCTTTTAGTCTTAGTAGAGTGACCTTATGTAGTAGGTGTGCTGTGGGGTTCAGTGACACAGTCTTTCTGGTCACCTGAGCCACACACTCCAGGTGTGTCTCTTGTGTGGGTTGTGTGTGCCCTCCTCTTGTAGTTGAACCTTGGTTAATAATTGCACATCAATGTGAGGGACTGACCCTTGGAATCACTGGCTGTGAGGACTGGCCTTAACTACCGTGGAAGAGCTGTTGTGCAGGGGCTGACCCTGTGGAACAGGATCTGCCTCAGCAGGACTCTGGAGTCTGCCCAATCCACCTCTTAGGTGTGTTGTACTTGGAGATGGTTGGCTGATAAGCCAGCTCATTTTGAAGCTTGCCACTGGGGGCACTAGCCCTGGGACCACCTTGAAGGGATCTGCTGTAGGTCTACTTTAGCCACAGCCCGTACCCACCCTGCAGCCACCTAGTGGGAGCCACAGAGAAATCAGCAGATGGCTGCTGCCTGTGCTGTGCTTGGAAGCACCTTGAGAGGTCATGCCACAAACCAAGACCAGCTGCCGCTAGTGCTAGTGATGCTCAGCCAAAAGTACAGGGCATGCTTAAGCCAGATGCTGCTTGTCTGGGTTCCATAAAACTTTGAGAGACCCTAGGAAAGTGCAGCTTGAGCCAAAGCAGGTGGTCTGTGCAAAAAAAAACACAGAAAGCAGCCTGAGTATGCCCAAAAGTTGGGCGGAGCCAGGTCTCAAATCGCCAAGGCATGGAGAACAAACTGTGGAGACTCAAGTATGGTGCCACCTGTGTTTGTGAGCCAGGAAGGGGGAGGACTGAAACAATGACCTCCTCCAGCTCCCCTGTCCAGGAGAAAGCCACCTCTCCAGCCCCATCCCAAGCCAGACAACACAATTCCCCTCCATTTGTCCCTGCCATCTTTCCAGCTGCTGACCCAGCATTGGAGCTCAGAGCGAGTGATTCTGTTGGTGGGTAAGTTTGCGCACGGTCCCTTTAAGAGGAGCGCCTGTGAGTGCAGCTGCCCTCAGTCTCACTCAGGCACAATCTCTGCTGGTTTTCACAACCAAAAATTATGGGTATTCCTCTCCCCAGCACTGGAACCCTGGGCTGGGGTGGGGCTGGGAGCTCTCTCCCCTCTAGGGGATGGGGGGTGGTTCCCCACAGCTGAAATAACCCTCTATCTAAAATAAATTTATATCTATTTTGTTAAGATATGTAATATGATTTTATTTTACATATGTCTTTTAAATCCAAACTTTCATTTAGATAAATGCTTAAAAGTTTGCAATTACTAATAAAACAAACTGTTCTCAAGTATATAGTGGGAAAATGTGGTAATCTCTAACTTGAATTCCTAAAGGGATAATTTATGTATGTATTTGCATTTCTGGGTGCCTTATTAGTGATTTCAGTGGAATGCTTCAAAAGGATTAATTGCTTGGCTTTACAAGATCTTTATTTATCATCATTAAAAGGCCTGTTGAAGGATTTTTATAGAGTAATGTGTCACTTACTAAAATTCTCTTTTCAGCAAGCTGACAAAAAATATTTTAGATATGTCTAAATATGTGGCTTGAATCTAACAATTACTTCTAATTTGTTGTTCTCAAGATATGAGGATGGAAAGCTGAGTGAATCAGATATTGCACCTCATTGTGTGAGATCTATACCTACAAACAGTGAAAAAAGGATCTTAAAAACTGTAACATATAATGTGTTGATGCCTATGCTGAAAATCATACATGAAATTGTATTGCCCTTTTCTGAAGGAAGGTTTTGAAAAGGAAACTATAAATATAGTCCTTAGCTAAATGAATTCATAATTAAAAATTATAAAATTTTAATTATAATAATGGA
Source organism: Aselliscus stoliczkanus (assembly GCA_033961575.1). NCBI lineage: Eukaryota > Metazoa > Chordata > Mammalia > Chiroptera > Hipposideridae > Aselliscus > Aselliscus stoliczkanus. Next base: position 124,973,644 of record CM066727.1, read on the forward strand.
AATTAATATTGATTAAACTTCTGTAAAGTTATGTTGATTTTATTGAATTCAAATAGGTCATCCATTTTATCCATAAAATACATGGGTGATTGGCAAATTATATTAGTTTAAATCAAATTTAAAGATGATTTGAAGGTAACATAATTACTGTGAATGAATAATTATACTGAAAATATTTTCCCTCTACAGTATATTTTCAAAATATTTCCTCATTTGATGTTTGTTTTGTTTTCACAGATGTCCTTTTAGTTCAGGGTGAGCATATCATATGTAGTTTATTCTGCATAAATCTTTTCCCGGTTATTTCCTCAGTATGACTTTTACTTCTTAAGATAAGAAATAAGGAAATCAAGTGAACTGGAGAAATTATTTGAATGGTCATAATAGGAGCCAGGAAGACCTGACTTATTTGCAAACATAAAGCAGAATAGAAAGCCATGTGGGTAGAGCAAGGAAAATATCTGAGTTCCTAAAATTAGTACTAAAACATTGGCAAAATATGTAAAAGTGGAAAATGAATGGGTGTTATAATTATATCTATTGTGAATCAAAATTCATTGAATGGTAAATTTGGAAGAATGATTCTCTGGAGCAATATGGATTTGGCATGAGAAGATAATAGGTACTATCTGACTTCTATCATTTGTTTGGTAACCATTGGCAAATTATTCAACGCCTCTTAGTCTTTTTAAAGAAATAATAAAATCTACTTCACACAAATAGGGTGAAGATTAAATGAGATATCATATATTCAGAAAAAGTTCATCTACTTTATCATAGATATTTAGTAAATGTTAAGAGAATCTGAGACTAGTGTTCCCTCAGAGTTGAAAGAGGCAAATCAAATTCTTCAGAGACAGGTAAAGTAAGCCAAAAAATACATATGAGAAACAACTTTCAAACAGTCTAATCGACTGTTTCTCCTTAGAAGGGGCTGCATTTTGAGCTACTGAGGCCTTCATTGGAAAGTTGAAAGAAAGTTGCTTGACAACCTTGTTGATATTATAGAGAAGATTAACTGGACATCAGACTGGAGGGTTACCAAGGTCCCCTTCAATCCCAAGATTCAATGATTTGTGAAAACATTAGTCTATTTTGCAGATAAACATTTCTACTAGAAAGTAGCAATAGAGTACAGTGTTAAAATGTTGGGGCTCTGGAATCCAAACTGACTCTGTTCATATTCTGACACAGTTTCTTCATGATTGTATAAATGTGGGAAAATTACATAATCCCTCTGAATTTCAGCTTTTTTATCCAATACACGGTGATAATTTCTATTTCAAATGATTGATGTGAAGATAAAATTAAATGGTGTATGTTAAAGGCTCAGCAGAGTGGCTAGAAGAAAGCAAATGATCTTCATAATTATCAGTGTTTTATCATTATTAATCTATCAACGTGGAGGGACTGATGTGCCAAAACTGACTCTAATCTCTATGTGAGAAAATTTAAGAAAGCAATGCATCAAAATATAATGACTATTTGAATAATGAGACATGATCAAGCAATAAATTGTTTATAAAAAATAAATACATAAAATGTCATTCATATTATACAAAGTACAAGGTCTGATAAAAAATACAGTGCATTTTTAAATAAAAAAATTGTTACAGTAAAAGACACACAGCTACTAATCCTCCTCAAAATACTCCCCCTCACTCTGAACACACTTATCCCACCATTCTTGCTACTTTCTGAAACAGCTCTGGAAGTCCTGTTTCATGAGTATCTTTAGTAGTACTGTTGTGGATGCCTCCATGTCCTGAATCAATTCAAAACGTTTTCCTTTCATGGTTAGTTCGACTTTGGGGAAGAGACAGAAGTTGAACAGTGCCAGATCAGGTGAATAAGGTGGATGAAGACACACCATATTGTTTTTATTTGACAGACATTGCCATACACCAGAAGCAATGTGTAACATGGAGTGTTGTCATGATGGAGGGTAAAGACCCTCATGAAAGAGGGCTTCCAGAACTGCTTCATAAAGTGGCAAGAATGATGGGATAAGTATGTTTGAAGCGGGGGGTAGGGGCATTTTGAGTGGGGTTAATGGCAATGTGTCTTATACTGTAATATATATTTTTTAATTTAAACATTCACTGTATGTTTTGATCACACCTCATGTAGTTGTCCAAGGACAACCAGCCTTTATGATGCAACCTTATCAGGATCATGCTCAATGTCTAGCTACCAAATTCACATTAGTACCTAAATTTACAAATATTTAAATAGCTGTGCTCTTAAAGTTACAATTATTTTGTGGACAAATTACCAATAACTTATCAAGGTCTTGTGTGACTGAATCAACTGGTTGTCTAATAAATGTACAAACAATTATTACTGCTAATTATTGTTCTTCTGTTCCCCTAAATGTAGTTTGTAGCTTCTTTTTTTCCCTTAGTCTCATCAAAAATATAGGAATTTGGGTCAGTTATTCTAATGGCTAAAAAAAATCATATTTCTAAGTTAAAGAACTCATAAAAGTAATTGTAATATCTTAAATAATTGTAATATCTTGACTGACATTATTATATTTACATAGAAGTTAAAATATTAAGAAAGTTTAAATGTGTCATTCACCAATTAGATGATTCCATAAGGTTAAATAATCCATTAACTAGTCTATAAAGCCAGTTGTTTAAGTTCCATTTACTAATATGCCAGCACATGAGTTTCACATTTATGAGAAAATTTATTATTTTCTTAATTTTAAAGTTTGTGCTTTTATGAAGAGCTGTAAGAATAAAGCTCATAATAAAATATTTAATTTAAGAAGCAATTAAAATGAAAAATAAAATGTAATGATGTGAATAAAATAGAGAGCCTTTTTTCATTTTCTCTTTTATGCTCCCTGAAGGGAGAAATCGAAAAAAAAAAAGAAAGAAAAGGAAATGCTTCTGTCCTGAGTTCTACATATTCATAAGTGAATATGTAGAAAGTCTGAGAGAAAATGTCTTCAATGTAAAAACCTCAAACTAGAGAAGTTAGAGAGTTAAAATTTAAACCTACAATTGGTTGTCTTCCTTGTCTTAACTGTGAATGAAGGAAAGGGCAATTAGCAAACAGGGAAGCCCTTTACCAAATATGACATTAATGACTCCAGGGGATACCTAGCACCACACTGGGAAACAAATTGGTAGTCATTGGTGACTGCTGTGCATTGGTGTGACACATCCTGAGGCTAAAACCAATCAACAACCAGGCTATTCTGTACCCCAGGAAGCCTAAGAGTGGTTTCCAGGGGTAACCTCTTTGAGAGCAGTTTGAGTAATCTAATTTGGCGCTTTAAAAGTGGGGGAAATGGGCCGGCCGAGTGGTGTGGTGGTTAAGAGGTGGCTTGGAACACCAGTGGCCCCAGTTCGGATCCCACATATGAGGGCCAGTGACAATGCCCTCTTAAAAAAAAAAAAAAAGAGGAAATGATGGACAGGTCACATGATAACTGGTACCATCCCTTAAATTACAGTAGAAGGGCTCTCATATCTGAAATAATTGATGATGCATTTTTTTAAACAAAACCAGTGTTGTATAAGCTATTTAATATATTGGGTCTTTGGGAAAGACATGACATATTTTGTCCATGATTGCAAAGGTCATTTATTTATATAAAGAACAAAAATCTTTTACGATTAACAAGCTCTGGACATTTCTGAATGATGGATTCATTCGAATTGTCCAATTGCTGACAGTACACATTTGAATCGATTGTTTGGTTCCTTGGTAGGAGCTCGAAAAACATGACACCTTTAAAATGCCACCATGTTGAGAGCATCACCTTCCGCTGATGAATGTCTGCTTTCGATGTTGTTTGAGGCGAATCATCACATCGGGACCAAGACCATTTACACACCACATTGTTGTAAAGAATCCACTTCTCATCACCAGTTATCAGTCTCTTCAAAAAGGATCGTTTTTCTCACGTTTAATGAGCATATTGCAGATGTTTATACGTTCCGTCAAATGAACTTCTTTTGAGTTCATGCAGAACCCAAATATCGAGCTTGCTTACAAATCCCAGCTTTTTCAGGTGGTCCTGAAAGATTGAATGATGGATGTTCAATGTTTCTGCAATCTCTTGTGTCATGTAACATGGATTTGACTCGATCAATGCCTTTATTCTGTTGTCATCAACCTCGGTGGACCTCCCTGACCAAGAAGCGTAGAGATCAAAATCACCAGTACGGAATTTCATAAACTATCATTGGCACTGACGTTCTTGTAGATCATTGTCACCATAAACGTTATGCAACTTTTCACAAGCTTGACATGTGTTCTTCCTTTTATGGAAGTAAAAGAGTAAAATATGGCAAAAATGCACGGTTTGGTCTTCCATTTTCAACTTGTTGTAAAATCTCCAAAACTCAACTAAATTGCTCATTATTTTCTTACAATGAAGCTAGGAATGTCAGCTGTCAAATGACATAGCAATAATATAGATGCAAAAGACTGAAGTACTTCCAAAAATGAACTAGTTCCATCTGTTGCAAATATGCATCATGACGTTTTTGAAGAGCCGATAGTATAAACACAAAACTCATTTTCAGTGCTCTTTTGTCTGCAGATTAGTTTAGTTTTTTTCCCTAAATACCTGAAAGGTCACCCATTCTTTTTGTAAATTATTGAAATCTCTGTTATTGTTATCATTAAGAGCATCAACGAGATTTCAGAAATTAAAAGGTTGTACATTTACAAATCCTCATGTATTAATTATGTATAGGAGTTGGCTGTTTCTAATTGTGTAAGAATATTTATGGAACACTATTAGATGCTACATGGTCTTATCCTTCATAGAGTGCATATTATTTTATTTAAAATGATTGAAAAAGAAGTAATGTGGAAACCTTTAACAGAGCAATGTTCCTTCTTTTGAGAGGATTCCTAGGGATGGTGTCCTTGAGAAGAGAAAAGTGAGCAAAGTGTTTTTTATGTGAACCTGTTGAGGCTACTAAACTGTCTATTGTAACATGAGTACTTGTTGAACTAGTACCGAGGGTGCCAAAAAAAAATGTATGCAAGTGGACACTTCAGTCAACGTTGCTCATGCAGTAGTTCATCATAATCAGAAGTGTCTGGACACTGATGCTAACCACTTTGAGTACCTCTTGTAATTGCAGAAGTCAAATATGACTTGTATTCATTTTTTGTTGTCGGTGTATATTGACTCTTACAATTTTAATTTTAATACAGTTTTACTTTTTTAAATGTATATACATTTTTTGGCATCCTCTGTATATGCCCAAATAAATGCTTTGAAATGAAGTACTACCTACAACGTAATTTTAAAATTTAACGTTCTAGAAAAGTAGGAGAACTTAGAAAATTAAAGGGTACAATAAATAAGGTATTATTTAGTTCACTGAGCTTCCTAACAGAGTTGGTGTTGTTTTTAAAAGCATACTATTTATTCCTAGAGAATTTTTTTTTTTAATTTATTTGTAAGAAATACTTAGTATATCTTTGGCTCATCATTAATGACATAAGAACTTGGGCAGTAGCACATTACTGGAGCAGAAGTAACACAGAAATAAGAGCCTAGGCAGGCCCAGAGGTTGTGAGAGGCAATTTTGCTAGGGGGTGATAAAATATTTATTCAGTTTAGCCATTTGAATGAAAAACAGAACCCTACAGAAAAATCTACATTTTTAGATAAAAGTGAGTTTTGGCTGCTTATACCAGGGATTAGAAGGGTTTAAGTTTCAGTATAGGTCTCTAGTCATGAGAAATAATGGAACTAGCACATTAATGACCAGTTCTAAAAGAAAGGATATATTTCATAGGCAGCTATATAATTCCATATATGTCCCAAAAGCAATTCTAGACATCATGTACAAGAGAAAAAACTAATACAAATCTGTATGACCCTTAATTTGGAAGATTCTGCCATAGAAACATGCAAAAAGAATCAAGTTACTGGATCTAGGAAGCAAGGTTTGGAATGCTTACAGACAACAAAATAAATGATTGAGTAAGGTTGAAGTATCATTTAAGAAGAGAATGGCAGTGCAGCTGACTTGATATTGAGGTAATAAGTCATTGGCTCATAGTCTTTAAATCTCCTCTTAAAGGAAGATGATTTTTACCAGGTATTGGAGCAAGTCTGAGTGTCTGGAAATATGGATTAAACAGGCAAGGGACTAGTTGCCATAGAGTGTATTACATTACGTATGATGGCGCATATGATGACCCCTGAGAGAAAGAAGGTGACTGCTCACAGTGGTGCCCACTCATTATTAATAATGGTGGTTCTTCAAGTGTAGCAAATTGCTTTCTATCCAAAAATAATGATGGCATTTATTCCCAAAATAGACTTCATTCATCTGCACATGAACTTTGTGGGGGAAGCCATTTCTCAGCAAGCACAGAATCTAGAATTGAGAAAGATATTTTATGGAGCCAAGTGAAAGTTGGTATATTTTATACACTTGTTCCTTGGGTCATTATTAAGGCTAGTATACAAAGAAGGAAAAGGAAAACAATTTGTTTGCTACCCTAACACTCCACCTGTTTGTCTCTATTAAACGGTAGGAGAGTTTTATGTCTTTTACTTTGAATTTGCTTTTATATTAATTAATGGAGCTCACATTGCTTTGAAATAAAATAAAGAAAAGAAATTATTCAGGAAAGAGTAGTGGTGATCCTGGAAAGACGGCATTTGTGCTGGCTCTAGTTTATATAAAAATAAAATTTCAGAAGGCCAGCCGAGTGGCGCAGTGGTTAAGCGCTGGCTTGGGAAACCAGCGGCCCCGGTTCGGGTCCCACATATGAGGGCCAGTGACACTGCCCTCAAATAAATAAATTAATAAATAAATAAATAAATAAATAAATAAATAAAATTTCAGGTAGGCCTGAGACCAGTCTTACTTCAGTTGACATATCCTAATCACATTTGGAAATTGGATGTTAAGTTCAACTATGTAGTGCCCTTGGTTCAGGGGCTTTATTTGACATCTGGGTTGACAAAGATAATGGGTGTGAAAGGCTCTAGTGCCTGCAAATTATTTTACATAATTTATTATGACCTGCATCTATTTGCTTCAGGGCAGAAAGCAAACATTTAGCAAGATTTTTGTTTGTCCAAGCGATTGAGATTAGCCATGGAAACATAAATATTCTCTGAGAAGGACCCAGATTTAGTTTCTCTAAGGATTTGGAATAATCCCCATTCCCAGTCAGGCATTATCAGTGGCAGATACTTGACCCATAGTGGGGACTCAGAAGCTAAAGGAGCCACAATATTGAAGTGGGAGTTTGTTACTTGTCCACTCTTCTATGTAACTATGTATGTACAGATAAGATAGTGTGTCCTTTAACTGATTAGTAAAAAAATCAGATTATTCCCCTATGTATGTATTGTCCTTCTGGTTAATTTATACACTTATTATAGGAAAAGGCAATGTTTCCTAGTGATTAAGAGATTGGATTTTTATACTGCCTTTCCCATTTAATAGCCTTGTGAAAGGAGTCGATTATTCTTATGCCTCAGTTTTTATGACAGAACAGGGAAATATTTTTAACTCTCTTAGGATTGTTGTGAGGATAAAATTAGATCACATAAGTAAAATAATTGTTATAATAAACACTACATGCACCAGCTAGTATCATTGTTATTCACATCATCATTATTTCAATTTATTTCTTATTATTAGTTTGTCACTCTTTACCAACACACAGTTTGGAAGTGACAGTGAACCCAATTTAAACTGCCTTTATTGATTGATTCATTGATTCATTTATTCATTAATTCATCTGGCTTAAATTTATTGAAAGCCAAATATATACTATTCACTCTTCAGGAAACTAGGATTATAGCAGTAAACAAATTATTTAAAATGTACCAAGAAGTAATAAGAACTATAAAATCATGAAGCAAATAAGGAGATATAAATTAAGAGTGGGACACTATTTTAAATAAGATTGTTAAGAAACTCCACTATGAGTTCATAATGTATAAGCAAAAGCTTGAAAGAAACACAAGAGTAGGCTATTCAGATATTTGTAGGGAGAACATTCCAGAAGAGGGAACAATAAATACTAAGGCCCAGAGAGGGGAGTATTCTTGATAGGTTAAAAAAACAAGGGTAGCCTGGGTGGCTGGCACATAATGGGAAAAAGGAAAAAGGAGAGGAAGTCTCAAGCTATGTCCTGTGGAGCCTTGTAAGGCTTTATAAAGAATTGGAATTTCATTCAAAGATTTGGAGCAGACGAAAAATCTGATATGAACTAGTTTTGTTTTTAAGTAAACATTTTATGAAGTCTATATACACAGGCAGTAAGTAGTTTGTTCATTTTTCATTACAGCATAAAGTATTTGGTCAGATGATTATACTCAAATTTATGTATACATTCTACTGTAGATAGACATTTGGGTTGATTCCAGTTTTGAGGTATTATCAATAATGCCGCTATGGATATTCTTGCAGACTTTTTTTGGCATACATTTTTACCCATTCCTTTTGGTTATATACCCAGGTATGGAATTTCTGGGTCATAGGTAATGCATGTTCAATTACAGTAAATAATGAGTTTTCAAACATACCAGCAGTGTATGAGAGTGGTAGTTATTCTATATCCTCACTACGCATTGTCAGGCTTTTAAATTTCAGCCATTTGGAAGGTATGTGGTGGAATTCTTTATGTTGTAAATTTAACTGAGTCTAGCTGATGAGTTTAAGCTCATTTTGCATGTTTATCAGCCTTTTGAAGTGTATAGCCTAGATTTGAAAGTACCTTTTCACACTTCTTTCTTATTTTGAAATTAGATTTTTATACTTTTCTTACTAATTTGTGGGAGTTTTTAAAGTAGGAGTTCTTTGTTGAATATACACATTGCAAATATATTTTTTCCACTCTGTGTATTTTTAAAAAGGTTTTCATTAAAAATATAGTTAGCATACAATATTATATTAGTTTTAGGTATCCATAATAGTTATTCAACATTTATATAACATTTATATACCTAAAGAAGTGATCACCATATGTCCAGCAACCATCTGATACCTTACCACGCTATCACAATATTATTGACTATATTCCCCATGCTGTACCTTATATCCCCATGACTTATTTGTTTTATACCTGGAAATTTGGACCACTTATTGCTCTTTACTTTCCCCACCCTCATTATTTTTTCAATTACAGTTGACATTCAATATTATTTTATATTGCTTTCAGGTGTATAGCATAAGGTTAGACATTTATATAATGTAAGAAGTGATCCCCCTGATTAGTCTGGTACCCAACCCACTACACATAATTATTACCATATTATCAACTATATTTCCTATGCTTTACTGTACCCCCCGTGATTACCTTGTAACTATCAAATTGTACTTCTTAATCCCTTCACCTTTTTCACCCTGTACCCAAACACCCTCCCATCTATCACCCTCAAAACATCTAGTACCCATTTGATTCCATAGGTAGTTATTACAATACTATTGACTATATTCTCTATGCTATATAATACATTGCCATGAATACTTCGTGACAACCATTTTGTACTTCTTAATCTCTTCCCCTTTTTCACCCACCTATGTAACCCCCCTCCCATCTGGCAACCATCAAAATGTTCTCTGTACCTATCAATCTGTTTCTGTTTTGTTCTTTTATTTTATTCTTTAGATTCTGTATATAAGCAAAATCACATTGTATCTGTCTTTCTCTGTCTGACATACTCCACTCAGCACAATATCTTCCAGGTCTATCCATGCTGCCACAGATGGCATGAACCCCTTCCTTTCCATGTCTGAGCAATATTGCATTGTATAAATGCACCACCTACTCTTTATCTATTCTTTCATCCACAGACACCCAGGCTACCTCCACATCTTGGTCATTATAAACAATGCTGGAATAAACATATGTATACACTTGTCCCCTTTAAGTAGCATTTGGGTTGTTGTTTTTTTTTTTTTTTTTTGATAAATACACAGAAGTGGGATTACTGGGTCTTTCTTTATCTCTTGTTATAGGCTTTGTTTTAAAGTGTCTTTTGTCTGGTATAAGCATTGCTCCACCAGCTTTTTTTTAAGGTTTTATTGGGGAATTGGGGAAGGGGAACAGACAAGTTGCAGTCTTTTTGTTCTTCAGTCTAGTTGCGGAGGACGTTGCCTCACTGGCCCATATTGGTATCATCATTGCGCTCTTCCCAGATGAGGCACATCAGTCGCCAGCCTCTGGATGGTCGCTCACCGCGGCTGTTGGCAGCTCACGTTGGCTGCTGGCCACTCACTGTAGCCTATGGCAGCCCACTGCAGCAGGGGCTGCAGCCTATACCATTGTTGGGGCTCACAGCCCAGCTCCAGGTGGAGCTGTTGTGTTAGCTGTGGAGGGCAGTGTCATTGGCTCTCATATGTGGGATCCGAACCGGGACCACTGGCATCCCAAGCCAGCTCTTAACCAATGCGCCACTCGGCCGGCCTTGTTTTTTATTTTTTTATTTCCAATTTCATGAAATAGAAATAACGTTTCCCATCCTTTTACTTTCAGTCTGCGTGTGTCTTTCAATCTGATGTGAGTCTCTTATATGCAGTATATATAAGGGTCTTGTTTCCTTATCCATTCAGCCACCCTATGTTTTAGATTGGAATATTTAATCCACTTACATTGAAAGCAATTGACAGATATGTAGTTATTGCCATTTTATTATTCATATTTCGGGTCCTTTTTCCCTGTTTTAAAGAAGTCCCTCTAAGATTTTTTGTAATACTAGTTTGATGGTGATGAACTCCTTTAGCTTTTTCTTGTGTGGGAAGCTCTTTATCTGTCCTTCAATTTTAAATGATAACCTTGCTGGGTAGAGTACCCTTGGTTGTAGGTCCTTGTTTTTCATCACTTTGAATATTTTTTGCCAATCCCTCATGGCCTGTAAAGTTTCTGTGGAGTAATCAGCTGACAATCTTAACTCCTCAAAAAGCCAGGACACTCTGAGGCCTGATGCCACCTGCTGGCTCCCATACTCCCATAGTGTTCAGCCGCTGATAAAGCCTCCTACAGTAAGCATTTTGTGTGAGTGCATTGCAGGATGGAGCAGTGGAACTCACCAGGCCAATCAGATTCAGATTCAACACAGGAAAGATACTGCCTGCCTGCCAGCTGCATGAAAGGATGGCCCCACACAGAGGCAAATGGGGGCTGTCCCTCCAGTCATAGCCCTGAAGTTCACAATGTAGCCTCTCTCCATATATCTCCAACACTCCCAGAGTCACTGTTTCTGCTGGAGCCCAGGGTAAATCCCTCTGTGGGCCCTTTAAAAGGATGCCTGGGTTTCCTACTGCCTTCCATCTCATCCGGACAGTTGGAATCCGCACTGTTTCTCACAGTCAGAAGTTGTGGGGGCTCCTCTTCTTGGTATCAGTACTCTGGGCTGGGGAGCCTGATTTTGGGGCGCTGAGGTCACTTGCTCCTTCATGGGAACCTGTGAGGCCAAAATATCTGTCCCGATTTTCAGCTGCCACACATGGGTGTGGGACTAGCCCATTTGTCATCTCCATACCTCCTACCATTCTCGACCTGGCTTCTTTTTTATATCCTTAGTTATAAACATTCTGTTCAGCCAGACTTCAGAGGGTTCTGCAGGCTGATTGTTCTGTAATTTAGTTGCAATTTTGATGTGTTCATAGGATGAGGCAAGCACAGCATTTATTTACTTTGCCATCTTGGATCTCCTCTTTTCTACTTCTTTGTATTTCATTTTATTTTATTTATTTTTATTTATTTTTATTTTTTATTTTTTATTTTTATTTTTTTTTTGAGGGCAGTGTCACTGACCCTCATATGTGGGACACAAACTGGGGCTGCTGGCTTCCCAAGCCAGCGCTTAATCACCGTGCCACTCGGCTGGCCCTGGATTTCATTTTAAATAAACTTTTTTTTTAAATTTTTTTAGGGAAGTTTAAAGTTTACAGGAAAATTAAGCAGGACCTACAGAGTGTTCCCATTATATCTTCCTTGCACCAAATACAATTTTCCCTGTGAACCAACCAATATCTTCCATTAGTGTGATACACTTGTTACAATTGATGAACCGATATTGATACACATATGTTATTAACTAAAATCTGTAGTAATATTAGGGTTCAATCTTTGTGTTTTACTGTTCTATGAATTTTGTTAAATGCTAATGTCACACGTCTGTCACTACATTATCATACAGAATAGTTGCACTACCCTAAAAGTCCTTTGTTCTACCTATTGATGCTTCCTTCCCTCCCCAAGCTCCTAGCAACCACTGATCTTTTTACTGTCTTTAGTTTTGTTTTTTCCAGATGTCATATAGTTGGTAGTCTTTTCAGACTGACTTCTTTTATTTAGCAATAGCTTTCTTTATTTCCTGTGCTGAAGTCAATATGTATGTAGGTATGCGATTATATATATATATAATCCAAAAAAAAAGTATACACATTTTAAGAAAGGAAATAACTATTACAATTGTAATAATATTAAAATTGTAACAAAAGATGAATACAAGTTACCTTTTACTTCTGCAATTACAAAAGATACTCGAAGTGGTTACCATCAGCATCCAGACACTTGTGATTATGGCAAATGACTGCTTGAGCAACGCTGACAATTAGATTAGCTTCCTATCCTAAGGAAGTCATCGTAATCAGGGTTTTTATGTTTGTTTATAGTTTCTTTGTTTGTTTTAAATCCATCCAGAATACACACAGTAGGAAAAAGAGGAAATACATGTCCTCAAGAAAGTTATGGTGTTATTGTATTAGGAAAAAGAATTCACACTTTCAACCAAAATGCAACAAAACAAAACAAACAATGACCACCATAACAAACTACTAGCATAATGTTGACTAAGATGTTCATAAGCAAAGATCAGAGAAAAGATTATTCAAAAACAGAAGAGGAGTTGATATTTGCATCCTGGGGATTTCATGAGAAAATAAAAATACCTGATAATAATGAGAGGGCCAGATTTATGAGATAAAGAATTCACATAGAAGAAGTATAGGAGTTAAAAGTGAAAACTGAATATCACCATGCTAATTAGAAATAGTTGGCCACATTGGATCAACCTTCATGAAAAGGTATTTTGTGGAAAGAACACACACTTTTACAGAAGAAGCTTACTAACTTGAGTCATGTACATCCTGGAAGCTCTATGATGTTACCTGGAATTACGAGAATGGTCCCAGCATACGAGTATACTGAAACTTTGATATTTCTCATAGCTCCTAGTTTTACTGTCTAAAAATAAAGGTGTTAAATATGGTTAAGAGTAGGAAATCAGAGTCCATTTCTGGAAAAGAGGAATTTTATTAGGTCTCTATGCACTAGCACTAAATATTGGAAATCTATCAATGAAGATAATAAAAGTAACCATTTACTTATATTTAATGTTATTATTCAATTACTGTGGTGTAAAACATTGACAAAGCATATTTTATGCTCAATTTCTCCTCTCCTGGTCAAAGCATTAAAAAACCTGTGTTAATTTTGAAATGACATCTTTCATAGGTTTATACTCCTAAAAGGCTAATCAATCAATGCTTAATTCTTTGGATTATTTTCTTAGTGGCAACCTGGTTTTGTTAATGACATAAATAATGCAGAAAAGTATCAAATAATTTAAAATCATTTATAAGGAAGTGCACATTTTCAATTCAAAATAATTGTAATTAACTAAATTCTCAGCAATCATAGCCATTTGGATTTTATCAGAAATATTTAAATTTTGGTACTATCTTATATTTAAAAAAGCTATGCAATATGTATTTAACATTTTATTGCCTTTTCACCTTTAATTTGAGACTAATTAGAGGAGATAAATTTTGATCATTTGTTTTTCTGAGAGTAAACCTACTGGTACCTACTCTTAAATTAGATCTATCTGCTAGGGTTATTTTAAAAGCTTCATCAATATGACTTTATGAGAAACCCATATGGTAGCAGCACATTCTGTAGCATTAACTACAGAGCTTACAAAAATACCCAGAGCAATTACATGATTCATAAAATATTTAGATGCAGTCAGTGATGAACATTTTTAAATGGATAAATGGTGACCTCAGCTACACTGAACCAAATAGCTGAAGAAGTGTTTTTCCACAATCAGTGTTTACCTTTAAATAGAACTTCATGTATATATAAATATTTATTGTGTGATTTTCAGTGCAATCACGTTTATAAACAATTTTTCACATTCCATTTCTTAAAACAACATATATTTTTTTTTTTTTTAGCTGAGCCATCCTGCCACCTGTTGGCAGCTCAACAGCAACTCAGCTCGGGCTGGCATTGAACCGCCATTGCTCAGAGCTCAGCTCGCACTCTTGAGCGAGCTCTTAACCAACTGAGCCACTCGGCTGGCCCTTAAAACAACATATTTTTAATAGGAACAAAAATACATTTACCTCATTTTCATAGGTATTTTTAAAATTCTGAAAAAAACTAATTAAATATTACAACATAATTGTAGTTATAGGCATCATGTCTCTGTATCATGTACCTTATTCTCAAAATACAGAGAGAGAGAGAGAGAGAGAGAGAAAGTGAATCTCAATATTTCCTCTATTTTTTTTTTTTTTGAGGGCAGTGTCACTGGCTCTCATATGTGGGACCTGAACCGGGGCCGCTGGCTTCCTAGGCCAGCGCTTAACCACCGCGCCACTTGGCCAGCCCTCCTCAGTTTTTCCTTTAGGAGGGATAATGCCAGTAATCAATCCAATTACTTTTCTTTTCTTTTTTAAGATTTTATTGGGGAATCGGGGGAGGGGACTAGAGCTGGGGAACTGGGGAAGGGGAACAGACAAGTTGCTGTCCTTTTGTTCTTCAGTCTAATTGTGGAGGACATTGCTTCACTGGCCCATGTTGGTATCATCATTGTGCTCTTCTCGAGTGAGGCAGATAGGTTGCCGGCCTTTGGACGGCTGCTCACAGTGGATCTTGGCAGCTCACACTGGCTGCCAGCAGCTCACACTGGCTGCCGGCCACTCACTGTAGCCTATGGCAGCCCACTGCAGCAGGGGCTGCAGCTATTCCTTCCCAGGGACTCACAGCAGCCCAGCTGTAGAGGGCAGTGTCACTGGGCCTCATATGTGGGATCTGAACCAGGGCCACTGGTGTCCCAAGCCAGCTCTTAACCAATGCGCCACTTGGCAGGCCCTCCAATTACTTTTATTGTATACATTAATTTATTGAGTATCTTCTATAAGATAATTACTAGGCAAGATCTATTAGGTAGGGTAAGTTGCATAGCCAATGGGCTCGACTGTCTGAGAGATCAATCCAATCAAAATTTTCTTGCTGTTCATGTGATAGTTAGCAGAAGAGCTATTCAGGACCCATGCTCCTTCCCACTTTTCCCTTCACCACTCCATAGGTCTTCTCATCAGATGCATTTAGTCAGAGGAAGGAGCAATTGGGAGGTTTTTAAGGACTCAGTTTGGAAGTGACCACATGATTTTTACTCACTTTCTAAAACTCAGTTAGGTAGTCACACCTATACACAATTAAGGTCAGGAAACATAGCCTATTTATTTGTGTGTCTAGGATAAAGAGGGGACCTATGTTGGTGAAGAGTTAATAAGCTTGACCATCCTAGGTAAATGTACTCAAATATGTATTTTATATAATAACTCCTTTCTGCTATAATGAGGGGAGACAGTTGAATTATTAAATAGCTACAACAAAATAAGGTAAGTGCTGAATTAGAAATAAGGCATACACAAAGTTCTTTAAAAATAACAAGGCAATGACTCACTGACAGCAATGAGAAAGGGCAAATTCAGTTTCACAGAGAAGGTGGCGGTTTAGTTTTGTTTAAATGACGAGCATAAATTCATTAGGTGGAGAAAGGGGACAGAGAATCTTTTAAAAAGTGTACAGGATTATGAAAGCTAAAACAGCTTAATACAAACCACTAGCTGTACCCCTGAAACTAATAAAATATTGAATGTCAATTGTAACTGAAAACAAAACAAAACAAAAAATTAGCTAATTATACTGTAGTTCATTTCAAACTTTCAGTTCTTTAAAAACATAGAAAAATCAAAAGGAAAAGTAATATAAATACCCATACACCCACAAATAAATATTGACATTTCTCCCATTTGGTTCATATGTGGTAGAGTGAATTATTCACTTCCCCTTCTAACTTCAGCATGTTATTGTAGTTCTTTCCATGCAGGAAAAATATGACCACCCCCTCCTTCCCAAACATATTTCTTGACTTTAGACTTGGCCACATAAATTGCCTTGATGGAAAGGATTTTATTAAAATGATACTAGCAGTGGACTTGAAATGTGCTTGTATGGTTGGATGTACCCTCTTGTGTCTTGATATTTCCTTTGGGTACCTAATGCTTTTTTTAGTGTGGAACCCAAATTTCATACCACTTAATGTAGAACCGAACCAGGCTGACCTGCCACTTGAAACAGAGCTGCTGTACCTGATCCCAGGCTAGATTCACAGAATACCAGCCAATCTTCAAACACATGAGAGCACAACTGAGGAACACAGAGCCACTCAATGCACAGATATGAGTAATTCATTCTTATTTTTTAGTCACCAAAAATTGTAATTGTAACATATATTAATAATAACTGAGATATACAATGCCTATATTTACATAAAAACAAATATTTCAGATAATGCTAAACTCCCTTTTTTTCCTCATTCAGGTGCCATTTATTTATTTTTCTCCCACAATAACCATTGATATGCAAATAATGGGGCTTTCATTTATGTTTTATAGTATTTTGCTACATACAGTTTAAGTGTGTGGCATATTTCCTATTTTTCCCCTCAATAGAATATCTCTATGGTCTGTACATGCTGATATGCTGATATGATACAGTTTATAAAGACATTTATGGTATTCCTAATGTTTTGACTGAGCATTGCTCAAGAGTAACTCTAGTGCATATTCTTAAACGTGGACTCACTAGATCATCTGATGTAAACACACTCAATTTTATTAGAAATAGATTGCATTCTTAACTTCACTAGCTCCAACTCTTGGTATATTAGACTTTTCAACTTTTGTCATCTGCAATCATATCTGTTTCAAATTACGTTTTCTTGACTATCATAAAGTTGAGCATAGTTTTTATTTTACTTGTAATTCAATATTTTCCTTCTATGAACTGGATGTTATTATTTTCCCATTTTTCGATTTCAATTGTTTTTTGTTAGTCATATGTCAAAATGCTTTATATTTTCTGATTAAAACCTTGTGTTAAAATAGTTCCTTTTTATTTCCACTTTTGTTTTAATTTTCTGTTACAGTTTTTAGAAGATTTTAATTTCAGCTCATTTATGTTTTTCACTGTTGTCTTTTATGATTTGTGCTTTTTGTACATTGTTTATAAAATAGCTTTTTATACTGAGATCCCAAAATTTTCTAAAATATTGTCTTTAATAGTCTAATTTTAAAAATTATCTGTCATTTTATTATTTTGATTTAATATTACTGTAATAATTTCATTTAATAACACTAGAGATTTTGTGTATGTGAAAGAGAGGAAGCAATGGAACTGAAATGATAGAAATGAATCAAAATCTAAAAGGGTCTTAATTTCTACCCTCTGTATTTGGATTTTATCTTGTGTATTAGTGCTTTCAAATGCATGGATGAAAATTTCTGAAGGGTAATATTGGGTTAGGCAAAGTTCTTTGTTAATTTTTTTGTTTTTAATAACATGACACAAACAATATACGTTATTAAACAAAAATATATAAACTTATTAAACAAAAATATATAAACTGTGCTTTATAAAGATTACCATTTTTGATCCTTAGAAGACAAAATTAACAAAAAAAAATGTGACTCTTTTGAAAGAAAATTTTTGCAAAGCATGCATGACAAACAGGCCAGGGGTTAGGGTGTGTCAATGACTGCAAAGGGGCACAAAGGAACTTTATTAGGCGACTTAAATGTTTTATATCTTGATTGTTGTAGTGGTTACATGGCTTTTTAAACAAAATCTGTCAATTGTATACCTACAATGGATGAATTCTATTATACATCAGTATAACTCAATAAAGGAGAACCAAAATAAACAAACAAATATTATTTGTAGCCAAAACAAATTTTGTTACATATGTAAAAATGCTGCTATATTTAAAATAATATGTATGTTATTATCTGGTTAAAATGCAATAAGAATTTCTTAAAATATTACTAATTTTAAAATATCAAAACTTCAATATTTCTAATACAATAAAAATATTTTATAGTATTTATTTTAAAGCGATTGTTTTCTACTATTTGTAATAGCTAGTATAACTGTATCACTGTTGTGTAGTGAACCTTGAATTTCTCAATGTTAAAAAGAGCTCTCATAGTTGCAAGAAGTGTGGAAGCAATCCTATTGTTCAGAGTAATATTCAAAGAAGTGACATGGTTCCTCATGAATTTTAGAACTGTGATTCTGTTTAGGAGAAAAAACAAAGGACTACAGACTGTCAAAACTATTGAAGCCATGTCATAGGAAATGAAATGTTTAAAAGTTGGGATAAATAAAATTTGCTTTTCTATTGGATAACTCAAGAGAAAACGAAATCTGGGAATGTGTTGGAATCTACCTTAGTTAAGTTTCTCAATGATGTTTTGAATATTGCTTTTATATTGTGCTAATGTCACCACTAATTTCACATAACTAATTCTATCTTTCTTAATCTGTAGCCTATGAGTTATAATTTGAGCAGACATAATATTTTTGTCCCTGAGTTCATTCCTAACTGATTTTGGTAGCTTACAAATGATTTTAACATTCAAAATATATTTGTTTTGTTTTGTTTTTGTTTGCTATAAAGCTGATGATTTTAAACAAGTGAAATTTAGTCTTAATGCTTATGTAAACTAACTGACATATGTATATATCAACTAACATCATTTACTAAAATTTGAGTTTAACTTAGCTAAAGTAAATCTTAAAAGGAACTACTCAATTAAGAGTTATAATTAAAATAATTCAGAGTTTAAAATGGCCATATTACCCAAAGAAATATACAGATTTCATACAATCCATATCAAAATCACAATGGAATTTTTTTCAAGAAATAGGACAAAAAATCATCAATTTGTATGGAATCAGAAAAGACCCCGAATAGTCAAAGCAATCTTAAGGAAAAAGAACAAGCCTGGAGGTGTCATACTTCCTGACATCAATCTATACAACAAGGTGACAATAATCAAAACAACATTGTATTTGCAGAAAAATAGACACAGGCCAATGTAATACAGGCCAATGGAAACCGAGAAATAAACCTGCAAATATATGGACAGATAATTTTTGAAAAAGGATCCAAAAACATACAAGGGGAAAAGAAAGCTTCTTCAATAAAGGTTGCTGGGGAAATTGGAAAGCCACACTCAAAAGAATGAAAGTAGGTTGCCATTTGTCACCATGTACCAAAATTAGCACAAAATGGGTAAAAACACCTAAACATAAGACGTGAAACAATAAATTGCATAGAAAAAAGCATAGATACTAAATTTATGGACCTTGGGTTCAGAGAATGTTTTGTGAATTTAATCTGAAAGACAAGGGAAGTAAAAACAAAATAAATGAATGAGACTGTATCAAACTAAAAAGCTTCTGCACAGCAAAAGAAACTATCAACAAAATAAAGAGGAACCAACTGAATGGGAGAAGATTTTTGCAAACGTCTCCACTAAGGGGCTAATATCCAAAATATATAAAAACTCATACAACTCAACAACAAAAAAACAAACCAGTTAAAAAATGAGCAGAGGACGTGAGCAGACACTTCTCCCAAGAAGACGTACAAATGAAAAAATGTTCAACTTCACTAGCTATTAGGAAATGCAAATCAAAACCACAATGAGATACCACCTCACACCTGTTAGAACTGGCTATCATCAATAATACAAATAATAACTAGTGGTGGAGAGCCTGTGGACAAAAAGGAACCCTCATACACTGCTGTCTTGTCCCGCATGACAATAAGCAGTGAAACTTGGTAAGGGCAGTGCAGGGTTATCGAAGACAAGAGCCAAGATAATAGTGCAAGCAGGGCCAAAGGACCTCTAGCTCAAGGACTGAGGCCCCAAATCGGGGCAAGGTGAAGCTTTTATTGAAAACCATCAAAGAAAGAGATATTTACTTTCTCCGAGGTCTGTCATTTACATGCCTGCTGGCTATCTCCCCAAAACTCCCCATTGCATTCCAGTACATACTGTGCCTTCACACACATATGCATTACCCCCAGGGAATAGTGCCATAGTAATAAAACCATCACAGAAGGGAGATAGCCTGATATCATTCCACCAGGCCCCAGCATTCCTGGACACTCCCTTAAGGAAGCTTTACTGATATCTTTACACCACGTCCCAGCATTCCGAAACACTTCCTTATGGTATCATTTTGACACAGGGTAAGCACAGGGGGCGGGGGGGGGGGGTTGCAGTAAACAGGTTGGCTGCTGTAAGGCAACATACTGCTGATGGGAATGTAAATTGGTACAGCCACTATGGAAAACAGTATGAAAATTCCTCAAAAAGTTAAGAATAGAGTTACCAAATAACCCAGCAATTCCTCTTCTGGGAACCTACCCCAAAAATTTCAAAACATTTATCCACAAAGATACAATATATTTACCCCTATGTTGATTGCAACATTATTCAGGATGGCCAAGGCATGGAAACAACCAAAGTATCCTGAGATAGATAATTGGATAAAATGTGGTATAAACACACAATGGGATATCACTCGGCCATAAGAAAAGATGAAATACTGCCATTTGTGACAACCTGGATAGATCTTGAGATTATCATGCTAAGAGAAATAAATCAGACAGAAAAAAGGCAAGACTGATATAACTTCACTCATATGTAGCATATAAAACTGAAATCAACAAACGAACAAGACAAAGAAATAAACAAAACTCACTGACACAGACAGCAGCTTAGTCCTTACCACAGGGTAAAAGGGAAGGGGAGGTGGTAGAAGAGGGTAAAGGGGGTCAAATATATGGTGATGGAAGGAAAACTGACTCTGTGTGGTGAACACACAATGCAATATATAGAGGATATATTATAGAAATGTACACTTGAAACCTATATAATTTTAGTAACCAATGTCACCCCAATAAATCTAATAAATAAATAAAAATAAACAAAAAATAAAAATAATACAGGATGTTTGATTCAATTTGTTTTGCTTGTAATTTTATTAGCAATTTCAAATGTCATAAAAACCAAATTACCCTTAAAAAGATATATAATGTTATTGATATTTATTGAACCGTAATGCTTAGGAATTAGAAATGCTTTATTCATTTCTTAAGCCACAAATTAACTTATCCAGCTTTAGGGAAATCCAGAACACCTAGAGAAGTACAACTATAAACACCAAAGTTCAGAAATAATTGCTTGGTATGTTTATAATAGCAGACGTGAATAAACAATTCCAAAATTTAAAAATAAGAAATAAGGACCCCCTTTTATGAGTTCAAACAATATGGAGGACTAAATCTGGTATGCAGAGTGACCTATCAGGGGAAAATAATTTCCAGGGCTGAGTAAGACTCAAGAGGATATATAAGAGGAGAATACATGTATCTGAATAGCAATGGGAAAAAGGCAGGGATTGTGCATCAGTATTGAACAATGCACTCCTTAGGAAAAAGAGTACCCTGGATCCTTGATATCAACTCCCTTTCACAGAGAACAATGATGCTTTTTAACTCTGGAATCAACAAGTTGACACCATTGCTTTTCAAGAAATCATCATCTGATCATCCAATAGGTAGAGAAAGGCTTGGCTGTTTCCCATAAGTATTCTGAATCTTCTGTTACAGTTCTCTTTATAGATTAAAATATGATTTGAAACTTCAGTTTCTACCCAAGACTCTTATGAGCATTTGATTGATGTCAGTCCTCCCTCTGAGAGATGTATCTATTTTACACATTAGGATATAAATGATTTGCTGAGCCCACAATTTGAAGATTGATCAATTCAGCAGTATCCAGGTCTCTTGGCAAGGACCATTAGTGTTTACCCACTGGGCAGAACTAACAGCATACTTACTTTAACTGACTATCTTTTAAATTTATAAAATAAGTTATTAGAGGCCTTAGCATTAGTTTTTGGATGCTTTATCAGATTCCCAAAATTAAACAATATGGTAGGATGAAAAATAAGGAATTTACTTTAAGTAAAGTTAATTTTTTCCATAAGGTAGTCATTTTAACATTTGAGGAGTGACAATATACCTGTGAGTTTTTATTATTCCCATTATAAATGGACAAATTGAGGTAAATATTTATTCTCTGACCCATTCTTAGTAAGATCTAAGACACGTCTTCTGACTTTAAGTACATTATTTTGTTACCAAGTTTTCTTGTTATTGTGGAATTTTATCTTGAAACCTACAAACCTATGCTGCCTTGCATATAATCATACTTTAGGTCTATGTTATTTTAATTTTGATTTCTATGAACATTCAAATGAAAGGTCAAACAATGTGATGACTATTAGAATTAATGATCTGCATTAGCAAATAAATGCAGTATTTTTAATTCATAATCATATTTTCAGTTAAAATACACATAGCTGGTGATGTATTTTTCTATATTACAAATTGCAACTTATTTTAGTGCCTTCAATCTACTAAAAATCTTATCAAAATTTTGGTATGATTGTGTGATAACAGAACTCTCATTGTTAACAAATGGACCTATTTCAGGGAATTTTATTTAGCAAATAAGAATAGGAGGCAGTATTCTCAGTTTTAGGCACTACCCCAGGAGCTTTAAATAATTAGTATTTAATGTTTGAAGAAAAAAGGTTTCAAGAAAATTCCAATCAATAGGTTTTCAATGATTATGTTATTCATTTCTTTTTTTTCTTCAAATTGTATATTCTAATACATTTACAGACATGTAAAGTATTTTACTAAATGTTAAATTTCTAGTAGGTTGCACAGTGGCTGCCACTTACTGTTAGCATATGATGAATGAATGAATGAATGAATGAATGAATGGAATATTTTGTGCTCATAGCCTATGCATAGATCTCAGAGTGGCATGACATAGATTTAAATGAGGTCATTTGTTCTTTAATATATTTCAGTCAATCTTGGTCCTATCCTTGCTTTTTCTGGGGGAAAAATAAAGAGAAATTTGCTCAGATACAATGAGTAGGCAATGACATTTAAACTGTTTAATGTAACAGTGAAGGATACTTTGAAAAGATAGGGCTTGATAGAGTGCTCTTAAAAATAATAGCTGAAGTGATATTATTGAAGTGAAATCACATCATGAGCTAACATCCCTTGAAAGAAGAAAGTCAGCATAGAAAAAAGAAAGGTAAGTCAGTGGGGCTAAGATTTTGTAAGTAACACCTCTATCTTATCAATTCCATATTAAGTGTTACCACAAAAACTTCCGACAATTATAATTTATTTCATTAGTTTTCCTTTTATTTATTCATTCACCATTTACTGAGTATCTGCTATCTAGAAACTGTGTAAATTACTGGGAAGTACAATGACAGTCAAGACAAAAATCCTCAGTCTTGTATGGGAAACAGAAAAGTAAATGCCTAATTAAAATGTTAAAGTTTACCTTTGAAGTCTAAAGAAAGTTCTATGGGAATATGAGTCAATGAATCCCTAATTGTTCTAGAATGAGGAGAAATTTTAGAAAAGGTTTTTCAGAAGAAATGGAGTTTTAGCCAAATATTGAAAGAAGAATGAGCAGAGGAGGCAAATGAGGAGGTAGAATAAAAAAGTTTTTGGGCCGGCGGTTAAGCGCTGGCTTGGGAAGCCAGCGGCCCCGGTTCGGGGCCCACTTGTGAGGACCAGTGACACTGCCCTCAAAAAAAAAAAAAAAGTTTTTAACTGTTGCAAACTGCGAGTTTAAAGAATACTTATAAGATGTGTGTATGAAACCATGGTATCAGGTTTGTTTATAAGCATAGAGTGCATAGCAGTGAGGATGAGCTGAGAAGAATAGACAGGACCACAAACAGTTAATTTTATTTTATATGCAGGGAAAGGCTATTTAGAATTTTAAGTAGAGAAATGAATTGGTTAGATTTACATTTCAGAAAGATCACTTTATAATACCATGGAGAATGGCTGGAGAGGCATGCGTGAGCAAGACAAAAATGAAATCAAGTAGGAGACTTATAGTCTGTACTAAAGATTGAATTTTCCAAAATAAGGAAGTTCCATATGAGAATGGAAGAGTGGATTGATTAAAAAAATAATAGATAGAATCATTCTCCATACTGTGAATGAGTCCCTGCTGTCTAATGAATAAAGCATCTGTCTTTACCTTCATACTCAAAGCCCCTTTCACTTACCTCTCTCAGCATAATTTTTTAATTAGACTATACTTCTAACAATACTTGGGCTCCATAAAATTTTTGGATTTTCCTTTCAAGTATCTTTAGATTTCTTTTTCCCTGTAGACTATGGGCACCACACATTAATCAAATGACACTTTTAACATTATTTTTAGAATACAATCTTTATTAAATGATAGTCTCTACTAAGGAAGAATCATGACCTATTCTTTTTTTGTTCCCACTCACTCACAGTCAACAGAATGCTCTAAATTTTTATGTAAATACCTATATATGTGTGGATAAATACATGAATGAAATACTAGTATTTGATCCAGTTTTTCTCCTTTGAAATTCCTAACCAAGCATAATTAGCAAAGTCAAAATTAACATCAAAAATGTACATGCTCTAATAAATAAACATACACTAACATTGTAAACTCTTTGGGATAACTAAAATATTAATTTTATCATTTTTGACTATTATTTCATCAGACCTCTGCGTTCATCTCTGCCATTCTTTGCAACTTCACCAGTGAAAATATATTGACTTTAAGAATTGGATAAAATTAGTTCTGAAAATGTGGTCCCTTATAAATAAGAAAACACTCTGAAAATTCTATATTTGCAAACAACATCTTTCTTCTTTAATACTTTCTTGAAAATAAATGTTTGGAATTCTTTTGAACAAGTATATAAATGAAGAAGGTTGAATGAAAACTACTAACATCCTACTCATGTAAACTTCAATGCTTTGACTATTTCATCACTTTTTATGAGATTTATCCCAAGAGTTTATTTATAATTAAAAATAAAGATGCATGTGCTTTGTCAAGTTGATTATTTTAGAAAATGTTATAACTCTGACTATCTGCTGAGAATTAAAAACTGAATTGATAGCAGCATTTAGATTCTCTTTTTGAAGGGTAACTTTACTGGAATGTGATAACATATATACATTTTCTCATGCAAGCATATTGATAGACCATTATTTTCATGGAGCTGATTAAAATTTTACATAAAATCAGAATAGTGTTGCTCTAATGCTTAAACGTCAGAGTAAAAATATCTTTATCCACTCTGGTAATGCTCTAGGAATATTTTTGGAATGAAAATGCAACTGACAAGCTATAATCAAACAGTACGAGTATGGTGAATGTTTAAATAAAAAAAAATTATTACAGTAAAAGACACATTGCCATTAATCTCCTTCAAAATACTTCCCCTCCCTTTGAACACACTTATCCCATCATTCTTGCCACTTTCTGAAGCAGTTCTGGAAGTCCTCTTCCCTAAGTGTCTTTAGTTGTGCTGCCATGGCTGCCTCGATGTCCTGAATTGATTGAAAATATTTATCTTTCATGGCCATTTTGACTTCAAGGAAGAGCCAGAAGTCGCACAATGCCAGATCCAGGGAATAAGGTGGATGAGGACACACTGTAGTGTTTCTATTTGACAGAAGTTGCTGTACCAGAAGCAATGTGTGACATGGAGTGTTGTAATGATGGAGGATGAAGACACCCATGAAAGAGGATGTCCAGAACTGTGTCAGAAAGTGGCAAGAATGATGGGATAAGTGTGTTAGAAGCGAGGGGAAGATTTTGAGGGGAATTAAAGGCAATGTGTTTTTTACTGTAATGATTTTTTAAAATTTAAACATTCACCATATTGAGTGATCAAACCTCATACAATGGTTTATTTTGTTACCTAAAAGAGAAGACACATGCACGCAAGCACACCTGTGTATGTATGTAGTGAGAAACTTAAAAAATGTGAATAATTAAAAGTAGGAATTTCTTCCGTAATCTAAAGAGTATCACTATTAGGAATATTTTAAAACATGCCCTCCTACTATTTCATAGTTTTATTATGCATTTTAAATGTTTTATTGGAAATATATCATGTTGTAAACATTTTCACTTAAAAATAAGTTTTGAATATCTTTCAACATGATTAAATATATTTTTTTCAAAATCATTTTAGATGGCTAACTAGTATCTTATCCCATATATGTACCATAATATACTTAATCATATCCATGTTGCTGGGCATGTAGGTTGCTTCTAATTCATTGTGTGCCTGTGCATATGCAGATACTATTGCTATGCGGTCTTGCTTCTTCTTATTGTACATCTTTTTTGGCATTTTCCTTTAATATGAATTCCAGAATTAGAAATACTGTGTCAGAGCAAAATCTGCTCATATTTATTGCTATTAATCTTGTGTTAGACTGAACTACAGAAAGTTTGTACCAATGTAGTCATACATTTCCACAAATAGCATATGAGAACAATCATTTTCCTCACCTCACTACTGAGTTTTGTAATGTTTGAAAGATCTTTCTCAATTTAGTCTGTTCTGG
Source organism: Aselliscus stoliczkanus (assembly GCA_033961575.1). Classification (NCBI taxonomy): domain Eukaryota; kingdom Metazoa; phylum Chordata; class Mammalia; order Chiroptera; family Hipposideridae; genus Aselliscus; species Aselliscus stoliczkanus. Next base: position 125,000,285 of record CM066727.1, read on the forward strand.
GTATTAGTAAATCTACACCACAGGTATTCCCAACCACCATTTTACCCTTTTATCCAAGCTATTGAAGAAAACCATACAATTTACGCCAAAATGTTTATAAAAAGATATTAAATGTAAATACTTGTCATATAAAACATTAAAATGTACATTTTAAAATAGTAGATAATTACTCAGTTTAACTTTTATTTTGAGGCCCAGATGCCCTATGTTGTCTCCTTGGAGTTCATGTTCAGAGTCTGTGATAATGTTTTACTTTTTTGTGTTGTTCACCATTCATAGATTTCATTTCTCACATCCTGACATTCTCACAATAATATTTGTTTGGTTTTATTTCAAGGTCACTGGATATTTTGGAGTGTATGAGAAAGTTCAAATGGGATTAAGGAAGAAGAACAAAGAGCATCTTTTCAAATTTAGAAAGAAAAAAGAACACTGAAATCTTGTTTTCTAGTGTAGAAGGGCAGACTGTATCAATAGCAGCAAAAATCACCTACTGTGTGTTAAATGCTGCATTAAGGGATGTAGTTAGTTATAGTAACATGTATTTATTGCATTTTATATCTCTAAATATTGGCACATAAATTATATAATTTAATTCTTATAATAATAGGTACCATATAATTATACATTTTGTTTCCAGATGAGAAACCTCAGGCTGAAAAATAACATTTTATTTTATGTAGTTCAAAAAGTAAGTTAGCATCTGACCAAGAATTTCACCCTAAGTGTCTTAAATCCAAAATCTGATTCATAAGGTTAGAAGAAGGCCCTTGTTTCAGAGATTTTCCTGAAATAATCTTAGGACACCAAAACTAATAGTAGTTAAATGACTTGTTCAGAGTTATTTAGATAATCAACAGAAAAGTGAAGATGTGCTTATTTCTCTATGAGAAACATGGCAATTACATGGCAATTGTATATAAATATTTCTTTTAGGGGGCTGGGCGAGGGGCGCGGTGGTTAAGCGCTGGCTAGGGAAGCCAGCGGCCCCAGTTCGGGTCCCACATATGAGGTCCAGTGACACTGCCCTCAAAATAAAACAAAACAAAACAATATTTTTTTTAAATATGTGCCTCTAATAGTTGGTATCAGCACTGTCCAACAGAAATATATAACAAGCTGCAAATGCTAACCGCATATGTAGTTTTAGCATTTAGAAATGTAATTTTAAAATTTCTAGTAACCACCTTTAAAAACGTAATAACAAGGATCTGAGAAATTGAAACACTTGTAACTGTTGCTAGGAATATAAAATAGTACAGCTGCTATGGAAAACAGTATGGAATTTCCTCAAAAAAATTAAAAATAGAACTACCATATGATCCAGCATACTTCTGGGTGTTTATGCAATAGACTGATCTCAGGAACTTGAAGAGATATTAACACTCTTCTGTTCATTGTAATACTATTCACAATAGCCAAGATATGTAAACGACCTCAATGTCCATTAACAGATGAATGGATGAAGACAGTGTGGTACATGCATATAATGGAATACTAGTCAGCCTTACAAAAAGAAGGAAATTCTGCAGTATGTGGCAACATATTCATGACATTATTCTAAATGAAAACAGCCAGTCACATAACACAAATACTGCACAATTCCACTTGTATGAATGAGTTTTTTAAAATTGTGAAATTTATAAAATCAGAAAGTGGAATGGTGGTTAGCAGGGCCTGGGGGGAGAGAGAATTGGGAAGTTACTAATGAATGGGCAAAAAGTTTCAGTCAAGCAAGATGAATTATTTCTAGATATCTATACAGCATTATTCCTAAAGTAAACAATATTGTATTATACTCTTAAAAATTTATCAAGGGTAGCTCTTATGTTAAGTGTTCTTGCCACAGTAAAAAAAAAAAAAAGTTTAAAAAGACAATTGTTATACTTGAAAGCACAGAATTCTTCATGAATTAACATGGAGATAAAATTTATATAATCTTGAACTTGATGTATTGTGAATACTTAAAAATATTATGTAGTATTAAAATACTTTGCTTGCTTTACTCTTTATAGGATTTATTAATTTCTCATATACCATGAACTTTACTTATTTATGTTTATTTATTTATTTTTTATTGACTAGTTCTCTTTTTCTATGTAAGTTCTAAAAATAGGGATCTTTGTTTTATATACTGGTGTATCTAAGTGCCTGGATTAGCCACTGGTACGGAGTAAGTTTGTTGAATGATAAATGTTAAATGTTTTATAATTCAGTAGGTTTGCAAAATTTATTTGAGATAAAAATGTGTTGGCTATTTGATCACACTATCAATTTATTTACAATACCTTTGCATATTTATTCAGAAGAACTCTACATTTCAAACTAGGAGACTGGAGAACCTATGTACAGTATACACCTGCCCTTCAAATAGTTAAGATTTCAAAACTTCAAATTTTTAAGTTTAGGGCAATATTATAGATTAATTTATTAAGAAATAATCCATCATTCCAATTTAAAGTTAAAATTAATTAGATTATGTAGATGCCAATGGTTTAGTTCATTTTGCCATTTCTTAATAGCTGGATAGCTTTGAGAATCTACTTCTATCCCTACTCCTCAGTTTCTCTACAATTAATGTAATGCTAACATACTATTTTTTGAGAATTGAATTAGTTGATGCATTGTATATAATTTAAAATGCCCAGCATATAGGAACTATCCAGTAATTTCTGAGGATGATGATGATGATGATGAATCAATAATGTAAAAATGACAGTTTACTTTAACATTTATTTTGTGCCAATTTGTATTTATAACGTGCCTGTTCAAAAGAGATATCCATGAAAGTTACTGTACCCAAAATATCAGTTCCCCCATTTCTTATCTGTTGCTTTTCTGTTAAAATAGAACATTTATAGATATGTACATTGAGCAATGTATTATAGAAAACATTTTACAATATTAATTGTTTCATGAAATGTATGACCAGAGACAAATTGAAATAAAAAGTTCTTTTGTACATTATATAGACCCTGTCTCACACAACCATGCCTTTTTCTATAAAATGTTTCCAAATTATGATGAATAATTTATTATTGTGTATTAGTATGTGATATCTATTATATATCATACACCATTATATATTAAGAAATATGCATATGTATTTTTTGTTTTAAGATTTTTATTGGGGAATTTGGGGTGGGGAACAGCGTTGGAGAACTGGGGAAGGGGAACAGACAAGTTGCTGTCCTTTTGTTCTTCAGTCTAGTTGTGGAGGACATTGCTTCACTGGCCCATGTTGGTATCATCGTTGTGCTCTTCTTGGGTGAGGCAGATTGGTCGCCGGCATCTGGACAGCCACTCACAGTGGCTCTTGGCAGCTCACACCAGCTGCCGGCCACTCACACTGGCTGCCGGCCACTCACTGTAGCCTAAGGCAGCCCAATGCATCAGGGACTGCAGCTATGCCATCCCCAGGGACTCACAGCAGCCCAGCTCCAGCTGGAGCTATTGTTCACCATCTTAGCTGTAGAGGGCAGGGATCCGAACCTGGGTGGCTGGCTTCCCAAGCCAGCTCCTAACCAACGCGCCACTCGGCTGGCCCTGCATATATATTTATATGTACATTTACAGTTATATATATTGCATGTTTGAAATTACACAATCTGAATATTCTGGCAGTAATAACATGAAGCCATCAATTTTGTAATGCACAATTATTCTCTGTGCATTTTCCTTTGAAGGAATATATAAATTTCTTGTCAATTATATTTTCAGTATTCCATACTTATTTTAAGTGGTCATTTTGCATCCAAATTCCATTTAGTAATGATTTATAGAGCGTATGCTATGTCTGAGGATAATGCTAAGCACTTTTTCTTTTTTACTTTATTTCATTTAATCACTAAAACAAAACTTTGAGTTAGTGAACATTTCTTACATTTTTAAGATAAGAAAGCTAAATTTTAAAATGCTTAAGAAGTTTATCAAAGGTTACACAGCAAGTAAGGAGGAGTATAGATATTTAAAACAAGCATTCTTTCAGGCTTGTTCATTTCCAAGTTACATTATCTCTGTTATATGGTCTATTGTTTTCAAGACGCATTGTAACATACATACAACTAAAAGCTGAATTTCTAACTGAATTTATGTTTTTAATGTTCTTTTAGGATATTTGCTCAATTAACATGTGTGTTTGTACAGATAATTTTCATGCATATATTCCAATTATTGACTAGTTAGAAATTATAGAACCCCTCTTTATTTACTTTCTACAGTACAAGAATAAGTTAATACAGTTATGAAGTTGTCCACATCCTGGAAAAGTGCAAATATATGAGGTACAAAATGTGCTTAATTTTAAATTCAGCGTTTATCTTACCATATTCTCATATGCCTCCGTGGAAAACCTCTATTTACTGTTAAACAATGGGTCTCCATACAAGAAGAAAAGCAATATGAATAGCCGGAGTATGAATCTTCAGTAAAATGGAGAGCTTTTGTCATTGTGCAGTTCATAAAATCCGCTTAACCTCCCCAGACATGACTGTGTATTTATAATTTAGATACTTAATTACTTCTTGTCAAGAGGGAGGCTTAAACATTTCTATCCCTGGCTTTCTGTTTGCTAAAGAAAGAGATTTCATTATTATAATCTGTCCTGGGAAGACTTTGGGAGAGGATCAGAAAGGGTTATGAAATTGTTTGGCAGCAAAGGAGAAAGAAAGAAAAAAAAAACTATGATACAATCTTGTTTTTCAGTTTATCCATTGATAGAAATTTCTGGTTTCAGTTGCACAGCAGATCCTATTATACAAATTCTCCACAGTCTAAAACAGATTTTATGAACTACCATGCTTCAAGTATATTTGATATGAAAAGGCCCATTGTCATATCTGAAATGTCTAGCATTTCCTCCCACTTGTAATTACTTGTTAAAGGTAGACTTTATTCATTAAACCAGAAAGAATTGAATATGACTCTATCTTAGGGAAAGAAATTTAGAAAGTATTAATGTAGAGTTTAATAATAACTGATGTAGTGAGCAGAATTTCTAATCTTTAAAAAATAATATTATTAAGCACTATCCTATTATTGTAATTAATCGTACACACACCACTTTACACAATTTCTCAGTGTTCTGGAAGTCAGTAAATAGAAGATTCTTGCACTTTTTATTACAGATTGTGCACCCAAGAATTTTTTCTAAGTTGTAACATTATTTTCCCCATCAATTTCTGGAGCTGTCAATTTATCTATTAAAAAGTAAGTACCTCTAATATCTGTTCTAGTAGAGGTATGTATATGCAGAGGGTCTGTGTTTAAAATCTTAGTAGGTTTTTTTTTCTCTCTTTTTTCCTGATTATTTTTAGATAAATATAAATAGATTTTTCCACATACACAAAAAAAATTGATATAAAATATAAGTACTGCTTAGGACCCTACATCTGTCATTTTCTGCTCCCAGAAATCTTTCTGTTAAAAAAATACATCAGAAGCAATACTTCTTTTGTAAGAAATGCATAGCATTTTATTTTACAGGTATTGCATGTGTATGTCAGCAGTCACCTATAGAAGGAAAATTATCTGCAGGTGGAGTTTTAAATCTTAGGAAGTTTGATTTCGTGATGTAATGTGATCACAGCTGCAGCCTTTGGTTCTATCTGGAAAAGAAACATTTTCTTCCACATTGGCGTTAAACGAAGGGTCCAACTCACTTTTAGTCCTGACCCTTTGCCTCTTCCTGATAATAAGTGAAGGAAGGAGCAGTTGGTAATCACAACACAATATTGGTTTATTCATAGTTTGTCATTGCCTCTTATCTAGGTGTCATCTGAGGTATCTTTGAGACATTCTTCCATTCCTATTTAAATGAAATATTATCAGTATCTAGCTTCCTCCCCTCTCCCTCTCTTTCTCCCTGTTATATCTATTTATCTATTATTAATAATAATAGGATTTGTTTTACTTGAAAGCTCTTTTCCCAATGGTTTCTTTCTCTCTCTTTTTTAAATTGGCACCTCAATTGACTAAAAGCTTGTATTTGTTCGTCACTTATGCAATGGTTATTTTACAAGACTACACTCAGAATTGCTTCCTAATATAGAACTTGAAATTGCAGTAATACTAATTTATGCTAAAATTATTTGTTATAAAGTCCATGTCTTCCAAATATATAATATTGAAATTACTATAATAGAACACTTAAAACTTATTTTAATATTAGTTTCAGGTGGACACAACTACATAGTCATTAAACATTTGCACCCCTCACAGAGTGATAACCCCAACAAGTCTACTACCCCTCTGACACCATCCATAGCTATTACAACACCATTGACTATATTCCCTATACTGTACTTTACATCCTATGACTATATAATTTTTAAAATTGTAGTTGACATTTATATTATTTCATATTAGTTTCAGGTGTACAGTGTAGTGGTTAAGCATTTATATGATTTATGAAGTGATCCCCCTGATAAGTCTAGTACCCACTTAACACCATACATAGTTTTTACAAGCCATTGACTATATTCCCCATGCTGTACTTCACATCTCCGTGACTATTTTGTAACTACCAATTGGTACTTCTTAATCTTCTTACCTTTCTCACCGAGCCTCCCTATTCACCTCCCATCTAGCAACCATCAGTTTGTTCTCTGTATCTATGAATCTATTTCTGTTTGTTTATTTATTCTGTTCTCTAGATTCCACATATAAGCAAGATTATATGGTATTTGTCTTTCTCAGTCTGATTTATTTCACATAGCATAATACCCTTATGTCCATCCATGTTATTGCAAATGGTAAGATTTCATTCTTTTTTATGGCAAAGTAATTCTCCATTATATATATGGACCACATTTGTTTATCCAATCTTCTATCGATGAACATTTCAGTTGTTTCCATATCTTGACTATTGTGAATAGAGTTGCGGTAAACATAGGGGTGCATGTATTTTTTTCAAATTAGTGTTTTGGATTTCTTTGGTTAAATAACTAGGAGTGGAATTGCTGGATCATAAGATAGTTCTTTTCTAAATTTTTTGAAACAAACAAACAAAAAAAACCCCAGAACATACTGTTTTCCATAATGGGTGCACTAATTTGCAACACCACAAACAGCTCATGAGGGTTCCCTTTTCTCCACATTTTCACAAACACTTGTTGGTTGATTTATTGATGATGACCATTCTGACAGGTGTGAAATGATGTTTTATTATGGTTTTTATTTGCATTTCTTTGATGATTAGTGGCATTGAGCATCTTTTTATATGCCTATTGGCCATCTGTGTGTCCTCTTTAGAGAAATGTCTATTCAGGTCCTCTGCCTATTTTTAAATTGGATTGTTTTTTGATGTTGAGTTCTATGAGATGTTTTGTTTTGTTTTTTAATAAATTTTAGATATTAACCCCATATCAGATGTATCATTGGCAAACATCTTCTCCTTTTCAGAAAGATGTCTTTTCATTTTGTTGATGGTTTCTTTTGCTGTCCAAAAGCTTTTTTGTTAGATGTAGTCCCATTTGTTTATTTTTTCACGTTTTCCTTGCCTGAGGAGATAGGTCAGAAAGAATATTACTAAGGGTAATGTCTGAGAGTTTACTTCCTATATTTTCTTCTAGGAGTTGTATGGTTTGAGGTCTTATTAAGACTTTAATCCATTTTGAGTTTATTCTTGTATATAGAATAAGAAGATGGTCCAGTTTCATTTTTTCGCATGTATCTGTTCAGTTGTCTCAGCACCATTAATTGAATAGACTGTCTTTATCCCATTGTATCATCTTGCTTCCTTTGTCATACATTAAATGGCTATATAGGCATGGGTTGATTTCTGGGCTCTCTATTCTGTTCCATTGATATATGTGTCAGTTTTTATGCCAATACCATGCTGTTTTGATTACTATGGCCTTGTAGTATAGTTTGATATCAGATAGGGTGATACCTCTAGATACCTCAGGATTGCCATGGCTATTTGGGGGTCTTCTTTTTTTTTAAAGATTTTATTGGGAATTGGGGGAGGGGAACATCATTGGGGAATCGGGGAAGGGGAACAGACAACTTGCTGTCTTTTTGTTCTTCAGTCGAGTTGCGGAGGACGTTGCTTCACTGGCCCATGTTGTCACTGGCCATGTTGGTATCATCATTGCGCTCTTCCTGGATGAGGCAGATCGGTCGTCAGCCTCTGGATGGTCGCTCACCATGGCGATTGGCAGCTCACGCTGGCTGCCGGCCACTCACTGTAGCCTATGGCAGCCCACTGCAGCAGGGGCTGCAGCCTATACCATTGTTGGGGCTCACAGCCCAGCTCCAGGTGGAGCTGTTGTTAGCTGTAGAGGGCAGTGTCACTGGCCCTCATATGTGGGATCCAAACCGGGGCCACTTCCATCCCCAAACCAGCTCTTAACCAATGCGCCACTCAGCCGGCCCCTATTTGGGGTCTTTTATAATTGCTTGTAAATTTTAGGATTATTTGTTTTTGTTCTGTGAAAAGTGCCATTGTTATTTTGATAGGTTTTACATTGAATCTATATAAAGCTTTGGGTAGTATGAACATTTTAACTATATTAATTCTTCCTATTCATGAGCATGGTGTATGTTTCCATTTATTTGTATCTTCTTTAAATCAACTCTTGAATGTCTTGTAATTTTCTGAGTCCAGGATTTTTACTTTCTTGGCTAAATTTATTACTAGTTGTATTTATTTATTTATTTATTTATTTCCCAAAGCAATTGTAAATGAGATTGTTTTCTTAATTTCTCTTTCTGACAATTCATTATTGGTATATAAAAATATAACTGATTTCTGAATATTAATTTTGTATTCTGCTACTTTACTAAATTCATTTACCAGTTCTAATAGTTTACTGAAAATTCTGTGTAATCAAAGTTAAGTTTTTTCATAGGACTAATGATCCAATTTTCTAGGAAGCCAGAATACCAGCTATAATAGTTCAAGGGGCCTGTAATTGATGGAGGCAGACACATAGAGAGAAAGTATAGAAGCAAAAGCTCCTGAGGTCATCACTTTATTTCAATTTAGTCACATAATTAGTTGCCCTAAGGGGAATATAAAGAAAGAAATCAGAAAATTAAATTAACTTTACCAAAAAGTAAAATACTTTAAAAAGTAATTTCTGCTATAGTTGTTTTTTTTAAAAAAGCTATCAGAACTTAAAGAAAGATAATATATACCAAAATGTAAGCACCATGTATAAAATGTTAGCTAATACTATAAAAAGTTTGGAAATATCACAATTAAATTAAATCAGTGAATAATGGTATCTGCAAAAATCACTGCTATGGTTTATAGCATTTTCAAATGATAGTAGATATGGGCCGGCCTAGTCGTGCTGTGGTTAAGCGCTGGCTTGGGACGCCAGCATCCCTGGTTCGGATCCCACATATGAGGGCCAGTAACACTGCCCTCTAAAAACAACAAAAGAAAACAAAGCAAAACAAATCAAATAATAGTAGATAAATTAAAATACATTTAAATAATAATAAAAGGCAGCATTTGTTCAACATAATTTGCTATCCACCCAACTCAGTTTGTGTCTTCTACGTTATATTAAGAGCTCACTTATCTGCACTAAGGCTTCTGTGTGGCTCACTCCATTTCCTCCAAAATTTTTTCACTTCACTTATTTATATTAGTGACTAGACTTTGTAGCTCTTTATTTATGCTTATATGGTGAATAGTCTAATTTTGTTCTTCTGTTTGCCTTTCTTCCTTTATTCTGTTATTTGGATCTATTTAATATACTATTTTAATTTATTGACTTTCTAGCAGTATAGCTTTGTATTTTTTTCCAGTGTTTCCTCTAGGGTTTAAAATATGCATATATAAACTATTATAGTTTATACAGAGTTAATAGTTCACTATTTCAAATAAGATGTGGACAACTTATAACCATATAGGTCACTTTACCCCCTAACCCTACTGACATCTATGTTATAGGAATCATATATAGTACATGTACATACATTGAAAACTCCACCAGATCAGAATTTTTTCTCTTAACAGTTATACATATTTTAAAGAATCCACAAGTAGAAAAATAGGTTTCTGTTTATCAGGATGTTTACCATTTCTGTTGTTCTTACTTTATTCCTGTGGATTCATATTTCCCTGTGGTATTATATCCCCTTAGCCTGACGAATTTCCTTTCGCATCTCTTTTAGATTAAGTCTGATGGAAATAAATACTTTCAGTTTTCCTTCATCTGAGAATAGCCTTCATTTTCCTTCATTTTTTAAAGATATTTTGTTGGATATAGAATTCTGGTATGATGGTTCTTTTACTTCAGTTCCTTAAATGTGCTGTTTCATTGTTTTCTGGCTGTCTTTAGTGTCTGGTGAATAATCCATGGACATTTTAATAATGTTTTCCCTCACAAGAAGTTAAAAAGATACAAATGAAGTCATATATATCTGTATCTCTGTCATCTATCTATATATTATCTATCATCTATTTGTGTGTGGGGCTTTGCGGAGAAAGGATTGAAACAGAGCAAGAAAAAAGAATGACATTATGTTATTATTTTGGTATGAATATATGGATGAAAATTATATAAATTTGTTTTTAATACATCATGATCAAGAATAATAACTGAAAATATATGTGCCATAAAAACAAAAACTATTAATCTATAACATGATATAAATTATACCCTTTGACTGTTGTATTAGGTCTAAATTGTTTGTATATTTTTTGCATTGACCACCAAAGTATTTATACTAGATTGAAATACTGTATCAGTTTAGAATAAGATTCACTTCAGACAATTTTTAAAAATCACCATATATTTGACCCGTTTGGTGATGGAAGGAGCACTGATTGGGAGGTGAATACACAATGTGATATATAGATGATATGTTATAGAATTATATACTTGAGACCTATGTAATTTTACTAATCATTGTCACCCCAATACATTTTAATTAAAAAATCAAGTAAGTGGCATGAATACATTAGAGGTTCATTTATCTCTCCTTTATAAAACCTCTGCCATGGCCCATATGAAATATCCATATTTCTCTATCATTCATAGTATGAGATTCCATCCTCCTCAAGTTCACCCTTCATCCAAGATGAAACCCAATCATCATATCTAAATTTTAAAGAAGTGAAAAAAAAAGAGAGAGAAAAGAGGTGAACAAGAGCATAATCGCATGTAAGTCAGCCATATTAAAGAACCTTTCCTGAGAGACATCTATTGGCCACCTCTAGCTATAAGGAAAACTATAAATTATAGACCTTTAGGTAGGCATGCAATTTTTTGGAGAAATACAATTAGAGTTCAATTAGTAAGAAAGGGCAGAATGGATATAAGGCAATTAACTAGTAATCATTTTCAATTTGCTTTAATTTAGATAATTTAGGTATATTAAGCATTAGAAAAAGCATTGAGAAATTATTTATGTGCTGCAGACTTTTATAACCTGTAGAGATGTCAGTTTTACACACAGGTTTCGTGGTTTCATAAATCATAGGACTGGTATTAGAAAGGACTTCAAAGACTATGAAAACCAGATGTTTGTGGATTAGATGGGAAATGGAGACCCACAAAACTGGATTTGCCAACCTCTCAGTGTCAGGCTGAAAAAATCATCTCTTTATTCAAGTCCGGTGGTATTTTCAGAACACTATACCTAATTGAAAAATACAAATACAAATACAAAATACAAATATGACTTTTAGTGTAGGGGATAATTTACATTGTATTGTTCTTATTAAACTATTGTCCAGAAGTTTTTCCTGAAGGCTTTTCACTTTGTAGTGTTGTATAATAAAGGGACCTTAAAAATCAATTAATTGATCATAAACAGAGGATTCAATTTCAAAGTAAGTAGTGGTGAGGCACGCTTGTATATAGTTACCTATCTTAAGTATTGTGTCGCCAATGGAACACCTCATCACAATATTTAAAGGACAGTGAAAAGGGGGAAGTAACATAACTTTTAAGTTTTACATAGTATTTTATGTTTTATATACTTTATACATGTGGGCAAATATAAGAAAATCAATAGAATACTAAAAACTTAAACCATATGTTTAACTTTTAAGATTTATATTTAGGACTAATTATCAGAAAAAATATAATGCAAGATGGTAGATGTGAGTTGGCTTTATATTGATGTGTATCAAATCTCTGGTATGCCTTTACTAAATGTAGACTGTACATTGGGTGAAAAACTAAGCACTCTTTGCTCCCACAGTTCCTATAAGAGGATTTGGTCTTCATGTAAACACATGGTTTTGTGTTGAGAATTATTTTTGTAATCTACTCCTGTGTAACAAATAATCTCAAAGATTAGTGGTTTCAAACAACACCATTTATTATCTTCATATTTCTGTGGGTCAGGAAACCAGGTACTGCTCTGCCACGTCCTTGGGCTCTCATTAGGCGACAGTCAGTCAAAGGTTCAACTGGGAAAAACAGTTTCTTAGCTTATGCACATAGTTGTTGGCAAAATTCACTTCCTTGCTAGCTGTTCTGAGGCTTCAGTGACATTGTTGGCCAGAGAACTCACTCCTTCAGTTTCATACTGTGTGTGCCTCTCCATAGAGCATCACCCAAAATAGCAACTGAATTCATCAGAGAGAGCAAGTGAGAGAATGAGAGTTGCAACAAGGTCGAGAATGCTAAAAGACAGAAGGTGCAATCTTTTGTAACTTAATCATAGAAGAGATAGCCCATCACTTTGACCTTATTCTATTCATTAGAGACACAAGTCTCTAGGTCACTCTAGGTCACTCAAGAAGAGAGATTATACAAGGGTGTGAATATCAGGAAGCAGATCTCATCGAACACCATCTCTGAAGCTGCTTACTCAGGATTAATTAGTATTATTAAAATGTATCATACTATGACTGAAACACATCAGGTATTTAGAATTTCAATAAATATATTGTTGGCAGATGCCGTGTGGCCCAGGCACATAGGGTGTACCAACGAACAAATTAAAATCCCCTGCATGCAAGGGACAGAAGGGAGACAGACAATCAATGATGAAATGTATAATTAAATTAGATAACATGTGAGAAGATGATATTTGTTATAGAAACAAGGGTAAATAATAGAAACTAAGGAAGACTGAGAGCGTCTGAAGTGCAGATAAGGATTTGGAAATGAGTTATAGTATTAACAATGTTATTTATTAAGAAGTTAAGGATTCAAGCAAAGACTTGAGGAATTTAGTGAAATGGATACCTGGTAGGAAAGCACCCCAGACAGAAAGAAAATGGTGGTAAAGACATTAAGATGGCATTGTGGCTGGTGTGTCTGTGAAACAGCATCTGTGGCTAGAACTAAAGAGGGAAAGTTATAGTACAGGGGATTGGAGAAATAACACGGGATGCATTCATATAAGGCATTATAAACTACTTAGAGGATTCGACTATTATTTTAAGAGAAGGGGGAAGCAGTCACAATGTTTTGAACAGAGGATGGATATAATACAAATTATATTTTTGAAAGACCACTCAGGCCCCTGCATTTTTGTGTATCATTGGGAGTGGGCAGCAGGAAGATAAGTGAAAAGTCTACAGAAGAAGCCTAGAAAATGTGATGGCTTATTGGGCACAGTGTTAGCCATTAATGCATTAAGAAGTGGGAAGATCAAAAATGATTCCAAAGTTTTTGGTTGATACAGTTCTTACACAGTAAAACTCTTAAGAATAGAGTAAGTATTCATCAACTGTTGTGGGGAAGGTTGTTTTTGTAGTAGATTTTATTTATAGGTGGAGGGATTAGGGAGTTTAATTTTGGACATGTTTATGTAAGTGCTAAGTAGAGAGTAGGGTATATGAATTTGAGTTCAGGAAATAATTTTAGGCTGGGTGTATATATTTGAAACGTCATTATATAGCTAGAAAATAGAAGTAAGTACAGCAGATAATAGAAGAGGGACAAGGGTATAACCATTGATCATTCCAACATTATAAAAAATGTGGAGAAAGACAACAGCTAATTCTGATTAAATAACAAACTAAGATAGTTTTACTTAAGTCAAATTAGTTTTATCTTTGCCAATCTACCATGTAACTGGTGTTGGCTCCAGAGTTGTGGTACATTTAGATTTCTCTGAATTAACAGAGACTATTTCCTCTTTTCCCAAATGCTACAAAGAGGTCTAGAAACATTTAAGTTGATAGTAGAAAAGATAAATATTTTTCAGTTGAACAGAGAAATATTTTCAGTTACTATCCACTTATTAAATCATCTACCTGAAAATATGCATTTATTTTTACAAAATAAATTTAAATTATATATAAATATTATATATAAATTATACATTAAAAATCATAACATCAAAAATAAACTTTTGAGAAAAATACAAAATAAAAAAATAAATAAAAAAATAACAAAAACAAAAAATATATATAAAAAAATAAACTTTTGAATTAACTCCATCTCTGAGTTATTATGTACATGTGTGTGTATTATTTAAAATACAGACTGAATGCTATTATAAAGTCTCAAATGAACATTGATAATAAAAGACAGAATTTTATTTTTTTCTCACTATTACAGCATGAAAATATACAATGCAAAAATCTAAATCTTGCCAAAAACCAATGTGAAACTACACCATTTTGTCCTGGTCTTAGGTTCTTTAAATTAGTTGTTTTCTCATCCTCAACACAAAACGTCCTTTCCTGGATCTAGGACAGCTGCTCTGACTCTGAAAAATATGTACACACTGAAATTTTGGAGAGGAGAAAGAAAGGAAAAGGTTTTCTGTTTGTTTGTTTGTTTTTCTTTTGAGGACATAGATGGGAAGTTGAATATGTTGCTTCCATCCACCTTTCACCGAGCCTAAGCTAGTCTTTGGTCACATGGGGCTTCAAAGAATGATGGGAAGTAAAATCTGTAGCTTCATAAATAAATTTAGGGGGTACTACCAATTTTCCATGTCAGCTTGTAAAGCATTAGCCTTAGCTTTATATGTGAGTAAAGTATATAAAAATATTGATTTCTTGTATTCAATGAGGCATATTCACATAAATATTGGAAGGTGCTTGAAAATTATACAACTTGAAAATTTATAGAAATTATGTGAGTTTCTAAATATTTTGGCATCATGTAGAAATGAAAGTGTTTCTCAGTAGCATGAGCACAGGCCGCTGATACAGAAAATCCAGAATTGGTCCTTGACCTAACCATTGTGAGCCTGAGTTTCTTCACCTGCAATATAGGTTTAACAGAAATTCTGTTGCCTATCTCAAAGATTTGCTAGATGATCCAACAAAAAAAATGTGGGTATCAAAGCATTTCATATAGTAAAATGTATCATCTAAATAATATATATTATTCATATTTGAAGACTAAGCTCACTCTCACATCCAAGTTGTAAATTTGTTTGCCAACAGTAAGTGACATGATAGAAGTATTCAGTAAATAATTGATTAAATCCTTTTCTTTAGATAAAAGAGGAATAATAATATGTGAATGTTAATTCAGTATTAATATTTTATGGCTATGTTGTCTTTGTAGAGAACTGAATTGAATAAACAAATAAGATGTACTTATTTGGAGAAAAACTTAATATATTTAGGTAGGCTTATTTCACTCTTGTAAATTTTGAAAGATCAGGTCTTGAGGAACTTATTTTCATAAAAATTTTCTCAAAGAACATCTGCAGAATTTGAATGTACAATCATCCAAGTCAAATGTTAGTGCAGATGAATTAGGAATATACTGAGAGTATATATGGCTATTTGAAAGACTGATGGGTACAATCGAATGTAAGCAGGTGTGTGTCTGAATGATTGTGACTTCCATTTTCAGTGATTTAAATATGAAATCATTTCAGAAGTACAGATGTAATTTTCTCTATTCCCACTGCCTAGTGTTTCCTTCTTAAATACTGCAAAATGATTCTTTAATGTTTTAAGTAAACAATTTGCCTCTAACTTTAGTGAGTTTCATTAGATTAGCAGAAGACTGAGCAATGGCCCTAAATGACAGTCTATGTGGTTAAACTGCCACATATTCTCCAAATCACCCTGTAAACTTTGCTTGAAATCATCAGTGAAGTTTCAAGGAAACAATAATGCAAAGCTACTTCCCAAATCATATCTGCTTACAGTATGGCAGCACCTGGGAAGGAACTAGATGATGAACCAAACTTAATAAGTGCCTAGAGAGAAGGCTGGCTAAGTTAAAATCTCATTAACTCTGTGGTACTGCTTTCCTAAGTAACACCATTTCTGAAATAGCATAAAGCACTGGATGCAACTAGTGAATCGCAAGAAAGATTATAATGTGTTGACTTAAATAAAGTATTTTAGTATACAATTTAAATGTTAGGCTTTGCATTTATTTCTACTGGTTAATCCCTGCAGACCATATTTCCAATAGATACAGATACAAGAAAAATTAGCCAAGTAAGGAAGCATTTTATTTAACACAAGAAGGAGAGTATGTGATAGTTTTCTTTTTTGTTATGTTCATTAAGCACCTCATTACTATGTTTGGTGAATATTAAGCAAGGAATGAAAATGTACAAAGATGAATGTTCTAAAAAGAAAATTTAAAGTTCTAAATGAAGATATTCCAGGTGAATCTAACCTAATATAAGGTCAGGGAGGATATGCCCAAAAAATTTGATCTTTCAGTCAAGTCCTAGGCTTGCAAAGAGAAAATAGGACCTTGCAAAGAGAAAATCTAAAAAGGATATTAGGGATAGTTGTCTTTAGCAAGAGTGACAGCACACAGAATAGTCTGGTGGCAAAGGAAATTCCAGATGCATTCCAGGGACTATAGAAAATTTAAAAGAACTTGAACCCAGTACAAGATTGTTCAAATATATCACAGAAATTATCTACTCTGGGCAAGATAACAGGCAAGGCAAAACCCCAAGCCAATATTAAGACCAATACGGAATCCCATTATGTGGAAAGGCTTTCTTATTTTTAAAAATGATGACTGATTATTGCATTAAAAAAAAAAAATTATTGGGCCTGTCAAGTGGGGTGGTGGTTAAGCGCTGGCTTGGGAAGCCAGTGGCCCCCAGTTCGGGTCCCACATATGAGGGTCAGTGACACTGCCCCAAAAAAAACAAAAAAACAAAAGAAAAAACAACAACAAAAAATTAACTTATTTTGTAATTATGTTGATGGAAAATATAGACTGAATGTATGAATATTAGTTTCTTCTCAGTTGTCTATGTGTCTCAGGTTGGCTGCAGCCCTAATAGAGTTGGCTCTATTGCCAACTTATTGTAACTATCAGAAGTTCAGGCCTAGTTCCTGAAGGGTATGAAAATGCCACCGTCATTGTAAATAGAGGTGCTCCAAATGCCCCATATGTAGTGCTCTCCAGCTTCTACCACAGCATGGACATATCTTTGGCAGGGATAACATCTTATTCATCTTTATAAGTGACTCAATACTAAGTGCAGTTCCTGAAAATTACAGGTGCTCAGTAAATATTTGTTGAATGAATGGCTACAGTTTTTTGAGTTTGAAAAATTCTCATGAGTAAACTCAAACAGTATATTTCCTCATGTAGGAAAACAATTTCTAAAAACACATTAGGTTTAATATATTCCAGTAAGTCACAAGCCCATTTCATAGTGAACCAAACTTCTGTTATATCAAGGAATGCAGGCAATATCAGTTATTTTAATGTCCATATTAGTTTAAACCGAGCCTTTCACCATCTGTTCCAACTCTTAACAGTGAATGCAAAAAGGAAACCCTAAGAAATATATTCCCCTATACATTTGTAAAATGCAATATACAAATGATTTAAATACAGTTATATATTCATGAAGTAATGCTTCATGCAGCTGGTGTGGCACTCCCTTATGTTCCAAAGAGAAATAACAAAGGAGAGAGCCTGCTTCTCCTTGACACAGAGTTTCATCTTGTGTGACTTTTTATAATGGCACTGGAAGGTCAAGCTTTCACCATAGCATGAAATTGATTTTTCTCAGTAATGAATGTCATTTACAAACTATAATTCTTCCCATCCTCATTTTATTAAACTGTCTCATCGTGAGGGCATTTTAATGTATCTAAGAAATTAACAGAATTCTGTGAAGTCTTCAAATTTGAGCATTTGTGTCCCTATTGGAATTCTGAATGCATGCTGGGAGACTTCATTGATTTTGCTGTGGATAGTTTGCATTGAGACATAAAGTCCCACCTAAAGAATTGTTTACTGAGACTCATCAAAGTATGGAATCCATATTATCATTGTCAAAAAGACATTTAAAATTTTATCAAACATACTTTACTTGACCTACCTACATGAGGAACTTACAGCAAAAATAATCAAAAAAGAAAAAATGAAATGTGTACCTTATTGCCATATGACATATCTATATTCATTCACCATGATAAACATGTGAATGGCTCTGAGAACTATGCTTCTCCAGAGAGCTATATTCATGGAAAGGAGATTAAGCATCATAAATATTATGATTTGTATTTTAAGGGGCATAGGAAATGAGAATCGGCAGGAAAGATTTGCCAAGACTTTAAAACTCTTTTGCACTGTGTGAGGATAACATGTTTCCCCTCACCTCCCGAATACAAAGACACATAATTGTCATTGGGTGGAAGTGAAAATGCATGCTATTTCTGCCATGACCTGGTTTACTACTGACATTTAGGGATAATATTCTTTTTGAATGGCAAGGAGAAAAAATAACAGTTTAATTTCTGTGCATTTGGACTAGTGACTCTCAAACTCTCTATTTACAAACACCTTCCTTAAGGAAGAAAAACCTAACAGGCTGTATTTTTAATTAATTCTGAGTAAGCTTCACGTTTACAGACTATCTTAAACATGCTGTTATCTGTTATTAATGATAAGCCCTGCACATACAAACACACACAATCCTGTAATGTGGCAAAAATATAAAACCACAAGAAATAGTTCAGAAAAAGATCATAGAAATTCTACCAGAAGAACTGCTAAATATTAAGTTTAAATGTGATATTTGTAAGGTATTATCTTCTATTTAAATTTTAAACATGGCAGTTTAACTACCTGCTACTTTACTGATGTATTTTTGTTTTTTCCAGCTTCCAAAATCAAAACCATAAAATATAGCTCTATGCAATTATGCAGCATAGACTCAATACAGCACAGAGTTTGTCTAGTCTCCTGCTGTGACTCTTGCCCAGTAGATTCAACTATTTAGAGACCATGTGCGTTTTATACAAATCCATCTCCTTTATAACTCAAGATGTTGACGTACAACTATTCAAAATCAATACAATGCCAATATATCACTAAATAAAAATGTCTGAAAAACATAAATTATAAGGAGTAAACATTTTAAAATAAGAGATTCTGAAGAATAGGTTCTTCATATAATAGTTGGTGTTATATATTCTTTATTCAGATAAATTATTAATTTCTTTAAGCCTTGGTTTCCTTTCTATCCTGAGACAAGAGTAGAGGGGGGAAACCAAGAAAAGCCCCCTCCCTTCCCCATCCTCACCCCCCCTCCCCTGTGGATAAGGTTATGGATACTCCTAATTCAAATTAGATTTAATCAGACTCAGGACCATGTGGATGGATAGATAGATAGATAGATAGATAGATAGATAGATAGATAGATAGATAGATAGATAGATAGATAGATAATAGATAGATGATAGATAGATAGATAGATAGATAGATAGATAGATAGATAGATAGATAGAATCCTCTGCTTATTTGGTGTCAGGCTGACATGAAGTTGTCAAGGTGTGCTATTCAACTGGGGGTGTGAGATCTTCAAACATAACTGGTGGTTAGCAGATTTTTTTTCCATTTGATTGTATAAGTGAGGCCCTCATTTTCTTTCTAGCTGGTGGTCAGAGATTGTTCTCAACATCTAGAAGTTGCCTACAGTTCCTTTCCATAGGACCCATAGGCAGTTTGCAACATGACTATTGTTTTCTTCACATAAGCAGGAGAAAATCTATTTGGTACTTCACTTTCTTTGTAAGAATCATCTGACTGAGCCAAAACCATTCAGGATAATCTCCCTTTTGTTTAATTGAAGTCAACTGATTTGTAATCTAATCACAAAGTGGTAAGTTCATCTTGTCACCGATTCTGCCCATATCTGAGGGAATGGGGTTACAAAGTGAGTCACATCAGACACAGGGATATTGGGGAACATTTTTATAAACCCACCTATCATAATTATATAGGATGAAGCCATCTTGATTAGTATTTTTTTCCTTATCTTCATCTCATTCTTTTAGTTTGTGTATGTATTATAATGTATATATTCTATTAGTATAATAATACTTTCCTGATTCATAAACATGCATATATTGGGAATAAGTTCTCAAAATGTTTTACTGTTGGATCACAACTCTAAGTATTGAGTGCAGTGATGAGGTTGTGGTATTATGCGAAAATTATATTTTTAGAATGCTAAAAACCAAGTCATTGAAAATGACATCTGAAAAACGTATCTCTCTCCTTCTGTCATTACTATCTCTAAAACTGGAGTCAAGTTAAATAGACCAAAAGGTTTCTACATGTTATAATAGATTTTTTCATAAATAGCTTTCACAAAAAGAAAAAAAAATAATGCCTGCTAGAATTAACAATATTGTGATATGATTTAGGACTCTGTGATATTCATTCCACGTGTTTGTGGTTTCTCTGCACTCTTATATATGGACTTTCAGAAAAATGAGGAGTAGATTGAATGTGTGTGAGATCACCTGATGTAGTGACAAGAACACATTGTGCACCAGTGGATAATAGTTTCCCTCCTTTCTGTTCAATACCTCCAAGTGGAGATTTATGGCTGTCCACATGTACATAAATATTAAATGCAAACAGAGCCTAAAAACATGTTAAAATAGATTCAGAATGATACCTTACTGAACACTGGGAAACTGTAGAGCCTCACGTTACCAAGGAAAAGCACTTGTGAGAGCTTTAAGAGACTACTTAGACAATTAATGCAGTGAAGACTAGAAATCTGGATGGGGTTGTCAAAGGAAATAAACACTTAAAAATGAGGCATGCTTTAGTGTTACAATCTGTAAGGATTTAAAGGATTTTTAAAGTTATTCATACCTTTTAAAGGTATTCATAGCTGCTCTTCTAAAATTAATCTAAGATAGCTGCTAAAATATTTTAGGTAGTTAATGCTCACCTTTAAAGGTAATATTCAATTCACAGATTTATGAGTTATTTTCTAACTTTGCTATTGGTAGTGTTTTCTTTTTTTTAATTTTACTTTATATTGAGAATTTTAAAAATCTAGCATTTGATTTTCTGACTTTAAATCTCAAGCTTTTTAAATGATCAATTTAGTTCCAGTCAAGATGGTGAAGCATGTAAACACTGTGCTTGCATCTTCTGAAGACCGAATCAAAATTACAACTAAACTATGGAACAACAATCCTTGAGAATCACTGGAAGTCTAGCTGAACAGAACTCCTACAACTAAGGACATACAGAAGAAGCCAACTTGAGATTGGTAGGAGGGACAGAGATGCAAATGGGCTGGTCCCATGCTCAGGTGTGGCAGTTAAAAATTGGGAGGGATATCTCGGCTGTGGAGATCACCCTTGAGGAACCCACACAAGGCTCTCAGACCACAATTTCTGGTTGTGAAAACCAGCAGAGCTTGTGGCTGAGTAAGGTGGAGCGCTGCTGGATTCCAAGACTTTTTTTTTTTTTTTTGAGGGCAGTGTCACTGGCCCTCATATGTGGGACAGAACCAGGGCCGCTGGCTTCCCAAGCCAGTGCTTAACCACCGTGCCACTTGGCTGGCCCCCAAGACATTTTTCTTAAAGGGCCCATACACAGATTTACTCACTGATGGACTCACGCACTCTGAGCACCAGTGCTGGGACAATAGCTCAAAAGGTGCCATGGACACAGGGGAGGAACAGAGCTGTTTGACTGCAGGGTGAGGGCTAGAGGGCTGCTTTCCCCCAGACAGAAGTGCTGGTATAAGGCCTTTTGTGACCCTCCCCCCTCCCAGCATGCAGACACACAGGTGGCCACCATATCTCAGTCTCTTTCTGTTGTTTTTTGTGTTTTTTGTTTGTTTATTTGTTTGGTTTTTTTGAGGATAGTGTCACTGGCCCTCATATGTGGAACTGAACTGGAGTCTCTTTCTGAATGGCTACCATTCACCTCATCATGGTGATTCCCTGAGATCCCATGCCCCCCAACCTGTGGGCCCACCCAGGCCACTACAAGTACTTTTCCATACCAATGGCTTGTCTTCACTCATGCTGTAGAGTTTTCTAAAATCTCTGAAAGGCTCACAAAACCCAAACAAGCAACATCTGTCTTTGGGTGCCTTATACCACTTGCTGAGCAGCCATAAGCCTGGCATTGGTGGCAGCCAGCCTTGTTTCAATGCTTGACTTCTCCCAGTCACCTCTAAGCCTAACATTGGTGGAAGCCATCTGTGGATTGCCTTCTTGCTTATTGTGCATGACCCAAGGCAGGGCATAGGATACAGCTGAAGCTGGCCTGAGGAAGTGTTGTCGGAGAGTGGGCCTTTCTCGGCGCAGAGTCCAGGTCCTTGGCAACTTGAGCAAAGAATTGAACAAGATACCAGAGTAAAGCAGTAAAATAAGTAGTTTATTAGAAAAGACAGTACATCCAGACTAGAGGATGGCCTAAGGGCCCATTACCAAAGAGTGTGGAGGGGGCATACGCAAAGGTGAGGCTTAAAGGGAAGAAGCAGCAACAGAAGTAGCAGTAGCAGCCGCACGCTTCCCTCCCAGGACTTGGGGTTTTTATCCTTTTTCTCCAGGATGGGCTGTTCTTCCTGGGCGTGTAGGACCACTTGATTGGCCCCTATGATTAACTAGAGGTACTGTGTAGGTGTGAGTGACTGGTCTGATCTAGTTGGATATTTTGCGCCCTTCCCGCAGGGGTAGGTAATTACAATACAAAGGGGAGTTTTGGGTGGAGAGGGGATGTCCCCAGGTGGTCACACTGTGGGAAGTGCAGGAATGCAGAGACCCAATGTCTGCCTCTAACTGCCTGCCTAGGTTTTCCTTGAGAGACGTGATCCCCGTAAAATCTCTATGGGAAGCTGAGGGACAGGAGGTCTCTTCTTCTGTATCTGCTTCCTGCTGGGCAGGAGCGTAGAGCTGTCCTTGCCTATTGGGGTTCACGGAACTCTCGCCCTAGCTGATCTCAGATGAGAGGAAGGGGTCTCAAGCTCCAGCTGGAAGACCGTGTTGGCTTCTTTGCTTGTTGGGGTATCCCTTGTATCCTCAAGGCTCCTGAATGAGGACAAAAATATAAATCTGTTAGTTCTTATGAAACTTGTGGCTATTCAGTCCATTACTCAGGTAGAGTCAGTTGTCTGAACACAGAATGGGTTTGACATTTAGCTTCCTTGCCTGGGGGATATTAGGAAGTCTCAGGCTTTCAAATAGTTATCTGAAGCAGGGGTAGGAGATTTCTATTGTTTCAGATTCAGGAACTAATTTACAAAGCAATTAAGAAGCAAGGGGGATCTTCCTGTCAGAAAAGCAATCAAGGCCCAAGAGCTAAGAAACTAAAGAACTAGGGAGGAGACTTAACATTTTTATACATAACATTTCTATAGAAAAGAAAACATTAAAGTTTTTCAGTGGTGGGGGTTGGTGCTGCTCAGTTGGCTGGTAACAGAAGGGGTACTCTCAGGAGGCCCCAGGGCCAGCACACCCAGTAGCTAGCTTGGGACAAGACAGAGCACCACCTGACCACCTCCACAGATGACCCACCAAAATAAGCAAATTGGTCAAGCAACAGAGCCCTCCTAAAGTTAATCTTTCTCTGCAAGATCAGCCCTTGCACAGCAGATCCTCCACTGTAGTCATGGCCAGTCCTCACAACAAATCAGCCCAAGGGTCAACCCCTCCCACTGATATGCAAACAGCAACCAGGCTCAACTACAAAAGGAGGGCACACACAACCATGGATATGCTTGGAGCACCCAACTCAGGTAAACAAGGAGATTGCACCACTGGGACCCACAGAACATCTATTAAATAAGGCTACTCTACTAAGACCAAGAGACACAGCAACTCTATCGAATGCATAGAAATAAACACAGGGAGGCAGCCAAAATAAGGAGACAAAAAAAAAAAAAATGTCCCAAATGAAAAAACAGAACAAAGCTCCAGAAAAAGAACTAAACAAAATGGAGACAAGCAATCTACCAGACACAGAGTTCCAAACACTGGTTATAAAGATGCTCAATGATCTCACTGAGAACTTCAACATACAGATAGGAAATATAAAAATGGAGATAGAAATCATGATAAAGACCCAGTCAGATTGAAGAATACAATAACTGAAATAAGAAATACATAACATCAACAGTAGATTAGATGAAGCAGAAGATCGAATTGGTAATTTAGAAGATAAGGTAGCAGAAAACACCCAAATAGAAGAGCAAAAAGAAAAAAAAATCAAAAAAAAAAAAAAAAAAGGATAGTTTAAGGGGCCTCTGGCACAACATCAAGCATATCAACTTTCACATCAGTGGGATATCAGAACAAGAAGAGAATGAGCAAGGAATTGAAAACCTATTTGAAGAGTTAATGACTGAAAACGTTCTTCACCTGGCAAAGAAATAGACATACAAGCCCAGGAAGCACAGAGTTCCAAACCAGATGAACCCAAAGAGGCTCTCATCAAGACACATCATAATTAAAATGCCAAAGGTTAAAGACAAAGAGGGAATCCTAAAAATAGCAAGAGAAAAGCAGTTATCTACAAGGGAGCCCCCATAAAACTGTCAGCTGATTTCTCAACAGGAACTTTGCAGGCCAGACGGGATTGGCAGGAAATATTCAAAGTGATAAAAAGCAAGGACATAGAACTAAGATTCCTCTCCCCATCAAAGCTATAATTTAGAATCAAAGGACAGATAAAGAGCTTCACAGACAAGAAAAGCTAAAAGAGTTCATCACCATCAAACCAGTGTTACATAAAATGTGAAAGGGACTTCTTTAAGAAGAAAAATAAAAAAAAGATAAAAATTATGCATAATAAAATAACAATAACTACATATCTATCAACCGTTACTGTAACTATAAATGGATTAAATGCTCCAATCAAAAGACATAGGGTAACTGAATGGTAAAGAAAACAAGATCCTTATATATGCTGCTTATAAGAGACTCATTTCAGATAGAAAAACGCAGACTGAAAGTAAAGGATTGGAAAATGATATTTTATGAAAATAGCAACAAACAAGAAAAGCTGGGGTAGCAATACCTATACCAGACAAAATATACTTTAAAACAAAGGCTATAAGAAGTGACAAAGAAAGATTCAGTATGCCACTTCTAGGTACTTAACTAAATAAACTCAAAACACTACTTTGAAGGAACATGTGAGTCCATATGTTCACTGCAACATTATTTACAATAGCCAATATATGGAGGCAACCTTGATATCCATCAATAAGTGAATGGATAAAGAAGAGGTCATACATATATATAATGGAATATTACTCAGTCATAAAAAAATATGAAATCTTGCCAACTACAACACACAATGACCTAGAAATTATTATATGCTGAGTGGAGTAAGTCAGACCGAAAATACAAATGCCTTGTGATTTCACTTATATGTGGAATTAGAACAAAATAACCAAGTAAACAAAACAGAAAAGCTCATAAATACAGAGAATATTTTGATGGTTGCCAGATGGGAGAGGGGATGGGGGATGGGTAGAATAGTCATGGGGATATAATGTACATATCATAAGGTATGCAGTCAATAAATTTTGTAATAATAACTTTGTATGGTGTCAGATGGTTATTAAATTACTCAGGGTGATCACCTGGTTTGTTATATAAATGTCTAATCACTATGTTGTACGTATGAAACTAATATAATATTGTATGTCAACTGTAATTGAAAAATAAAAAAAAAATGATTACAAACAAAAATAAAACACTCTTTTTAAAAATATGTACGGCAATAGATGTTAACATGGATTATTGCTGTTTCTATGTCTTGGCCACCTTGAATAATGCTGCAATGAACATCGGAGCACATATATCTTTATGGATAAATGTTTTCAGATTTTTGGGGTAGATACCCAGGAGAGGGATTACTGGATCATATGACAATTCTATTCTTAATTTTTTGAGGAACTTCCATACTGTTTTTCATGCAGCTGCACCAATCTGCATTCCCGCCAGCAGTGTATGAGGGTTCCTTTCTCTCCACAGCCTCTCCTGTTGTTGTTTCTGGCAGGGTGCTGAGGAAAATAAAGCTATCAGACCTTGCTGATGAGGATAGGAACATGTCTGAATATTTGAATACTAGATATTATTAATTTTAGAAATTCGAAACACCACTTAAAATATAATTTGTATTTGTAAAGTTGGCCTCTATTTTTGCCTGTAAACATGGCACATTGCTTGACTTGCAGAATTTCCAACTTTCAAACTATATTATTTTTGTAATTTTTTTTGGACATATAGTCAAAGGTAAGAGTGGAAGCCTCTATGTAATGAGTGTTATCAGGTTCTTTTCCTGAAAATCTGATTTTCAGAAAATTATGTTTAGAAAGACTTCATTGTCCCTATGAAGGAAGAGTCTTATTTTGTGTACTATGTTTTTTAACTTTCTGTATTTTCAGAAATAATAAGAGGTTTAAATAGTCCCATTTTTTTCCAGTAAAATAATATGAAAAATATAAAACTTTTAGTTATTTAACAAAACAGATATATTTTGTAATAAGAATTGAATGGGGATCAACCTCATCCCGAGAAGCACAAACTTTTTTTCAAATAAATATATCTCACACAAAGAGTGATTCAATTATTGTATTAGTGTATATGCCCCTGCACTGTTGGAAAGAAAGGGAATAGTGTTGAATATTGGGGCATGCCTTTGAAGGATATCCTACTTCTATGGCTGGATTATTTCATACTGAAATGTAGCAGAAAGTAATCCCTTTTCATTCAAACAGATTTACTATGCCCTTTATTTTTTTTTATATTGTTTTTGCTAAAGCTGTAGACCTAAGAAATGATATGAATTTTTTTTTTTTTAGTTAAATAATGGATAAGAAGATCAGCACTAGCTGGTAACCTTTAATGGAATTAAAGCCAGCATAATAAAATAACTCAGTTATCATCTTAAAGGCATCACAAGCCCCTTTGCACTATTTATTGGTCTAGGAATATACATGAAGATATGTATTAAGAGAGAAGAGGGAATAGACAAAATAATGTTAAGAGACAGAAACAACATAAAATATCTCAATGTCAGCACTTAAAATTCCTTATAATATATTTAACATGAGTGCCTTCAAACTTTGGAAAATTATATGATTTTTATGAATTTGTGATTTTAGATTCTAACTTTAATATTTTTCTCCATGTCATTGAGTTTCCTCTTTGCTTACTTCCTCATTGCTGGAAACACTAGGTTTTCAATGAATGTTTTATTTATTCTATTGCTGATATATAAATTATATGTTTGAATTGATGAGCAAATACAATCAATGTGACTTTTTTTTTTTTTTTTTTTGAGGGCAGTGTCACTGGCGCTCATATGTGGGACCTGAACCAGGGCCGCTGGCTTCCCAAGCCAGCTCTTAACGAACGCGCCACTTGGCCGGCCCTCAATGTGACTGTTATACAGCAATATATTGCTTTTATATAGCAAAAGTAAATAGCAAGCATGTTTGCTATATACTTTTATATAGCAAAAATCTATGTTTATATGTAGTTATGGAAGTGTGTATATAATTATATATAAACTATGCTATGTCATAGTTTCCCAAAATGTCTCCTAAAGGTTAATCTTCTATATTTATAAATGAATTATGTTTCCAAAAAAGAAATTGTAAGAAAATAATTAACTTTAAAAAAAAATATTGTCCGGACCCTTTTATTGGTTTTTAAAAATATGGTCATACAAGGTAACTCTCAAACGTATTTGGTCATGCAGTCTTTTTTGTTTGTTTTTCATGATTCATCATAATTTGAAGAATAATAGATAATAATTTAGTCTTGTGCAGGATAAGCATGAGTAAATTTATGGGACAGATTTGGTTTAAAAAGGCGTTGTGCCTGGTTGGAAAGCTCCTTTTTCCAACAGTCCTTACAGTGATGAATAAAGTTCTGGTAAGAGCCTGATCAGCAGAAGTCCATTCATATTTTCTGGGAAAGTTCCCTTCCCTCACATCTCATTCTTGCAGCCAATTTCCCACTGTTGCCTGGAGTGCATGAGGCTGAAGGAGGACTGGTTATATTTATGCCCATTTAAAGAAAAGGAGGCCAAGAATTACATAATATAAATAACTTGACTGATTTTCATTTTGGGCTAGAATGAAATAAAGATATCATCAGTCTTAATCTCTCATAGAGCAATAATAAGAACTTGAGCTAAATTTTAAAAAAAAGTTAGAAAACAGGTGTTCAAGGATTAAAAACAAAACATAGCCTGACAGTCACACAGCATTAGGAAGTCAACAATTGGAGTTCAGGAAATAAGAAGG
The DNA here is from genome assembly GCA_033961575.1 of Aselliscus stoliczkanus. NCBI lineage: Eukaryota > Metazoa > Chordata > Mammalia > Chiroptera > Hipposideridae > Aselliscus > Aselliscus stoliczkanus. The sequence goes on from CM066727.1 coordinate 125,028,698, forward strand.
AAGAGAGAAGGGTTAGCACCCTACACTTTCAGTGGAGACCCCAGAAGAGTTCCACCAGCATAAAAGCAAACAAGAAATAGATCAGCCTCAATTAAATGAGGCGATTTGCCCATGAATTTCTGCCTGCCGTTGGTTAAACAGAAGCAATTGCTCCCAATAGAAAATAGGACCAAACGACTGAAAAACAAGAGAAAAATTAAACAATAGAATAAACTCAGAGGTCATGTAGATATTAGAATTATCATACACAAACTTGAAAATTATTAGGATTATTACATACAAAAATGAATAGAATATAGAAATTTTCAACAGAGAACTGGAATTAAAAATGCATGTGTATATGTCTGTGTGTGTGTGTTTCTGTGTGTATGCTAAAAATCCTACAACTGAAAATTTTGTTAATTGAACAAAAAGAACACATTGCAGAAGAGAGGATTACTGTCCAACTTATTTTAAAGCAATCTATTGAAGTAAGCAAAGGATATTCCTCTTGAAAAACTGAGACAGAAATAAAAAGAAGGTGCATTTATATAGAATCATACAGAGAAAAGAATAGGTCGAAGCAAAAATCAAAGAGATACTGACCAGTAATTTTACAAATCTGACAAAAGATATAACAAAGATTGAAAAAGCTACAGAAGCTCAAATGCAATGAAAAATCTAGCCACTTTTAGTAAAACTGTTGAAAAACACAAAGAGAAAATCTTTAAAAGAAGCCCAAGGGAAAGACATATTGCTTTCAAAGGAACTGAATGATACTGACAGCTGACCCATCTTCTTTAGTGACCATCAGATATACAACAAATATAAAACTCAATGTAGTAAAAAAAACAAACAAAAAAAACAAGATTGTAATTTGAATATCTGCCAGATATTATATCTCCATACACACATACACATGTAAATATTCATACATATATGTGTTTTTGCATTTGTGTTATAAGCCAAAAAAGTATACACATTTTATGAAAGAAAAAAACTGTATTAAAATTGTAATACTCAATATATACTGATAAAAAAGATGAATACAAGTTATGTGTATACATTTTTTTTGGCAGCCCCAGGGTGTGTGTGTGTGTGTGTGTATCTGTGTGTATGTGTACACATATATATATAATAAACATATACACATGTAAATGCTTATATATGTATATGTGCACACATTCATGTGTATTTGTGTAATATATATATATATTATACATGTACACACACACACCCCATATATACATCATTTATGCATACATATACCTATATAAATGTATGCATATACATACACACCAAAAGATTGAAATGAAGAAAGAGAAAAAAGCTGGGTCACTAACTCACATAACCCAGAATAACTAATTCCAAACATTTAGACCCAAATGTAAAAGATAAATGAAATTTTAAAAAGATGATATATGAAATATTTTCATGACTTTGTGGTTAGCAAACACATGTTAACAAGACTCACGAAGAAATAACTATAAATGAAAAATGGAAAACTGAATTACATTAACTCTGTTCACTATTAGAAAGAGTAAAAATCAAGTCACAGAATGAGAAAATTTTTTGACAACTTGAAGAAAAGTGTCTGGGAATTTTTTTTTTTTTTAATTTTTTTTAGCTGAGTCCTCCTGCCACCTGTTGGCAGCTCAACGGCAGCTCAGCTCGGGTTGGACATGGAACTGCTGTTGCTCAGAGCTTAGCTCGCACTCTTGAGTGAGCTCTTACCCAACTGAGCCAATCAGCCGGCCCTCGGGAACATTTTTATATGATGAAAAACTTTTGTCTAAAGTACATAAGGAATTCCTACAAATCATTAAGAAAAGGCAACCTAATGAAATAAAGCTGCCTAAAGAAAAATTAGGTGGTTCACTCGTTTTAACTTGCATTTTCCTGATAGCATGTGATGTGGAGCATTTTTCCTTTGCTTATTTGCCGTTTGTCTATTTTCTCTGATGTGGTGCCTGCTAGGGTGTTTGGCATATTTTTTAATCAGGTTAGTGCTTTGTTGTTGAATTTTAAGAGTTCTTTGTATATTTTGGATAATAACCCTTTATCAAATTTGTCTTTTGCAAGTCTTTTTTCCCCATCTGTGGCTTCTCTTCTCATTGTCTTGACATTGTCTTTGGCAGAGCAGAAGTTTTTAGTTTTAACAAACAATTGTTAAAGTATTCCTTTCATGAATCATAACTTTCAATCATCTTATCAATTATTCCTTTCATGAATCATACTTTTGGTATTCTATCTAAAAAGTGATCACTATATCCAGTATCATCTAGAATTTTTTCCTACATTATCTTCTAGGAGTTTTATAGTTTTGTATTTTATATTTAATTCTGGCCCCCATTTTGAATTACAATTTGTGAAAAAATGTAAACTTGTGTCTAGATTAATTTTTTTGCATGTGAATGGCCAATTGTTCTAGCGCCATTTGCTTCATTGTATTTCCTTTTTTGTTTGTCAAAGATGAGTTGAGGACATTTATGTAGATCTTTTTCTGGGTTCTCTATTTTATTTGTATACTATTGATCTGTTTGTTTACTCTTTCACCAACACCACACTCTTAAATACTGTAGATTTATAATAAGTATTAAAGTCAGGTAGTGTTAGTCCCTCAACTTTGTTCTCCTCAATATTGTATTAAATTTTCAGAGTTATGTAACTTAACCTAACTATTAATTACAATTCTTAGCAAACTCTCTCCCAAATATTAGTTGAGATCACAGCGTTATGTGGGCTTAATTTAAGATGGTGAGTGATTGACTTGAAAACTGTTAACACCAGAAAGGAAGATTCTGAATCAAAGTCTGAGATACAGAGTTGTTATATTGACAATTTGAGATTTCAGTAAGGAAACTCAGGTTACATAAGAAAGAAATATTTTAGTTATGCTTCATCTGGAGAGCTGTTAGGAATTTAAATTGAAATTTTAAGCGATGTCAAATAACTCATATTTCAAGAACATATTATACTGCCACACAGCCTAATAGCAGATGTATTTTTATGGAAATGCTGAAGGCAGAACCCAAGTGAAAGGATATGTTGGTTAGTTGATTGTAAAGAAGAAAACATACCAATGCATGATAATCTTCTGAAGAGTCTATTTGTAAAATAATGTACATGAATATTGGTTGGTACCTCAATGTGGAACTAAAAATAAATGATATGTTACTTTGAAAGTAGAACCTGAAGGACCTAATAAAGAAGGGGATATGGTAGATAAAATAAAGAAAGTAACTTATGCAATACATAAATTACTCACACTAGCAGCTGACATGAAAAAGGGTATATATTAAATAAGTATTAGTTACTATAATAATGAGGAAAAGTAGACAGAAGAAAGAAGAGAATGGGGCAAGGAGGAGGGCAGGATTGAGAGGGGAGAGAAGTAAGGAGAGAAAAGGGACAAGGCAAAAAAAGAGGTTGTATTTACTCTGGGTATTGCCCTTCAAATTCAATTTTAATTTAATCTTTGTTTATTTTTTGCATGCCAGTTTTTAAGGTTTTGTCTTATAGAAATAGTCAGTGGTATTATATTCTATTTTTGTTTATTTAAAAGCTAAAAAAACTAATATGTAGGGGCCGGCTGAGTGGCGCGGTGGTTAAGCGCTGGCTTGGGAAGCCATCGGCCCCAGTTCGGTCCCACAGGTGAGGGCCAGAGACACTGCCCTCAAAAAAAAAAAAAAAAAAAAAATGTAGACCAGATTATTTATTTTGCAGGAGTTTATGATATAATACTATATTAAAAATGATAAGCCTTTTATATAAGTACAGTTTTGTGCATACTTAATTTTACTAAGTTGTGAAATCTGTGTTGATGAGATAAGAGGAAGAGAATGCGCATTTCATTAGCACTTCACAGAGAAGATGAAGTTCTACATGATACAGGAAAGAATAAGGTAAGCCCTGAAGGACCATTTTTGTTGCCTACCTCCAAGGGCATCATTTACATTTGTGAATAGTCACCTTTTAGAGTTGTGCTCTGGTTCATCTGAAATTCAACTTTATTTATTAATGAATTAATTTATTTATTTATTGTGGCCAACCACTTGTAATTTTTCCTAGTATTTCTTAGTATTAATAGTTCCTATTGAGAAATATTTTACAAACAGTAAAATATAACCATTTCAAGCACACATTTTGATGAGTTTTCATAAATGTATACCACCATGCAACTTTTACCACATCATGAAATGAAGTTTCCTTATTATAAACAGTGTCCTTTCAGTCAACACCTCTGCCACCGTTCCCATTGCTAGCAAATCATTGCTCTAATTTCTGACAGAATCTAGCCATTTTTATAAAATCATATTAAAATTTAAAAAAATGATTTTGCTCTTAAAAGAGGAAAAATAATGATAAATGATAAATTTGAGATGATTAGTTATACACATATTTTCATATTCTGAAATATGAGGTTAGTTGACATAATATCATGGTATGGGCATGTCATGGCAAGAAAAAGTGAGTAAAGACATGACCCTCAATGGGATTTTATTTATTTATTTTTGTATTTTCTTTTCTTGCTTTTCATTGCCATCCATTTTTACATATTTTCTCCCCTCTCTTGTGTTTATACTTGGTCTTCTTACTATTTAGAGATTTCATTTTTTCTCTAAGGAAATACTAGGGATACCATAAACCAAGTCTACTTAAAATGATAAAAGTTAAAATGAGGTTACACTCTGGTCAGTCCTATGGGTTTCTTATTGAAACCAATTTGATTAAAAACTTGCTTTTGTTTTTGTTTTTGAAATATAATTGGTGCCTATGCAATGTAATGATTTTATTTAGTGGTAAATAATAATTCCTAAACTTTCACAAGCTTATTGTCACATTGCTTGTGACTTTCAGTTACAGCCAGGGTGTTTCCTGTAACTCTTTTTCATTCAGATTGAAATGTTCAGTCACAGTTTCTCATTCAGAGAAAGGACATGCTTTTGGAATACAGTAATATCTTGGTTTGAGAGAATAATTTGTTCCAGAAACAAACTACTCGTTTTGCAAGACATCACTCATTTACCACGTTAAAATGTATTAGAAATGTTTGCTTATCTTGCGGAACACTCACAAACCACATTACTCGCAATCCAAGGTTTTACTGTATTTGTTTCTGCAAAAGGTCCACTATTCTACAATATCTGTTCTCCTTGGCACTATTGATCTTCTTATCTATTTTATATAATTATATTCTAAGCCTATCTATTATATAAAAAAATAGTGCTGCATGGCCAAACAAGTCATCTTGTTACTTGTGCATGATGTGATAATGGTTAAGTATTTATATTATAACATTTATCGTATGTTTGTGTACAGTGCTTTTATTTACATTGTGTAAAGGCCTATTCTAGGCACTTTGCATTAATTATCTTATTGTCTTCTCACAATCAATCAGGAAGTTGAGTATTAACATCTCCCTTTCATAGGTGAGGAAAAGGAGGCATTGCAACAATATGCAATTTTCATAAATTTACATATATTCAAGTCTGTTTCTATATCACTATGATATCCACACTTTTTATACCATGGCTAATCACATTCATATATATTAGAAGATGAGTTATATGATTAACTCTAAACCCCGATAGAGGTTTATGTGAACAATAGATAAAATAAAAAACAGTACATAGAATCCATATTTGTAATATGAGGGAAAATCAGTAAGATAATACAAATAATAAGATACTATTTTATATTCATTTTTTTTAAGTTTATTGGGGTGACAATTGTTACATAGGTTTCAGGTTTACAATTCTGTTACATAGGTTTTAGGTGTACAATTCTGTAATATGTCATGTATATATCACGTTGTGTGTTCACCACCAATGGTCCTTTCTCTTTCCATCACCATATATTTGATCCCTTTTACCCTCATCTACCATCCCCTCCCCCGTTACCCTCTGGTAACCCCTAAACTATTGTCTGAGTTTATGCGTTTTTCTTTCTTCATTTGTTTGTCTTATTATTTTGCTGTTTTCAGTTTTATATACCACATATCAGTGAAATCACATGGTTTTTGACTTTTTCTGTCTGACTTATTTCACTTAACATAATAATCACAAGATCCGTCTATGTTGTCACAAATGGCATTATTACATCTTTTCTTATGTCAGAATAGTATTCCATTATATATATATATATATATATACACACACACCACATCTTTATCCAATCATCTATTGAAGGACACTTTGTTGTTTCCATATTTTAGCTACTGTAAATAAAGCTGGAATGAACATTGGAGCACATAGCACATATATCTTTATGGATTAATGTTTTCATGTTTTTGGGGTAGAAACCCAGGAGAAGGATTGCTAGGTCATATGTATATTCATTTTTTTTTTTCTCTTAAGACGTTGCTTTTGTAAATATGCATAAAAAAAGCAAATTGTTTTCTTGAAGTCAGAACCTCAAGAATTTTCACAAACAGATAATGTAAAATGAACACAGGTAATATCTGGCTATAATGGCTTATTATTTTAAGAAAATAAACACATTGTTTACATTGACAATGTCAACATGAGCAGGAAAAGTAATTATTCAAATGGCTATTTTCCTGCAGGAACATTTTAACCTCATCTGTGTGATTTGTTTTCATTATCAGGACACATGAACTATTGACTGAGCCATATGTTTTCACAAGAATTTTGAATTCTATTCTAAAGAATATATATCACAACAATGTTATTGTATATTTTTGTATATGTATATGAAAAGTTTGATTTAAACATACATATTCAGAAAAGCCCAAACTCTTAAGTGAATAACTCACAGTGAATTTTTACAGTGAATATATCTCTTTGATTAAGTATAACCCTAACAAAAAAGATATCAATTTCTCAGGAAACTGTCAAATACCTCTTCCCCGTTATTATCGCCAATCTACCCAAAACTAATCAGTAGACTGACATCTATTACTGTAAATTAGTTCCGATCACTTTTGAAGCCACCATAAATGGAATCATACAAGATACACTTATGTGTGACATCTTTTCTCAACATTATGCTTAAGAGACTCACCCATCTTGTCATGTATGGCAATAGTTTATTTCTCATTAATATATTTTATTATATTATGTGAATATTCAAAAACATATTTATCCATTTTACTGCTGATACACATTTGGATATTTTTAGTTTGGGCTGTTACAAAGCAGATGCCTGTAAACAGTCTTATGTACAACTTTTGATGCCATGTGCATGTACTTTGTGCATATGAAACGAAGAGTGTAGTTGTTAGATCATAGAGTAAGTACATTTTTAGCTTCAGTGTATACTGCCAATGTTTCTAAATGCATGTGCAAATTTGTTAACCTTTAAGCAGTATATGCATCCCAATTGTTCTATCTTCTCCTCAAATCTTGAAATAATGTTTAAGAATTTTACTCAACATGGTAGCATGTATTTCCCTGATGAGAGAGTTGAGCACTCTCTCATATGGTATTTTCCATTTGTATAATACCTTTTGTGAAGTCACGGTACCAATATTTTTGCTGTTAAACGTACATTATCATTTTTTAAAATTACTTTTAGGAGTTTATTTACAAGTTTATTATAAATGTTATTGCAGCATAATTGACATAAATTGAATTACACATGTTTAAAGTGTGCAGTTTGATTGGTTTTGACATACGTATACACTCATGAAAAAAATCAAGATAATCAAGATAATGGACTCACCTGTTACCAACAAAAGTTTCCTTATGACCCTTGGCTATCCCTCACACCAGTTCTACAGCTTTCCTTTTTTAGTCTCCAGATGACAGCTGATCTGTTTTCTATCACTATAAATTAGTTTGCACTTTTAGAATTTTATATGAATGAAATCATAGTGTGTACTTATGTTGTTTAGTTCAATAATGCCCTCTTTACTATTCTGATGAAAGAAATAAATTTAAAATGTTAGTGAAAAGTTTTGTAAATGCCAATGTTATATAATAAGGGAGATGATAGTTTTCTGATACCAACCTCAAAAAAAAAACGGTATGGACGGTTTATTCTCCACACTCTGCCTGTCTAAATAATGTCTAGAGATTAGTCATCTGTCTCCTTAGGAGAGTGTATAGTATTCTGAATTATAATGAAAATCTTTAGATGTCAATGATATCCACAAATATAAGTAAGGGGAATTTTCCTTTCAAGATTTTCGGTGATTTTAATTTAAACATGTTACTTAAAAAGGCTCAGCAATACATAGACTTTCACACTTGTAGAGTATCTAAATTTTTCCTTGCTTCTAGGAGACGTATCTCATAAGTTGCCGTAAGTTGTAATTTTTAGACATTTATACTATCATAATGTATATATTCATAAATGCTTTTGTTATACTTCATTTTTATAACAAAAATAAACTACCACATATCAAATGCAAAAACCAAAACCTTCCCTTCATTTAATTCTTATTTTCAAACAGTAGCACTACTGATAACTGTTACCAGGCTTTATACAGATATGTGGCAAGACAAAGGTTACATGTGGTTCCAAGATCAATGTACTACTTAGATCATTATAAGAAGTGATACACTTTGAGGCTGTTTTTTACTGGGGTTTATTTTTTGATCTAGTGTTCACATTTTATTGGTAAAGGAATATGCCATTCATAATCAGTTAACAATTCCATAAAATTTGAATGTTTAAAAATAAGGAAAAAAGCCTAGGCTGTGTGACTCTGTCATTGCCCCCATAAAAATTAAAGAATGTGATTGCATCTAAACTCTTTTGAAGGTCTGAGCAAAAGAACAGTGGAATATTTAACGAGACTTGGAAATCCAACACAGTTGGTCTCAGACTCTAGGGTATGTTGTAAGCATTATTAATATGGCTTGTGTGCACAACAGAGATGTGGAATGTTCACTTGGCTTTTATCAAATAGTGAATAAAAGAGAATTAATAATACTGATACTCATTAACATATAAGTAATGAGCTGAATATTGTGAAATTGAAAATGAAAAAGGCAGATGCCAAGTAAATGTATTTATCAATATTGTCTTATTTAACACGTTTTTATTTTTAAGTCTTGAGCCACACTTTCAAACACAAAGATCTTGTCATAGCAGTAGGGTGACACAAATTCATGGTTTCTTTAAAGATATTAATATCAGCAATGACTAGAGAAAACCAACTAGCAAGTATTCAAAGTAGCAATTGGCCTGTTTGGAAATAGTCTAATAGGGTAACAGTGACTACATTCAACATGCAAGTGCCATCACAACGAATGTTTACAACACTTTTTTGAGAGCCAATTATACTGTTTTTTGTGCAGGGACTGGAGATCAGCCAGACCAGTTGTGTGCACAAAGCTGCTTTGGATCCGTCTTTTCAAACAGGAGCTGCAGAAAACATTATAGCAGGGTTGACGCTTGATTCCTCTCTGGTAAGAGAAGCTTTCTTTTTCTTTGCTATGATGAGAGTTTGCTAAGAAATCCTTTTAAACAGTAATGTGGTCAGGGAGCAGAGAAGTTGTTCTACATTACAAGTCATAAAATGTTTCTTTTGAACTATGTATTTTTTTTTCAGAGTACTTTTTGCCTGTGCGTTATATAGAAAAATAAAAGTGAAAGAGTAAGTCATACTGCACATGTTAAATTTGTATTGGAGGTACGGGAATCTTAAACGACTCTTCTGTTGAATGAAATGTGGTGTTATTTTATGTTTTATATTGTACAACTCCTGGGTAGGACAAAGGGGGAAAGAGTCAGGGTTCTGATGCATGGCTGACAGTGAATCTTTGTGTTTAAGTTTTCCCCTGGCCAGCGATGTTATTAATGCCCAGCAGCTCACGGCCATAAAGCTTCCAGAAACCAACCAAATGTGGCCTTGGGGTTTACTTGTAGACATTCCTGACTTCTATAACCTCTTTTCATTTTAAAAATGAGAAAAACTGGAGATAGTAATTTTGCGTGAGTCTGCATATGGCTTTTGTCACTGGAGCTCTACATAACTGTGCACATATATACAAAATATGAGATTTTGTGTTTCACATAAATTTCTTCAACCAATCATGTGCTTCAATAGTCAATATTTCCACAATAATTCCTACCTGTTATAAACTTAACCTGAATAACCTATTATTGCAAGTAGATAGTTGAATAGGTACATAGGTATATACAGATATATATGATATGTACACACACAATGTGTGTATAAGCATATGTATCTATCTATATTTATACACACATATGGCTATATACAAATATTTGACAATGGCCAATTTATACATTACAGACTGTAATTCCTGTAGAAGCTTATGTTTTTAGGTTGCTTTCCTTTAGCTGTTTATTTTCTTGGTAAGCATTTGTTCAGAAAACAATGATGTAAATATCAAAAAGATTTTACAACCAGTCAGCTGCATTTAAAGCTAAATCCATTTTTAAAGTAAAGTTGTCTGTAGTTTTTCATCTTTTCAGTAGCTGAGTTATGTGAGTAATTTAATATATATATCCATGAGATTTGAATATAAATCTGTTTAGAGATTTACCCCAGAGTAGTCTTCCCAACTTCAAAGTTATAACTCACAATGTCAGTCTAATAGGTCACTAATAAACATGTTATTTTGATCATTTCAGTAGTATTTATTATCTACCTTGCTAATGTTTCAAGGAGAGGAAATAGGTATTTTTTTTATTTTTCAATTACAACTGATATGCAATTTTATATTACTTTCAAATGTACAACATAGTATTAGATATTTATATAACTTACAGAGTGATCACCCCTATAAATCTAGTTCCCATCTGATACCATACATTAATTATTACAACATTATTGACTATATTCCCTATGTGATACTTTACATCCCTATAATTACTTTGTAACAACCAATTTGTACTTCTGGATCCCTACCCTTTTCTTGCTCATTCCCCCCAAAATCCCTCCCATCTGGCAACCAACAAAATGTTCTCTGTACCTATTAGTTTGTTTTTGTTTTATTTGTTAGTTTATTTATTTATTTTTTTAGATTCCACATATAAGTGAAATGATATGGCATTTGTCTTAATCTGAGTAAATATATATTTTATAAAAGAAGTGGAATATATAATGTCTGTACAGGTTTAATGTTTCAACAAATGTGTTTGGAAATAACTAATTTATATTCACATTTTGGCTAAGGAAATATAGGTAAGAGTATCTTACACACAGATTCAGGTACAGACACGGATAACAATGAATACAATGAGAATGCATATACATATACATATGAATATACATATATATATATATATATATAAAAAATTATTTTGCCTTTGAAAACTAAAATTGTTATTACACACCCTATTTGAGAAGATAGAAAAGAGAAGCAAATAGGCACCTCTGACCCCCAATGCATATGGTACTGCAGGATCTCCCAGAGTTCTTTTTAGTTTCAAACCTTTACTTTTGTTACTCATGCTGAGAACACTGCTCTTTCTTTTGCTTCATGTCCAGGTTCTATCTGTCTGTTATGGCTCAGCGTAGAAGCTGCTTTATATTATATCATGTTATCTTCCCAGCAAACCTCATCCTCACTCAGATAAAATGATCTCTTCCATCTTGGAACATTCTTATCACTTTATTGTTGTGGAGAACAGACTAATTTTATGAACAGCAATAAGACACTTTTGGCAACAATTTCTCCTTCCAGACATTGTTTGAGAAGTCTTTTTTTAGAAATCTACTTTCTAGATAGTTATTGTTTTTATTACTTCAAACCTCCTTTGCATTCTTCGCCCCCCTCCTTTTCTTACAGATGATAACCTTACCTTTCATCTGAAATCATCTGGTGGGTTCCCCCATGAGCTTTTGCCTCCAAATCTAAAAAGCTTATTCAATCTTCACCCATCATTCTTTCCTTTCTATCTTTTGTGGTGGGAGGAAGCACCCATAGTTTTATCAGTGTTCTATCTGTACTTCTCAATTCTCAGGTAACCGCCTTAATTGTCACATCTTTATTTCTAGTCGTATTTCTGTTCTCTCCACAGAATCTTTCCCATTGGAAGTGTCTCTGCATTAACTACACACATTTACCAATTCATGGCTGGAATTTCATGTCCCCTCTAGATGCCATCTGTATTTCTGCTACTCTACACAAAGTTCTCAAAATGTATTTTCCCAGATATCATTTCCATGGTCTTACCTCCAGTTCTCTCCAATCTTTCTCTACCTTCATGATTCTTCCAAACTTCCTCAGGTAGCTACTTGATTTTTTGGTTGATAAATCCACTATACACTTTTCAGTTCTCGTCTTAGTTTCTCACAGTATGTAAGAGTTGACTATTTAATCCTTTTTGAAACATTTTACCTTTACTTTCCTAACTTCTTTTTTTTTTTTTTTTTTTTTGAGGACAGTGTCACTGGCCCTCATATGTGGGACCCGAACCGGGGCCACTGGCATCCCAAGCCAGCACTTAACCAATGCGCCACTTGGCCGGCTCCTTTCCTAACTTCTTTTAACAAGCACTAACACCACATCAAATACACATATACTATACACATAACATGTTTATTGCATTATGATATATATTACATATTACATGTTCATTATTACATATCATGTATTACATATGTATGTAGTTAATGGTCAGAGAGAGAGGGAGAGAGAGATACAGGTTTGACATCAATCATATGGAGAATAATTTAGGCTTGAAAAATAAAATAAAATGAAAACACATCCATAGCCAGATCTCAGTGCAAAAGATTATTATAGCATATTTAGTTTTGATAATCTGTTAACAAATTCATATTCACTGTATTTTTTTTCTGGTTTCCCTATATTTTCTTTATTTTTTAATCTTTTTCATCTAAATAAGCAGTCGCTATCCTAAGGCTCAGTTTCTTTATCTGTACAAAATATATGACTTATCTTTCTAAAGGTATATTATGGACAAAATATAAGATCCCATCAAACTAGGAATGGAAAAGAACTTCCTCGACTGTATAAGGAAAATATACAAAAAAAAAAAAGTACAGCTACCATCATTGTTAGTGGTGAAAAACTGAAAACTTCGCCACTAAGATCAAGGAAAAGGCAAAGATGTCCCCTTTCCCAACTTATTTTTCACGTCACACTGCAAGTCCTACCTAATACAATAAAAAAGGAAATAAAAGGTTTATAGACTGGGAACTAAGAAATAAAATGTTTTGTTTGCAGATGACATGATTGTCTTTGTAGAATTCCAGAATAATTGACAATAAAATTCCAGGACCAATCAGGTAATAGAAAGGTTCTAGGATACAAGATTAACATAAAATAGTCAGTTTCCTATAAACTAGCAATGAACAAATGGAATTTGAAATTAAAAACCAAATCTACTAGACGCTTGATCTTGGACTTCCCAGCCTCTAAATCTGTGAGAAGTACTTTCTATTGTTTGTAAGCCATCAAGTCTATTGTGTTTTGTCATAGCAGCCTGGACATAATAAGACAGACTATTATGCAAATTTACAAAGAATTCTTAAAACTTGGCAATAACAAATATAACAACCCAATAAAAATGGGCAAAAGGACTGAACAAACACCTCACCAGAAAAGACAGACAGGTGGCACTTAAACATATGAAAAGGCACGTGACATCAGATGTCATTAGGAAATTACAAATTAAAACAAGATATGACTATACAACTATTAGCATGGCCAAAATCTCGAACATTGAAAACACCAAATGCTGGCAATGATGCAGAAAAATAGAAACTCTCATTTATTGCTGGTGGAAATACAATATATATAATCACTTTGGAAGACAGTTTGACAATTTCTTATAAAACTAAGCATACTCTTTCTGTATAATCCAGCAATTATGCTTCTTGGCATTTACCCAAAGGAGTTAAAAATTACATCCACACAAAACTAACACACAGATATCTATAACAACCTTATGTATAATTTCTCAAACTTGTATACAACCAAGATGTCCTTCAGTAGGTAAATAGATAAGTACACTGTGCTACATACAGACAATTGAATATTATTTAGTACTAAAATTCAATGAACTACCAAACCATGAAAAGACATGGAGGAACCTTAAATGCATAATACTGAGTGAAAGAAGCCAATCTGAAAAGTCTCCATACTGTATGGTTTCAACTATGACATTTCAGAAAAGGCAAAACTATGGAGAGAGTTAAAAGACTACCGGTTGCCAGGTCTTTGGGGGAGGCAGGAATGAAAAAGCAGAGCACAGGCATTTTCAGAGCAGTGACACTACTTTTTATGATACTCTAATGGTAGATACATATGTTAAAACCTATAGAACATGCAACACGAAGAATGAACCATAATGTAAAGTATTGGACTTTGAGTGATAATGGATCAAGGTAGGTTTATCGATTATAGCAAATGCACCCCTGGTGCAGGACATTGATATTAGGGGAGGTTGTACATGTGAGGAGACAGGAGATGTATGGGTCCTCTCTTTCTATTCAGTTTTGCTGTGAACTTAAAGCTGCTCTAAAAATCAACATCTAAATAAAAGGTGAAAAAAATTGGATCGTATAAAATATGAAATAGAAAATCTAGAAGACTTTGTAAATTAAAAACTCATACAAACGTGCTGTTTCTCTCAAAATGATACCCGAGGATTAAAAACTTCAATAAATCATTGTGATATACAAGGTCTGACAATTAGGTTTGCGAACTCATCCTAGAAAAAGTGCTACATACCTCATTGCTGAATATCATGATAGTCACCTTTGAAGTACTCCCCTTGGGAAGCTATGCACCAATGCCAGCACCTAGTCCACTCTTCAAAGCAATTTTGGACTCTTTTTCTGGAATGGCCATCAGAGCTTTTGTCGTATTACCCTTGATGTCCTGAATGCCATCAAAATGTTTCTTTTCAATATTTCCTTTATCTTTGGGTGAAGAAAGAAGTCATTGGGGGCCAGATCAGGTGAGTATGGAGGGTATTCCAATACAGTTATTTGTTTACTGGCTAAAAACTCCCTCACTGACAGTGCTGTGTGAGCTGGTGCATTGTCATGATGCAAGAGCCGTGAATCATTGGCAAAAGTTCAGGTTATCTAACTTTTTCACAGAGCATTTTCAGCACTTGCAAATAGTCAACTTGGTTAACTGTTTGTCCAGTTGGTACAAATAGGTAATGAATAATTCCTCTGATATCAAAAAAGGTTAGCAACATTGTTACCACAAGTTCATGAACTTAACTGTCATACTTAGTATATGCCTATATATAATGATTAAATTATTGTGTGCATTTTATTTTATCTTCTTGCAAAGTACACATTTTAAAATATTTTTTAAATTTTTTAATTACAGTTGACACATAATATTACATTAGTTTCAGTGTACAATATAGTAATTACACATTTGTATAACTTATTAACTGATTGCCTGGATAAATGTAGTATTCATCTGACACCACTGTATTCCCTATGCTACACTTTACATTTTGTAACCACCAATTTGTAAATCTTAATCCCTCCCCTTTTTCACCCATCCCCAATCCCCATCTCCCTCCCACTGGCAACCATCAAAATGTTCTCTGTATCTATGAGTTTGTTTATTTTGTTTTGTTTGTTAATTTATTTTGTTATGGTATTTGTCTTTTAATAGCATCAGTGAGATTCCTCCAGTCTGTAATTAATGGGGTAGTGCAAATAATATAATCTGGCTCCCAAACTGTATTCTTTTATCTGACTGTTAAAATCAATGGCATAGAGATGAAAGATGTGCAGCTTTAATTAGAGTTGCATCCTACATTTATCTAGTAAAGTTAGCCAATTTTGAAAGTGTTACTGAATCTGTAAATTAGCTAACTAATTAGCCATAAACTAAATAAACTTCCTAAAGTGTAAAAAAAAAGAAAAAAGAAAAAACAAACAATCTTGCTAAAAGAACATGGTAGCCAATTTTCTTATACCATTAAATTTCATTTTTTAAATCAAGATGGGCCTTTGTTCAAATGAAATCTTAAATAATGTTTTAATTTGGAGACAAGGTTTCCAAGTGCCAATTCCAGCACCACTGCCCCTTACAAACCAAACAAGGCCCCAGAAAACACCAGAGTGTCCCAGAGCTCAGTTTGAAAAACAAAGACTTGGGTTTCTGTTACCTGGAATATATGAAAAACTAAAAACAAAACAAAATAAAACAAACAAAAGAAAAAACAGTTATACATTTTGTGGACATAAACATATGTAAATTATGGGGTTAAATAGGTCTCTGATTTCAGACTTTTGATAATGTTGGGAATTCTAATATATGCTGTTCATTCTCAAGAAAAAAAAACACATTTCAAAATCTGTAACCAACTCTTTCTAAACATATTTAGCCCAAGGAATTTTTTTTTTCACAGAGTATATCATAAGAATAGTGTTCTAAGTAGCACACTTTGGCTGCTTAGACTTTGGAAAACAGGCATAAATTTAAGCTTAATGACATTAACTTCTGAAAATGTACATATGCAAATATTTATCCTAGACCAAAAGGTAATAAGCATACATGTACCCAATATATCTGATCATGTCATGTCCTTGTTAAGAATATAACAAATCATTTCTCATTACTCTTGGAATGAAATCTAAATTCCTTACTGTAGACTCAATACCCTGCCATGGCCCTTTCTCTCATTTTATCTATAACATCTCTCTGTGCTCATGATCCTCGGACCACATGGGTATCTGTGCTAATCCTAGAGCCCACCAAGGATTAGCTTGCCACAGGACATTTACTCCTGCTCTTCCCTCTGCTGGGAACATTCCTCCAGATATCCACATGCTCACTCCCCATTTTATGTATTCACCTCAAATATCGCCTCCTCAGAAAGACTGCTGCAGCTTTCCCTCTTGCGGTCACTCTGTGTAGTGTCACAACGCTTTTTCTTCATAGAATTTACAATTACTTGATCTTTTATTAATTACATATTTGCTCTGTCTTTCTCTCCTAGAATAAGGTAGGCTAAGTTTAACACTGTGGGAAGCGTGTGGTGTCTTCAAGAAAAACATTGTGATTCTACTATGTCGAGTATTATGACTACTTTTTTTTCTGGATGGTCTGTTATGCAATTATTATGACATGTGAAAAACATCCGTAACATTATTCAGCTAACCATACACTTTATGGCCAACACACACACACACACACACACACACACACACCTCTCACACTATATATAGCACACCAATGACATTTACTTATGAAAGTGAAAAAGAAAAAAAAGGATTCATTTTTTGTTCTTATTGATTCCCATCTAACATGAGAAAATACTCTGTTTCATGATGAGAGTGAATAAATATGATCCCTATATGTAATTAATAGAAATTGTTCTCATTCATTCCTTGTAATTCTTCAGGCAAGGCTAGTGGTTGAGCCCATGAAGTCCTATGTTGACAACCTTTGTTTTAATTCTACCACCATCACAATTTAGGCAAGGAATAAAAACACTCTCATCGATAAAATGAACATAACATTTTGATCTCTATAAAATAATTAAGATTTAGTAAGATAATACATGTGAGGTGTGATCAAGAAATACAGTGAATGCTGCTGCCGGGTTGCCATCCAACAGAAAAGCAGGGGTCTTAAACATGGGAAGTGGCCCGTCAAACCTTAGTAACAGAGTGGTTTAAGTTTTAATTTGTTCAGTGCGGTCAGTTGGGTGTGAGCTATGGTAAGAAAGGGTGTTTTTTATTTATTTTATTTATTTTTTATTTCTATTTTTTTGAGGGCAGTGTCACTGGCTCTCATATATGGGACCCGAACTGGAGCCGCTGGCGTCCCAAGCCAGCTCTTAACCACTGCGCCACTCGGCCGGCCCAGAAAGGGTGTTTTTTAAAGTGTGCTGTAAATCATCCTCCATCATGACAGCACTCCGTATCACACATCACTTCTGGTATATGGCAATCTCTGTCAAATAAAAACATTACGGTGTATCCTCACCCACCTTATTCAATGGATCTGGCACCATGAGACTTCTGGCTGTTCCCCAAAGTTAAAATGATTCAAGACATCGAGGCAGCCATGACAAAGCAACTTCTGAGACTTCCAAAACTGCTTCAGAAAATGGAAAGAACCATGGATAAGGGTGTTCGAAGTAAGGGGGAGTATTTTGAGGGGGGTTAATAGCAATGTGTCTTTCATTGTAATAATTTTTTTTTTTTTAATTTAGACATGCATCATGTACTTTAATCACACTTATAAGAATTCCTGGCATATATTACTATGAACAGGTTAGTCTTTACTGCTTTAAGATATTTCGATACTTTATCTGAAGTATCAATTGTCTTTAAAAAGTAATGTTCAAAGGAAGCCATGCTTTCTTCCATTTCTAGTATTATTTTAGGGTATCATTGTACTATTTTGCCACCCCAACTTTAATAAGCATTATTCTCACTGTCAATTTGTCTCTAAATATTGAAATACTCCTTTTCTTTGTCATATATGACTGACACTATGCAATATAATCAAATGTTGAGTCCTACAACTTCTTGTTCTCAAAGTTTCTCACGCCTTACTCATCTTTGCATTTCCAAGAACTTACTCCTGATAAGCATCCTTTTGAAATTTCTTACCTATCTGTGTTGAAAACTAACTAATTTATTCTCCTTGGTTTTTTTAGTGCCTCTCCTGTAAAGTTGTCCAGTCTGAGCCCTAATCAATCACATAAACCCCCTCAAAAGAATGTCACCAACCCTGTACTTTGCAGTGAATTAAATACATTAGGTCTGTGAAACTCCTCATTTTAACATGTCTGGTTTCTATCACAGTATTTGTAATCAATCCCTACAGCCAATGTCATGTTGTAATTTGTCATCTCTGCTCCTCATATTTCATGCTCCTTTTAGGACCAGCAAGCTAGTCAGCAAATACCCTTTGCTTCTCACAGTGATGGCAGACATGTGAGAAAACAAGCCCAAGAACTTCTCAAGCCTTCTCAACTTGCTTTCATAGTCACCAACAGTGTGCTGACCAAAGCAAGTCACATGACCAAGGTCAAGGGGCATGGAAGTATTTTCTGCCCATGGATATGGGGGAAGAAGAGGTTATATATTTTCTAATGACAATCTAATTTACCCCTACTATCTAAATAAATGCTCAGAAAAATCTGTTATATTATTATTATATTATTATAAAAGAAGATGTATATTGATGATACCAAGACTATAACAATGTAAAGACCTCATGTGAAAAAAATTAATAGAACCAATATTAATCTGTAGGCCAAAATGAAATTATCTATTTTTATTACTGTAACAATGAAAAAAAATGTTTTGTCCATATATGTTGCAAATATATTTCTAGGGTGTCCTTTACCTTTAATTCACGTAAGAGTGCTTTGTAGTTCAAAAAAACTAAACATTTTCTCCAGTAAGGGTAATATAGTTATATCAATCTAATCCAATTTTTGTTTTGTTTTATTTGGGGAGGTATAATTTTAGGTCTGGTTAGAAAGAGCTTTCCTAATTTTAGCCAGCTACTTCAGGATGTTTGTGTCATTTTGTGATTTTCCTACAACACTTTAAGTCATCTTGAATTTATTTTCCTAAACTTTTTGAAGTAAATCCTAATCTATTCCCAAAGATTTAATGTTTCCTTATGTTTTAAACACATATATTCTTTTATGGAATATATTTTACCTTCTGGATTTTAAGCAAAGGACACAATTAATTGAGAAACCACCTTTAGAAAAGATTATATATTTTTTAAAGACAGAATAATTTGTAAGATAGCTGATGCATGCAAGGAGTTGCATACTTGTGTATATACATTTTTTTTGACTTAAAATAACTATTTATTTCTGATATATATATTTTTAAACTTTATTACAAAATTAACCTAGAGCATTTCCTACTAACAAGTGATATTTATTCTGATTTATGATTAATTTCTTTATGTTTTCTTAACCATATGTTCCCATGCTTTGATTTTGATTTTTTGTTTGCTTCCATATTAGTTATTTTGATTCATTTTACATTTTCTATAATCTGTGCTTATTTCAGTAGATTAAAGGTTCTAGTTTACGTTATTATAAATTCTAAATGGTAGATGAAATTAGCTCTTTTAAATATTAAGTTTTATCTTTATTTAATCAATTTATTGACTACAAAATAAAACACACATAAACACACTCACAAACATTTTATTGAAGAATATATAAAGTACAGGTTATTCAGGATTTGCTTTCCAGTTGCCTAAAATCCAGAACAATCATCTACATATGTTCTGCTTAAAGAAAGACATGACTATATATTTGTACCAGTGGTGTAAGTTTAAGATGCAAAGATTTACAGAAATAACCTTGGAAAATATTTTCAAAGAGCTTTTGGAGCACAAACAAGGGAGCCTTTTATATTTATAAAAGATCATTTGCCTTGAGGGAGTTGTAGCAGAGAATGGAAAATGCAAACTACAGTTAAAGAGAATCTGAACTAGAACAAAAATGAGTGGTGTCAGGTCCTTTATCAGAAATTGGACACTGACACCATGAAGTCTCTAAGGTGAAATGAAGTGGCACAGTAATGTGTATGGAATATCATTTTCACAATACTACATGCAGTTTAAAGTTTCCCTGGGTAAATGCAACTTTAGAAATAGCCATGTCTGGTTTTTTTTTCCTCCCCAAAATACATAAATGGTATGGGCAAAAAATAATTTTATATTCGTCAATTGGTTTTAGTGGATGAGAAAAACTTAGAAAAATCTGATTCATTAGAATGAAAATTTATATTCATAAATATTTAGGGATGATAGACACAATTTAAAATTACAACTTCGATTTTCAAATGTAAGTGTTGTAGAATCCAAATATAACCCCAAGCTTCATGGAACACAGTTTGAAAACCTCTATAGCACCAGTATGCAAGACACATGAAGTAATTTCATGATCAATTAGATAAAGCAAAGAAGCATTCAGAACAGCAACTGGAGGTCAGGCTATAGGTAGCATTCAGTGAGAGCTAAAACTGGAGGTCCTACTGATATTCTCTTTGGCCGAGAAGGTCCATGCTGTAAAGGATCATGAGAAGAGACATTGGAAGACCTTAATTTTTATACTAGATTATACCTTTTACTTTCAACTGATTTTGTAACCTTAATAAAGTTATTTGCATGCACTTGATCTCAGTTTATTATTAAGTTGAAAAATATGAAGAATAATTACTGTCTTACTGGTTACACCAGTGATGGTGTGTAAGTTCCTAGATTTTTTATAGCTATTCAAAAATGTTAAAAAGATCTCAAATAAAACTGTATGGAAAGGTAGAGAAATTACATTTGCAGGTATGTTCAAACCTTGGATTGCGAGAAACATGCTTGTAAGTGTTTTGCAAGACATTCCTAATACATTTTAACGTGGTAAGCGAGCGATGTCTTGCAGTACAAGTAGTTTGTTTTTGGAACGAATTATGCTTGCAAAGCAAGGTATTACTGTACTTGGAATTTCATAGCAAGGAACTATGACTTTCCTTTCAAGGTGATAGTTAAATCTTAAATTCTGTTGAACACTAAGTACATCAGATCATTTCTTCTTCTACCAAGTGTAACATGGAAAACCATACATATGTGTAGGACTCAGGGTCTGAAGTAATCAACAAAAGTTAGTCCAAAATGAATGATACCAAAACAAGTTAGGAGATAGATAGTTGCATATAGGTTTTGAAATTCCATGTCCTTTTCTGTTTTATAGTATACATTTTTTGAACCCTAAACTTAGCCAGGTTATTAGTTAAATTATGTATTCCATTGGTTGGAGAAGAAGGATTATAGTATGTCAAATATGGGAATTTTAATTTATTTTATTATTGCCTATTACTTTTTATGATTTGAAATAAAATATACCAATTATTTATATACCTATAATGATAGATAGATAGATAGATAGATAGATAGATAATAGATAGTCTCTTATATTAGATAAACTTTTGATAAAAATGTTACTGATTTTATACCCTGAAAAACAGATGATTGATTAACATTACCTCCTTTTTTGCTTGGATTAGGTTTACCAGTAAGTATTTATTAGAGATTTTTTTTTTTGAGGGCAGTGTCACTGGCCCTCATATGTGGGACCCAAACCGGGGCCACTGGCTTCCCAAACCAGCGCTTAACCACCACGCCACTCGGCCTGCCCTACCAGTAAGTATTCTTTTTAATTACTTTTTTTAGTATCAAAATTTTGGTGGTCTTGTTCTTTACTATACCAACCTAACAGGACTTTCCAGCAAACTTTTGTGAATAAGCCAGCAATGGAGCTGAACCCTAACATTCAGAGATTATTTTCTGTTATGCTTCCCAAGCCTGCTCTCTGTAGATGCATGGTTTTAGAAAAGTACATTAGAATCAGACCCTCTTAGTTCAACTCCTAGTTACATCACCCACCAGTTGTAAGAACTTAAGCCATTAACCTAAACTCTACACAACTGCATTTTCTCATCTCTAACATGGAGATAACATCTATTTTATAGCATTAAATGAAATAATCTAAGTCAAGAATTTAGTCATGAATTACATGTAATACATTCATTTCCTATTTTTATCACCTAATATAAAGTAATTTGACAAAGAGATTTTATATTAGCTTTTAAATATTCCATGTGAGTGAAAAAATTCACATTTTATGATATTTTAGAAAACACGGTGATCATATATTTCACTTCCACAGATATAAATGGAACCAATTTTCTATTGCTGGAAAATCAAAAATATGGCTACTAAATATATGAAAACTTTCTTTTCTGAATGTGTAGGAGGACCTGCACATGTGCAAGTGTGTGTTTGTGTGTGTGTGTGCACGCGCACGCGCGTTTAAGGGGGTTGAGAAAACAAACAAAATTTAAATAAGTTCATCAAAAAGAATGCTCCAACTGGCCAAGAGCAGGTTCTGTAATGTTAGAAACTCTTCACCTTGAAGGGATGGAAAGTGAACAGAAAATGCATACCTTAATATGTATTCATGTAGCATTATAATGATATTGTGCATAGGTTCCCTATCTCTCCAGTAAGTGAACTGTCAAAGTCATTACTGTAAGTATGAAGTTCATATCCATTTATGATCCATGTCCTTCCATGAAGAAATGTAAAATGCAAGCATCAGAGCTGCACACTAAAGAGAGAAGGTGACCCCTCCATAGGAAACACAGACTTCTTTCCTAGATGTATATAGAACAAAGCTTTGAGTAGTACCCCAAACGTGTGACTGCCTTTCTTTCCCTAATACCTCCTGTTAGCTGACATTAACAAGGCATGGACCCATTAAGTATGTATAGTTCTTTGCATATTAATTACACCTCAATGAAGCTGTTCACAAAAATAAGTCATGGCTATGTGAACAGGGCAATGATGTGAGAAGGTCAGAGAAGCGTACTTAGGTGGTATGGTTTCTACTTATAATTTAGAGCTGTAGGTGTGTCTCCATATAGCCCTGAAGGAACTATGCATTAGGAGCAAAGCCTTGGTTCCAGAGCCATTTCTGCCGTAGGTTAGCTGTAAAACCCTGTGCAAGCTGCCTAACTTGCAACTTTGTGCCCTGACCTGTATATGGTCAATGACACATGTTAATTCTACATATGATTTTGATACTTTATATGTGAGAATTAGCTGAGATGATATATTTATTTAGTATAGTACCCAGTGCCTTACAAATGATCAAAATATTGAAATTATTAGAATTGTATTATTATGATATATTTTCTCTTCTACTCTTCTCAGTATCTAGTAATAAGATAGCAGGATTTGATCTAAAGGGAGATTAGATGACAGCATAAGATTCTCCACTTCCTTGAGATGAAAACATATATTAATGCTCTAAGGACATTGCTGAAATAGAAAATACTCAAAGTCATTGACTATTAATACACTCAGCATTGTCAGGGGGCAGGTGCCATAATATATCACTTATCTATTGTAGATGAGGATCAAATGGATGGTGTTTCTCTAATACTGAACATATAGGTTTAAAATGAAAGGTTTTTATTGGATAGTTAAATGTGTATATTGCACTTACCTAGTTACTTTTATTATGGGAAGAGGAAAAGCTTTTAATTTTATATTTAATTGATTGAGATAAAATATACATGAGTATGCCATGGAACAGAGTATATAGTTATTGATATAGCTGTAGATTATTATTGTTACTAGTTTTACTAACACTATTTGTGCAGAAAGAAACAAAAAGCCATTTGTAGTCTCCTCTATAATCAGAAGGAAACTTTGTTATTTAGATGCAAGGTTAATACCTATCCAGGAACCTTGGACAACCCCAAGGTATTGGTGAAGTTACGCACATGCAATACTTCAATATTCTCACTGAAAAGGTATCATCATGTAATGTTCTTTGATGGTTGGTGAAAGACACTCCAGATCTTGGAGCAAAAGGGTAAGACAGTGGGCTTAATGCTATCTAGAATTTGTCATTGTCAGTACCCAGACCAGCAAACAGAAATGTAATGTGTATAACAGTTTGGAAAATCTCAAACCATGTTGGTCTCACTCTTCCTAAATTATGATGAAACTCTGCATACTATAATGCTTAGACCAAGAGATCTGGAGCCACTGCCTTGCTGCCTGAGCTTGTATTCTGGTGCTGTCACTTAATAGCTGTGTGGCTTTGAGTAAGTTATCCTATGTCTGTGTCTCAGACATATCATCTATACAACGGGTAATGTAATAGTACCTACTTCACTGAGTTATTCAATAAATTAAAATATTTAATAAATCTGTTCTTAGAAGAGTGCCTAGCATAAGAGGTTAAGCTCTGTACAAGATTTTGTGGTGATGGTAATGATGTGCATGGCCAGTCCTTCATCACGAATCAATGCACTTCAGTGCTTCAGGGATTGAGCAGAACATTCAGCCATTCCTAAGTGCTGACTGTCAAGTTAGTTTGGTGAATCAATCAGAGGATAGGAGAGCTAGAAAGCCAATCATTGAATACAACAACAACAGCAACAAACAACAAACACTCCAGCCCAAACACTCTTTATATATCCAAAGAAAAGCATTGACGTTTACTCCAAGCTAAACCAGAACATGTATATAACATAAGAGAAGTTCTAACTGTCTTGAGAAAGCACAGTACATTTCCGATGATGCTGGTGGAAAAAGCGCAAAGAATCTAAAAAGAATGGTTAGAACCTCTTAACCATAAGAAACACGATCATTATTTCCCTTTTACAGGTAATGAAATAGAGGTTTAAGTGTGTTAATATGTGGAAGAAATGGTCCTGGAACCCAAGTTTTTCTGACTTAAACCCTGTGTCCCTAACACTTATTTTCTTCTATTATATATTTTATTACATATGTCAATTAACCATGTCTAAGTTGTTCAAAGAAACCTCACTTTTATTTTCATATTTACACACTAACACAAATATTCAGGTGAATCTTTCATGATTTGCTAATCTAAACTAATAATTTAGATTAACATATAAATCTAGTAAAAGTGAAAAATTGTATATTTAGAAAACATAGGTCTCCTTATTTTTCCTTTGCTCTTCATCTTTGACACCCCTTTTCTAAATATCTACCTTGTATTATTTATGGACATATTTACAACAAAGGTTCTCGCCTTGACTTTCTCTTTATTGAGTATGTGAAGAATCATGCTAATAATGTTCAATACAGTATGGATGGCTATTTTAACACATCAAGATTTCTATTTCCCTGGTTTTTATTTTCAATCTCTTCGACTGGGAGGCATTTACAGAATCTTGAAGTTGTATTTACATTAAAATGTAATTCAATCACAATATATCACTTATGTACACACACATGCATGCTCGCACACACACATACACATTTATGCATATATATGTATGTGTATGTGTACTCACATGTGCTCACATGTACTCAATAAGGGAAGATATCATATACTAGTTTATAGTCAAATTCTTGGTTGTTCCATTATAGAAAATTCTATATGTGTTGGTAGAATTAAATGTAAATACAGTTTCCACATATTTTCTGAAACTCCCCAAAGACAATTTTTTTTCAAATAGAATACTAATAGACTAATATAATAATAACACCCTGGCTTAAATATTTTTATTTCAGGTTAAATGACAGTAATAATAATATTACTTGCAAGTTTTCAAAGCATTTCATATTTCATATTATTTTATTCATTTCATCCTGACTATAGAGTGCAGTGAAACATATAACATTTTGACACTAATATAAAACATTTTTATAGTCTTAAAACATTCATTAAGTAAATAATGTAATAAAGTTAGGAATAATTTGCATTCAAGCAAACAGTACAGGCAAAGAGAGAGTGGCAAAAGAAACCTCATGAAACACAGTCGACTTTCTAATTCTTCTTGCATCTTTCTTGTAGCTGTGCTCAAAGAGGCCATTTTATCCTGATGTTTGGCAGATTGCTTTCTGCCCAATGTCCATCTTCCTTCCTACACTGCACAACCAAATGAACAGGTGATAGCTCTCAGCATTTGACGCTGATGGGAAAGATTAGCAGAGATGTTGACTTTGATAAATCAGACATATTAAGCCTTTGCTGGAGGGAGCCACTGCAGAATAGCTGGTTTGTCATTGTAACCAAGGTACTTTTTAAATGTTTTTCCCAAAAAAGAAAACGCCCACAACACTTTCCAGAATAGTGTATTGAACAGAACCTAATTGCGTGCACATGTAAATTTTATTACTTTTCATTTTCCTTGTTGAGTTTTGTGGCATTAGCCAAAATACTGACTCCTATCATTTTATAAAGAGAAAATACAGATTTTATGTTTTGTTTCAAAATGGGAGTTATCATGGATGTAAAAATTGATTTTAAAATACTACTTGTTTGACACTGAAGTTGCTCTTTGGCAGGAAGATTTCAGCTTCATTGCACCCTACTGCCAGAGATATCAGCAAGTTTGTGTTTCTATATGCTATTGCAGTTTTTAAGACTGTCAAGAGTTGAAAAATGAAAATTTTCCTAAATGCATGACTCTTTCAAAGATATTGGTGTTCTTTGAGCCGATCTGTGAGTAAGTTTTGAAAATAAATTGGTTTCTCTTAAATTATATTTGTAATGGCTATGGCAGCTGCCCAGGGCTTCTCACAGTTCTAGGGTTTTGAACGTTAGCTATACATTGGCTGATAGAATTTTGTACTTCAGTTAACTGTTTAGGCCCACATGAGAGTGGGAGAAAAGAGGCATAGACAGATCTGAGCAGAAGAGTGTTTGGTTGGTTGGTAGAATGATTACTATTATACAAACTCTCTGTTTATCATAGTGCTGAGTCTCCTTCTGCCATTTTCTATCACTGTTTCTGAAGCAAACCCCAATTCTAAGTGTTGATTCAAGAAAAGTCATATCTTGCACCAAAACATTAGTAACTTAGTTTCTTTTACTCTTGTGATCTTATCCATACACTAAATTGAGTGACTCTTGTGAATGGCTTACACAAGACTAAAGTTTTCTGCTTTGGTTTCACATTTATGTTTTGTATTTCCTTGAATCTATAACAGAGATGCTTAAATTAATATTATAGGATGTTGTACGGGATTGGTGTTGTATGGGACTTATATGTTTCTCTTATATTTTAGATTAAAGTCTTTTTTAAAGTATAAGGCTTTTAAAAGTATAAGACAAATTATGAAATATGTTTCTTTTTTTTTGAGGGCATGTCACTGGCCCTCATATGTGGGACCGAACCGGGGCCGCTGGCTTCCCAAGCCAGCGCTAAACCGCCGTGCCATTCGGCCGGCCCGTTTTTTTTTTAATAACATCTATCTTTGAGGTTATTCAGGGTAAAATCACTATATATAACAGATAGGTTTAGAGAAGCAAAGTGATGAGTCTCAGTTGAATTCAACTTTTAGAGCCTAATGATAGATTTGATAAATGTATTAAGGACCCTATTGCTGAAAACCTAAATGTTATAGTCACTATTTCATCAAGAGTTAGTAGAGTAGTACTCTTAAGCATAGTTATATCCCAAACCCTTTTTAGTATAATTGAGCATCTGAGCATTAATAGTTATACAAAAATATTTTTTCTTACTTCTGCTATGTGGAGACGCTTAAAATAAAAGAAGGGCAAACAAAGACCCAAGTTTAAGATGTTTTATCCAAAGGAGCTATTTAGATTCTGACCCAAATTATACTTTATTTGGTTTATTCACGATGGAAAAAAAAAAAAAGGAAATGTGTACCAATTTGAAGGGGTATTCAGATCTTCAACCTGACTCTGAGTTGGTTGATTCAGAAAAGTGTATTAAGTAATGATTTATGCATAGGCTTTTTATAGCCAGATGGTTCAAGTGGCAAGTGGTAGGCCATATGGGATTGGGTCATATCCTTAAACTAGAGTGGTTACAACCTGTAGGTGACTTAGAACGCAAGTCATTATGTAACCCAAAGCACAATGTGGTTTGTAGAGTACTGTACATTTTCTTGTGGTTTATTTCTCAGGAAGAGAGACTGACAATGTTTGGAATTAACTTAGACAGTGACTTCATATTATAAACTGCTGAAACTTGTATCAGTCTACTTTGTAGAACTACAAATTTTGCTCAGATTTAGAGGATTTATAAATAGGCTTACTACTTGTGAATTAGCTTAAACAGTAAACCCTTGTAAAATATATTTTTTTTATCAAAGTCTACTTGAATAATCCAGAGTTTCAAAACCAAACTTAAAATAGTTAACTTAAAAAAAAGATTCTTTCACTAAAGGGAAATTCTTTCACTAAAGGGAAACAACTTTTCTCCTCACAGCTACCTCTCCACTCAACATATACATACACACTGATCTCTACTCCTGGATTTTTTCCAAGTCCCACCACCATAAGCAGAGTCAAAATTAACCTTCCTTCTCTCAATGCCATCACACATACCCCTCACACTATCACAATCATCCTGATCCATTGGGCTCATTTTCTTTTTATTATCCAACTACTACAAGAAGACTTTGTGAAGTAAAATGACTTTGTCCCTTCATCTCCACTTAAATACCAAAATATTGCTCTCATTGCTCTGTGCACTATAACTTTCCTACTCCCTTTGCATATATGGGCAGTTAAGCTCCTGAACTTTCTGTTGTGCACTTGCAAGGTGGAAACTTCATGAACTTAATTGTCTGACTCTATTTCTTGGAAAACCAGCTGAGCTGCAACAGCTTTGATGCAACTTTATATTTATATGTTTTACATATTAATGTATGCTAATATATAATACATAAAAATATATATAACACAAAGAGGCTGAAATAAATCCAGGATTCTTTGTTCCTTTTTAATATTATTAGGTTCAAACTCTTGGGGATTAGGGTTTGGGACTGAGGACTTTCAGCAGGAATTTTTAATAGACCTCTGAGGGTTGACAAATTTCTTAAATTTAGGTATAAGAAATACTGCAACTTAATTACAATCTATATTAATTTTCCATATTTAGACAATACTCATATAAAGATCATGAAGTTGTAAAATATGAAGAGAGAAATAATGTTATATTGTTTCCCTCATGATTCCTATGAAAACATGATTGAAATATACTATCTTGTAGGTGAAATATTTTGAAAATGTTTTGTTTTACTATTTCCTAATATAAACATTTTGAAATAACCATAATAACTTCAAAGACTAGAGGAACGTCTGAAAATTGTTCTGTTTTTTTTTTTTTAAAATGGGGTTTTTCTAGGAACTCATTTCAGGAGAGTCGTTGACCTCAGCCTCCTCCCAGCATCACTGTACAGAGTCATAAATGGTGTCTTGGCAAAATCCAATCAACTTTCTTCAATTTTCTTCCTTTCCCAGGTTGTATTTGTAATCTTTGTAATACTCTTTTCTCCTTTATCTTACGGAAAGCTTTACTGTTGTTTTCTGTAACTGTTTCTCTTTACTAGCTCTTCTTTTTATAATCAGTTGCTGATAAGCTCAGTTCTTTGCAGTGGTCTCTAAACATTAATTCGTACATTCACTCATTCATTTTTATCTACAAAAATGAATACTTATTCATTGTGTATTTTGTGCTAAATACTCAGTCAATCCATAAACCACTCTGGCATAACGAGACTTATGTTTATAGGTATGACTCACAAGTCATATGCTCTGTGCATTCACTTATCTCCAATTAGTTATAAGTAGGGTTGAAAATGAGAAAATTAAGACTACAGAATATTTCATCAATAGTCATTTGAAATGGCTTTGGCTATTTTAAAACAAAAGACAAGAAAGTTACTGCAGTGAATTTATACTCTTTGAATACATAATTACAAAATTTACTCAAGCAGTATAGTGATTAATTATAAAAGTTCTGGGATATGACTGGGCTCCAACCATGAATCCACCATTCTTAGTTGAATGATTTTGGGCAAGACACACATGCTATTAAGCATCATTTTGTCTCATCTGTAAAATAAGCATAATAATTGCAGCTACTTCATAGTTCTGTTTGTTTTTGCAAAATAAATGGGATAGTCCCTGTAAAGTCTCCGACATAGTAAGCATACCTTGAAGTCCAGGTCTGATTATCATCAGCATTGTCACCCTTATTAGTGTTACAAAAAGAAACCATTCAACATTTATCCTCTCTGCACTATACATACCCTAAGATGGCAATACAATTCCCAGTTGTAAATATTGTCTGTAAATATTTCCCATGCAAATAATATGAATGCACAAATAATTAATTTTTTTTTCAGAATCAAGCATGTATTAGTCAAAAATATGTATAGGTACCAATATTTAAAGTCAGAATAAATGTTTAATTATAACATAGTTTGTTTATAATAATTTATATAAATTATAATGTAATTAAATGTTATGTAGAAGCAGGTATATAGAATCACTAGTTATATGTCCCTCAAGTGGGATACAAAAATGCAAATAAATCTTCACCATCAATAGATTTCATAACATTTAACTATATAATAGGCTTACATTTATGCTTTACTTCATTTTAACAAATTCTATTTTAGCCTGAAAAAGTATTGAAAATTCAGGCTAACATTTGAGAACATTATGGTCATCAAATAGCTTATTAAAAAACATTAGTATTTATACAAGTTCTGATAATTAAATTTATGAATTTGTTGCTAACCTTTTCTGATATCAGAGGGATTACGCATTACGAATTTGTACCAACTGAACAAACAGTTAACCAAGTTGACTATTTGCAAGTGCTGAATGGGCTCCGTGAAAAAGTTAGATGACCTGAAATTTTCGCCACCAAATCATGACAATGCACCAGCTCACATGGCACTGTCTGTGAGGGAGTTTTAGCCAGTAAATAAATAACTGTATTGGAACACCCTCCCTACTCACCTGACCTGGCCCTCAATGACTTCTTTCTGTACCCAAAGATCAAGGAAATATTGAAAGGAAGACATTTTGATGACATTCAGGATATCAAGGGTAAAAAGACCACAGCTCTGATGGCCATTCTAGCAAAAGAGTTCCAAAATTACTTTGAAGAGTGAACTAGGTGCTAGAATCAGTGTATAGCTTCCCAAGGGGAATACTTTGAGGTGACTGTAGTGATATTCAGCAATGAGGTATGTAGCACTTTTTCTAGTATGAATTTATGAACTGAATTGTTCAACCTTGTATGTGTGTGTGTGTAATTAAGATTGAGCTGTGCAACGGGTTTTCCAATTCACTTATTCATAGTCTTATCATATATATCATAAAACAATCAATTATGAAAAACATAATGAAAACCATTTATGAATATGTAGCTAATTAATTTTCTCAATATTCTAAAAACTAATTGATCAATACAGGTTTTTGATGATAATTCTTAGACTACTGTAACAACATACCACAATTTAGGTAGCTTAATATAACAGAAGTGTATTGCCTCACAGTCCTGAGGGCTAGAAAGTCTGAAATGGAGATATCGGCATGGCAGTGCTTCCTCTGGAACCTGCAACAGAGAATCCTTCCTGGCGTCTTCAGGCCCCTAGTGTCTGCAAGCCATCTCTGCATTCCTTGGTTGAGGATGCATGGCTCCAGTCTCATCCTGTGTTGTCGCATGGCTATCTTTCCCCATTTATCTCCATCATCCCCAAGTTTTCCTAGTGTGGAGTGTCCGTGTTTGTGACTATTTTTCTCCTCATAATGACTCCAGTCATACTGGATTAGGGCCCACTCTAATGGCTTCATCTTATCTTGATGACATCTGCCAGATCCCTACTTCTAAATAAGGTCACATTCACAGGAGCCAGCGGCTAGGATTTCAACATATCTTTTTGGGAGATACAATCCAACCCGTAATGTTGGATGTGTTGTTTCTCCTTCCTTCCTTCTCCCAGCTTTTTATGGCCTCCCTCTGGCTGCATTTTCTTGTCTAGTCAATAAGCACTGTGTCAACAATACCTATACTTTTTGTTCATTATTCTACACCATTCAATCTGGTAACCTTCCTGAACCCAAACCTGGCAAAATACTTTCTCTTTTTCTGTACATATGTAACTGTATAGCTCTGGAGAAAATTTTGAAACTGATAAGACTGTCACTAGTGCCCAAGTGCAGGATCAATCCTCAATGGCATAATCTGTGCCGTTTTGTCAATATTACTTAATGTCGCAGCTAGCTCCTCTTCTCGTTTCTATGACAGTTATTCTAAAAGCTTCCACCTCTTCTCTAAGCCCTCTACCACTTCAACATAAACCTCACTCATAATCAAATCAATTACCAATTTGTAAAAGAAAATATGACTCTTGGAATGTAAGTTTTTCAACCCCATAGTTAATTTATCTTGAGAAGTTGTACCACATTTTTTTCCATCTCAGCAGAAGATATTTTTTTTTCTCCTAATAAGGTATACTTCCAACTGGATTTACATCCTCTTTATCCTTGATTAACAATCTTGATTTAGTTAATATTTTCCCTTTTAGTCCATTTTCTGTCTCAGTCTCTATTGGATTTTGGACCCTTAACCTATATATTTGTACACATATCCCTTAATACAAAAAAAAAAAGTAAAGAAAAATACTAAAAATGCCCTTCCTATAAGCCAATGTTTCACTCTAAATAGTGTTCCATCCCATTCTCTTCCTTTGCCTACTATTCTTTTTTTAACGATGTTCATCATCTGATCATATTTCTTCAAACCTTATTTGTATAATTGGAGTTTTACCTTCAACACTCTATTGAAGCTGCTATGATGAAGATCACTAATGATTGCCATTTGCTACATTTGTATAGGATTTTGGACATTTGACATACTGACACCTTCATTCTTTTGTCAGTTTCCCTTTTGCCTTTCTGGACATTCTTTCCAAGAATCCTAAGTCTCCTCTGATTATTTTGAAAATTTAAGGTATGTTAGAGTTATAATCTTAGTCGCCTTCTTCCATCATTCCATATATTTTGCTTAAGTGGTCATATCCACTCCCAGAGTTTTCTCCTGCCCCAAACTCTCCTGCCCCAAACTCTCCTCGTAATATCAGATTCTTTGTATCATTTCCTATTACGTATTGCTTTTACTTCAAGTATCTCTTAAGTTCATCTCCTTTTAATTCATCACATTTATCCTATCATCACATTTTAATTCAATATTCCTCCTTCCCTTCCTCACTTCTCCCTCTCTCTCTCTCTCTCTCTCTCTCTCTCTCTCTCTCTCTCTCTCTCTCTCTCTCTCTCTCTTCCTTCCTCTTATTCTTTATTAACCATTGTAAGAGTATCCCTGTCTCAAAACTTTCTGTCTCCATCAATCCTCCCACAGTCTTGCCAGGATGATTTTTCTAAAACTCAAATATTAGGATATCATTCCCTAACTTTAATTTTTTGTCAATTATTCATGATCTCTCCATTATCTAATCAGAAAAAAAAATCTGGAATTAGATAATCATCAAGGTTCTTACACTGAGGACCTTGCCTACCACCCCAAACTCATGTTCCATCACTTCTTCATAAATATCCCTAAATGTTCATTTGCCCTTCAACTAATCATTAACTCTCTCTATCCCTATATCCCCTCTCACAGGCATAATTCTGTAGTTATTTTTGTATATGTAGTTATTAGCATAACATCTAGATTACCATGGATGTTAATAAATATAAAATATATGATAGTTGAGAAACAGGAGTGTGATATCCATATCTCTCAAAAACCTATCCAAAAATGCCCCAATTAAAACACCTACAAGTGACTGAGCTCTCTTCTGTAATTCAGGTTTGCTGATGGAGTAATGTAATTATTTTTCTACTAGATGTGCAGAACAAACAAGTCATTGGGGTCCAGGTGTCACCTTGCCTCTCACCCATTCCTTTACCCCCTCTCCCCACCACACACAATTTTCTCATAAATTACCTGTGAGTTATAGCTTCTGGGGTGGGGTGCAAAGCAAAGAAAGGAGATTTATCTAGCATCACCAATTGGAAGTCAAGATGCATCTTACTGTAGATCATGGTTATAAATTGTTATGTGATGCAGGACCAATAAGGCTCAGCCACCTTATAGGTTAAATTTGCTTTACAGGGAGAAGGGGCATTTGGCCTGTAAAACAATCATTTATAACATGGAATGCAGCAGCTGCAAATAGCTACTACTTCTACTGATAGAATTAGAAAAATGTCAGTTTGGGGAAAGTGGCTTGAATTAATAAGCAGTTTTCCCCATCTGGTTCAAAGTAAAACAGCCCTGTAACAAGTACGCTTGTAGCAGGACATCTAATCTCCTATTGAGCGGTCAGCTATTAAGGTGCATAGTTAGAAAAACAAGAAAAGACACAATGATTAGGATTATAGATCTTCTACATGAAATAAACTTATTTTGGCTCAACAAAAAGTAACTAATGATTGTTTTAAACCATCTACGGTTAAGAAAATCTTGTTATAGCTATAAAAAATGCAATTTTTCTGACAACTCATATATTGTCTAAATCAATAAAAAAGTAGCTAATATGTGCCCAGCATTTTATAATGGAGGTTCTTGGGTTTGAAATTATTCTTATGAGAATAGGATTAACTTGTTACATTTTGCTGAACAAGTATAATATTGTAAACACTATATTCGTGAGGGGAATAATGAAGCAGCAAGAATCTATTTTTCTGTACAGTGTATCGATTGATGCATATGATCTCCTGGTCTGAGACTTTGTTTTACACTAATTAAAATCCAATCTTCAGGTATATTTCCCACAATAGTCAATTTAGTTAAAGATCTTAAAGTTAATATACATTCATAGAAACTATCAAGTTATTTATTTTGCCTATTTTGATCTCCCTTCTCAATACTTTATTCAAATTGTTCCTTATATATTTTAAAGAAAAATTTAAAAATCAATTTTAAAAAATGCTCTGAGTTTACTTGAGCATTTTCTTGAAAAGTTCTTCCTTGAAGTGCTTTCTTATTTTAGAGAATCAAAACCTACTATTAACTATATATTCTGCACAGACAATTCTGCTAAGAAACAAAGCAGTTACTAAACAAAACAGTCTCTCCCTCCCTCTTTCCCTCCCTCCCTCCTTCCCTCCTTCCCGCTGTCTCTGTCTCTCCTTTCCTCCCTCCCCCTTTTCCTCCTCTGTGCCTCCCTCCCCCTAACCCCACATTATACTAACTTGGCCAACTTCAACCAGGTTAAATCCAAGCCTCATATCTATACCCGGGAAGCTGCAGATGTTGGAAGAGAAACCACAGGCACTTGCTGGCTGGTTTGATAGTCAGTTCATGATCACTAATTTAGGTGAACCCATTGGTGCCACGTCACAATCCTACTGAATTTCCCTTGAAAAATCACTCTCATGAATCTTGTATTTTATAACATCTCTGCTCTGCTCACCCCTTCCCTGTCTCCAGATTTTTAGCTGCCTCTTCTCTTTCTATTTCACTGGCATAAGCTTTTGGAAGAGAATTTCCATGCCATCTCCCTCTACTACCCATAACTGATGAGCAATAGATCCCATCCTTTCTCACCAAATTTAGAATATAATTCCACCAATTCATCACTTGCAAATGTACATCTCTGGCTATGTATACTCTTCTAAGGCCCAATGTCTTGAGCTCAATGTATTAGGCACCTCATCTCCAGGCTCAGCATTGCATTTCATTAATTTTCCTCTGAAGAGTCAGTCGCCTTTACCTCTTTACCTTTTTACTTAATGCTTTAGGCCAAAACCTAAAAAAAAGGGAAATCAATGTTCGCTCTTTCCTCTTCTTCAACAGCACCACCAACATTATTTCAGTTCTATCTACATGATGTCTACAGTTGGTCTACAATCTCTGTATTCTTATTTAAAAGTCTTTTTGTTAAATGCTGTACCTTATATTATCTTATAGGTATTACCATGGCTCCACAGCTGACCTCCTTGCCTCTATTCTGCATCATCAATATATTTTGCACATCACTGTAAACAGTTTATCGATCCAAACACCGATTTGAACAGGCAAAGTTCACGGCTATAACACTTTATACCAATGCACTTTAAAAATTCATTGCCCAACAAGATACACTGTGAAGTAAAATAACAAATTGAAGTAACAGCTCTGCCACTCTAGGGTTTTGATTAAAAATTAAAGTTTTTGTGCCCAGTTTCCTTGTCTATAAATTAGGAATCATAGTAGTAACTTTCAAAGGGTTATTTTAATGATGACATAATATGATGGATATAAAAATCCTAAGTGCCTGAAACAGACCAAATTCTATAAATGCTATTATAATTTGAAGTATCTTTAGTACTCTCTTGATGTTGGATTCTTTAGGTGCTTCTATCATGGTATATTATTATTGTCGTTGTTGTTGTTGTTCTGATTATTTCTAGTGCCTAGCACCATTCCTAGAACATGGCATTTCTTAGATAAAATTTGGTTTTCCCAATGAATAAACATATACTTACTTCTGATTAATATTTACTTTAACTGATTTCCAGAAATAAAATAACTTAATGGAATGTATAGTGTAGAATTTAAAATTCATTACAGAGCAGTGTAATGAAGTGAAATCCTTTGCTCTTCCTAAATCCACTTGCTTCTTAGATGTTTAGTATATCTAGTCATCAGCTTAATCTTGCTTTCCTAAATACACTGCTACAACTCAACCAGCAAACACAATTGTTGTCCTCAAAGGAAAATGTATCAGAATGGAAATTTCTGAAATATTTTTTCAATCTTTGCAAAATGCCATTGAATAACTGAACCTAGATAACAACATACCACTGTGGAAAAAAATTAATAAACTAGATATTACTTAAAATACAGCAAAAATGATCAAGGGAATAGATGGACATTTTATTCTGAAAAGATGGGAATTAAAGCCCTATCTTTCCTTTTGAATAACGAAGTAAATAGTGAGATCAGTCTAGTTGTCTCTTCAAAGAAAAGAAAACTGAAAAATAATTTATCAGGCTCCATTTGCTGAATGATAAATATTACAGAATTGTTTTATATGTTTCTGCCTACCAAAAGTTGTTACAATTCTTCCTTCAATAATAGACTATGTACTGTATGTGAATTTCAGAGAGACAATATAGCTATGATAAAGCAATTAGGAAAGCAAAAAATATGTACATATAAAATAAGTAAACATTTAAAAGTCTCAAATATACAAGAAGATATCTGTATTTTGTTTACTGTGTAATTCCATGTTGTTTATTCCAGTTATATGAGTGACTAAGAAAAATAAAGTTATTTCGTTTTGTTTCAGTTAACCTTGCATTACAAAAATCTCCTCAAACAATGGTATAAATCCCTGAAAAACACTCGATTCATCCCATAAAATAAATGGCTTCTCTCCTTAAATATATTGTGAGTGATTGAAAGCCTATGACAGCTCATATTTGTATTAAATGCTCACACCGTGAAGCATACATTCTACAAAACAGAATTTCATATTGATGTCACCCATGTGTGCATTCAAATACATTTTATGGTCACAGTATTTTTTAAAACACAAGAGCTTTAGCCATTCCTGCAAGTGTGTGTGTGTGTGTGTGTGTGTGTGTGTGTGTGTATGTGTGTGTCCTGGTACCATCAAATTACAGAAAGTACTTGTAATCTGTCCTGGGAAGTTGCCTGGCAACGACATTAGAGTGAGTTGCATTGCAGGGTGCAATGTATGCCCATGTTTAGATTGCAATTTATCTTCATTATAACTAAGTAATTTACGTTGTCAACTCTCTTGTGACTATTGGATATCTGTTAACTATATATTTAATGCTTGACTACACTGTGCTTGCAAAAAGAAAAAAGCAGCTATAAATTTCTGTGTTGGATTTCGACCTTATGGCAGACATAAGGC
Source organism: Aselliscus stoliczkanus (assembly GCA_033961575.1). Lineage (NCBI taxonomy): Eukaryota > Metazoa > Chordata > Mammalia > Chiroptera > Hipposideridae > Aselliscus > Aselliscus stoliczkanus. The sequence continues at coordinate 125,066,800 of CM066727.1, forward strand.
AGCAATATGTCTTCATCTTATTGCAAAAACATTGTCTTTCTACCAAGTGTGTACTAAATGGACCTTACAGAGTAGTGAGAGCTGTGATTTATTCACAAATTTATACAAGATAAACAGTTTTATGATGCTAAATCAAATTGCACCCGAGGGGATTGTTCAACAAAATGGCAAACTGATTAAACTTAAAAAAAAAAAAAAGTAATATCCAATTCTAGTACCCTTCCACTTTAAAATGACATTAATACTACTAAACCACAAGAGATTATACTTTTTTTTTTTCTTTTTTAAGAGGGCAGTGTCACTGGCCCTAATATGTGGGGTCCAAACCAGGGCCACTGTCATCCCAAGCGAGCTCTTAACTACCATGCCACTCAGCCAGACCAGATTATACATTTTTAAACAAATAAAAACTTCACCCAGACTTTCTTTTCTTCCTCATAAATACTGAATTTGCATACCCAATAATCTCATAATTTTGGAATAAATAAGAATGTTCATATATGATATAATCATTTCCTTTATACCCTCTTTAGTTATATCCTAACAGCATGTATAATCTTAAATGTCATTATCCATTAAAATTTGGTATATAATGTGGAACATATAATACTGAGAAAAGATGCTTAATTATCTGCCTATAAGAATATTTTAATAAATATATTAATTTCTACTATGTATTTGAAGCACAATATTGAATAAATGAAAACTAAATGTGTTCCTTATTTATAAGTAATGTATTTTATTATAGATAATGTTATTAGGAAATACAAGAATAAGCTAGTTAATCAAATGAAAATCCTATTTTTAACAATGTTTACATGTTGAATATATCATAAATGAAGATGAAGATAACTACATTACTTAAATAAACCACTTTTTCTAATTTTGTGTAATAAGGGAAATGATTTTAGTTTTTATGCTTAATAAAAATATGTGCCATTCATTTGAAAATTTAAACCATGTCTTTGATCACCTTTGAACTATAAAGTGTCAAAAGTATGTTATGGTAAATTACTTTACAAAATAACGATAATAGTTTAGAAACCTTTAGTCTGCTTTGGAATAAACCCCATTGAAATTACAAAAATACTTTAACCTAGTTAATTGCAGATAAATTTTTCTAATCAAAGGCACTATTATGTAGACTGCCTTTTGTGTCTGAGTTTTTAATTAACAAGATGAGATAAAAGTATAATAAAGCTGACATATACTTTTATTTATTTATTTATTTATTTATTTATTTACTAACTTGTCTCTTCTCCAATAATAGTATTTAGGTGTTTAAGTTTTACTATGCATTAAAGGTCATATTTTTTTTTTCATAATGAGCATGTTTTGTTATATTAGTGAAGAAAATATTCTTACTGAGAAATAGTGAAATTTTAATAAAGTCATATTTTACTAATATTTAAAATGTAGCTTAAAATGAAACATTTATTTGCATACAGCATCTTTCTTTTGTATTATAAATAAAAAACAGGTAATTTTTGAAGCCTAGGAAACTTTAAGATTTCATTCAGTTGAATGGAGAAGTATACATTTGTGAAATATCAGAGCAGGTTGAGTATTGTGCTATAGTTTTACATAATCTATAACTATAGATTAAACTAAACTATAAACACAAAATATGTTTTACTACTTTGGTTCATTCTTTGATATTCTTGATTTCTTCATTTACCATTTGTAATTTGGCAAAGTATGATGGTTTAAAACTTAGGTATACTAAATAACTATCATGAAACTGATGTCATATAAGATACTGATAGACTTCAAAGCATTTCATATTTTACTGATCCTGAGAAGCTGACAATATCATCTCATTTTAGAGATAAATAAATATTATTTCATTAGTGAATCATAGAGCTATAATTTATCAGAGCACCAGGGCAAATCCTATGTACTTGGCCCTTGTTATACTGCTCCCTTTGCCAGAAAACCTCATGCTGAAAGCTCACTTATTTTATTTTTTACTTTCTAATACTTTGGATAGGTTTTCTGTTTCTTTTTTAGAAAGTTTTTTCATATTTAAAAATTTCTGACCACTCTGCTAGGATTGTCAAAGTCTAAGTGAATTTGGATCCCTTAGCCTATACTTTTTTATAGTGAACTGTATTTCCTTGAAGACTCTGAAGGTCCTTTTTTTTTTTTTTCAGAACTCAGCTTCTGATGCATTTTTTTAAATTAAAATTTTTATTTTTATTTTTTTAGAAAACCCCATACTGTTTCCCATAGTGGCTGTACCAGTTTGCATTCCCACCAGAAGTGTATGAGGTTCATTCCTCTCCAACATTTGTTATTCATTGTCTTGTTGATAATAGCCATTCTAACAGGTGTGAGGTGGTATCTCATTGGGGTTTTGATTTGCATTTCCCTCATAGCTAGTGAATTTGGGCATTTTTTTCATATATCTGTTGGCTGTTTGTATGTCTTGGGAGAAGTGTCTGTTCAGGTCCTCTGCCCATTTTTTAATAGGATTGTTTGTTTGTTTGTGGTTGTTGAGTTGTATGAGTTATTTGTGTATTTTGGATGTTGGCCCCTTACACTATCTATTGTTTCCAAATATCTTTTCCCAATTGTTTGGTTGTATTTGTGTTTTGTTGATGGTTTATTTTGCATTTTGGTTTGATATAGTCCCATTAATTTATTTTTGCTTTTACTTCCCTTGCCTTTGGGGCCAAGTTCATAAAACCCTCTCCAAGACTAAGCTGCTATGGAAAACAGTAGGGAGTTTCCTCGTAAAATTAAGAATAGAGCTAACATATGACCCAGCAATCCCTCTTCTGGGTACCTGCCCCCAAAATATGAAAATATTTATTTATAAAGATATATGTACTGCTGTGTTCATTGAAGCATTATACACAGTAGCCAAGACATGGAAACAACCTAAGTGTCCTTTGATGGATAATTGTATAAAGATCTGATACTTACATACAAAAGAATACTACTTAGCCATAAGGAAGGATGAAATATTGTCATTAGCAGCAACATGGATGGATCTTGAGATTATTATGCCAAGTGAATTAAGTCAGATGGAAAAGGACAAGAACCATATGATTTCACTCATATATGGGATATAAAACAAAAAGCAACAAATGAACCAATTAAGCAAACAGATAGACATAGAAAACAGAAGGGTAGTTACCAGAGTGATACGAGGTGGCGGGAGGATGAAAAGGGTAAAGGGGTCAAATATATGATGACAGAGGGAGAGTAGATTATGGGTGGTAAACAACCAATGCAACATGCAGATGATGTATAATAGAATTATACATCTGAAACTTATATAATGTTATTAACCAATGTCACCCTGATAAATCTAATTAAAATATTTATTTTGAGAAAATTGTAGCTTCACATGGAGTTGCGCATAACACCAAGAGATTCCACGTACTCTTTACCTATTGATTATATCTTCCAAAACTGTAGAATAATATTACAACTAGACTATTGATATTGATACTGTCAAGATACTGCACATTTTCATCACCCCTACGTTCCCTCATGTTGCCCTTTATAACTAAATCCACTTCCTTCCTAGCACCACTTTCTGTTTAACCTCTGACAACATTAATTTATTCCCAGTTCTATAATTTTGTCATTTCAATAATGTTATGTAAATTAAATAATACAGTATGTATCCTTTGGACATGGCTTTTTCCATCTAGCATGTAACTCTCTAGGGATTCAACATTGTTCCATGTATCGATTCCTTTTTATTGCTAAGTAGTATTCCATGTTATGGCTGCACCACAGTTTAATTATTGTCTCATTTATGACCATCAGGTTAAACTGTTGTGAGTAAAGCTGATATAAACATGTATGTACATTTGTTTTGTTTTGGTAAACATAGGTCTTCATTTCTCTGAGTAAATGTCTAAGACTTCAATTGGTGGGTTGTATAGTAACTGCATTTCTAGTTTTCAAAGAAATTGCCAAACTCATTTTCATAGTGGGCATACTATTTCACATTCTCATCAGCATTGTACAAATACCAGCTTAACTATATTCTGACCAGCATTTAGTTCTGTTCCTTCTTTTTTTATTTTAGCCATTCTGATAGATATGTGGCAATTTAATTCGCATTTATCTAATTGCTAATGATATTAAGCTTCTTTTAGTGTGTTTATTTGTCATTTATATATCTATAACCTCCAGTGAAATGTGTCCTCATGTCTTTGGCTCATGTTCTAATTGGATTGTTTCCTTTTTACTGCTGAGTTTTGTTTTTTTTTTGTTTTTTTTTTTTTTGAGGGCAGTGTCACTGGCCCTCATATGTAGGACCTGAACCAGGGCCGCTGGCTTCCCAAGCCAGAGCTTAACCACCATGCCACTTGGCCGGCCCTTACTGCTGAATTTTAAGATATGTAGTTTGCAAGTATTTTCTTTCACTTTTGAACTTGTCTTTTCATCCTTATAATAGGTAATTGCACAAGGCAAATATTTTTTAAAATTTAGGCTGAAATTTCCCATATATTTACTGTCCTCATCCATGCATAGTCTCCTCCATTATCAATGGTAATGCACTATCATTTTAGTGTGCACATGTTCATTGCTAATATATAGAAATATGCTGGATTTATGTATGTTTATCTTGTATTATGTGATTATTCTGAACTTACCTTTTAGTCCAAAGAGCATTTTGTAGGTTTCTTCAGATTTTCTACATAGACAATCACACCATATGCAAATAGGGATGGTTTTATTTCATTCTTTCTTTTCCTGCTAATAGACAAACATAGGCACCAGATATAGAAATAGGTTTGATTTGCTCCATGCACTGTTTTTTGAGTATTTAATCAGTGACTTATCATCCAGGGGGAAAATCCCAGAGAGATGTAGGTGTCAGGCAAAAACATATAAACTGGGGAAAGTGGTAAAGATCGAGGTGATTTAAAACACAATTTTGCAGGCAAAGACTTGGAGTTATCTTTTGAGTATTAATAAAAATAACTTCATTGTTTTATTGAGCCATTGCTTTATTTCATATATGTATATTAATATATACAATGTGCTAAGAACCATGCAAGTTGCTGGGCACATAAATAACCTATTTTCTGTTTTCCAGGAAATTCCTTTGTATTTTGAAATTTCAATAGAATATGTAAAGTGTTATTATGACTAAAGCAGAAGGAATAGTGAGGACTGGGATACTGTTAAGGCAAATAGTGTATTAAGACATTGAGTATAATAATCAATATAATAATAAACACAGTCATCAGTCTCTGAAGATTCTTATTCACTGTGTCTGAATGAGGCTTTGAAATGTGTAGGTTTTTTTAGTCATGATACAGCAGTCTTCAAACTACACTTTAAAAAATGTTTGTAGAGAGGTGGTTGATGAGTACATGCTAAGGAACATCTACATTAAAAGAAAAAAAAAGGGAAGAGAGGAAAGACTAGCCAGAAATGATGCAAAATAGGCAAAAATATTGCTGGAAAACTACAGAATACAGTGTCATAAGCTGTTTTTACTGTAACAGTTAAGACTGTTACAAATCGCTACAGATGCACTTTAATCCTTTTCACAAATACAGCTAATTCTAGTTTCATTTACTCTGAAGAAAAAATATAATTTTATAAAAGAAAATAATGTAACGCGACTTCCATTCTGTCTCTTTCTGTCCATCTGCCACCTCCTGCTTCTCTGCACTTTCGCTCCTCTGCTGAAAAATGCATCTTTGCTTTGTTCTTTCTTCTTCTCCCTTCCCCTTCCCCCTTTTTTAAATAAAGAAATGATGCTTAAAACATGGATAAAATTCTTCTAGTGGAAATGTGAGCATCCCAATGATGGGTGGACATCCAGATAATTGCCAGTAGAGTTAATTTCTTGCTAGTGGTCAAATGTAACAGTTTTTTGTTTTAGCCTACAAATGTGGTGACAAAGCAGTCTTTTCAAATGTATGGAACTTGATAATCTTCCAAGTATTTCATGCTACAAAATTCTTTGATTCTAACCATTTATTTATGTAAATAAATAAATTTTTGGTCAAAGGTTTTCAATTTGGCAATATATAAGAATCACCAGGAACAATTTTTAAAAGTAATGATAGATACAAATGCTTCCCTCCAGAACAATACATTAGAATTGTTGAAATGGTACCTAGACCTCTGTATTTTAAAATATATCCCAAGTGAGGCTAATGCCTCCAGTTTTTAGGTCCATCAATTGAATATAAAAGTTTACATTTTACTCTTTGCCTCATTTTACTACTTTCTCTTCAGTTTACTTTTATCAGTTCTGCATAAACTCCAAAATGTAATTGTTTAATACTAGTTATTATCTGGAGGAAATCATCTATAGAAAATAATAGTAAAATAAATAAATATATAATGCCCAATAATATTTACTTTATAATTAAATATGGGCTAAAAATATTAGTAGAGCGAAAATCATACTAAATAAAACAGCCCAATTTAGGAAATGTAAATTATGATTAGACTATATTTCTATAAAATATTTTATAGCATTTTTGTTAACTATTTACTTATGATTCTAATTTAACGTTTTTATGAAACTTAGACATATTGTTAGCACACCCCACAAGTGAGATGATATATCACTACCAAAGGGCACACACACAAAAACAGATGGGTCTGGGTGTGAAGGCACTCACTTAAAAATTTTGTTGTACATCTCAAGGGAAAGAAAATCCAGGGCTTTTTGTATTATAGTTACTGTGCAGTAAATTGTAAATCTAAAAGGCTGCTGTGCTTTTAAAATATAAGAGCACAGTGCTAAACATCCAAAACCTACTTTTGTTGACTATGCATTACCAAGCACAGATTTACTGGAGTTTCCCATGAATACAGTTTTGGAACGTGTAACCTAAGCTTAATAATTCTGCTCAGTTCTCTCTCACTTGTTGGGCAATGTGACAATTCTAAGTACATAGAGTAGATTCCATTTTTCTGTGCTCCTTTAAAAGCATAATTTTAAAATGTGCTGAATGTGCACTGGTTTAGCTATTAAAATATTTTCCTATGGACATTTAAACAGATTAGAAAAATAAGTAAGCCATGAATAGTATCAGAGTAATCAAAAATAGTGTTAAAAATAAGCCAAAACTTCTGTATAACACAAAAGATGATCTCTTCTTTCCCAGCTGTAAAATTTAGCATTTCCCAATACCTGGTAAAGAAACTTATCAGAACTCAAATTACAAATTTTTATTATCCAAATTAGTTAGATTGTCTGTTTTATTATGTTCTGTCTTTATTTTTCTAATGTTACATCACTTTGCTAAGTTATTTAAGATCTCTGTCATTCAAAGACCTTTTTTTTTTTTTTTTAACTCTTAGAAATATTTTTTTCTTGGCAAGAGAACATTCATAACAGTGAGGAGGAGAGAACTCAGGAATGGACTCCAAAATATCCTATAAATAGTGACATGGTGTTCTATCTCTTCACATACAATATTTCTCAAAATATAAAATGATCCAACCATATTTCTAATAATTTTTAAGAACCACTAAAATACTCAAAGGCCTAAGATCAATGGAGGGAACATACAGCCCCTTTATAATAAGCACTAACTACAGAATGGCTTAATAATAAGTAAACAATATCCATATATCTTATTTCCAATGACCAAGTTTACCCAACATACCTATTTTATAATTTAGCATGCCTTGCAGAGCAAATGACTGAGACCCTGGCTGACAATATTTAACCTGTATGGCTGTGTATTGTTTGTTCACTGACAAATACAGAGGTATGCACTCTCTGAGTTGATTCAGTGATTTTCCCATCCTCTCTGCCACCCTGTTGTTTTGGTGATCATGTGAGTGATCTCAGCATCACATGGTGGCTGCTCACTCCAACTACTATGTCCTGTGAGGAGAGTGCACATGGACAGCAACGGGAAAGAAGAGTCCGACAGCAAGGCCTGAGCTCATTTTATAGGACTACCTCTTTATACCAGGGAGGAAAATCCCTGAATTCTACAACAGACTTCATTTTATAAAAGTTTCATTTGCCCCGAGCTGGCTAACTTGCCCATCCCTACTCTCATTCCTGGCACAGTGGGACAAGATCACCATGATTAGTGAAGCCAGTGTTTCCCATTGGCAACATTGGCATTTTGGACGAGACAATTCTTCATAGTGTAGGGCGGTTCTATGATCCCTAAACACTACATGCCTGTGGCTAGTCGTGATGGCCAACATCACCCTTCATACTTCTTGGAGGAACAACACTGCCATCTGTTAAGAATCAGTAATTAGAACATTCATGATCCATCCTCCTGGGCTGGGTATGTTGCCAAGAGAATAAGTTCATTTTTTGTTTAGCATGAGAAAAGGATATTGGTCTTGCCTGGGTGACCAGCAGTGTCTGTCACACCTCTGGAAGGCAATAAGTTAATGATTTAATTATATTATGTTTGCTTGCATATTCCCTTTGTAACAGATAATATAGGAAAAGAGCTTGTTAGTCCCGACTTCTGTTGGCTGTGATTTATTGGGAAAATTGTTTCAACTCTTCAAACTTCAGTTTTCTCATCCCTGAAATGATGGTTTTAAACTGTATAACTTACAATGCTTTCAATCCTAAAAAAAACACAGATGTGTGTATTTGTTTTTAATTCAAATATTGTGGACTAAGTATATTGTTACTAAGAGGTGGTATATGTAATATTTTAGAGTTTTTCTATGAGATTCCACAGCTTTCCATAAAAGGACAATTGGCAAAGCAATCTCTGAAGAGTAAGAACATTTATATATCAATTAGTACAAAACAAATTTAGAAAACACTACATAATTGTACATATAAGAAAAAAATGTTTAAATAAGTGTTTTTGAAAACAAATTTTCCCTAAATTTGGAAAGATAACAGTGCTTTGCCTGGGAAAATTAACCTTCTAGGCTTTGTTAAATTCATGTGTTTGTATACATGTAAACACTTTAACTCTTTTTTACAAATATTTCTTTCTCAGTTAATTATATGTTGAGATACTTCACAATAGCAGTGAAACTGTTGAAAAATTTGATCTATTTATCAAATTCTGCTAATAGTAAGATGGTTAATAATAATATGATCATATATACTGTACAAATTGTATTCCCAACAATGATAATTTTCTTCCAACAAATATCATAGAAAAACTAAATTTTGTGAGTATTCATTCAATCATGCACTCACATATTTATCAATCAAATGTTTACTGATTATTTACCACATATGCATAAGACTGAAAAATTGAATTTCCCTATACCCACTGTTGTGCATGTTTAACTCCTATACATCCTTCAATACTCAGCTAAAGTATCACTTGCTCTAGAACCCTTCCCTCACCACCTTGTCTTGATTAAATATTCTCTTTTCTGTTTTTATTGCATTTAGTGCTAGGCTTTTAGGGTCCTTAACCACTTACTGAAATTACCTAATTACTCACTCTTCCTCCACAAGACCGTAACTTTTACCTTAGTATTTCCAGTACTATCCCTGTTACATGGTCAAAGCTTTCCCACCAGTCATAAAAATAAACTTACCATTTAGATATATGTTATTTAATTACCACCACAATCCTATACAACAGCGTATTATTATCCTCATTTTATTGGGAAGAAAAACAGACTATAAAGAGGATGGATAACCTACTCATTACATGCTGCTAATATGTAGCAGAGCTCAAAGTAGAGCCCAAATCAGCTTTGCTCCACACTGCTTTATAAATGCCAACTTTTTGATTGAACAAATTCAGCTGCCAACCTGGTCAGTGAATATCACTACTGGACCTTATCAGCCATACACACAACTTCATTTCATCCAGAAATCAGATGTTTTTCCAATTTAAAGAGACTATCACATTTATACATGTATTTGCCCATTATTACTATACTCGTATGCATTCACTGCCTTTTTACATTCTGATTAGCCTCTTACTGTTAAAGCAGCAAGAAACCCTAGGCATAATTGTCATCCTGAGTTCCATGCTTAGTACCAATAAGATAAGCAGCAATGTTTTACTCTAAAAAAAATCAAAGTTTACTAGTGGTTTCTCATGTGTTAAATTTCTCCAGATTGAGATATTTTCAGTCTGTAGTTATTTCACACTCTACAACTGTTTTTCATATTATCTGAAAAACTCTTATATAAAGCTTCTGAAAACTCAAGATCACCTTTGCTGACAGTGGCCCAATTTCAAGAGATTTTACAGAGAAAACAAAATTTGAATATCCAGTCCCATAAAATAAGAAATAATAAAAAATTGTTCAGTGATTTAGTAACCCTACATTCTGTAATCTTCTAAATCCTTTCTGAAAAATAGGTATGTTTTTTGTTTGTTTGTTTGTTTGTTTGTTTGTTTAAATAGTTCTATGTGGTTAAAGCATGGATAATAGTATAGAGGTCAGAGAATAAGAAGAATTGGGATCGGGACAGCCAAGTGGTGCATTGGTTAAGAGCTGGCTTGGGACACCAGGGGTCCCGGTTCGGATCCCACATATGAGGACCAGTGACACTGCCCTCTACAGCTAAGATGGTGAACAACAGCTCCACCTGGAGCAGGGCTGCTGTGAGTCCCCGGGACAGCATAGCTGCAGCCCCTGCTGCAGTGGGCTGCCATAGGCTGCAGTGAGTGGCTGGCAGCCAGAGTGAGCTGCTGGCAGCCGGTTTGAACTGCCAAGAGCCACTGTGAATGGCGGTCCAGCGGCCGGCGACTGATCTGCCTCACCCAGGAAGAGCACAATGATAATACCAACATGGGCCAGTGAAGCAATGTCCTCCACAACTAGACTGAAGAACAAAAAAGGACCTCAACGTGTCTGTCCCCCTTCCCTTGTTCCCCAATGCTGTTCCCCTCTCCAAGTCCCCAATAAAAATCATTAAAGAAAGAAAAGAAAGAAAGAATTGGGAACAGTTCTTGGTTCTAACAAGTGAAAGTCTGTGCCTTTGGGTCTGGTGTCAGTCTTCCTGAGCCTCAGTTTCTCATATGAAGTTCTAATCACTTGTTCTAGAACTAATTTTTGTTTCTTACAACTAAAATTCTAAAGGTGCACAACTGGGTTCATTTATCTATCAATTAAGAAACACATATAAAGAAAAAGCTATGAATACTGGTCCCAAATTTATTTCAGACATCTTTATTAGGAAGTGATTCTAATTTTGGATTAGAAACTGGCATTTCAAAATGTTTGTTATTTCTGTACAGATATGATCTTAAGTATGTTCTCAAATGCATTACCCTTTGTAGACTGAATTGATAAGATGAAGATAAATTATACTTAGAAATGTTAAATGAATTTTATATATCATAATATGAAGTATTTTTGCTAATGTTATTTATTTCTCATAAATATTTGCCCATATTAGACTGTAAGTACTAACTCACTATCCAACAATAAAATATAAACTATTAGATCTTAAACATATGAATTTGACCTAGCTTAAAAATAAATTTTCATTTTTATTATATAGTACTTAAGAAAATATAATAGCCTCTTCACAGCAATACTCCAGAAAGCCATATGAATATCTGTGAGCCATACAGCAATAATACTGCATTGAAAAACAAACAAACAAACACTTTAAGCTTGGCTTACAACAAAACTCACAAATCTATGAGTCGATTGTGGCTCTGCTGGAATCTTCTGGAATCAGTTTACTGACTCCATTTCAGGCTGTGGTTCAGTTGAGAATAGTCTGTGGTCTCAGTTGTGTCCAAGTCCACTTTGTGAGTCTTGATCTGCAGTGAGGCTGAATGGAAAGCTGTTAGTGGAGTGCTCTCTCAAAGAAGGTCCCAGGAAGACATAAGCCAATTCAAACTGCACAACCCCACTGAAGACTTCTGTAGTCTTATGTTCTTTTCATGTGGACAAAGCAAATCACCTGGGCACACCCAAAGTCTTTGTTGTGGAAAAGTATACTGTACCTCAAGAGAGAGAATAAAGAAAGTGGACATTCCAAACAATAATTCCATTGATCACTTACAACATTCATTTGGAAATAATATAAAATTTTGGCAGCCATGTTTTGGAAGAAAAAAAGCCCTCGGTATTCCACATAACAATTTATGAAACATATTAATTTGATACTTAGAGTCAGTAACTCAGGGAAGTTCATCTTATAACTTCCAAGTTCTTTCCACATACTACAGAAAAAGAAAATTAAATCTGTGTTTAGGAATGAAGCCAAGGAATTTATTAATCATTAAATTTCATTGATAAGCAGTGTAGTTCAATGGAAAGATCTCATAATTGGGAGGCAGTTCTTACTTAATTTCTATTATCTTTTCCTTTGACAAATCTAGGTGACCCATGTGTAAAGTAAATTTCATAGTTTGATATCTAAGAACTGCTTAAAATTATATTCTTGCTTTAAAAATATTGCTTAATTGCTACCACTTATTATGTTTCATATGAAAAGAAAGAGTCCTAATGAGAGAACTTCTTATTCCAAATTTCTTTAAAATATATACAAAATGAAGTAATTGTTCTCATCTTGGAAATCATAGTGCATTTCCTTTCCCAGAAGGATGACAAAATTGAAAGTTACACAATTGGTATTGCTTTCTTTATCACATTTATATTTTCTCTCCAATATATATAGTCAAATCTAATTAAATACAAACTCATAAATAACATTGTGAAAAGCTTCTGATTTTTTTCACTTCTTCCTGATAGAATGAGAACTGCAATATTTTAATAACATATTGTCATTACAGTCTTCCTGCTATAAAAAATGCTTTGCAGGAATCATTTAAGATAAATGGTTTGACTATTTATATTACTGAAGGAGAAACAAACTTCAGCAAGCTGTGTCTGAATTATAAGCATCTCTTCTGTCTTGCACATAAGTGCCTGAGCATTAATATCTTGAAACTCCACTCTAACTGAATTTCATACTAGTTCATGTTCCTGCTCCGTAAAACAATAGGGCATTTTGTCATAGTGCCTTTAAGATATACTCATTCATCAAATTATGATTAGCTAAGGTCAAGCTTGCAGCTACAAATAACATCCACAGTATTTGATAAATAATGCAATAAAATATCATTAACTGCTCAATGTAATGGATGATCTACTTTTTTCCCCTTTTGTTGCTCAGCTATAATCTATAGGGCTTCCAGAAGTCACACCCCAGCTCAAGTAATAACAAGCTAGTTATTGAATCCATTAACTTAATATTTTCCCATTTTATCGGACATTCTAGATAAAATAACAGATTGACATAATTTATAATGTAATTGAACATGCATTAAATAAAATTTTACTATGCTTCCTTCCTCCCTTGTTCTTCATGTGTGGCTCATGATTGATTTATAAATATAAATGATTATAAGTGTAGAATGTAAATATATAAAATAAATAATCTAAACAAATATTTCCACAATTCCTTTAACTGAAAAAAGTTATAATGTGTTTATAAATTTATATATTCAATTTTAGATGGATAATTATAGAATAGATATTACACAGATTACTTTTCAAAGTTGAATTGAATTATGTAGCAATGTGTAGTATGATGTTCGCTCAAAAGATGGCATTAATCAAATGAATGCTAGCATCATTCATTGTATTACAATTTAATCATTTTTTTCCTATCTTAAAATGTATATACATTTTTTTGGCAGCCTCTATACATGTACACACACTCACATATGGATTGCAATAACAGTAAGAAAAGGGAGGATATCCTGAACATTAACTTAGATGAATCTTGAAGTCAGAAGGTGCAGAATCATTATCTCTGGGGATATTAGCACTAGGAAATAAGTAGGCAGTAAAATGTTTAATGTTATGAGCTCACAATCATTTGGAAATTCATCAAAAAGAAAAGGATTAATTCTGACAGCTATTTACTTTTGGTATTTGAAAGGAATCTGTTAGAGGGAGAGAAACTCATTACAGTGCCTGAAATATTGACATTAGAAATGTAATATTCATAAAATTGTAGCAACGTTTATGCCAATTTATATAAAATGAGAAGTAAATATGATAAATTATATCCGTGCAAGTTGCTTAAAATTTTATTCACTTGGTAGCTTAGACTTCTAAGAGGATAATTATTTAAAGTGATATATTCTATTAGTCAGCTATACAAACACACTGGCTAAATTGAGCATTGTATGAACATATTTGTGCTACGCAGTTAACAAGTCAATTAGAAAAATATACAAATTATGTAATTCAATTTTTGTAAATATACAAATTATGTAATTCAATTTTAGTAATATTTGACTGAAATCCACTGAGATCTTTGTTTTTAATTAAAATTTATTGGGGTGACATTGGTTAGTAAAGTTACAGTGGTTCCAGGTATACAATTCTATAATACATCCTCTATATATTGCATTGTGTGCTCACCACCCAGAATCAGTTCTCTTTCCATCACCATATATTTGACCCCTTTTACCCTCTTCTACCACCTCCTTCCCCCTTACCCTCTGGTCACCACTAAACTACTGTTTGTGTCTATAAGTTTTTGTTTCTTTATTGGTATGTCTTGTTCCTTTGTGATGGTGAAGTCCTGAGAATGAACATAGATCTCTCCACACAAGACCTATGGAGCACTATTTTGGGCTAGTGACCAAGGGCTTAGGGATCAAAGGCAGGTCCCGTTTCTTTGGGAGTGTATTGCACAGTGGAAGGAAGTGCGCAAATGCAATACTGCTCCCAGTGAGACTCTGTCTTCTGAGAAGACAGGCAACATAGGAGTCTGTTTTGTTCACCACTGTATCCTTTGGATTCCTTGGAAAGAACTAGCACAGCACCTGGTACATTGTTGATTCTCCAGAATAAGTATGAATGAGTAAGAGTGATGGTGTTGTTGGTATAAGCCTGAGAGGGAGCACATAGGATGCACATCTAGGCCCTATTTGGAAGACAGAAAAAGATACTCTGAGGAATTATCATTTGGATTTAACTTTAACAATGTGGAGGGATTAGCCAAGTGAATGAAAGGACTCAGTGAGAAACAATGAGACAGGTGTCAATAGAGAGGTCATGGCATACAGGCAGAGGAAGGAACAGGTAAACAGACCTAATCCCATAAAGCTCATGGTGCATTTTAAGTAATGTCCTGTGGCTGAAGTGAACTGTGATTAGGGGTGAGTAGCAAGAGATGAGATTGCAAGATGTGAGGGATTGGAACGTGGAAGATCATACATGCCATGCATGAGCCATTCGACTTATCCTATAAAGGACAATGAGCCCTTGAGAGATTTTCAAAACGAAAGCTGAAGGCTAATCTTTTTATAAAATCACTGTGGTATCTGGGAGGAGAGGACAGGAGACAGGCAACTAGTAGAAGTCTGTTGCACTAATTGGACATGACATGAGCAGGGGCTGTAGTAAAGGACAGGTAGTAAGAGAAGAGTAGATAGATAAATGCTAAAGTAATAATTGCAGGGATGGAAGGAGTAGGATTTACTCTCAGGAAAAGCATTCTAGTATGACAGAGGCCCAAATGAACTGAGATATAAATATTACTTTATTATTAATTATTGCATCTCATTATTGTTTTAATTATTTTACATCATCATGCCAGTTACCAATTAAAGATGATGTAAGTCTCTGCCAGATCCATGGCTTCCGCAAGTGTTTACTGAGCACTATTGTGTAAGAGATACTATGTTATGCTGTGGAATCCTTCAGGAAACTACATTGAGTTAAAATACTTTCTCTAGTTGTATTTTAAATAAATTGTAACATACAATTTTCAAAATATTTTTCCTGCTAGACATGGGTAAAGCCTAGTGTGGGGAGAACACCCAAGTCAAGGATAAGGGGGATCAGAGTAACTGGGTAGATCAGAAACTGATAGAAATTAATACTACACATCAACCACCTAAAAGAGAGAGTAGAATCTTCAGGAGAGCCATTAGCAGGTATCTCCATTGACATAGGAGCAGGGGAGCAGTATGGGAGAAGCAACAAGGAAGAGACCGTCTTAAAAGGAAGTAGCAGCTGTACATTTACATGGAGGCTGAGATTCTGTCCCACCTTCAGCACTGGACATTAAAGAGGAAGCTTGTTCTATATTAATCTGGTTAATGTGGCTGATGCCTTGATTATGCCAATATTGAAAGGAAATGAGAAGCAGTGAATATTTTATTATACTTCAATATAAATCAGAAAAAGGAGAACAATTAAGTAAATCTTATCCTCATCAAGGCAGAACATTTTTACAATTTACATTTGATGTCTTGCTCTGCAACATGCTAGTTTATAAATTTGAGCAAGATGCTTGATCTCCTATAAGCCTCATTATAAAATAATAATAAGGACTACTTTATTGTGTTCTCATGGGAATTAAATGAAATCATACATATAATTGGCTAAGCACAGTATTGGATTCAGTGTTTAGCTTTAGTCACATGATTTTTCATCCATTTACTCTTTTTCATCCATTTTACTTCTTAGGTGCTAAAGAGACAGCCTTGATTAAAACAAAACAAAAAATCATGTCCTCGTGGAGCTTACCTTCTACTGAATGAAATCATCATAGTAATTGCCTATTTTAACATTAATAATGTTTTTCATCATGGACATGGTAGCAATATCCCAATGTATATGGAATGATTGCTTTGGCAATAATGCCACAAAGCAGCAAAGTTCTATTCTTAATCTTGAGAATTATTTAGAGAAAAAGTACTTTTCTGAATAAAACAGAAAGGGAAGTTAGAAATGAGCATTTTAGAAAAGTGGTGAATTTCTTCATTTTTTTTTAATGTAGCTTATAGTATTAATGAAAGATTTCTACAGTGGCTGTATTTTTTAGCATTTTCTATTTTACAGGAAGAATGTGTATTGTGATGTAGATCAAGAATTATTAAGCAGAACAGACTTAAACATATTCCAGTGTTACAGCACATTAGTGTTTTCATTTTTTAAAAAAAAGGAAGAAAAATGAATCATGTAAGAAATAATTGTACTAGGCCTACACATTTCTAGTGTTTGGTCCATTCAGTAATATCTGAGACACCAGCACATTTGGAAATCATTGAGTAAAAAGTTAGAATAACATTTAATTGTACTATCTCTTTCTACACAATGGCCACTATGAATCCCCACAAATTTTTCCATGCATTGTATCAATCATGTGTTCATGAATTTGCTTTAGAATGTTAAAGGGGTACATTTAAGAAGAACCCTTTATGCTAATTCAGAGGTAAAATGGAGTTCTGAATTAGAGGGTGGCAGAAGTGGAAAGAGACACAATGACAAAATGAGATCCTTGAAAATTGTATTGGAAATGAGCAAGCTTTAAACCATGATGGTTCAAATAAAATTTTAATTAATTTTCACCTATTTTAAACTAAATGAAGCTCATTATTTTATAAAGGGGGCCCTTGGAATCTATCTACCTCTAATCTATACTATATAGCTAGACATATAATACACACAATGATTTATCCATATATACACACACCATTGGTATATATGTATATGCACACACAATTATGTACAAGTATAATGTATAGGTATAGCCATATTAGAAGGTGTATGTAATTTGCTTTTTCACTTCAAGATAAATACCCTATCTTAACCACACTGAATGTCACTATTCATGCAAATTGACTTGGACAAATGAACACACACAAAAAAATATGTACCTTTTTAAAATAATCTAACCAATCTTCCTGTTGTAGAATTATAAAGTTTTTACAGGTTTTCTGCAATCTTAACTGTGCCACAATGAATATTCTTATAGATAAATCTATGTTCAAATACCTAAAGAGCCCCTAGGGGTGATCACTCTGTAACAGAACTAATGTATCAAATAGTATATACGTGTTTAAGACATTGGATCATAGTGTTAAATTATATCTAGGAGATAAAATATAAGTAATATAAGAGTATCTATTTCCAAAAAATTTGTCAACATTGTAAAATGTCACCGACAATTTGAGAAGTGGAAATGATTTGAACCTGTGCATTAACTTGCAATTTTTCATATCAGTCTCAATACAGAACATCCTTTCTCATTGGATTGTTTGATTAGATTGGTCTCTCTGTCTCTTTCTCTCTCTCTCTGTCTCTCTGTCTCTGTCTCTCTCACTCGGTCTCTCTCTCTTTGTGGAATATGTGTGTGTGTAGAGAGTGCGGTGGGCGGGGAAGATCACATCACCTATTCATGTCCTATTTATCCTTTTCCTTGTGAGTTGTAATGAATAACTTAAAGACTCATACGCTATATTAAAGTTCTAAATGTATTGTTATCTCTTCCATTTATTCATTACTATGACCTATTTTTGTATGTATTTACCATATATGGTAAGGTCTTTCTCCTTTCGTCGTTTCAGAAAAATTTATTGAGATCTTACTATATTTCGAGGGTTGTCCTAGGACAGGCACAAGAAAATATAGTAATGTTCAGAAATATCTTTAGATTCCAACTCAGAAATTAAATTAATATACTATAAAATTTTGATTCATTTTTTTTAAATTATAACTTTTAAATTTAGGGGAAGGGTAATAGTATAATATAGATATATAATTTTATTTTCCAAAAATAATTACATAGTCATCACAAAAAAATTTGCTTAACTTTAAATCTATTTGCAATGATTTAATAAAAACTATAATAAATTAATGTTCATTTGCTTTTCATATTTTGCATTGACCTGCATTTATATATTTTACTTAAAATAGCAAACATTTAGTAGCCTTCTTTGAATAGCATTGCTAAAAGCATATTTACTGTTCTATTAGCAGAACATATTCTAGAAATGATAACATACAACGTTCTCATTGTTGTTGATGACAAGTCTCAATTTTCTTTTGGCTTCAAGGTTTACATGAGACCGTCAATTTTCAATTGTATTATTTAGCTTAAATTTTAAAAAGTAAAACATGAAAATAAAAATATATACAGTTATACACATATTCTGCAAGTGCCTAAAGTATGTACCCTAATTTGGCAGAAATTGTTCAACTGTTAACTTATGCTTTTGCAAATTCCTCTTCTGTCTCTGAAAATTCTAAAACTTTAGGAAATAGATTAACAAGGTTGACTATAAAGAAAAAGAAAATGTGGACTATTAACGCAGATTATAATCAACTTAATATCAGTAGGCAACACATCTATTTAAATCATATTTTTCTGTTTTTATATTTTTAAATTGATCTAAAAGGAGATTCCCTGAAGTTCAGTAATTACAAAACACAACATTTTTAGTATAGAAGTTTCATGACATCTCTTCATGCTTTCTCTACTATTACCTCCACTAGTGAATACAGCAACTTGAGTGTGCTTTTTTTTTTTTTTTCAGTCCCTATTTCTATGTTGCTGTATGCAAGGCTGCTTGAAAAGGGGCCTTAGAAATATTGGTTTTATTCCCTGAAACAAGTCAGCAATTACTCTTTTCCCCATTGTATTCATGAGAAACCATAATTGAATAAAAACAACAACAATAACCCTTAAAATAACTTATTTTAGTGGTAAGGGACATATTTTGGCAGTAGGGAGTTCTAAACATAGGAAAGTGTTGTCAAGAGAAGTTGCTATAATTCCTAGCTCTGAAAATGCTATTGTTTCCCCCTTAGTTATCATGTTTAAGATATCATTTGTTCACAAGGTTCAGTGCATCTTTCTGAGGGTTTGTGTTTAATATGTTTGTGTATATAACACCAAAAATGTATTTGATTATGTCTATTTATGTATATATCTTCTCTGTTTATGCTTATATAAGTGAAAAAAATGACATCAATAATACAAGGGAAGAGATGGAGAAATTAGGATTCTTTGTTATTTTAGACTACTTATACTACTGATGAAACAGTATAGTGTTATTTGAAAGCGGACTTATATTATTTGTAAATGCTTACTGCAAACTCTAGGGGCACCACTATTTATTTTTTTAAAGAAAAATATATAAGCTATTTGCTAAGAAAAGAAAGAAAATAGAGCCATATAAAATGCTCAATTAAAATCACAAAAGGGAGAAAGAAGTGGAAGACAAAAAAAGGAACAATGACAAGGGTAGAAATAGAAAACAGTAATGAATATGGTAGATATCCATCCAAAAATATCAATAATCACTTTAGTCATTGGTCTAAATGCACCAATTAAAAGAGAATAGATTAAATAATAAGATCCAAGAATATGTTCTCAATAAGAAATCCACTTTAAATGTAATGACATATATAGATTAAAAGTAAATTGATAGAAAAAAATATGCCATCCTAATACCAAAGGGAAGCATAAGTGGTTATATTAATTTCAGACATAACAGACTTCAAAAAAGAAGAAATTTATCAGGGGTAAAGAAGGGCACTGCATAATGATAAAGGGGTCATTTCTTTAGAATACAAAACAATTCTTAATGTATATGTGCCTAACAATAAAGCATCAAAATATGTGAGACAAACACTACTAGAAATACAAAGATAAATTGATGAATTAATTCTCAAAGTTGGACACCTCAATACCCCTTTATGAAAATGGACAAATCTGGCAGGCAGAAAATCAATAAGGACATTGCTGATCCCAACAATACTAACAATCAACTGTATTTAATTGTCATCTATTGACTACGCTACCCACTGGCAGCAAAATATACATTCTTTTCAAGTTCATTTGGAACATTCACCAACACCTTAACAGAACTAAATAGAAATAATACAATATCTGCTTTCAGATCTCAATGGAATTGTACTAGATGTCAATATTAAATGAAGAACTAGAAAATCCCAAAATACATGGAGATTAAACAACACATTTTTATTAAGACATGGATCTAAGAAGAAATCTTAACAGAACTTTAAAATATTTAAACTAAATGAAAATGAAAATACAACTTATCACAATTCATGGGATGCAAGAAAAGTAGTGAATAGAAGGAAATTTTTAGCATTGAATGCATATATTAGAAAAGAATATCTAAAATCAATAATCTAGGTTTCCACTAGGAAACTAGAAAAAGAAGAGCAATTAAATCCAAAGTAAGCAGAAGGAAAGAAATAATATTATAGCAGAAATCAATGAAATTGAAAACAGAAAATAAATATAGAAAATGAAACCAAATTGAGTTCTTTGAAAGATGAATAAAAGTAAAACTCTATCCAGGATAATTAATAAAAAAGAAAAACAGAGAAGCTACAAATTACTAATATCAGTAATGAAAGAGGGGACATATTACAGATCCTATGGAAGGTAAAAGAATAATAAAGGAATTATTTGAACTATTCTATGTCCATAAATTTTATAGCTGAGATGAAATAGACCAATTCTTTGAAAGACACAATCCACCAAAACATACAAGAAGAGATTGATGGTCTGAATAGGCCTATATTTATTAAAGAAATTGAACCAATAATTTATAGCCTTCTAAAACAGGAAGAACCAGGCATAGGTAGGTTATCTGGTGAATTCTATGAAACATTTAAGGAAGAAATTATATGTTAAACAATCTCAGAGGAGAGAATTAGAGTGAACATTTCCTAACCTATTCTGTGAAGTCAGCATTACCCTAACAGCAAAGCAAGGCACAGACATTAGAAGAAAAACAAAAAAATTTACACACCAATGTCTTTCATGAATATAGATGCAAAAATAGTCAACACAATATTAGAAAATTGAATCCAACAATATATAAATGGATTTATGCAACACACATCCAAGTGGGATTTATCTCAGGTATGCAAAGTTGGTTCAACATTTACAAATTAATGTAATCTATCACATTAACAGGTTACAAAAAGGAAAATGACATGATAATATCAATAGATACAGAAAAAGCACTTGAAAACAACCCACCACTAATTTATGATATAAGCAATCAGTGAACTAAGAATAGAAGGGAACTTCCTCAAATTGATAAAGAATATCTACAAACAATAGCAACAAACTACAGCTAACATCATACTTAGTGGTAAGAAACTTGAAGTTTTCCAACCAAGATCACGTACAAGGCAAGGATGCGCCTTCTTACCACTTCTTTTCAACATAACACTGTAAGATCTAACAAAAAATGAGAAAATAAAATGAAGGGTAAAAAACATATACAGATTGGGAAGGAAAAAATAAAACTGATGTGTCTTGTTTTTTTCCATGTGACTCATTTCACTTAGCTTGATGTTATCAAGATCTATCTATGTTGTTGAAAATGGCAGTAGACAAAACTATATGATTTCACTCATATCTGTGATATACAATGAAATCAACAAATGAACAAACAAAACAAATAAACAAAATCTCATACACACAGACAACAGTGTGGTGGTTATCAGAGAGGAAGTGAGTTGGGGAGAGATAGAAGAGGATAAAGGGGATCAAGTATATGGTGAACGAAGGGGTCTTGATTTTCGATGGTGACCAAACAATGCAATATATAATTTATTATAGAACACTATACTTGAAACATATAATCTTATTAATCAATGTCACCACAACAAATTTAATAAACTTGAAAAAATTGATTTGTTTACAACATGATTGTTTATATAGAAAATCTGGGAAAAATAAGTTGCTAAAAATAAAAACCCTCCTGGAACTAATAAACAATTATAGGAAGGTTACAGTCACTTTCTTATATTATAGCATTTAGTAAGATTTGAAATTAGAAATGCAACACCATTTACATTAGATTAGCACCAAAAAAAAAGAAAGAGAGAGAGAGATTTACGTATAAATCTAACAATGTGTACAAGATCTATTTGAGAAAAACTATAAAACTAATAAACCAAAAAACAAACAAACAAAAAACCAAACCAAACAAACAAAACATCAACCTAAATAAATGAAGAAATATTCCATGTTCATATAAAGAAAACTCAATATTTTTAAGACTTCAGTTCTTCTCAACCTAATCTCTAGATTCATTGCGATTTCAATCAAAATTATTGATCAAGTTATTCTGTGGATATAAAGAAACTTATTTTAAAGCTTATGTGGAGGGGTAAAAGACCCAGAGTAGATGAGAAGACTATTGAAGAAGAACAAGGTTGGAGAATTGACACTACCCACCCCAACTTCAAGACTCACTATAAATCATCATAACAAGACACTGTTGTATTGGTGGAAAAACTGACAAATAGATCAGTGAAACAAAATGGAGAGCCCAGAAATAGATGTACGTAAATGTAGTCAACTGACCTTTGAAAAGTAGCAAAGGCGATACAATAGAGCAAAGATAGCCTTTTCACAAATGGTGCTGGAATAACTGAATATCCTCTTTATAAAAAAAAAAATGAATTTAGACATAGACGTCACACCCTTCACAAAATTAACTCAAAATGAATCACAGACATTAATATAAAATGCAAAGCTATATAACTCCTAAAAGAAAATGTAGTAGAAAATCTATCTATCCTTGGTCATGGCAATGACACTTTAGATACAACACCAAAGACATGATCTGTGAAATAAATAATTAATAATTTGGACTTCATTGAAATTAAAAATGTAACCCCTGCAAATGATAATGTCAAGACAATTAGAAGAAAAACCATATACTAGGAGAAAATATTTGCAAAAGACCCATCTGATAAAGGACTGTTATCCAAAAAAATACAAAGAACTCTTAAAACTCAACAATAAGAAAACAAACAATTCAATTTAAAAATGGACCAAATACATTAACAGAAACCTCACCAAAGAAGATATATTGACAACATAATAAACAGAAAAAGATGATCCACATCATATTTCATCAGGGAAATGAAAATTAGAATGAGATCACCCTATTAGAATACACCCTTATTGGGTTGTCGGACAAGTAATGATGCATTTTGCAACAAAAAACACAGAAAAAAAATGTCATGACTTTTCTGACAATGCAATAGAATGGCTAACATCAGAACACTGAAAACTCCAAACCCTGGCAAGGATGTGGAGCAATGGGAACTTGCATTCATTGCTGGTGAGAATGTAAAATGATGGTACAGCCACTTTGGAAGACAGTCTGGTAGTTTCTTGCAAAACTAAATGTACTCTTCACATACAACCCAGCAATTCTATTCCTTGGTATTTACAGAAATGATATTAAAATTTGTGTCCACACAAAAACCTGCACATGGATGTTTATTGCAGTTTTATGCATAATTTGCCAAAACTTTGAAATAACCAAGGTGTACTTCAGAAGATGAATGGATAAATAAACTGTAGTATGAGGTGCAATAAAAAAATACAATGACTGTTTAAATAAAAAAATTAGTACAGTAAAAGACACATTGCCATTAATGCCTCTCAAAATACTCCCACTCACTTTGAACACACTTATCCCGCCGTTCTTGCCACTTTCTGAAGCAGTTCTGGAAATCCTCTTTCTTGAGTGTCTTTAGTTGAGCTGTCCTGGCTGCCTTGATGTCCTGAATTATTTTGACTTTGGGAAAGAGCCAAAAGTCAAATGGAGCCAGATCCATTGAATAAGGTCGATGAGGACAAGGTGCATGTAGTTAATGTTTATTTTTGACAGAAATTGCCATACCAGAAGTGATGTGTGACAGGGAGCATTGTCATGATAGAGGATAAAACCTTTTGCGCATTTCTCAGGCCATTTTCTATGAGTAAAAGTAACATCAAGGTGATGTTAATTAGTTTTCTTGACCTAGATGGAATTGTGTGAGCTGAGTTTGTACCCAGGAACACTACAGTGAACTCTGAATATTATAAGGGCTTATTAGAGCATTTAAGAAATGATGTGTGTAGAAAATGGCCTTTATATCTAGAAAATGAAATATTATTCACCATTAAAAAGAACTGAGATATCAAGCCATGAAAAGATGTGGAGGCAACTTAAATGTATATTACTAAGAGGAAAAAGCAAATCTGAAAAGACTACATACGATATGATTCCAACAATTTGACACTTGGAAAAGGCAAAACTATGGAGACAGTAAAAGACTACTGATTGCCAGGAGCTGGGATAGGTAGGGATGAATAGGGGAAGTGCAAGAAATTTTTAAGGCAGTGAAAATATTCTGTATGATAACAGAATGATGGATATGTGTCATTGTACATTTGTCCAAATCCATGGACTGTATAATACCAAGAGTGAACCCTAATGAACTAGGGACTTAGGGGATAGCAATGTGTCAGTCAATGTAGGTTCATCAATTGTAACAAATGTCCCACTCTACTGGGGGATTTTGATTATAGGGGAGGCTATGCATGTGTGGGGGCAGGAGTCATTTGGGAAATCTCTGTAACTTTCCCTCAATTTCTCTGTGAATGTAAAAATGCTTTAAAACAATAAAGTCTTAATTTAAAAAAATGTTATCCCACAAGCAGAGTGGCCTTATGAATTCATACCTAGACTACTAAACTAGTGCTATCAGTTACTAACATGATCAATGTTCCTAATATTACTGGGCCTCAGACTTCTCATCACTTACAAAGGCACAGTAAGGCTTTGTGAGGCTTTCAAGTTTTTTCAAGTAAGCCTTTCAAGTTTTACTGTGAAAATTAAATGAACCCACATGTGAAAATATTGCTAACATTAGAGGTTATATAAATAATTGTTGCCTTCACATTATAATTTTATGATGAGAATTGGTTATGAATATTAGGTATGTGTTATATATGTATTTAATTTCTTTTATAATTCAATTGTCTCTGAAATGGAATTTCAGGTTGTTTAGTAATATAACCATTCCTTCATTTAAATTTTTCGAGCATCTACAATAAGCAAATCGATATGTTGGGTGTGATAAAGCTAATGACAAAGGAAAATCTCAACAAAACACAGAACAAAGGGAAAAACTAAAATAAGTAAATGTAGTTGATGAAAGCTATTGTTATTTAATGTAAACTTGTCTGAAATACATGGCAAGTAATAGTTTATTAGACATATTAAATTATATGCAACACTCCATTGTCTAATTGCTTTGTTTTGGATTTCACTATACAAGGAAACAGCAGATGTAAATATGTAAATATATATGACTTCATATAGAATTGGGCTATCTATCTGCAGGAAAGCATAAAAGCTTTTAGAACAGAAATACTTCTTATTCCTTCAGTAAATGGACTGCATAGTTTATTTCTTTAGTAATGTCCTAACAAAAAACTGCCATTGTTTTTCATTTGTACTCTGTAAGAAATATGTAGCAGTAGAATGATGTGATTTTAAAGTATTAGTTTTGTTGGAGATTAATTGCTTTTTTTCCCTTTAATAAGAAGTGGGAGACATATTATAGGATTAAGATACTCCAGGGTGTGTTTTATTGATCCACTAATACATGATTTGGGTGGTTGAAGCTCTTAGCCTTTGGGTGTGTAGTTCATAATGTACCCTAGGCATGAATAAATGGAATAATAAAATGTACCCTGGAGTGTCTTGATGTCATATTAAAAATAATAAATTACATGAACTGATATATTCTGAATTCAAATAAAGAAAAGGTTAGCTATGCAAACATTTGGGACTCTGAATTGAATTAAATTGACACTTTGTAAAAGCCTAATAATATGGTTACTGTACATAACACTTCATCCTACTTGGTATATTTTCTTATTATTTTTTTTCTAAAAATCATTTAATAGGTTTGAAAAGAAAAATCTTGGCTAACTTTGAAGGGCCCAAAAGCAAATGTTGGAAACTTAAGTGCAGAGGTATTCTACAGGAATATTCTTAACATCTCTGCTCTCCAAAATTATGGTTCTTTATGATGTATTATATTATTTGACTTCTAGATATTGTTCTCAACTCTATGTTAATTTTTCTTTAATCCTCTTAAAAATGTATTGCATACTTTCAACATGATACAAACTGGGCCAGGAACTGGGCCAAGCATGAGGATTCAAAATGAAATTTTTCAGTCTGGAAGATAAAACAACATATAAACAATTTCATACAAAGAGAAAAAGCACTGTAATTCAGATTCTTCTCTACTTCTGCCCTCAGGATAGAGAGGGAGACTTTACAAAGACAATTTTTTAAAAATTAAAGGATTTGCGAGTAAGGGAAACACAGCAGGAGGGCTGATGATGGGAGATACCATCACCTAGTGTGGGAGTTCTGTGACCTGCTCAGAGTTTTGGACTTCTCCCAGAAGGCAGTAGAAGACTGCCAAATGCTTTTGTTGTTGTTTTATTATTGTTATTGTTGTTATTATTATTATTATTATTATTTAGCAAGGGAATATAAGAGCAAATTCATCTTTTGGAAAGATTTCTCTAACAGCAGTATGGAAGATTGATTGTCCCAGAGTTAGATAATTACTAAAGTTTAAGATAGAGTTGGTGAGAGACTAGAAACAGTGGGAAGGAAATGAAGATCAGAATTAAGAGAAAGATCTGAGTTTTTACTTTCCCCCTTCAGAGTGCACACTAGCGGACAGCAAACCTTAGTGACTAATAACATTCAGGATGCTGGTGATGAAGGGCAGGAAAGAAAGGAAGAAGACTTTGGGAATATTTGGTCCTCTTTAGCTGGAGCAGTAACTAATACTAGCCCAACGGTAGTAAGCACCTTTTGCAATTTTATTAATCCTGTAAATCTCAGTGTAAATTTTATTTCCTGCAGAAAATATTTCCTAAGTCAGCTCGTCTAAGATCCCAAACTCCAGGGGTGCCAAAAAATGTACACATTTTAAGAGATGTTATCTATGTATTACTTTTTGTAGTTGAATTGAATTACAGTAGTAATGTGTAGTATGACATTCGCTTAAAAGATGGTGTTAATCGAATGAATGCTAGCATCATTCATTATTGTGTTACAATTTGAATACAATTTTTTCCTTTCTTAAAATGTGTATACTTTTTTTGGATGGATAAATATATATATATATATATATATATATATATATATATATATATATATATATAAACTTTGCAAGGTGTGGGGAAAATCATTCTGATATGCAAATGAAAGGGACTGCTCTCCCCCAATAACACAGTGAACTTAGAGAAGGCAGAAACCCTGTCTTATTTATCAGAGCATTTCTAGGGCTCAACACAATGTGTGTCATAGGACATAGTGCTATTGAAATAAATACACCTAGGGATTATGCATGCATATTCACTCAAAAAGCATTGCAGAATTAATAGGCAAACAAACACATAAAGAAAGACAAGCAGAAAAACAGAAACTGAGAAGCAGTAGAGCTACTTTACTGAGTGATGAGGATGTACATAGACATTTGCCCTCAGTATTCTATGAGGCTCCTACAGCATAGAATATCTATGTCAACTCTATACATCTAGTTAGGTTATTTACTTTGTTAGCACTCATTTATATTTCTCCATCACTTCTCAAAGGCGATTCAACTTCCTTAGTAGAGAAACAGTCATTCAAGACTTGGTAACTGCTTACATCTGGAAGCTCATTGAAACTCATCACCAGCCAAGTTTTCACATATGACATGCGGTTCCATTACATACCAAAATGCTTGTGTTTCTCTTACACATCATGGTTATTCCCTCCTTGATATTTTGTACATGTTGCTACCTTAAGCTGAAAATTTCTATCTTTCAAGTTTCAGTGCAAATATCATCCTTGTTATAAGACTTTGTGGTCACTTCTGTCTCAGTGAAATGTCCTGCCTTTTGTTCCCATAATGTATCTGTATTCTAACTGTACACTATATAGTACACTATGTCACTAACCTCTCTCTTTTGGTTAAGGTTCATCTCATTCCTAGCTCAGTAAATGTTGTGAAGTTGGCACTCAGTAATCACTTTTGAAAAAACAGAAAACTGAATTTCTTTGGATTCCCTGATTCAACTATTTTCTAATAAAGTAGTTATTTATGCATCATGTATGCCACTCATGTTTTCTAAAACAGAAATAGGAAATAAAAAAGAATAGAGTACTAAAAAGAGTTGTTAGGCTCAAAAAATAGGAGAGGAAGAAGCTTTTAAGTAGGATCTAAAATAATACCTGTTAGCAATCTTGTTCAGCTGAGATCAAAGAAAATGGTACTAAATCTGTTTACAAAGTGAATCAAACACCATAAAATAATCTAACAGACAAAGAGCCTGTTGCGGATTAAAAAGAAGTAGCTCTTTAAATTCAACAGCAGATTCCGTATTTATTTTTCAAATCAGCAAGAAAAATAAAGCAATATATTATATAAGATGGAACTACAGGAATGCATAAAACATTCTATTTTATATTTAGTTGATGTTGTTGTCAAAGGATAATATGTAGCTTGATTTTATATAAGGTGAATTAAGGAACAGCAGCTTATAATTATGGAAGAGGGGGGAAAGGGATGATTGATCTCAGAACCATTTGTAATTCTTGTCCTTGCAAATTGATAACTCACATTCAATATGGACCTCCCACTTTTGGCATAAATATTTGAAAATATCAAATAAAGTATCACAAACTAAATAGGAAATGCATAGTTAGGTGCACACAAACTAATGAAAGGGAAATCCCCAGGTGCCACAAGCAGAGAAGGAACTTGTAGCTAAAGCAGTAAACTTCTGAGCTGATTCAGTTGCAGCTGATAGCCAGGTGTGTCAGATATACTTCATGAATGAGCTAAGGTTTTGAAGTCCACAACATAAACTGATAACTACAATACTACTACAGAGACAAAAGAGACAGTTTAGGGAATATAATCAATAATGTGGTTAATATTTTTTTAGGGGACCAGATGGACTCATGTCTTGTCAAGGAGACCACTTCATCAACAGTGTAGTGGCCTGACTACTGCACTGTACATCTGAAGCTGCCGCTGATTAACATTAGATGTTGACTATAATTTAACACATATATAGTCATGAGATGTGGAATATAGTGGGGGATGGAGTCAATGGAATTGTAATAAATATGTATGATATCAGGGGTGGGGGATGGGGGAGGGGTAGTCACTTTGTAAGGGGTGAAAAAGATAACTATTGCATAGTTTTGTACATCTGTAACTATTAATAATAATAAAAAAATATGATATGAAAAAAAATAAAGTTCACAAGGGTATGGAGAAATGGGCTTATGATGGAGAACACCTTGTAAGTGTTCAAGATCCAATATCTTGAAATGTCTGAAGGAAAATTACCATCATTTTGAAAATCCATTGTGAGGGAGGAGAGGGGAGGAGTCTCCTTCCTTTAGGAGTTTAACGCCTAGAGGACGGAAGTTAAGCAAGAGCATACAATGCTCTTCCCAGTTAAGCTCTAAGCTCACTAAGGTCAGGGAATATATGTGTGTATTTTGTGTCCCTTGTACCTTCTTCATGCCCTGGAAATACCATAGTCTTTATAGGTAGTAGATTCTCAGAAATAAGTATTGAAGAGAAGAGGATAGAAGAGGAGAAAAGAAGAGGGTGAAAAACAAATAATGATTTTTCACAAAAAGGTTATATATATATATATATATATATATATATATATATATATATATATATATAAAACCTCACACACACGAAAAAAACAGATAAATACCAGAGAGTAATGGGGAAGAGGAGTGGCAGAAGAGGGTAAAGGGGGTGAAATATATGGTGATAGAAGGTGAACACACAATGCAACATATAGATGATGTATGACAGAATTGTGCACTTGAAACCCATATAATTTTACTAACCAATGTCAACTAAATAAATTTAATTAAAAAAAAATAAGAATTTCCTCCTGTGTCCTCCATCCCATGTAGTCCCCCACCCTAATTTTATGCATCAGAAGAAAAGAGGTTTTTCTTTGAGCTTCTGCTGTCTGCTCCTGCTACACAGTTTTAGGATTCAGCCTGCTCAATAGTCTAGGTATAGGGCAGAAGAAATGGGAGGAAAAACATAGAATAGAGACAGCATTCCAATTCAGATCCTTTTTCTTTGAGAATTGATTTCCCTCCCGGTCTACCTGCTACTACTGATTTTTTCAGAGTCTAGGTATAGTTGGTTTTGTATTCTGCCCAGAGTTTTTAATTTTATTCAGTGGGTGGGATAGAGTGATATGTATTTACTCTATCTTAGACAATTCTAGAAGTCCTACCTTATGTTTTAAAAGGATAATTCCTAGGACCTATTGTTTGAAAACTAGGAGGCAAGCATTGAAAGTAGAAGACCATTTAAGAAGCAATTATATTAATCCAGATGAGAGATGGTGATAGCTCAGAGGAAATGATGGGAGGCAGTTTCATTCTGGATATTTCTAAGCTAAAACCAGCAAAATTTCCTAACAAATTGATACTGTGTGTGTGAGCAGGCTTGTAAAAAATAAGGAATATAATTTTGAACTCTGATGTCTTTTAGCAGACCAGCAAATACAGCTAAAAAGCCTTCGGAAATGCTGGGTTAAAAAGAAAAAAAAAGAGGCTTATGAATGTGGACAAGTTATGATCCATGATCCAGTCATGTAATGGAATGCTATGTGGTCATATAAGGGAACACAGGTCAAATTTGTAGCGATATGGAAAGTTTTCCAAGATATATTGCTGATTTAAAAAAATCAATATTCAGTGAATTATGTATATAGGCTATTATTGTATAAAAGAGGAAAATAATATGTGTGGGTATTTTGTTGTATATGTAGGAAGAGAAAAGTGGCTGGAAGATTAGGTGGGAGGAGAATTTATTCATTGTATTCTTTTTCCATTATTTGATCCATGTGCATGCATTATTTCTCAAAATTAAATTTTTGAAAGCTGTCAAAGTTTTATACCCTAATTTAATCAACAGATATTCATCAAGAACATGCCATGTTTAAGCTATTGTTTGAGACATTAGCTCATGAGTAATTGAATAAAACATAGACAGAACTTAACTTTAAAAATTAAGTTGTGGGATAGTTTTTTTTTAACTGTCTAGTTATTACAAAAGCTTACTAAAACAAAGCTGCATATAACAAAAGCTTTAAAAAACTAATTGGTAGAGTAAACATGATTTCAAATCAGTATCAATTAATAAGTGTCCACAACTGCTTATTCCATGGGTATAATGTAATTAAACTGACTTTTTACTGCTAATTTTCTACTTTTAATTTTTCCCATGATTTTTCCTTTTTAATTTTAACAGTAATAATGAAAAATAAAAGGAAACTCATAGCAATTCAATTATCCTAAAGCAACTATTTCATATTGTGTTAGGTCCTTTTCATTTCTTGGCTATATAAAATGAATAATTTCACTTTTTACTATTATGGTCTTGACATAATTTTTCTACATTATATCAAATGGATATCCCATGAGACTATCATTATTACAATTTTAAGGACTGATTAAGTTGGTGTACAATAATTTCATCCTAATCAGATTGATTGTTTAAAATATTTGTCATTAAAATTAATGTTAAAATGAACATCTCAAAGCATAGAGCTGCACTTTCTTTTGATTTATTTCCTCAGAATTAATTACTAGAAATGAAATTATTGAATGGGAATAGATGAGAATTTATAGTCCTTGGTGAGTCTTCATAAACTGCTTTTCAAAATTACCTTGCTGGCAATAATTGTTAGGATAATAGGATTATTTGTAATATCATTTCAATTTTTTATTTTTATTTATTTTGTTATAAATGAAAAATGTATTCAACAATCTCTCTGCTACTTTGATTCTACTTTAGGCAAGATTTTATTATTCTTGATTATTCTGCACAACTGTATCATAGGATTATTTGATCAAATACATGTATATCATAACCATATCTATTGTTTTTAGATAAGTTAAAAACTGACAAATAAGAAGAGTACAGGCACTGTTAAATATCATGGTTAAACTGAATATTTTATATTACATTCACCAGCGCAACAAAGAATGTGAGGTGAATTTGGCCTATGTTTAGTATTAACTTCCAGTATCAAGAGGACCCCTCCCTATTTCCAGACCAGAGATAAGCTTGTGCATGCATGCATTGTACTTGAAGTGAATGGCATTTACTACTGTGACATAATATAATCCCCTTATAATACAATATCCCAAGGTGTCAATGTCCCAGAAAGTAAGAGTGGGGGAGATTAATAATAAAAAGAAAAAAATTGAAGAAACAAAGTCTGAACACTTTCCAGATTTGGTAAAGGACATATATTTATACATGTAAGAAATGCAGAGAACCCCAAACAGAAGTAACTCAAAGAAAACCACATCTTAATGCAACTGATAAAAACTAAAGCTAAAAATAAATGTGAGTTTTTTAAAATCACCGTGGTTGAATGTGTATATTGCATTCAACCACATATATGAAGTTGGTTACCAAAGACAACCAAAACCTTTTCAACACAAGCATCCAAGCTTTTATTTGTTTGTGAAATTAAAGTCAGGCCTTAGAGAAACAACGCTATAAAATAAAATCATATTAGAAGAGTCTGACAGAAAACTCTTGGCCCCAAAATGCTTCTATATATATATATATATATATATATATATATATACACACACACACACACAAAAAGACTATTTTATTGTAAGGACTAATGGAGGTGGTCTTCAGTGGAACAATACTGAATATGGAAATAAATAACAATGATAATATATAAGTAAACAAAATAACCAAAGACTCGAGACTTCCGGTAAAATGGCGCAATAGACAGACGCTGTGCTAACTGCCTCCCAGGATCACACCAAAATTACAAGCAAATTATACAGCATTCAACCCTTGAGGTCCCCGGAACACTGGAGGAACAGAACCACTAAACGAAAAACTTAAAGAGGAAGCCGCATTGGGTCTGGTAGGACGGGCGGAGATGAGAGAGGGCAAACCCCGTGAGGGAAGCCCCAGCCATGGGAAGCTTGTCTGGTTGGGGGAGAGACCCTCCATCCGCACACCAAGCTCACCAGCCAGAGCTCCTTTGCCAGGAAGAGAAGTTCTAAGATAGCCGGCAGTAAATTAGTGAGGACTCTCTTTGCTCAGCATGGTGAGGCTAAGAGCGGCTGGAGAATCAGTGGGGCCGGCGCCCGGGCTTGCTCGCCGGTGAGCTCTTACCTGGTTCCTGGTGGAGGGAGTGGCTGTGTGAGCCGGGAGCCTGTGGGGACGGACTGAACTGAGCACCTTTGGTGCAAAGGCTGGAGGTTTTTAGACTATTGTTCCCATGGTGCGGAGCTTGCACGGAGGTGGTGTAGAGAGGACGCCATTTTGTCAGGCTTGGGCCCTCCCACGAAGGATCAGGTCCGAGACCTAATTGGTCTGGTGGAATTGGCGCAGAAGTGCGTGTGTGCGTGCGCGTGCGCCTGCGGCCTTGGATTCCCACCCTCCGCCCAGCTTATACTGCGTTGCCAGGGAAACGCTGGGCGGGTGCCCTCCGGCTCCAACGGCTGCTCTCTGAGACCCGGGAGTGAGCGAGCCGCCTCAGGTCTCTGCTCTCCACACTCCGCTTGCAGAGTTGCCAGGCTGGTGATTGGTTGTCGGGCTACTTGGCCTGGTCTGCGAGCGGCTGATTGGGACAGGCTGAGACTGGGAGTTTTCCTGGGAATGTTGGACCGTGAGCTGTGTGCCTGCGTGATCCAGCCAGGGCTCTCCTGGTGATCTATCTAATACATCAAAGCAATCCCAGAGCGACAGCCAGAATGGGGAAACAAAGAAACATGTCACAAGTAAAAGATCAGAAGAAACCTCCAGAAATGGAACCAAATGAAACAGTGGGATCCAACCTTTCAGAGACACAGTTTAGAACACTGATGATAAGAATGTTTAAGGAACTTAGCGAGGACATAAAGAAGGATAGGGAAACCATAAAAAACAACCTGTTAGAACTAAAGAATACAATAACTGAAATGAAGAACACACTCGAAGGAATCACCAGTAGAGTAGATGAAGCAGAGGAGCGGATCAGCAATTTGGAAGATAAAATAGCAGAACTCACCCAGTTGGCATAGCAAAAAGACCAAAGAATAAAAAACAATGAAAATAGTTTAAGAGCCCTATGGGACAAGGTGAAGCGCAACCACCTCGAATCATAGGAGTACCAGAAGGAGAAGAGAAGAAGCAAGGGGTCGAGAATGTACTTGAGAAAATAATGACTGAAAACTTCCCTACCCTGGTGAAGGAAATCAACATACATGCCCAGGAAGTGCAGAGGGTTCCAAACAAGCTGAACCCAAACAGGTCCACCCCAAGACACATCATAATGAAAATGGCAAAGGTTAAAGACAGAGACAGAATCCTAGAGGCAGCAAGAGAAAGACAGCAGGTTACATACAAAGGAACTCCTGTTAGACTAACAGCTGACTTGTCTACAGAAACTCTGCAGGCCAGAAGGGAGTGGCAGGAGATACTCAAAGTGACACAAAATAAAGGCCTACAACCAAGATTGCTCTACCCAGCACGGCTATCACTAAAAATTGAAGGAGAAATAAAGAGCTTCTCAGAAAAGAATAAGCTTAAGGAATTCATTACCACCTAGCCAGCATTCCAAGAAATGTTAAAAGGGCTTTTTTAAACAAAAGAAAGTGGTAAACAAGCTAACCCAGAGAGACAATTTAAGAAGATTGAAGTCATATCAAGCATATATAAAGGAAAAACTGATGGTTGCTGGCTGGGAGGGAATGCGGAAGAGGGAGAGGGGGAAGGTTTTGGACAGTGTATGTGGGACTACAATGTTGCCGCAGGGATATGGGGGCAGTTCTGGGAATGTAATTGATAATGTTGTGAAGAGACTATTATGTTGCGAGAAATAAGTCAGTCGGAGAAGGACAGGTACCATGTGATCTCACTTGTGTGTGGAGTCTGAAGAGCTGATTGAACGATCAAATTAAACAGACTCGTAGATGTAGTGGAGGGGAGTCAGGGGAGTTGTGATGGATATGTATGATATGGGGGGGAGTGGGGTGGCAAACTGGGGGAGGGGGGTTTTCACTTTGGGGGGTAAAGAGTATAACTATTGCATTGTGTTGTACACCTGAAACTAATAAAATAAAATAAAATTAAATAAAAAAATAAAAATAAAAAAATAACCAAAGACTCCTTAAAAATATATATTCTGTCAATTTTTATTCTCACCAGCAAGTTTCACCATTACTTTATGAAGATTAAATACCAAATATTTCAATCCATTCTAAAAATGTGTTAAAAATTTATACTTAACTTACCAGGAGTAGAAAGGAATCAGACGTACAAAGCCTGAAACCCAGCCTCAAATTACTGGAGGCCTTTTTGGATTTAAGTGATATGCCCTACCTTAAATTCCCACCAAAAGGTAAGGCTAATCTCCTCTTCAGGAAGATAAAATCATGTAGTCTTTCCAATTTTCATATATAACATCTGGCAATCATGTGTGAAAATACATCCTAGTCCTTTGTGTTTCAATTTTTTTTATAAGATTCTGAGGGCATGGTGACCACATATGTAAAAATATAATGGAAATAAATGCAAATAACAGTAAACTTAGTCTCAAGGGATTGCTATTAGATTCTAAACAAATAATTCTAAATACTTTTTTTTATTCAGTACTATGGTTCATCTTTTTAAAATGAGTAATATAATAGTAAAAGTTATGTAGTACAAAAATTTAAGAAATTGATCTTAATTATCTAAAATAAAATATATTAATAGAGTCTAATTTTAATTTTTCAAATTTGAAGAGCAACAATTGTGCCAAGATTTTTTAAAGTTGCCAGATACCAAAACCAAGAAATGATAGCATCTCATCTAAATAGACATTATTGTAATGTCTGTGAATCACAAGGATGACTAGAACATCCAAATGTTTTCCAGGAGAAAACCAGCAACCATCTAAAGAGAATTAACCTCATACAGATAGCTACAATACTGAATAAATACACAGATACAACACCTTCAAAACTCTGAAATTCTATATGCAGACAAGGTATTGTTCAAATACTAGAGCCACATGAATATATTTTTAAGTAACAATAACACATAAAATTTACTCCCAAAGAAGCAGTTTTCTTAGAAAATTGCATAAAAATGTAATCCAGCAAAAACAGGGTAAAAGCCAAGGAAGTGAAATTCATAGTTAAATGAAAGGATGAAGTTTTCTAAAATTAAGGTGAAAAAAAAAATCAAGCTATGTAGCAGACATAGAAAACAATTATTTTAAATTGTGTAAGGACAACAGTGGATTCAATAGTTACTATCTTTAAAAGAAGAATGAAATATATTTAAAACAATGGAAAGAATGAGGAAGGAGTGAATGCTACCATTAACATAATGAGAAAAGCATTTGGATTCTCTCTCAAAAAGAAACGCAACTAGAAACAGTGTATTTATTGCTGAAATCTGAGGTAAATTAAAATGTGGAATAATTTTTAACAACTTATAAAGTATGAATGAAATCATTTATTTTACCTAGATAGTAGGATTTTTTTAAATTGGTGCAGTGTTTGTGAAACTAAACTGAATATAAAGAAATAATTTGCACACATGATTATTAGTTACAATTAATCATTTATATATATTTGTGTGTGTTTTCATAATAATGCAAATTTGTGTGTATATTTTCATAATAATGGAAATGTTTCATAATAACACACTTATAATAAACATAAAGACAAAATGATGAGTTTTGTTTGTTTGTTTGTTTGTTTTGAGGGCAGTGTCACTGGCCCTCATATGTGGGACCGAACCGGGGCCGCTGGCTTCCAAGGCCAGCACTTAACCAGTGCGCCACTTGGCTGGCCCTAAGACAAAATGATGAGACACGGAAATACAAAGTATTGTTAAGAGACTACTATGAACAAGTTTTTGCCAACAAATTGGATAACCTAGAAGAAATGGATAAATTTCTAGAAACATGCAATATAACAAACTGAATCAGGAAGAAAGAGAAAATTTGAACAAACCATTAACAACTATGGAGATTAAAGCAGTAATTAAAAACCTCCCAAAATAGAAAAGTCCAGGACCAGATGGTTTCACTGGTGAATTTTATCAAACATTTAAAGAAAAATTGAGACCAATCTTTCTCAGATTCTTCCTAAAATTGACTAGGAGGGAAACTTCCAGACTAATTGTATGAGGCGAGTATCACCTTCATACCTAAGCCAGATAAGAACACTATAAGGAAAGAAAACTACAGGGCAGTATTCCCTCATATATGTAGACACAAAAATCCTTAACAAAGTACTAGCAAACCTATTCTGCCATCTTGACAGTGAAAGAAAAATTTCTTTAGCAAAGAATAAATGTTACATGTGTTACATGCCATTGAGTCAACACCAACTCCTGGAGACCCAGTGATTGAGTGACGTTCACACTATCCTCTCCTTGCAGCCCTACACAGATCCTGTGGACTCATTCTTATGGCTTCCTTAATGGAGCCAATCCATCTCATATTTGGTCTTTCTCTTTTCCTGCTGCCTTCTCTTTTTCCCCAGCATTATTGCCTTTTCCAAAGAACCCTGCCTTTTCCCCTATTGCCCCAAAGTTCTTTGTTTGATTATTTAATATCCTCTTAGATTATAGTAATCCATTCTAAGCTTCAAATACTCCAAAAACACCTCTATTATAGCAGCCTCCCCACCCTTATTCAGGAGGATATATTCCAAGATCCCCAGTGGATTCCTGAAACTAGATAGTACTAACCCTCTACATACTATGTTTTTCCCTATATATACACACCTGTGATAAAGTTTACTTTATACATTAGACACAGTAAAAGATTAGCAACAATAACTAAATGAAATAGGACAATTATAATATTATAATGTAATGTAAGTTATGTGAATGTAGTCTCTCGCATAATACCTGATTGTACTGTAGTCATCTTTTCACTTAAAGGAAGCACTTTAAACTTCTCTTTGACATTTTTGAATTGTCAACATCACTGCTCTTGTACTCTGGGGCATTATTAAGTAAAATAAGGATTATTAAAAAAAAAAAAAAAGAGTTTCCCTGAACACAAGGACTATGATACCAGGACAGTCAATCTGATAACTGAGACAGCTACTAAGTGACTAACAGGTGGGGAGTGTATAGAGCATGGAGATGCTGGATAAAGGACTGATTCACATCCTGGGTGAGATGGAGTGGGCCAGTGTGAGATTTCATCATGCTACTCAGGACGGCATGCAATTTGAAACCTATGATTTGATTATGTGTAATTTTCCATTTAATATCTTTGGATCATGAGTAACTGGAACCACAGAACACAAAATCATAGAAAAGGAAAGACTACTGTACAGCACTTTTCATACAGTGGTTAAGAGTACAGGCTTTGGATCCAAACTATCGTATCTGGTTAGAATCTTTGCTTTTCCACATGCTGTGCGAATTGGGCAACTTATGTATCTTTTATGTGCTCCAATTTTCTCACGTGTGAGATGGGAATAACAATATCCATCTGGTTGTTAGGACTAAATGAGTTAATGCATATAAATAGCATAAGGCAGTCAGTGTCTCACAAATAAATAAGCTAAAATAAATATTAGCTCTGTCTCTTATGATTACTGTCGTATTGAATATTGGAGATGACATCCAGTCACTTGATTTGCTTGATTAAACAAAACACCTGATGTAAAACATGCTGATTGATGCCCACAAAGACATCTACTCTGTAGTTTATTATCCAGACAAGGACACTTTTATGAATGAAAGTCTGTGCTATTAATAATTTCAACCAGCCAACAGTTAATTCACAGAGATTTGTTTACTGCATTATTAGGCCACCACTTCTGCACACATCGACTTTTAATTAATACAACTGCAGATATTTACT
Source organism: Aselliscus stoliczkanus (assembly GCA_033961575.1). Lineage (NCBI taxonomy): Eukaryota > Metazoa > Chordata > Mammalia > Chiroptera > Hipposideridae > Aselliscus > Aselliscus stoliczkanus. The sequence goes on from CM066727.1 coordinate 125,106,233, forward strand.
CCAAGTTTCACTAGTACTGCCTGTTCTGAAGCATGATCTACAGTATTCACTAATTACTTTCAAAATTATTCTAATTGTAATCAGAATGCTATTCCAAAAATATAAAGTTGATAATATTTCTCCATTTTAAAACTGCTTCAGCAGTTTCTCTTTCCTTCACACTCTTCACCATGACTCTCATGATGGAGTATAAAAAATGTACTTCATCAATATTATCATAGATCTCTATCATCACCTCATCATCACCATCATCATCATCATCATCATCATCATCATCCATCACTTTCTATGGACCAAGACTTATGCTGAATATTTTATGTGGAATTCCCCTTTTAAACCTCAGAGATCCTCACTAGGTGAGTATTTTTATTATCCCCATTTGTGCAATGGAGAAACTGAGGTGAAAAGGTTAGACTACTCACCTAATACCATAACAAACAATATGTGAGAGACAGACTCGGATTTCAAAGCCTGATAGTCTGATACCAGAGCTCTTGGCATTGAACCTTGTTATATACCTTCCATTATAAATGTGTTGATTAAAAGAAAAATGAAAACCCATGTGTCTGAAGAAGTGCTTTGCTTCCTATCTCCCTCCAGTTACATCTCAGCCTCATATCCTGCCACTCATCTACACCTTTTTTTAGAATCCAGCCATTCTGATCTGAGGTTTCTTTGTACTGAAATGCTTATTTTGCCTCTGTACTTTCACACTGGCTGGACCCTTTTCCTGGGCCATTCTTCCTGTTCCAATTTACTTGGATGATACCTCATCATCAGTGAAATGATTGATTCGATGACACTTATTCTATTATACTTTTCATCGTCTAGGCTACTTTTTCTAGGTATCTCATTCTGTTCTTGCAGTCAGGGCATCGATCACATTCTATTTTCAATGTCAATCGTGCATGTCTCAGTCTTCTACTAGATTGTACGTACTATGAAGGCAACTACCACGTTTATCTTCTCTACTGCTGAATTACTAGTGTGCCAGCACATAATAAACACTTGAGAATGTGAAAGAAATCGCACCAGATGCAGTTAAACAATCAAGAAACATTTTGTATTCAAGACTATTTCAACGAGGTGGGGGGAAATATTGAACTTAATTCTGCTGAAATACAAGGTGGGAGATTTTTTCAGAGTTGAGCTAAGTGTAAACATCCTGGAGGGTGTTAAGGGAGAGGCTGGCTGGCCAATGTAATTAGGTCATCTGTGTTAGTGAATAGTACTTTTTGAAGTTAGCCTCCTACCCTCACATAGAAACTAAGGAAAAGAGGCACTATCTCTCTTAATTACATCACAGGAATGGCTCCTGAACCCTGGAGAAAGACACTCCTGGGTTGTAAAACTGACAAGGAGTTGGGAAAAGATTTACATCTCAAAGGGGAAGAAAAATATTTACAATTCCAAGGTTAAAGCAACTGCTCTAAGAAAAGGGAGGCCAGGACCTTGAGTCAGGGAGAAATCTGTCTAAATTTAGTTAAGCTGAAGGGTATTGTAAGGCCATCTTAGTCAAGATCTATTTGTTGAATTAATGAATAATTAACCAGAAAATTTGAACACTCCTTTCATTATACAGTAAAAACTCTTGATATGTAGTAATTAAGAACTACTGTATGGCTTTGTATTTCTATAATTTAATGTATTAAACAATTCACATGTGACATTTGGCTTTAAATATTCAAACTAATTGTTCTAATTATATTTTCATATTTTTCTAATGCATAAAAAGTAAAAAAACATTATTATAATATGGTGCTTCACAAGTAAAGTTTATTCTTTTAACTGAACATTTTAGTTCTCTATTTACTGAAGCATCTAAGAAATTACTGGTGATATTAAAGTGCATTATATATAAATAACTCACTTTGAGGGGTATAAAGTATAATGATTGCACTGTGTTGTACACCTGAAACTAATTAAAAATAAATAAATTTAAATAAATAAATAAATAAATAACTCAATATAAACATAATAGCTAGATAAAACACAAAGAATAATTGTATTGCCTACTAGCTGAAGGTCTTGCATATTTTAAGTGATGTTTAATGTTGCTTAAATTACAGTGGCTGTAAAGGACATATATTCAATGTAATTAAACCTGTGTAATTTCAAAGAAGGTAAATTTGGTAGCTATATTAATATTCCCAAAAGTGTCATTGGGTTTGGTATTGGTAATGTTTTCAAAGTATTTTTGCTTACATTTTTTACACATTTAGAATCCTATGAATAGCCTCATATATAAAGCACAGCAGTTAATTTAGCTAAAACTATCATAATGTACATTCTCTAAATTATGTTTTTGTTTCTTCCCAGTATCACCCTTGCCTCTCCCAATTCTAGATGCCTAACCATTGTGCATGTTCATGGAACTTAATCCCACACCTGAATTTCATTCACTGCCTATAGCCATAGTTGAGTTTCTATAGTAATGAGTTCATTGGGCAGAAATTCTTGCAAAGATTGGGAGGAGGAGGATGGGTAAATGCTATCTACATTTGAAAGGACCAAATTTACCAGTCAGCACTCTTTAATGTAATTTTTTTTTCCTCCCTGACTAACTGATGATTTATTTACATGCGTTCTAAGTGGCAGTGTCATGGGAAACTAAGATTTTTGTCATTTTGCTTTAACATAGACTCACCCAGAAAGCACAGCTCTGATTTTGCACAAGGACTACCAACAGAACATAAAACGTGAGTCATGCTAATTTGTTCTACTGAATTCTACTATGCTATATAACTGACTTAGTGATATAATCTGACCTTTATTAAATATATAATTAAAGGCTTGATTAAGTGTAATTGTAGACAATAAGTAATGCAGGAAGTGAGAATTGATATGTCTGTTTTATTGTACAGTTTAAAAGAACTCTAGTAATTCATGGGTACTTACATTTGTGCTATTCACTGATATTCCGTTTAAAACATATGGTTTTAAGTAATTTTATATTACAATTTATTTATGGTTAATAAATAAATAGGATTCCTTACAAGTAAACATTTTTCATGTTATTTTGTACATAATTCATTTTTTAGTCTTTTCTATGACCAATATCCCTCAATACTTAGAGCATATATTTACCATCTCAATTTCTCTCTGTTTTGTTTTTTTTCAAATGGAATGAATAGTTGGTTAATTGTGGGCATCTCTTCTCCCTGTTTGGCTTCTGATACATTGTCTTTGATAACTTGCTGTTTTGTTCTGAACTTTGCCATGGCTACAGCTCTGGGGTATCAGAACTGTCAAAAAGAAATGTACGATAGCAAGAAGCACCAAGCTTATGAAAGTTAGAGAAGACATAAGGCTTGGTATCGACTGATAAATTTTCCACTGGCAGATAGTTTGCACTTTATCCTATTTGCTGTCATTGTACCTGAAATAATAAGGGTATTTTTCCCCCAATAATGGAGGATTCTTTGTGAGAATCTGCCAAGGCAACATACTATGTGGCTTTATCTTTAAAAGTGAGAGTGAAACAACCTTGCCTGGCTGCAGATAAGTGACTTAGAAGGAATTCTATTCAGATGTACCTGTCACTAATTTATCTGGAGGTTTTGTGATTCATACATACTGTTCTGTGTGCAATGAAGCATTAAATTGGTTTCCTCTGGGAGCAGGTCACATTCAGGGGTCGTCAGATCTATGCTGTGGGATGGTGCATGCTTGAGTCATATGTAACTTCTTGTGACTGAATTTCTATCTATTAGAAGACTGGTAACTTGAACATATGTTAGGTGATCTCTTCATTTCAACAGCAAAGAGATTGACAAAAACTTAACTGTCTATTAATATACAAGTTTTTGTAATGACAGAAAAAGCTTTACAAAAATAAAGATTTTTCCCATTTTAACATAGTTTTCCCCTGTGGAAATTTCACTTTATTACTCTATATAATTTAAAAGAAAATGGCATACTTGAAAAATGTGACAGATACTGGTTCAAGTTTGAAAGGACTATAAAAGGAAGAATGCTTATTTTTTTGTGCAAAAATTATGCTGAGATACTTTAGAACAGGTTCGTTTTTTTGGATGTGGGATATTTACCAAATGCAAAAAAATCCTCATTATTTTCATGATGAGGTATGTAAAACTAAAACCTATCTTCCCTTGAGTTTTAAGTGTGCTCTGTTTTGTGTAAAATGAAGCAAATAAATGACAAAGAGATAAATAAGAATAATCAGTGAAATCTTTCTAAAGTTTTTTTTTTTTTTTAGCATATATGACAAATTGGCAACTATGAGTAAATCGGCAATACAAATATAAGTATATTTAATAATGTTATTTAATGGTTTCACAATGTTCTGGTAAGCATTTCTCTAAAAATGAAAGAAAGAAAGAAAGAAAGAGAGAGAGAGAGAGAGAGAGAGAGAGAAGGAAGGAAGGAAGGAAGGAAGGAAGGAAGGAAGGAAGGAAGGAAGGAAGGAAGGAAGGAAGGAAGGAAGGAAGGAAAGAAGTTAGGAAACCAGTTAATGAAACTAAGAACAAAAAATACTATTATACCATATGCAAAGTATACATGATTAGGCATATTTCTTCCCTCTTCTCTTCATTCTAATTTTTTCCATAGAGAATGAAAAATGTCTAAACTTTGAATTTTCCATGTGTTTATTAAAACCTATTAAGTATTAAGTAACTCACTATGAGGTCTTTTCTCTCTCTCTCTCTCTCTCTCTCTCTCTCTCTCTCTCTCTCTCTTTTTAAGAAAGCCATTTAAAAGACTAAATTCATATTATTTTTAGAGTGATTCAAACAAAGGACAATTTGTTACAGACATTTAAATAATTTAACAAGTATTTTTTGTTCAGGGTATAATGGTAGTGTTAGACAGTTCTCTCTAATATGAATTTTCCTCTGTTCTTTAGGTGAGTAACTCCCTGCCTTTCAAACTGCTTAAATAGTTTAAATGTTATCTCTTCAAAAATTCTTTTATAGCCATTCAATCTCATAATCACCTCTTACAGACTTCTTGGACCTCATAGCATTTACCATAATTTTTAAGCTGCATATATATGAGAAAGAGAGAGAATTAACATGTTTATTTGTGTGTCTCTTTTACAAAATTTAAGTATAATACCTAGTGTCTATAATAGTACCTGAAATAAAATAAATAGTCAATAAAATTTGTTGAGTGAATAAAATTAGATGACAAACAAATAATTCCATAAATAAGAACATAAGAAGTATAATGTATATATTAATTACATAGTACCAAAAATTGTATAATCACCAGTTATTTAACAAAATAATTGCAAATACACATTGTATACAAATAGAGAAGTCAGTGAGCTTCACACTTCAGTAGTTTCTTCATTATACAACTAAAGCCTACCAAAAATTGTCAGATGTGAAGTGCCATGGAATACATGAACTAGTATTGCCTAAAAGTAATTAGGAATTTTTCTGTGGATAATTTTTAAATAGTTTAAAGAAAAACAAAAATGTCTATGATTATTAAAAGCATCCATTTACTTTACAAGCATTTATTGAGAGTTGACTATGTATGAAATTGCAAAAATCTATAGAGGATTTACAATTATAAATTGTTTTAACTCTCCCCTGATGAAATCAATATAAAATAAAGAAATTCAGTATACATTTTGAAAAATACAGTTGAGCTTTAACTATAAAGCAGAAGCCAAAAATGTTAATAGTTTTTAGCAAATTGGAGTGCATTTCCAGATGTATGGAAAAGCAGCAGAACATTGCTGAGAGCCATTTGAAACAAAGCTTTAAAGAAAGCTGAAGGAATTCTTGGCACAAGGAATGGCACAGGTTAAGACATGAAGTTGTTCAAGCAAAAATCAGTTGTTTACTTCAACAGGTATATCAACTAAATGTAGTAGGATACATTATGTTTGGATGAAAATTATATTTGAAAGTAGATTAGGGCAAAATTGCGAAAGATTTAACACTAGTTAAGGAATTGGGATCTTGTTGGTATTTAGCTTTGTTCTTTTGTTTCCTGATTATGTCCAATCCCTTCTTGTTTTAAAAACATAGAAAATAAGAATGTACTTATTTTGAATAACAACCCAGAAAAATCTGACACTAGGTACTACAGTATTTTCCTTTTGTATGTGATATCTCTCTCTCTATAGATATAGATATGTAGAGGTTATATATATATATATATATATATATATATATATATATACCCCCTACACCTGTGTGTATTTATGTATGTGTATTGCTTAATCTGGGTTTACTTTACAAAGTAGACTAGAGGAGGAATCAGTGTGAATTTTTATAGACACTAATGACTTTGACACTCCATGCATCATTTTTTTAGCTGTAAAAAATGATCATAATTCATAGCGGTAAAATATATATCTTTGTGTTTCCTTCTATCTTGAAGAAAAAAGAAAGCTGTGGTTTTAGTGTGAGTCCACTGTACCATGAATAAAATATTCTCGAGAGTATATGAGTGAATGTTTACCTGTATAATGGAAAGGTGAAAAGAGAATAGTTTGACTAAATACTGTTCATGCTAAAATAAATGCCAAGATATTCTTCTGGGAGATTAGACACAACAGTTTAGCCCATGTCCCTGTTCTGGCATGTGTACTCCCAATGTAATTATACTTGCCTTGAATACCTTAGAGTATGACACCAATGCCCTTTAGTAATTTACAAAGTCCATGTCAAAAATCTCCATTATATTAATTGTTTTAATGGCACTAGTGAAGGGTTAATCAATCATGAATATTTAGACAAAGAAATGCCAGGTACAATTTCTTGGCAGAAAACAATTAGGTTGAAATGTCATTTTTAGCAGTGCATTAGGAATGTGGCAATTAAGGGCCAGTTAAACCCTTTAGAAATATGAGCTCTTAGTCCATTCGTTGTCTAACAATAAGGAACAGAGACAAAGCACTTAGTACCTGGGTGTCAGTATGCTTTTTAGCTTTCTAAAAACCAAGATGTTTTTAAAAATTATATTGGCTGCTGATTTCTTTTGTTGATTGCGTTTTCCATGATTACAAATTTCAAGTACTGAGAGATACTCATCGGAATGAAAAGGTCATGTCTGTTTGTTAAAAAGCTTTGTCAGCGCTCTAACCTTAGTATCTTAATGAAATGCCAAGAATCAGTTCATGCTTTCAATGTTTCTTTTTCACACAGTAGTGTATTTTAGGATTACTTCTACAGAAGGTAAAATAGAGTTTCTTTTGGCATTTGTTTGTCATGTTTCCCTCATGAGTCTTATAATGTTAACTTTCCGGCATCTGAAGTGCATATATTATAATTATCCTCTTTCTAAATAAACCCAGAAACCAAACTTATTGCTTGTCAAGTCAAGTGGTAAATGCATCCATTTAAATCTTGTTTACATTTCTATTTTCAATATGTAGCATTCTTATTTAGTAAAGACACTGTTAACTCAATAATGTTAAGAATAGGTGACTTATCCATCTGAGGAACTACCTTGACAATTCTCATCTTTCCTGCCTTTCATTCCAAGCTCCAAATATACTGCATGAACAATCTCAGGTATCCCGCTTTGTCACGCTCTCTTATCCTTCCCCAATTTCACATGCATTCCTGTTATTTTTAGCTAGGGCAGTCCGTCTCCATTCCCTGTCATTCTTTTCTTAATTAGTTTTAATTTTTTTTTCAATTTAGAAGTTATCTTTTCTGGGGAACTTTCCCTAAACTCCTGGGCCATGGACAAACTTCCTCCTGGTTGTACCCATAACACCTTGAGATTTTCTTTAATATAACACATTTCAGACTATAGACAATGCCCGTTTATATGCCTATTTTCCTAAAAAAAAAAATGTATGTTTGATAGAAAGTATAGCATCTATTACATAGTAGCTTGTTAAAACCATCTATTAAAGAATGAATATATTTTGTACATCTTGAATCATTACAGCAATTTTGACTCATGCCATTCCATTTTTGTGCTGATAAAGGTGACAGTATCATATAAAACAATAAACATTTAAACAGCCAAATTTCAGGTAAAGGTGGTAGACTGAATGCTTACTTCTGCTCCCCTCCATCCTCAAAATCTAGTAAGATCACACTAAAGAGTATTTTGTTTGTATTTCAAACACAAACTTCCAAGTTAGGAGAGATCAGGAGTTAAGAAAAATGCAACACAATTTTGCAAGCTGGGAAATCTCTGGATTAGAAGTGTATAACAAACACAGGAGACAAATAAACCCTAAGCTGTTCAGTGGAGAAAGATAAGTAATAATGCAATTGACATCACAGTGAAGAAGTCTCCAAAGTCTTAGTTATTTGCAGTACCAGAGACCTCCAATTCTGAGGATAAATGATGAAGCAGGGTAAAGGCAAAAAAAGCAGAGATTGGTTAAAAGTGAAGAATATTAGTTTTTAGCATACTTCATATTTTGAAAATAGCATTAAGTTCTTAGTGACAATATCATCATATGCCTCTAAGCATTTTAAGCCTGAGTTTTTGTTTATTTTGAAATCTTATTTTCTTCATTATCTCAAGTTTCTCCAATTTTTGCTTCCATATTTTAAAAATCTGCCAAACTCATGAAGCACAAGGGGATTCAATTTGTATCAGGTTTACTTAGCTTTAATATATATATGGAACTAAGGTATATCAAATGGGGCACTCATTTCAAGATCAAAATTTAAGAATAAACAAGTTAAGCTCAGTAAGTTATACTTTAATACAATACTTTAAAAATAAAAATTAGGGCCGGCTAAGTGGCTCAATTGGTAAAGAGCTCACTCAAGAGTGCGAGCTGAGCTCTGAGCAACAGCAGTTCGATGCCCAGCCCAAGCTGAGCTGCCGCTAAGCTGCCAACAGGTGGCAGGATGGCTCAGCTAAATAAATAAATAAATAAATAAATAAATAAATAAATAAATAAATAAATAAATAAAAATTAATGCATAAATATAATCAGCAAAATAACATAATTTTTAAATTTTTTATTAAATTTGTTAGGGTGATATATGTTAGTAAAATTGTTACCAGAGTAACAGCTCAGTCCTTTTGCTGAAGCAGTAAAGAATTACAGATCAGCAAACATGAAGGTATAGAATAAGGAAAGTTTATTAGGATATGTTCTAAGGGAAGAACGGGCCAAGTCAAGAGAGACAATGGCATTGAAGGGTTTGGAGTTGGAGTTTTATGTTGTTGGCTCTGGGCCAGCCCTGTGTGTGGCATGTAGACTTGAGTCATTTAATTGGCATGTATAGGTTATATAACCCATTCCTTTCTTTTTTTTTTTTTTTTTTTTAGCTGAGCCATCCTGCCACCTGTTGGCAGCTCAGCGGCAATTCAACTCAGGCTGCCATTGAACCGCCGTTTTTTAGAGCTCAGCTCACACTCTTGAGTGATCTCTTAACCAACTGAGCCTCTTGGCCGGCTCTAACCCATTCCTTTCTATGCATGCCCTTACCCAATGCACAAAGAATACCAAGGGGCAGGGGTGGGGTGGGGAAACACCCCTATGCTAATTTATTGTAACTATATTATAATGAGGCTAAGGTTAAACCAAGGGTAAGATTTAACCTTCTGCACAGGCATCAAAACACAGATAATTCTAGATGGATTTTACATCCCTCTTTTCAGGATGTTCTAACCCCAGAATTAGTCTCTGGGGGTTGGGTCTGGGTGGTCCCTGGTGGGGGTGGACCTGGGCAGTGCAAAGCACCAGTTACACTATGACCTACCCCACTCCTGTAATTCATGCCTACATTCTGCCTAACAAAAAGCTACATAGGTTTCAAGTGTACAATTCTGTAACACATCATCTATATATTGCATTGTGTGTTTACCACCCAGAATTAGTTCTCCTTTCATCACCATATATGTGACCCCTTTTCCCTCTCTACCACACCCCTTCCTCCCATACCCTCTGGTAACCAGTAAACGGTTGTCAGAATCTATGAGTTTTTTTCTTTGTTTGTCTTGTTCATTTGTTGTTTTCAGTTTGTGGATGAAAAAGGGGCCATATACGCAACCTGAAAAGCTCAAGGGAGGTGTGTGACAAGCCCTGCAAACTCAGAGACTGAAATTAACAACATAGGAGGGTCTGAACATAAAAATTCTTAACTACATGTGTGTCATTGCCAGTAGTCACATCCTTGGCCTGTAGCTTCCTTGACAAAGGTCAATCTTTACCTTAAATGAGCCTGTCTATTGTCTTTTTGCATCTAAGATAGCATGCCCTTGGAATGTAAGAGTAATCCTTTTTTCCAGACCCCCAACCACACCTCCAGGGCACAACCTACCACACCAGAGCAGGAAATTACAGAATCCCTCATTGTTATTCTTATCCCCTGATTGCCATCTCTATGTGCTGTAAAATGCTAAGTATTAACTATGCTGTACCCACGAATGTAAAAGAAGTATCTGCCTCTCCAATTTACTTTTTATCCAATCCCAGAGATTCTTCTCCTCACTGCTTTGCTTTCTCCCACTCCCTTAATCTACTACCAATGGATTTCATGTAACCCTCCTCCTCCTTTGATTCTAATGTATAAAATAAATTGGAAAGCCACCATTTTCCAGAGCATTTTCTCAATCCGTTGAGATTTTGCTTCCTGGCAATTGTCATCAGTTTTGCTCAAATAAACTCTTATAAACTCTCTCTTAGGCTGGATTTTTTTTTTTTGTCAATAAGTTTTATATCCCACATATGAGTTAAGTCATATGGTTCTTGAGATTTTCTGTCTGACTTACTTCACTTAGCATGAGAAATATTTTTAAAAAAATAAAGACAAGACCTTTTTGCCTCTGCTCCAATATGGCTCAGCATAGGACTGGAATATAGTTTTGGAAGATAAATGAGAACAATTCCCAGGAAGCAGAGCAAACCAATAAAGAGATGAAAAAAAAGAAAAGGAAAAGCGAGCAAATTGCAAATGTCTGGGTTCATCTAGGAGTTTCAATTTTTGAATTAAAGAATTTCAAAAAAAAAAAAAAAAAGCAAAATAAAATCACTCAATACATTTTTCCAAAACTGAAAAACATAATTTTCCAAACTGCAATGCCTGCTGAGTGTTCAGTATAATAAACGGAATCAAAGGCTTCTCATCACAAAACTTCAGGAATATGGATGTTCCTGGAAGGCAAACTCCCAAGGATGAGTTGCAGGACAGATGCAAAACACCAGAAATCAGAATGTATTGGGATTGTTGAACTGCCCTTGTTTTTTACCAAAATTAGATGCTTTCACAAGCCACAGTGTTGAAAGACCAAGATAGCTACAGAAATTTAGATGGTAAATATTCTTGAAGGAAAGAACAGAATAAGCTGATGTGTAAGATGTAGGAAGTACCCACCAACAAATATCAATATGTTGTGTGATACCTAAGATCAGTTGGTACTCTGTTAAAAATTATAACTAAGTATGATTAGTCAAAAATTTATGTGGAGAAATTATTTCTAATCTAGAATTGTATATCTGAAGTATCAATCAAATGTAGGCATAGATTAAAAACCACTCTAGATATTCAAGATGTCAAAACATTAGTTTCCATGAACTCTTTCTCAGGAATATACTGAAGGATGTCCTCTGCCAAAACAAGGGAGCATACCAAGAAAGAAATACACACAAGAAATGAGAGATTTAAATAATGAGAGGCAACAGACATCCCAGGATAATGATGTGGGGGAAACCAAGATAACAACTATATGTGCCAGACAGAGAGCAGGACAAATCTGAACCTATCAGAAGCCTCTGTGAGAAATTTCTCCGAAAAGGGGAAATTGATAGAATATCTACTTTGTCTGCTTAGTTTGAGAGGAGATTTAGGCAGCTAGTAAATAGTTTAGGAAGAATAAGTAATAACAACAACAAAAATAACAACTATAAGAAGTCCAAGCAAAATTACTGCTGGGAAAAAAACAAAACAAAATAGTTACTTAAAATATGAAAAATGAGTCATCATTGACTATATAACTGGGATGTAAATGACATTTACATGGTCAAAATTTGGGTTTTTATTTAGCCTATATCGTAATAAAATTAAATTAGGAGGAAATAGTTGTAGGAAAGTTGTCTATATATAGTTAGGATAGAAGGAAGAAAAGAATGTTAAATTCTCTACTCTCCTAGTGAGTAGTCAATATATGGTTCTTAAAATTGAAAATAAAATAAAACAAGGAGTAGCACTAAGAAAGCAGTTATACAAGTTGAAAGTGTTTCCAGGGCTAGGGAAAAGAAAATGAGGAATTGGAGGGTGACTTGCTGTTTTTGTAAGTAAAACAAAATAAGCAAACTTTCAAAACCGGTACTCAAGAAATGTTCCTGATTACTGCTGTAACAGCAGTAATTGGACTAATTAGTAATACCTTATTTAAATATGCTTTATAAAGTCATACATACAAATACAAAATACACACGAATGCATACACAATTACACATAAAACTAAGCCTAACTAAAAAGTTTTCTATGTATTATTTTACCACTGATTCTAATTCTTTAGCTGATTATCTATAAATAATCATATATGTATGTATATATGTATGGCTATAGACATAGAGATATTGACCCGCTCACAGTGATAAGCATGGAGAGTAACATACAGATAAGTACAATGACATGATGAGTATTAAAAGCAACAACTAAACATTTTATTTTTAAACATTAACATGTTTAGGCACTATTGGATAATATAATAATAATAATTAATATAATAATAATAATGGCTAGTTTTTATTGAGCATTTCTTATGTGCCAGAGTTTCTTTACATGGATTATCTCATTTAATCCTCAGATGTGAATGTGCATGATTATTTTTCCTGATTTTGAAAATAAAAAAAACATAATTACTTTCATCTAGGGTACTCTGTCTGGCAGAGATATAAGCATTTCAATAAAGATTAACTGTTTAGTCTCCATCCCATCTTATATAGTTTCTAACCGCAGCATGGAAAGTGTGAAATCTCTCAACAAAAAACATGACAACAAAGCAGTGGCCTGCATGGAAATAATTGACAGTGGTTACGCTGAAGCTGACTTTAGAAAGGCTTTCAAGTAAATGTATCTTTTCAAATGTATAATTCATTCTGTGCAATATGTTGTTACATAATTGTCTTTTTAGACCCTCTTATAGAATAATTAGCTTCATTATCTGGGGATATATTTAAAAGTACATCATTTAGAATATTAGGTATGACCTCTCATTTAAAACATATGTAAATGTACACATTCACATGCACACACGTGCGCGTGCGCGCGCACGCACACACACACACACACACACACATACACACATACCTGCACACATTTTCCCCTAAGTTCCAGAAAAATGTCAGGAACACTGTTATGCCTAAAATTGTGCCTAGAAATTTGTCAGTAAATCTCCAGGAATATGTTTAGAAATAGCCAAGAACTCTTAGGACTTCTCTGATAATGAAGTTACTGAATCAAACTTCTTTTTCTGATTCTTGACATTTATTACTCATGTCAAATGCAGCTGTGAAGTGGTGAGAATGAGTGTCTCAAGGGATTTTAATACCTGCCCTTGGTCCTTAAGTTTCAACAAACCTGCATGAGTTGCTGAGATAGAGATCCAAGACTTTTGATAAAAGTTGAGGCACCTGTTAGAATAATCTGCAGCATAAATATAAACAGGTTTCCAGAAAGATCTTATTTTTATAGGTAACCCTCCTTAAAAATGGATGGTGATATAGGAAATATTATTCAAACAAGCAAAACACAATTCCAAACATTTCCCACAACTCCCTCCTGCAGGATCTCCCCCACAGAGGTTAAAATCTTGAAAATTTCTTTTCTCAGTCCTCATCTCTCCCTTCCATAGCACTCTGCCCTAAATCAACAGCTGACTAAAAGTGAAGATATCTTTAATTTCAGCACCAGTGTGGAGCAGGTAGCAAATGGAGAACTTACAGGTAATGAACCTCATCCTTGATTTGAAAAAAACTTCCTAATTCGTGCATGTTCGGTGACAACATTTTGTGGGCATCTTACAGTATGGGGTATCCCAGGACCTTAATTAAGGTGATGCTGAAATGATATTATGTTTTATTATAAATTGATAGTAAAGTAACGGCAAAAACATGTTTTACAGACTTTTTGTATTAATACTTTCATGTTTTCATCTGAGTGTGCTTATATACCTGATTATAATAAATTTAATTATCTGGTCCTAGTTACTTCAGGGAAAAATTTAGTAACATGAGCCTGATCTGCCAGAACAGTGTTCTGATATTTGAGACAGTCATAGAAAAAGCTTCCTGACATCAGAATACAGCTCCTTTAAATCATCCTCTAACTACCTTACTACCTTGTTGTTTGAGAGGCAGTGAGGTGAGGCTCTTTTAAAGTGACTTTTATTAGTTAAAATATTGTGGCTATAGTTGTTAACTGTTTCACTTCTCATTGCTCGTGTTCTGTCCTATTTGAACAAGAAAAACTGGTACAATATTTACACATTACCAGAGATGTAAAAGTTCAAATTGTTTTTTTTTATTTTTTAAATGATTAGATAAGTTGGTTATACTAACTAACAATTTCCTTTTGTGACTTTAATAAAATATTACCCATGTGTATGTATAAATTAAAGGAGCAACTTTGTCTTTAGTAATTCCATTTACTTTTTTCTGTAATACAATATTTATAATTTTATTATAAAACCTGATGGATTTAAGGCTTTCTGGTTCTTCAGCTGAATAACTGGGTAGGGAATAAAATTAATATTTATTGGCTACTTACTATGAAAATATAGTAAGAAAATATAGTAATATTTATTGGCTACTTACTAGAAAATATGGATGATTAAAAATGTTTTTAGGGCTGGCCGAGTGGCTCAGTTGGTTAAGAGCAGGCTCAAGAGTGCGAGTTGAGCTCTGAGCAACATCGGTTTGATGCCAGCCCGAGGTGAGTTGCCGTTGAGCTGCCAACAGGTGGCAGGATGGCTCAGCTTAAAAAAAAAAAAAAATGTTTTTAATCATCTAAAAACATTTTGTAAAAGAAAATATGATCCTCATTTTTATAAATAATAAACAGACTCACACCAGTAATACAATTTGCTCAAAGTCACACAGCCAGTTAGCAGAGTCAATATGGTATTCCCAGTTTCAAAGCTCAGGCAATGTTCACCATATCACCTCATAAGTTGTACACCTGAAACTAACATAATATCATATGTCATAATTGAAAAAAAAATTAAATATATATTATAAATAAATAAATAAAATTGGAAGATAAAAAGAGAATTTAATCCCCTTAATGGTAATGCAATCAAAAAGACTACTAGAAAGCCGTGTATTAGGCATTCATTTTATTGCTTTTAAATCAGTACCTCCATTAGATCCTTTTACTTTACTCAGTTGACAGATAAATAAACTGAGCTATAAAGTGGTTTGGATTTGCCCAGGTCCACAGTCAAAACAGTGAATTCAGGATTGAACCACACTCCTTTCAAACTGCACAGTTAAAACTGGGAAACTTTGCCACTATTCCATTATACATTTATTCGTGAATTTGGTTAATGATGTTTTTGCACCCTGAATCACAAAACTATAGTAAGTTTTAAATAAATTCTAATTGTTTTGTATGTCCTTGGAGTATGTAGTGATTAACAAGAACTCCACATGAAAAGAGATAGCTGTAACAAAAATGACTAATTAAAATAAAATTTCACAGTCTTCATGTTTATTAAAATATATTAATGCACAAAATATCAAAAATACAAAGTATCAATTTTCCCCTTTAGGTTTATAATAAACTTTCAAAACTCTGTTTAATACAAAAAAAGAAAGAAGAAAGAAAGGAAGGAAAGAAGGAAGGAAGGAAGAAAGAAAGAAAGAAAGAAAGAAAGAAAGAAAGAAAGAAAGAAAGAAAGAAAGAAAGAAAGAAAGACATGGAAGAGGATCAATACAGGCGACATGGAATGAAAAACAACCTTTTATACTCCTCAGTATTAGCAGTTACTACAAACTAAATTATATGAGAGATAATCAAATTTAAAGTATCAATATAAACATATCAATAATATGTTTGTGTTTGAATGTCTACCTTCTGTTAATAAACATGCATAGTATTGATCTGGTAGCTTCCAATATTATTCATACTTGTCTAAAGCATCAGTGAAGTATGCAACATTTATATTAAAATAATTGATCTGTTTCTAAACATCCACTATAGGTCAGAAAAATTGACATTTGTTTTATAACTGGTATCAGAATAGCTGAAATAATTTTAAAATTCTCATTTGGAACTGAACATATGATTTTAATACTGCACAGCTGAATAAAAATACACCTGAAGCCTACATAATTTTACTAACCAATGTCACCCAGTAAATTTAATAAAGATAAAATAATCATTAGAAAGTGGTTCTTTGGGAAATACGAACAATTGTCATTAGATTTCTAAGACTTCCAAGTGACTCCAATAAGCCATATCTCTTGAGAATGATATAACCAAGTAAACATCCAGACATAAATCTGCGGCAGAGAGCAAATGTTTTGGGGAAGGAAATATTGACTGTTTCCCTAATTTGCTTTACACAGGCAGAACAAACAAACAAATAACTAAATGAACAAGCAACCTTGTTTCTTTATGGATTTGTTGCCAATGTATTTGCATTCTTACCACTTTACCTCCTAATACAAAATTAGAATATTCTAAATGGAACAATTACTATGCTGTTTATATAATTTACCCTTTAGAATTCACACTTAATAAAGTGGCATGTTTGAAATATGTTCTAATTACTCCTGGGTGAAAATTACATGTTTAGCAATAATATCTACAACTAAAAGCAATTAAAATGAAAAAGGAAATAAATATATCAAAATGAAAGAAAAATGAATGCAAAATAAAAGTTAATCAATGAGTAACTAAATGCACAAAAAGGATGAAAGAAATGTAAGGATGTGGAAATATGTATTAGAAATCTATCATGATGAAACCAAGAACACTTGTGGTTCCTAATACAATACAATACAATATGGATTTCCTTAATATGCAGATGGATTACATGCAAATATCAACCACCCTTTGCCATCCATGAGAACCTGCAGAAATTTGTGAGATGGATAGCTAAAATAAAGGAACAATATGTAACCAACTTTAGAAGAGAAAATTGTATTTTGTTTTTAACAACGTGCATTTACTAGTTAAGAGGCTATCAATGAATTTGTGAGGATATGTTTGATTTACATCACTGTATTCTGTTATACAGGAAATAAATTCTGCTTCCATTGATAAATCAACTAAAGATAAAACTAGTTGAGGTCCAATTTTTATTTTGTTTTCCTTTGATTATATAAGAAAATTAACACTGTCTGTATTCAAATACAACATTTTACCTTATACTGATTTTATAGCCCTGAATGATTCCTAGGAATGAAACTATGTTGATAAATTTAGTCTTATACATAAGATTTAGTAAATTTTGGTGATTTTTTTTATTTTAAATATCAAATTGATATTAAAGGGATTGTGGAAAGAATTAACAAGTTTATTGGGACATTATTCAGTCAGAAAGCATGAAGCATGAGTATTTATTTTCATAATTTTAATGAGTAATCTAGAAAAAGAAGCTATATTATAAACTTATCTTTTTTTCTATTATAGTTATGCTTTTTTTATTGCTGTGAAATTACTTTGAGTAACGTGAAACACAACATCTATAAAGATAGTATTATACTTTTCTTAAACTATATTAACTGTATTATTGTTTCACATACTTAATGTTTTCTTTGCCTATTGCATATAAAAAACTGCCTTAGTAATTTTATGATCCTAAAAGACTATTGGTTCCTTTCATATTGTCATTCCTTGAATCTTATTTTAGAATATTAACATGAAATATATTAAAAGCATCCTCTTTTTTTCAAGTGTATTTACAACTATGACATTCACAAATGGCATCTAAAATTAGTTAACTTTTCATATCTTTCATATACTTAAATTATGGTTGTCTTAGACTTGATTTATTTATTGTTTAAATGGAAGAAACTAAAATAAAATGTTATAAAAACAAGAATTTTTTAAGCTGGTTAACAGTCAAATCATCTATAATCTAGAAAATCATGACTATATTGTTTTTCTTCTCATATATATATGAATTAAGATGAGCATACATAATTAATCAGGATTTGATGGCTAGATACATTATTAAGCAACTTTTATATAATATATTTTATCTTAGTGACATAAAGATTGCATATTTATTCTTTGAGGTAGCTACTATTATTTCCATTTTAGAGATAAGGACATTGAGAACTTGCCCAAGGTCACAGAGCTACCAAGATACAGAACCTGAGTTACATCTGAGAATCTGATGATAAAATTTGAACTCTGACTTCTGTCTACTAATAGATAATGCATCTTTACCATCAGAATCAGTAAACAGAGTATGACTGAAAATTTTAAAAACAGCAGTTTAAATCAATTTGTGATTTGTTCAGGGATTATCTAATCAAAGTGAAGAGCTGGCCTTATTTTTATTGTTGGAGGAAAAGTCCACATTTTGTCCCTCACTTGACAAGGATAATAAAACATGTAGACCCCTGCAACAGGTTACCAAACTGAAAAAGGCTAGCATAAGGATAAAGCCAACCCATAAAGAAGGAAGGGACTGAAGGAATTACAGAAAAAAAAGGATCAATATGGATACTATATCATGATATTAAAGCAAACTGAAATTGTGGTCCAATTACAATGGTTATCTCTTTACAAACAAGCTTTTATAGCTGAAAACTTCCATAGAAACATAAATATGAAAGAACATGGAGATTAATAACTTTTACCTCTGTTAATTCAGCACTTTAACATCTCTAATAATATTGATATTGGGCCATTAACTCCTTGCTATTAATCTTTTGCTTATCATGAACTACCATGCTGTTTCTCAATTTATCATATCAGAGTTGACAGTGAATACCACTATTTTGTTGTGCTACTCAACTTCTATACTTTTTTATTTACCATGTTTTTCTGTTCTTTTATTATTTCCTCAGTAAACATCACCAGAAAAAGAAATATTTGGAATTGTATTTTCATATGAAATTACTATATATGCTCATCTGTCTGTTGTATTTTCACATGGCAGGTGTAATTTTCTAAAAGTTATAAAACATCATACAACAATAATGAAACTGTAATCATATTAAATGAGATACACACTTTCTGATCTCAGAATCCTTTATAATCTGAAACGACCAGATACCATGGCCTAGAGAAAGACGGTTCTCAGTCTAAAGGAAACGTGGAATGGGAAGAGAGATGGCGGTACTCTAAAGAGCTTGTCCAATCTTGAGCAAGGACAACTCAAAACTCGCAAGAGGCAATAACCATGTTTGAGAATGTCTCAAAGAAATTGTTAGGAAGTAATTCTGTGTGACCATTTTAATTTAAAGAATTTCCTCCCTGATAGTAGTAAGACAATCATCTCAGGGTGTGTGGGCATAGATGTCTGTGATATTGTGCAATTCTAAATATTTTGTTGAACTTTAGCTAATTAAATAGGTACAGGTATTTAAAAAAATAAAATAAAAGCAGTGTAGAAGCCTGTTGAAATGCTATAACTTTAGCTTCTAACAATTCTTGACACAACTTTTAAAAATTGTATCTATATCATTTACTACAAATTAGGAAAAGCAAAATTAGATAGTGTAAAAGTAACATTCAAGAAAGCCTGTGTTAATAACTCTTGTCATTTGTTTCCTGCTTTTTTCCCTTATAAGACATGTTTACAGAAAACACTTTCTAAGCATTTGAGGAGGAGATATATGTGTATATAATATATGTGTATATAATAAAGCACATCATGTTGGCTTTATTAGTTTTCTATTATGTGAATAGAGTTTATTTTATTGTTTGGTTTTTTTTCCTTTGAGGGCAGTGTCACTGGCCTTCATATGGGGGACCAAACCAGGGCTGCTGGCTTCCGAAGCCAGCGCTTAACCTCAGCTGGCCCTATGTGCATAGATTTTAAATTTATACTATATTATGTAAAATAAATACAGAATCTTTAAGAAGTATATATGAATATTTTTCCTAGGAATCCTGGTATAAAAATGATGTCAGATCTATTACTTAGGATCATGGAACACATTTTTTTCAACACTCATCTTTGCTTGATTTTGATCATCATTGTTAATTAGTATTTCTGATCCTCATGGGTACCATGGTAGGTTGAATAATGACCCTCAAAAATATCATACAGCTGAATTATGGCTACTTTATATGACAAAATGGATTGTGTAGATGAGATTAATCTAGGCACCTTGAAATGGAATATTATCTCAGATTATTGGAGTGAACCCTAATTTTAAGCACATGAGTCCTCATAAAAGAAATTTTTGACAAAAGAAGGTAATGTGAAGACCAAAACAAGATGTTGACTTGGAAAGGGCCATAAGCCAAGGAATATAGAGAATGAATCTCTCAAATCTGAAAAAGACATGAAAAGACATATTCCCCCCAAAACCATCAGAGGGAACAAAACCCTGCTTACTAATTGATTTCAACCCAGTAACATTTATTTTAGACTTCTAGCATCCCAAACTGTAAGATAATATATCTTTGTTGTAATAGACTAAATTTGTTGTAATTGGTTATAGCAGCAATAGGAAAGTAGTACATATGCCATATATAGGTTTCCATTTATCTTAGAGCACTTACAAGGCTGTTTCCTCTGTCCAGATGCAGTTTGCTTTGATATCTGCACAATTAATTTCCTTACATCTTTAAAACCTTTGCTTGAATGATAGTGAAGACCCTTCTGACCACCTGTTAAAATAGAAACTTCACATTCTTCCATTTCTGGTCCCTTTAGCCTAGTCTACTTTTCCATAGTACATACTAACATTTTCTATTATTATATTATATTATTTATTTGCTTATATTTGTTTTTTACTTGTCTCCTCCATTAGAATATAAATCCCATAAAAGCAGGAATTTTTATTTGGTTTTATTTTTTGATAGATATTATAAGCTCTTGGAGTTGTGTCTGAAAAAAAAATGTTTTCTGAATGAATTAATCAATTAACTGAGGTTAAAAACACATTACTAGGAATTTAAATGATTGTGTTAGGGATTAAAATAAATGATGACTCTGGATAAAAAGAAAAGACTGGATATTATGAACTTTTTATATGTTCTTTGTGCCCCAATCCTATGGAAAAAAAAAGGAATGGGAGGCTATGTGGATAGGAGGCACAAAAGGAATTGATGTGAGGAAGAGGTTATTTATTAAGAACTTTGTCAGATACATTTTCTTTACAATTTTATTTAGTGCGAACATTCTGTAAACTACCATTTTCATCTCTTGCTACCTCTTCTCTCTATCTGTATAGAATTACATTTTCCTAAAAAACACAAGAAAAATTTGAAGATTTGACAGGTCATAAGGCGGGAGAATTAAGTTCCCATTAGTTTAATTATTTTTCTAAGTATTTGTCGCGTCCCGCATGACAGGGCCATGGGCTTTCCGAAGGGACTGCCGGGGTTGAGAAACAGAAAAATATAGACAAGAGACAAAGGATAGTTCAAAAAGCAGTGCTAGCCAGGGGACTCAGTGCCTCCAGGACAAAGAGCCCCCAATTGGGCTTGACTGCGGCTTTTATTGGGGTACACACAAGGCAGTAGCACTGGTCTCTGGGTCTCGTACATCATACCAGAGAACTTAGCTCAGGGTCAAATCACCCCATGGCCTGCAGGCTGCCTTTACCAAAAGTCCCATGATAAGTTCACGTGTACCTCCTAAGGGACAGAAACTTCCCATGCCGAGACTCACTGATAGGATTACATGGAGGACAGATGTTATCACCTTTTTAAGGTCATTTCACAGGCAAGCTGTGAGCACCTGAGACAAAGGGTCTTTGCCCATTTTCCTCAACTCCGTGATTTCTCCTGTGGCACCCCTGCGACTGCGTCTGGCTTGGGTTGCCCTATCTGCAGCTGGGGACGTTCATCTTTGACTAACCAGCCATCTTCTGGGGTCACCCAGGAAGACACAGTAGGCATAATGTTGAAGTACTGTCTCTATGAGGATCTGTTGTTATGGAAGGTGCACGGGGGGCAGACGGCTAGACTGCTGTATGACCATAAGTATTTACCTTAATTTTTGTTTAGACAACTTCAATATTACATGTATTTTATTTATGATTTCATTGAGATATTTAAAAAAGTTACAAATCCTTTTTCTTTTTTCATTGTATAGATAGTTAACATAAAAGACAACTTTCATGAGACTATTCCTGTCAGCTTTATGAAGTCTTTCAAATTCCTTTAAAATTATACTACCCATGGAACCTCACATGTTGTGGAATTTTACAATAGCATTTTATGTCCTGATGTAAAGCCAACAAAAAGAGCAATATTTGTGATTTAATAATATTTTAATAATCATTTGTAGAATAAATAAAATTTGCAAATAACCACCCCTTCCTTCCCAGTAATAAACTTTACTATGTACACAGAAATGGAATCAGGCATTATTATAAATTTGAAACTGAATATTCACAATCTAAATCTAAAGTGGCTTATCTCATGCTACTACAATTTTGCAATTAAAAAAATTCATGCTCCATGACTCATACATGGATACATTCCTGAGCTTCCAAAAATGACAGGAGGTAGTGTCTGGAGGAATATAATTTGTGTTTTCAAGTCAGATAACTGAACTGGCCTTCTTGTAGATCACTCCACTGAATTTTAACAAAGTAGCAACAGTGACAACTCTAACAGCAGGAGCTTCAATATAAAAGAAAATTAAAAGGAAACCTCTAAATTACTTTTGTTCTAAACAAATTAATATAACACTGATCTTATTTCCATCTTTTAAAAAATAAAGGAAAAGATGAAAGCTGTTGATAAGATTATGACTCTAAAAGTGGAATAGTAACCATGTTAGTTCAATGTCTAGAAAAACATGTTAGCAGCTGTCTGAACTAAAAAGTACAATTTAATATTTTTTTTTTAGAGAAAACACAGTGGTACTTGAATAAATATACTTAGTAAAAACCATTTCCTGTATTTCGTTAAAACATTCATCCAGTATTATTTCAGTGATATCTCCCAATTTTCTCATTAACTTTTAAAATTAAAAAAAATTCCAAACCATCAAGATACTTTCTAAAACTCAATAAAAGTCAAATAAAAAGTTTAATTTAGTCTGAAAAAAAAAAGTTCTTATATCTATATCCAAGAGTAAATGATATATGTTATGTCTTAGTATATTTCAAATGAAATCAAAATAAGAAGCTGGAAGGAAACAAATATAAATGTTATATTTTACATACAAGTAGTGTAGTCTTTACATAGCATAATTTAGATCACTAGGTATGTAAATAATTTAATTAATTTGATGTTAGTTATTTATTAGTTATTTGTTTGTAAAATGTTGAGCTCTGTGGCAAAGAAAGCGTGTTTAGACTGGATCTTAATTAAAGTCAGAATTAAATTGTATTTTAAGAAATTGAAATAACCTATAAGTAGGCTGTACATCTTAGATCATAATGTTTGCTGATAAAATTGAAATGGCCTTGTATTTTAAAATAAAAACTATCACATAATTTTCACTTACTTTTTTAATGGAAATTTTTTTTTTTTTTGAGGGCAGTGTCACTGGCCCTCATATGTGGGACCCGAACCAGGGCCGCTGGCTTCCCAAGCCAGCGCTTAACCACCACGCCACTCGGCCGGCCCTCACTTTTTTAATCATCAAATTTTTAAAATAATTTTTCACACATAAGTGTTTGATAATGTTGAAAAATAAAAGGATTGATACCTTATATATAAAAAAGGTATAGTAAGTACCTTTTAGTGGATTTAAAAATGTATAGATTTAAAATCGTATCTAGTGTTTAAATATCTATTAAAAGATTTACAAAAGCTTCTCACATGTCAAATTAGGACATATTTTAATCTTTGGGTGTCCTCTACTTGATTATACATATTTTCTTTTTTGAGCAACAAGAAGAGAATTAAATGGTGCACATTATGTAGGTAGTAGATTTGGATCTAGGAAGGAAGATGATGTGGTAACAATTAGAGCTAAATAAAAATGTAAGTTGCCATTTATGATGTCATGACTTTTCTACTGTCCACAAAGAAGGGACTAGGCCTGTTAGTAGGGGTTTTATACATCAACTTTAATGAAAGATAAGATATAACCTAATTTTAAAACTTTATTTTTCTCTGAGAGGCTGTAACACATTTTTTTTTAATCATACAGATCAAATGTGAGTCCCAGCCCTATACCCACCAGCAGTGCTATTTAACCTTTTTTTAAACCCATTTTTTACCTGTAAATTTAGGATAAAAGTTATTTTTTGTAATACTATGGTAAATGAAATATGTTTGAAAAACACAGTGTTTGGTACATGCCAAATTCTGAATAAATTTTAGTTATTATTATTATTATTATTACCATTAAAACATTGACTATTAGTAAACTAATAGTATTAAAAGAAATGTGTCTTAGTAAAATTTTTGTTGGTTGTATTTAATCTAGATAATCTTTATGCAAATAATTTTTTTTATGTGAGTATAGTTTGAAGAGCTGAAAAAAAGATAGCATCTCTCCTTACTAGCAAAATCCAACTAAAATCTTGAGTTATTTATTTATGTATTTGTTTAGGTTAAAATTTAAAAAAAATACAAACACCTGAAAAAATATGAATGTAGCCATTATCAGACATCAACATTTTTGCTCAGATAGGACTATCAGATTGGTTTCATTCACAAAACTGGGAGTGAGGGAAAGAGACTCATGAGTAAGTGGACTTAGAGGAAAGCGTGATGGTGGAGAGGCAGGAAAGTGAGCTGGGTCAGAGGTTTCCAATGCAGAGCTGCGTGTTTAAGATATTCCATGGCCAAAAGAGAAACAATAAAGACCACACAGCAATTTGTCCATAAAACTAAATTCACTCAACATATTGTGAAGTTATGTCCTGACTACTTACTTTGTGGAAATTGAAAGTTCATTTATTTTTCAAATTAGATAGTTTTATTTTTAAATTTATGACTCTATGAAATATGGAATATTGAGCATTTTGAGTGAAATGACCACTGAGTTCCTTCCAATTTTCAGATATTTGATGTGAAGAATAGAAAGTACGTGATGCTGATACAGTAATGAGTTTCCTAGGTAACTAACAAAACATTCATTAATTCACTAACTAAGCATTCATTCATTCACTCACTTATCATTCACTCACTTAAAAACAAAACAAAATAATGCTTTAGGTATTAAGAATAGAGCAGAGAACAAGAAAAAAATCCCTATTATTAAATTTACTTTATTAAGAAGCCAAAAAACTAAAGAAACATTTCTGTGTTATAGATTTCAATAGTGCTAATATAAAGTGACTATAAAGCAGAGAAATGCGTGATGGGGAAAGCCATTTTATATAAGAGCCAATAAATGTGTCTCTGAAGAAATAACACAGGGAGTGCCAAAAAATATATATACACATTTAAGAAAGGAAAAAAAAGGGTATTAAAATTGTAGTACTCAATATGTACTGATAACAAAAGATGAATACAAGTCATATGCATACATTTTTTTGGCACCCCTGGTATTTGAGCATAGAGCTTAATGATAATCTTCCATACCTCTCTAAGGGACCAAGTGGAAATTTTTGCTGGTTTGTTTAGAGGATATGAGAGAGGTTAGGATATATATGTGTTATCAAGAAATTTACTAACAGTTTAATATCAAGCTGGTGGGAAAGTGAGTACAGGAAATAAAGCTAAAGAAATAATCTGGGTCAGATCATGAAGAGCTTTATATTCCATGCTAAATGGGCTAAATCCTTGTAGACTTTTCCTAAAAGCAATGGGAAGGGACTATGAAGGGAAATTGGACAAATGGAATTGCACTGTCGTAAGATAGGTCCAGCACTGTGGTGAATGATTGGGTATGTGGGGAGATGGAAGGTCATCTAGGAGTCCACTGTATTAAGTTCTTCCTTGATAGATATCTGTGTTGGTTTCAGTGGAAGAACAAATAGTAGTAAGTCATGTCTGTAGTGGGTCAAAAATTCTTCCTTATGGAAAATATTGAACCTGAGTTTCGTGAAAGACTAGGATTTGTAACATCTTAAACAAACAAACAAAAATAGGGGTCAGGTGATAGAAGTTGAAAGCCAAGACAAAATGGGAAGAGCAGGAAAGAGCACAAACATGGAAAACATATCTCGATCACTAACACTTTATCTGCTAAGCCGTAAGATAAAGGTCAGAGATAAAACCGGCAGTCTCATCTCAAGAGTGATAAACAATTGCCTCAAAGTCCTTAACAGCAGGAACCTGGAGAGATTCTGAATACTGAATGTAACAGTGGAAGCTTGTGTCACTTATGCAATCAGAGTGGTATGGGTGATGAGAGGAAATGTGTTGTTTTTAAATAATATAATATGATGTGAATACGATGTGACATGATGTGACGTGACGTAACGTAACGTAACATAACATAACATAACATAATAATAGGTAAGGGTTATTTTGTTGGTGGCTTGGATCTCAAAGCATATTCTTAATCCAGTTGTATAGTAAACACCATAATATTTGAAAGAAAAGCCATACATTTAACTTATTGTGGTCTAGAAATTCGGCTCAATGTGAAGAAGTGCGTTTCAACAATCAGAGTGGTGGGAGAAGGAAGTGGGCTGTCACAGTACCTTCTAGAGGGTCAGCTTGCATTCTAGATGCTGTCAGACATTGGGGGCAGTGATTGGTCACCCGGCTGTGTTCTGGCTGCTCCCTCAAGCATAGGCAGTGCTGTTTAGTGCTGTTATTCTAACTCTGTGAAAAGTATTGGAAAATAACGTTCAGGCTAACCATAAAGAATCAAGATGATCTTTTTTCTCTGAGGTGTGAATTCAAACTGAGTATGGACAATGAGAAAATCCTCACAAAATACATTATGCGTTTTATATTATCCCGAGAAAGCTAAACCAAATAAATCTATCCTCACAGAACCAATTTCTCCTTCATAACTTGTTTATGTACTTCGAGCTTCTCTTCCCGTTGATTTGTCTAAGGTTTTCAGCAAAGGTATCTGCAAAGGAAATTTAATATAAGGCTTTATTTTGCCTTGAGTTAAGTTAAATTTGTTGTTTTATTTCTAAAAGCTGAAGTTATTTTAGCATAAAATGTACATGGAAGAGAAAGGATTGTGAGATTCCTTATTACAAAATGCAGATAAATATTATTTTTTTTAAATAGTTTGGTTTAGGCATCAAGCAGCAGTTCTTTGAAAATCTTTTTGCTAAAGGCACATTAAACTACAGAATGTCAGAGTATAATGTCTCTTACATGTATGAAACATCCTCAGTTATTGAAAATTCACTCCTTTACAAGGTGGTTTATTCCAATATTATTCATTAGAAAATACTTCTATATTTTCAACCAAAGTTGACTCATACCCCACACTCCATCTTCTCACTAAATATTCTAATTCTTCCAGCAAACAAACAAAAAAACAAACAGTTTATATTGTTATCTACAGGATATATGCCCAACGTCAAAACTTCCATCCCAGGCACACTTTCTTCCCACTCTCAATCCTTTTCCCCGGAAGAAAACATTCTGCCTTACACTTGTCTTATTATTTTTTTCCAACATATTAAAATCCCTTAATAAAATGTACATATTGTATCTTTATTTATCATTTTTAGGTAACACCTGCCTTTCTTCTACCAGGAATTTATGTCCATCTCAGAAATTTAGATCCCTATTTTTTAGCCCCAGGCTTGCATTTCTTGTTCCGCTTTCTTCTTCAAAATGATGTCCTCTTTCCTCCTTGAGCTTGCCCTTCCCTTCTGACTCACAACTTCTGGCATCTGTAGTTACCTTTTTGCTTTGTTAATAGCATTCAAATAGTCTTTTGAAACCATCTTTGTCTTCCATCCTTTGCAAATAGATTGATTACAACAGTGGAAAATTACTACATAAATTAGCTTTATGTAAATTTATTCATTGTAGTCAGTGACCATGTAACAGCAGACTCAGAGGGTCCCGCCTGCCTGCACACATCCAAGCCAAAAGAAATACTCACAGAAGCTTGCGGCAAAGAAAGTGAAGTTGTTTTTTTTTTAAGGAATTGGCGCCAAGCTCGGAGACGCAGGTGAGCTAAAGCTCCCCCAAATCTGGCTCCCTGATGGCCCCTAGTATCTAGATTATATAAGGGAAAAATCATGAATCATGGTTACTATGGGAGTTGGGGGTCCTAAGCTCCACTGATTGGTCAGGGCTAAGGCAGGGAGCTGTTGGTGATGGCTTCAGGTCCTGCTGTCAGTCAAGGCATTGTTTTGCCTGGTTCCCAGGGGATGCCGTCCGTCCATCGGTACTGCGTTTGGTGTGATTTCCAAGAGATGGGGTCCGTGGAGTTATTATGCTTCCATGAGTCCTAAGCTGAAACATAACTGAGGCCAAGGTGTTATCTTTGACTAAAACCTTATTCTAGATTGAGGTTTGGTTATTGCATCTTAGTCATGGTTGACAGACCTGAAGCTTTCTTTATTCTTAAGTGAGTTTAATGCTGACCAGAACCTAGTGTCCTAAGAGCTTACTGATGAAAATGAGTGGATATACAGTATATGGCAGGTAGGAGGATCTGGGGAAAGAATACAGGTGAGTCATAGTTCTATCAGGCTATACAAAGCCAGTTTGGATTACAACAGAATGCATACTAAAGAAATGAAGTTCACGTACAGTTACAGCCATTTTATTTTTCTTCCCGTAAAGCTGTTTTCTGTGAATTTTCTGTGTCTTTTCTTTTTCTTTTTTGTTTAAACATTGTTTTACATTTGTTTGATTTTTTTTTTTTTTAATTTATTTAGCTGAGCCATCCTGCCACCTGTTGGCAGCTCCCAGCGGAAATCTAACCTGCAACACTGTTGCTCCTCTTAAATAACTGAGCCATTCAGCCGGCTGGCCCTGTTTGATTTTTCAGCGCAAACTTTATCTTATTTTTTCTGTTTAATTGCAACTGCTTTTGCTTTAGGATTTCTCATCTTCTTGCTCCAATCTGGAATTTATTGTTTCTGTGCCTGCAGCACAAGTGATAGTATATAAATTCCCTTTCTTTTCTGTTTTTAAAGCCACTCTTTCCCAACTTAGCTATCATTCTTTTCTTTTCTTTTCGTTTCTTTTTTTAATGTGCCCTCTAACCTGGCTGGGTGCCCTGGAAAGCAGACTCTGGGATTAGCATTTGGGAAGATTTGGGAGTGTGCTTTTATAATTAACACCTCTAAAAATGAAGAGAAGGAAAATATGGGACCAAGGGAGAAGTTGAAAGCAGGTGCAACCTTAGTGAAGACTTCAGCTGGGATGACCCCTCAGCCTCTTTCTGAGTTGGGGTGAGGGTTGGGTCTTTATACCCCCATATTGATCATTCACTGGATATGTACCACCCTAGAAAGGGGGCATCACCTGGAGGGAGGTGGCTTTCACAATCACAGTTCCAGTAAAGAGATAACAGGCAAGTGCTTTCTGCCAGCTTGTCTTACTCCCAGCATCCAAGGAATCTAAACTATTTATTACAGAGAGTCCTGGGGGGCTCAATACAGTGTCCACCACAATTCCTGCAACCAATCGGGATCCTCTGGTATATCAGATGCATTCCTTTCCTGAGGGAACCTTAGGAGATGAAGCAGTCATCACTGCAGTGGGTCTCAGATTGCATCTGTTACTTCCACTCTTCCTTCACTGAACATTCTGAATTCCCTCACTCACCTTGGCACCCCTGCTGGCTTCAGTGAACTCGGGTCACTTGACCTAGATCCTTCAAGCTCTGAGTCCTCAGACATCATACTTTCTTTAGCCAGGACTGTTGCATTTATCTGTTTTATTGTCAGTATGGAGAAAGGGACTCACAGGATGTGCCCACCACCCACATAGAGCCCTCCCCAATTGTACTGTGTAAGAGCAGTCCTGATCCCTGAAGATCAAGTCAGTTACCCCTGTCACGGTAAGGGCAGACAGCAGCTGTAGCTTATATTTTAATGTGACTCTGACTGGGTCTCCTGGCAGAAACATTCTACTGGAATTTGAACCTCTGCACCTACTTTCATTTAGCTCTTTCCTATTGTTTTCATCTCTCTGATGAGTTTCCTCATCTATTTATTCACTTTTTCCAGTACACCTTTAACATGTTAATCACTATGAGTTTTCAAGGTACATTTTTAAAGTCTATTCTAAGTATTTGTCTAAGTATTTTTTTGTCTATTTTTTGTATATTATTTATTATGCTCTGAGCTTTTCAATCTATGGATTGATTTTTTAAATTAAAATCTGGGAAAGCATTATTTCTTCAATCCCCTAGAAAGGAACTCCAATTATATCAATATTAGATGGCTGGATATTATCCCATAGGTAAATGCTTATCAATTCATTTTAACTCTGTTTTTTTAGTTGGAATAGTTTTAATTTCTAGCTGTTTGTTTGTATTTATAAACTTCTATGTGATGTCTAATCTGATGTTAAATCCATCCAGTACATATACAATCTATGGAATGGTAAATTTAATATTCCTATCATTTTGGGGTCTCTTTATTGGTTGTTTTTTTTTTTTTTTTTTTTTTTTTTTTTTTTTTTTTTTGTGAGGGCAGTGTCACTGGCCCTCACATGTGGGACCGAACTGGGGCCACTGGCATCCCAAGCCAGTGCTTAACCACCCCGCTACTTGGACGGCCCTGAGGTTTCTTTTTAATAACGGATTTTTCTTTTGTTATAAGTCATATTTCCTGATTCTTCTAGCAATTCCATGTTTGCATGAGACACATTGCGAATATCTGCATTTTGTTGTTTTCCTTTTAAAAGTTGTTGAATTTTGCTTTGGCAGACAGTTCTTTTCAAATCACTTGATTCTTTCAAGGCTTGTTATTTATTTTTATTTTTTTAATTTTATTTTATTATTATTATTATTATTATTAGTCACAGATGTACAAAACAATGCAATAGTTTTTTTTTCACCCCTTCCAATGTGACTCCCCCCTCCCTCCTCCCCTGCCCTCCCACACCCGATATCATCAAGGCTTGTTTTTAAAATGTGCTAGTTACACCATAGTTTTTATTTTAAGGCTAGCATAACCTTTCCTTAAGGTTTAGTCTCTCTGGTATCTTCAAAGAATGTTCTCATAGTCAGGAACTCTTTCTCCCATGGTTGGTTGCATCCCAAGCATCTCTTAGCCCTGTGTCACCCAAGAGACTTGTTCGGTTTATCGTCCCCAGTTGTTATTCTTTCAGTAGTAATCATTCTTGTGATCGGCTTGTGATATTTCACCCTGAACCTCTGCTGCTCACCATGTAGCCAGACTTGGATGCAGGTTTCTAGAGCTCTTTCACTACATAGACTTTTTTTCCTCTGATCATCTATCTTCAGCCTCCATGAATTCTGATTTTCATTTTCTCACCTTAACAAGACTGCTATACTCTGCTTTTGCTCCCCTTTCTTTGTGTTCACTCCTTGGTTGTACTTCCAGGCAGAAATCCTCAACATGGCTTAGGAGTCAACTCATTGGTTTTTCATTCCTCGGAGATCACAGTCCTGAACTCCCTTTGTCTAATGTCTGAAATCTGTTGTGTTAATTATTGTGTGCTGTTTTATAGCTATTTACAGAGGAGGACTAGTTCAGTAGCCTTAATCAGGGCTGGAAAGGAGAATTCTTACACATTTTTTTAAAAAAAAAACAGCTTTGAGGTAAGATGGACCTATAATAAACTGCACATATTTAAATTGTACAATTTGATTATTATTATGCATGGGCACTGCTGAAATCGTCACTAACATTAAGACAATGAATATATCTATTACTTCATACTCCTTTGTAATCCCTTTCTCCCCCTCTCGCCCTTCTGCACGCCCTCCTCCTACCCACAGGAAACCACTCACTGGTTTGATTTATGCTTTTGTAGATTAATTTGCATTATTCTGTGATTTCATATAAATTGACTCATGCAGCATAATCTCTTTTTTGTCTGACTTCTTTCACACAGCGTAATTGTGATATTCATCCATGCCGCGTGTGTATCAATAGCTCATTCTTTACTGCTGGGTAGTGTTTGGCTACACGGGCAAAATGTAATTTGTTCATCTATTCCCCTGTCGGTAAACATTAGGTTACTTCTAGTTATTGGCTATTTCAAATAAACATGTTAGAAACGTTCAAGTACAAGTCTTGGTACTGACATATGCTTTCATTTTCTTTAAGTAAATTCCTAGGAATAGGAAGCCTGGATGAAAAGACAGGTACATGTTTAACATTTTAAGAAACTTGAGGAGTACTTATACAAAATGTGTGAGTGTTCCAGTTTTTCCACATCGTCCCCAGGACCCTGGTATGGTCTTTCTTTCTTTTCTTTCCTTTACTCTTCTTTTCCACTTTTTGTGTGTGTATCTGTGAGTGAGTGAGTGAGTGAGTGTGTGTGTGTGTGTGTGTATGTGTGTTAAAAAACACATAGCATGAAGTTGAGCTTTTTAACAAATTTTTAAGTGCACAATGCAGTGTAGTTAAATCCTTAACTATAAGGACAAGGTTGTATAGCAGTCTTGTGAGATGGTCTTTCTTGCTTAATTACTATGTGATTGCTATACTAAATTTTGTCCCCTCAAAATTCATATGTGGAAATCCTAACCCTCAATGTATGGTATTTGGAAGATAGTTAGATTAAGATGAGGCCTTCATGGTGGCCTTAGTATCCATATAAGAAGAGATAGCAAAGAGCTTGTGCTCTCTCTTTAGCCATGTGAGGACACAGAGAAATAAATGGTAGCCATATACAAGGCAGGAGAATTCTTACCAGAAGTCAACCATTCTAGCACCTGGATCTTGAACTTTTAGCCTCCAGAACTGTGAGAAAATAAGTTTCTATTGGTTAAGCCACTTAGCCTGTGGTATTTTGTTATGGCAGCCTAAGTTGACTAATACAATATTGGTATCTTATTGTGGTTTTAATTTGCATTTATCTGATTTTCTAATTGGATTTTCATGTTTGATGAAAGTGTTTGTATTTAATTGGAATTGCATTGACTCCAGAGTTCAAATTCAGATGAATAGACATCTTTATAATAGCCTGTCTTCTTGTCTCATGAAAATTAGATTTTGTAAACATTTTATTTAGATCTATAATTTATTTCTGTAATATTTTGTAATCATCTGCTCACAGGTCTTACATCTCTTTTGCTGACTAATTCATGGGAACTTTATAGTTTTATTGTAGCTACTGTAAATAGAGTCTGGTAAATTGTGTCTGTCATAAATTTTTAAAAAATTTATCATGTGATGTCAGCTCAGAAAATATTTTTCTTGAGAGTTTTCCAGCCCTCTTTCCTTCACATTTTATTTAAAGTGCTATGAATAATAGCATACTTATATTTATTGCTGTAATGCTTAAAAATTGCCTCCTTAAATATTGAAGTCTGATTATGTTTATGCCGCCTCCTCTTAACTATAATGGATTCTAAAAGACAAGTTTTATTTTTACCTAACTTTCCAAAGTAAATCTCACCTTATCTCTGTTGAATATTTACTTTGTAATTCCCTAGGATATTGCATCATTATTGGATAGTGCATGTTGCTAGTGGGAGAAGAAAGAGTAAAGAGAGAAACTTTTCATTAAGGTATTTATTAACTTTATAAACCAAAGCCCTGAAAAAGAAGTAAAATAACTATCCTTTTCCTTATTGTTTGAATCAAACAGATTTTAGAGGATTTTATAAATTCAAATACAATGAGTTTTATATAATAGACATCAAATAGTTTTAGATTTGATATTTTTCATTGATTCTATCTGAACATTTCAATGGTATTTCTTACTCTATTTCTTATCTCACTCTCTATCTTCCTATTTTTACCTACTCCAATCTGTGCTATTAAAGCATCCTATAAGCTTCATTCTGTAGTGTTAAGCTTTTAATGACATATACAAGAAGTTGCAGTGAATGGGGCCAAAATGATAAAAAAACAAATGTCAGAAAGCTGAGTCAGTTTATGACTCTCCTGAAATAATAAATAAAGAAAATATTTGCCCATTTCCATTGGCTACAGGCTAGAGAACATAGATCTAAATTAGAGCAAATATGGTTTGGTTTAATTCATTGAAGCAAAAGTGATTAATTTAGTTACTTCAATAGGAATTAATTCTAACTATTACTTTGGTCCCTATAATTTTAGCAATGATTTAAACTTGTTTCACAATTATGCATTTCATTTCACAGTGTTAGCTCTCCTTCCATAGATACTGTATATCATTTGGGAAATGTTTTAGAAATTCATAAGCTTTAACCATGTGTCTCTAGTATTTATCACCAACCAAATGACTATTTCTAATAATCTTGGTAATTAGAACCTAGTTATCTTTATCATATTAGTTTCTTTGTTAAAATATAATTTAGTTAACCTAAGTCACATTAAAATAGAGAATACATTATGGTAAAACCATTTTGCCCATCCTTTCAAATAAACTCTGTTCTTTATTGATGGCATAGTTTTTTCACAACTTCATGTGAGAGTAATTAACATTTTTCTCTTGGCTTTTCTCATCTGTAAGAATGTGATTTGTTCTGCCTTCTTTTAGCTTCCCTAGAGGCCTTTTGCTGACTTCTGTTAATTGCCACTTGCCTGTACTTTTAGTGGGTGTATATACTATATGCACTATCAAATGACTAATAAGACATCTTTCAGTAAGCAGGATACATATTATTGAAGGTTAAAAATACTAATGTCATGGTCTTGAAAAGAGGATCATAAAATTTTAATACAAGTAAAATTTGTCTCTGCACAAATTGTGTTCCCACAGCTCTGACCTAAGTTATGAATTTCCCTTTTAAGACCAAACAAATGAGAGGCTGTATGTGTCAATACCTTCCAGAATTTCTCAGAGACTAATCAAAGGGTTTCTGATAAGAAATGATGACTTATTTGGATTTTAATTTTATTATATTTTAAACTGTTGTAATATAACAAATATTGCTTACTTCATAATAGAAGTGAAAATGATACCCAGATTCATGCTTTTGCTAGTTGTGGATTATCACAGACATTAATCACTATTCTAATTCTATTATAGAGCTACACTCTCACAAATCAAAGCAATCAAGAAAATTCTCAATATCCAAGAAAAAAAATTTCTTGGCATGTGAAATGCTTTTCTTGGGGCTCAGGGATACCAAAGTCTTTTAATTAACTATGCCACTGAAAAATACTTTCCCATTTCAATTCTTGTATATAATGACATTTAATGGGTCCATCCAGATTCAGTGGACACAGCCTTAGAAACATATAACTTTTGATTATTTCAACTAAAATTATGGGTTCTTTGCATTTGAAACAAATGAGTTTACCCTTTATTCATTAAAATATGAAAAATATAAATATTCTTTAAATTATATATGTATCTTTATAAGAGTGTGTCTGTACTCCATGCTAAGCACTATACTATGTATGTGTTTCATGTTACACCATTCAATCTGAACAACACTGCAAATCCATTAGTATAACCATTTATAGAAGAGTGAAACTGGCCAGGAAAGGTTAAGTAATTTGTCCAAGTTCACCCACTTAGCAAGTAGCAGAATTAGAATTTGAATAAGGTGGCAAGGACATCACAACTCTCTGCCTTATACACTCTGTATGTGTGAGGAAATTAAAGGGAGCAAGCAGGTGTGTTAAAAAAAAAAAGTAATAGCTATTTTACAAGCACTTGCTTTTCACACTTTCCAGATCTGGGGCATAAAATAAGGCCTGCTCCTAAAAGGAATTGCCTCCCATGCTCTTAACTAAGCATTTTTAAATTCTCAGGTTTTCCTGGACTTTTTCGTTTGATACTTCAAGTTTTGCGCAGAGGAGAAAAGGTTTGTGGGTACAAAGGAAAGTGGAGTTCAGCAGCAGTAAAGTACTCTAGTAAGCAGGACAAGCTATATAATTTTCAGAGCCCAGTATAAAATAAAACTGTGGCACTCCATGTTTAAAAATCAGAAAAAGTCATTTTTTCCTGTGGTATGTCTTGAATTGTCATGGGGTTGTTTATTTCTTATTTAATGTCATAGGGAGAGGGATGGAGATAGTGGGAAGTGGGAGGCAGGATGGCATATGTGCAGGGCCACTAAGCCCCTAGCTCACGATCAATTGTTTCTTCAACCTGTAGAGGAACACTGGCCTCTTTTTCCTTTCTGGTGGTTTGCAGGTAGTCCTTATGACCCCTTGGCTTGCAGCTTTAGCGTTTCAATCTCTGCCTCTGCTGGCTCATGGTTTTTGCTCCTTCTATATCTATGTCCCTTCTAAGGACAACAGTAATGGTGTGTTATGATCCTTCCAATGACCATGTCTTAACTTGATACATCTGCAAAGACTTCATTTCCAAAATAAGGTACTTTCACAGACTTTAACATATCTGTTCAGTGGCAAGAACTCAACCCATAACATATACCATATGATATTTGACTTATTTCCCATTATGAACAGGCGTGAGGTGATGACGAGATTATATTTTTAGTCATTTCCTTCTTACACATATTAAGTTGTTTGATGTAGAAATGATTTGACTGTTGGAATAAGTATATATTATGGATCTTGCTATAAATTTGTTTCATTGTCTTAGTCTAATAGCTTTTAGAAATAATCATATAAAAATAGAGTACATAAATGACTGTTTTCTTCAAATTCTTATGTAACAATACCAAAACCAATAACTTGTTTTCACAAAATCAGCAAGACATTACTGACTGAAAGAAAACAGCTCAAAGAGTGAGCTTCTTGGGCCGGCCGAGTGGTGCGGTGGTTGAGCGCTGGCTTGGGAAGCCAGTGGCCCTGGTTCGGGTTCCACATGTGAAGGCCAGTGACACTGCCCTCAGGAAAAAAAAAAAGAGTGAGCTTCTACAACTGCATCAGAAAAGGCTATCTACTACCAAAAACCATTTGGGATAACTGAGAACAACTTCTATTTATTTAAAAACAACAACAATATAATACACTCAAAAGTTGTACTTCTTATAGATGGTGCTAGCAAAGCAACTCATTTTTTCTCTTGCATCAGAGTAATGGAAGTTATGAAAGCTGCTAGAAGTATAGCAGGTTCTCAATAAACATAGGTTGGTTCAATATCATTTCATTATAATGTTGATGAGGGACCCAGCCAGGACCACTATCTGTGTGGAGTTTGCACATTCTCTCCATGTCTGTATGAGTTTTCTCAATACTCCGGTTTCCTCCTACATCCCAAAGATGTTCATGTGAGGAGAATTGGGTGTCTAAATTATCCCAGTCTGAGTGAATGTGGTGTGTGTGAGTGGCCCTCTGATGAAAGGGCATCCTGTCCAGCGTGAGGTCTGGTCTTATGTCCTGAGCTGCTGGGAGAGGCTCTGGCCACATGCCACTCTGAACTGCAGTTGATGGGTTAAAAAAGAATTCTCTTACTAGGTTTTATGAATCTTTCTTAGATGTATGTCTAGCTCACTTTTATTCCAATGTTTAATATTATAAGAGTTGTGGGTCTTTATCCGGAAGTTTTGTGAGGCTTTTGTGACCAGATATATGCTGTAGAAGCTTACCTCTTGTTTATATTAATTAGCCTATGATAAAATTGGTTTGCTCATACATCAATTCACTTAAAGTTACAATCAAGAAACTTCCTATGATGTAAAGTGAGAACTTACTGTACTTAAATCCCATGAGGAAATAGAACTTCCTCATTTTGTGTCACTTTAAGACATATGCCTATTATCAATTTAAGTTTCATTTGCAATGCCACTTTCTATTTTAGTACATAGAAGAAACATGACAGAGATATAGAGATCAAGAAAGAGAAGAGAGAGATTGGTTTCAGGCAATATAACAGTGAAAACTACAAAATTCTTAGGTATTTAATCCTTTGAAAATGAATGCAGAAGTAAAAAAAAAATGTACTAATTAGCTATGACTCTTGGGCAGCATTATAAATTTGACAGTTTTGTTTTTTAATGTTCTGTATACGAAAGGTAAAATGTAATAACCTCCACTGTAGTAGGCAGAAATTGAGGGTCAGTTATCTGAGATTACACAGCTAGATGAGATCAGAGAACAGAATTTGATTCATCTCTTTTAAACCCTACTGCTTAATAATTTTACATGTCTTTTTAAAGTACCTTGCTTTAACCATCCTCCAGGGCTTATCTACAAAAGTTTGATTTAAATCCCAGGTTAGATGGGACTGAGTCAAGCTAGACAGAGCTATTAATAACATCTCCAAGTGCTATCATAAGGTTCTGATTTTATCAATTCCTCTGGGCACAATGCAGCCAATGGTCTCCTTTAAAGATGTAAAGGTTTATAAGTGAGTGTAAGTAATTCTATTAGATTCAAAATCTTGTATTTCAATTAAAAAATTCAAAGAAGCCAGTATGGCTTGGAAGCTGAAAGGGCAGAATACAGACATAATCAATCAATATTAACTTAGAAATTTTTCCTTACAGGGATAGGTAGATAAGTCCAAATCAAATCATAAGTTCTCCTACTTTCATTTTTTTTTTTTTGGCTTATCACAATAAAAAATTATTTCTCATTTACACAAATTCCCATGTGGATGACATTGGTGGGATGGCTCTCCTGGGTTATTTCTCATCTAGTCAGTGACTCAGGACCCATTATCCTCTACCTTCTGAGCTCCCAGCATCCTGCTACACTCCCTGGATCCTGATGACTTCAGAGCAGTGGAGGCTGGTGCTTAGGTGATTTCAACAGGCCAGGTCTCCAGGTGGCACATTTTCTTTGCATCTACAACTCAGAAGTTAGAACTTAGTCCCATGGACACACTTCCCTGCAAGGGAGGCTCACATTTAGCCTAATTGTGCACCAGGAAGAAGAAGAAATAAGATTGATGGGCAACTACCTAGTCTGCCCCACATGCATTGGTCTCTGACTTGATTAGGCTGCACTTGATGTCAGTATTCAGTTCACACCTCTACAACTTATAATAAATCTTTAGAATATTCAGACCCCATAGAAGAAAGCCTGTAATAGTAAGAAGTCTGAAATCATTCTAGTGAGTAAATGTTGAGGAGCATTTAGCCTAATTATTTCGTATCAGGAGAAGGACCCAGTAGCAGGATGTGGTCTTCAGTGTGGACAGACCAGGCGAGATAATCAGATCCTAATTGGACATCAAGTTTGTTTCTAAACTGGCTTGCTCTTGATCCAAAACATAATTAATACAAAGAATAATTTTTAATGCAGGTGGAGACATAGGTTGTATTTCATAGAAATTCGTTGTAAGCAGTAGTGATCCCTGCAGCCCATACAGTAGGATATCAAGTGAATATCTATAACATTATACTATACAAGGCAAAAACTTCTGTAATCAATGAACTATATCATCAAGGCCTAATACCTGGGCACCCAGCCTTGAAATTTTTATTGTTATAATACCAATGCAATCTCCCCTTTATCTGCACCTATGCTTCAAGACTCAGTGTTTTCCATATTTGTCTTTTTGAGGGGTTTATCATGAGAAGGCCAATCATGTTAGGGTGCCATGGATGCCAGCTTCCAGGCAGCCCAAAGGAAGAGAAGTTGCTCTACACACTCCATCTGCAGTACAAACAATTCTGCTTTGTGGTCCTATGACCCTACATTTCTAGTGGTGCTTGAAGTTTCTATGGTAGAATAAAGCCTGTGAGAAGACTTGATCAAGTCTGCTTTCATTTTTTATTAGAACAATAGAACTGAAATTAGTCCCAAAAAAGAAGGGGATTAAAATGTTCAGAATTATAATAAGAGTACTGGAAAAATATGTGAGAAAAAAGTGGAAATGAAATTAATATCAGAAAAGTAAAAAATATATATTTGAAGCTCTGTTTTATGAGCTGGTGGCAAAAGCTTACAATTTCACGAAGGGTGAAGGAAGAGTTAAGCCCTCAATTCCCTTTCTCAGGGTTAAATTTACCTTTGCTTCTTAGAATCTTAGTCCCTTAGCTTTTATTCCCTGCACCACCATCCCTCAATTCAAACAGTGGTGGCAAAAGTGTGTCAGCTTTTGAAATCACTGGTTGGCTTGCAGCCTCAGACTTCCTAATCTTCTTAAGGAAGTAAATGGGTCAGTTTACAGAAATATATAGCTAAACAAACAAATAAAAAAGACTGCAGCTGTTGCCTTCCTCTCATTGGCAATTTCTTACAAAATATAGATCTGTCTACAGCAGAAGCAATCAAATTCTCCTAAGGTTTATTTAAAACTTGCCTATCATTTTTCGTTTCCAACTGTTTATTTAATCAAATGTGTCAAAGCTTAGATTTGAAGGATTTTTAGAAAATCTGCATATATAAACTTATTTCTATTACTAGAAAATTAGAATCCATGTGTGTTTTACAAACTGGAACAAAACACTGATTTAAGAAAGAATAATTTCAGTGACTGAATATTAATGCTACATTGAATTAAGACATAAAACAGATTTTATTCAGATATGGATTTATTCTAAAGTTTTATAAATGAGTAAAACAGATTAGTAAAATATTACAGTAATACAGAGCATAAATCATTTTCTCTTTAGGGGCTGATGGGAGTTGATTCTGACTTTTCACCCATTGGTCAATACCTAACTATTCTTAGGAATACTGTATTTTATCAATTCTAAGAGTCCATCAATCAGAAGGCATCCCATAAATCTTGTGAAAAATAATAAAAACCAAGCCACTTTAAAATGGAGTCAGAGCAGCCATCCAGAGGAATTATTTTGCACTTCTTACTCCTCAAACCTTTGGAATGTTAAAATGCAAAATAACATTTGGATTGGGCCTAAGGTAGCACTGTATCCCAAATAACGGCTCACAAAGATAAAGAGAAATCACACATTGTGTTTACCAAGTAGAAAATGAAAGGCATTCTTTATAAGTAACATTACTATGTTAGCATTAGCTTATCTGCATCTATAGACATTTCTTCCCTAGCTTATGAACACCCGTAGAAATGCCTTCTTTCGCTTCATGTAATTATTCCCCTTCCCTTTCTCATAAATACCCTCTGCCTTCACTTCCTATAATCAGAACACTATCTAGGTTTCCGCCTGAATCAGTGCCTCACTTGTAGCTGTTTCTTTGGATCTCAAATAAATGCTTGTAGCCCCTCACTTTGACCTTTTATTTTTAGGTGGACAACTTTTGTTGTCTCTTTTGTATGGAAAATTGGATCAATGCACATAGTAATATATGATACATCTCAGTTTTAGGTATATTAAATGAGGGGAAAAAAGTATTTTGAGGAGAAAAAAGTAGGGTGTGATATTTTAGAATGTTTCTTTCTTTCTTTATTAAATGGAAACACTACAATGGGATGGTACACTAATCCTGCCGTGTAGCACACCATCCATCAGCACAGACAGAGCAGATGAAATTAGAGGATACTATGTCTTTCAAAAAATAAAAGAAACATTCATGGAAACACTGTGCCATATATTTTGGTGAGAGAAAGCACATACATGTAAAAGCAGACAATTTTGTGTACCAAGAAACATATCACGCATTAAGTACAGTGCATGCTAAAGTGGTAGTAATCTGTAATTTAAAATGATCACAGTATGCTGGAGGTGAAATTTAATTTCTACATTGTAAAATTTAAAAAAAAAATAAGGCTTTCCAAAGTTGATAATGTAAACACAAAAATTTATCTTACTTAAGAGTGAAGATCAGCAAACTTTTCAAGGAAACAGGACCTCGAAAAACTAAATGAGCTCATGATACATGGTTCTTAGCTTTAAAAGTACTTACAAGATTCCTTGAGATACAAGTTATCTTAACATTATCTGTTTCCTTTAGTAATGTTTTGAGATGGTTTGTGTGTCAGACTTATCGTTGTTAGTGAGCCCTCCAGTGTGGCTGAGTTAATGAGGCCTAACATTGAACCTACCATTTGATAACATGTAAAGGAACAAGGAGTAGAATTAAAAAGAGTTAATGTCTCTCAATTTTCCCTCCTGCCTTTTTAGCAAGTTCTTTTTGGTGTTTTTCCTGAGTCCTGATATTTCCTTTCCTCAGCAAATATTTCCTTTACATCAATTGGCCAATTGTTTGGAATACAATGGATTGGTCTTAGATCTCCCTCCTTAGACTGTAAACATCTCTATTTTCAGATCATATCTAACATCACTTCCATCTCTCAGTGAATAGTGACTTCCTGGAATATTGTAGGTATTTAGAAAGTGTTGAAGTGACTTAAATAAGTGTTATTCTGGATTATATATGAAGTGGTGCATGTTTTGGGTGGTTTTGGCAAAAAAAGAGTGACTTTCGTTTTTATTAAATTTGTTGGGGTGACATCGGTTAATAAAATTATATAGTGTGTGAATACATTTCTATAATATAATACATCATCTATATATTGTATTGTGATTTTTCCACCCAAAGTCAAATATCCTTCCGTCGTCTTATATTTCATTGTGGTTAATGATCATGCTAGTTAATATGGTATTAACATAAATTGAAATTATGAAGGATATTAATAAACAAAGAATAGTTTTAAATGTTTTATTATTTTTTTATTTGGAAAAGTATATTCAATTGTTTGTCATTAAAATCATATATATGCTGGGCCGGCCGAGTGGCGCGGTGGATAAGCGCTGGCTTGGGAAGCCCCCGGCCCCGTTCGGTCCCACATATAAGGGCCAGTGACACTGCCCTCAAAAAAAAAATCATATATATGTTTAAAAGTAATACAAAATTTTATCTACAAAATTAGTGACTATTTCACATGAAGCAGATAATAGCTCTGTTCCATCCTGGACACAGAGAGGAAATAAGTTCTGCATCCTACATTCAACATATTCATCTGGATGAAATTGCCCACTTTTGCCTATAAGGATCTCATCATTTGTTTCAGGGTTTTATTGAGACTTCAATGTTACGGACAGAGATAGTAGAACCTCCCACTTGACTTGATTTCATACATAGTGTCATGCAGTGCAATTTTATTTTATACTCAGTCCATGAAATGCAAGTGAAACTGAGTTTTCACAGAGATTCAAAGAGAGAGAGAGGGGTTGCTACATCGCAGTTATACTACATAAAACTGTAAAATTCAAACTGATGCTTTTCAGTGACAGAATTTTGACAAGCTGACTGTATATAAAATTTGAAGTTACTCAGTAGTGCTGTTACTTCTCAGATAAAACAATCACTTCAAATCTGTCCATGTCATAAAGAAAAACCACTCCTCTCTGTCTTTCCCACTCCGTTTTTAAACACATACTATATACATATATAGACAGGTTCTCATGAGTTTGCGGTTAACTGATTTGAATAGCTATGTTCAATTTCATTATTTTAATTTAAAAGATGGTGGGATGGTGGGAGATATATATATATATATATATATATATATATATATATATATATATATACATACATATATATTTTTTTTTTCCTCTTTTTCCTCACAGGACCATATCCTGATGGCCCAGAGCAGACAGCCAGTTTCTGCTATAATTTACTTTTTAATATAATAAAGTGTGCTTTGCTTCTATG
Organism: Aselliscus stoliczkanus; assembly: GCA_033961575.1. NCBI lineage: Eukaryota > Metazoa > Chordata > Mammalia > Chiroptera > Hipposideridae > Aselliscus > Aselliscus stoliczkanus. The sequence continues at coordinate 125,149,653 of CM066727.1, forward strand.
ATAGGTATTCTTGATGACTTGCATCTCAGTGTGAAGCTCCTATGTGAATTCCTGACTAAAAACAAAGGAAAAGAATAGAAAGAAATGAATGCACAGGGAGTAAAATGCCATTTCACACTGGGTGCTTTGTAAATGTGAGCCAACTCGCACAAATCCTTTCGGCATCAGTAGGAATGGAGCTGAGCCAGAATAGAAGAAAACATGTCCAAATAGAGAAAGTTTGCTCAGCAAATTGAAATTCAAGCCTGAAATTGAAAAGTTTCAGATTAATCTACTGAAAAGGGCACATTTAATCCTTTACTCATTTTTTTCTTAAAATGCAAAGTTTACTCAGTATTGATTTTGTGACAGATTATTTGCATATTTCCAGCCTCTCTGTCCACTTAATCTTTTAACATAGTAATTAACATTCAGGTAAATGGGAATAAAAACACAATGCTAAATATTTGAACAATTTCACCTGTTTGCTCACAGAAGTAAAATATACTCTATGTCATAATAGCTCAACATGGAAAATATAATTTGGCATTATTGCCTCAAAGCAAATACCTTTTATATCATTGCATAATATGTTTAATAAAATACAGCTTAGGTATAAATTGGAAAACCTTTAAATTAAATACTGTGGGATTTCATTATTTGAGCTGAGTATGAAGTTTATGAATGTGAAAGTATTTTTTAATGCAAAAATTAAATTAATATAGGAGGAAGGATAAAATTTAATTGACAAAATTTAAAGAAAAAGTGGAGTTAATAATATATTAAAATTTATTTATCCTTTGTGACCGTACTTAAAGCATAGATAATTATCTCCATTTCTAAATTTTGATTGACATTATCATTTACCAACATTAGGGGGAAAATTTTTTTTTTTTTGAGTGCAGTGTCACTGGCCCTCATATGTGGGACCCGAACCAGGGCCGCTGGTTTCCCAAGCCAGCACTTGACCACCTCACCACTAGGCTGGCCCAGGGGGAAACTTCTTTTCATGTAGAACTTTACAGGCAAAACTTAGAGTACTATGTAAATTTTCTGATTCTTTATCCACCCCAGGAGAGGAAAGAAAATAAAATATTTATTACTAAACCATACAGGAGATTGCAACAGATATATATTTTTTATACATTCATATGTTATCATTATAAAAACAATATACACTCATTGGTGAAAATTTCTGAATTACATAGAAATGTAAGAAAAACAAATAAAGTAAAATTCAACTTTGTTCTCTTAACAAGTGTTCATTGAGTGTCTAGTATGTACCAAGTACTAGACTAAGTGTTGAGCATTTAGAGGTAAATAAAGTACAATATTTTTGCTACTTGCTTATATCTGCTGGTTAATTGCCAATGTATAGATAAGCATTATTAATATTTTATGTAGCTTTTTTCAACGTAATAGAATACCTCATTATGCTTTTTTTCCCTCAATATAAAGATTTTTTAAAATCATTAAAATTCCCCCAAAAGATAATTTTTCATGCCTGCATCTGATAGAGTGTCATAAATTATGATTTCTAAAATCTTTGATGTTGAGGGTTTAGATTTGATCCAGTTTTCACTATAATAAACAATATTATAAACAATATAGTTATGCATGAATGTATGTTGTGATTGCCTTTTATGATAGATATACATAGAATTCCTACAGCATGTTATTGTATCATAAAATGTATTGTGTGTGTGTGTATATGTATGTCTCCTACTGAGTCTATTTCCCTGGAGAATCAGAAAAAAAAAAATATATATATATATTATATATATATATACACACACACATATTTTTTATGTATAAATATATATATATATATATATATATAGAGAGAGAGAGAGAGAGAGAGAGGTTTGTTTTGAGGCATTGGCTCACATGCATATGGATGCTGAGAAGTTCCACAGTCTACCCGCTGCAAACTGGAGATTCTGCAAAGCAGTGGTGTAATTCAGTCAGAATCCAAAGGCTTGAGAAACAGGGAGAAGACGGCGTAACTCCCATTCCTAGAGCATCAGTGACACATGAGATGTCCCAGCTCAATCATAAAGCAGAAAAAAAGGGGGAGGGCAAATTTCCTCTTTGTTATTTTGCTCTCTTCTGGCCCTCAAAGGATTGAATGGTGCCCACCCACATTGAAAAGGACCATCTACTTTATAGAATCCATTAATTCAAATGTTTGTTCATCCAGAAACACCCTCACAGACACACTCCAAAACAATGTTTAATCTGGATCACCCCTAGCCAGTCAAACTGACACATAAAATTAATCATCGCACTTATAAACATTTTAAAGCTCCTGATGCACAATGTCAAATTGATTTCCAGAAATGTTTCAGCAAATTTACAATACTTCTAATGCTATGTACAAGTTCTCATTCATCAAACACTTGCCAATATTGAATATGATCTTATTTTATAGTATTTAATTATTTAATACATGAAAAACTTGTTCAATTGTATTTTTTGTCCATGGCTAATTAAGTGGAATATTTTACGGTTCTTAGCCATTTGGATTTCCACTTCTGTAACTTGTCTCTCACTGAAAGTAAGCTGCAACATAGTGATTTCAGACTGTGCACTTTGAAACCAAATCTCACCAGGCTGTATACATACCTACTAGCAATGCTTGAAAATTCCCATTTCTTCAAAACCTCACAATATTTAATTCTATTAAACTTTCTTATTTCTTTAGTTACCAGTACATTTGCATTCTAAGTTACTTGTGTGAATTTATTTTTTATACCTTTGACCATTTTTATTAGTTTCTCTTTTTCTGCCATATTTTGGAGATAGTATAATGTACTAAATAATATGTTCTTGCCAGTTTTTGTGTTGCAAATGTATCTTCACATAATTTTTTCCCTCATTGAATAGAAATTATTGTTTTAATATAGTTAAGCCCATCTGTTTTTTGTTTGTCTGTTTGTTTGTTGTTTTAATTTTTGTTTTATACTTTTTTTGGCTTTATAAAGCTTTTCTCCAAATCATGACCACAAATATACTGCCCTATGTTCTCTTCTATTAGTTGTACGTATATGTGTCAGCATGTATGTATCTATTTATCTATCTATTGCTTGCACCATTTATTACCACATACACCTCTGCTTCTTCTTTTTACAAGAAAAAACTCTCCAGGACATAAGCATCACAATTGTTAAATATTCACAAGCTAATATCACCATTCTTACATTCTGAAAACTCAGAGCTTTTGTAAAGTATTTGAAAACTCAGGTCACCTTGTCAGTGGTGAAAATAAAGTATTAGTTTGTCTCCCTGTGGATAGCTTTTCTGTTCATTTCATTGGGGTTATATTTTCTGTCAAGTTTTTCACTACAGTTTTAACCTTTCTTTTCTTCACTTGGGAAATGTTCTCTTTTCCAGAGGAAATGGAAATCTACAATTTCAATTTGCCTTCATCTGGCTTCTTTATAAGAAAATATTTTAATCCTTTACTGTTACTTTTATAAAATGGTGCAAAATCAAAGTTATCAAAATTAGATATTGAGTTTTAAAAAAATACTGATTAGAAAAAAAGATGTATAGTAGTGAAATATATATATATATATATATATATATATATATATATATATATAAAATTTTAATAAATTGTTATTTTCAGGGAGCTGTTATATGCTTCAGGGAACTAATATTGTTAGATCTTTGAAATCAAGAAATATAGAGATAAGCAGGATAAAAGCATTCATAGCAAATAGTTAAGGGGTCTGAAGCAAGATTGTTATCATAGGCTCATACTGTGTTTTAGGATCATTCTCTTAGAAATATAATGACTTGTTTGGAGATGAGCAGGGCCAATTCAGAAATTATGAAATGACTGAAGAAAGAGATTTTGTGACAAGTGTTGTTGCAGTGGGGATGAAAGTGAGAAGTGGATGAAGATATCTAGGAAGCATCATTGATAGCACTTATGGTTGCTTTAGTTGGGAGGCATGAGTGAGAAAGAAATAGGAGTAAATGATGGAGAGTCACAGGTTTGTGGATTAGGTAACAAAGTGCTTTGGGTTCCACGTTCTAAGATACAGAAGAGGGAAAGTAGCATTTTAGGGGTTAAGTTGTTGAGTTCAGTTTCCAACTGTTTCAGTTAAACTTAATACTACCCAAATGAGATAGCCACTAAGCAGTTGGAAATATAATGTGCCAGGAAATAAGTGTGGGATAAAGCTAGAATATTTGGAAGGAAAATCACCATTGTTTCTTATTTACATATTACAAACACCTTCTCCATGATCTAAGAGCTGTCTAGATCTCTGACATCATCTCACACTGTTTTTACTTCCTATCACTAGGGCCAAACTCCTCCAGGTTTCTTTCCACTTTAAACTATACCAGGTTTTTATTTATCTTAGTGTTTTTGCCCTAGCTGCTTCATCAGTATAGGTTGTCTGTATGAAAGATTTTTCTGCCTCTCTTTCTATGTATTTCACCACCTACATTTAAATAATTTGTTTACTTTATATTGCTGGTTATTAAAGTAGTACCTGGATGCAATATGCATTTGTTGCGTGAATGAAAGAATTGACATCTAGATAAAGGAAAGGACAAGATAACCAGGGAGTGTTGAGAGAGGGAAGAAGAGGGCCTGTGATTGAAAAATGATAACACTGTCTCTTGATAGATAGGCAGAAGTAAAGGTTATAAAATATTAAAAAGAAGAAACGTAAATATAAGAGAAAACCTATGAATGGAAAAATAAAATCCAAGAGATTTGAGAGAGTGGAAGTGACTAAGTGGTGACAGCGAGTATATATTCATCTTATAAAGAAAATATATCATATACAAGGAAATGCAAGTTGAAAATGTGATATCTTAGGAGAGATTTTTGTTTGTTTGTTTTACATATTTTGGTTTGTTTCTTTCAAATACGGTAGAGGCCTGAGTTCATTAAAATCTTGCCTAGGATGAATTGGTAGAGTAGGGGAAGAAAAATATCTAAGTACAGATAGAAAAAATTAACCTTAGTCATGAGAAAATGAAGTTATATCTTCCATTGTAGCAGAAAAGGAGGAGAAAAGAATAGGAGCCGATACAGGTAAATTTGCAATCTTAGAGGCAATAAGTTAAGGGAATTCTTGTGAATAAGTATTGTTTACCTGCTCAACAGGAATGAAAATGATCTGCTCAGAGTGACACAAGAGGTGAAAGAGTCATTGTCTTGAGACAAGCAGAGAATAGAAATCATTAACTACTTTGCCCAACATGTGGTTAACTATAAACCAGAGATAATAAATGATTACTAAATATTTTCCATTGCCTTACAAAGCGTAATACATTCAGATGTATTTTTAAGCCACTTTTTGCACACAAAGCTATTTATATCACTTTTAGGGCATTAGTGAGTATCTTTAGGCTTCAGGTTTTGCTCTGAGCCCTGTATTGGAGCTATTCCTGAGTTATCTCTAATCCAACAGAAATATTTTAAGTAAAAGTTTGAAAATTTGTCACCTTGCCTAATATAGTAAAGAAGTGGTTTGAGTTAAAACATGTTTGAGCCTGGGAAATGATTAACATAATGGTATAAATAGGTGTGAGGGGAAAGTTATGTTTTAGAAATGTGTCTTCTGTGGGAAAGACAGTTCAATTGGAAATTGGGGATGTGTTTTTAAAGTTCTGATGGTTCTGCTGAGAGAACAGGAATAATGATGTATGTTTTGGATTATACTTAATTCAAATCAGAATAATCCATGAACTCTTGGGAACAATAAAATAAAATGACATGTATAACAGCCAAAGACCAAGATAGTGATTTCACTCTGATAGATCAGAGTGAAATGGAGAAAAGACTAGACAGCGAAGGAGGACCTGGGGGGAGAAAGAAAAAAGTTAACAGAAATGTAATGAACCAAGATAGGGCACAACAATAAAGTTGTCAACATAAGAACATCCAAACCTGTAGGGAATTTTCATAAAATTTTATTTCAGCCAAACAGAAGATATACCTGGAAGCAAGATCTGAACAGTCTGAGATAAATGCTCCCACAGATAACAGTTTGTAGTTTCTTGTATGCATTTGAGATTAAGGGGGGAATATAAAGAAGATTACATGAAGGTGGGAGGAAGCAAGACATGGTTTGAAAGGTTGGTAGTGTTTTAGGAGGAGGAGTCTGAAAGTGTGGTCAGGTATTAGAAAAAGGAGTGTGAAGAGGACATTTTAAAGGTGTATTAACCAAGATGCACAGAAACCATGGACAGGGCTTGCTTAAGGCGAAGATAGGACTCTTGGCAAAGAAGGTATATGCCTGGGGTGTGCCTACCCACCATGGAATTTATGATCAGATCATCTGTGAGACTACTCTCCTTAGGACCTTTTTTGTCTATAGAATGAAGGCATGTGTTTCAATATATAGGTGAAGATAAAGAAAACAGAAAATAGAGTAGGAGGACTTAAAAATGAGAATATAGAAATGACCACTAGATTTTATATTAGGAAATTGCTGAAAAGTTTGAGAGGGCATTTCGTTTGAGGGATTGTCTCGGAAGTCAGTTTAAAGTTAAGCAAGGAAGGGGTAGAAACAATATGGTGGCTTTGGTTGCTAATTGTGAAGGTCGCTAATTGTAAAGTCATTGTAAAGGTTTTGCACCATTGCCCAAAGGAGAAAAAAGATTGGGAGAAAACACAATAGGATAAAATTAAGTACTTTCTGCTCCTTTTGTTTTTCAGAATAGTCAACTCCATTGTGTATTTGCAGGCAAGGAGCATGAGTGTCATTGAAGAGGCAAGTGGTGCTAGACAGGAAGAGGATAATTTAGAAGCCAAGTTCTAGAATGAGAAAGTGATAAAAACACACACAACAGGATTTAGAAAGAAAAAGCAGGTTTCATGAGTATAAATAACACATTTTCCCCTTATGATAAAAGAAAAAAAAGATAGGAAAGTATAGATAAAACTAAGCAAGCTTGACATTAGAGATAAGCCAGGTAAGATGTGGGGCAGGATCCCAAGGAAAATATCAACTCTCATTGTGATCTGACTAGCTAATAGTTAGCTATATAAAAGAGCTTCCAGAAAAGACTCAGACACAGTTGAGCTGCATTATATGTCCAGAGGGTGCCAAAAATATATATATACATTTTAAGAAAGGAAAAAAACTGTATTAAGATTGTAATACTCAATATGTACCAATAACAAAAGATGAATACAAGTCACATGTATACATTTTTTTGGCACCCCTGATTTATGTGTGTGTGTGTGTGTGTGTGTGTGTGTGTGTGTGTATATATATATATATATATATATATATATATATATATATATATCACTTCTGAAGTGCCATTGGGCTTTCAGTGTTTGTCATGGTCTTTGTACATCTCGGTGCAGTTAACACTACGTGGTGGGAAATGTTTGTTCCAGGAATTAGAGCTGAAGAATTAAAAAAGAAAAGAGAGACAGTATTGGGGATATGGGTTGCTTACCCTTTTATGAACTGAGCTACAACTATATTATAAAGGAAAGTGACCCAATCATTAAAAATTTGTTTAGGGCTGGCCGAGTGGCGCGGTGGTTAAGCGCTGACTTGGGAAGCCAGCGGCCCTGGTTCGGGTCCCACATGAGGGCCAGTGATACTGCCCTCAAAAAAAAAACAAAAAAAAAAGAAAAAAAAATTTGTTTTAGAGAGAGAGTAAGACTGTTTCACAAATTAAAAACAAATAAACCAACAAAGGAACAGGAAATCCTGCCACAGAATTCAGAATTCCTCATTGGGAGGATAGAGTAAACATTCTTTGATCACCAAAGAAAGTGAAAACCCCAAGTTCCTAGAATTTCTATAATTGAAGTAATTTTTTTCTTCCCATTATTTAAGAAAAGAGAAAAATGGAACACACCAAGGAATGGTGATAAAGGTGAAAGGCACATGTGTTTTTTTTTTGGAATTACCAGCTTATTATCTCATAAGAATTAAAGGATATTAAATTGGCAATATCGATCAATTTTCTTTTCAGCTCTGAACCCAGTCCCCCTCACGCCCCACATATACTGAACAAGCCATTCAAATCAACAGAAATTGAAGTAACCATGTTTGTAACTAAGATCACTTTCAGTCTTTACTAAAAATTAAATATTGAAATAAGAGCATGATAGCTTGTTTGTTATAAAAATCTTGTTTACTAGGAGTTGCACTAATGTTTAGAACATCTTCAAACATGCTGTTCTTGGATTATGTGTGTCTATCTCTATCCACATTAGTATCTAACTAATTTTTTTCATCTTTTCCTTCATGTTAAATTGCACCCCAACTAGCTTTCATTAATTATTTATAGATTAGCACAGACTCTTTAAAACCATTAGTAGAGTGCCAGTTTTGATCTGGAAGTCTCAAAGTCTCAATTTAAAATAACGCCTTTTTTTTTTTTTTTAGCTTTCTGTCTCCTCACTAATAATAGATAACTCACAGCAGCTATTTTATTTTCTTCTGTAGGAAGTTGTCCCCACATGATTAAAATGGCACTCCAAGCTCTGCTATCAATTATACCAATTAAGGTCAAATAGAATGGAACAGAAATCTTTGTGGAAAACAACATGGGTATTAATTTAAATATATCATATGCACTATGATCACATCTTCAGAAGTTATCATTAATTATTTCTGGACAGCCACCTATAGCCATGTTTCCAAAATCCCCATGTTATATTGTATTCTATGAATTGAGGGGGGGCAGGGAAATAGGCCCTAGTAAAAACCACTGTTTTCCAAGTGGAATAGCTCTCCTAATGTCTCTGCTGAAAAAGGAGTAGTAGTGTTCTTTATTTTATAATACTATACTTTGAAAAATTATGAATGCTAATGTTTTTGCAAAAAAAAAAATAAAAAATCACCATATATCTAAAATGCTTATTTGTATATCTAAAATATACTATACACCATTCATTAAAAATAATATTTAAATTTTTGGTGATAAAATAGAATTATTTTAGTTTGAGTTATTAATGTTAATTGCTGCAAAAACAACAAAAATCCGGAAGTGTCCATAGCTTAGTACATTTAAGTTTATCTGTTGCTCATCCTTCCTGAGTGCTTTGCCTCCAAGCAATTATATCAGGCTCCTACCATCTTCTAATGCCTACATCTTCATTTTAAAGGAGTAAGTGTGAAGGATCGGGCAGGAGAATTTATGGAGAAAGTTGGTCATATTACCCAAAATTAGTTTAAATGCGGACTGAAAAATGTAGCATCAGCTATGCATCCAGGAGGAGACAGAAATTGTTTGATTAATATGTAGCGTTGTCATTTTTACAGACTGTCTTTCTGGTCACCAAATATTCACTTCGCAACATCTCCCATATTCTCAGCTTCTCCAAATGAGCAACCCAAAAATCCAATCCAGCCCCCACATCCGGTTTAGGTTCTGGGATCTTTGGTTGATGACAGTTGTTTTCATGAGATTTACGTATAGAACCATATTCATGGTTCTCAAATTTGAAAATTAAAAATCATATTTTTTTACCGCCTGGTCCTCCATATACACATACAAACTGACAGACACAAAATAAAATCAACAACAACTCTTGTTTAGAAAATGGGAGAATAGGAGGCACACAGAATTCTTTGATCCATGGCTTTTATAGAATGCAGCTAGACAGATACTGTCAAGTCCCACTTCCTGGAGAAAAGGAAGATCCTCAGTTTGGCCTGATGGTCTTCCCTGAAGAACTTGTTTGTTCAGAAAACCAAATTCAGTGAAAGTTGTTCATTTTCTCTTCCATGTCCATATCTAAAGTGTGTATTAAAGAATATGTCTTTTTTGGCTGCCTAACTTAAAAAACCCACCTTATATACATAGAAATATGACTGTCTAAAAGTTGTGTTAAAGATTGCAGAGTCAAAGACATTTTGATATGGACTTAAGGCTACTTGTCAATAGCCTTTTTAAAAAAACTTGGCAAACTATTTGCTTTCAGTCAGTTCCTGGTACGAGTAGTTAAAACTACCATACTTTGTTTTTAAATGTGTTTCATTTCTTTGCTACCTTGAAGCCAAGCCTCTCTCCATGTCAATTTAAAGTCAGATAATCTGGAACCTGTGACGTTTGAGTGGGCAGAGTATGCTCTTCATTTGATTTTTGGCACAAATCTGAGTCACTCCTTGCTGAAATCTCGCTGGGTCTTGGCTGCCCAGAGTTTTCCAAATACCACCTCTTATTTACTTATTTTTTGAGCTCCTCTATTCATTTTCAATTTGACTTTAAATCTGGCAGTTATTTTCTGAGCTTAATCTCTTTCCTGTAATATTTTGCTGAAGCCACCTGTAACAATAATACATAACTACTACCATCTATTTTCCAAGCATCTCTAGAACTACAAACTCAGTAAGCTTTGGATGGCCTTCCAAGCTATCACAGTCAATAGTTTTTAAACATCTTTTCATTGCAGCTACCAACCTACTTTATCTGTATTCTTACCAATCTGTTGCTCCACTGCTAAGCTAATGTCACATATTCTAATTTTTATTATTACCTCACTTCAAGGTACTGGGTTTTGTATTAATCAGTGTAAATAATGCAAGCTGCTGCAATACTCTCAAAACCTTCGTGCTATCCTCACTCATGCAAGGTCCATTGAAGATGTTCCTAGTACCATAGCTTTCCCAAGAAGTTCTTATACAAAAAGTGACAGAGATTCAGTATCCTTGCATCTAGTAATAACCTCATCATCTTTAAATGTGGCCTATAATGACTCTTTTTAAGGAGCAAAGAAAGAATGGAGGAATTGCTACAGTGTCTTAATAAGGGGCCTGGAAGCCTCCACTTCATTTTCCAGTCATATGTTCTCAATGCAAATGTGGAAGAGGCTATGAAAAGGAGGTTAGCTATGGACCCAGGAAAATAAGTGCCTTAACAGTACATATCTCGCATATAACCATGACAAAGCAAAATACAATTTTAAAATAATCCAGTGGAAAAGGTTCTTATTTATTTTATTGTAGTTTTTTATAATTTAACTTTCTTTAAAAGACTCACTTTCCACTTGGAAACTATTGTCAAACTGTTTTGAATGGTCAATTTGTAAGGTGTTCATGGCTAATAAATATTCAGTTTACTGACACATTGTAAAATGTAAATGCTTGTTAGAGTAAAGAATATTGGCCCATTAGTTGTATTATTTTCTACATTTCAGTTGTTTCCCAAATATGTACAAGTATGTGCCAATTTTAAAACACGTTTTCATGGAAAGCTTAATGTGGAAGTACTGCATCACCACTTAATGCTAAAAGATGGAGGTTTAATTAGGGTATCTCTAATGTTCTTTTTTTACTGCTAACATTTTATCAAATGTGACACCCTTGAATTTAAGCAACAGTCATGCTAGGCTCGAATTTTAATGTGTATGAAACTTCACACACTTTCTCCAACTCACTAAATATGGTAATCAAGATTCGTTTTCTCATATTTTGAAAGAACAAAAATCGATATAGAAATTAAAATTAAAAGGCTTTTATGGTAATTTTGTCCTGATTTATAAACTATGCTTATTATAGAATAAATGATAACTAAAAGGAAGAATAAAAGGAAAACAAAAATCTCCAGAGATCTTATCACTCCCAAAATAGATAATATGTTTTCTATTTTTTGTTTCTTTAGTGTATATTTTATAATAAATGTGATTTTCTAAGTACAGTTTTCCATTTCCATTAAGTATTTCCACATTAGCCTGTGAATCCATGATTTAAATTCATGTATGATACACCATCAAATAGGTGTCAAATTATTTACTTCATCAATTTTCTATTAGACATTTAGACAATTTGCAGTCTTTCACTGACATGAATGTATCCATAAAAATATCTTGAAACATAAATCTTTATATATATACATGAATATGTATATGTGTGTATATGTATTAGGTGTGATAAAAAATATGGTACAGTTTAAATTTAAAAAATTATTACATTAAAAGACACATTGCCATTAATCCCCCTCAAAATACTCCCCCTCCCTTCGAACACATTTATGCTATCATTCTTGCCACTTTCTGAAGCAGTTCTGGGAATCCTCTTTCATGAGTGTCTTTAGTTGTGCTGTCATAGCTGCCTCAATGTCCTGAATCGATTCAAAATATTTACCTTTCATGGTCATTTTGACTTTGGGGAAGAGCCAAAAGTTGCATGGTGCCAGATCCAGTGAATAAGGTCAATGAAGACACACCATAATGTTTTTATTTGACAGAAATTGCTGTAACAGAAGCAATGTGTGACATGGGGCCTTTCAATTGTGATCACAAAATACAGTGAATGCTGCTGCCGAATGCTATCCAACAGAAAGGCAGGGATTTTCATTCAACACAGGAAGTGGCAAGTCAAACCTTAGCAACAATGTTTGACAAGTTTCAACTTGTTCACTGCAGTCAGTCAGGTGTGAGCTATGGTTGAGAGAAGGTGTGTTTTATTTTTTTTTTACTTTTTTTATTTTTTATTTTTAGCTGAGCCCTCCTGCCACCTGTTGGCAGCTCAACGGCAGCTCAGCTCGGGCTGGGCATCGAACTGCTGTTGCTCAGAGCTCAGCTTGCATACTTGAGCAAGCTTTTAACCTACGTTGCTCAGAGTTCAGATTGCATACTTGAGCAAGCTTTTAACCAACTGAGCCACTCGAGAGAAGGTGTGGTTTAAAGTGTGCTGTAAATCATCCTTCATCATGTCAATGTTCCATGTCACACATCACCTCTGGTATACATATGTGTGTGTGTGTGTGTGTGTGTGTGTGTGTGTGTGTGTGTGTATATATATATATATATATATATATATATATATAAAGAATATTTTTGAGGCTTTTGAGCACATACTATAAAATTGTATCCTTCTGAAAAAATATATCAATTTACACTTTTTCCAACAATGTATAAATATTTTTATTCCATCATTTTTGTTTCAATTGTTATCATTTTCTAAATTTCATCAATTTGATTGTTCGATAGCTCTTAAAATAGTTGTTTGATTTCCTGTGATGTTGAATATTGTTGTAAGCTATCTACATTCTGTGTGTGTGTGTGTGTGTGTGTGTGTGTGTGTGTGTGTGTGTGTTATAAATGGCTTGATCATGGCATTTTGTCATTAAATATATATTGACATTTTTTTCTAGTCAGAAGGCACAGTGCTAGCCTCTGGAGACACAGTGGTGAATAAGACAGACAAGTTGCTTGCCTTTATAAGCTTACAATAAATATGAAAAATGACTTTAAACATGTATCATAGAAGCTCTTCTAACATACCTCCACATAAATGACTCTCAAACTTTATCAACATCCTTCATTTTTACAGCAAAACATAGCAACCTATATCTATAGGAGGCAGAACACTTTTCTCTAGGAGGCTAGTATCTAGCAAGAATGTGCATTTCTACTCCCTTCACTTTGGTTATATGAGTACCAAACTCAAACGAGTGTTATCACAAATTTATTTTCCAAGATGTTCTTGTTACGTTAATTTTCAAATTTCATGAATTTATATTGACTAAGAAAATATGATTACAAAATATTTATGTTTTTGTTTCTATGAAAATTTTTTCTAATATTTAGAACAACTTAAATCTTAGTAGCTATAAATATTACTAAGACATTATGTGAAAATGTTTAAAAATATTCAATGTTTAGAAGGCTTATGAACCCAAGATTTTCTTTTTTTTTTAATTTTATTTTTATTATTATTTTTTTAGCTGAGCCCTCCTGCCATCTGTTGGCAGCACAGCGGCTGCTCAGCTGGGGCTGGGCATCGAACTGCTGTTGCTCAGAGCTCAGCTCGCACTCTTGAGCGAGCTCTTAACCAACTGAGCCACTCAGCCGGACCAAACCCAAGATTTTCTGATTAAATTTTTTTCTGTCTAAAATTAAAAGAAACTGAAAGTTCTTGTGTACATATTCATGATGGATGTTTTTAGTTGATAAAGACTGCACAAAATTCTAATCAACAGACTGTTACCAAAACCAAAACCCTTAGTGATAAATTGAAGAAAAAAAACTGTCATGTACATTTATATGATTTATGTCAAAACAAGTGCCAAATACATGCATAACTAATTGTTCATGGTTTCCTGTCTTATTCTAGTGTTTATTTTTAATTAATCAAAGTGTTTGATAAAAAGAGTTTCTTTTATAATTAAATGATGATCAGCATGAGAGATAAGGGAGAATTATGAACTACTTTCCCTTAGGAAATATGATTTCTTTTGTGGTATGATTTTCAGCAGACTTTCTCAGATGAGTTTAAACTTCAGCCTCTAATACATAAGAAGATTTGGGGCTAGATCTTAGAAATGGGTGAAATCACCATTAGTAAGAAGTGCTTCTAGAATAGGGTTGCAAGGACCACATTAATTTTTTTTTAATCTTCTTAAAGAAAAATTATATATATATATATATATATATATATATATATATATATAAATAAAATCTCTCTCTCTCTCTCTCTCTCTCTCTCTCTCTATATATATATATATATATATATATATATATATATATATATACACATACATACACACACACATATACAAACATAACAAGAACGTCTATATAGTGGATATCTATGGTAGCATCTCTATATAGATATAGATATAAATATAGATATAGATAGACATAGACATAGACACAGACATAGATATAAATATAGATATAGATGCTACCATAGATATTGTGGAAGTCCAAAAATTTCACATACTGTGTGACCACAAAACAGAGACTGGATCCAGATCTTATTGGAAGCTCAAGCCTATTATGGCTTCATATTAAAACACTGGCTGTGGTCCTAAGCTGAGAATGACTCTTCTAAGCAGTATCAAAACATACATTTCTACACCAAATTGACCTGGGGATGAGGGTGTAGAGCTGAAAAAAAATTATATATATATATATATAATCTCATATATGTATGTGATTCCAAATCAGAAAACTAATAGGCATTTTTATTTTGAACTACTATTATTACTCCTGTCTCTTCTTTTCTATATTTTAAAAATCGTTTTTATAATGAACAATATATTGTATGATTACTAGTTTATTTCCCAACCCTGAATAATGTGTGTATATTTATGTCGCATTTACTTCATTCACATAAATATTTTTGACCTTTTAGTCACTGCATTTTGCTTAGATGACACAAGCACAATTATATTTGAACCTACTCAATCTTTCGAAAACTGTGTTTGCCTTTAATTCAGCCATAGTTTAAAGCAACCTGAAGTGCTGGTTATAGTAGATTCAGTAGGTACAGATGGGCCCAAACTTTATACATTCTGAAGTATCAATGCCTTAGCACAAAGTGCTGAACACGCTTTGAGTTCTGTAGAGTGATGTACTGTATCTCTACAGAACTGTCAGGGTGAAGAAAAGGAGTGTTGCAACTGTTATAAACATATCACATACAAACATTTATTCAGACAAATAGAGACTTAGCTAGGTGTCATTTTAAAACTCAACTATTTACGCTCTTGGCAGATAGCTGAAAACAGAATGCATTTATAGCTTGGAGTTTGAAAAATGTAAAGCAACCAACAAACAGTTCAGTGCCAATAGTCAGTGTATCAGGATTAGCATAAGCATGTAAAATACTAATAGTTCTTATTATTCTTTGATTTCACATTTAATCATTATTAATAACAGAGTAGTTAAAAAGAAACCAAGCTTGGAAAGCTTTTTAAAAATATTTTTATTTATTCTCTCATTTCCTGTCTTACTCTTGTAGAAAATGTAATCAGTGTTTAAAATTGCCAAATTCATATATTTCAGAGAAGAATGATTTCTGAAAAGGATAATGAAAATTGAATATATATATCACCACGCAGTCTCTTATAATAGTAAACTAAGATATTGCAGCAGCTAATTCTGACATGTCATCTCTGTGTTTTCTTTTCTAATAATTTATTTTCTTGTTTGCTTTTAAATCACATTTTTCCTATTTCTTCACATATCTAGTAAATACTAAATATTATACACTGTGGATATTATATTGTTGAGAATCAGGTTTTTTGTGTTCCTTTAAAGTATTGAGTATTTTTCTGGCAAGCAGTTAATCTACTGACCACGCCCAGTCTTGTTTGTCAGTTTTTCTGTTTTGGTGTGGTTCTAGAGTAGCCATCCCTCTAGGGCTGAGGATGGCCTTTTCCAGAGGTTCTTCTGGGTTGTGTATCTTTTCTGAAGCTCTGCCAAATGGCTAGGGTGTTCAGATGAAATCTGGTTTGTTATTCTTGGTGTAGTCTACAGCTGCTCAGGATATTTCTAGGCAACACTCTGTAGGATATCATCTGAGGCATATGCAGCTCAGTCTTCACAGAACACATAAAAGCACGCTTATTCAATATGTTAGTTTTCTATTATACATGAGGATGTAGTAACAAATCTAAATGTAATGAATGAATAGAAGGGAAATCTCAGTAGAGAAAGGATAACTATAGAGAAAAAAAGAAATGAAAGTTCTAGAAGTGAAAGCTATAATATATCCAAATTAAAAAATAAATACATACTAGATGGACTTAACAGAAGATAAGATATTGTAAAATGCACCATCATTTTGAAAACAGGAAAATAGAAATCTTTGAAACTGATGCACACAGAAAACAAAAAGATATTAAAAGATACTCGGGGAATCAGGGATCTGTGAGACAACACCAAGTAGTCTAATACACATGTCATTGCAATTCCAGAAGGGAAAGAAAAGTGTATGGAGCAAATACATAAATAGTGGCAGAGCACTTTTTTTTTAATTTGAGAAAAAAATATCAACCTGTAGATTAAAGAATCCCAGCAAATCCCAAGCCAGATAAAGTTAAAAAAAACAAAAGTCACATATAAACACAACATAGTCTGCTTTTAGATTGCTAAAAGTCATATATAAAGAACATTTTAAAAGCAGATAGCAGGAGAAAACATACTATCTACCTGAAGTACAATTATAACTGTGTACTCATACTTTTCATAAAAAAATAAAACAGTGAAACATCATTAAGGACCGAAGGCGAAGAAAAATTGTTGAAATAGAATTCAAAGTACAGAAATAAGTGTTCTTCAAATATCGTTCAAAAACAAAGGCAACAAAAATATTTTTCCTCCTGATTAAAAAGTTCAGAGAACTTACCACCAGCAATATAGCATGATACCAATGTGAAGTAGGTTAATTAGGCTAAATGGGAATGATGCCAGATGGAAGCTAGAATTTATACAAAAAAATGAGGAGGGCTAAATATGGTAAATATGGGGAAGCATAAAATTCTTTTTAAAATCAATTCTTGAATTTCTTCCAAAGATAACTGATAGTATAAAATGATATATTCTGAGAGAGAGAGAGAGAGAGAGAGAGAGAGAGAGAGAGAGAAGTAAGAATGGAATGTATGACAGCAATTGCACAAAGGACTAGAAGGGAAATGGAATTACACCAATGTGTGTTCCTTAAATTATGCATAAAAGAGTCCTTGAGATAGACTACTGTGATAGATAGAGGATGTATATTGAAATTCAGATAGAAACAACAAAAAGCAGGGAGGGACAAAGTGAAAACACCAATAGACAAGATAAAATGGAATAATAAAATGTACTCACCCCCCACCCCTCCAAAAAAGTGACAGGAAAGAGGGGGTGAGGAAAAAATTATAGGACAAACAAAAAACAAATAGTAAGATAGTGGCCATATAACCATGGATAATTATGTTAAATGTAAATCGACTAACTAAAAGATAAAGATGACCAAAATAATTAAAAATAGACCAAGCCATATGCTATTTATAATAAGCACACACTAAATATAAAGGCATAGAAAAGTTAAAAGTAATAAGATGGAAAAAGACATATTTTGTAAACACAAATCATAACAAAGCTGAAGTGGCTTTAATAATGTCAGACAAGTTTAACTCGAACATAGAGGGTTAACAAAGACTTTTTAAAGTAATTTTATAATGATAAAGGGTCAGTTTATCAAAAAGCCTTAAAAATCTCAACTATGTAAAATATAACAAAGGTACAAAATATAAGTTGCAGTAAAGGACAAAATAAGCAATCCCTCTTCTAGGTATCTACCAAAAACATCTGAAAAGATTTATCCATAAAGATATATGCACCCCTGTGTTCAATGCATCATTATTCACTGTGGCCAAGACATGGAAACAACAAAAGTGTCCGTTGATTGATTAATAGATAAAGGAGATGCGGTATATATACACAATGGAATATTATCCTGCCATAAGAAAAGATGAAATACTGCTATTTGCAACAACATGGATGGATCTTGAGATTATTATGCTAAGTGAAATAAATCAGACAGAAAAAGTTGAGAGCCATATGACTTCACTCATACATGGTGCATAAAACTACAAGCAACAAATGAACAAGACAAAGAAACAAAAACTCATAGACACAGACAACATTTAGTGGTGACCAGGGGTTAAAGGGGGAAAGGGGGTCAACTATATGGTGGTGGAAAGAGAACTGACTCTGGGTGGTGAACACACAATGTGATATACAGATGATGCATTATGGAAATGTACACTTGAAACCTGTATAATTTTACTAACCACTGTCACCACAATAAATTTAATAAAAATTTTAAAAAGAGAGAAATAGACAAACCTATGGAATAAAACCTAAAAGCCATAAATCAAGAAAAAGGTGGTTCAGGCCGGCCAAATGGCTCAGTTGGTTAAGAGTTGCCTTAGAGTGCATGCTCTGAGCAATGGGGCCACTGGTTCAATTCCCACATGGGCCAGTGAATGCTGCTCCCTAGCTGAGCTGTCACTGAGCTGCCAACAGGTGGCAGGATGGCTCAGCTGGTGTAACAACAAGATTGCCTGTTCAATGGTGGACTAAGCCCACCCTCAACTAAAGATTGAACTTGGCACTTTGAGCTGAGTTGCTGCCCAGAGGGCTCAGTGGATAGAGCGTGCACTCTTAACAACAAGGCTGCTGGTTCGACTCCCGCAGGGGATGGTGGCTACGCCCACCCACAACTAAGACTGAACTCAGCACCTTGAGCTTAGAGGCCAGAAGACAGGCCACAAGATAGGAAGCCAGATAGCGACTGGCGCTCTCCACAACAGAGATTGAAGAACAACAGTTTGGCTGGTTCCCTCCCCCAATTCCCCAACACTGTTCACCTCCCCAAATTCCCCAATAAAATCTTTAAAAAAGAAAAAAAAGAAAAAGGTTGCCCTAAATGATTTTATATAGGAACAATTTTGAAGAGATATGTTAGAATCTGTTTACAAAGATTTATTTTTGGAGTGGCAGGTTATAGGTCCTGAATGAAAAGGATGGTTGTAATATTTACTGTATATAGTTTTATATTTTTCATAAATTTGACAATGTACAGGTTTCATTTTATAATATAAATATAGTTAAATAAAAATAATTTCTTCGCTCATATATATTCATACATATATAATATGGTATAATAATATATATATCCCTCATCTCATATAACATGACCAAGTGTTTTTCTTATTTTCCTTTATTAAATAATATCAGCTAACATTTATTATGGAGTTATGTGCTATCACTGCTGTACCAAATTATTACAAACTCAGTGGCTAAAAACAACACAAATTTATCATATTTTATTTCTAAATGTCAGAAGTTTAAAGTCCGTCTGCACAGCTGTGTTGCTTCTGGAGACTGTGGGAATTCTCCTCTTTCCCAGCTTCTAGAGGCTTCCTGCGTGGCATGGCTAGTGGTCTGCATCACTCCTACCTCTGCTTTCATCCTGGCCCCTTCTCCCCCGACTCTGATTTTCCTGCTTCTCTCTTTTCAGCACCTTGTCATTATATTGGGCCCAACAAGATAATCCAGAATAATCTCTTCATTTCAAGATGACGTAATAACATTTGGAAAACCTTATATACTCTCATCAATATTATCACACTGCTTTTAGGCATAGGTAATGTGTAATATTACATATTGACTGCCATTTTAATTGTCAATTGACACTTTTGCTTGTTCTAAATACTACACATTGTGTCATATTAATTAAATCAAGATGTATAAGCTGTTGACAATAAGTTAGCTTTGTTTTCCTTGAACAAATTTATCCTTGAAACAACTTCATTTCCTCAAGTGGAAATTCCAAGAGGCCATATGAAAATGCCTGCAAGCCCTTACCACATCGGCTACACTTTAGCCAATCCGTGATGTCTGATGATCCAGGATTTTCTGCTAAGAGGACATTTTGTAATTCTGTAACTGTTCACTTTTCTCACATTCTTTTTTTCACAGAATTGTGTTAACTCAGGCAGAAATTGATTTTCAGCTCACTTTTATATTCTACCCTGGCAAGTTCAGAGGCAAACAACTGATGCCAGTGTTATTTTTCACCTTAATGTAATAGAATGGCTCCAGCAAGTCTGGATATATGATACGGGCAGAGAGTGGCCAAACAGTCTTATGTAAACACAGGTTTTGCTTCTCATTCAGTCCATTTGTAAATCTGCCAACGAATTCTTGCTTATGGTTGGCTAGCCTTGGTGCAGAACCTCAGTAGCCAAGTAACCTTTTGAGTGTTTATTCTATGATATTGATATGTTTTGGGAACTGCCCACATTACCCTGCATTATGTTAAATTCATATTCATATTTAATGTTAACTTCTGGCACAGTGCCAGTTTTATTAACATATATCTCTATATCTCTCTATATATATCTATATCTATCTATCTATCATCTATCTATTTATCTATCTATCTATCTAGTCATGTAGATGGAATCCACTTGTAAAGACTAGAATATCTTAGGTACAAAAAGCTATTGAAGCTTTTGAGCTTTAGAGTGCATGAACTTTTTGTTAAATTTAAACTATTTGTGGTTATCATGATATTTTAGAATTACTGGGATCTCACTACTAGGTTCTTTTTCTCTGAATTATGTATTCACTCTAGGTTATTGTATGTAATTTATAATGTGAAGAAACTCCAAATTTAGACTCTAACTCTAATCTCCTTTCTCTGAGTTCCATACATATACATTCTGATTTTTACTCAAAATTTCCAATAATGTATCTCACACCCATATATAAAATTCAACATGCCATCTATCTGTCTATCTATCTATCTATCTATCTATCTATCTATCTATCTATCTATCTATATGCTGGGGGTGCCAAAAAATGTATATAAGTGGATACTTAGGTCAATGTTGCTCAAGCAGTAGTTCACCGTAGTTAGAAGTGTCTGGATGCTGATGGTACTTTGAGCACCTCTTGTAATTGCAGAAGTCAAACGTGCCTTGTATTCATCTTTTGTTATTGGTATATATTGAGTATTACAATTTTAATACAGTTTTCCTTTCTTATTGCTCATTATTTTCTGTTATAATAATTCATATCATTCAATTGTATTATCATAAACCCTGGAAGCAATATTGATATTTTTCTCTTCTAAATATATTTAATTAATACATATTAATATAGTTCTGCCTATGATCTAGTTCTTATTCTAAAAGTTTTCCCTTTTAATTAATTTAATTCATATAAAATGCCAAGTTAATAGATACTATTACAATTTTCATGTTATCTATGAAGAGACTGATATCCAGAAAATTTAAGTAGGTTTTCCAAAGGAACACCGATAAACGATAAAGTCAGATTTGAAAACAAGCATCTAGCTCAAGAATCTTTGCCTTTAACCAGCATGTATCCAGAAAACTAATCTTGTCAAGTCTATTTTTCAAATATTTCTCCATCCTAATCACCAACACACTATCTACTTCACTAATACCTCCTATTTGGATGACTACAAAAAGTTTCCGAACTCACCCTTTCTTTCCCTTGTAGGAAAGTTGGAAGTGATTGATAATCACTGTTTAACAAGAGCTTTGTAGTTGTATGTGCAGAAGACTGGCATTATTAGGCTACCCTGAGATCAGAGTCCATGTGATTAATGCATGGATTAATTTCAGACACCATCATTGTATTAGTTATCTTCTTGGGGATTGTTTAGTTCCAAAGAGATAAACTCTTAGGTATCTTAGATGACAAAATATTTTAAAAATAATAATATAATCCTTAACAATATGGTGGTTCCTCAAAAATATTTAACATAGAATTATCATTTGATTCCACTTTTGATATATAGCCAAAAGAACTGAAAATGAGCCATTAAAATGACATAGTACACCAATGTTGACAGCAACATTATTCACAATAGCCAAAAACATGGAAACAACCCAAATGCCCATTGATGGATAAATGAATAAACAAAATCTGATCTGTACATACAATAGAATATATATAGTCAGGCTTAAAAAGGAAGGAAATTCTGACACATGCTACAACATCAATAAAACTTGAAGCTATTATATAAGTGAAAGAAGCCAGGCATAAAAAGACAAATATTTTATAATTCCATTAATGTAAGTACACAGAGTAGTCAAATTCATAGAGACAAAATTGTAATGGTTATTTCCAGGGACTGGAGGGAGGAGGGTATGAAGTGTTCTTTTTTGATGGGTACTGGTTTTCAGTTGGGGAAGCTGAACAAATTCTGGACAGGGATGGTGAGTGTACTTGATGTCACTGAACTGTACAACCATTTAAAAATGGTTAAAATGGTTATTTTTGTATTATGATATTTTACCACAATAAAAAATGTACAGTTCTTATGGAAATACAAGGTTAATTGAGTAACGCTTTCAAAAAGATTAGAAATGAGGGCAGCCCCCAAAACATAAACAGCAGAACTTCATGGACCTTCAGTGAAGTCCTTTCCCCATTGCTACAGCCTAGATCCCACCAGCTCTTATTTAAAACATCCACATATCCACTTGGGGCCAATAAGTCTTCAAAAGGGCCATTTATAATGAAGAAGGTAGAGCTCTTTGCAGGACAGTGTTTCTAAGAAACAAATGTGGGGTTGAGCCAAAAATAAAGGAGATCCCTAATAAATTGGAAACTGGGGGGTGGGGGGTGGAGGACAAACAAAAAACAAACAAACACTGAGTTGGAGAGTTTATAATTGAGTTAACACTGAGGAACTGACTTTGTTCTAAGCAACACTGTAACACTGACTAGAATATACTGACAGTTACATTTTGTGATTGTAGTTTATTGAGATTTTTTTGAATGCTGTCAAGGAATGTCAATAGATCTTAGGATTCAGAGCTAAACTTACCCAACAGACTGTCAGGAAAGAAAAATTCAGAAAAAACTTATATAAATATGTGTTGGAAATAAATAGAAATAAGGCCTATGGCTCGGTATTAAAATAAAGACAAAATACAAATCAGATAAGACCTATTCAAATATATTTTAGTCATGTAATTATATAAAAATTTTAACCATGTTCTTTTCATACATATAGTATAAGAACTTTGAGCTCTATAATTTTTTTACTCATCCCTTGAAGAGCTCATGATTGTCTGCTAAAGACTACAACAACTTTAAAAAATGACTTGTAGTGAGTAAAAACTTAAATGGTGTGAGAATGAAAATACATATATACATATATATACATACAAAAATATACATATATATGGCAAAATATATACAAAATGGAAGTGTGGTGTGTTTATGTGGGGAGTAAAAGTTGTGTGGAGTGACCATGTTTCCCCCTCTTGTTCACTCATATCCCATTATGAGTGAAATCATGTTGTTCTTGACATTTTTCTGTCTGACTTTTTCTCTTAGCACAATAATCTCGAGTTCCATTTATGTTGTCACAAATGACAGCATTTCATCTTTTTTTATGGCTGAGTAATATTCCGTTGTTTATGTACCACATCTTCTTTATCCAAGAAAATAACACATACAAATAGGAACCGAACTAAACAATAAAGATCAATTTGTTAGTGGTAAAGAACAAGGACACATGTGCAGTTAAATATTCTTCATTTGATCAATAATACCAACTAAACAGTACAACAAAATACAACTAGATACAACAAAATATTTTAGTAAGATTGTACTTTACTTTTACTAATGTTTTTAACATATAGTTCAAAAATCAATGAAGCCCTAACTATAAATATTGTAGATATCAGGTTTATTATAAAAGTGGGGGGAAATCTTAATATATATTCACTGAAGTGAGAAAAAAGACTTTGTATATCAAGAACTTTGCAAATACAGTTTTGCCGATTTATATGAGCAATATTTTGACATGATAAATAGTTGTTTTGTGATAGAGTCTTTGAATCTAAGATAGGAAAAAGTGTGCTATCAAGAAACAAGTGTTGGAAAGGCAGTTAGGAAATTTAGCTTTCTAATAAATATTTCTTTAGCTATAAGACTTTGCGTTTGTGCCCGGAATTCCTTAATTTTATCTTTTTTTTTTTTTTTTTTTTTGAGGGCAGTGTCACTGGCCCTTATATGTGGGACCCAAACTGGGACCTCTGGCGTCTCAAGCCAGCTCTTTAACCATTGTGCCACTCGGCCGGCCCCTTAATTTTATCTTTACACACATATAATACGTGTTGTCTAAATGAGCTGGTAAAATTAATCTTTTCTAAGGGCACTAGCAGTTGTATAATTCTGTAAGTCTATATGAGTAATATACTGAAATATACAGCCATCTTTCTAAGAGTCTTCTCTAAAGATATCCCTTGATACTTCCGAGCCAACCTCTCCAGAATAATCTGGAAATGTCACTTGGGTTACAACATATTCTAATCCCACCAAAAATTGTATCTGTCCAACTCTGACTATGTTACTCATATTTGGTGAAGAGAATTATTCCAGATATTTAGGATCCCATTGCCTGTTTTCAACACATATGTTTGTGTAATTCTATGAATTCCACAAGTATAAAATCAATTCTAAGGCCTAAACAACTTCTCTTCTAAGACAAAGAAAAATCCAAATATTCTCTTTAAAAACACATTCATATTTGCTCTGCCTCTAATCAGTTGTTTTCCAGCCAAGCCTAATATTGACTTATAGTACCTTTTGATGTCTTTATGTCTTTTCAGAATTTGTCAATTTCAGAATTTATTTATTCCCCTTCATTGAGTTATTACATTATAATGCATATACAAAATGTTTGAGAAGACAGCTCAAAATTCAAAAGTTAATAAATATAAAATTTTATTTAAAATGCAGAATAACATTTATTTGGCTCTCTCAGAACACATAGATCTAGAGACCTGTCTTTGGCTTTCGGTTTTACCTGCCAATCTATGGATTGCTACACAACCTCAAGTTACTTTTGGGGAAAAAAAATCACCTATGTATGGCAAGGTAAAAATCCAATAATTTAAACAGAAAATATTATATTAAAAAACATTTTTAAGTCAATAATTAATTTTTTACAAACAACATAACCATTTGGGAATAAAGTTAAGAACTAGCCCATATGGAAATACAAAATTTTCAAAGTATAAATAATGAATGAAACCATTTATCAAATGTTTTAAATATATTCAAACAATGTATCTTTCCTCTAATTCTTACAGTAGGTAGAAATTATTTGCAAAAGGATTACAAAATATAAGTTGTGTGGAAAATTAGGAAATTAAGAATAAATAGTTATGTCATGCCAAATTCTTTAGCTTATATTCATATTTTGTATAGCACACTGAAATATCTATGCCTTCACTTAATCTATTAATAGAAAAACTCGTTGAATGCCTAACCTATTAAGCAAAAGCAGACATAATATTTGCTTGCAAGGACCTTATATTTTAGTCGAAGATACAATCATTTAGGAAGTCACAGCAATATATTTATGTATTGCAATGATAAATGCAACAAAAGAAAGGTACCTGGACTATAAGAACATATAATAGGAAGTTGACTTAAATAAGGAGGCCAGGAAAGACTACTTGAGAAAGGAATGGGTGATACGGCATGAGTAGAGACAACTAGAGTAAGATGAAGTGGGCAGAAGAAATGAAGTGGGTAGAAGTGGGTCAGAATAAAAAGCGCGTACAAAGACCTGTGGCTGAAAGATGCTGCGTAATTATGTGAATAATAGAAGGCTCAAATGGCTTTAAGTGTGATAACAAGGAGTGATATGAAAAGAGAACAAAGAGTAATATGAAGAGAAAAATGGGCGAAGGGCATTTCAATCACAAGAAACTGTCTGGGTGTACAAACAGGCCCTGTAGCAAAAGGCATTATAGCAAGAAATGGAACAAAAATCTGTCATTTGAGATGGAGAAGAGAGGGAATAAGAATGGGGTTAAAAGACTGGTGGAAGGTGAAGCTAGAATGATTGGGGTCAGGTCAGACAAGACATAAATCATACCAACCAGAACCCACCAACTTTTATTTCAAGAACAAGAATCCCTAAGGATTTTAAACAAGGCATGGAGGTAGTGGGGTTGGGATATTAAGGATCTGATACATTACAAGTCCCATTTACTGTGATTGTCACTCCTCTCCAGTGCAGATCCAACACACTTCTGGTATGTCTCTCAATTGATCACAAACTCTATTATATCTAATCAATCCAAGATGATTTAAAAGGTAATTGAATGTCTTGATATGTTTCTTGGCCTTGGTTATACATATTGAAAATCAATATAGTAGTATAGATACACAGGTTGCAAAATACTGGTCTGAATCAGTCACTTCGTTATATATATATATATATATATATATATATATATTTTTTTTTAGCTGAGCCATCCTGCCACCTGTTGGCAGCTTAATGAGCAACTCAGCTCGGGCTGGCCTCGAACAGCTGTTGCTCAGAGCTCAGCTCGTACTCTTGAGCAAGCTCTTAACCAACTGAGCTAACCAACTGAGCCACTCAGGCGGCCCTTTGTTATATATCTTAAATGTTGATTTTCTACAGAAATTGTTTCTAATAGCTTGCTGATTTTTCCCTATTATAAGTATGAAGCAAATATTTGACATTTCAGACTTTTAGGTAAACTTATTTTTATTTTAACTAAGCAATTAGAAAATTGTTCTGCTGTATTTTTATTTTTATTTTTTAAACTCTCCCTTGCCTGACAGTTCCTTGAGATCAAAGTATGAGTCATATTTATGTTTGTATCATAGCAATTAATACAATGTCAGGTCATTAATATTTGTTTATTGAATGAATGGAAATGAAATTGACACAATTTGTTTTATATATGTTCTGCTATAATAATGGTTCACTAATTCTTAAAATGTGAAACCAATTCAATAATTATTTCATGAGTGTGCATTCTGCACAAGAAAGTGTTAAGTATTTGTAAGTGCCTCACAATTGTTTTCAGATGTTACTTCTATAAGACAGTTTTGTTAAATATCAGTTTTACCACATGCCCCATTGACTCTCTGGTTCTGTTGAATTCTCATGAGTGGTTATAAATGCTGTTTAAGGAATAAACTTTTCTCTATAACTGAAACAAGCAAAGAAACAGAATGTATACATATACAGTCTATAATTTCTTTTGTTGTTTCAAAGAGAATTTATTTTATCAAAACATAATATGATGTGGAATAATACAGGTATTTCTTCTTTGAACGATTAGCAAGTGTTGGTAATGATCTAAACAATTTGCATCACTTATTTCTTTTTAAAATAGCTTTAAGAACTTTTTGTGATAAATTACAATTATGGTTTCATATTAGAACAAGTTAGGAAACTGTTCAGAGAAGGTGTGAGAGACTACCTAGAATCAAGACAGTATTTGAAGAGACAGGTGCATCCTTAGTTTCAGCGGGTGGCTGAGGGTCTGGAGCAATGGGGGTGAGAGGGTGAACTGGTACAAGGTAAAGTGGGAGCCAGCTGTGGAGAAGGAGGGTACTCTCACAGGCATATGGTTTCCCTGTTTCTTTCTCTGTGTTTTTAATTATCTACCACTGCCTTCTCTGTACATGAATTTATAATATTTTTAATATAAATTTAAATTTTATAATCAACTCATTTTTTCATTATTAAAAAAATATTTTTACAAGTAGTTTTTAGGTTTAAAACAAAATTAGGTAGATACAAATACCCCATATACCTGCTTCCCTCAAACATACACAGCCTCCGCCATTATCAGCATCACTCACCAGAATGTACATTTTTTTTGCCAAGGATGAACCTAAATTGATGCATCATAATCATCAAAAGTTGATAGTTTACCTTATGATTTACTCTTGGTGTTGCACATTTGATGGATTTGAAAAAAATGTATAATGAAATGTATCCATCATTATAATATCATGCTGAGTGTTTTTACTGCCCTAAAATTCCTCTGTGCTCTGCCTATTCATCTCTCGCTCCCCACCCCACCCAATACCAAATATCAAAACCAGAACAAAACTATAAATTTCTCTCTAAGCATGGCTTTCACTGGATCCCACAATTTTTGATAGACTATGTTTTCATTTTTATTTAGTTCAAAAGATTATTTCATGTTTCTTGAGAAGTCTTCTTTAACCCATGTGTTATGTAACAGTGTGTTTAATCTCCATGTATCTGAGGATTTTCCAGCTATAGTTCTCCTGTTCATTTCTATTCTATTTAGTTCTATGACCATAATCCATTCTGGTCTAAGAACAGATGTTGTATGTTTCCCATTATTTTAAATTTATTAAGGTGTGTTTTATGTCCCAGAATGCTGTTTATATTGGTGAATGTTTCATGTGAATTTAAGAAGAATGTGCATTCTGTTGTTGTTGAGCGAACTAGTCTGTAGCTGCCAATTGTATCATTGATTGATGATGCTTTTTAGTTCTACTATGTCCTTACTGATTTTCTGCATATTGGATCTATTCCTGACAGGGATATTGATATGTTCAACTACAATAGTGAATTCATCTATTTCGTCTTGCAGTCCTTTCAGTTTTGGCCTCACACATTTTGATGCTGTGATGTTAGGCATATACCATTACAGATTATAATATTTCCTTGGAGAATTCTCCCTTTTATCATTATGCCATATCTTTCTTTATCCCTGATAACTTTTTTTGCTCTGAAGCCTGCTTTGTCTGAAATTAATATATGAGGTTCAATTACTTTCATGAACCCCTTCTGGAAACAGGGTTACATACCTTACTATGGTCACCTTTGAAGTACTCCCCTTGGAAAGCTGTGCACTGGTGCCAGCATCTAGTCCACCCTTCAAAGCAATTTGGGAAATCTTTTCCTGGAATGGCCATCAGTGCTGTCATCATATTACCCTTGATGTCCTGAATGTCATCAAATTTTCTTCCTTTCAATATTCCCTTTATCTCTGGGTAAAGAAAGAAGTCATGGGCTGGCCAAATGGCTTAGTTGGTTAAGAGTTAGCTTAAGAGCTCGAGCTCTGAGCAAGAGGGCCACCAGTTCGATTCCCACATGGGCCAGTGACACTGCATCCAAGCTGAGCTGCCGCTGAGCTACCAACAGGTGGCAGGATGGCTCAGCTGGTGTAACAACAAGGTTGCCTGTTAGATGGTGGGTTACGCCCACCTGCAACTAAGACTGAACTCAGTACCTTGAGCTGAGCTGCCACCCAGATGGTTCGTGGATAGAGCATGCGCTCTTAACAACAAAGCTGCTGGTTTGACTCCCACATGGGATGGTGGCTATGCCCATCTACAACTAAGATTGTAACACAACACCTTGAGCTTAGAGGCCGTGAGCTGCAGACAGGCAGCTAGATGGCGACTGACGCCCTCCACAACTAAGATTGAAGAACAACTTGATTGGTCCCCTGCCCCAATTCCCCAACACTGTTCCCTTCCCCCAATTAAAATAAATAAATAAATAAGTCATTGGTGGCAAGATTAGGTGAGCAGGGAGAGTGTTCCCATATAGTTATTTGTTTCCTCGCTAAAAACTCCCTCACAGACAGTGCTGTGTGAGCTGGTGCATTGTCGTGATGCAGTCATGAATTGTTGGCGAAAAATTCAGATCATCTAACTTTTCAATGCAGCCTTTTCAGCATTTCCAAAGAGTAAACTTGGTTAACTGTCCAGTTGGTAGAAATTCATAATGAATAATCCCTCTGATATCAAAAAAGCTTAGCAACATCATTGTAACAAGTTCGTGAATGTAACTGTCAGACCTCATAGCTACTCTGTTTCTTTTGATTAATGTTAACGTGGTATATCTTTCTCTACCTCTTTATTTTGAACCTATGTGGGTATTTATTTTTAGAATATGTTTCTTGTAGACAACATACAGTTGGGTCTTGTTTGTCAATCCACGCTGATAATCTTTTCATTTAAACCATTGGCATTCAAAGTGATTATTGATATACTTAGATTAATATCTACCACATTTGCTGCTGTTTTGCATGTGTTGCCCTTTTTCTATTTTCTTATTTTTGTTTCTTGCTTTTTTACTGCCTTTTGTGGTTATTTGAGCATTTTATGATTCAAATTTACCCCTTTCTTAGGATATTAGTTTTAGTTATTTATTTTATTTTATTTTTTTACTATTTTCAGTCAACTCCCTTGAGTTTACAATATACATTTACAATGAATCTAAGCCCATGTTCAAATAACATTATACCAATTCATTGATTAAGTACTTTAATAGTAACAAAATAATCCTACAACTTCCTCCTTATATCTCGATCAGTGCTGACATTTATTATACTTATACATAAACATACATATTCTATGTATGTATCTATTTAATATATATACATATAAGCACACATAATCAGATACATTGTTGCTATTATTTTGAACAAACTGTTATCTGTTAGATCAATTAAGAATAAGACAAGTAAAAGTTTTTATTTTTGCTTCACTTATTTCTTCTTTGATGTTTTCCTTTGTTTATGTAGATCTGAGCTTGTGATCTATATCATTTTCCTTCTCTCTAAAGGGTTAGTTTTAACATTCCTTGCAAAGCAGGTCTGCTGGCAACAAATTCCCCTAATATTTTGTTTGTGAATGTTTTTATTTCTCCATTTTCGAAGAATAATTTTGCTCGGGATAGATGTTGCAGGCTGTTTTTTGTTTGTTTATTTATTTGTTTTTGTCCTCTAGCATTGTAAATATTTCACTCTACTCTCTCCTTGTTTGCCTGGTTTCTAAGGAGAAATTTGATGTAATTCTTATCTTTGTTCCTCTATAGATAGGGGTTCCACCCCTTCCCGGCTCCTTACAGAACATTTTCTTTTTCTTCAATTTTCTGTAGTTTGAAAATGTATCTATATGTACTGCTTGTGTTGTTGTTTTTCATTCATCTTACCTGTTGTTCCTGGATCTGTGGTTTAGAATGTGACATTAATATGGGGAAAATTTCAGTTATAATTGTTTCAAATGTTTATTTTGTTTCTTTGTTTTTTTTCCTTCTGACATTGCTATTATGCATGTTATACCTTATGTAGTTATTTCACAGTTTTTAGATATTCTGTTCTTTGTTTTCAGTCATTTTCTGTTTTCTTTTTAGTTTTGGAGATTTCTATCGAAATAACCTCAAGTTCAGAGATTCTTTCCTCAGCCACGTCCAGTCTATGAATAAACCCATCAAAGACATTCTTCATTTCTGTTAGTGTTTTTTTGTTTTTTTCTCTTTGGCTCTTTCTTAGAATTTCCAACTCTGCTTATGTTACCATCCATTCTTACATGTATCTACTTATCTATTAGAGACGTTAGTGTATTAATCATAGTTGTTTTACATTTCTGGTCTGTTAATTCCAACATCTCTGCTATATCTGAGTCTAGTTTTGATGCTTGCTCTGCCTCTTTGAAATTGTGTCTTTAGTTTGTTTGTTTGTTTTTCCTTTTAACATGTCTTGTAATTTTTATTCATAACCAGAAATGATACACTGGGTAAAAGGAACTTCTATAAGTAACCCTTTAGTATTGTGGTTGTAAGGTACATGAGCAGTGGACCATTCTGTAGTCTTATAATCAGGTCCCAATCTTTTAGTGGGTCTGTGCCTCTGGATTGTGAATTTCATTCACATGTTTTTCTGATTCCCCTCTTAGGTGGGAAAACCTGGCTACAGGGCCTAGATTTGGTGATTTCCCTTCTCCTGGGTCAATTAAGCTCTGATAAGGTCACCACAGGTTAGGCTCTGGTTAGCTACTTTCTCCTGAGGGCAGACCTTGTTATGAAGAAAAGGAATCTCTGATGTGTTTCAAATGGCTTTTTTTCCCTTCCCCCTGCCAGAAACATAAGCAGCCCCCCGCCCCCATCCCAACCCATAATCACTGTGAGAGCCTGGTAGAACTCCAGGAGATAAAAGTCACTGGTCCCACCATAGTTTATATCTCGCAGACTTGTTCCTGCTGAGCCACCTGTAACCCCTCAATTACAGTTCAGGCCTTCCTCCCTGGCACTGGTTCCATGGATGTTTCAGGCTGCAAATTTCTGCTCTGGTAAGTCGTAATTCTGTATATCAACATATCAGTGTCTCCAATTTTAGAGGCAGCAGTGTGCTCTGAGACCTCACTTCTCTGATCGATCAGGGAAGAGTTGTTGATTTTCCAGTTTGTTTGACTTTTTGCTTGTTAGGATGGAGTGACTGCTTCCATGGGTCTTATAGGTTAGATGGAAACCCAAAGTCCCTCAACTGTTTTTCAAAACAACTGAATGTAGTAGTTTTGCCTTTGGTGTCTCCTACAATTCCAATATAGGTATATCACATTTAAAACTTAAATAAGTATTCAGGTTTTTATTATTTACTGGTATAGGAGTAGTAGTAGGAAGAGGGATAGCAGCAATAATTCCCTTCCATTTAAATAGCTTTTAGTTTTCCTTGCATTAATAAGTGTCCTCTTCTTTTAAAGCTGATTTCCTTAATTTCCTACTACCTTTCTCTAATTCGGATGTAAACTTTCTCAGAAAACTCTACCTTCTATCAATACATTCAAACACATCAAATAGTATTTCAGTTTTATTTTTAATTACTTGTTAGTAGAATAGCCCTCCTGCAGAATGCTGTCATTTTTGTTCTAATTTGTACATATTACCATCTGGGTCTGCTACCTATTAGTCCTCCTAAGATTCCCTTTAATGATCATCATCTGCAACATTTCCATGGCCTCTTTCAAGTGTTAGATCATCAATTTCCTCAACTCGCATTTTCCTCTCTTGCTTTACCCACTGCTCTGATAGAGCAGATCCTGCAGCACTCCTGAGAAAAGCTGTGGATGGTTTTTTGTTAGTTTGTTTTGTTTTTTATTGGGGAACAGTGTGTTTTTCCAGGACCCATCAGATCCAAGTCAAGTAGTTGTTTCAATCTAGTTGTGAAGGGCACAGCTCAGTGGCCTATGTAGGGATGGAACCTGCAACCTTTGTGTTATGAGCCTGTATTCTAACCACCTGAGCTAACTGGCTGCCCCTGTGAAAAGTTTTTGATGAATTTGATGAATTTGAAGATGTCCTGTCTTATTGCTTCAGACTTAATCAGTGATGTCGATGGGTAGTGCTTGCTGTTTGGTAAATAGCTTTGTCAGCACCATTTCATTGTTTTCTTTCTCTGTTTTGCTATTGAGAAATCTGGTGCTGATCTGATTCCTGATATTTTTATGTGACTAATTTTTTCTCACTTCAGAGTTGTAAGATCTTCTGTATATCCCCAGCACTTTTAAAGTTTAAGACAATGTGTTTTAATGTTTTTTTTGTTTTTTTTTCATTCATTTTGCTGGGTACTCATGGGTCCTTTCAACTTAGAAATATGAGTCCTTCTAGGACTTTTACTCCATTAATTACACAAGGCTGAAAAATGACTCTCTCTATCTCCGGAAGAATTATTGCGGAGGAGCCCAGAGTCCCTAGGGACTTTTTTGTCAATGCCATGATTTTACTTTTAAGGTCCTCAGGCATAACTTGTGTGAAGTGAAATATGAGGCAATTTTTTTTTCCAACACTATATGGGCAAGACTAAACGTAGGAAAAGATGAGGTTTTAATTCAAGTAATTGGCAATTAATGAAGGACTTAGTTGTATATCAGGGACAGTATCGGAGGATGAGTGAGTTAATTGAGCATGAAATAACCTTAACAGGCTTGCTGCAGCCTGGACTCGAAAAGGATGGACTCTAAAGCCGCTTCTGCCCTGTACATTGTGAGCCACGACACTGACCCACAGGAGATAGCCATTAGCTGGTTCATTCTGAGGTCTAGAATTTGGGGTCATTTAGAAGCCTGGCCACAAGTCAGACTGTGTACCTCAGTGGGGCCTATAGTAAAAAACAGTGTTACATGTTTTTTGTCATGTATCTATTTCCAGCATTTTCTTAATTGATTCTGAATTCAGGATGGTGGAGAGGTGGGGATATCTCCCTCCTAATCTACAGGCAGTTCTGATCTTGTTAGTCACAGCCAAAAACAAGAGCAGGAAACTGTTCTGGCAGAAAATATTTCATTGTTATCTCCTGTTTCCACACTGTCCCCTTAGTGAATTTTTGTAGGATTTAACCTGGAGAGGGCTAGTATGTTATCCAGGTCTACAATTTCAAAGATGGGCTGATGGAGATAGTAGATTCATATGCCAGTTATATCACAGAGGCTTAAGTCACATCTACTTGTCATTTATCTTGACAAGGTGTAAGGTTCCTATAGACTTTATAGCAATCATTTACCTTTGGTGAGTTCATGGATTAAGTTGAATAATGACCAAGATCTGGTCAAAGGTCATTAATTCATATTGCCTCTCTACAGTGTCCTGAAACAATGCTTGTAATTTTTTTTTTTTTTTTGAGGGCAGTGTTACTGGCCTTCATATGTGGGACCCGAACCAGGGCCGCTGGCTTCCCAAGCCAGCGCTTAACCACCACACCACTTGGCCGGCCCAACAATGCTTGTAATTTCACCACTTTTTAAAAAATGGCCAGAAGGAACTATTGTGGTGGTGACCATGGTTGTAGGAGCATTCTGTTACTGTATCATCGGAGATATTTTTTGTAATATCAGATAGCAGCAAAAATAATAAAAATGTACATGAATACAAAAGAGGTTACCTAATAAAGCTTGACAAAACAACACATTTTAATTAGAAAGTTATTCTTGTCCTACATTGCTGAAGACAAGGAAGCCTGGAAAAAAAAGCTGAAATGATGTCAGACTTAAATGAATAGTTGGAGACAACTTCTGCTGACAGATCATCATGAAACAAAGATAAGACAATTGATTTTAAAATATATATATATATATATATATATAGTAACGATGTCAAATGTAAGGAGAGAGGAACTGATTTTGTATGTTACAGGTATAGTGCTAAATTAGACATTTAAAACAATTCTTAGAATTCTTTAGCGTGCCTATATCTAATTTCCTACTAATTGTCAATTATTTAAAACTTTTTATTACATGTAGTTAATTATGTACACAGAGAGATAAATACATGCACTTCATTACAGGAACTATAACAAAAGATTTTATCCTCACTTGTAACTTCATTTTGATGCTTAATAGTTAATTCTGAAGATATGAGTTCTGCTATACATCTGAGCAAATACAATTACATTAATACATATCTCACGCACAAAAGTTTGGCTTGTGAATATAGTTCTATGGAATTATAGAGTCTATAGAAAAATGAGTCTGTTATTTCTGTCTCAGGGTTGGTTTTCACAGGACCTATTCCAACCCAAACACAGGTACTGGGACCTTGCATTCCACACAGCTACAATTTATTTAGGCACCATCCTCTCAGTGGGCTTGTATCCTGGATCTTTGAGAAAGAGAGTATCAGTATAGGATATTTGGGGCAAAGTTTAGTATTGTCTTGTGGCAAGAGAAGGCATCACTTGTACCTTATCATGTGCAGGAGAAATTTCATCTCACTAGTGAACTGATCTGTAGGTGTTGTC
Source organism: Aselliscus stoliczkanus (assembly GCA_033961575.1). NCBI lineage: Eukaryota > Metazoa > Chordata > Mammalia > Chiroptera > Hipposideridae > Aselliscus > Aselliscus stoliczkanus. Next base: position 125,185,239 of record CM066727.1, read on the forward strand.
TGAGCAGATCAGACCCCACCAGTTCTAACACCCAATGTTTCTGGGCAGTCTCTGAATACCGAACCATCTCCTCCTCACATTGTTCCCCTACTTCTACTCCTTTTGTCTTCCTCAGCCCCCATTGAGCATGCGCCATTGCACTTGGGCTTACCAGGCAGGTGATATCCATCTCTTTACTTTGGTGTTGCAAAGTAATCTAGATTTTCCTTTATTTATGTTCCAAAGTATTGTTTGACAAACTATGCCCTGTTTCCTTCACAGACTTCACTTTATAGTTTCAGAACACTTTTTACTTATTTCAGTGAAATTAGATGATGTACATTTAAATCTTTCGCTCACGTATCCAAAGGTTTTGGCAATGATTTGTAAGTCTGGCTATAGAGACAATCATTTAAGGGGGAACGTACACCAGTGCCACCCACACCCATACTCAGATTCTCATGCATGCATGTCTTAGTTTGTTTGAGCTGCTATAACAAAAATACCATAAACTAGGTAGCTTATAAACAACGGAAATTTATTTCTCATAGTCCTGGAGGCTAGGAAGCCCAAATCAAGACACTGGCTGATTCAATGTTTGTCAAAGACAAGCGTCCTGGCTCTTAGAAAATTATCTTTTCATTGTGACCTCACATGATGGAAGGAGGTGGGTAACTCTGTGGGGTCTTATTATAAGGACACTAATAATAATCCCAGAGGCCCCATCTCCTAATACCATCACATTGGGCATTAGGTTTCAACATATGAATTGAAGGTTGTGGGGGTCACCCAAATAGTCAGGCCATAGCAGGACCCTATATTCTGGCATTTCCAAGTCTGAAGTTCAAATAAGCAACTATAACTGAAAAATAACTGGTGCATAGTGTAAATTTAAGAGCCCTTTTGAAAGTCTTAACATTGACCTGTCTTGGGGACCTATTGTAAACAAACAACAACAACAAAAAAATTAGGTAGTAAATATAAAATATTTAGCACAATGCCTAGCACAAAATAAACACTCAAACCAGTGGTGGTGATGATGATATATATTTTTATTCTTATAATAATCCTAATTCCCCTAATCCTGGCAATGTGGATTTTTCTGAATGATTTGAAGACTCTTCCACTACAAAATTATAGCATGATATAAAATATGACACATGATTTGTAACCTATTTCTCACTATCTTTCATATATAAACATCATATGTGTAGAGCAGTGTTTTGAGAACAGTGGATTTTTTTTTTTTAAGATTTTATTGAGAAATTGGGGGAGGGGAACAGCGTCAGGGAACCAGGGAAGGGGAACAGACAAGTTGCTGTTCTTCAGTCTAGTTATGGAGGATATTGCTTCACTGGCCCATGTTAGTATCATCATTGCGCTCTTCCCAGGTGAGGCAGATAGGTCGCTGGCCTCTGGACGGCCACTCACGGAGGCTCTTAGGAGCTCACACCAGCTGCCAGCCGCTCATGCTGGCTGCCGGCCGCTCACTGTAGTCTATGGCAGCCCACTGCAGCAGGGGCTGCAGCTATGCCGTCCCCAGGGACTCACAGCAGCCCAGCTCCAGGTGGAGCTTTTGTTCACCATCTTAGCTGTAGAGGGCAGTGTCACTGGCTCGCATATGTGGGATCCGAACCCATGCGGCTGGCGTCCCAAGCCAGCTTCTAACCAACATGCCACTCAGCCGGCCCGAGCATAGTGGATTTTAATGAATCACTTTTTTCTCTTGTCAAATGTAATGTGGTTGTGTTCAATTTTTTCTCATTGAGATCTAAATTCAATTCTAAGTTTCTATGAGGTTAATGCTGTTCCATATTTGTCAAGGTGGGAATAGTAGGCCTTATATTGATCTGATTTGGGTAACATGACATAAAAGGTGAGGAAACTGAGGTGGAAGAAAAAAGTCACAGTGTGTTTATAAAATTTTATAGCAGGGACCAATTAAAATATATTTATAAGAAAGCAAGTGAAGTATCCCTAATTAAGGAGTAGTTTAAAACCAAAAACATATATAGTTTTTCAGAGAAGAGGATGAAGAACAAATCCTTTTGCCCACTGATCTCTAGGCCTCATACAGAAATTAACCTTGAACTTCAAAGGGAAGCTAGTAAAATAAATTAGACTATATATTAAATCAAGATATCTTTCATGATAAGTTAATGTTTTCAGTTTACACTTAAAAACAAGATGTTAAATCACTAAAAAAGCTTGAACTTTTTAAACTTCATGCCTGATAATTAATATTTCTTTAACATACAACAGGGGAGACCTTTCTTTACCCTTATTTAGTCATTTTCTCCTCTAGAGTAGAAGTTACTGACACATAAACATAGTCAAACATCTTGGAGATATTTATTCTCAGAAAATAAAGATGATATGGCCTAATAATTCTAAGTATTTTCAAAAATTTATCTGCACAGGAAATAGAAATAAAGATAATACACTAAAGCTGCCACACAGTGGATTTAAGGTAGACATAAAGAAAAAAAAAATGACAGTGACTATGACAAAGTATTAAAAAAGGAATATAAGCAAGGTCAATAAATAGATATCTTATCAGATTTGGTTATGCCTAGAATTTAGTGGATGGAAAATATAATTCTCACATATCTCTTACTGTAGAAGTGAGTTATTACTGATTCAGTCACAGTTATTTTGAATACTGCTTGCATTTTTCAAAAAAGCAATATAAAAGTCTTTATGATACAAAATAAAACCATTTCTTAAAAATAAATTAACCTCTAAAATAAGTCTGGGATGAAGCATTTGAGCATTGTGCTAGCAATAGATAATGTTTTGAAGTCAGACATTTTAAGATGATTTAAATAATTCCTGCTTTTCAAGAGGTTTTAATAAATACCCTTAAGCATTTACTCTTCTTAAACTGAAAAATTACCTAATATGAGCATTTATGCATATAAGTTCCTTATTTACTTGGCATAATATATCTCTTTAAATAATAATAAAAGGACAAAATAGTGCATTAAGAGTGTTAGCAGCCATATAAACAGAGCTGCCATCTTGTGGAGAACTCAGCAATGGGCCAGTTGATGATGGTGCGAGATGTAGTAAAATGCTATATTCTAATATTCCTAACTTCTCAGAGTAAGTAATAAGGTTCACAAGATTTTAAAACCTCTGTAAATTCCTAAGTTCTGCCTATAAAATTATTGCCTGAAAGACATGTTTACTTCTTCTGAAGTTAGTATTAATCTAACACTATACCCTAATTTGTTAGTGGATAGGTTGGGAAACATTGCAGGCTGATTTCTCTAGTTTAATTGCCTCTAGGGCTGATGTGTTTTGATAATATAAAAATTAATTTAAATATTAAAATTGAGCTAACAAAAATAATTTTCAGGCAATTAAATACTGCAGTGATTTTAGCTCCTGGGAAATATATAGTATATGAGTATAGTAATAAAACTGACTTGGGGTGGTGAACACACAATGCAATATAGAGATGATGTATTATAGAAATGTGCACTTGAAACCTATATAATTTTACTAACATCACCCCAATAAAAATTTAATCCTTTTTTTTTTGAGGGCAGTGTCACTGGCCCTCATATGTGGAACCTGAACCAGGGCCAGTAGGCTTCCCAAGCCAGTGCTTAACCACCACACCACTCGGCCAGCCCACCCCAATAAAAATTTAAAAAGCTGATATGACTTGCCTTGAATTACAAAACATCTTCTACTTGATTTCTCAAAAATATTTTCATGGATTCCATGTTCTTCATATCAGAAAACATTTACTAATATAAATTTACGAAGAATAAAGCCTAGGTTAATTCCTGTTTGTTTGTTTTCACCTTTCCCCTTATTTTAAGACTATAGATGACTGTTCAAGTTAAAATACCTGTGAGTTCTCTGGAACTCACAAGTGTTTCCTATTCATTTTAGTTGGAGGAATGTTAAAAAACAAGGAAACAATGTTGGTAAATTCATTGTAAAATGTGGTGTTTGTTATTTTCCCTTTTTATGAAATTGGAGATCTTTTTTAAATCCTGACAATGTATTTTATTTCTCTACATGTATATAATAAGTAGTAGATTCAAAGAATGACATCATTCTTTCATTTTCTTGCAGTCCCTTAATGTTATAACATTTTTACATTTGGGATTTTTTTTTCATTATGTAATCGGGTTGGATTTTTTGCTAATACCAGTTTATGATAGTAATAAGGATTTTCATTTCTTATCATCAATATTCATGTTACATAGTCACAGTCTTATTTTTGGCTTTAACCCAGATGCATGTGGAGACTGATGTTCAAGTATCATTAGACGTTTCAAAGGACTTTTGGAAAATAAATCACTGGTAGGCCCTGACCTTTAATATCTCTGCTCTTCCTAAAGAAACACTTCAAAGAATTACTAAAAACTTCATAACTTCCGCTCATCATTCATTTCAGATGATTACTGCCCACCATAAGGAAATATAATTTTTCTGTTGTTATGTGTAAAATACTATACTAAAATAATTTCACTGAATTCTCTACATAATACAGAGGGTGCCAAAAAAGCATACACATTTTAAGAAAGGAAAACTGTATTAAAATTTTAATAATATATACTGATAACAAAAGATGTATACAAGTCACGTTTGACTTCTGCGATTACAAGAGGTGCTCAAACTGGTTCCCATCAGCGTCCAGACACTTCTGATGATGGCGAATTACTGCTTGAGCAACATTGACCAAGGTGTCCGCTTGTATACATTTTTTTGGCACCCCTGATATATTATATGCTGTATTTATGTGAAATTTTTTTGAGTGTATAGATGTAATTATCTAAAACTAAAATACAATTCTGTCCTAATAAATTATAATAAAATTTGAAATTGACAATGTATGAATTAAAGAGTCATTCATTATTATAAGGCAGCATTAATTTAAAATATTTCTTCTATATTTTCCTTCTCTCCTATTCATTCTCCTAGGAATTAAATTGTATTATATTAATTTTTCTATTTTGTACACAATTCAAACATTTATGTTTTCACATTTTATAAGTGAACTCCCCTAAAATTTTATGGACACATTGATTCGTCTTGATTTTGTGTAATATTAAGCATTACCATATATATTCTTAAAAAATTGTATTTACATATTTTAATAACACAAAATTAGGGCCCTCTACCGAGGTATTTAAACTTATTAATGAATTGTGTGAAGGATGTGGGTGTTTGGTATACAGTGCCTGCCAGGAACTAGTATTCATACTCACCAATCTTCATCGGTACCCTGTGTCTATCTGGCAAGGCAGTAACCAAACAAATGCAAGACAAAATAAGAAAGGTTGCAATCTGTGTTTATTAAAATCACCAGAATATATATTTACCTTAAGAATATATATTTACCTTAAGAATTAACTGAGTTGCTTAGTAGTTAAAAAAAAAATTAACTGAATTTTATATATGTATATATGTATATATATTTCAGTTAATTATATATCAGCATGATTTCTACATGCAACAAAATATAATCTAATTTTGCTAGTTATCTATCTCTGCTATTAAATATTTGTATCTTTAAAATTTGATACAATGTATGACAGAGAGGAGGATATTTTATTTTATAAATAATTATGCTCTCCATGACATATCTTTCTAGCAATTACAATGTCTTAGCTTTATCATTTGTTTACCAGAAATTCTGTTGACATTCCCGTTGTCCAAATTCATCTTTCCGATCTGTAATTCAATTTTATAGCATTTTGAACGGCAATGAATCTTTTTTAATACACATTTCCATCTAAACTCCCATTTTTTTAGGCAGAAATAAATGAACAGTTTCCCGTGGGCCAAAATACATTTTGACAAATAGTCTTCTTGAGTCTAGATTCTTGCACTTGACTAATATAATTACATTACAAATAATACTGGGAGGGGCAACAACTTCAAAAAGACCACTAAATGAGTTAATTTTACAAATCAAGTTAATTTGCAATAGAATTTTGTAGTAGAAATTTTAAGGGTTTAGGATAATAATAGTTTTTAATTATTTTGAAGGCACTGGATAGACTCTTAGATTACCTAAATGGCTTTAAAATAGACACATTTGGTCTTTTGCATAACAACAAGGTTAACTGCACTTTATATTTATGTATTTTTTTAAATGTTATATATTTGTACATTGTCTCATTTCTTTTAATCCCCACATCAACTTTTTTTTTTCTGTAGGTAATATTATCATTCTCATTCTATACATGAAAGTTACTAATTTTTGAACATTCTTACCTACAGTAGGTGATACAGTGAGAATTATAGGGTATATCTTTGAAACTGAGTCTGGAAATCTTGCCCGTAGATCACACACTAACTTGCTACTAAGAATACTAAATAATCAAACTTATGTTCATGAAAGTCAGAACTTGGGAGGAAACTTTGGACATATGGTTTATGAAAGTATCTTTTCATATATTTTCAAATTTTAGAACTTTCATTGAGCTGTACAATAAAAACGATTTTCTGTCATTGGAAATGTGGAGGGATTATAACAACTATTTGTCCTGAGTCCATTATTGAGAAGAACATGAACCAACATAAAGGCATACAAGGACACTGACCTCCTTTTCCTAAAGGTGGAGAGGGATGAAGCAAATTGCTCTCACTCTCTCCAGGTGGTTCTACTGTTTGCATGCTGAGCTGCACAGCTTTGAAAGCGCTTGCCCTGGGATATGACTGGGCTGAATTTAGAACGAGCTGGTCATTGAATAGCTCTTCTAATTTTTGCATTTCACAATTATGTGGCTGACAGCTCCTTTTGGTGGGGAAGCTTGGATATATTTCAAGGTGATTGTAGTTTTGTTCCTCTGGCAGCAAAATGCCTGTAACCAGCTTAGTCCATTATCATCCTCTCCCACTGGATTTAATCTTGGGGAGAAGTCTGGGGCTTTTGTCAGGATAGAGGGTAAGGGATGGATAATTATTCCACTATTGTACTGAAAGTGAACAGCACTATATTATAAAGTAGCCTCCAATTACTGAAATGGGTTTTTCTATAGTTCTAGTGATTTATAAATTACAGTTTGTAAAAACCATTATTTAACATTGTTTTAGTGATGTTATGCTTTTAATATCTCATACTTTAAGCTTTATTACACAAGACTTTGGCCATACTATTTAACATTCAGAAAGTAAAATGCATTTTCATTTTTCTTTGTTTGTATTAGAAGAGTTAAAACTACAGATGGCTGCTCTGACCAAAGTAATTGAAAACTCCACTGCACAATTGCCTACGTTGTAATTTTTCTCACCTTTCTTAATTTCATGGGAGTAGTTCTGTAAAATCAATACAAAGTAATTAGAAAATTAAAAATTCTGGATGTTGTAATTGCATGAATCTCTTCCTTTAATATCCATTCAGTGGAATACCTTTTATAAATATTGTTATTTAATAAGCATATTTGAAAATTTTCCCACGGATCTTAATAATTAATTATGTAAATTGGTCTTAGCATATTTGGGGCAGTATTTTCAGTTTGCTGTCCTCCAGTAGCTCAACGTCACTTGCACTTCCCTTTCGGCAAAAATTACAGTCAGAGATAAGCATTACAATTTGCAGCTGACAGTTTAGGGTTAAGATATGATTCCAGGTAAAAGAAGCCAATGAGAGTACACCCAGTTGATGTTTGTGACATCATCTTCCAGTCGGAGTACACAGAACAGCTGAAGTAGCATTCAGTTTCAGCCCTAGTGCCATGATGATGGATGTTTACATCTCTTCATTGAGAGCCAATTATCTCGCTTTTGTGTGAGGCCCAAGGATCACTCATGCTGCCAGGCTGCACAGCGAACTGCTGGATCTAACTGAATGAATTGTTTTTCCTGTCTCTGGTAAGAGCCTCTTCTGTTTTACCTTCTCTCTCAGAATAAAGGTGCATGTATCTGACAGAGGAGACAATATAAGAAACTGGTGTCAGGGTCGACCAGGATGGCTATCTAAGCTTTGAATCAGAGGACTGTTTAGCATTGTTAAAAGGCAGTGTGGATTTAGTAAAATGAATTGAAAAAGAGCATGCTAACGTATACCTGGCAAACTCATTTGTAGTAGAAAATGAATGGCAGGCTAATTCAGCTTTTCTTTAGAGAAAGGAAAGTAACTGCTATTAGAGGGTTGTTATTTTTAATTTGCTTTTAACAATATATATGGATGTGTATAGCACTCTGCTTCATTTGTATGTTTTGCTATTACGAGCAAAAAGTAGAGGTAGAAATGGTTAACATAGTAGTATTGCTATCAATTTAAAATAAGTCAAAGTTTCTAATTGTTAAATGATAGTTCTTTGGGACAGTTTTCCAAAGTTGGATCTATACAGGAAAATGCATTTTACCAAGTGAGCAAAGGCTTTAGCTTCTGAAATAAAGTTGTAGTATTTTGTATTCATAGTCATCATTTTAAAATGACAATAGTAAATAGTTGTAGGGAACAGCGATTTGTTTTTTTTCTGGAATTCAGAGACGTTATTAACGCTGAATGCTTTTCAATGTATAAGAGAGTACTGTGTTTTATGTGTCTGCAGAATCTTGAAACACTGAAAATAAAGCTTTCAGTTATCTAATCATTTATTAGAAATCTTTACACCTGAGGATCCTAACAATATTATAGCAAAACACATGTACTTATAGCTGTTGGATCACTGTGGCTATAGGTGACTGAGTCTTCCAGGGATCCTGAAAAATCAGATACGGTACAAGCTTTTAATTGACTGAGAATGCTCACATGCTAGCGAAAGAAGAATTCAAAACCACTTTTATCTCCTCCAATACTGTGTATTATCACAATATAACCTAGTAGACTGTTATTTTAAATAAGTATGCAGTTATTTATAACATGAAAACACAAAAAGTGTAAATAGCTATATTTATAACATGTCCTCTTATTTTATCAGCCTCTTCATCTCTTCTAGGGTAATAAAACTTTTCAGTGATGACTTTTGAATAATTTCTATCAGGCTTCGATATGCTCATGTTTTCCAGATGTAATTTTACTCTGCTTTAACATGAACTGTTTCTGCCTGGGCAAACCAGTAATTTAGGTAATTAGAAATCAGGGTTTGGATCTGCTCCAGTTGTGCTTAAAGACAGCAGGGTTTTGTCAACTATGTCACACTTCCATGTCTTTAAACGAGCCCAGTCCTGTTTGGCAGTGCTTGACATTACTGTTGTTCAATTTGTCTCCTTCAGTCAATTCAGGTCTGAACAAAACTGAGTTTATAGAAAGTGTCAGATGTGTATTAATGAAATCTAAAGGATTGAGCTTTGTTGTCTCCAGCAAGACAAACACATAATCCACTAAACCTCAAAAGCTTACAAATACATATCTGGGTTGATTTTTGGCAGGGAGATAACATGTTGGTTATTCTGTGGATTTCAAAATCTAAACGTGGAAATCCAAAAGTTTGATAATGTAACTGGAAAGCAAAGTGATTCGCCATTTGGAAATGATTTTTTTTTCCCCCTTAAGTAGCTGAAAAGTAGAGTCGAAAAACCCAAAGGTACTGACTCTGTCATTTTCACAGATGATCAATCTTGACCAAGGGAAAGTGTTTGTTTTCCAACAATTAGTTCTGTAAAATCTATGTATATCATTCTGTCAGAGAGGAAAAACAATCTTACTCAGGCAACAGAGAGTCTAGACATGTAAAATTGTATTTCCTGTGGTGTACAAGTGTTTCTCTGAGTGTTAGGTTCTCTAATCACAAAAATTCACTGTTTTGGTAGTGATTGCAAGGTTAGAACTGCTTATCTCCTTGTTCTTTGAACAACTTTGTACAACATGGACATACATGATACGATCTACCTGGATGGTGGACTTCATTGATAGCAAGTTTTCACTTTTTATTTTATTTTATTTTTTTTTAAAGAGAGGACACCAATGGAATTATAGCAGTTTCCCATGCCACATACACCCTAGCAAGAATTCTTAGTGCAGGGAGCCATAGGTAGAAGGTGCATTATGCTACATGTATCATTGTGTTCTTAGCCCCCTTTCTAACACATATGTCCTTTGTCTGAGTTAAGTATTTATATTCTTTTGCATTTTTCTTTTCTGTATTACCTTATCCAATTTGCATGTGGTTCACCAAGTTAAATGTTACAGATACGTTTTAGAAGCCTTTTAAATCAATGGAAAATTAGCAGTGAGAAAAAGATTTATAGTAACCCTTCTAAAGTTCTCTGCATCTCCCAGAGGCTGAGGGTGATATATTATTTTCTTTTGAAAATTGTTTCTCAAACTAGATCATCATTTATTCCAAAAGAACTTTTTCCCATCTTGTGTGCCCTCCTAGAACTCAGTCTAGATAAGCACCTTTATTAGCTTCTATTACTTATTTGAATGCATGATACCATTTAGTTTCCTGCTTTCTCAGCTGAAGTACTGGGATATGTCATGAATTCTATGCTTATCTTAACAGTGTGAAATTCTGGACTGTCATGGCCAACTTTTTAGTTAAATTCGAGAATATAGTAGACATGATATCATTTTAGCTTGAGCTTACATTTGTATGTTAATGCATGGATATTTAGGTGCATATTTTATGTGCATACACACAATGTGTATATGTATTTTAAAATTTAAAAGGTGTTTCATGGACATAATATTCATTTGTAACAATTGGTCTGTGATAGAGTAATTGATCTTATGCTGTCATGGAAATGTGGACTGTTTTTAATTTGTTGCCAAAGATCACCCTGTCAGTAAATCAGTAAATGGAAAAGTCAGAATCAGAAACAGGCTTTCCAATTTTAATGCTGAAAGTCAATCAATCAGTAAATCAATTTCTTTTCTGTCTTCCATCTTTTTCCATACATCTGGCTATCTAACTGTTTTTTGTTTGTTTTTGTTTTACCTTTGTACTCTGTAATAAGCACTCTTCTAGGCACTTGGATTTATTTATAACCGAACAATATAAAAGATCCTTGCTCTTGTGTGTGTTATCTATTTTTTCTATCTGACAAATTCTGATCTTTAAATTACTAAACATATAAAATGTATTACAAAATGTAACTGAATAAAACAGAGAACTTGCTAGGAATAGGAAACAGGAGTTGAGAGATGGATGTGTTGCATTTCTTGTGTTTCTATATATCTTTAAGTTCTCAGGTATGTTGTAACCTAAAAATAGATTTGTAAATACTTTATATTTGGGTATTGTGAAAATGTCTATTGATTAATTTATAACTCATATTTGGTTCTGAATGTGACCACTGCAACTTTATCAAAATAAAATGCTTAAATTACAGTGGATTTAAAAAAAAACATTTTTGGACAAAGTGATCTTGTATATTCAAGCAGTCTAGCTTCATATTTATCCTCTGCTTTCTAATAGTGTTTAGTGGTCATAATGCATTGGATTTATAGTTGTTTGGCATTAGATAGTGTTTATGTAATATAAAGAAAAGAGAGAGAAATGGATGAATTTTATCTTTTCTTTTAAAAAAGTTAGTATAGTCCAAATAATAGTAGTTTGTATTTGGAAGAAACAAACAAGAAATAATCTGAAGTGTGACATCTAAAGTTTCCGTAGTTTGGCATATTTTAATGCTAGCCCTAGGACCATTGAATTAAAAGGATATTTACCGCCCATTGAATTTATTTACACCTGCTTAGTAACTTAAAGGAAAGAAAGAAGCCTGATATCTAACCTCCTCAGAAAAAATCAATAGGTAGACAGAACCTATCAGTTGAAGGTAAACCATTTTTAGATGATATCATTTAATTAGCCACTGAAGAATTTATCTTGTGGCATACATATAAATTGTGAAACAATTCAAAGTTGCCTGCACACACTTGATGCAGCACAAATTTACTCCTATAATATGACATAATAGTAAAATTATATCCCCAAATTAGGACGTTTGACTAATGTGCTTTTGAAATGCTCAGAACAAAGGAGTAAAATTAGAATTAAGAGTATGAATTAGCTCAATTCAAGAGATATTAAGTCATGGTGTTTTGACAAAAAACTTTTACAAGATAACTAGGCCTTGAATTTAGCTACTTTTACCTAATAATATTCCAGGATTATTTTCGATAGTGTTTGTGATGAAAAATATTAACTGACATCAGGGTGGGATTTTTAAATGTAAAACCCACTAACTACAGAGGACTGTTTGTTCTGTGATCTGATTTCAGAGACAAGGATCTGAGCACAGTGTAAGGCTGTCTTGGGGACAGTCCTCATTCAGAGTGCCCTGTACTCCTCCGATGCCATGCCACGCTGTGAAACTCTCAGCTCTGCATCATAGCATTTGAGTCGATGTGGAAAGTATAGTTTTGCTAAGAGGACACATATTGGTATCGCAGTCAGTCAGATGAAATATTGAGATGGGTGAAATGTATAATGTGGGGTACAGCGTGATAACATCTGCTGTGATTGATAGAGAGGCATGGTGCAAAGTTCAGTTCCAGCAACTTTTCTTAAATTTAAGTGCATAAGAGAGTATGATCGGATGGGCAAACAGTTGTGACCAGTAGAGCAATAAAGAGCAGATGCTTTCAAAGATGTTTTCTGTTTGTTTGCATGCACTGTGGTGAAAATACGGTTTCTGAGAGTAGGCTACCTAGGGGTACTTTCTTCCCCACCCCATGCAGGCCTTATTTTTTCATATAAAAACTCAAGGAAATAAAAGTACCTACTTCATAGGGTTGTTGTGCAAATTTTGTGAGCTTAATCTTATCAGTGCAGAAAACAGGGTCTGACATATAATATGTGCTAAGTCAGTGTGCCACTTTTTAGTGTTTTCACTGTTTCCGACTTATTTAGCATTCCATGTATGTGGCCTCTGTGTGTGTGTGTGTGTGTGTGTGTGTGTGTGTGTGTGTGTGTGATATGTGTGTGTGTTTAATCAAGTGGGGAGTTTCATTCAAAACCCTGTTTACAAATGTAAAAAGTCTGATATAGCACAAACACAAAACCTTTGGGAAACAATCATACTAATTACTATTTAAAATTTGATGCTAATTTCAGAAGTTTTTAGTACTAGAAATAACCTTATCAGTTACTGCATCTAAGGTTTCTGATATGTCTTAGATTTCACGTTTTAAAGTGAGAATTGAATTAAATAAAATTGGATTGAATAACTTTTAGGAGCTATTCCCAACTTTAAAATTATGTAATATGGGAGGTATGTATGCATGTATGTGTATGTATACAAAACGTGCCAAAAAAATACATACATTTAGGGAGACCACTTCATGGATGGAGTAGAGGCTTGATCACTGCACTGTATACCTGAAACTGATGTTGTATAATATTGTATGCCAACTGTAATTGAATATATAGATAGTCATGGGATGTGGATTATACTATGGAAGAGAGTCAAAGAAATTGTAATAGATATATATGATATGGGGGGGAGAAGTGGGGTGGCGAATTCGGGGAGGGGAGTTGTCACTTTGAGGGGTAAAAAGTATAACTATTGCACTGTGTTGTACACCTGAAGATAATTAAAAAAAATGTTTATTTCACAATAAAAGAATAAAATAAAACAACAACAAAAATACATGCATATTTTAAGAAAGAGAAACTGTATTAAAATTGTAATAATATATACTGATAACAAAAGATGAATACAGGTCACATTTGACTTCTGCAATTACAAGAGGTGCTCAAAGTGGTTCCCATCAGTGTCCAGACACTTCTGATTATGGCGAACTACTACTTGAGCAATGTTGACCAGTGTCCACTTGTATCCATTTTTTTTGGCACCCCCCCCAACCTGTGTGTGTGTGTGTGGGGGGGCTTTTTTGTTTGTTTGTTTTTTGTTTATTTTTAGTGGATCATCTACCATGTGCCCAGCAAAAGAGATACAAAAATTAAAGGATAAAAAAAATTATCTTCCCTATAGTTTATAATCTTGTAAAATCAAGGTGTTAATGTATGTGTAAAACATAAAAGAACAATCCTATGTGTAAAACATAAAAGAACAATCCTATCATTTAGCTGATGTATTCTTTCTTCACTTATAAATGCTCTGACTCATTCTATAAACTTTTTAAAGCCTAGGCACATGATTATTAAGCACCTATGATGTGCCAGCAATGAACAAAGCACTTTCGCTGCTTTCAAAGGGATCATGGTCTAGAGATCAACACACAGTTGAAATAAGCAATTAGAATACATTGGGATAAGTTTTATATTAGAGGTTTCACAAAGTGCTGGGGCATCATAGACAAGGAATGATTTATTCTATCCGTAAGAATCAGAACATTTTTCCAAAATAAGCTGTCATTTGAGTGTTTAAAAATAAATAGGGAATTTTCCAATTCAAGATCAGCAAAGGCTATTTCAGAGAATTGCCTCAAGGGTGTACAAAGCCAAAATGGGAGGAGAGAAAACAGTGTATTCAGGTAAGGATTAGTGTTTACTATGACTGGAAGCAAGGATGAGAGGGAGCCAAGGCATCAGAACAGGTGCTGATTGCACAAAACCAGGAGGGACAACCTGCTCATAATTGTATAACTATAGGTTTTGGTTGGAAGGTTAAATTGAGTTTTTCTAAATGTATATACTGTGGAAAGTCTGTAAAGAGATAGATCGCTGTGGTTTTGAGTAAATGTGGAAGGCTTCCTAAAAGAAACAGAAAGCAAGGTTAACCAAGGCTATTTAAATTAGACTTACCCATCAAAGGAGCAAAACATCCAAGAGAATTCACCTCATTAGATTTCAAATAGCATTATCAGAGTCCCCATTCTATTAATTTATTTTAAATAATGGATGATATCCAATGAGATGACTAAATACTCAAGAAAACAGACAGAGGCAACAACTCATGACAGAATTAAGGAGAATATTAGAGTTTGGGATAGAGTCCTTGAGTCAGGTATTATTCACACTTGATGATCTTGACCAGACACCAGCTGAGGGTAGGAAATGGCTGATCCTGAATGAACCAATGTTTCAGTATTGGGCCAGATGGAACATCCAGGGGAAGGGGAATGAACACCCTTCTTATCAGATGACTCAATTCATTGCAGATTGTGTGTGTGTGTGTGTAGTTTAATTACTTGAACAACATTATATAAAACCTGTTTATCAGAAATTTATCTTAAAAAGAAAGCACCATCCCATTTCCTTCTTGGTGTGATTTAGGTGGCATATGATTAATGGCAAACACAAATCAGTAATGAGGGAAGAGGGACAGAATGAGCATTAGTGAAGACCATACACTAATTATTTTCATAATTTTTCATAGGACAGTTCCCCAAATCATTATTCTAAATGTATTCCCTTATACAATAAGAATGAGTCTCCATTGTGGAGCAAAAGATGACATCCAAAGAGGGCATAATTAGGTAGGTTTTATCTATAGCCTCCTATACCTACAATGCTGTGGGCACTCTGGTAGGTGGTAGAGATACAGAGATAAGTGTGGTGTTGATGTGTACCAAGAATATGGGTGTCATGGCCAGGCACAAAAGACAATAGGAGAGGTCACCTCAGGAAAGGCAAGACAGTTGCCTGCCTATATCTAGAACTCCTTCTTGTTTGGCTAGATCTTGAGTATAAATTTTCAGAGCAACATCACATAGTGGGATGAAAGTGATAACTTTAGGAAAGAGAAATGTTCTTGAGGGTAGAAGGTAGGCAGGAACTGTGAGGCATCAGAAAGATGGAGATTACTACCAGAAAAGTAAATATTTTGGGGAAAGTAAAAAAAAGAAAAAAAGAGAAAAAGTTCACTGGCATACAGGATTTTGATAGTTAAGCATAGGAAATATTATAAATAATTATACAGATAGCTTATTTCCTTGAAGTCAAAAGTTTTGCCTAATTCTTCTTTGACTACCTATGAGCTGGATGAGCAGATGTTTATTAAATGAATGCCTGACTGCCTGAAGGAAGGAAGGATATAAACTGGTTTTCTTTCTCTTTGTATATTTTGGAAATCCTATTTTTGAGATGCTCATTTAGGAGCAAAGACAATATACTTTGTAGCTATTGGATATAGACAACTGGAGTTAACATATTTAGTAACCATCTCCAAATTATTGACATGCAAAAACAATGACTGAAGGATATCAACTAGAGAAGAAGCTCTAGGGAATTCCACTATTTAGAGGTTGTGAAGAGGAGGCCCAACAAACAGAGGATATTCAGAAGCAGAGAGGCCTTCAGTTCAGGAGGAGAACTAAATCTAAAAGAACTGCCTCCTAACATTAGATCAGGAAGGAAAAGATGGTGTTGGGGGTAGGTTATCCAAGCAAACCTTGATACCTGAAAAATATATCTGAACATGACATTCCCTTTTTCCTCTCTCTCATAACCTCTCTTCACCCCATTACCACTAAAACTCTGTAATAGTTTTCCACTACTCGTAGGAAGACAAAACATATACAAGTATGACAATTAAGTTCGCGAACTTGTTGCAATGATGTTGCTAAACTTTTCTGATATCAGAGGGACTAATCAGTATGAATTTATACCAACTGGACAAATAGTTAACCAAGTTTACTATTCGCAAGTGCTGAAAAGCCTGCATGAGGAAGTTAGACAAAAATAACCTGAACTTTTCACCAACAATTCATGTCTCTTGCATCACAACAATGCACCAGCTTACACAGCACTGTCTGTGAGGGAGTTTTTAGCCAGTAAACAAATAACTGTATTGGAACACCCTCCCTACCCACCTGATCGGGCCCAAAATGACTTCTTTCTTTACCTGAAGATAAAGAAGATATTGAAAGGAAGACATATTGATGACATTTAGGACATCCAGTGTGATACGATGACAGCTCTCCATTCCGAAAAAGAGTTCCAAAATTGCTTTGAGGGGTGGACTAGCTGCTAGTGTCGGTGCATAGCTTCCCCAGTGGAGTACTTTGAAGGTGACTGTAGTGATATTCAGCAATGAGGTATGTAGCACGTTTTCTAGGATGAGCTCATCAGTTTAATTATCCTACCTCATAGTTTACAAGGTCCTAAATGGTTTGTCATTCCAGCAATATTTGCTATCTTTTCATCTCTTACAATGTCTTCTCTGTCCCACCACTGAAATTTAGCTTGTGACATTCCTATTAGTTATCAGGTTCCTCTCAATATTCTTCACATACTGAACTCCTACTCATCATTCATATCTCAGTTAAAGAAGTGCATCCTTAAAGAAGTCCTCATTGATCTCCTTGACCAGATCAAATCTTCCAATCACAAGCTCTTAAAACATTGTTTAACACTTGCAAGAGTTGCAAGTGGAGGATTACTTGGTTGATTAAATTAGTAATTCCAACCTTCCCCACTAGACTTGAAACTTCATAAAAATAATAGCAGTCTGTTTTGCACCCACCATTGAATCTCTAGCATGTAACAAAACATCTAGAGTAAGTGTAGCAGATAAATAAATGATGCAGATAAACAGAAGCTGGCAAAAGCACTTAGGAAAAAGCAACAACACTGAGATGCTAGTGAATTTTAATTATAGAAAGAAAAATTGAATGGAATAGTCCAGAATATTATATACTTGCCCATCTCTATAGCCTCCTTGTTATTAATATTTGGATGACCCCATAACTAATCATAATATGTAAATATATCAAATAAGATCATAGGTTGTGCACATTGAATTTCATGCCAAACAACAAAAATACTATCAGTATCTACTTGTAAATATATATATATTTTTTTAGCTGAGCCATCCTGCCACCTGTTGGTAGCTCAGCAGCAGCTCAGCTTGGGCCAGGAATCCAACCAGCAACACTGTTGCTCAGAGCTCACACTTTTGAGCCAACTCAACCAACTGAGCTACTCAGCCGGCCCTGCTTGTAACTTTTGATATAAATATAGCAAGGGTCCTTTGGAACACAAACATAATTGAAGAATACAAAGAGGTGTAGACTCAGTAGAGGGAATAGAATCTGAATGAATGAAAAAAAAAAAAAATATATATATATATATATATATAAAAGTTGTACTAGGTATAATTGATGTTACTGAAACCAGAAAGAGTATAATTGAGAACTTTGTGGCTAACCATATGAAAGGTGGCAGAAAGTCTCAAAACACAGGAACAGAGAAAACTACACTTTAAATTGAAAATAAGGTCACTGGTGACTTACAGAAAGTAGTTTGACATGCTAGACTGCAAGGAGTCCAGCAGGAAATTGATTGTTAAGCAGTGAAGTCATGTTCAAGCACTTTAAAGCTGAAAGGGAATAAAGACCTGCTGCACAGAACTGTCAAATGTTGACTCCCTCATAAATGGAAAAAATTTATTGGATGGATATGTGAACTATTAAGTAATATTTACCCTTTTAAATTGGTCTTTATAACTTCAAGCCATATTTATAATAATTAACTAGATATTAAATATCTAGTCATTATGTTTAAAACATATCATGGCTAAAAGAATGGACAATATATCCAAATAATTTTTTCTTAAATTGTGGGGATTATTTAATCAGCAGTTAATTTATTCTCATAAAAATGATTCTGTTTCAATTGAAGCCATTTATAAGCATCTTTATAGACAATAAGCAACTCTTGCTTTGTAAGCAAATGAACAAATATATCTCCTGACATTAAGATTTGGACCCTCCAGAAGTCCACAAAACATTTTAAGGAAGCAGTGCTATGCCAAGAAAAATCCATGGTCTGCTAAATAGAAAAGCTCCCATATCTTAAGAGGTTGGAAAAATTAACTGAAACCAAGAGGGAGAAAGATATGCCGCAGAGACAGATTAAAAATCTCTATGATGGACAGGCCGAGTGGCTCAGTTGGTTAAGAGTTGGCTTAGAGCGTGAGCTTTGAGCAACAGGGCCACCGGTTCGATTCCCACATGGGCCAGTGAACACTGCGCCTGAGCTGAGCTGTTGCTGAGTTGCCAACAGATGGCAGGATGGCTCAGCTGGTGTAACAACAAGATTGCCTATTCGATGGTGGTCTATGCCCACCTGCAACTAAGACTGAACTCAGCACCTTGAGCTGAGCTGCCGCCAGGATGGCTCAGTGGATAGAGCGTGTGCTCTTAACAACAAGGCTGCTGGTTCGATTCCCGCATGGGATGGTGGCTGTGCCCATCCGCAACTAAGATTGTAACACAGCACCTTGAGCTTAGAGGCCAAGAGCTGCCATTGGGAAGCCAGATGGTGACTGGCACCCTCCACAACAAAGGTTGAAGAACAACAACCTGTCTGTTTCCCTTCCCTAACTCCCCAACACTGTTCCCCTCCCCAAATTTCACAATAAAATCTTAGAAAAAGAAAAAAAATCTCTATGATTAGAGAGCATACTACACAAAAATATCCAAGTATAAATGAAGAATAAATGTATATGTGTATAAAATTATGTAACTTTTCATATGTAAAAATATAGATATACTGATAAAAAATTGTGTTTTCAAAGTTGGCTGCATATTGAGCTGTTTATTCTGATAACTCTGCAATGGTTATAGAATTCCACTTAAGAGATTTCTAATTTGCTTAGGAAAAAAAAAACTCTTTGATTAATTTATTTGCTCTTGTTGTTGAGAAGGGCAAGACATCTTTAAATAGTCAGAAGAGAAATTATATCACCCTTCTTTCCATACTAGCCTGAAAAGCAAAGCAATGATATTTGATCACCAACTCTAGCAGCTGACATGGAAGAAGCATATGATATACTATGGATTCAGAGAAAAGTGAAATCAAAGAGGGATTTTGAAATCAAAAAGTTGGCCACAGTACTATATCTAGGGAAAATCATGGCCACCTCCATGTGATAAAGATATTCTCTCAGCAATGTTTTGTAGTCAGGCTGGTATGAGGAGGACTAGATCCCAGAGAACAGACAGAGGAACAATCTAAGGATACTTATGGAGCCAAAATATGAAGAAGGCCAAAACAGGAGGCAAGCGTGGTGGCTGAGGTCTGGTTCTAGGAAAGTTCTAGGAAGAGAGTTCTAGGAAAGGGGATTTGATTCAGAGGAAAGATTCGATTTTCCAGGAGTTCTGGGGAGGCAGAGACGCAAGTGGAAACTTGGCTTGCTCATGAGATCCTGTAACTGGGAGAGGCCTGACTGGGCCCCAGCTGTTGACAAGGACTCAATAACTGTACAGAGATTCTGGGGTCAGACAAGTTTCAGAATCTGGGGCGGATTTGGACCTTTGGTTTTCAATGGTGGTTCTATTGGTCAAGAACAGGGGCCTGACTTGAAGTCATACCATTTGGTTTATTCATTTGCATTGTACACTGGAGCATATAGACTAGAGTAGGTGTTAAGAGTGTGGGCCCTGGAGCCAGTCATTTAATTCCTGGCTTCAACTGTTACCAGTGGGATGACAACCTGTCTGTGTCTCAGTTGCTTTATCTGAAGGATGCTATGAGGATCAAATGAGATGGTGTATATCATCCTCTTAGCACACACATCCAATTCATACTGGATGAATGCTCTACCTTATTATTATGCTGAACCTGCAAACTACATGCTTCCGTCCTGCTGCCCCCCAGACTCACCTTTGGGTGTTGATATATGTTTCCTCTGCTCAGAGCACTCTGTGGTGTCAATTCCTTTTCATCCTTCATGTCTCAGGTCAGATGGCTTTATTGGTGGGGTGTGGGGATTCCGCCCCACCCCATCTTGGAATGGTGAGGTGTCCTTCTTGTGCTCAGACAGCACCTGCACTTTTCCTATCATGCATTTTAATTGTCATTTCCTTCTCTGTATCTCCTATCAGATTCAAAGCTCCCTGTGTTTCGGGATTTCATATCCACTGCTGTGTCAGCAGTGCTAGCAAGGAATAGAAGCTCATTAAATGTTGATGAAATGAATATATGGTGAGAGACCTGAGACTTAGATCCCTTTGGTGAGCCATTATCTGACAGGTTTTCTCTGTTACAGCTTAATTTGGGTCTTATAACTGAGAGCCAGAACTACAAGATCTGAGGTCTCTTTCAGAAGGTGGCAGAGCAGCTCATTCCTGTTAATCCCTGTTTACCTCCTGCCACAATAGTAATGTTAGAAACAGCTTTCACTTGGAGAGTACCTTGCACAGCCCCCAAGCTGCTGCGGCATCACCACCTTCCCCAGTGGCAGCAAGTAAGAAAATCATTGTAAGGACAGCCCGAGTGTGTGATCCTGCGTGTGTGCCTGTGGGCATGCCTTCCTCAGGACGCTGCTCTCCTGAGCATTCAGAAGCTCTTCTCTTACATGTCGTTTCTTTTGACTTCTTTGTCTTTGTGACAAACAAACAAACAGAAAAAACAAACAAAAAACAATAAATGAACTTCACAGGTAGTGCTATTTGCGGGAATCAGCTTGGGGGTTTGAAGACTTACAGGGACCTAAAGAGCTGGAATTAGACGTTACAGGGGCTAAACTAGACTGTGAACGCCTCTTTTCTCCTCCTGGCTCTTCTCACTGCATGGGGGATGTTTTAGTTTTCTATTGCTCTGTGTCAAATTACCACAAATTTAGATGCCTAAAACAATAGACATTATCTCACAGTTACAACGGGTCAGTGATACAGGTACAGCTTAGGTAGGTCTTTTGCTTTGGATCTCAAGAGGCTGCAGTAAAGGTGCTTATCAAGCTGCGTCCCTTTCTGGAGCTTGAGTTGTCTTTCAGGCTTGTGGTTGTTGGCAGAATCTGGCTGTCACAATTGTGGCTATAGAAGTGATGTCCCTGTTATCTCCCTGGCTATCAGCTGGGGACTGCTCTCAGTCCTACAGGTGCCTCTGTTTCCTGCCAGGATGCTCTCTCACAGGCCCTCTGTCAACAAGGCTGCATACTTCTTCAAAGCCAGGAGTGGAGTCTCTTGCTTGAGTCTGATAATATAGAGTCATATAACAATATAACTATGGGAGTGACATCCCATCACTTTTGTCATGTTCTTTTGGCTACATTTCAGTCAAGATTCTGCCCATACTCAAGGAAACAGAATCACACAAAGATGTGAAGGTCACCTTAGGGAATGTCTACCACAGGGACCCAGGACCCATCACAAAATATTCCCAGGTCTTTAACACCACTCCCTAACCATTAGTAGAACTTTCTTCAAATCTCTCCAAACTTGCAAGAGGCAGAGCTCCCTGGGGAAGTGCTCATTCTGAATGACAAAAGGGAATCAGTAACCAAGAGAAAGTGATAATTGGGATCAGAGAGATGGCCAGCTGCCTCCTAACCTCTCAGCCAGGAAAAATTATAGTCAAGTGTATTTATTGTAGGTTTGCAGAGCTGGGCAAGGTTCTATAGGGTTTGACTCTCATTAGACATTTTGTTTTAGGGACCTCTGTTATCAGCAGGAGGGCAATTTGCTGAGTCACATTGCTGATATTATCATTTGGGATCACCATTGCTTAATAAAGCAAAATATCAGAGGCTTCCTGCCCCTGGGCTCCTTTAGCAGTTCCCTCCAATTCTATTGCTGGAAGCTCAGAGGAGCCAGAACCTTTAAGGAGCTTGGAGGGGTGTGTGTGTGTGTGTGTAGGTGACAAGTGGCGGGGAGGTTATTGCCTGTCAGAAGCCACTGCTCAGGGGCTGTATACAGATGAGGTTGGATGGCACAGCTAGTCTTTCAGCAGCCCCATTCCTCACATATTTTTCCTCTTTTCTCCTTTTTATATGTCTCAAAAGACTCTAATATATATTTTTCTAAAATACTTCCCCTGACAATCAAACCAAATGAGTAGGCTCTTGAAACTTCTAGTCCAAAGTCAAGTGTCCAGATATGCAGAAACTACAGGATGAGAAAGAGCTAAGTACATGTGGAATATTTGGTAGGAGATATAGTGAAAAAAATCCTTGTGCAAGGTCCCATGCCTCTTCAAACAGGGACAAAGCATTCAAATTTGGGAATCTGAGAGGACCATCCATGCATCATTAAGTCATTTAAATATGAGTAATGATTCAGTTTCAAATGGAGAGGTTGAAGCAGCATCAGTGTTTGGCAGAAACAGCTTTCTGGCTAGTGAGCTGAAAGAGAGAGCTGTTTCTTTGAATTCATCTTGTAGGCTCCTGCAACTGGAGAGTTCTGCCATGCATTCCCTTGTGTAGGGCTGAGTGCATGTCTAGGACCAATTTGGGCCTGTTCACAACATAAAGGAGGAACTCGACATAGTTGATGATGAGGCCCTCAGGAACACTTATATTTCACTAAATGTTCTTCCCTGGGTCTCAGGAAGCTGTGTAAGAGGCCCAGGCAATGGGAGACACCTGACTGATTGGATGGGATAGTAAAAGGGGGTGGCAGTGGAGTGGGGATAACTTCTAAGACATTGGGAGGCCATCACAGAGGACACAAATGATCTCTTTTCAGTTTCCTCCCCTTCCTTAATCTCAGATGGCATGAGGACAGGGTTAGCCAAGCATGTTTAGGTGTGGCTCAGGAAGGATGGTGTGGTGGGACCAAGCCAGACAATTGGTTAGACAGAAGCACAAGGCTTGTAAGCACAGCCTGACCAAGCTGCTGTGACATGTGTTTAACCGCTTTCAATGAGGGAAGGAGGTTTCCTGGCATCTGGGTGATACTTTATAAAGTACTTTCCTGGGACTGGCCGAGTGGCTCAGTTGGTTAAGAGCTCACACTCTGGAGCAAAAGGGTCGTCGGTTCTATTCCCAGTCCAAGCTGAGCTGCCACTGAGCTGCCAACAGGTGGCAGGATGGCTCAGCTAAAAAAAGAAAACAAAACAAATAAACAAATAAAGTGCTTTCCCACATATAGCAGCCAAGCAGGTCTGGCACCTGGGACAGCCCTGGGGCAATGGCCACTGAGCACTCATTTGGCTGCCTCTTGGGCAGGACAGCTCTGTGCCAACATCTCCACCCAATCTGGGAAGCTGTGAAGACCAAAATAAGCACAGTCATGAACTGTAAACTATTGAACAAAATAACAATTCATGTGTCCCTATCAATAACAGATAATAAATACGTGGGGAAGGATTTATCTTTTTTTTTTCATTAGGATATAGAAGAAAAAAAAGAGAGATCAGCTTTCTTAAATGAACTTCTTTATATGCTGGGATTTTTACAGCAAATGTGCCCGAGTCCCTTCCTCCACAGGCTTCCATGAAGGCAAGTTCTCATGTTACCAAAGCCAGATTTATTGAGACATCCAGAAAGTGATGACTGTGGGACAATTACCTTGCAGTTATTCCACTGAGATTGAATCAATGTTTGCCATGGTTGCAGACGACTCTTTTGAAACCTGTCTAGTTTTAATAATGCAGTTGTTGGGGAACATTTCTTAAAGCAAAAAGGCAAGGACATCCGCAGAATACCACTATATAAAAACAAAGTTAAAAAATTGTGTGTAGAGGGGATGTTAAGGGTCAACCTTTAAGATCACAAAAGCAATAAATCCAAAGTTTGAGGTTGAAACACAGGTCTTAGGGTTTCCCATGGTGCCATCTATTACTGTTGGTATTGAAAAATTCTTAATGTTATTCTGCTGACCCCAGAGCACATGAGGTCTGCTACAAAGGAACATTTTAGATTCTTAATACTAATCCTATGTTTACCTAATACTTTGTCTTTTTTTTCAAAGGCGAAATTTCACATGATCTTATTTGAGAGCCTTTGCAGCTTGTTCAATGGCCTTTTCATTAAACCACATCACCTTTCCAGTAACTTTTTCATCCCTCTTGTGACTGAAAAGTACACCTAGTGGTAACCATAAATAATTCTATGTTTTATTATTGTGCTGGATGGAATATTGATTATGGAGTAAAAAGGCTTGACAATTGGATGATGGCCTACAATAGACATTTAGATCTTCTTTCTACAAAGCTGTATCTGTGCTGTCCAGGTTTTCCAGCACATTAGAGCTGTCCCTCTAGCAACAGCTTTGTACCTGCTGACCCTGAAACCACGTAAGCTGAATTCAAATAAATTTAGTGCGAGTGTAGTATGCATGTGCTCATATTTACATGGTAATATCTTTTTCTAATTCCTTTTATGTTTTGGTAAACTTGAAGATTATAATAGAAAACATCAAATATGGTAGCATAATATACAAGAAAGCTGTAAAATGTATTAAATAGAACAAGGTAACACTCAAGCCAACTAAATTATTTCAATCATGGATCATTCTTTGCAGACAGCTCAAAGAATCTTGTATGTCTTCAGGCTTTTGCATTACTTGACTATACAATGTACTGGAAGAAGATGAGCTCTGCAAACTCTAATATTTAGCACTTGCAAACCCCTTAATTGGGATTCTATTAGAGAGGAAAAGCCACTAAAACATTTTAATAATGACTTCCTAATTTTATCATGGGTTCACATAGCTTTCAAATACCAAAGAGAAATGACTAAATTTCAAATCAGTTATTATATTATTATATTAATTATATTATATTATTTTATTG
Organism: Aselliscus stoliczkanus; assembly: GCA_033961575.1. Taxonomy (NCBI): domain Eukaryota; kingdom Metazoa; phylum Chordata; class Mammalia; order Chiroptera; family Hipposideridae; genus Aselliscus; species Aselliscus stoliczkanus. Next base: position 125,210,507 of record CM066727.1, read on the forward strand.
ATTTTGTAATACAAGATAACTAAAAGCAACCTAAATTTTGCAAAATTATCCTGAATATTTCAAATGAATCTACAACCACAGAATGCAAATGTTATTTTATTTTTTGTTTTAATTATTTTTTTGAAAATATTTTTATTAAAATATAGCTATTCTTTTTATATTATATTACAACATTATACAACATTATATTAGTTTCAGGTGCATGCCATAGTTATTTAACATTTACATACCTAAAGAGGTGATCATCACCATGGTAAGCCCAGTAGCCATCTGACACAGTACAATGTTCTTACAATATTATTGACTACATTCCCTATGTTGTACATTACATCCCCATGACTTATTTATTTTATAACAGAAAATTTGCATGTTTTAAACTCACTTATACAAGATGCCAAGCGCACAGAATACAGGGGAAGAAAACTGTGGAACAGGCTTTCATTTATAGGAAATGAAAAATTATAAAAGCATTATTTGTGGTCATCAGATAAAACACTAAAATGAACCACCTAGATGTTGTAACCCCTAATGTAAAATAGGCTGGCCTCATAAAATATGGAAAAACAGGGTAGCAACATCAAATTATTTATAGTGTAGCTCTCACAGTTGTTAAGGAACAAAATTCAGCCAAGCAAATTTGAAAAATTAATGAGCTTTATTAAATGATTCATGAATGGGGCAGAATCCTATCTAGCTAGTGGAAGGGTGCTCTGAGAGCTTGTACAAAATGAAGGTTATTATAGGAAGAAGGCTGAGGTAAGGGAGCTATTAACTAAATAGAAACAAGGATTATTTTTATTTTTATTTTTATTTATTTTTTTTTTTTTTTAAGATTTTATTGGGGAATTGGTGGAGGGGAACAGCGTTGGGGAATCGGGGAAGGGGAACAGACAAGTTGCCGTCTTCTTGTTCTTCAGTTTAGTTGCGGAGGATGTTGCTTCACTGTTGGTATCGTCATTGCGCTCCACCCGGATGAGGCAGATCGGTCGCTGGCCTCTGGATGTCGCTCATCATGGCTATTGGCAGCTCACGCTTGGCTGCCAGCCGCTCACGCTGGCTGCGGGCCACTCACTGTAGCCTATGGCAGCCCACTGCAGCAGGGGCTGCAGCCCACACCATCACCGGGGCTCGCACAGCCCAGCTCCAGGTGGAGCTGTTGTTAGCTGTAGAGGGCAGTGTCACTGGCCCTCATGTGGGATCCGAACCGGGGCCGCTGGCATCCCAAAACCAGCGCTTAACCAATGCGCCACTCGGCCGGCCCACAAGGATTATTTTTAGATGAGGACATCTTCTTTTGGGAAGACAGAACAGCAAGGGATTTTATCATGCTGATTACTTCTTCTATCAGTGGGGAATGGACAGGGCCCATGTGACAGTTTACCTCATGGATACCAAGCAGAAAATTTCAAAGTAGTTCACTAAGATATTTCTGGGAGAGGCTGAAACAGCCATCAGGTCAGCCATTAACCTAGGTTTAGTATAATGGGTTTTAGCATAACTGATGCTATTTGGGGCTTGTGATTTTCTCTTTGATAGTTAATTTTATGATGTCACTTTCCAGTGTGTTCTTTTAGGTATCTTGTCTATCGTCCTCAATGTCATATCTCCTGATTCATGTTTTCATGAAATTTTATTATAAGTGGATTGTGAGCCTCAGAAAACATAATAAGAGTTTTTCTCCCAATATAATTTTCTGCATGTGGTTACCTCTCCAACTTAATATCCACAGAGATGTAAATAAGGGGAAGAGGTTGAACCTATTGTAACAGTGGTTTTTGTCTGCTTTTAAAGTCTGATTAAAATAAAAGGTTTAATGAATAATTGTTTAAATAGTTGTGTGAATAAAAAAATGATTTGTTTATTTTACTATGGCTTAATATTGTAAATAATTATTTATTATTATTATGGCCAATATTTATATAGTATTTATAAGTGTGCTAGGCACATGTGATTTATTATCATGATTTTATTGATAAGGAAACCTAGGATTAATTACGAAGGTCATACTGCTAATGAGTGATAGAACTGGGAAGCAAAGTGAAGGTTCATCATTTATCTCCAGAACTTTTATCAACACTGTTTAATAAGTAGATACATTGTCTTTTATCCATTTGTGTGTGTGTATTTGAATGTATGGAAGTGTGTGTGTCTGTATTTTTCACATCCTTATCATGTTTATATTAAACTATAAATAGATCCATACTCTTTCTACATGCTCTCTCTCTCTCTCTCTCTCTCTCTCTCTCTCTCCATATATATATATATATATATATATATATATATATATATATATAATAAAAGACTGGTAGACTGGTAGCGGGACATGTAACATACTTATCTTTTCAAACATAAAATGTGTCCCAGGTATACAATTTAGCTGAGATTTCTTGAAACCCTGTCTAGCAATTATTTACTAGGATAATCACAATGAATAACTCTGCTTCTTAGACTCATAACTGCAGGATATTTTTGCTCCTTATTAAACTGCCCACATCTGTTATCTCTAGAGTAAACTTTTAAGTTCTTTCAAGTCAAACTTAGGTTGGTTCTTGAATCATTTAGTCAGCAATTCTGCTTGTAATTACAACACGTTAAAAACCATGTAAGAGCTCTCAGCCCCGTTTCCATCCATGATACTCATATGTTTGTGTAATAAAGACATATCCTACACTCCATTGATATCAGAACCATAACACTGGTAACTTTGTTCATCTTTGTATTGGTTATGGTAGGTGACGCCTTCACATTTATTTCTACTTCCCCATTATTAATTTAGGAGATCTTTGTTATCCCCTTTACCTTGCAAAGACTTAGAAATGGAACTGAAACCTGACCTTTGCTTACAAGATATGAGTTGAAACCTATTAGAATTAGAGAAGAGTTGTGGAGATTTCTTTCTCCTGAAATGGAGACACAACGATGATGAAACTCCTTTTATGGAACTGCTGCAGATGTCTTTCTAACCTCAAGTAGTCAGAGGGCCAAGGCAATTAAAATAGGAGGCTTGAGAGCTGGAAAGATTTCAGGTCTTTGAATGAAGTCTTTCAACCAACTCTGAAAACTTCTTATCTTTAGACTACTGAGTGAGACTGCCCCTTTCATTATTGTTTGTATTTTTCTTGTATTTCTTGTATTTCATTATTTCCTGTATTATACATGGGCACTGAAAGCATATTTCCTTTCAGTGACTATTAACCATATGTTTCTGTGATGTCAGTACCACATCTACACTCACATCTTCAATGACCATAAATTAGACCTTTCAGTTTGTTGAAAAGACAAAATACATTTTTATCTATAACTATGACATAATATGCTATATTACAGTAGCAAGTATATCTTAATGGATTCTTACTTTTTATTGCATTGCTTTGACTCAGGTTTTTGTAGTAGCTGTTGGTGGTGGTCATTTTTAGCTCACATCACACACATTTATTTAACAGCAAATTTATTCAAGGCACTCTAGGGAAAATTACAGTAAATAAGACCTGGCAGTAGCTTTCAGAGTCACTCTTTAGGCAAGGAGTATGTATACAGTACTGTGAGGTATGTTTACTGTGAGGTTCACAGTAAAGGTGATTAATCTACAATAGTCTACAGAATTAAGGGAAGATTTCCAAGAGGAATGCTTTCTAAGCTTAGATAAAAAAACAAACAAACAAACAAAAAAAAAACTGAGCAGAAGACAGCCAAGTGAAATAATGTGGCATTTCAGGTTACATGTACAAACCCTCAGAGGTAAGAGACAGCAATCCATATTGACCAATCTGCAAAAAAAGTAGTATGGCAAAAGCATAAAGTTAGGTTATATATGCTGGGAACAAGGTGGCAGGAGGAAAGATCAGGCGAAAGAAGTTGGAAGGGAGGGGAGAAAAAAATTACAAATGGAAATTTCTAAATCCTTAATATGAAACCTGTGCTGTTACCTGTGTGAAGGAGGAAATTCCTGGAGAGTTTGTTTATTAAAGGAGTGGCATGCATCTATTTGTATTTTAGTAAGGAAAAAAAAATCCCTTTTGATTCTCTGTTGATTGAATGGAAGTAGACAATTTTAGGACAGAGATGTCAGTCAAATGTTTAAGAGTTATTGAGGAAAGACATGGTGTGGACTGAACAGAGATTGTGACATGAGAGAAAGAGAAGAAGATGAATTTGAGTAAGTAAAATCAAAAGAATGTGCATTATGCAACTGAACAGGAGTTCATGACTAGTCCTGAGAACCATAAGAATACAAATAAGCCTATGGAAATGCGTGAAATATCCCTGCAATGTAAGAACAGAAAATTTCTTTTTTAAAAAGTTGAAAATAAGGGCCGGCCGAGTGGCGCATTGGTTAAGCGCTGGTTTGGGGATGCCAGCGGCCCCGGTTCGGATCCCACATGAGGGCCAGTGACACTGCCCTCTACAGCTAACAACAGCTCCACCTAGAGCTGGGCTGTGCGAGCCCCGGTGATGTTGTGGGCTGCAGCCCCTGCTGCAGTGGGCTGCCATAGGCTACAGTGAGTGGCCCGCAGCCAGCGTGAGCGGCTGGCAGCCAAGCGTGAGCTGCCAATAGCCGCGGTGAGCGACCATCCAGAGGCCAGCAACCGATCTGCCTCATCCGGGAAGAGCGCAATGACGATACCAACAGTGAAGCAACATCCTCCGCAACTAAACTGAAGAACAAAAAGACAGCAACTTGTCTGTTCCCCTTCCCCGATTCCCCAACGCTGTTCCCCTCCACCAATTCCCCAATAAAATCTTTAAAAAAAAAAAAAAAAAAAGTAATTACTGAAATAAAATTTAAAAAAAAAAAAAAGTTGAAAATAACTAAGGGTGGGTCTTTGAAAAATGCCAACACTTAGGAAATACAGAAAGAAATAAAGAAAGCTCAAATAAGTTGACAGGAAATACAAAAAGAAATAAACAAAGCCCAAATAAGTTGACAAAAAACTAAGAGCAAAGTAGTATAATTGGAGTGAAGAGAAAAGTGTTTCATGAAGGTGGGAGGAAGCAATAGCATTACATTCTGTACTGGTTTATGTGAGGGAAGAAAAAACCTGCAAAGTGTTCAACAGTTTTAGCAAAAATGAGGCCATTGGTGACCTTGGGAATAGCAGTTTCCATGGAGTAGTGTGGAAAGAATACAAATTAACATGGGTTTAGGAATGAATTAGAGGTAAAGTAGGAGAGACAAAACTCAAGCACCTAATGTGACAGGGAAAAGAGAGGGCATTAAGTAGAGGGGACAACTAGTGTTGGCCAAGAACTCTGCGCTGATGTATGGGTTGTCAAGAATTCTGACTATGTACCCAAGAACTGTCAGTGCAAACTGGGACTTATGTGTATGTGTACTGTTTACCAGACACAGATTGGTGCCTATTTTGCATTTAGAATGATACTTAAGCGACGCAGCATGCTGACTCAGCAGACTGATTCATACTTGATGGAGAGTTCCTCTCAAGTGTGCATGCAAAGTGCAGCATTAGGCATACAGCTATTCTTCAGTGAGCATACGCGTGATGCGGTTAAAGGGCTGCTTCTATTAATCTTGAGTTGCCTATGACTTTGTGAAAATCAATTCAAATCTTTGGTTTTCTTTGCTTGTAATGTTTGTGTCAGTGTAATTTTGTATCATAGGTTCTGGTAGTGTAAGATGAGGTTCTGTCACTTTCTTTTTGAAATGATTCAGTTTAAATATATTATTTCTGCATGTTCTTTATAAAACATCGTTAGAGAAATGCACACAAATTTTTTAAAAATCAGATGGCTGTTCAAAGTGAACTGTATGTATTAAACAAGAAATTTCATCACAGCACACTTTCATGCCTTTTTATTACTATTGTTATCATAACATACATTATTTTGAATACCAAAAATAATTCTTATCAAGTATCAAGTGAGGGTACAATGCTTAGTTTCAGATAAAAGTACTTAATGAATTTCAAAGTATATATGGTAAACCTGTATATATTAGAAAATAAATCACAAACTGTTGAAGTCATAATGGAATAAAAAAGAACATGGCTAAGTTGTTCTTTAATGGGTTTTGATAGTAAGAAATGCTGGAAATATAATTTATGCATATACTTACTAGAATTTTATTTCACGAGGAAAACTTTTGAAAGATTATATAGCTCAAAGGGAAAGAAAGAGTTCTTTTAATAAACAAAATTTATGAATATCATTAGATGCTCATACTATACATATTTAGAAAGGAAATTTTTAATCACAATAAAAAAAACAAACTATAAAATAAATGAAATTGAATTCTTCTGCTTTGTTATTATTAAGGACAGCTAATTCACCCTTCTCTTTAGTCATAGAGGAAAGAAAATATCCAGGAATTCACAGATTAAACCATCAAAGCCATGGTGAAACCTTATAGTTCAGAGGGAGATTAAAGTTTTCACTCAGTGAGACACAGCAAGACTGTCACCTATCAAAGGTGGCACCTTTGGAGTCCTTGTAATAAAGGTCTGAGGGATAATCTAATGTGCCATTAATATCAAAGTGTCTGCCAGCCTACAATTATTGGTTTTACTTTAAACATGTTGGGTACTAACCACCTGGATTGCTTCCAGATTCTTAGTTGCTTATGGGGTAAGATCTGAAACTTTATCACAGGAACTTAGCTCTTTGAAAACAGATCTGCCTATGTGCGGTTTAGAGAGAAAAATGTTTCCTGCCAAATGTCACTTCCTTTTCTAAAGCACATTTAATTCACCTTGAACAGCAAGGACATCCGTCGTGCAAAATTCCTAAGATTATACCACATATGATACAACAGAGTAAATCTAGATCTAAAAATCTAGAAAAGTGTAGATTTCTTAGTCATTGCCTACATCACTGAGTCCCTGCTTCATTGTTGGCAATTGCAGCTGTTTTTTCCTCCAGTTTATTAGATCCTTATCTACCATTTAATATATAGGTAATACCATGTACTGGTTTCTATATGGGATCAGGGAATGTTTCTCTTCATAGCACCAAATAAAATCCCCCAGGGCCGGTCATAGATATTCTATATTAGTGAATGGTGACATTCCCTCTCCCCTCCAAACTCTCCCCTCTCACTTGTGAAACTCATTATTTCCTCTCATCCATCTTATCCAATTATTTATTTTGCTCCCCTCTTTGATATACATAAATATGCACATACACATTCACTGACTGAATACCAGATGGGCAGGGGACCACTCTTTTATTTGGCATTCCTTTTCATTATATTAAAATATCAGAACAGGAAGGGAGGGGCAAGATGGCGGCTGTGAGGAGGGCTCCATGAAATCTCCCCTGGAAATATCCACAATTTGAACTTCTAATACGCTTCAAAGAGACATCTACTCATCACACAGAGCAACTAAGAGTTCCACACAAGGAATACTGGAAGGTGGTCAGGCCGGGCGAGTAGGGGAAGAAGGCGGCAAGACGCGTGAGGTGCAGCCCACACCCGCGGCTGCTGAGTCACGGTGAGTGTTGCCCGGCTCGCTCCCTGCGGCCCGCGGCCCACCTAGAGTTCAGCAAGAGCACGTTGGTTTGTAGTCTGAGGCCCGGCAAGTGCGGGAGGAGAGAGAGGAGACAACTGTGCAGAGGTACGAGCTGCACCCGCGGCTCGCTGGGTCCCCAGGAAGCAGGGTGCAGAGCCCCGCAGCGACAGGGCAAGATCAGTCCCTGCACCCTCCCGGTTCAGGGATCAGTCTCTGTGCCCACCGGGTCCCGCGGAGCACAGAAGCCTGAAACCTGGGAGCAGGGGAAAAAGAGGACTCGCGCGTGGAGAAGCAGTGCACGCCGGGCGGAGACGCAGGTCCCGGAGAGACGGAGCGGGGATCAGAGCCGTGTGGAAAGGTGCGCGCAGTCCCCTAAACCCCGGCGGCAGTCCCTCCAGGAGCGCAGCAGGAGAACGGCGCATGCGCACGCCGGCTCCAAGGCAGAAGCCTTAAACCCGGGAGCAGGGGGAAACAGAGGACTTGTCGCCCGCGGAGACGCAGCGTGCTGGCCGGAGTCACAGGTCCCGGAGAGACGGAGTGGGGATCGGAGCCATGCGGCACGGTTCGCGCAGTCCCCTAAATCCCGGCAGACCGTTTGGAAGAACAGCAGGAGATCCGCGCGGGCGCGCCGGCTCCGACGCAGAAGCCTGAAACCCGGGAGCAGGGGAAAAAGAAGACTCGCTTGGACAAGCAGTGCGCCGGGTGGAGACGCAGGTCCCCGAGAGACGGAGCGGGGATCTGAGCCTAGGGGCAGGGGGCGCGCAGTCCCTTAAATCCCAGCAGTCTCTTTGGGAGAGCAGCAGGAGCACCTCGGGCGCGCGCCGGCTCCGACGCAGAAGCCTTAAACCCGGGAGCAGGGGAAAAAGAAGACTCGCTCGGACACGCAGCGCGCCGGGCAGAGACGCAGGTCCCTGAGAGACGCAGGTCCCTGAGAGACGCAGAGCAGGGATCTTGGCCACACGGTAGGGTGCGCTCAATTCCCTAAATCCCGGCAGACCCTTTGGGAGAGCAGCAGGAACTCCGCTGGAGCATAAGAGGCAAAGGCCTTAGCTTAAAACAGTGTTGGAACTGTGGCTTTGTTTATTTTTATGTTTTTTATTTCTTTTCCCTTTTTCTACTCTTGAACAGACAGCAAAAAAAACACAATAACTCACCCACTCCCACAAACTTTGGCCCCCGCCAAGACAGTCTTAAACTGACTCCTGAATGGAGCAATAGGGGCAGACTAGGAAGATCTCCTTACCTGCAGGGGGTTGAGAATTTCCACCCAGTAAAGGCTGCAGAGTGAGACTACCTACGCCACCCCCACCTTTAGGCAAGGCTTGGGAGGCAGGGCAGGTTCACCTTCTGAGGCACTAATTAACAGATTCTTAGCAGCAGGCTTTTGGTAATGAGGAATTCTTTAATTCTCCACGGCTGTCAACCCAAAGGGTGCCCAGAGACACTCATTGAGCCTTTGGGGGTGCAGCCTGCCTTGGGACAGGCAAAAGCAAAAAGGCAGTGACTTTGTAAAAACCACCAATCACACGTCACAACCACACTCAAGTACAGCAAACCTGCAGGGCCAGGATCACACTAGGCATTAGGTGGCCTAACTGTTCCCACAAAACGCACAGGAATTTTTGTACAGCAGACAAACTGAAGAGAGCTTGGTGGACTTTAGCCTAGACCGGCACGGGTATTTTTGGTTTGTTTGGTTTTATTCTGTTTTGTTTTCCCTTTATTGGCTGCTTATCTTGGTTGTTTTTGGTTTTTATTGCTATTTCATTCTAATCATATTGTAGTTTTTAATATAGGCATATATATATATATATATATAGATGTATATAAGTGAATATATGTCCATATATATGGGTGTGTAGACAAATATATATATGGTTTTTTTTCCTTTTTTCTTTTTCTTTTTCTTTCTTTTCTTTTTCTTTTTTCCCCACCCTCACTTGCTCTCTTATTTTATTCATTCTTCTCACTGCTATACTTTTCCTCTTTTCCTTTTTTCTGCAAATTTTATTTTTTTAGTTTTTCTTACTTTTTTTATTATTATTTTAGTTTATTTTTATTTTTTATTTTTTAGGTATAGCTAATCGGTTTCTCATGTTTATTCTATTTTTTATTTTAGGATATTGTATTTTATTTTGCTTCCTCTTCTGTTATTATTGAGTACGTGGTTTTTGTTTTCATTCTGTTTGTTTTCTTCATTAGTATGATTGATATTTCTGTACAAGTTGACTGTAGTTTGATGGTTGGTTTTTTTTTTACTTGTGCGAGCATTTGGTTTCCTTTGGTGGCTGCCGAGGTTGTTCTTGTTGATCTGTTATGCTCTAAAATCACTCTGCAGCAGTGGTTCCAAACAAACAGACACAAGAATCATCATACCCGGAGGCCAACTTTAGATAAAACCAGAGCATTTCTGGGTTTGACATACAAGAATCACACCCAAAAAGAAGTTGCTACAGGTACTAAGACCCATAGGGTCCAAGTTTCATCAGAGGGGTCAATCCTCTCACAGCAGCTCATAAACTGCAGAAGCTGCTGACTCTCACAGCTAATCAATCTGGGAGTCAATCCCACCTACTGACAAACCAAAAGTAATCAAAACTAAAACTTCAACAAGTGAGGATGCACGACACAAGGAACACCTCAGATACAAGCACAGGAGAATAGGGAGACTGAGTAATTCAAATATAAAGGACACACACCATATAAGTTTACCCAGAAAAGACTGAGAAATCTGGGGGACCTATCTGTTATATTGAAGCAAACACAAAGAGTAAGCCAGAATGGGGAGACAAAGAAACATAACACAAATAAAAGAACAGAAGAAACTTCCTGAATCAGTAGAAATAGAGGAAATAGAGGTAACCAACCTATCGGAGACAGAGTTCAGAACACTGATTATTAGAATGTTCAAGGAAATTAATGAAAATATAAAGAAGGATAGAGAAATCATGAAAAGCAACCAGCTAGAACTTAAGAATACAATTACTGAATTAAATAACAAACTTGATGGAATCATTAGCAGATTGGATGAAGCAGAAAATCGAATCAGTGACTTAGAAGACAAAATAGCAGAGATCACCCATGCGGAACAACAAAAAGAAAAAAGAATGTAAAACATGGAAAATAGTTTAAGCGAGCTGGGGGACAACATGAAACGCAATAACCCACGGGTCATTGGAGTACCAGAAGGAGAAGAGAGGGAGCAAGGGATTGAGAGCATATTTGAAGTAATAATGTCTGAAAACTTCCCTAATCTGGCAAAGAACATTGAAATACAAGCCCAGGAAGTGCAGAGAGTTCAAATAGGATGATTCCAAACAGGCCCACTCCAAGACACATTATAGTGAAAATGGCAAGGGTTAAGGACAAAGACAGAATCCTTAAAGCAGCAAGGGAAAGGCAGCAAGTTACTTACAAGGGTACCCCCATAAGATTATCAGCTGACTTTTCTACAGAAACTTTGCAGGCCAGAAGGGAGTGGCAGGAGGTTTTCAAAGTGATGAAAAATAAAGGCCTACAACCAAGATTGCTGTATCCAGCAAGGTTATCATTTAAAATCGAAGGCGAGATAAGGAGCTTTGCAGAAAAAAATAAGTTAAGGGAATTCATTACCACCAAGCCAGCTTTGCAGGAAATGCTAAAAGGGCTTCTTTAAGTGGAAGAGAAAAACAACCTATGAAAGACTACGAACACAAATAACAAAATGGCAATAAATACACACCTATCAATAATCACATTAAATGTAAATGGATTAAATGCTCCAATAAAAAGACATAGGGTGGCTGAATGGATAAGAAAGCAAGACCCCAGTATATGCTGTATACAAGAGACTCACCTCAGATCCAAAGACTCATACAGGCTGAAAGTAAAGGGATGGAGTAAAATATTTCATGCAAATGGTACTGAGAAAAAGCTGGAGTAGCGATACTTATATCAGATAAAATGGACTTTAAATTGAAGAATATAACAAAGGACAAAGAAGGACACTTCATAGTAATGAAGGGATCGATCCAACAAGAGGACATAACTCTAGTAAACATCTATGCACCTAACATAGGAGCCCCTAAATATATAAAACAGATATTGTCAGACATAAAGACAGAGATCAACAGTAACACTATCATAGTAGGGGACTTCAACACCCCGCTGTCACTAATGGACAGATCCTCCAGACAGAAAATCAATGTGGAAACAGCGACCTTAAATGACACATTAGACCAGCTGGATTTAACAGACATTTTCAGAGCATTTCATCCCAAAGCTACAGAATATACGTTCTTTTCAAGTGCACGTGGAACATTTTCTAAGATAGACCACATGTTAGGCCACAAAACAAGTCTCAATAAATTTAAGAAGATTGAAATCATTTCAACTGTATTCTCTGACCACAATGCTATGAAACTAGAAATCAATTATAAGAAGAAATTCGTGAAGCTGACAAATAAATGGAGGCTAAACAATATGCTATTAAATAGTGAGTGGGTCACAAATGAGATCAAGGAGGAAATCAAAAGATACCTCGAGACAAACGATAATGAAAACACCGCGACCCAAAAATCTCTGGGATGCTGCAAAAGCAGTCCTAAGAGGGAAGTTTATAGCAGTGCAAGCCTACCTAAAGAAGAAAGAAAAATCTCAAGTCAACACGTTATCCTTACACCTAAGGGAACTGGAAAAAGAACAGCAAAAGAGGCCCAAGGGGAGTACAAGAAAGGAGATAATAAAGACCAGAGAAGAAATAAACAATATAGAGAACAGAAAAACATTTCAAAAGATCAATGAAACCAAGAGCTGGTTTCTTGAGAAGATAAACAAAATTGACAAACCTCTAGCCAGGCTCATCAAAAAAAAAGAGAGAGGACTCAAATTAGCAAAATCAGGAATGAAAGAGGGGAAATGACTACAGACATCACAGAAATACAAAAAATTCTAAGAAATTACTATGAGCAACTATATGCCAACAAATTTGACAATCTGGAAGAAATGGATAATTTTCTAGAAGCATACAACCTTCCAAAGCTAACGCAAGAAGAAACAGAAAATCTAAATACCCTGATTACTACCAAGGAAATTGAATCAGTAATTGACAAGCTCCCAAAAAACAAAAGCCCTGGACCAGACGGCTTCACAAGTGAATTTTATCAAACATTCAAAAAAGAACTATCACCAATTCTTCTCAAACTATTCCAAAAAATCCAGAAGGAGGGAAGGCTCCCAAACTCTTTTTATGAAGCCACTATCACCCTGATTCCAAAACCAGATAAAGACATCACAAAAAAGGAAAACTACAGGCCAGTCTCCCTGATGAATATAGATACAAAAATTCTCAATAAAATATTAGCAAACAGAATTCAGCAATATATTAAGAAGGTCATACATCATGATCAAGTGGGATTCATCCCTAGTGCACAAGGCTGGTTCAACATCCGTAAATCAATTAATGTGATACACCACATCAACAAAATGAAGGATAAAGATCACATGGTCATTTCAATAGATGCAGAAAAAGCATTTGACAAAATCCAACAGCCATTTATGTTAAAAACCCTTAGCAAAGTGGGAATACAGGGATCATATCTCAACATAATAAAAGCCATATATGATAAACCTACAGCTAACATCATACTCAATGGGGAAAAGCTAAAACCATTCCCCTTAAGATAAGGAACAAGACAAGGCTGTCCACTTTCTCCTCTTTTATTCAACATAGTGCTGGAAGTTCTAGCCGCAGCAATCAGACAACAAAAAGAAATAAAAGGCATCCAAATTGGCAAGGAAGAAGTAAAATTGTCATTATATGCAGATGACATGATACTGTATATAGAGAACCCCAAAGACTCCATCAAAAAACTATTGGAACTGATAGATGAATTCAGTAAAGTAGCAGGATATAAAATCAATGTTCAGAAATCAGTGGCATTTGCATATACCAATAATAAACTAATGGAAAAAGAAATTAAGAAAACTGTCCCATTTACAATTGCGTCAAGAACTATAAAATACCTAGGAATAAATTGAACCAAAGAAGTGAAAGATCTGTACTCAGAAAATTATAAGACACTGAAGAAAGAAATCATAGAAGATACAAATAAATGGAAACACCTACCATGCTCATGGATAGGAAGAATTAATATAGTTAAAATGTCCATACTGCCTAAAGCAATATATAGATTCAATGCAATTCCTATCAAACTACCAAGGGCATTTTTCACAGAAATAGAAAATATAATCCTAAAGTTTATATGGAATCATAAAAGGCCCAGAATAGCCTCGGCAATTCTGAGAAATAAAAACAACGTTGGGGGGATCACGCTACCAGACATCAAAACCTACTACAAGGCCACAGTAATCAAGACAGTTTGGTATTGGCATAAAAACAGGCACATCGATCAGTGGAACAGAACAGAGAGCCCAGAAATAAATCCAAGCATTTACGGACAGTTAATCTATGACAAGGGAAGCAAGAATTTACACTGGAGTAAAGGTAGTCTATTCAATAAATGGTGCTGGGAAAATTGGACTGACACATGCAAAAAAATGAAACTGGATCATCTCCTTACGCCTTATACAAGAACAAATTCAAAATGGATTAAAGACTTAAATGTAAGACCTGAAACCATAAAAATCCTAAAAGAAAATATAGGGAGTACATTTGCAGACATTACCCGGAGCAATATTTTTACTGATACATCCCTACGGGCAAGGGAAGTAAAAACAAAAATGAACATATGGGATTATATCAGACTTAAAAGTTTTTTCACAACAAAGGAAACCATTAATAAAACAAAAAGGAAGCCTACTGAATGGGAGAATATATTTGCCAACGATATATTTGATAAGGGGTTAATATCCAAAATTTATAAAACACTCATGAAACTCAACACCAAAAAAACAAACAACCCAATTAAAAAATGGGCAGAAGACATGAAGAGACATTTCTCTAAAGAGGACATACAGATGGCCAACAGGCATATGAAAAAAAGTTCAACCTCACTGGTCATTAGGGAAATGCAAATAAAAACCACCATGAGATACCACCTCACTCCAGTCAGAATGGCTATCATCAACAAATCAACAAACAACAAGTGCTGGCGGGGCTGTGGGGAAAAGGGGACCCTGCTGCACTGTTGGTGGGACTGCAGATTGGTGCAGCCACTATGGAAGTCAGTATGGAGGTATCTCAAAGAACTGGAAATAGAGCTACCGTTTGACCCAACAATTCCACTGCTAGGTATTTATCCTGAAAAAACCAAGACACTTATTCAAAAAAAGTTATGCACCCCTATGTTCATAGCAGCACAATTTACAATAGCTAAGACTTGGAAACAACCAAAATGCCCGTCAGTAGATGACTGGGTTAAGAAACTGTGGTATATTTATACAATGGAGTATTACTCCGCTATAAGGAAGAATGAAATCGTGCCATTTGCAATGATATGGATGGACCTAGAGACTATAATGTTGAGTGAAATAAGTCAGTCAGAGAAGGACAAATACCATATGATCTCACTCATATGTGGAATCTGAAAAACTGTATGAATGAGCAAAGTAAACAGAAATTGTCTCATAGATATAGAGGAAAAATCAGGGTTGCTAATTTGGAGAGGAATGGAGATGAGGGAGAAGGGGAAGGGGAAGGGATTAGACAGCAAAAATAGGCAACTACAATATTGCTACTGGGATAGGAAAGACAGTTTGGGGAATATAATTAATAATGTTGTAAATATTCTGTGGAATGTCAGATGATCATAGGTCTTGTTAGGGAGACCATTTCATGGACGGAGTAGAGGTTTGATCACTGCACTGTATTACTAAAGCGGAGGTGGTATACCTACTGTAATTGAATATATATAGATAGTCACGGGATGTGGATTATACTGTGGAAGAGAGTCAGAGGAAGAGTAATAGATATATATGATATGGGGGGGAGTGGGGTGGTGTATTGGGGGTGCGGGGTTGTCACTTTATGGGGTAAAATGTATAACTATTGCACTGTGTTGTACACCTGAAACTAATTAAAAATAAAATAAAATAAAATAATTAAAAAAAAATCAAATACATAGCACTCTGCTAAATTTTGTGCATGTTTTACTTCATTAATCCATACCACAGCCTTCTGAGGTAATTTTATATCTATCTATATATCTATATCTATAGATAGGTTTTTATAGATATAAATATAGATGATATAGATATACAAAACTGAAGAATAGAGAGAATAAACAGGCCAAGAACATATATATGGTCAGTAGCCTAGTCAGAGTTGAAAGCAAGACACATTGGACTCAGATCCTTTGCACTAGGATACTCTACTGCTTTCCCTTCCACATCTGACTGCACTTGAAGCACTTGGTGATAGCCGTTTTGTGAATGTATTTGAGAAGAAATTTCTTGAGCCCTTTTGTAATTCTGTCTTAGTCAAGTAGCAACAGCGCGCGTGCGCGCACTCACACACACACACACACACACACACAAATTGAGTTAATACTATTTAAATAAATGTGAAATTTTTTACTTTATGATTTTTCTACAAAGAAAAATGATCAGAGAAGTGGGGCCATCTTCCAAAACTGGCAAACTTTAGCACATCTATTAATTGTTTTGAGTTTCGATTTCCTAACTTCTAATATTTGCCTTTGTTACAAGGCTGTTGTTTGGGATTACATAATATAATTAAGGTATGTGTTTAATGTCAACTATGATTCTTATACAAATGCAAAATACCATTATTAAAATGTTAACAATATAGAATTCTACGGTCTCTATGAGTTGGGCAAATCAAATAGAATTTCAAATAAGAAATATATAAATCCCCTTTAAATTATTTAATGCATGCTCAGAAGAAATCAGATACAGAGATTCTGAAGTTTTTCAGATGGACTTAACAGAAAGGCATTATTTATTAGCATTGCAATTATGCTGATTCTTGTACATACTTGGTTTCCTGAGCTTGATTATTCTTTGGTTAACTCAACATTCTGCTTCATAATAACTCGTAATAATATTTCCTTCTAAATATTACAGGCAGAAGATTAAAAAGTCAGAACATAACCAACCAGTTAGGTACACATATCTAATAAAGCAGAGTTTTGCATATACCCCCAAGTGTATGAGAATTCACAAAAAGAAATCAAAATATGTTTTAAGGGTCTTGCCTAAGGATAAGTTATCCCTTTTAGCGTAAAAATTGCTTGGTGCCAGAAACATTCTCTTCTCAGATATATGGCAAATATCATCTGAGCCACTTCTTAAGCAAATACTTTGCTAAAGGGTTTGGTTTAGATAGTTTCTATTAGTGGGGAAACATCTGATTTATGCTCTTCATAGATTTCTAACACATTATCTCTGATTACTATGACCATCAATGATCTGAAAACTTCCAGCATAAATTTTTAGATAGGTTTTTATTTCAATTTGAGCAGGCGCTTGTACCACCTCAACTGTAGTAGACATCCATTACTGCTCATGGTTGTGTTGACCCTGAGAAAATGCAGTAAGGGAGGGGACGACCTGTTCATAATGTAATGGAAATTACTTTTCCCATCTGGCACATAAATTAGAAAGAAGGTTTAAAAAAAAGGGGGAGTGTTTGAAATAGTTATCTTTTAAAGGTCAAATTCCCAGAGATATCTTTGCTGCATATCTGGGGAAAGAAATTATTCCAAAGCCTTTGCTGCATCCTGCAGAAGTAAAATTCCTTTTGTGTTGCTCAGAATTTTTTCTTTTGGAGTGTTCCCAGGTAAGTACATGAAAGTGAAACTTATTGTTGTGTATTTACTTCCTATTCCTGATCAGAATAACAATGTTTTGGCATCACCAGCTTCTCCTTTGTGACCAATTCTGGTTTTCTACTATATAATTAGATAACTTAACGTTGGACATATTTTGTTTTCTCCCAAAGATAACTAGTTGAACTAAAATTCATTTATACAAGCATTGTAATTTAAATGTTAATGATGTCTTTGCATTACAGAGTGAATGAAATTGAATAGGTCAAAACCTATTTGACTTCCTTTAAATGTCTGATAGCTTGTTTACTTTAATTTATTCTATTTGAAATGGCGAGACATTTGCCCTTTTCATGTAGATCGTAGGACTCTTCATTAATATTTTTTTCTGACATCCATTCATCGTAAAACATTAAACATTGCACAGTACATCAATGTGTTTATAAAAGTCAGTTAAGAGGTATTTCCTACCTTCAAACAGCACAAAGTCTAGTGGATGGAAACAACCACTTGAAAACTATAATAACCACCTTTTTAGTACCTTCTCATTCATTCAACACTCATTTATAAAGAGTATTTATTATATAACCAGGCACTGTTCTAGGATGTAGCCATACATCAGTAAATAAAACCTATACAAATTCCTGCCTTTGTGGGGAGCTTTCATGCTAAGGAGGAGCAGTTAAATGTTTTAGATTGTGACCAATAAGATTCACATCTTGTACCATGGGAAATTGCCAGGGCACTGGTGGGCAGGAAGAAGGTGGAGGAAGTGTTACCTTCATGCTGCAATAAGGATAATATTTTGTGTTGCCCTTATTAAAAAGACTTCAATATAATCTTATTATGCTTTTTAAAATAGTTTTTGCTACGAATTATATATAAGCTTATATTTTGCTTATATAAGTATAATAATACTGTTTCCTACTGCATAAACCAAATTCTCTGTCATCACTTCTACCATGAAACTTCTCCTGACTGGTTTTGACAGAAGTTTATTCACTCTATCCTAAAAATTCTTAAACCTTTTAAAAAATCACTTTAATGATGTACATTGTGTTTCTAATTATGTGGTTTTTCATACCATTACTATATTTCAAACTATTTACAGGCAGAAACTATACAGTAGTCATGGTTCCATTATATCTGGGAAATAACACAGGTTATGGCTCATACCAAATGAATATTTGCTGTATTAAGTTGCCATATAACCAATCTAAGTAAAGCATTGGACAAAAGAACACACATGCACGCACAATATTTTTCATTCTTTGTCTCTAATTCCCAATTTGAACTTCAGTGTAATTTTGAATGCTGTGTGTTTGTGGCCATATAAATGCTCTAATATTCCCCAATTCTCCCAATATATTAGACACAAAACTTTAGTTTCTGATTTCTATAACTAAACTATTTTCCCCAAGAAGAAAGAAGAAAACATCAGATTAAAATGTTATTTATTGTATTGATATAAATGTTTTTAGTATCATTTTTACAATTTGTGTTTTTAAAATGTGCCTTTCTAAAATCAACTCTATTGTTGTATTTTATGAACGCACGAACCTGTATCATTGTGTGAGAGAGTCCATAATATAATTATTATGTGTAACTTTATTATTCATTTACTTTTCAATATACTTAAACTTCTATGGTTTTTAATATTCAGTTGGCTCATTAATTTACTGATAAAACCAGTTATAGTATATGAAGAAAAATTAGGTAAAGCATCAAGGTAATGATTTTCTCCTTTCAATCTGGATATAGCTCGTGATCTCTCTAGACATAAGAAGCCACAAGTTCACATTTTCTACATAGTAGCTTTGATAATTCCTGATAACATGCACTAGTTAGTGGAGATTGGTTCCCTGAGGAGATGTCAGTTGACAGGCTGTCTGCTTAGTTTGACTTTGCTGATCTTAATAAGAATTAATTCTCCTAGCTGTGGTGAATATATAAGAATTATAATGGCATACATCTAATTGCTGACTAAATGTCTTCTGTTGGTTTAAATAGGAACCTTACATACATAAAAATAAAACATTAGGATTTATTGTCATAAGAAGTATGATTAAAAATGCAAATCCTTATTCCTCTAGTTTCAGAGAGAAAATTTGGGGAATGATACAGTGTTCACTCTACTGGAGTGCAGACAAATCCTCTGGAATGTAAGGATACTCTTGGTTTTTTTTCTTCCCCCAAATTGATTTTAAATGCTTCCCCTGATTAACTGAAGTCTCGAGAAACTATCTTTGGGGGTTCAAAATTCTCTTACTTTAAGCCCAATATATTTATTCCATTGGTTTAAAAAAATATTTTTACAAAAATCATTTCTCGTGTGCATTTTACATTTGATGTAAAATAGATGTAAAAAAGCATCTTAAAACTATTTATACTTAAAATGACAGTGCTCTCCGGTATAATTTTACATAAATTTTTAAATCTTCATGTTGTTTCTAGTCACATGAGCTTCCCTGAGGAAAATGTAATAGATTCCCTTTGGTTTTATTCTCCTTTTCTATTAGATTTCTCTTCCCTTGTCTGTAAGACAGTCAGTAGATAGAGTGATGGGTGTGTAGTTTCCAGGGAAAACTGGAGCCATGTGGCTCAGAGCAGGGTCAAAGTGTTATTCATCCTTTGTGCCCCTAACATCTAACACAGTGCTTGATCAATAAATAAATGTAGTTCAATAAATATTAGTTGAAATGAATAAGCTGTACAAGGAGGTTAAGGGTATGATCTATTGAAACAACATGTTATTGTATTTGAAGAGAGAGGCACATGGGAAATATTAGAGTCATGAGTCAGAAACTTGGAATGTGAAGTTCTCATCTAATATTAAAATGAGGAATGATTCTGGCTCATGTTTGAGTTGTTCTACTACATCATTTAATTCCATTATGGAAGAGCAACACCAAAGTTTTTATTATATTATACCCTTATCCTACCGTGCACAAAAAATAATGTTTCCACATCAGAAGAGAGAATCCTTTGGATCAGATACCCCTGTTTTTGCACTGAATTCTCTCAAATACATAGGCTGAACTATTAAAAGTATGAACATTATATTTAAATGCAAACTCATGAAAGATGCTAATTATGTAAAAGCAATCAGGATAACATAGTGTGATCATAGCTATATTTAGCAAAGAACAAAATTTGAAAATCTATTCCATACACATGTTAAAATACTGAAAGCTGATGCACAACAGTAGAACAGCCATAGTGGACATATCAGTAATTCTTTTACATGAGGGGCTTAGTCATTTGAAGTATCAAATACTCTATCCTGAAGAAACTGTGCCTGAGTCCAAATGGAAAGATACTATAAGAAAACAGGAGTGTTTGTGAAATCTAATGAGTCATTGGGAGCATATGTTAACATTTAGAAGAGTGTGGCAGCAGCGGTTATAACCAAAACGTTACATCTCTTCCTAGAGTTACTATTGGTGGTCTTTGGATATGAAATAGACAATCTCTGAGCTGTGTGAGGGAATTGTTCCTGGGAGAGATGCATTTAGAGGATATCACAGCAGCATTTCAGCTTTATTAGTGCCTGAGGCAGGCTACAGAAGCCATGTAAATAAAAAGAACAGTGGCATAAGAGTCTCAGAAGGTATCAAAATTATGAGCCATTATTTGTGAGGAAGAAAATCATAAAAGCCAAATGGAAACAAGAAGAATATGTTATAAATATACTTGAGACATTTCCTGGAGAAAACAAAACAAAATTGAAAGTGATTCAAGGAGACAAGTGGTCATAAAATGAATAGGAAAGGTGATTTAGAGAAAGACATTTTGATATATTATTCTGACATTAGCATGATAAGTGGAAACATAAGTTATATGTTTTCTTGATGCCTGGGGGTAAATGAAAATTGGTAATTATTTACCCTAAAATGATCAAAATGCTTATGTCATGATGCTGAAATTACTTTTTCTTTTTATATTTTGTAAATTTTCTGTACTGAAGTTAGAATGTTTTTCTCACTAAAAAAAAAAAAAAATTCATGCAACTTCTTGTAATATGTTTTTAAAAGAACCCAGTGAAGGTAGTCAAAAATACCGTGATATGGTTTTATGTCCTGACCACTTCTGCAGTTCATTTCTGTTTATTTGCCTCTCCATCTCATTATCCCCAATGGGATGATTTCTGAGCTCCTGATGGCTCTGAATGTTTAGAACAGATTTAAGATACATAGTATAAATTCATTTTTTGATTGATGGTAAGGAAATGACTACTTCTCAGGCAGTCAAACTTCTATGCAAAAACTAAATACAGCCATGTGCTATATAAAGACATTTTGGTCAAGGACAGATTACATATATGATGGTGTTCCTGTAAGATTATAATGGAACTAGAAAATGTCTATTGCCTAGTCACATTGTAGCCATTGTGATGTCATAGCGCAATGCAACACTCACATGCCTGTGGTGATGCTGGTGTAAACTGACAGTGCTACAAGCACATAAAGTGCTGTGTGGCAGAGTCCCAAATCAAGATGGCAGAGTGCGTAAACACTGTGCTTACTTCCCAGGATGACATCCCACTAAACTACAGAACAACCATCATTGAGAATCTTGAAGTCTAGCTGAAAAGAGGTCCTATAACTAAGGATACACAGAGGAAGACTAGTAGGAGGGGTACATAACCAGAATATGATGGTACCACACCCATATGTGCCAGTTAAAAATTAGGAGGAATAGTTCAGCTGTGGAGGTCCCCCCTGAGGAGGAAGGGGTCCTAGCCCCAACCAGGCTCTCAAGCCTGGAGTTCCAGTGCCAGGAAGAGAAGTTGCCATAACCTCTGGTTGTGAAAACCAGCTAAGATTGGGACTAAGTGAGATGGAGGGCAGCTGGATTCCCAGGTGCTACTCTTAAAGGGTCCACACATGGACTTACTCACAGATGGACTCACTCTCTGTGAACTCTATCCCTGGGGCAGCAGCTTGAAAGGTACCAGGGACATATAAGAAGGAACCAAATTGTCTGGCTTAAGAGCAAGGGCTGGAGGAGCAGCTTTTCCCTAGACAGAAGTGCTGGCAGAAGCTATTGTTCTATTGTTGAGCCCTCCGCCAACCTAGCCTACACATACCAGTGGCCACCATATCTGAGTCTCCATCGAGCTGGCTAACACCACTGGCCTTGACCTGGTGATTCCCGGAGGCCCCACCCCACCTAACTCGTGAGCCCACCCAAGCTGCTTCCAGTGGCTTTTCCATACAAATGACGCATCTTGACTCATGCTGCTGACTTACATAAAATCACTGAATCGTTTACAAACCCCAAACAAGCAGCATCTGGCTTTGGCCTTCCCCGTACTGCTTGCTAAGCAGCCCCAAGACTGCCACTAGTGGCAGCCATCCTCAGTTCATAGCTTAGCCTTTCTCAGACACCTCCAAGACCAGCACAAGTGGCAACTATCTGCAGATCACTTTGTAGCTCATACCTAGTGGCCCCAGGCCAGACAGAGGAAGTGGCTGAACTTGGCCTGCAACAGAACCACGCCCCAAAGACCCCAGAGCCAATACTCACAATAGCCAGTTTCAGACCACACCAGAGCATGACCCAGCCACCTCCACAAATGGACACCCAAAGGACAGACTTGGCAGGCACCAGAGCCCTGCTAAAGGGAACCCTGGTCCATAGGATCAACCCCTGCACAGCAGCCCCTCCACTGTAGTTATGGCCAGTCCTCACAATCAATCCTTCCCATTGATGTGCCAAAAACAATCAAAGCTCAACTACAACAGGAGGCCACACAACCCACCGGGGATCACACCAAAGCACCTGGTCCAGGTGATCAGGGAGACTGTGACATTGAGCCCCACAGGACACCTACTACATAAGGCCACTCTATGAAGACCAGGAGACATAACAGCTCTACTTACTACATAAAAACAAACACAGGAAGGCAGCCAAAATGAGGAGGCAAAGAAACATGTCCCAAATGAAAAAACAGAACAAAGCTCCAGAAAAAGAACTAAACAAAAGACCAGCAACCTACCAGATGCAGAGTGCAAAACACTGGTTATAAGGATGTTCATTGATCTCAGTGAGAACTTCAACAAAGAGATAGGAAACATAAAAATGGAGACAGAAAACATAAAAAAGAACCAGTCAGAGATGAAGAATACAATAACTGAAATAAAGAATAATTAGAGTGAATCAACAGTAAATTTGAAGAGGCAGAGGATCAAATCAGTGATTTGGAAGATAAGGTTACAGAAAACAACTGATCAGAACAGCAAAAAGAAAAAGGAATCCAAAAGTACAATTATAGTTTAAGGGACCACTGGGACAACATCAAATGTACCAACATACACATCATTGAGGTACCAGCAAGGAATTAAAACCTATTTGAAGAAATAATGATGGAAAATTTCCCTAATATGGCAAAGTAAATAGACATACAGCTCAGGAAGCACAGAATTCCAAACAAGATGAAATTAATGAGGCCCACACCGAGATTATCATAATGAAAATGTCAAAGGTTAAAGACAAAAAAAAGAATCTTAAAAGCAGCCAAAGAAAAGCAGTGAGTTATTCACAAGGGAGCCCCCATAAGACTGTCAGCTGATTTCTCAACAGAAATTTTGCAGGCAAGAAGGGATTGGCACAAAATGTTCAAAGTGATGAAAAGCAAGGACCTAATACCAGGATTACTCTACCCAGCAAAGCTATCATTTAGAATCAAGGGACAGATAAAGAGTTTCCCACAGAAGAAAAATCTAAAGGAGTTCAGCACCACCAAACCAGCATTACAAGAAATGTTAAAGGGGCTTCCTTAAGAAGAAAAAGAAAACAAAGATAAAAAATATGAATAATAAAATGTCAATAACTACATATCTATTAATAATTACTTTAAATGTAAAAGGATTAAATGCTGTACTCAAAAGACATAGTATGATTGAATGGTAAGGAAACAAAGATCCTGGGCCAGCTGAGTGGTGCGGTGGTTAAGTGCTGGCTTAGGAAGCCAACAGCCCTGGTTCGGATCCCACATATGAGGGCCAGTGACACTGCCTTCTACAGCTAAGATGGTGAACAACAGCTCGACCTGGAGCTGAGCTGCTTGAGTCTCAGCGACAGTGTAGGCTGCAGCCCCTGCTGCAGTGGGCTGCCATAGGCTACAGTGAGTGGCCGGCAGCCAGTGTGAGGTGCCAAGAGCCGCTGTGAGTGACCATCCAGAAGCCGGTGGCTGATCTGCCTCAGCCTGGAAGAGCGCAGTGATAATACCAACATGGGCCAGTGAAGCAACGTCCTCCACAACTAGATTGAAGAACAAAAAGATAGCAACTTGTCTGTTCTCCTCCCCCAATTCCCCAATAAAAATCTTTAAAAAAACAACAACAAATAAACTCATAGATAAAGAGAACATTTTAATTGTTACCAGATGGAAGGGGGCTTAGGAGGATGGGTGAAAAAGAAGACATGATTAAGAAGTGTAAATTGATAGCTACAAAGTAGTCATGGGGATGTAAACTACAGCATAATGAAAACGGGGTCAAATGTATAGCAATGGAAAGAGAACTGATTCTGGGTGGTGAACACACAATGTGTATGTCAGAGGATTGGGATTTGCATGTGCATGGGGAATGATGGGAATTTAAGGAAACAGGTATTGAAGAGGCTACATTTTATACCTAAAACAATGTACCATTAGGAATATGTTTATTTTCAGAAATACAAAGGTCTCATCTGCCACCCCTGTCACAGTTCAAGGAAAACTCGGTTTAGCAAAAGAAAAAATAGGTAAATCCAACATAGTCTCTATGAAAGAACTGTGAATTTTTGAATACTTGATTAGAATCCCAGCATACTAACCTCAACTGTATATAGAAGACTATTTAATTCTCAATTTTGTTGTCATATATTTTTTTTTTTTATTTTGCCTCTTTTGGAGTACTGACATCACACTGCCTGCCTGTCTGCCCTCATGCACCTTTCCATAAAGACAGATCATTACTTCAATATTATGCTTACTTTATGTATCCCTACTTGGCCCCAAAAGAGCGCTGATTAGTCAAAGACAGATAAGATTCCTCAAGGGAGGAACAACCTAAGCCAGGCACAGCCACATGGGAGCCATAGGAAGATTCAGGGAGTAAAAAGGGCATAGACCCCTTGCTTCAGGTTCTGGCACCCTACATGTGAAATGACCTATTGATGTGATACTATCTGTCCTCCATGCATTCTTATCAGTAAGCCTCAACAGAGGAAGTTTTTGTCTCTTAAGTGGTGCATGACAGTACCTGCAGGTAATGGCCGTTTACAGGCATGGGAGATTAGGCCCTGAGCTACATTTTTGGATGTGAGACTCACAGACCTTGGAAGCTACATTGATCTTTTATTTGTAAGACAATAAAAGAAGCAGTCAGGCCCGATTCGGGGCTCTCAGCTCTCAGTCCATGAGGTTGAAGTCCCCTGGCCCCAACTGCATTTTTCTCTTATTTGTGTCTCTCTCTTTCTTTAACCTTTCGCTGTCCCTTCTCTGACATGTTGACTTTTGATCAGAGATGTGAAAGAAGTGATATCCAAACACCTAAGTAAGAATATTCCAGGCACAGAGATCAAATGCCTTGGGGAGGCACATCCTGAAGTAAATGATGGTCATTGTGTGAAAAAAACTAGGGCAAAGGTAGATTAGGTGAGAGGTGATGGCTTGGACGAAGATTGGAGAAATGGAGGTGATGTGAAGTGCTCGAATTCTAGATATGTTGTAGTTTGTAGAGTCAGATTCTAGTTGAAGACTCAGTACTGGCCACTCCCTTATTTGGAGTTTGAATAATGAGGAAGAATCAGAAAAGACAACTAAAAAATATTGACAGGAAAAGAGAAAGAAGAGGATGACATCTTTGATGATGAATAAACAACACAAGAAGGAAACAGTGACCACATGTATCAAAACCTGAGAGTTTATCAAAGACTAGAAAAATAAAAAAGACCATTGGATTTGACAGCCTGGAGGCAATTAGTGACTTTGACAAGAGAATTTTCACTGCTGTAATGAAAACAGATTATTTGGAGGGATTTTAAAAAGAGTAGAAAAGACAAAGTAAAATAATGAATATAGACCACATATGTGTGTTTCTGCAAATAGGAACAAAGAAATAGAGCACCAGTTGAAGTTTATTGTGGAGTCAGAAGTTCTTTTTTGAAAGGGGAGACTACATAATATCTGTATTCTGATGTGAACATTACAGTAGAGGTGGAAAAAAATCACTGATAACTCTGAAGAGAAAGAGTGAAACCAACTGCAAGATAGATGTCCAGGAGTTATGTGTGAGGGGATGAAATCCAGACTATGAAGTAGAAGGGTTGATCTTAAGCACATGATCCCTTTACTTTAATGGGAGGGAAGGCACATATGTGGTTGAGTATGTGGGTCAGTTGGTAGATTTGGTGATTTGGGTTGAGGTGGGGGTCAGTAATCTAAAACTTCCCATCTGATGTCTCCTATTTTGAGACATGGAATAGGAAACAAAGTGTTCAGGTGAGACTGAGAAGAGAGAGAGAAAATTTAGAGGCTTAAGGAGATAGAGATATAACTTTAACCAGAATTGAGTTATTTCCAGATGTTAGGAGGAAAGGGAAATGAGCAAATTCCCAGGAATCCTTCTTGGTATACTGTATTCCAAACAAATAATTTTTTCTTACTCTTCCAATATATCTCATATCTGAGGTCTTTGAAAATTTTGTTGTTTTGATATGACAGCAATATAACTTTTAATCATTCTTTAAACCTCAGTGTAAATTCCAAGGAGCCTTCCTTGTACAAATCCTAAACTTGCTCCTATCATAGTACTTATCATAATGTAGTGTGTATATTTCTTTCCTTTCTGCCAACAGTCTGTGTATTCCTCACATGATGGTATATATCCAGTAGCTATGGGTAAAATATTGCATATTATAAAATTAAATAGATCCATTATTATATGTGGGTGATTTTGTTTTGTTTTTTTCCTCCCACCAAAATTAATTCAATTAGTATTCAGTGAATACCAACAAATTTGCATAGTAAATTTGCATTTAAATTTTTTTGTTGTATGTAGAATTAGAAATTATTAGAAGCACTTTTATTTAAACTCCCTGTTTTTTTGTTTTGTTTTTTTTTAGCTGAGCCATCCTGCCACCTGTTGGCAGCTCAACGGCAACTCAGCTCGGGCTGGCCTCGAACAGCTGTTGCTCAGAGCTCAGCTCGCACTCTTGAGTGAGCTCTTAACCAACTGAGCCACTCGGCCGACCCCATAAACTCCCTGTTAACGTCTACACAAAGGAGAGTGCTGGTTCAAAAAGCTCAAGTCTCCACTGCAGTATGCCTAGATTTTAGGGAAAAAAATAAATAAAAAATAAGAGGTGAGAAAGAAATAATAATGATAATAAAATTCCCAAATCTTATTTTGAGTTTAATTATTTCTGAACAGATTAAAGTTAAGTACAATATGTCTCCTATATAGCACAGATTTTTTTTATATATTGTTCCATAATTAATTTAAAATGCTATTTAAATTTTGACTTCCATACAAATATAAAGGTATAATTTAGATAGACAGAAACAGGCTTCAAGCTTTACAATAAAAACAACGTGACAAAAGAGACTTTCTCTTACTCAATGTCAGGAAAATATAATAGAAAAATTTGTCGCTTTTGATGGAGAACAGAATGTAATTTAATTTAGTCTTACTTGAGTCTTTTGTTTCAACTTTATTTTCAGTTAACCAAAACACATTGTTTAGTTTAAAAGCTGTTGTTCACCATCTTAGAGGGCAGTGTCACTGGACCTCAATGTGGGATTCGAACCTGGGCTGCTGGTGTCACAAGCCAGCTCTTAACCAACATACCACTCGGCTGGCCCTATATGAATTACCTTTAATTGAGATATATTTATACCCTAAGTCACTCCAGAATGTATGTGGAGTTTTTCAAGAATTAGGAAATAGATACAACTCATGAAGACCCTTTTAGGTAAGAGAACCTACAAGAAACAAATATGATGCAATTTAACCTAACTTTAGAATTGGACTATTGGGTAAAAATGAATGAAACTTAACATTTGTCAGCCAGCAAATATTCACTGTACATATACCATGTTTCAAATTTTGCTCTAGACATTGGGAATAAAGCGGTGAATAAGATCCCTACCTTCATAAAAATTTCAAAAGGTGGTGGAGATAGACTATAAACAAAGGTCAGATAGTGACAAATATTCTGAAGAAAATAAAACAGGATAATGTGATAGGGACTTTTTAGCACAGGTGACCTAACAGGGCTGCTAGGGGAAGGTCTCTGGTGATTTGATCTGAAGAGAGATTGACAAACATAATCCAGAAGAATAAGGGTCTAGGCACAGGATACAAGAGATGCAAAGACAGGGAAACAAGAGGGAACTTGGAGAGTTATAGAAGCACAAAGAAATTCAGTATATCTGGATTATAGAGGGTAATTTTAAGACTAGTTAGAAATGAGGTCACAGAAGTGGGGCCAAGAAAAGATGTTGTAGAGCCTAGTAGTGCATAGAAGTGGAGTACTCTCTAGAATGCAATGGTAACTTAGAAGGGATTCAATATGACCATATTCATTTGTATAAAGATCACATCCCCCCGGCCCCCTGCCATGGAGGAGAAAGGATTGCATGGGTGCCTAATGGAGGCAGGAAGACCATTGTCAGTAGCCTAACAATGGGGTGATGGGGGATTTGACTGTAGGCAGCCACAGAAATAGAGAAAGTTAAAACTTAATCTAAAATGTTTTTTTCCCTATCTCCATATAACTTTATTTATCTCATTTTCCAACAGCTTCAGTGGGCCTTCTTTACTTTTTACTTTGGATGCATAAAAACCCTTGTTAAGCACATACCATATAATCTTACCACCATGGGTATGGAATATATGAATATTGGTACATGTAAGTTTTGAATAAAAATGGCTAGTGTCTTAATGCATTTTATATTGATATCCTAGTTTCCCTTAATGAATCTATGCTAGCACATCATTAAACATAAATGCTTATGATGGTGTTGGTTCTTGTAATTTTGGAGAATAATGGCATAACTACTATATATAGCAGTGAAAGAACACTTTTCTTTCCACTGTGAAGTTTAAAACTGCTTTATTAAATATCAGAAAAGGTATCTTGACTTACCATATGGCACCACCACGACTTTACAACTGTGCAGTCACTTTGCCCCATGTCTGTGACCCAATCACTGTACCGCAGTGATCCCCAGAGAATGTGACCTTGACCAGGAAAAGCAGCAGCAATTCTTGGGAAGCAGCATTAGGTCTCAGACTCACTTTTGGAAAGAACGAGTGCATGTTTCTGTCTCCAATTGATTTGTTAATTTAGATCACTGATGCCAAAAACTGGAAAGGCAAAGTTATCAGGAAATTTCAAGTAATTTAAGAAGATATCCTCCAGCCACAAATTCTCTTATCCTTTAGCACACAAAGCTAATATTCTAGGATTTTAGCTATTGAGTTGGTAAAGGAGTTGTCACACCCTGAAGTCCATGGGGAAACATATCAAGCTGAATCCACAGAACACACTGTTTAATGCTTATTTTTAAAGGCACAAACCGTGAAAGGGACTTTTGCTGTAACTTATGGAAACAATAATCTCACTAACAAGCAATAAGTGTCTTTCCTTACTTATCTTTTTGGTAACCTTTTAAAGCTTTCATATAAATATCTGCAATACAAATTGATATGAAAATATCATTTAGATGGTGAAAATAAAATACAATAAATAAATACAATTATTAAATTCCTGCTGTCCCCATTTTTTCTATTTTTTATCTAGGGTTCTGGCATAATGTCTCAGTGTTGTTTTTTTCCTACTGTCAGATAATGGCTATATTTTTTTTTCTTTTTTTGAGGGTAGTGTCACCGGCCCTCGATAATGGCTATATTTAATTTTCACTGATTCTGTTTTGTTCAGAGACACATATGTTTTGTATCCAAAAACTGATATAAAAGAAGTATTTTATAAGAAATTTAATATAATAATCGCTATCCCTGGGGGAAGTAGATTAGACTATTATTAGGTTGCTTCACAGGGTGTTTGATGAAACACTAGTTTGTTAGAGAAAAACCTATAGTTACAAAAAAAAAGGATGATTCCTTCATATGGAAATGAGATGGCTCTTCTTCCTTTTATTTTTCTCACCTCCATCTAGCCATAATGAAATGAGATTTCCAGGGCTACAATCTTTGAATTTAGGAAGTCGGTTAGTGTCTTTCTTTGATGAAAATGTGAAGAGGTAGCTAGCATAAGATATTTTCCTCTTCTAAGAATACATCTCTGAGAAGATACCTGGACTATTGTTAACCCCAAAGACACACAACAGATCAAAATTTCAGGGACTAAACATGGATCTGGGGATAATCTCTGAAAGCATTCTGTCTTAGTAGACAAAGAATGTGGGTGAGATCACATCAGCCAGACTCACTTTTCAACAGGTGCAAAAATGGGGTAAAGTCATATAAGAAGAGAAGAAACTTTTGTCTGGGTCAGCTCCTTTGTATGCAGGGTTCAAACAACAAAGGGAACTAGCAGAAATCAGAAAAACATTAAAGAAACAAGCAATCAAAGACAAGAAAAGCAAGTAGAATAAAAAGAGCTACAATACATACTTTTTTTCTTTTAAAGGCAAATGGAAGCAAAGAGGCATATCACCATGTGTTACGCTACTCATTCTGAGTTAGCTGTCCGTCCTCTGTCTTCTAATAGAATGTGTTGATATACTAACACTTTATGTGTAATTGTTCGGTTGCCTCTGTCTCCAATCAGGTTAGGAAGAGGCTAAAAGCAACATGAACTCTACTATTGCTTACCTCCAGTGCCTAGCACAAGATCTGGAATATATTCATTGTTTATCAACTAATTGTCAAATGAATGAGCCAGGTTTAACACTATATTACCCTAAGAAATACAAAGTATTCAAGTAACTATCCCAAATCAAAATAAGCATTGCTGTGGAATAAAATTGGAGGTAAAATGGAAATATACACAATTGACAGAATTCCAATCAAATGCAAAGACATTTAGCACTGTTTAGCCTATAGGTAAATTATGTTTCAAAGATACATGATAACTACATTATTTTGAAAAGAGTTGAGAATGCTTCAAGGTAAACTTTATTGCTTCCCAGTTGAAAGTGAATGGGCTACAACTCAAGACATCCCTGAGGATCATGTCTGGAATGTCCCTGAACCTGAATTAAAGCTGAGCTTATAGACAAATGTCAGAGGATGCCAGTACAGGACAGGAAAGCTGCTGACATCGGGAAACAAGGCAGAGGCTGCATCTCATATCACAGTTCTTTATAGTTAACTGATGTGTTACTAACAGTTCTGTTCACTACAATTCTGCACATTGTTGGGGTTTCTGAACATTGCACGTGCAAGTCAGTCTTCACCCCCGTGTAAATCCAGACATTTAAAAATGACTTAGGCCGGCTGAGTGGCACGGTGGTTAAGCGCTGGCTTGGGAAGCCAGCGGCCCCGGTTCAGTCCCACATATGAGGGCCAGTGACACTGCATTCAAAACATAAATAAATAAAAAAAAATAAAAAAATACAAGTGACTTATATGCGTCGGCCAAGTGGTGCATTGGTTAAGAGCTGGCTTCGGACACCAGCTGCCCAGGTTCTAATCCCACATATGAGGGCCAGTGACACTGCCCTCTACAACTAAGATGGTGAACAACAGCTTGACCTGGATCTGGGCTGCTGTGAGTCCCCGGGACAACATAGCTGCAGCCCCTGCTGCAGTGGGCTCCCATAGGCTACAGTGAGTGGCCGACAGCCGGTGTGAGCTGCCAAGAGCAACTGTGAGCGGCCATCCAGAGGCCGGCGACCCATCTGCCTCACCCGAGAAGAGCACAATGATGATACCAACATGGGCCAGTGAAGCAACGTCCTCCGCAACTAGACTGAAGAACAAAAGGACAGCAACTTGTCTGTTCCCCTCCCCCAATACCCCAATAAAATCTTTTTTAAAAAAAATGATATATATTGAAGGTAAAGATTAACATTCCAACTTGATTAGGACATATCTGTTGAAGAACAGTAGAGACACCTAAATTAAACCAATTGCCTACTTATTACTTATCTCAAGTGTACTTATCTGTGTATAAAATCATTGATTCAAATAGAATATTTTGAAATTGATAGGACATAGTGATTAATGGGCTAAGGAGACAAACTGGGGGAGCAAAAGTGTTTCAAGAGAAGGGAAAGTGAAAGTTGAGATGAGTTTTTCAGGCTTCTTCTTTGAGAGAATAACAGAATCATGATCTGTATAATTATTAACAGGCAAGATAGAAGGCAGATGAGTGAGATTGTTTAGGATTTCTGTCTTAAGTACAGAAATAATATTCCAAAACTCTTACCCCAAAGAATTTTTCTGTTGTTGTTTATAGAATTTTAAAGTTCTCTCTTACCTTCATCTTGGTGATTGTGGAATAGAGAACTGAGAACTTGTGGTAATTATGAAACTGTGAAGAAGACACTCACCTTTTCATTTGTACCAGGCTTGATTTCTTATTCTCATGCCTATCTTTCTTGCTACTGTCTAGTATTGCTTTCAAACCTCTGGCCACAAAAAGATGGAAAACATAGTTCATTTTTATTATAATCAAGTTCAGAAATAAAGTTGATTTCCTTAAAATTGGTTAAATTAATTAACCATGAATTTGGAAAGAATTTCATGTATCCTAAAATCTGACGTTGATGCTAAGCATATTAAGAATGTTTAAAGTTGCTGAAATTATTGCAATTTAAAACTAAATACAGAAATCAAATGAAAAATGACTGTGTAAAAAATTGTGATATCCTTCTATTCATATTTTTCTTTAAAGAACATAATTCCAAAGGCTAAAGATTACTGATAAGATTGTGGCTTTGAAAGTATTACTAATTATAAATCACAGTGTAGAATTATCTTCACTATACTTTACAGAAGGATACTGACAGTAGCACAATGTAATATTTTAATTATAATACATAATTCTTGCAACTTCCATTAAGTGCTATCTATATTTAGAGAAAAAATAATGTAAATGTTAATATTGTCTCATATTGGTGAATATAAAATATGAGCTTCTGTAAGAATTATATGACAGAATGTCACCGGCTTTTGTTAAGCCATATTTTTTTTCACATAGGAAGGATCTAATAAAAATCTTTTAATGCAGGATTCTTATGCATATTGATAGTAATAATCTCATTGGGAAAATGTAATGTCATTTTTAATGCAATATTTAGATTAAAAGATTCATATAAATTAAATATTGAAAGTCATTTTTGAAACTAATACATAAAGTTAAAGAAGAAAATAATGAATGCCTAGGTACTTATCAAATTTATTTTGTACTTACATAGCCTCTTTTTTTTTTACAAAAAATACAGTTCACTTAATCTTTTTTATTAGTATTGTCTTCATTTGTTAATTTTGTTTCAAACAGATTACATAAAGTCCATACAATAATCTGGATGTCATTCGAGATACTGGGGATTGAGGAAAAACAGAGAGGCAAAAGTCCCTGTCTTTCCAAATCACCTCCAAATTCTTGCTTGTACCAGTGAGTATTGATTTCCTTAGTAAATTTCAAACTAATGCTTTATCCCTGAAGTTCAACTGTTTCATTTTTTGCTTTGGAGTGACATTTGTTAATAATCTTATGATTCAAGTGTACAGTTCTGTAATACATCATCTGTATATTGCATTGTGTGTTTACCACCCAAAATCTATATCCTTCTGTCACCATATATTTGACCCCTTTACCCTTTTCAAAAAAATTTATTTATTTATTTATTTATTTATTTATTTATTTATTATTTTTAATTAGTTTCAGGTGTACAACACAGTGCAATAGTTAAACTTTTTTACCCCTCAAAGTGACAACCCCTCTCCCCCAATTCACCACCCCACTCCTCCAATTCACCACCCCACTCCTCCCCTCCATATCATATATATCTATTACACTTCCTCTGACTCCCTTCCACAGTATAATCCACATCCCATGACTATCTATATATTCAATTACAATTGGTATACAATATTATACAACATCAGCTTCAGGTATACAGTGCAGTGATCAAGCCTCTACTCCATCCATAAAATGGTCTCCCTAATAAGACATGTGACCATCTGACACCCCACAAAATATTTACAACACTATTAATTATATTCCCCGAACTGTCTTTCATATCCCTGTGGCAATATTGTAGTTACCTATTTATGCTGTAATCCCTTCCCCTTCTCCCTCCTCCCCACCCCCCTCCCAACTAGTAACCCTCAGTTTTTCCTCTATATCTCTTACATAGCCTCTTATTAGCTACCTGAGTAGATCTAGTTTGGGGAGATAACTGATCTACTACTTAAGAGCATTAAGTACACCATTGGAATTTGAAATTTTGGATTAAATCGAATCTAGAGATTTACTCTCCAAAAATGTTACGATGTTTGGAGTTTTGGGGATTACAATATGGCAAAAATTTTACTGGGCAAAGTTAAATAAGCAAGGAAGGCCTTGTTCTAGGCTATTGCAATACGGAATATAGTTCAGAATGTAGCCTGAACCCTTGCAGGGCATTTGGTCCTGTCCATATGCTCACAGAGACATTTGGTCCATGCCACATGGTGCTTGAAATTTGATCCATAACTAATATAAATCTTACTATTATGAAATATTGGAAGACTCACCTATCAAACCCCAAGTATCATTCACAGCTAGGCTATGGAGGCAAGAAGGGTCATTATTGACAATACAGCCACAACACAATTATTGGACTAATGAAACATAATAGTAGTTTTTGTCCATTAATCCAGTAAACCAAAAGAAGAAATAAACATTCTGAGCTATATGAACTGATGGATGTCTTCTAATCATGAACATCTTGAACAGGTCCAAATATCAAAGACTATTTGCCATAGAATATACTTTCATGGCTGTTTTGGACAAGACCAAATTTCAAGTACCTTTTGACATGGACCAAATGTCTGCTAAGTGCCTGTGCCCAACTCTGATGAAACTAAAGGTTAGAGAGTTTTAAGAGCTGTGGTGCAGCGATAAAGTCCATCTGTGTTTGCTAATTGGTCTAACCCAAAGGAAATATAATCTTTCTTTTATATCTTCATAACAAAAGTGGTTTTGAAACTTGGAATGAGTCTCTGGCCTATTGGAGTTCATTAGGCTCCTACCATCTCAGATACTGGGAACTTAGAGTACTTTCTCCTTGATATTTGGACCTTTCAATGAGATGCCTCCGAGGTCCTTCAGAAAGACAACCTTGGACTATAAACTTGCCAAGAGTCTTTTAAAAAAGATTTACAGCTCAAAGGGAAAAGCAAAATATTTACAATGACTGTTTTTCTAAAGTAAATTCACTAAGAAAAGAGAAGATCTCAAAGTTAGACCTAGAGGCAGAAAGAAGCCTTTCTAAAAGTTTACTCAAGCAGAGGAAGACGTCAAGGTCATCTTGGTCAATTAGATTTGTAGGAAAAGCCCAAAATATATTTCAATGTTGATTTAAATCTAGGTAATTCAATTTTGGTTTTTGTCCAGTAACATTGAGAATATACTTTATTAACTTGAATAATGTGATTCTTATACACGTGTTCTTATAGTTCATATAAATGTTATTTTTTAAATATCTGCTAGTGAATTGGATGGGTTGTAAATGTTCATTAATTCGTCATTCCCTAGAGGACAAAGGTTGATGTTCTTATTACTTTTTTCCAAAACTTGACATATCCTAATGTTATCACCTTCCATCCTACTTGCTGCATAAGATTGTTGATTGTTGTAGGATTGCGAGAATGAAATAATTCACTGTATTTAGAGTACTTAGAACTGGCATTTGGTATGTACTACATAAGTTTTAGCAAATCATCCTATTCTTGTTCCTCTTATACATGCCATTGTTCTTGTCCTCCTCCTTCATTAATATTAACAATAGTATTATTGTTCCTATCATTGCTGTAAATATCATAATCATTGTCATCATCTTCTTCATCTACCAACTTGTGCTGAAACTTCTCAACAAAAATAGTGTAAGAACATAGTATTTGGCATTTGATAAATGTGAATTATCATTGAAAAAGGTAAATTAATCTCTGAGTGTCTCTTTTCTCACATATAAAGTGAAGGTAATAGCAATTACTTCACAGAGTGCTGAGCATTAAATGAGCTAAAGAAGAAAAAGAATCCAGTAGGGGCTCTGTACAAATGCTGGCTCTGTATGTTTTTCATCCCTTTGAAGATTTTTCTAGATTCCATATTAGTATTTAGTCCTCCTTACTAGTAAATACTCAAAATTTAAATTTGTTTTAAAATTTGTTTTTATATATTTGCCTTTCTCACTTGATTGGGTTATCATTGCCATGGAAAAGTTGTCTGACTTGTGGAAGGCGATTGGTAAATGTGTGTCAAAAAAAGAGAAAAATAAAGTAAAATAAAGGGAACATTTATTTTGAAATTTATGCTTTGACCATATTTTTTTGGCGTACTTTGTGGGATTCTTGAGATTAATATTGGATATGCTAATATGAAATTTAAAATACAGTATTTGTCTGTGAATTATATGCCTTTCACATAATATACAATTAATAATGGTTCTTTGAGGAAGTGGGATAAAGTAAGTAAAAGATAGGAGGGAGAGAGTATAAAATAATATATATAATTAATATATGTTAATATATTTATATATTTTTAATAATATATTATTTATTAATACTATTATTTATTAATATGTATTATTTTATTCATTATATATTATTTTAATATATTATTTTGTTAATATATATATTCTTGCTTCTCACTTCTGTTTCTCAACATAATTATTGAGAGACAGAGAGATGAGAAGAAAGAAATAAAAGGAAAAGAGAAGAAAATCCAAAGAAGAGATAAAAGAATAGTGAAGAACAAGGAAAGAAAAGGAAGGAAAGAAAAAAAAAAAAGACAAACAGGAGGTTTCCACTTAAATATCACCTTCCCCTCTGATAAAAACTCAAGTGTGTCCTTCCAACATTTCTGCCCCAAAATCCTGATGTCTGCTATCACCTCTGTAACCCCATCAGCACTTCAGTTTGCTTATAACTATTAGACAATGGATAATGTAGCATAACATATAGAGATAAAGCACCCATTTGGTAACTATTGTTTTCCTAACCTGCCTAACTTTTAGCACTTTCTTCTTAGAGCTATCCAATTTTCTTATATCTATTTTTAAATATTTGTTTTATTTTTCAATTATAGTTGACATACAATGTTATATTAGCTTCAGACATACAACATAGTGATTAGCCATTTGTATAACTTATGAAGTGATCACCCCAATAAGTCTGGTATCCATCTGTTACCGTACATATTTATTATAGCATTACTGACTTTATTCTCTATGTTCTGCTTTACATCCCCATGAGTTTTGTAACTACCAATTTGTATTTCTTAATCCCTTCCCCTTTTTCACCCATCCTTCCAACACCCCTACCTTCTGGCAGCCAACAAAATATTCCCTATGAGTTTGTTTCTAGTTCTTTTGTTCATTTATTTTGCTTTACAGGTTCCACATATAAGTGAAATCATATGGTGTTTGATTTTATCTGTCTGACTTATTTCATTTAGCATAATTTCCTATAGGGCCATTCAGTTATTGCAGATGGAAAAACTTCATTCTCTTTTATGGAAGAGGAGTACATCTATTGTAAAGCCATCTCTTTCTGATGAATCCTTGTTCAAAAATGTCTCAATGAATTGTGAAATCGTTTTATAATCAAAATACAATTTATAATCAAAATACAAAAGAAATAATATTTTGCATATGTCTCCTTACATAAGGACAACAAAAGAAAAAAGAAAAAATGGATTTAAAAAAACACTTTTGTACAGCAAAGGAAATGATCCAGAAAAAGAAAAAGCAATGTGTTAAGACATTTGCAAATGATATATCTTTTTTATTTTTTAAGATTTTATTGGGGAATTGGGGGAGGGGAACAGACAAGTTGCTGTCCTTTTGTTCTTCAGTCTAGTTGTGGAGGACGTTGCTTCACTGGCCCATGTTGGTATCATCATTGCGGTCTTCCCGGGTGAGGCAGATTGGTCGCCAGCCTCTGGAGGGTCGCTGACGGTGGCTATTGGCAGCTTACGCGGGCTGCTGGCCACTCACTGTAGCCGATGGCAGCCCACTGCAGCAGGAGCTGTAGCCCACCATCCTTGGGGAATCACAGCAGCCCAGCTCCAGGTGGAGCTGTTGTTCACCATCTTAGCTGTAGAGGGCAGTGCCACTGGCCCTCATATGTGGGATCTGAACCGGGGCTGCTGGCGTCCCAAGCCAGTTCTTAACCAATGTGCCACTCAGCCGGCCCATGATATATCTTACAAGGTGTAAATATCCAAAGCATATAAAGAACTCATAAAACTCATCAGCAATAAACGATTTGATTACAAAATGGGTAGCAGACCTAAAGAGACATTTAAAAACAAAAAACAAAAAAACACATAGAGATAGATAGCTAACAGACACATGAAAAATGTTCAGTATCATTAATCATCAGGGAAGTGAAATTGAAACCATAATGAAATATCACCTCACACACCTGCCAGAATGGCTATTATAAAAAGACAACAAATAAAAAGTGTTGGTGAAGTGGATGTAGAGAAAAGGGAACCCTCATGCACTGTTGTTGAGTTGTAAACTGATACAGCACTATGGAAAATTGTATGAAGATTACTTAATAAATAAAAATACAACTACCATACAATCCAGAAATTCCATTTCTGGGTATTTATCTGAAGAAACCCAAACCACTAATTTGAAAGGATATATGTGCCCCTGTGTGCATTGCTGTGTTATTTATAATAGCCATGATATAGAAGCAACCCAATGTCCAGCAATAGATTAATGGAAAAAGCATACAAATATATATTGGAATATTACTCAATCATAAAAAAGAAGCAAATCTTGCGATTTGCAACAACATGGATGGATTTAGAGGATATTATGCTAAGTGAAATAATTTAGAGAAAGACAAGTACCATATAATTTCACTTATATGTGGAATCTGAGAAACCAAACAAATGAACAAACAAAAGAAAACAGAAACAGACTTATAGAAACAGAGAACAAATATGGATGATGCAGGAATGGGGGAATGAGTGAAAATGGAAGGGGATGAAGAGGTACTAACCCCAGTTATGAAACAAATATCATAGGGATGTAATATACAGCACAGAAAATATAGTCAATAACATTGTAATAACTTTGTACAGTGACAGATGATTCCTGAACTTATCTTGGCGATCACTTTGCAAGGTATATAAATGTCAAAACACCATGTAGTACACATAAAACTAATATAACATTGTATGTCAAATATATTTTAATATAAAATGATAAAAATGAAGCATGATCTCTAGAATAAAAATGATCAGCATTATGAATATACAATTTTTTAGTTAAAATGGAAGTATTACTTTTAGATTATTAAAATACTTGTAGGCATTATGGAAATTTTGAATATCATATGTATTTTATCACAGATTAAAAGATAAATTATTTATTACTCCTCAAATTCCATGTTAAAATATTGCATTTTAAAAAAGCAATTTTCAAGGGAGAACTTTTAGTTGTATGTAAAATCACTTTGAAAATAATTTAAATAGCATTAGTTATAATTCCCAATTATCAAACAGATAAATTATTATTTCAGTGCATAAAATATAATAATTCTTGGCTATATCTGAAATATTTTAAGCATATTTAATTTATACATCTCAAGTATTCATGAATCATTTCTGTTTAATTATAATTTCACTATGGATTATACAAACTGTTGATATTTAAACTTATTTCTCTGAGAATATTTATTGCTTTCATGAAAATTGTCAAATTCTAATTTTTACATTTTGATTTTTATACACTTCTAGAATATAGTTGGTACTTTATAATATGTACAAAGAGCAACATTATCATGCCTGTGCTAGTATATAAATTTTTTCAATTATTTTCTATTATGAATGATGCATATCATATAACTAACTTTACTTCAATCTTAATTCTTTATTTTTTTCTTTCTTAAATCTCAAAAGATACCATGAGTATTGTTTTATATCATCAAATTCCATTTAAATTTACTCACCTATTGCTCTCTTTTGTGTTATATATATATATATATATATATATATATATATATATATATATATCAGCTATTCTAGCAAAACTTTTCTTCTTCTGACCAAATATTTCCTGTCACAAAAATTCCTGTAGAGAGGATGTGCTGGTGGAAAAACTCAATTTTTGTTTGTTTGAACATTTTTTTCAAAATATAATCTATTTCTTGAAATATATTTTTGTTGAGAAGTATGCTCTCATGTCTTAATTCTTTGAATTAAATTTGTTTTCTTTGTCTTTATGATTCTAAGGTCTTCATTAGTCTAGAGGTTAGCTACAATGTATTAAAGAATTTACATATAGTTATTCCTTTTTAGAGGGAACAACATCCTTGAAAGGACTGGATATATGCTGACTCTGGGTGGTGAACATGCAATATGATAGATAGATGATGTATTACAGAAATGTACACCTGAAACCTATGTAACTTCACAAACAGTTGTTACCCCAATAAACTTTAATAAAAAAAGAAAGAAAAGAAAGGATATGTAGAGGCAAGTCCTCTATTTAACCTGGCATTTTGCCTGGTGACATTTAATTAACATATATAGAGATAATGAAGCAAAAATTGGGGTTTGGAGCTGCAGAAGCAACTAGAATTTGATGAGGGTAACAGAGGGGTCATAATTCAGTCAAACAAGGATTCTAGGGTTTTTCCTAGAAGTGTTTGAGGGTCTTTAACTGAGATCTGGGATTCACATGTTCATAGTACTTCTCTGCTAGACCTAGAAGAGAATAGCTGCTGTTCAGCTCAGATATGAATGGAAATATTAGACTGGAATTCCAGTCTAGGCTTGGGAATTCATTTGAGAAGCTGGATAGTTCTTATGGCAATAAAGACGTCAACTTTTAATCAGTATATAGCCCTTGAATTAAAGAGCCAACAGAAATAGACCATCCCTAACTAAGTATAAAGCAAAGCCTACCATGATAGATATGTTTATGTCATAGATTGTGGTGATGGTTTTAAAGACTTGAATTTATCTTCAAACTCATCAAGTTGTATACATTAAATATGTACAGCTTTTTGTGTATCAATCATATCTCGATAAATTGGTTAAAAAAGTAAATTCTAACAGAGTCAGGGGATCTGTTAGAAATTTTAATGCCTATCAGAATAAAAATTAGTGCCATTTAAAGAAGGAAAATACAGTTTCTCCTTTCAAAGTAACATTGACAAGATACAGCACTAAAAAAAGTCTTAGATTTGTAGGAAACAGAAACACGTGTTACATAATTAGCAGCAAAAAGCAGTCCATGAAAACAGATTACTAGATGAAAAAAGTTTTGAATTAGCAAAAATTGTTGTAACAGAGCTATTAAAATACATTTGAGGAGTTAAAATATGGAAATATTAGGAAACCATTGTCAAACATACAAAGAAATGGAAATTATAAAAATCAAATGGAAATACTAGAACAAAGAAATACAATAAATGAAAGAAAATTGATTAGATGGACTAAAAGACATTTTAGACACTAGAAACAATAATTAGTGAAGCTAATGACAGATCAATATAAATTGTCTAAATTGAAGATTCAGAAAAAAATTTTTTAAGCTAAATGGAGAATCAGTGATGGGTGCAAAAATATCAAGTAACATAACTGAATAACTGTGGTTCTAGGACAGGAAAGAAAAAATAGGACAGCACAATATTCAAAGACACAAATGGCTCCAAATTTGCTGAGTTTCATGAAATAAATCAACCTGTATATCAAGAAATTAATTGAAATACAGTGTTGAGGCATATGTCATACCCAAGCTGAGGAATGTCTCTAATTCTTTGTGGAATATTCTGTACTACACCCTTGGTGCCTTGGAAACAAGACATTTCAACCTGAGGATGAAAACGTGCTGCTGTGCTGAGCACTGATTACCTGGGAACAAATGGATGGTGTTACAGCTAATACTCAGAGAAATGCTTTCAAACTACAGCTGTGTCATAAAATCAACATTCCATTCTGAACCACCATCTCTAATCAAAGTATAACTTCTACCCCGAAGGGTGTCTCAACTGATAAAAGAAAAGTATGTAAAGTGCTACTCAAAATTACTCAAAAATATGTAAGTAAAATGGAAAGAATCAATGAAATAGGAAAGAATTTCTGTTCACTGAGCAATGAAAATGTGAAAAAGATACATTACACAAATATGTAAAAATAATTTTCCTAATAAGCTCCTCTAAAAAGACATAATGCTTTGTAACTGTAGAGAAAGCTACAATATTAAAAAAATAATTGGGAAAGACATATCAGAAAGTCAAATGCCTTGGTCATGGCAAACAGAATATTAGATTAGGAAAATATTTATTTGGGGGTTGTAATAAGGTATATATTATACCTTATATATTAAGCTCATATATATGGTGACTCAATGGCCTTTAGACCCTACTGACAAAATGAAAAATTGGGTGTGAAGGACTTTGTGATGTATTATGTATTTATATATCCACTTAGACTGTGTGATCCAATTTAATGCTTATTGGCTTTGAATATATCACAGTGACAACATATTGGGGACTTTATGTTTAAAATATTTTACTAAACCTAAGTTCATTAGCCAGTATATGTTCTGAATATTCTTCACTGAAAATGAAGTTTTCGGTAAAATTCTTATCCAATTTAAATGAAATATATGAGGACATGCTCTGAGCTTCACTTTTCCCATTTACTGAGCTGTTTATTCTAACAATATTTAATTTACCTAATTATGAAATTATTTTATTATTTTGCTTTTTACTAAACATTTATTCCTACAAATTGCTAAAGTTTGGACTTGAGTCATGTTAAAAATCAACTGAAATGTTCAATGAATTGAAATAATTAGAAATGATTACATGGATAGAACAATTAACTTATCAGAAACTATTTATAATCTGTCAGACAACTTAGTTAATAAAATAATTGGTAGACTATCACTATACTTTTGATTGAATTGTGCATGACTTAGTCAAAATGGCATCTCCAGATTTCTTCCAATTCCTGTGTTAGACAAGATCATGGTCTATAAACACATGTACTCAGATTTGCATGCCAAAAATTATTGATTTAAATACCTGAAATTATTTTGGGATATTTCTTTCCTAATGCCCATATATTTGAAAATGTTCTGTATTTCCAAATATTTTCTCAGTGTTTCATTTTTATCTTTTGGCTTAAGCCTAAGCTTATGGAGTGTTTTAGGTAATGGAAATAGAATTAACAATAGAGTCAATTAAAAGTATGAATTTAGGGCTGTTGGTGAAACAGGTGAAAATAAAGTATAATATCAAAA
The DNA here is from genome assembly GCA_033961575.1 of Aselliscus stoliczkanus. Lineage (NCBI taxonomy): Eukaryota > Metazoa > Chordata > Mammalia > Chiroptera > Hipposideridae > Aselliscus > Aselliscus stoliczkanus. The sequence continues at coordinate 125,254,144 of CM066727.1, forward strand.
CATGAAGTATGGGAATCCGGCATCAGTCACTGAAAGAAAAATTTCTCACACTGAGCAGGTAGTCTGGAATCAAAAGAGACTGAAAAAGAACAGGCAACATTAGTTTAAGGAGCCTATATCCACATGAAAAAGATTATTGCAAGTATCAACTTCTTCTTTACCCTTTCTATGCTTCTTTTTAGTATGTATGTATATGTATTTGTGTGTGTGTGTGTGTGTGTGTTTCTATTGACTTAGACATACATAAAAAGAGAGATAGAAGTGGGAGACAGGTGAAAGAGCAAAAACATTTGTATCTGACTATACTAATGTATGGTTCAAAAACGAAGGCAGTTTCACATATTTGTTTTCTGCTATAATTATCAACTCTCATGTATTGATGAATATACTCATAGATAGAGATCTGTGCATAGTAGAATAAGTGATGTCTTTTCAGAAGCTAGAACCAATAAATCTTGAATATTTTAGTATTTAACTTTCAAAAAAACCTATTGTCATATTCTAAGATGACTATTGTGCTAAGAACTGAAAGGTATTAACTCATAGAATGAGTCAAAAACTTTCTTCTATATTTTTCAAATGTCCAATATCCCCTGTATCAATATTTCATTTTAATATCCTAATACAATCATTATCTAATAAGAAAAATTAGTTTATGGAAGAACAAACCGATCATGAAAAGCAATGATGAGAACTATTTTTTTTTAAATTTAAATCTATTTTAAAATATTGGATAACTACTTTGACAGGCAGCACTTGAGGAACCAAGGTTCTGAAGAGAAGGGAACTGTACTGAGCAGTGACTACTTTCTGGGACACTTTTTCCTTACTGATTTGTGCAAAGAATGCAAGTGCTGAGAAATTGATCAGAGTTTGTTTTTATTAGTTTCAGGTGCACAAAGCAATGTAATAGTTACACATTTACACTGCTAACAAAGTGATAATCCCCCCAATCTACTACCCCTCTGACATCATATATAGCTGTTACTATACCATTGACTGTATTTCCTGTGCTGTACTTTACATCCTGTGTATCAGAATAGATACAGATATAGTGCCATAAAAATGTATACATATTTTAAAAAAGGAAAAATATATTAAAATTGTAATACTCAGTTATACTCATAACAAAAGATGAATACAAGTCGTGTATGACTTCTGCAATTACAAGAGGTATTCAAAGTGGTTACCATCAGCATCCAGACATTTCTGATTATGGCGAACTACTGCTTGAGCAACCTTGACCAAAGTGTCCACTTGTATACAATTTTTTTGACACTCCCGGTGTGTGTGTGTGTGTGTGTGTGTGTGTATCTAGTTATATTATTCTACTTCAGCTTCAGGTGTATAGCGCAGTGGTTAGGCACTTACACAGTCTATGAAGTGATCCACCTCATAAGTCCAGTACCCATCTGGCACCCTAAATAATCTTTACAACATTATTTATTATATTCCCCGTACTGTATTTCCTATCCCTATGACTATATTATGACTACTAATTTGCACTTTCTAATCGCAGAGATTATCCTTCATAATATTTTTACTGATATATCCCCTTGGGCAAGGGAAGCAAAAGAAAAAATAAACACATGGGATTACATCAAACTAAAAAGTATTTTTACAGCAAAGAAAACCATCAATAAAAAAAAAGGCATCCTATTGAATGGGAGAGGATGTTTGACAATGATACATCTGATAAGCGGTTAATATCCAGAATTTATAAAAATCTCATACAACTCAACACCAAAACCCAAACAACCTAATTAAAAAATGTACAGAGGACATGAAGAAACATTTCTTTAAAGAGGACTAACAGATGACCAACAGGCATGAAAAAATGCTCAACGTCACTAATCATTAGAGAAATGCAAATAAAATCACAATGAGATAGCACCTTACCCCTGTCAGAATGGCTATCATCAATAAATCAAAAAACATCAAGTGCTGGCGAGGTTGTGGAGAAAAGGGAACCCTGGTGCACTGTTGGGACTACAGATTGGTGCAGCCACTATAGAAATCAGTATGGAGCTTCCTCAAAAAATTAAAAATGGAACTATCTTGTGATTGGAGTTTTGTGACGTGTGCTGGGATAAAAACCATGAAAATCAGGAATTATATTTACCAGGGCAGCCAGAACTTGAGTCACGATCACAGAGAGAGAGGAATGCAGAAAAGGAGAAACCTAATAATACTTGATACCTTCCCAAGCATTTGCGGATTTTTAAACTTTAGCCAAAATATTAAGAAGCTGACGGGAACTTTTGCCAATTTCATGGACAAGGGAGACAAACATACAGTTCATTCAGGACTTACCAAAGAAGATGGGCTTAGGTAAGTACTTTAGGCTACTACTGGGGTAAGAGTAAACCCAAATAAATCCTCTTAGAAAGGCAGAAAACCAGCTTTGAATCCATTCTATACCAGATTAATTAAATTGACCTGCCCCTACTCTACTATTCACCAGACATAAAACAACAATAACAAAAACAAAACGAAAACGAAATAAAACAACCCTCTCTGGCAAAAAATAATGACATCAGAGACTGAAATTACCTTCATAATTTTGCATATACAGTGTTCAACACTGTATCAAAAATCAGATTTATAAGAAGCAGGACTAAATGATTAAAAATAAAGGGATTAAAACCCAATTACCGATGGAATTATAAAATGTAAATATTTAAACAACAATATTATGCACAAGATATATAATGTCAGCAGAAAATTAAAACCTGTAAAAATGTATCATGTGGTAACATTAAGAACACAATTTAAGCTATAGCCAGAGTAAGGGATAGTGAATAAAAAGACAGGTCATTAGAAAATAGGCTGAGCCATAGAGAGAAAGTTATACTCAAAATATACTAGTAAGGAGCATTTAAAATGCATATATCATGAAAATCCTATTAATAGCATAACTTCCAGATCACCAGAATGAGAGGAGAGAGAAGGGGAGAAAGAGAAGAGGTAAGAAAAGGTGATTTGTGGTGAGATGAGACAATCTCAGGGAAGAGAAGAAACAAAAGCAGTAAGTAAAAACCACAGCTGAGAATTTTCTCAAACGAAATAAAGATAAGAAATCCAAAAGTTAAAAAAAGCTCTGCGCCTCAAGTTGAATATATACAAATAAAAACCTCAAATTTCTAAAAACCAAAGACAGAAAGAATACTTCATTATTTTATTTATTTATTTATTTATTTATTTATTTATTTATTTATTTATTTATTTTTTGAGGGCAGTGTCACTGGCCCTCATATGTGGGACCCGAACCAGGGCTGCTGGCTTCCCAAAACCAGCGCTTAACCACTGCACCACTCAGCTGGCCCCTTCATTATTTTTTAAATATGCTTTTCTTCAAAGGACCAACAATATCACTTACTGCAGACTTTATAACAAACAGTGGAAACTAGAAGATAATAATAGTATGTTATTAAAAACTGAAAAGGATTACTTCCAACATAGTCTTCTGTACTCAGTGAAAATATGCTTCAAAAATGAAGACATAATAAAAGATTTTCATAAAAACAAAAATGGAGCATTTATTATTTGCTGTTTGAACTAAAGTGAATTTTTTCATGTAATGGGAAATAATTGCAGCTTGAAGCACAGAAATATAGGAGGGAATAAACATCATTGAGAAGACTAAAGGTATAGAGAATTAAAATGCATGACAGCACATCACTGAAGCTGGGAAGGTTGAAAATGGAAAGGATGAATAGTAAGGGTAAGGAAAGATAGGGATTCTAAGGGTCTTATGTTATTTAAGATTGGAAAAGTGCTGCTTTATATTAAATACATTAAGTCAAAGAAGTATGTTGTATATTCATTCTATGATAGGAGTGAACTTCCTCAACCCACAGCAGCAAATAATGACATGTAAAATGGAGAAAAGGTGTATCTTTCCTTTCAATAATCCCTGGTGCAACAAAACAAGTGAATATCAATCTTAAAAGATTTGTAGGACTTTTTATTTCCTTTGCTTTTGTCCTTATTTCTGCATTTTCTCCAAATACAATGAGAGCTACATAAAATTAACCTACTGATAAACTGCACTTTGGACATGAAAAAGAGAGGTGTCATCCAATGTCCTTCAGAATCAAAATTACAACCAAGTGAAATTCTCTGAGAATCAAACATTTTGTCTTCCTTTTCAATGTGCTAAGTAAGCATTTAAAGGACCAGGTATTGCATAAAGGCAAGTAAGGAAATGGGGTAGCTGAAATTCTTTGAGGCTCACTCCATTGCACTGTTAGAAGACACACACAATTGCTTGCCTAAATGTATGAACTTTCCATAAACCCAAAGAATGAATGGCTTTGGTGAAACTGCAAAAAGGACGTGGAAAGTGAACTGCAGTGCCTTTCCACAACCTGACTATTCTATGTGGTTTTTTGCTTTCAAAAAAAAGAATAAGAGCTATGATTTCAAATGTGGGATCTGTGTGCTTGTGGGTGCAGGTATTTTCAAAAGTGATGAGGTTTTAAGAATTTTTCAAAGAAAAGAATAGGAACTATGATTTCAAATGTGGGATCTGCATGCTTGTGGTTGAAGGTGTTTTCAAAAGTGATGAATTTTTAAGATTTTTTTTTTTTTGGCTGGCAGGAGCTCTTAGAAAAGACTGTTTTTCTTAATTTCAATTGAATTTCTACTTAAGCTAAGAAGTGTTAGAAGGGGAAAATCGTTAAATATAAAAGAAAATATTGCAAAAATTTTTAGTGTTTTATGATTTCTCGTTTTTCTTAGTGCCCCTTGTTCTCACTGTGATAGTACTTACTTCCTTGTGCTTTTTTGTACAGCGTATTGCTGTATTTTTTCAGGTGTTTGATTACTATAATATGTTATTACTGCATATGAAGGACTGCAGATTGGAAATATATTACACCCTTAGAAATTTCAGTTACTTTAATAAATTATTTATGTTTAAAATGTACTCATGATATTTCAACAGTGACAATACATGAACAATAAACATGAACCAAAGCCATTTTGCCACACCAGTTCTCTCTAAAATGGGTTGGGAAATTGAATAATGATGAGGGGAGTCTAGTGTTCTCTTTGGAGTGTTATTTTTCAAATAGAAAAGACAGTTAAAATCACCCCTAATTCTAGAAATAGGAGAGTACAAGTCTTAATCAACAAGGGATAAAATGGAAATCATTACCAGACTCAAGTTGAAAGAGTAGGTCACTGGTCTCTAAAATATATTCTTCTGTCTTCACATATAGCCCAGCAAATCCTGTTCAGTCTCCCTAACCTAACTTATTTTAAATTATATTTTTTATAATTTGTTTAAAAGCTATTATTTATTTATAAATTTACTTATTTATATTATTTATTTAAAGTTTATAATTTAATAATTATTATATAAAATAGTCATGAAATAATTTCATTATAATGAAGTTTTAGCGACTTTTTTTTTCCTTCCAGTAATTGCAAGTGAATGGCAAGCCTTCAGTGTCCTTTCCTCTTTTAACTGGCAGTGAGATCTTAAAGTTATAATAGTTAATTAATTCTCCATAGGGCCATAATTATGTACTATAATGCACAAACCATTTGTTTCAAACTTCTCAAATGTCGCATCTACAAAAAATTGTAGAGAATATTACTTTTCTTCTTAGTAGAATCAAAGTTACATAATTTATGTCTTTTGAACTTTCAGATTCTCTCCAGGGGTATTTCTCTAATGCGCATGTTTGCGCATCATTCCAGGTCTATCTCAGCTTGTCTAGAGCAGGAATAGTGCCTAAGAATCTACACAGCAAATTGGTGCCCCAGAGACTGAACGGCCATATCCCCTCTGTTTGGCAGTTTCCCCTCATACATACTTGTGTGCATTTTCCTTATGCTAAGCTCTGCTGCCCACAGGCAAAGATGATATCATGTTGATACTCCTGAGGGAATTTTAAATGCTGTTTCAAAAACTGTATTTTGTATTTTGCCACCACACTATCTATCACAGCACATGCAAGCAACTTCCAGACTTATTTTTCCCACTAGAAAATAATCTCTATGCTTGAGTGGGCAAATTCAGTTCTGTTCTCCTAAAATCACTGGAATTTTCTATAATTCTTCATTGTCATTCTATTTAGTTGTTTCATGCTCCTCTTTTAAAAATACTTCTTCAGCATAAAAGAAGCAGAAAAGTTGAAACAGAAAAGAGAAACCCAATCTCTGTTCCCTCAGAGAAATGTACTTGAAATAGGCAAAAGCCCATGGAGTTCTTACCTCAGCAGGGTCATGCCTCATCTCCCTCTACAGCATCCTTGGGTTGTGTCGTTTGGGAACCATCAGACAAAAATTGCCATTTGATTTTTGAAAGTAATTTTCTCCTAATTCAAGAATATCTTTGGATATCTGAAGATTCCCTCATTCTCAAATTGTATGAAATAATGAGGCACTACTTAGATAAACAACTCCCTTTTATTATACACAAGCCTGGAGCCCTGAAAAAATGACATTCTCGGGCCGGCCGAGTGGCGTGGTGGTTAAGCACTGGCTTGGGAAGCCAGCGGCCCCAGTTTGGGTCCCACATATGAGGGTCAGTGACACTGCCCTCCAAAAAAACAAAAACAAAACAAAAAAGTGGCATTCTCTTTGCAGGAAAATACAACGCCTAGGGTCAAAGTAGTAATACTCTGTCTTGTGTGTGTGTGTGTGTGTATATATATATATATATATATATATATATACTCATTATAAGTTCTCTTTAAATAACAATGAAGTATTTCTTTTAAAATTCTGGAAAAGACAAATCTATGATTACCATAGGAATGGTAGTCACATCAGAGATTACAAGGACCTATAGGGTACTGAAAAAGGAAAGGCTGCAAAGGGTGATGTCAACATCATTCGGACAGTGGAAATATTCTTTAGTTTGACTGTGGTGGTGGTTATACAACTGCAAATGTTTGTCAGATTCAGTGAATTGTATACCCCAGAAAGGATGTGTTTTACTGTATCTATAAATATTATCAGTAAACAGAAAATATTTATAAAACATTAAATTAATATTAGTGGAAAGTTCCAGCTGTACAGAATTAAAATAGAACCACAGGAAGAATCTTTAGCAGAATGCAGTTACATGAATCAGATTGGCATATGGATTAAAAGTTTTCAACATGAAATTCATTGCAATACAATGAAGTAGGAAGAGTGCCATTTCTACTTTTAAAGAAACTCAAATGGTAGTTGGTTAAACTCTAGAAATATAATTAAAATGTTGACAATGGTTTAAGAAAGTCTTTTTCATTAGAAAACTAATTCATAATATAAAAAAGTCATTTAAACATATTGAACATTGAAAAGATAAAAGAAGACACATTACTCTCATTTGTTACAAAGAAAAATGTAAGAGCAAAATTCCAAAAAATTGGTTTTGTTACTGAGATTTCTGCCACGCTTTATTCATCAGTTAGTTGTAGTTTAGCTAACTCTAATGTTTATAACAGAAGTGATACTAATCATGATAGAAATTCAAAAAAATTTTTATAAATTTATTGGGATGATATTGGTTAGTAAAATTATATATGTTTCAAGTGTACAAAGTTCTTGATAATTAGAAGTAGAATTGTTCAGATTAGTTGCTAAAATCTGCATTATATAGGTTAATATATTTAGGACTCACAAAGCACACATCATCTGAAAGATTCCATGGAACTTTGTTCATAATATTAATTAATATTATTATCTCTGTGATATAGTTTAATTGACTGCTTCTCTGTTTAATTTTATCCAGTGTCACCATTTTTTTTTTTAAATATTTTATTGGGGAATTGGGGGAGGGGAACAGCGTTGGGGAATCGGGGAAGGGGAACAGACAAGTTGCTGTCTTTTTGTTCTTCAGTCTAGTTGCTGAGGACGTTGCTTCACTGGCCCATGTTGGTATCATCATTGAGCTCTTCCGGGATGAGGCAGATCGGTCGCCAGCCTCTGGATGGTGGCTCACCGCAGCTACTGGCAGCTCACGCTGGCTGCCGGCCACTCACTGTAGCCTATGACAGCTCACTGCAGCAAAGACTGCAGCAGCCCACACCATTGTTGGGGCTGGCACAGCCCAGCTCCAAGTGGAGCTGTTAGCTGTAGAGGGCGGTGTCACTGGCCCTCATATGTGGGATTCGAACCGGGGCCGCTGGCATCCCAAAACTAGCTCTTAACCAATGCGCCACTCGGCTGGCCCCAGTGTCACCATTTTTTATTCTGAAAGTATTACCATACCTCCATGTCTCCTCCAAACCTGATATTGACGTCAGTATCAGTACTAGAATTAGATAGCTATTTCTGGTGAGACAGGGTAAGTTTCAAGTTGCTATCAAAAGAGCACTCAATCTGGAAACAAGAATAACCCTAGGATATGAAGCGTATTGGAAAAACAAGTAGCAAGGAAACAAGTTCAATCTAAGGATCCAGAAGAAAATCAGAGAGCAGTATCAAAACACAGGTGAGATCATAAAGGCCAGAGCATAATTTGGGGGTTGGGTCAGGAAGACAAGAATCTATGAGTGGGTTTAACTAGGCATTGCTTAAAGATATCCTGGCTAAACAAAACAAAACAAAGTAGCTCAAAACATGACTAGCGCTGAAATTACAAGCTAGTCTTAATGTTAATACAAGTATCTTAATACATATGAATGTAATGGTTTTAAAACAAGAGCTTTAGATAAGTTTCTTTTTGGGTTGAAATCTAGTGGCAGGCAGCCATTGGCTTAAATATTCACTGTAATGTGAATGAGCAGGAATTTTTGATTAAGGGAGAGCAGCCTGGAAGGGAAATTTCTGCTGAAGTTACTTAAGTATAAACAAAAACAGTAACAATAACACTGCAATGAGTAACTAACATGCAGTAGGGCAAGACATGCTATTTTAATCTTCTGAGAATAATAAATACAAGGAGAAAAAAGTCAACATCCTGATCGTAATCAAATTCTCAGCATAACTGAACACCGGTGCCCTCAACACAGGAGTGCAGACAGTACAAATGCTCTCCCAGCCAACATACTCGCTGCAAATCGTTAACTTAATCTGTTTCCCAATAGTATATTTAATGTACATTTTATTTTAATATTCTCAAATAATGATAAATATGGAGTTCTTCTTCAATGATAAGTATAAACAAACTGCCTCCTACCCTAGTGGTAGCCATGAAAGAACTTTTTAAATGACTGTTCCTAGTAGGCTAGAATGCTTATTCAATATTAAATTATAAATTTTAGTCTACTGGGATAATCAAAATATAATAAGAATCTGTTCTTATAAGCATGAGAATGGAAGGCTAAGATTCATATGTAAATGAATAGTAAAAAAAGACCTATCACAAAATATATTATATTAGACACTGTAATCATAGGATATGTTTTTGAAAATCCTTTTCCCATATTTTGATTATTTATGATAATTCTTCTTTCTCCAAGATATATTTTTACATATATTCTATATTAAATACTGGCACTTTGGTGACATAGTGAAGAAATGTTTTATTTTTATGAATTCAAAAATGCATAAAGATTTTATGCTTACTTCTATTTCTTAGATATTGGAGGAAATCTAATAGTCATTAGATGAAGTCTGTTCTAGTTCACAGATATACTTAAAATTATCTGCATATTTCAAAATAGTTCAAAAAATACACATTAAAACTGATCTCTTATTAAAGGATTTATGCATGAATTGACAGTGAAGAAAAAAGAAAATCCAATTCATCTTTAGAACATTATGGTTTGCTTCTCCATTATTTTTGAGAATGTAAGTTGGTACAGACATTATGGAAAAAATATAGTTTCCTCAAAAAATTAAAAATAAGACTACCATGTGATCCAGCAATACCACTTCTCAGTATATATCCAAAGGAAATAAAATCAGTGTCTCAAAGTGATATCTGAATGTCTGTGTTCATTACTGCATTATTCAAATAGGGAAGACATGGAAACGGCTTAAGTGGCTGTCAATGGATGAACAGATAAAGTTAATGGAATATCATTCATCTGTAAAAAAGTAAATCCTACCATTTATGATAATGTGAATAAATCTGGAGGTCACTATGCTAAGTGAAATAAGACAAATATATTGTATGATCTCACTTATATGTGGAATCTTAAAAAATAAGTTGAAATCAGAAGCTGAGAGTAGAATGTGGTTGCCAGGGGCCGGGGGGCAGGAGAAAAAGGAGATGGCAGTCAAAGGGTACACTTTCAGGTCAGAGATGAGTAAGTTCTGGAGGTCTAATATACAGTATGGTGATTATATTTAATAATATTGTATCATACACTTGAAATATAAGAGATTAGCTCTTTAAGTATTGTTATCAGATACAAACACAGAGGTAACTGTGTAAGGTGATGGATGTGTTCATTAGCCTAATTGTGACAATCTTTTCATAATGTATAGGTATATCAAATGACCACATTGCACACCTTAAATATATACAGGTTTTTATTTGGTTATTATATTGCAATAAAACTAGGGGGAAATATAATGACTTAGTCTTGGGAAATATCCCAGAGAAGTTCATCTCATTATAATATCTACTATCATGCTAAGTATCATGGTGGCTTTTTCTAATTAGGCTACCCAATTATGTCTTCCATTTCCCATCAACTTCTACTCTGTTGATAAGAATTCCTCAATATCTGCATCTCTTTGCTAGAATGTACACTTGGTACAAATGTTTCTTGGAAGAGCTGTAGGTCAATGTTATTGAAGAGTAAGCTGGTAGTCTCACACAAGTATAAACCAACCACACTACATGGGATAAATAAGAGATGATGAATAATAAATGGATCAGACATATTACATGCTGCTTCGCTGTTACCTCTGAGTTATGAGAAATTGCATAAATTTGAACAGGACTTGCCACATAGTAAATTCTCAATACATATTCCTTAATTTAATGTAATAATTAACAGGCACTTAATGTAGCACATACTAGATAAGGACAATAAAAAGCAAAAATATATTGTTTCACCCAACAAAGTATTATATAGGGTATAATGTATAACTTAACCAATATTTTTTTGTGATTGTTAAAATACTCAACGCATAAGAAAGTATCCTTATTTATATATATGTAAAAGAATAGCCTTAAAAGACCTTTAAAATAGAAAATACCCAAGAAAATTATTAATCCAATAGACATTTTCTTTGCTATTTTTCATATTATTTTTCAATAGTTGGCTTGTGCATTTTGTAACTTTATGAGAAATATTTATATAACTAAAATGTCATACACATTTCTGAATATATAGACAAATAAAATGAGGAGCTCACAAAAATAGATGTAAAACCAGAAAAAAATTGCTAATTACATTATGGTAAGTAGAGTGAAAAGTTATGCACAAGTACTTCCTGACCTATGAGATCATACAGAAAGGTGTGGGAGTGCTTCCAAGCCCAAACTATATTTAAGCTGAAAATTGAATGTGATCATCAGCAAGCCAAGGAGACAAGGTTGCAGAACAATGGAGTAGTGAAATAAAGGATGTTCCAGAAAGAATGGACATATGACCCTGTATGAAAATGTAAGACAGCCTACAATATTTAGGCCTATATATGGTGAGAGGTCAGGTTTGAGTCTGAAGCAAATGAGGTCATGGTAAACATTTTAAATCCCATTAAAGAAGTGGTTCTCAAAGTATGGTCCCAAGACTAGCATCAACTGGAAATTTTTTAGTATGACCAATTGTAAAGGTCACTCAAAAATACTGAATCAGGAACCCTGAGGTAGTGTCCTGGGAAGCTTCTTATTATTATTATTAATATTAATAATTATTTATTAGTAGCATTAGTATTGTTATTATTAACAAGCCCTTCGGATAATCCCAATGCATTTTAAAGTTTGAGAACCACTGCACTAAGATGTTTGGTATTTATCTGGCATTACAAAGCCTTGTGTTTATAAAGCTGACAGAGAAGCCTGGATAAGTACTTTAAAATAATTTGTTGGCAGATTCATTGGAAGGGGTCATGAATGAAAGCAAGAAGACGGATTGAATAACGTTTTGACAGCTCAGGTGAGAACTGATGAGTTTCTGAAATACGAGACATGGTGATATAGGGGATGGAGCAGACTTAAGAGAAAAATGGGGTGTGAAATTGGGATATGAACAAGATACAGAAGCATAAGATAAAGGGATGAGTTTTGATTGATTTCAAGTTTTCTAGCTTTATGAATTAGGTAAACCATATTATACACAAAATTATTTAACATACTGCCAAGAACTGTTTGTATACATTATCAATTTACATTTTTTTATTTTTTATTTATATATACTTTTAATTAGCTTCAGGTGTACAACAAAGTGCAATAGTTATACTTTTTACCCCTCAAAGTGACAAACCCCCTCCCCCAATTCTCCCCTCCCACTCCTCCCCCCCATATCATACTATCTATTACAATTCCTTTGCCTCCCTTCCACCATATAATCCACATCCCGTGACTGTCTATATATTCAATTACAGTTGGCATACAATATTATACAACATCAATTTCAGGTATACAGTGCCGTGATCAAGCCTCTACTCCATCCATGAAGTGGTCTCCCTAACAAAACATGTGACCATCTGACACCCCACAAAATTTTAACAACATTATATTCCCCGAACTGTCTTTCATATCCCTGTGACAATACTGTAGTTACCTATTTATGCTGTCTAATCCTTTCCCCTTCTCCCTCATCCCCACCCCTCTCCCAACTAGCAACCCTGTTTTTCCTCTATATCTATGAAACTATTTCTGTTTCTTATGCTCATTCATTCAGTTTTTCAAATTCCACATATAAGTGAGATCATGTGGTATTTGTCTTTCTCTGACTGACTTATTTCACTCAACATAATAGTCTCTAAGTCCATCCATATTGTTGCAAATGGTACAATTTCATTCTTCTTTATAGCGGAGTAATACTCCATTGTATAAATGTACCACAGTTTCTTAAGCCAGTCATCTACCGATGGGCATTTCGGTTGTTTCCAAGTCTTGGCTATTGTAAATAGCGCTGCAATAAACATAGGGGTGCATATATTTTTTCGAATTAGCGTCTTGGATTCCTCTGGGTAGATTCCCAAGAGTGGAATTGCTGGGTCATATGGCAGTTCCATTTCCAGTGTTTTGAGATACCTCCATACTGATTTCCATAATGGCTGCACCAATTTGCAGTCCCACCAACAGTGCACCAGGGTTCCCTTTTCTCCACACCCTCGCCAACACTTGTTGTTTGTTGATTTGTTGATGATAGACATTCTGACTGGAGTGAGGTGATATCTCATTGTAGTTTTTATTTGCATTTCTCTGATGATTAGTGAGGTTGAACATTTTTTCATATGCCTGTTGGGCATCTGTATGTCCTCTTTAGAGAAATGCCTCCTCATATCCTCTGCCCATTTTTTAATTGGGTTGTTTGTTTTTTTGGTGTTGAATTGCATGAGTGTTTTATAAATTTTGGATATCAACCCCTTATCAGATTTATCATTGGCAAATATCTTCTTCCATTCAGTAGGCTGCCTTTTTGTTTTATTGATGATTTCCTTTGCTGTGAAAAAACTTTTAAGTTTGATGTAATCCCATATGTTCATTTTTTCTTTCATTTCCCTTGCCCAAGGGGATATATTGGTAAAAATATTACTCAGGGTAATGTCTGCAAACTTACTCCCTATATTTTCTTCTAGGAGTTTTTTAGTTTCAGGTCTTACATTTAAGTCTTTAATCCATTTTGAGTTTGTTCTCGTATATGGTGTAAGTACATGGTCTATTTTCATTTTTTTGCACGTGTCAGTCCAATTTTCCCAGCACCATTTATTAAATAGACTATCTTTACTCCAGTGTAAATTCTTGCATCCATTGTCATAGATTAAATGACCGTATATAGATGGGTTTATTCCTGGGCTCTCTATTCTATTCCATTGGTCTATGTGTCTGTTTTTATGCGAGTACCATACTGTTTTGATTACTGTAGCCTTGTAGTATGTTTTGATGTCAGGTAGTGTGATGCCTCCCACTTTGTTCTTATTTCTCAACATTGCTGTAGCTTTTGGGGTCTTTTGTGACTCCATATAAATTTTAGTATTCTATGTTCTATTTCAGAGAAAAATGTCCTTGGTAGTTTGATTGGAATTGCATTGAATCTATATATTGCTTTAGGAAGTATTGACATTTTAACTTTATTAATTCTTCCTATCCATGAGCATGGTATGTATTTCCATTTATTTGTATCTTCTTTGATTTCTCTCTTCAGTGTCTTATAATTTTGTGAGTACAGGTCTTTTACTTCTTTACTTAAATTGATTCCTAGATATTTTATTGTTTTTGAAGCAGTTGTAAAAGGGATTGATTTCCTGATTTCTTCTTCTGATAGTTTATTATTGGTGTATAGAAATGCCACTGATTTCTGAATATTAATTTTGTATCCTGCTACCTTACAAAATTCGTGTATCAGTTCTAGCAGTTTTTTGGTGGAGTCTTTGGGATTCTCTACATATAGAATCATGTCATCTGCATATAATGACAATTTTACTTCCTCTTCCAATTTGGATGCCTTTTATTTCATTTTCTTGTCTGATTGCTGTGGCTAGAACTTCCAGAACTATGTTAAATAGAAGTGGTGAAAGCGGGCAGCCTTGTCTTGTTCCTGATCTTAAGGGGAAAGCTTTCAGCCTTTCCCCATTGAGAACAATGTTTGCTGTGGGCTTATTATATATGGTCTTTATTATGCTGAGGTATGATCCCACTATTCCCACTTTGTTAAGAGTCTTTATCATAAATGGCTGCTGGATTTTGTCAAATGCCTTTTCTGCATCTATTGATATGATCATATGATTTTTATTTTTCATTTTGTTAATGTGATGTATTACGTTAATTGATTTGCGGATATTGAACCAGCCTTGCATACCAGGAATAAATCCCACTTGATCATGGTGTATGATCTTTTTATTGAGATGCTGAATTCGGTTTGCTAGTATTTTGTTGAGAATTTTTGCATCTATGTTCATTAGTGATATTGGCCTGTAGTTTTCCTTTTTTGTAATATCTTTGTCTGACTTAGGAATCAGGGTGATAGTGGCTTCATAGAAAGAGTTTGGGAGCCTTCCCTCCTTCCGTATTTTTTGGAATAGTTTGAGGAGAATAGGTACTAATTCTTTTTTGAATGTTTTATAAAATTCACCTGTATAGCCATCTGATCCAGGGCTTTTGTTGGTTTGAAGATTGTTGATTACTGATTCAATTTCTTTGGCAGTTATCAGTCTGTTCAGAGTTTCTGTTTCTTTTTGGTTCAGACTTGGTAGATTGTATGCTTCTAGAAATTTATCCATTTCTTCCAGATTGTTGAATTTGTTAGCATATAGTTGCTCATAGTATTGTCTTAAAATTTTCTGTATTTATGTGGTATCTGTTGTCACTTCTCCTCTTTCATTTCTGATTTTATTAATTTGGGTCCTGTCTCTCTTTTTCTTGGTTAGTCGTGCTAACGGTTTGTCGATTTTGTTTATCTTTTCAAAAAACCAACTCTTGGTTTCATTGATCTTTTGTATTGTTTTATTGTTTTCTATTTCAGTTATTCCTGCTCTGGTCTTTATCATTTCCTTCCTTATGCTCCCATTAGGCTTGTTTTGCTGTTTTTTCCGAGTTCCCTTAGGTGTAGAGAGAGTCTGTTGATTTGAGATTTTTCTTCCTTCTTTAGGTAGGCCTGCACTGCTATGAACTTCCCTCTTAGGACTGCTTTCGCTGCATCCCAGAGATTTTGGGTCATGGTGCTTTCATTTTCATTTGTCTCAAGGAATCTTTTGATTTCCTCCTTGATCTCATTTTTGACCCACTCACTATTTAGAAGCATGTTATTTAGCTTCCATGTATTTGTAAGCTTTCCAGATTTCTTCTTATAATTGATTTCTAGTTTCATAGCATTGTGGTCAGAGAATACACTTGATATGATTTCAATCTTCTTAAATTTGTTGAGACTTGTTTTGTGGCCTAACATGTGGTCTATCTTGGAGAATGTTCCATGGGCACTTGAGAAGAATGTATATTCTGTAGCATTGGGGTGAAATGCTCTAAAAATATCAATTAAATCCAGCTGGTCTAAAGTGTCATTTAAGGCCACTATGTCCGTGTTGATTTTCTGTCTGGAGGATCTGTCCATTGGTGACAACGGGGTGTTGAAGTCCCCTACTATGATAGTGTTACTGTTGATGTCTGCCTTTATGTCTGTCAGAATCTGCTTTATATATTTAGGAGCTCCTATATTGGGTGCATAGATGTTTCCTAGGGTTATGTCCTCATGTTGAATTGATCTCTTTATTATTATGTAGTGCCCTTCTTTGTCTTTTATTGTAGTCTTCATTTTAAAGTCTATTTTGTCCGAAATAAGTATTGCTATTCCAGCTTTTTCTCATTTCCATTTGCATGAAATATCTTATTCCATCCCTTTACTTTCAGTCTATGTGTGTCTTTTGATCTGAGATGAGTCTCTTGTAGACAGCATATGCATGGGTCCTGTTTTCTTATCCACTCAGCCACTCTGTGTCTTTTGATTGGAGCATTTAGCCCATTCACATTTAAGGTAATTACTGATAGGTGTATATTTATTGCCATTTTGTTATTTGTATTTCTTGTCTTCCTGGGTTAGCTTGTTTTCCCCTTTCTTCTGTTTAAAAAAGCCCTTTTAACATTTCCTGCAATGCTGGCTTGGTGGTAATGAACTCCTTAAGCTTATTCTTTTCTGAGAAGCTCTTTATCTCTCCTTCAATTTTAAGTGATAGCCGTGCTGAGTAGAGCAATCTTGGTTGTAGACCTTTATTTTGTGTCACTTTGAATATCTCTTGCCATTCCCTTCTGGCCTGCAGAGTTTCTGAAGAAAAGTCAGCTGTCAGTCTTATAGGAGTTCCTTTATATGTAACCTGCTGTCTTTCTCTTGCTGCTTTTAGGATTCTGTCTCTATCTTTAACCTTTGCCATTTTTACTATGATGTGTCTTGGTGTGGGCCTGTTTGGATTCAGCCTGTTAGGAACTCTCTGTACGTCCTGGGCTTGTATGTCGATTTCCTTCACCATGGTAGGGAAGTTTTCAGTCATTATTTCTTTAAATACATTCTCAATCCCTTGCTTCTTCTCTTCTCCTTCTGGTATTCCAATGACGCGAAGATTGCTGCATTTCATGTTGTCCCAGCGGGCTCTTAAACTATTTTCATTGTTTTTTATTCTTTGGTCTTTTTGCTGTGCCAACTGGGTGAGTTCTGCTATTTTGTCTTCTAATTCACTGATCTCCTCCTCTGCTTCATCTACTCTACTGCTGATTCCTTCCAGTGTGTTCTTCGTTTCAGTTATTGTATTCTTTAGTTCTAACAGGTTGTTTTTTATGGTTTCCCTATCCTTCTTTATGTCCTCGCTAAGTTCCTTAAACATTCTTATCATCAGTGTTCTAAACTCTGTCTCTGAAAGTTTGGATACCTCTGTTTCATTTAGTTCCATTTCTAGAGTTTTCTTCTGATCTTTTACTTGGGACATGTTTCTTTGTTTTTTTCATTCTGGCTGTTGTTCTGTGAATGCTTCGATGTATTAGATAGATCACCTAGAAAGAAGAGAAAA
Organism: Aselliscus stoliczkanus; assembly: GCA_033961575.1. NCBI lineage: Eukaryota > Metazoa > Chordata > Mammalia > Chiroptera > Hipposideridae > Aselliscus > Aselliscus stoliczkanus. The sequence continues at coordinate 125,271,709 of CM066727.1, forward strand.
GAAAAAAGAAAAAAGAAAAAAAAAAGAAAAAAAAAAAGGAAAGAGGTTGGGGGGATCTCTGTCCTCTTTAATCTGCAGACCAGTTTCTCAGGGTTGCAGTGAGCTTTCCACAATTAGCTGCTGTGTGCTCTGGAATCGTGCACACTCCCCCCAAAAAAAACTCTTCACAGATTGTTGCAGGTTGTCTGCTACTGAGTCTCAGTGAACAGAGTGATGCAGCTGGAGAACACCCGCCCTGCATTTCCCTGGCAACGCAGCACAAGCAGGGTGGAGGGTGGGGACCCAAGGTGGCTCAGGCACATTTCAGTGAGCAATCTGATGCAGCCAGAGGGCACCCGCCAGGCGTTTCCCTGGCAACGCAACACAAGCAGGGCGGAGGGTGGGAATCCAAGGCCGCATGCGCACGCACGCACGCACGCACTCACGCACTCCTGTGCCAAGTTCACCAGACCAATGGGATCCCGGCTCTGAGCCTCCGTGGGAGGGCCCAACCCTGAAAAAATGGCGGCCTCCTGTACGCCGCTCGTGTGCAAGCTCCGCACCAGTGGAACAACAATCCCAAAACCTCCAGCTTCTGCACCAAAGGTGCTCAGTTCAGTCCCTCCCGACAGACTTCTGGGCCCGGCTCATGCAGCCACTCCCTCTGACAAGAACTGGGTGAGTGCTCGCCGGCGAGCAAACCCGTGTGCCGGCCCCACTGGTTCTCCAGCTGCCCCCAGCCTCACTGAGTCGAGCAAAGAGAGTCCTCACTAATTTCTACTGCCCAGTATCGTGGAATTCCTCTTCCTGGCAAAGCAACTCTGGGCTAGTGTGCGCGGTGTGGGGCTGGAGGGTCTCTCCCCCAACCAGAGAAGCCTCCCCACACAGCTGGGGCATCCCTCACGGGGCTCGCCCTCTCTCATCGGCGCCCCTCCTACCAGACTTGACGTGGCCTCCTCTTTAGGTCCTGCGTTTTGAGGTTCTGTTCATCTAATGTTCAGGGGACTCCTGAGGTTAAATGTTGCATAAGTTATTTGTAATTTTGATGTGATCCTGGGAGGCAGCTCGGAGAGCGCCCGTCTATTCCGCCATCTTACCGGAACTCCCATCAATTTACATTTTACTTATTTATGAGGTCTTTATTTACTGACATAATTATACTGTATCTAAATTTTTGTTCATTCTTTATTTAGTTTAACCCAAACGTATCTACAATAATTTAAGTGACAACTGAGTTTTCCATTTGTAGGGACTAATACTATATAAAAAATTGTACTTGGCTGATATACTTTGGAATCATTATTTGGATATATGGGAGTTACGACTAATATATAACTAATTTCAATTACCAAATAGTCAAATGTTAATATTCTTTTAAAGTGTCATAATATGAATTTGAAGCTTATTGCAGAAAATATAAATCATGGTGAGTACTAGAAAATGCATTTTCTTCTTTTTTATTGATTTCTAAAATAACAAGTTTGTTCTCCCTTCTCAACCTTTTAAAATCAATGATAACATTTTTATTGGAAGATGGGGTTGTAGAAAACTTATTTTAATACCACTTCATCAGGAATGTTTAGGTTATAGGAATTATTAGTGCTTTCACAATAAGTAAAGCCACATACTTGAGCCATGGAAGTGCAAGAGAGTAATAAAGAGCAGAATCTTAAGGAACATTTTGTTTTAAACGTGGCAGGAGGAACACAAGTCAATGATAACAGATACATCCAGTGATGCTTTCTCGCTAAGTGCTGTTAGAAGTCATATGCATTATTTCATTTGACCTCCCAATGAACTATGAATTAGGAGACAATATATATTATTTAAATTTTGCAGATGACAAAATTAAGCCTTAAGTAATGTACTAATTTCACAGAACTGGTAAGATAAAAACAACAGAATGTATTGTCAAGATGTGTCTGCTTCTGGGTTTTTAACTATTCTTTACCATCTTGTATAAAAAGGTGAAAAAGAAGTGACTAGGCTACAGAAGTGCATAGAGACCAAGGTAAATCCAGTGTATGTAATAGTGAAAATGAAGCATATAGAAATATCCAAAATGAAGATGAACTTATGAAGGTTTATTACTGTGTGTGTGTATACACGTGTGCATGTGCACATGCTTGTGCATGTCTGTGTGTGATTTATTTGCTGAGAATAGCAAACTGACTTTTATTGTAGAAAAACGTAGACCATGGCATCTGGGGTGTTATTAAATATTATGCTACTGACTATTTTCCTTCCTGTATATGAATGTGACAAAAATAAAATGTAGAGAAGTCACAAATAGGAAAAGGTCACCAACAAGAAATATTAATATAATTTTCCCCTTTTACTTATTTTGATTTTTCTCAGGCTGACTATATTTGAGAAAAAATTTGTCTTGGTATATACATTCCCCTATATTTGTACAAAATATTGGTAAATTATCTATTAACATTTCCCTATCAAATGACTAGCAAAACATTGTACTGTTCCCAAACAATATTGTGAAAGGCCAATCAAAATATTGGATTACTATTTTAAGTAAAAATGTATTTTTGGAAATGAGAATAAGTTTGATATACTCATAATTGTGTAAAATATTATAACTCACTGTGCCCAATTTCTGCTGATCTGTTGCATGTTATTTTAAAAAAAGAAGCAACAGTTTGAATAAAAATAAAGTAGCTAACTGGAATATCCTTAAATAATTGTTCTATTGTGGCCATTACTGCTTGAGGTATGATAATAATTACAAAACTCACATCAGCATTTATAAAAATATATCCTTCCAATGTTGTAAATTCATGAGAAAGTCAATCAGATTGTTTTAGTGATCTTCAGGATATATAAATGTTAAGATGTAATAAATTTAGTTGGCCAATATGAAAATTGCTGATACAGAGTTAAACTAAGTGCTCATAAGTAATAAAAATCACTATTAGGTGAGGGATAGCAGGAAGGTCTTCTAAGAAATATATGAATGACTGTTTAGGTTATTCACTCCCTTATACTAAGCAATTTACCACCGTGATCACAATTTATCCCAGGCAGAACTGGAAGTCTCCCGCAGAACATTAATGTTTGCATTAATATAGACTTTGCTAGCTTACATTTTTCTCTGTGACAGTTTCATGTTCAAAATTGTATATGCATGATCCTCAATGCATATAATTTTATGATTATATTTTTAAATGTAATGGCTCCATAATTTCATACCCGAAAAAGTCATCTATGGTTCTAATACTTTAATAAATTGAACCATTAATATTAATTATTAAAAAGGTCTGTAGGATACATTGATTCAGAACACCTAGGTTTGGGACTTTGTAAACATGATTAGAGGTGAAATCAATTTCATTTGCTTTGTTACCCACTAATCTTAGAAAAGTCTCAGTCATTTAAAAAAAATATAATCTGTGGTATGTACAGGGGTGGTCTTTTTGCTCTCAGTTGTAAACCTAAGATGTGCCCTTAGAAAACTTAAACTCCATAAATCAAAAGATAAGTGGATGATGAATTATGTATTGCATATATTAGCTCTAATTGAGTGTTCTTCTGGCTGAGGATGGATTCACTATGTGTAATTACATATTTGTGAAAATAGTTTATGTCTGTATACCCTGTTAAAATATGAGAAACTAAGAACCTTATCTATTTTAAAAATTTTTTATCCTTAGAGACTAACAAAGGGCCTGATACATGTTAGTCACACAATGTTTATTAAATAAAATTAAACAAAAATATTTATCTTTCATTGGACAATTATATTGTGTTAAATGCTGAATACTTTCAGTATGTTAATTAGGAAATCAACTATTACAGGTTAACAAATTGAGCTCTCTTATGGAAAACAATATTCCCAGCATCAAATAAGTTGCTGAGCCTGTATTTCATTGAAACTTTCTGAATAAAATAATAGTAATAATAGTAGCTAGGAAATATAATACTAAATGCCAGACCCTTTGCTAAGGTCTTACTCATATCAGTTTAATCCCTATAATAACCTCTGAGATAAGTAGCATGTTACTCTTATTTTTCAAAAGGGGAAAATGAGTCACAGGGAGAGAGGTTATAATAAGTTTCCTCAGTGTAGTCAAAGAAGTAGAGAGTTGATAAAGTAGATAGAATTATAAAGCCAGTCTGGCTCCAGATTCTTTCTTTTAGACACTAAGCTTTACAGCTTTTGGGAATAGTTATATTTGTTTATGAAACAACTGTGTGAGTATACTCTAAATAATTACCGGATATAAAGTACATAAGTTCTAGGGGTGAGAAATATTCTAGTAACACAGATGAATTCATCCAGCAAACAATAATGAAGTTATAACAACATGATGAGACTGGGTGGGGCATGCAGATCACAAAGGTTACTGAAATTAATGATCCTAAGAGAAATGTCTATTTGGTAAGTATCATTTGGTAATGTATGTTTGAAGCAGCAGCACAGTAAAGTAAATGAAGACTCACCTATAAAAAGAAAAATCTTGGGTTCTAATCCCCAGCTACAATATCAATAACCATTGAACAGTCTTGTTTCTCTGAACCTCAGATTATTGATCTGTTAAATGGAGATTATAAACTCCTGATATGCGTGCTTTAATGAGCTGTCATAATAGTTGTTTGACTTAGTGTTTGTGAAAGTGCAGTGTACACCAAGTGTTATGCAAATTTTGAGTAATACTTTATTTATTTATTTTATTTTTTATTTATTTATGGTTAATTACCATGTTAGTAAACTTCTTAAGAATAGTGCCTCACATATCTTGAAAGCTCTCAGAATATCCAGCAAAACACCTCATTCTTAGTTGTTTCACCAGAGACGAGAATATCCAAGCATTCAAGCTCTAACAGGTAAACATTCTGGTTAAATCATTCAGTAGCTCTGCCAGCTTGGGCAAATTACTGAAGTTTTTTTACTTTACTTTGCTTATTTAAAATGTATATATTGGGCCGGCCAAGTGGTATGGTGGTTAAGCGCTGGCTTAAGAAGCCAGCAGCCCTGGTTCAGGTCCCACATATGAGGGCCAGTGACACTGCCCTAAAAAAAAAAAAAAAAAATGTATATATTAAGATCAGTGACTACTTCATCAGGTTTTTAAATTAGACATTAAAACAATGTTTGCAAACCAGTGACTCAATAAATGCATAATAAATGTTATAGATAGTGAAATAAGAGTTTGTTTATTAACATATTAATGGTATTTAAATAGTGGCTTTCCAAGGAGATCTGCACTTTAACATAGGGCAGAATCTCAAATAGAAAGTTTTCTAATCATCTAGATTTAAATAACATGATTTAGGGTATGTTAAAAGGACATTTTAAGAAACCCTGTAAAGACACCACATTTGTAGTCTAGCCCTCCTATGAGGGTTCTTAGAGCATGACCAATCACCCTGGTTTTCTCAGGACTGTCAGTTTCAGCATTGAAAGTCCTCATTGTAGAAAACCCCTCAAATCTAGGCAAAATGTGACAGGAGTCACCAGTGTTCAAAGAACAATAGCCACACAGGAATTCTGTGTAGCTAAGCAAGTACTGTTTCTATGTCTTCTGTTTTCTGTTAACATGTCCTAATGAAGAGTCCTCCATCTCTTCTAAACCATGTAGTGTTTGTTGGAAAAACAAAATTCACATGGAACACTTCTAACCTGGTAATAATTACAGAAGTTTCTGCTTTCTGCATCTTTTTTGCTAGGTTCAAATATGAGAAAATGTTGTGAAATTGGGAGATGAGCTATGCAAATCCTTTTATTTCTCTTTTTAATGTATTTTCATGTAAAATTTTTCTTCACTCTGCTTTCCTTTTTGTTTCTTTGTTGTTTATTGAGTATAGACCACTCTCCAATCACCGCCCTCTCACCTGCCAATGGTAAGAAAATGGTAAGAGTAGTCCAGAAAATGTTGATCTGTATTGCTTATATGTATTTTATCTCTACTTCTCTAAGAATCTGTCTCTCACCTTCATTTATTTAACTTTTTATTGAGCCTCTGCTATATGCCTGGCTCTTTATTAAGTGTAGGTATCAAGATGAGCTAATAAAGAAACCTTACCAATGAGGATAGCAATAGGCAAACAACAACAACAAAAAACTAGAATGAATTGTTAGGGTAGAGTCTGCCTATGCATGGGAAATAAAAAGAAAGGATTTACATAGAGTGAAGCTTGTCTTGGCTCTGGGTGGTTAACATACAATGCAACATATAGATGATATATTATAGAATTGTACACTTGAAACCTATGTAATTTTACTAACCAATGTCATCCCAAAAAATTTAATAAAATTTTTAAAAATAAAAAGAATTAACATTAGAAATAAAAAAATTATGAGGTTATTAGAAAATTGAAGAGTCAATAAGTCTTTTCTGAATAACTTTTAATAAAATGAGCTTTGATAATATTAATTAATTAATTAACTATTTTTCAATTGGAAGAGTTTTGGGCAGTAAACATTATCATCTCTAGTCAGAGAGAGCCATATGGGGGTTATACAACATTTTGATGTGTTCTGAGAAATGTAAGTGGCTCAGTACAGATAGAGAATTACATAAGGGAAAAGATATGATCCAACCAGAAATTAGGCAGGACCAAAACCATGAAGAGCCAAGACATGGACAACATTACTCTTTTCTCTTTTTTCATCTTTTGGCAGACATGCTTCACAAGAATGGTGGTATGGTGTGTATTATATAGGAAAGCATATGCTATGGATTTATTTAATTACTGCTGATAATTGCTCAAGAAACAATTCAATACACCAGCAAAATAATTTAACATAATAAGTCTGTGTCTGAGAACTTTAAGTTTTGTAGTTAATAAGGCTAAATTTGAATTAATTTGTGTTGTTCTGCATATACACGATGAAGATACAATTTACAGGGATTTTTACTTAAATAATAATAAAAACGTGTTTACAACTATGAAGTTGCACTGGAAGTGTGCTGAATATTTCTTGAATAAATTCCAAACTCATTACTACACATGGTATTTGACAAAGTATCCACTGAGTTTTGACTCTTCAAATCCAATTACAATTTTATCATAAAGAACCATCCTCGTTTTGACAATTCCTTGTGCAATTCTTATCAAAGCACTTAACATATTTGGAAAAGATTGTAAGCTCATGAAGGGCAGGCAATAGATCTTATTCACCTTTTGACTAAGATCTAGCTCTTAGACATTTCTAAATAAATTTCTAGTATAGTTTAAAATGATAATCTTGAATTTTGAATGTTCACTAATTCAGATAAAGCTTTCTTCAATTAATTCTTACTAATGAGGTTTCATTGTATTGACTAATTCAGTAAATAATTATTAACCATCAGCCATAGCAGTTCTTGTCAAAATACTTGTGATAAACACTGTGAACTTAAAATTAAGATATGATCCCTAACTTTTAAAAAAATATACAATTTTGTATGGATGTAACATCATGATTATTGTGTTATAGTACTGGTTGTCATATTTTATCATTTCAATTTTAATATCCCTTAATGGAAATGTGTTTTTCAACACCAATCTTGCCATAGAGTAATTATGAAGAGTATGGGTTTTGATATTAGAATAAAAAGTCTAGTTTTAGTTTGTGAACTTACGTCTTTCTAGAAATGTCACTTTAAGCACTTCACATGAATTCATAAACCTTAGTTTCTTCATAAACAGGAATGTACCAACATGTAAGACATATAATTTTAATTCAAATTGGGCAAGTGAAGTTAAATTGATTTTTAATAATTATATGCTTTTGCCAAAGATATATTTAATATTTCAAGATAACTGGTTTTTATTTTATACTCTTATTTAATATGAGAATTGGTTATCTTTTCCTGAATTATTATTTTAAATATTTGAGTTATTTTGATTTGTTTATTATTTTGAGTAATTTTCCTTGTATTTTATATAATATATTGCTGCTATACTATAGAAGGATAGACATGTAAGGGTTACCTGGACTTCCAAATATCATTATGCAATGTTTATTAAGAACCTAACAGTAATTTAAGGCTATTATTAGTCAAATTTTATTTCAAGTACACAGATAGTTTTTTTGGCTTCAAATGTAAAATTTATCCTTGAAAATCTTATATCATGTTTGGAATCAGTAAAAGTGTGGAATTTAAGTTTCATTTTATTACTTTAATAATTTTGTAAGTGGTTTGCAGCCTGTCAAAAGATGTACTTATCCTCAGTTGAGCACCTAATCCATTATAGTTGACTGTAACTCTATGTCTGTGTGTCCTTGCTTCTCACCCTCCAATACATTGAGATCATTTTGGCTGAGGTACAAAGGTAGTAAAAAAAGAAAGTTACATACAGCAAAGCATAAAGGTTCTTTCAGCATATTATTTTTCCTTGCATGCATAGTGCACCTTTAAATTTAAATGCATTCTTTAAATACTACCTAATTATTAAATTTGCTAATTTTGACATATACAGTAATTTGTAAACACTTAGCTTAGTTGTTTCAAACCCTGATACTGATGAGGCCACGAACAACTCCACTATGATCAATAAACTTCTTTCTTTATTGCAGTACCACACACTTAGAAAAATAGATGAAGCAGCTATCTATTGTATTAATTAAATAATGAATATAATTTGTTTATCATTATATTTTCAATTATAGTATTTTTGGTAGCAAAATGAGTTTAAAAAGTGGAGTATTTAAAAAAAAAGTATTAAATATTTCTGATTTGGATCATAGTTTTAATTTGATTTGAATTAATATCCCATAGGGGATTTTATAGCACTTGACTATATAATTCTAAATTGTTAAAAGTGATTCAAATAATGCACCACTTTAAGAAAACAAAATATTTTGAGGCGGAATAATGAAGAAAAAATTGCTCTATCACATAGTTAAAAACATTGTGAAGCTTCAAATAAACAGTTCACTTTGTGAACTAATGCACAAGTAGAAATACTTTTACTCATAAAGGAGCAAAACGTTGGGTCTTTTGGTACAGAAAGCCTTTGGTATTCATTCCATTTGGTATTCCTTTACTGTGAAATAATAGATGAAAAATATGTGAAAAAAATAATGGACAGTTATAAAATATGCTTAGATTATAGGTAATAAAAAAAAGATACAATGATTGCTCTTTTCGAGACCAATGCTATTAAAATGTCCTAGACAACTACTTAATCCAGCTCCTGCCCTCCCTTCTTCAGATTCCCAAATGTGTTCTGGGCACATTGGGACCACAGTACCTGTCCTTTCCCCTGCCTACAACGTTCTCTTCCCAAGCCTGTCCTTCCACTGCTACAAGCCTGTCAGAACTCAGCTTAAAGTCACCTATTTAGCAAAACCGTCCCTGTAATCCCAATATATGCTCACAAAACACCATTCACTTTTCCATAGAAGTTGTCAGCTTTCAGTAATTGTGTAATTATATAATTAGTGTCTGTCTCTCCCATTAGACTTGAACCTTTATGATATGTGCGTTTTGCTCAGCATTGTATTTTTACCTAGCAGAGTGCCTGGCATAGAATAAGTACTCATTGTTTGACTATATGATTAAATAGCAATACACATGCATTTTGGTTTTCTAAGTGTTTTATTTTCAATTTAAAGTCATATCATCTAATTCATACCACTTTGCTAGTCACTTACTTTCACCAGAATCGTCAAGTGAACACAGAGCCTACAGGATATATTCCAAATACTTGAACCTGGCAGACAGAGTCTCTTAAAACAAGCTACACCTTCAAACTTATTTCACACATTAACTCTCTATAAACCCTCTGCTTCTGCCAAATCAATTTATTCTCTATAAACCCTTTGCTTCTGCCAAATCAATTTATCTTTACTTCCCAAAGGCATCCTATGTTCTTTCATTTCACATGTCCATAACATCCTACATTCTTTCATTTCACATGTCCGAATCTTTGCTGATTTAATTCCTAATTATGCTTTAAAACCTACTCCAGTCCCCTCAGGTCTAGAATGCGCTATCCAAGGAGAGTGTTAATTGTCTTCTCTATGTGTGTATAAATAATAATTACATATATAAATATACATATAATTGAGAATTTTCTGTTTATGGTCATGTACATTTTCATATCTTTTTGTGTGTATATGTCTTTTTCAATTAGATTATAAAGTATCATAGAAGCAAGAGTCATGTTTTATATAAAATCATATGAGGTCTGACTGTTACATTTGTGAACTTGTTGCAACAATGCTGCTAACCTTTTTTGATATCAGAGGGATTATTCATTATAAATTTGACCAATTGGACAAACAGTTAACCAACTTTACTATTTGGAAATGATGAAAAGACTGCATGAAAGAGTTAGATGATCTGAACTTTCACCAACAATGCATGGCTCTTGCATCACAACAAAGCACCAGCTCACACAGTACTATCTGTGAGAGGGTATTTAACCAGTAAACAATAACTGTATTGGAACACCCTCCTTACTCACCAGTTCTGGACCCCAGTGACTTCATTCTTTATCCAAAGATAAAGGGAATATTGAAAGGAAGACATTTTGATGACATTCAGGACATCAAGGATAATACGATGACAGCTCTGATGGCCAGAAAAAGAGTTCCAAAATTGCTTTGAAGGGTGGACTAGGTGCTGGCATCAGTGCATAGCTTTCCAAGAGGAGTACTTCGAAGGTGACCTCAGTGATATTCAACAATGAGGTATGTAGCACTTTTTCTAGGATGAGTTCGAGAACTTAATAGTCAGACCTCATATTCCTAAGAATTTGCAAAAATGTTATCAATTAATTGTTTTGTTTATGGGTTAAAATTAAGAAATTAAGGGTTGATATTAACACAGTATGAAATATAGTCTTGGTACCAATGCTACTTCAATGGTTTTATATGATGTCTTAGTTTTATCTAATTAAAAAAATATTTCATCCTCTCAAGTACGGATTTCAAAAAGTTTTATTTTTTCTGATTGATAGTCATTAAGCATTCTTATATAGAGGGTGATCGGATTAAAACAGTGATTTTCCAAGATTGATCTAGTGATAACATGGGTTTATTTAATAATTAAACGAATAAATCTGTTACATTCCCGGCAAAGATTCAAGACTGAGAATGAGAAAGTTTCTGAATTGGAAACGGTCTGGGTGTCTAAGAATTTTTAGTCTTAAAGGTGATTAATATCAAATTTTACAATGTCATGGGGAGAGGCTGTATGCAGAAGTTCTTGTAAAATTTTATAACTATGCCATATAAGTAAAGTTATATAGTGAGGACAATGGGCTAGAAATGAAAAAGTATTGCAGAGGAAGATTGATGGGATTTAAGTACTGATTGTAGAGATTTTACTCACAGGGTCTCCACACCATATCTGAATCAAATTTTCCTGACATGCTTTTTTGAAAAGCAGATTTCTAGGTGCTATCTCAGTTTTACTCAATCAGAATCTCTATGGATAAATAGCAAACATGAAGCCATTTAAATTAGCTACAAAAATTTTAACCTGAGGATTAAGAGTATTTAAAGATAAGATAAGAAGTTTAATTTCCACAGTTGTGGAGAATCTGAGTAGAATATCACACAAACTATTGGAGATGTAGGACAATTATTTTTAGAGTGAAAAAGCTATTTAAACAAATAATTAATTAGGCTATATGCAATTTCCATTTATTTTTTTTACAAATAATTCCTTTCCTGGTTCATAATATTAATCTAACACATGACTGGCTGTCCATAAATATTCATTGACCTAGCATCATACATTGAAGGCTTTAGGATCATTAATTACATTTTTGTGAATGATTGCAATAAACTGTAATATTTAACATTCTTTAATGATATAGTTACATATAGCATTCATTGTTTATCTAAAAATCCATAATTTTTATTTAGTATAATGTATGTGATTATTTTAGGTTCTCTTAAATGGGCATAAAAATTGTAGACTTAGTATCTGGTTCTATGTTGTTGATTCTTTTGAAATAAAATATTTGTATGCAAAGATGAAGTTATAAAATTTTTCCATTTTATTAATTGTTGTGAGCATTTACTTTTAAAATATTTTTAACAATTACATTTCAGTATTTTATTCTTAGTTTAGACCAGCCAAATTCCAACAGTAACTTGTTTTATTTTTTAAATAAAGAAGACCACACTTTCAAGGACAATTTCTATAGTTCATTCAAAAAATCAGTTGGTAGATATCTCTAGCAGGTAAAAATGGTCAAAATTCTGTTTTATCATGTTAACACTTTTATATTTTAAGATTTCCAATAAGATTTGGAAGTCAGGGGCAATGATATATGAGACATACACACTAAATGAATACATTAATGTATATGTATGAGGGGCTCACCATGTGATATGGAAACGTACAAATATTATTATGATCCCTGCCTTCAAGCAGTTGTAGTTTACCAGAAGGAGATACATATGTAAAGTCAATGATCAAGCATCTACCATAAACATATCATTATCAATAAAATTGGGATTATATTTTAAACTTTCATTTGGGCAATATTATGAGTTTATTGTCATTTTTTAATCATGTGTAACAATTGCTAGCCCTTTAAGAAAAATATATTGTTTTCTAGTTAATATTCTTTATCACTGAATTATTGAAGTCATATAAGTGGATTAATCATTTTCCTAAGCTCCTAAAAAAAGTATGTTTTTGTCTATCTGCATAGCAAGAATATGCATATTAAAGAGTGTTTAATTTCCATTACATAATGTATTCCTTATGTATTTCCTTTAATCTCATTGTGAATTAATTTTTTTTCTTTTAAAGAGGTAACACTTTATAATTCTCATGTTTTAAATTCTATATGGATATAATTGATTATAACTTTAAATTCAGGATTAACCAATGGTCATTATGCATATATTTACAATTATATAATGGAAAGTCGAAGTTAAAAAGAGGGAATATTGCTCATGACTGACTTCATGTGTGCTATTTCAGGTAAAATATTTACAATTATACATGTTTAAAATCTCACAGTATATGTGAACTTGTTTTTCATATTTTGCATATTCCAAGATGTCTCATACCATGAGAATATTTGTATTTCTTACATGATCTGTGGTTACCAATTTTGAAGTAACTCCTTTCAGTCAGATATAGATTAGGAGATAGTTTCACAATATGCAGAGTCGAAATTACAGCAATCACACACATAAGGAGGGGAATGGGAATAAAGAGAAAGAAGATTGACTAAATTGCCCATTAGTTCTACAACAGGTTAAGCTATTTTTACCTGGAGAATAATCTTGCTCTTGTGCAAAATAAGTGAAATCTTGAGTCAGACTGACCTTGGTTATATTTGTTTTCTAACATTTTTTATTTTATTTTAATTAAATTTATTGAGTGACATTGTTTAGTAAAATTACATAGGTTTCAGGGGTACAACTGTACAATACATCATCTATATATTGCATTGTGCTCACCATCTAATGTCCATTCTCCTTCCATCACCATATATTTGATCCCCTTTATCCTTTTCTGCCACCAATATCTCTGATTAATATAGATGCAAAAGTGCTAAACAAAATACTAGCAAATTAAATACAATACATTAAAAAGATTATACATCACGATCAATTGGGTTTCATTCTGGATGTTTGACATTCACAAATTAATGGATGTTTCAATATTCACAAATTAATCAATGTGACACACCACATAAACAAAATAAAGGATAAAAATCATATAATCCTGTCAATAGGTGTAGAAAAAGCATTTAACAAGAGATACAACATCCATTTGTGATGAAAACACTGAAAACTAAAACAAGTCTAGAAGAAAAGTACCTCATAAAGTACCTAATAAAGGCCATAGATGACAAACCCTCAACTAGCATCATACTTACTACTGAAAAACTGAAAGCTTTTCCTTTGTGATCAGGAATAAGACACAGATGCCAGCTCTCACCACTGTTATTCAACATAGTGTTGGAAGTCCTAACCAGAGGAATCAGGCAAGAGAAAGAAATAAAAGTCATCCAAACAGGAAGTGAAGAAGTAGAATTATCAGTTTTTGCAGATGACATGATTCTTTATATAAAAAACCTAAATACTCCAACAAAAAAACTATTAGAAACAATAAAAAACACAGTAAAGCTGCAGGATACAAAAATTAATGTACGAAAACCCATTGTGTTCCTATAAATGCACAGTGAAATTTCAGAAAAAGAAATGAAAAACAAAATTCCTTTTGCTATTGTAACAAAAAGAATAAAATACATAGGAATAAACTTAACAAAGGCTGTGAAGGACCCATACACTGAAAACTATAAGACATTATTAAAAGAAATTAAAGAAGACTCAAAGAAGTGGACAGGTATTATGTGTTCATGGATTGGAAGAATCAATATAGTTAAAATGGCCAAAGTACCCAAAGAAATATACAGATTTAATGAAATCCCCATCAAAATATCAATGATATGTTTTTCAAGATATAGAAGAAAGAAAATCATCAGATTTGTATGGAATCACAAAACACCTGAATAGCCAAGCAATCCTGAGAAAAAAGAAAAAGGCTGGAGGTATCACACTCCTTGACTTCAATTTATTCTACAAAATGACAATAATTAAACAGCATGGTATTGGCAGAAAAAGAGACACACAGACCAATGGAATAGAATTGAGAAGCCAGAAACAGACCCACATATATATGGGCAGATCATTTTTGACAAAGGATCCAAAAACATACAATGAAGAAAAGAAAGTCACTTCAATAAATGGTGCTGGGAATATTGGAAAGGCACATGCAAAAGAATTAAACTAGACTATCTGTCACCTTATATCAAAATTAACTCAAAATGGATGAAAGACTTAAACATAAGACTTGCAACCATAAATTGCATAGAAGAAATCATAGGTACTAAACTTATGGACCTTAGGTTGAAGGAGGACTTTTGAAATTAAACCTTAAAGGCAAGGGAAATAAAAGCAAAAATAAATGAATGGGACTATATCAAACTAAAAAGCTTCTGCACAGTAAAAGAAACATCAATAAAACAAAGAGGCAACCAGTGGAATGGATGATATTTACAAACAGCACCTCCAATAAGGGGCTAATATCCAAAATATATAAAGAACCCATAAAACTCAACAACAACAAAAATCAATCCAGTGAAAAAGTGGGCAGTGGACATGGGCAGGCACTTTTCCCAAGAAGACATACAAACTGTCAACGTATATATGAAAATATGCTCAACTTCACTAGCTATTAGGGAAATGCAAATCAAAACCACAATGAGAAACCCCCTCACCCCTGTGAGAATGGCTATTATCAATAAGACAAGTAATAACAAGTGTTCGAGAGGTTGTGGAGAAAAAGGAACCCTCATGCACTACTGGTGGGAATGTAAATTAGTACAGCCACTATGGAAAACAGTATGAAGATTCCTCAAAACATTAAGAATAGAATTACAATATGACCCATCAGTCCCTGTTCTTGGTATCTATCCAAAAAAATCTGAATACATTTAACTGTAAAGATATATATACTCCTATGTTCATTACAGCATTATTCACAGTGGCCAACACATGCAAACAAGCAAAGAATCCTTCAGTAGATGATTGGATAAAGAAGATGTGGTATATATACACAATGGAATAGTACTCTGCCATAAGAAAAGATGAAATAGTGCCATTTGCAACAACATGGATGGATCTTGAGATTATTATGTAAAGTGATATAAGTCAGACAGGAAAAGTCAAGTACCACATGATTTCACTCACATGTGGAATAGAAAACTGATAGCAACAAATGAACAAGAAAAGCAGGAAATAAAAACTCATAGACACTGAAACAGTATAGTGATTGCCAGAGTGTAAGGGGTGGTGGTGGTGGTAGAACAGGGTAAAAGTGGCCTAACCCTTTTAAGTTGTAAGACTCTGGTAGAACCACTTAAGCTTTCTGATCTATAATTTACCTAATAAAAAAATGAAGGTATCAGATGCTCATTTTTTTTGGGGGGGGGCACTTAATGAAATTTGAATATATTGTCATAACTAATGGGTCATTTTCTCAATTACCATTTGTAATAATGAAATTTGGAATTTACTCAAGAAATACTCAACTTCAAATTAGTGCACTTTATGGTACTAAATGTAATATATTTTGTATAAGTATTAATCCCTATAACTTGTCTTTATCTTTTCAACATTATTTGATAATGGTATTCTACATTACTAAGATGTTTTTTGTCTACAATACAAGAAGCTATTCTTTACCATAAAGTTTATGTTCACAATGAGAACGGAGCATGTAGAGTGTTTTGACTGTTTAGCAACTCTTTGTGACTCATAACTGAATATGGGAGACGGAATGTAAACTGAGTCTTCAGAAGATTCAATGTTGAAACGTGTATTCAACTATGTCTCTTTTGTGGTCTTTACTGTTATGTTTCCATGCTTTTATCTCATCAACAATTTATTAAATGTTTAATTTTTTTTATATTTGACTAGTGTGCTGATATATTAATTTGAGGGTAGATTTTTTTGTTTTATCTAATACTTGTTTCCCCTAAAATAAGACCTAGTCAGAGAATAAGCCATAGCATGATTCCTCCAGGATATGGAGGGCACGCACCCCTCACATGAGGGTTTTATGACCTGTTTCAGGGAGAAGGGTGCCTTTTTCACAAACTTCTTCAGCTTAAAATACTCAGTATGGGCCGGCCGAGTGGCGCGGTGGTTAAACGCTGGCTTGGGAAGCCAGCGGCTCCGGTTCGGTCCCACATGCAAGGGCCAGTGACACTGCCCTCAAATATACATATATATATTTAGTATGCCAATAAATATATATATATATATATATATATATATATATATATATATATATATATACACATATATATATTTAGTATGCCAAGGTGCCATATTTTGGTACCTAAAAGCATGCGAGGGCTTATTTTCCAGCTAGGTCTTATTTTGGAGGAAACAGGGTAGTCTGAATATCAGTGGATTCAAAAGAGTCCCTCCAGGAGCTGAAGAATGAGAAATCATGTACTTCTTGGTTTTACAGCTGTTTGTATTGAGAGAGACAGATCAATTTTTTTCTTGTTTGTTTTTCGTGTGAGAGAGGCTGTGACCCTTTGTCATTCTCAACCACATTTAGGGGCAGGCATGGGTAAAGAATATTAGTTTTACAATCATAGGTGAAGATTAGAATCTGTGGAGTGGAAAACATAACAGTTTGTACTTTCAGTATCAAGTTGTAGTATCCTTAGCAAGTCTGAAAAGTGATCTGAACAGGAGTGAGCATATTAGCAAAGCACTAAAAGCTTCAGGGGAGACTGGGAAAGGAAAGAAGAATGATAATGAGGGGCTGATTTGAAAGTCAGTTCTATATATTCTATATACTAATCTTTTTTTTTTAACTTATTTATTAAGGGAAAGACTGGGACCTTAATGTATGTATGTGTTAATGCAAATGCATATGTCAACATAGACATTCAATTGCTTGAACTACATATTCACATATTTCCTGTCACTGGAAGTGTACCTGGTATTGAATGGCCACTCGCTAAATCTCTAAATATTGGGTTGTTGGAAAAGTCATGATGCATTTTTGCAATGGAAAACAGAAAAAACACGTCATGACTTTTCTGATAGCCCAATACTTATTGAATACATGTTGTGTGACTAAGAGATACATATCTGTTTGAACAGAGTAGCCTATGAGATCTGCCATGTTGAACAGGGATCCTTAGAAAGGCTGGAAAACAGTGTAACTTCATTTACTACTGTATGGAAATGTTTCAGGGAAAACACCAGGGGACTGAATAAAGACCCATCGGTCATGGCAGGAGATTGAGAGGCTAAAGTTAGGATGGCAGTTCTGGCAGGCAGTCTCAGGAGGTCCACTTGGTGGCAGGATGCTTAACTTGACAGGTATGAACCTGAGGATAGGTGTGAGCCTAGAAGGCAGGTGGGATCATGTGAGTCAGGTCACAGAGCTCGGGGGTCTGGCCCTAGGGCCTAGAATTTGAATTTAGGAAATTGGGGAAAACAAGGTTATAGAATAGTGTTAGTGTCAGGAACAAGATAAGATCCATTTAAGGAACCAGGACATGAACTTATAATATAGACCAGGATACAATTTACAACAATCATTCATGACTAATATTGAAAGAGGCACCTAAATTAGGGAAATTGGTCAGTTAATTAGAAAAGTCATTTAACCAAAGAATAAAAAACAATGAAAATAGTTTAAGAGCCCTAGGGGACAAGGTGAAATGCAACCATTTTGGAATCATAGGAATACCAGAAGGAGAAGAGAAGAAGCAAGGGGTCGAGAATGTATTTGAAAAAATGACTGAAAACTTCCCTACCCTGGTGAAGGGAATCAACATACATGCCCAGGAAGTGCAGAGGGTTCCAAACAAGCTGAACCCAAACAGGTCCACACCAAGACACATCATAGTTAAAATGGCAAAGGTTAAAGACAGAGACAGAATCCTAGAGGCTGCAAGAGAAAGACAGCAGGTTACATACAAAGGAACTCCTGTTAGACTAACAGCTGACTTGTCTACAGAAACTCTGCAGGCCAGAAGGGAGTGGCAGGAGATATTCAAAGTGACACAAAATAAAGGCCTACAACCAAGATTGCTCTACCCAGTACGGCTATCACTTAAAATTGAAGGAGAAATCAAGAGCTTCTCAGAAAAGAATAAGCTTAAGGAATTCATTACCACCAAGCCATCACTGCAAGAAATGTTAAAAGGGCTTTTTTTTAAAAAAAGAAAGGGGTAAACAAGCTAACCCAGGGAGACCAGGAATACAAATAACAAAATGGCAATACATATGCACCTATCAATAATCATTTTAAATATGAATGGGCTAAATGCTCCAATCAAAAGACATAGAGTGGCTGAGTAGATAAGAAAATAGGACACATGCATATGTTGTTTACAGATGGAATAAGATATTTCATGCAAATGGAAATGAGAAAAAAAAAATAGCTGGAGTACCAATACTTATTTTGGACAAAATAGACTTTAAAATAACTACAGTAAAAGACAAAGAAGGGCACTATAACCATAACAAACATCTATGCACCCAACATAGGAACTCCTAATTACATATAACAGATTTTGACAGACATAAAGACAGCGATCAACAGTAACACTATCATAGTAGGGGACTTCAACACCATTGTCACCAATGGGCAGACCTTTAGACAGAAAATCAACACAGAAAGAGGGGCCTTAAATGATACTTTAGACCAGCTGGCCTTCGTTGATATTTTTAGAGCATTTCACCCTGAAAAAACAGAATATACATTCTTCTCAAGTACACATGGGACATTTACCAAGATAGACCATGTTAGGCCACAAAACAAGTCTCAGTAAATTTAAGAAGATTGAAGTCATATCAAGCAGATATAAAGGAAAAACTGATGGTTGCTGGCTGGGAGGGAGTGGGGAAGAGGGAGAGGGGGAAGGTTTTAGACAGTGTAGGTGGGACTACAATGTTGCCGCAGGAATATGGGGGCAGTTCTGGGAATGTAATTGATAATGTTGTGAAGAGACTATTATGTTGTGTGAAATAAGACAGTCAGAGAAGGACAGGTACCATGTGATCTCACTTGTGTGTGAAGTCTGAAGAGCTGAGTGAATGATCAAAGTAAACAGACTCGTAGATGTAGAGGAAAAACTGAGGGTTGCTAGTTGGGACGGGGGTGGGGATGGGGGGAAGGGGAAGGGATTAGACAGCATAAATAGACAACTACAATATTGCCACAGGGATATGAAACACAGTTTGGGGAATATAATAATGTTGTAAAAATGTTGTGGCATGTCAGATAGTCACATGTCTTGTTAGGGAGACCACTTCATGGATGGAGTAGAGGTTTGATCTCTGCACTGTACACTTGAAACTGATGTTGTATAGTATTGTATGCCAACTGTAACTGAATATGTGGATGATCACGGGATGTGGAGTATACTGTGGAGGGGAGTCAGGGGAGTTGTGATAGATATATATGATATGGCAGGGGAGAGGGGTGGCGAATTGGGGGAGTGGGGTTGTCACTTTGGGGGTAAAGAGTATAACTATTGCATTGTGTTGTACACCTGAAACTAATAAAAAAAAGGAAAAAGAAAAGTCATTTAAGGTAGAACATTATTTTTAAAATGTATAATTATGTAACAAGATTTTATTGGAATAAAATACACAGGTGTGTTAATTCACCATTCTTTTCATATTGTGCTAATATATTTTTTTTTCCTCTGCAAGTGGCTCACATCCTGAACATTCCAAAGAAGGGTCCATCTTCAGCACTGACATTTGGCTGGCTCTCAGGAGATAACTTTGAGCACTTGAGATATTCTACTTGATAAGAATAGTTTTACATGCCTGAGGTCTTCAGCCACTCTGTATTTAATATAATGCCTATTTTGGGTTCATGCTGCAACAGTTTCACCAGATAAGCCTAAGCTAACAATGTGATGTATGGTGAGAAGCTGGTTTTTGGTCTGAGGGAGGCTGGAGGTCAATCCATAGACATCATATGCCCATGTTACTGCCTCCAATAAAAATTCTGGATACCAATACTCAGGTGAGCTTCCCTGATTGATATCTATCACTCTGCATATGTGATGTCACACATTATTGATGGGAGCATTAACATGTCTCCATGTGACTGTACTGGGAGGGGCACCTCAAGGTACCATCTGAGTTCTCCTGGACTTTGTCCAAGGTACTTTTCCCCTTTGTTAATTTTAACCTTTATATTTTCTCAGGAACATTAACTATAAGTATAATAGCTGTTATGAATCCTGTGAGTCCTTCTAGAGAATTATTGAGCCAGATGATTATCTTGGGGACCTTTGACAAGTTCCTATATAAGCCACATCTATGATGTATGATCTGTGATTTCTGGTTTTATTTCTTTGAAGGAGAAGGAGAACTTAGTAACACTTGGAATCTGATTGCATATTATTTCCAAATGTTATGATTTTGTAATTAAAGGAAAAGTTCAAGTTGTAAAACTTGTATGAGAACTGACACAATTGAATCTTGGTGGGCACACAAGAGAACTAGAAGGTGTTGAAGTGCAGGGTTACTTCTTGAGTAACAACACTTATTGAACATATATTTGCCAGGACTTATTTTATGTGCTCCATGTTTTAACTCCTTTAATACTCAGTGATGTCACTTAGGAGATGTGTACATGAATACAATGAAATCAATATCTATTAGTAAGCTATGGTGATTCAAAAAAGCAAGCTTTAAATTTCAAATTATTAATAGTTATTATCTAAATATTTTTCCTAAGCACTCTGATTTATAAATGGCTTAAATGTCTTTATATTATTTTTTTTTGAGAACCATGGTAGTTCTAATTTTATTTTTGGAGGTAAATTTTGATGTTGTTGTTCTTCATAACTACAAGTCATGTATAGAGGAAATGTAATATAACCGGAGACCCCTTTAAAGAATTATGGTCTAAGATATCATTTCCCAAGGAATTTCTAATTTAAATGGTTTCTTTGTAGTTGTCTTCCCCAGTACAAGTTTGAAATGGAAGTTGAGATTTTATGCTTTATACTTTTTTATAGGTTGGAATGCTGAATATACCTAGACATTGTATAAAATGTTCAGGGAAGAGGATACTATCCTACCTTAAGATGATAGCAACCCATTTTAAGTAAAACCTGTAACAACCAACTCACTTCAAGAAATATATAAGGAACTGACTGACTTTGGAATTTAAAAATTGAACATAAATCCAATCATATAAACAAAAATGCAGTATATAATTTTCATATTTTTACAAATTTTTCTTAAATTTATTGGGATGACATTGGTTAGTAAAATCACATAAGTTTCAAGTGCACAGTTCTGTAATACATCATCTATATTATGGATTGTGTGTTCACCACCCAGAGTCAGGTCTCCTTCCATCACCATACACTTGACCTCCTTTTCCCTCTTCTATCACCCCCTCCCCCTTTACCCTCTGGTCATAACTAAACTGTTGTCTGTGTCGTGATTCTTTGTTTGTTGCTTTCAGTTTTCTATCTCATATATGAGTGAGGTCATATGGTTCTCAACTTTTTTCTGCCTGACTTATTTTACTTAGCATGATAATCTCAAGATCTACCCATGTTGTCGCAAATGGCAGCATTTCATTTTTTTAATGGCTGATTAATATTCCATTGTATATATGTACCACACCTTCTTTATCTAGTCATCTACAAAGGACAGATAAATGTTTTCAGACTTTTTTGCAGAGATACCCAGAAGAGGGATTACTGAGTCATATGATAATTCTAGTCAGAACTTTTTGAGAAACCTCCCTACTATTTTCCATAGTGGCTATACCAATTTATATTACTACCAGCAATGTATGAAGGTTCCTTTTCCTACATAACCTCTCCAAAACCTGTTAGTACTTGTCTTGTTGATAATAGCCATACTAACAGGTGTGAGGTGGTATCTCATTATGGTTTTGATTTGTATTTCCCTAATAGCTAGTGAAGTTGAGCATTGTTTTCATATATCTGTAGGCCGTTTGTCTTCCTGGGAGTAATGTCTGTTCAGGTCCTCTGCCCATTTTTTAATTGGATTGTTTGTTTTTCTTGCTGTTGAGTTGTGTGAGTTCTTTATATATTTTGTATATTAGCACCTTTCAGAGGTGTTGTTTGCAAATATCTTCTCCCATTGGGTAAGTTGCCTCTTTGTATTTTTTTTTATGGCTTCCTTTTTGTTTTTTGTTTTTTTAATGTTCTCACAAACACTCATCCAGCCCCATCACTTTATTTATTATTTTTTTGGAGGGCAGTGTCACTGGCTCTCACATGTGGGACCCGAACTAGGGCCACTGGCTTCCCAAGCCAGTGCTCAACCACCGTGCCACTCGGCTGGCCCTTTATGGCTTCTTTTGATTCATCTTGAAAGGGCACATCCTTGGCACATTCATCTCCTGTAATATTATGATTTTTAAAAAAGGATTTGAAGGTATATCAAATTTTCAGAAGAAAATGCAATTAAATCTATGAATCTTAATCATTTTAACATTAAAGACTAGCATGCTGTTATTATTTTGGAATGTTAAAACATTTAAAACATAAACATTTTTACACTAATGTAAAAGCTTTAAAAGATTTCTCACATTGTATTTAGCATCACAAATTCATTCTTTATTTCTTTAACATATATAAAATTTTATGTGCAGCTCGAGAAATTAGGAGTTAAAATTTCATGTATTATACACCCTCCCACTGATATATCACATCACAGTTGAACTTTTATTTTCCTTTCTATAATTGTTCATAAAATGAAGGGGGGAGGCTCAGCAGTGCTTGAGGAGAGATATAAAAATCAAACATTAAATTTATTCAGATGAGATGATTTGTATGCAAGCTGATCAGGCTACAAGCTTATCTCATTACAAACTCAAGGCTGTGAGTGTTTTATCATTTCTCAGATGCCATTAAGTTTAATAATATGACTGCCTGCATTGTGTATTAAAAATGTGTGGCTGTTGGACGATTATGTATAATGATAAAGTGTTTGTGAATATTTATTACTTCAGTCTTTAGTGCTCTCAACTTCATACTAAATAGCAAAGTTAATTTCCTATACTGCTCTAATTTCATTGTTTAAAGAATACTCTTTTTTTCCTCTTCAGTTGCAGAGATATTAGTAATATGCAGATTTTTTTGAAGTGCAATAATTTTCATGTGAAAACTCTCACAGACATATAATTGCACCCCGAATTGAAACGCAGTGGGTACTTAGTCTCTGGCAGGGTCAATTAACTCCATGTTATTCTATTTGGAGATGTAAGTGGTCAGTCCTGCTGATTTTAAACAATTACAGAGACACTGATTTGCATATACTATGTTTCAAGAAATTTTGTTAAGAATATAAATTTTAAATATGAAAAAAGGGTTTTCAAGAAGTCTTTAAAACATTGACCCTTTAAGTAGTGATTTATTTTTCTCTTCAAAATTTGTGGTTTCACATGTAATGCTTCAAGATGGATTTTATTGACATTGTTTATATTCTTTGTTTTGGTTCTTCAAGTATTTCTCTTTCTTTTGTTTTTCTCTTAGTGGAACCAGTGAATATTCTGTTTGGAAATAAAGCTCTGAAATCTAGAGGCTTGCCATTTAATCATAGTTTTGTCTCTTAAATATTATTTTAGAGAAATCATTTTATTTTTCTGTATGTGCTTCTAATTATCCAAATGGTGGCACCCTACCTATATATTACAATCCACAGAGCTTTCTCTGAAAATTGCTAATTTCAGTGTAATCATAAGTAAATTGTACTAGTGGGTTAAGTCCTTAAGTATGAAAAATTCCACTCAATATAATTTTCAACTTTTCCCCTTCTCTAGTGATTCACCATCTTTTGGTAATTTCTCTAACTATGATGGAAGAGGACCAAGTTTTCTTTCTTAAACATCTTTGATTCTACATTCAAATGAGCTTAATACTTGGTCCAGGCAAAAAACAAACAAACAAAATAAACTATCCTAAATAATAGGAACAATTGTATTATATACAATTTTTAATTTATTTATTTTTGCTATTTTCTTTTCTTAACCCTCACCTCACCCAGTCTCAGACACTTCAATATTTAGATCCACTTTTCTCTGGGTCCAAGATACATATGCACTTCAATTTGAAAATGAATAAGTAAAAATCACACAAACACACACATACATCCACAATTAATAATTTCTAATCTCCAAACCTTTTGCTAGGCATTCACAAAAGTTATTTAGATGGGCCAATAGTTTAGTGTGTATGCTGAGTGTTGTGTAATAGGGAACACTTTACAACTGTACCAAGTAGATCAAGTTTAAGACAATTAAGATATTTCCAGGTATAGAAATAGCAAGGATAAAGGCAAATGGATATAAAAGTATATGTTATAGTCTGGAAAAAATTATTAATATGTACAAAGGAAGTTTCAAATAAGGTAGAATCAAATTTAAAGGCTCTGAATCTCAATGATAATGACCTTTAAGCTATACTGATAACCATTGAGAAATACCACCAAAGTATTTTTTTTACAAATATATATTTATTTAAATAGCAATATCATAGCTTGCTATCATCATCATCATCATCATCATCATCATCATCATCCAAGCAAAATTATAACAGTAGGGACCAAATTGTGAGAACAATGATGAAGGTAAAACTTAGAAGAGTGTTATAATTACTTTAGCAGTAACTCCCTTGGAAAATCTTGCAGCATTAAATCCTACAGATCCTCATTTATATTTTATTAAATAAGTCAGGCCTTCCTTTTCATTATCTTCCCCATATCAGTAGTCAGAGAATAATAGCTACTTAAAAATACTTTTAAAAATAGCTTCAACAAATAAATAGAAAGATAACTTCTAAATGTCAAGACAGAAAAGTGAATGTGAGAAATCAGGGGAACTAATGTAAAAAAAAAAGTATCTTATTTCTCTCTTAGAAAACAGAGTGCATATTCCTAGCTAAATGAACAAATTAATATGCTTTGAGGTAAAAGATAGGGTAGAACGGGTAGTTAGAATATACGCCTAAAAGAATAGATGGATTGTATCATAACTTGCTGGCAGGAGAACTCATAGACCACAACCTCTGGTCTTAATATCACAGGAAATAAAGAAAGGAAATGTTTATTCAGATATTGCTAAGATGTTGAAATTTGATAATATTCTTCATCTATGCTTCTAATCAGAAAGAATGTACACATTTCTCATGTTCCCAAGGGTTGCCACATGGATTTGTTTCATTAATAATTACACTGAAATATTTAATGTGCTAAAATGTTTTCCACATCAGTACTTTTTCATGCCCCACCTGGTAGTGCAAAACTATTATCAAGGTGGGGGCTGGCAAGGTGTTGTGTCAATTCTCATATAGGCTCTAATTTTGGACAGGGTTTCTTTGTTATCTTGGAATGTACTTAGTGAAGTTATATTTTTGCCCTGAGCATCTCAACCTATTTCTCCCTTCTTAGCATAATCATCAGTGAGACTTTATTTGTTTTATATACTCCTAAAATAATTTTCATTTCTTTGTATATCATCATTTTAACAAGTTATCAAATAAAATAGATGAAGTAAATAAATTACTCCAAGTTAGCATAAATCCCACCTCACTAATTTTTCTGTGATTATTAGATTTTCCCAAAACATAAACATATTTAATATCCTGACATTATATAATCCATTATGAAACACAACATCTACAGGAACCACTTTCTGAATAACTGATCATCTCAGGAACATGGATGTTTTCACAACATTAAAATATAATTAGTCCTATCTTTGGCCAAATTCAAGAGTTTGAATCTGCTACCTTGTAATTAATGTCTAATTGTTGATAATTATGTTGTTTAGTTTTGTGCACAACCCAATTTATTATTATGATTATTTTTTGCACCAGGGCCCCTACCAATTATATTCTGGCCACAACTATCAAGGCTATCAACAAATTAAACACTGACTGTCAGGGCTGCATGATAATGGCTTTCTCCTAATTTGCCTAAAGTAACTAGGCTCTGAAGCTGGAAAAAAGCAAGTCTGTGTTGAATGTTGGATCTGTCACATCGCTTCTAATTACCCACTAATGGCTAAGCAGGCCAGAATTTAACTCAGAAACTAGAGATGGATGGCCATATAAGTTATAGAGATCTATTTCTTATTATTATATATTTAAAATATTTAGCCACCACTTCAACGTTGTACGGCCTGACAGAAAATTTAGCAAGATTTTTGCATTTAAGCAGTTTTCTTTTTCTTTAGTTACTTAGGATTTACTTTAGTGTAGCAAAATTGAGTCTTCAGTGGTTTTCTTCCTTTATTTTGTTTTCCTGTAAAACAGCCAAAATGAAGAGCATGCATTGAACGTTTTTATTGTCTTTTGATGAAAAATGTTTTTCTCATAAAAGGACCTCTTAAAAATTGAAAATAATCTAAAATTACTAATGACTGATTTCATAATATAACCTGAGTATTTTTAACATTCTTGTTACAGAAAACTTAAATAACTTTGAACATAGGAATTAAAGCATAAAATCTCTTATAAAACATTCCTATGATGATAATTACGCTCTACTTTAGCCTATAGCATACATAAAGATATGTCACTGAAAATATGTTCCACATTACAGTGGTGATGTATAATACTGAGATCCCTGATAAAATGAATCCTTGGAGTGAAAGTATCTAGGTTATAATTCATGGGAACAATAGCTTTTCGTACTCCACAGTATATCACAAGAGTGACAACTCTGTGATGAAATGTAATGCATAATCTCCTCAGTCACACACACCACTTTTTCCTAAACTGAAGAATATTTTGTCTCCATTTTGATGATAGCATCGTGATTTTTAGTTAGCACCATGGAGTAAGTAAATATAAGACCTGTACTTGAGGGTATAACTAGCAGTGTAGTTTCAATTAGAGGAAGCTATCAGCATTTTCACTTCATATAGCTGTCCTAGTAATAGAAATATTTCACTTGCTGAACTTAAAGAGCATTTATTCACATGACCTACAATGTCTATATATTAGAGCTGAAATGAAAAATATGAATTATAAGCAAAATATGGACCAGGACATCCAGTATTATGTAAAATGTCTGAAATGCATGTAAGATCTCTTCTATTTACATTTTCCCTGATGGTCTCACCTTGATGCTCAGTGTACTTTAGTGGCTCACTCTTCAACACCCCCTATAGTTGGACTTTATTATACCTATTATTTTTGCCACTAGAATTGACTCAACACATATGTGCTAGGCACTGTTCTAGCAGTTGAGATCACAAAAGAGTAGTCAATGTTTCCCATTCCAAAAAAGAGCCACTGTGGGAGCAAGCCACATAAATTACAGAGATCCATAGTATATGATCTTTTTCTTTTTGTCTATTTCTCTACCCTCCTCACATTAATTTCTGCTGCCTTTATGTGCTGGGCTCAACAATACCTAAAATATGATATAATATGTTTAGTAATTATATTTTCTGACAAAGACACTTTCTACTTCTTCCTTTTCTTCTTACCTCTATTTTCTTCTACCCAGGTTATCAGATATCTGACTTTTAGTGGATTACCTTGATTTCTTCTTTGGTTCTCTCTAGCAAATAAATGCCAACAACTTCTAGTTTTTAGGTGAGGGAGGTTGTTTTTTCCTAAAGAAAATCCACCTGTAACTATAAAATATTCCTTTATTTGTAATTGATTAGAGTACTCATTAGGTCGTTATACTTTGTTGTTTATGAGTTCCCCCCAATTTCTTCATGACAATATCCTACTGGTAGAAAGGCAAACATAATCTCAGTAGTAATATATTAAATATAAATAGATTTTGTCCAAGAAAAATGTCATCCTTAAGAATGCCATGAAAGCAATGTGTGTTTTATGGAAGATATATATCCCAGTGGAGATGTTTCATTGACTATAGCAGCTTACAAATTGCTCTGTTAACCAGCTTTACTATACATTTTGGGGCTCCCAGCTAGAAATAGGTCCCCTTCATGCATGGAATTTGTTAAATATTTGAATTAGTCAGCATGGGCTGCCGTAACAAAATACAGTAGAGTGGGTGGTTTAAACAATAAAAATTTATTTTCTTACTATTCTGGAAGTTGGAAAATCCATTATCTAAGTGACAGCATATTGGTTTCTGATAAGAGAGCTTTATTCCTGGATGGTAGGTGACCACCTTCTTTCTGGTATCCTTATGTGGCCTTTCCTCTATGGGTGTAAATACATAGAGAAAAAGCTACCTGGTGTGTCTTTTTGTAAGTACACTAATCTTATAGAATTCATATCCAGCCCCTTACCTTCTAGTAGGTCCTATCTCCTTAATTACCTCTTGTTAAGGTCTACCTCCAAATACACTCACATTGGGGGGTAGGGCTTAAACATATGAATTTGGTTGGGGGACAGCTCAGTTCAATCCATAGCAATATCCTGTAGTAAAAAAATAGAACAAAATAATTTAAGTCTCAATAACCTCTCCCGTTTACAAAGATATAGAATGTACTACAATGCTTCTGTCCATCTCTACCAACATAGTTATAACCATCAATGTATGCATATACAATCTCCTATGTCTATTCACCTGTGAAAGGTTAGATTTTGCGCATGGAACTTCAGCTAGAAGTAAAGAGAAAGCAGAATTGAAATATACATGACATTTCCTAGCAGCTGCATGTTAGGTTTTGATTTGAAATGTCTCATTTGCTTATATGTAAGTTTGACAGGCAAATTGGCAACCCAGTAGCTCAGTCTTTTCTACCTTTAGTTACGTGAAAATAATTATGCATACAGAGGCCTCTTGGTAAAGGAGAATCAGGAACTGGAAAGCTCTCTGGGACCCAGACAGGAAGCTCCTTCTTCAATCTCAGCATGTCTGCACTATCGGCTTGATTTTCTTTTTGGTGCATGGCTTCTATTTCTATCTTCAGCATCTACATGGCTACTAAGAAGTGCTCATATTTATATCACTTGACTTCTAAGCATATGCAGTAAATCTAGTTATCTAACCCTGAATTCCAACCCTCCTTTTTTGGAAAGAGAATCAGTCTGACTTCAGTCAGGAGTTTGTTAATAGTAGGATTGACTATAAGCCAAGGGAAATGGTGATGAGGTTCTCTTAGCATCCTTGCTTCTGCATGTGGATATTATTTAGATCTGAGAGTAAGAGGACCACCCTGCAAGAAGTGGATGCTGGCTTTCCTAATAAAGGAGGCAAATTCTGACATCAACTTTATATTGTGGTAAGTAGAGAGACTACTTTTTGTAGTCTCACTCTCCTCAGCCTAGCAGTTTAGAGACACTTCTGAATGGTGGAAGCTAATTTAGCCAAGAATAGATTTAACAGGTATACCCTGCATTTGAATTTTGTTATCTTCATGATTTAAATGATATGCTTTTAGTTATGATATATTCACTACCTCTGAAACTTAAATGGCTTTTTTTCTTTGTGACTAAAAAGCAGCTAAACTTGAACATTGGGTACAGCTAGTAATTGCTTGAGAGTATTTTATATTTCAGCTTTTAAAATTAGAGGTCATTATGAAAAAAAAAGATTACAAAGCCTTTGTGTGCAGCTAATGGAAAATGTTTAGTTTAAAGCTGGCCCTTAAAATGTTTTTTTTCTTTGTTTTTTTTTAAAATGTCAGTTATAGCTCATAAAGGTTATTGTTTTATGTCCAGACACTGAATGGATTTATGAGGTAAAAGTATTATAATCAGAGTTTAAATAAAGAAGACTTCCACTCAGATTTTCCAATGTTTATATTTTATTCTCATCTAAGTTACTTTGGGGAAAAACGGGTTTGAACAGCTATTTACAAACTTCAATTAGATGACTCATTTTATTGATAATTACCAGGAAAAACTTAAATTTATAAATTATTTTCTTTCAAGAATTGTATCTCTTTTTAAACATATCAAGAGTGTCATTAACTTTTGCTGCTTACAATTAATCACCAAATCTCAGTAGTTTATGAAAAGAAGCACTTATATCTCAGTCTCTGGATCAGATGGTATTTGCCTTATCTGCTGCACTGGCCCCAGTTTGGCCTCATGTTATTCTCTTATTCTTAGGGGAACAGCAAGTTAGCTAGAGCATATTCATATGGTTATGATGGAAGGAAAGACAGCATGCCTAAAAGCACAAGCATAATCCAGATGTTTGCTTTCACTGTACCTTCCGCATCCCACTGGTCAAAGCCCGTCGTGGCTAACATTAATATCAATGGCATGGAAAAGTATACCCCTCACTTATAAATTGGGAGAATGAGGAGTGTAGGGAGGACATAAATATTTGCTAAATAATAACCTACCATTTCTGAAATGAAAATGAATATAAAGTATAATGTGTGTTTACATTTGTGTATAAGGATTAGTCATTCCCATGCAATGTATATAATGATCATTGGCTATTAGTCAATTAGTAGCTAGTTGTTCAAATTTGTGAACAACACAGACCAGAAACTGTAATTGACCCCATTTGTACATAAATATTATTAATAAACACATTAAAAATGCACATATCATTTCTTAATTATTTTTGTGATGAATGCTTTATATAAAAAATACAATGTACAATCATGGTAGTTAACAAGGGTCTTAATAAATTCTAAGAGTCAAGAAAAGCTTCCTTGAGGTAGTGGCATTTTTAATATGAGACTAAAGGAGCAAAGTTAATTAGAGAAAGAGACAGAAAAAAAGAATTCCAGGAAAAAGTTTATGTATGAAGGCCTTGGGGCAGAAAAGACAAACCAAAGGCCAGTGTGGAGACAGAAGGAATGGAGAGTGTTATAACATATTAAATGATGGAGAAATCAGAGTATAAAGAATCTTTTGACAATGTTAAACTTTTGAAATTTATTTTAGGATCAATGAGAAACCACGAAAGGATTTTAGAAAGGGTTTCGGTGACTTAATCAGATTTCCATTTGTAAAAGGTTGTAGTAGATTCTGGATGAGGAATGGATTAGACCACACTATCAAGTCTTCAAGAAAGATGAAATAGTGCTATTTGTGACAATATGGATGGATATTGAGATTATCATGCTAAGCTAAATAAGTCAGACAGAAAAAGTGGAGAACCATATGACTTCACTGATATGTGGGATATAAAACTGTAAGCAACAAAGGAACAAGACAAAGAAACAAAAACTCATAGACACAGACAATAGTTCGGTGATTACCAAAGGGTAAGGGGGAAATGGGAGGGTAGATGAGGGTAAATGGGAACAAATATATGGTGATGGAAGGAGAACTGACTCTGAATGGTGAACACACAATGTGATATATAGATGATGTATTACAGAATTGTACACTTGAAACCTATGAAACTTTACTAAACATTGTCAATTGTCACCCCAATAAACTAATAAAAAAAGAAAAGAAAATGCAGCTGAATTTCTCATACACTAAAGTATGCATATAAAAATGATAGTACTGCTTTGCAATATTATTTGACATTCTCTAGTAAAGCTATGTCCTTAAATACTTAGTATTTCTACTCTGAAGTGTTTGAAGAGACCTTTGTACATATACATAAGAAGAAATATATAGAAATGTTTATTGAAATGACTTTTATACATTTCATTAATTCATTTTTATAAAGGGATAATCCCCCAAATTTGCTAACCTTAAAATCAATAGACGAGTTGTATTAAATTTATGTACAATGGAATATTATATAGCAATAAAAAAAAGTAAAAACAACAGTTTTACATAAATATATTAATATGAGGAATCTAATTTTGAGTGAAAAAGGCAAGTCATAGAATAATACATTGTTATTTTATAATTAAACACTTTAAACACAGGAAAAATAAATAATATATTTTAGACATACAGACCTAAATGACAAAGTTTTAAAAACAATAAGGGAGGGCTGGCCGAGTGGCGCATTGGTTAAGCGCTGGTTTGGGGATGCCAGCGGCCCAGGTTCGGATCCCACATGAGGGCCAGTGACACTGCCCTCTACAGCTAACAACAGCTCCACCTGGAGCTGGGTTGTGCGAGTCCCGGTGATGGTGTGGGCTGCAGCCCCTGCTGCAGTGGGCTGCCATAGGCTGCAGTGAGTGGCCCGCAGCCAGCGTGAGCGGCTGGCAGCCAAGCGTGAGCTGCCAATAGCCGCGATGAGCGACATCCAGAGGCCAGCGACCAATCTGCCTCATCCGGGAAGAGCGCAATGATGATACCAACAGTGAAGCAACATCCTCCGCAACTAAACTGAAGAACAAGAAGACAGCAACTTGTCTGTTCCCCTTCCCCGATTCCCCAATGCTGTTCCCCTCCACCAATTCCCCCCCCAAAAAAAAAAAAAATAAGGGAATAAATGTTAAAAATAAAAGTCAGGATAATGGTCATACCTTAGTGAAGACAAAAATCCAAGAGGGTCAGGGAAAAACACATATGGCGTTTCTTAAATTAGCTGATGGATAAATGAATATTTCACTATTTTAGCTTTATATCATTTATAGCCTTTTAGAGTCTTATTTTTTAAATTTATTTATTTATATATATTTTTAATTAGCTTCAGGTGTACAACAAAGTGCAATAGTTATACTTTTTACCCCTCAAAGTGACAACCCCCTTCCCCCAATTCTCCCCTCCCACTCCTCCCCATATCATACTATTACAATTCCTTTGACTCTCTTCCACCATATAATCCACATCCCGTGACTGTCTATATATTCAATTACAGTTGGCATACAATATTATACAGCATCAATTTCAGGTATACAGTACAGTGATCAAGCCTCTACTCCATCCATGAAGTAGTCTCCCTAACAAAACATGTGACCATCTGACACCCCACAAAATTTTAATATTATATTCCTCGAACTGTATAATTACTAAGCATTTAACAAAACATAACATAGATCACAGAAGTGTCAGAGTGCATAAAGGCCATTTTGAAGTTTACTAGAATAATCCAGTAGAAATTTCATAAATTGCTCAAGGGTTAGCCAAATGTGATGGAGATAAGTCATAGGACCTAGGAGGAGGAGGCTGTGAGAGGCTGAAGGACTGAGAGTTTTCCATTGTTGTCTGTGTATGTACTTGATCTTTCAGCTATTCATGCCCACATCCTCTTGCACATGAAATTAGCGTCTATGTGTTCCTCTCTTCCCCTCTTGATACAACCTTGATTGTCCGATGCCTGCTAATACTTGTGAAATGTTCATCTATTCCTAAAACTAGCCCAGTAAGAATTTCCACCCTGCTCCTCCAAGTTTGAATGCTCCTTGAGAGTTTTCTCATACCTATTGCTTTAAAACAGATTATGTTGCTAACCATTATGTCGCTGATTTCTTTGATAATGTGATCACCTTACATATGGAATGAGAGTTGAGATAGGTTATGATTTCATTCTAGATGTATTGAGTTTGGAATGCCAGTGAGAAAGCCAAGTGCGAGTATTGAGGAGAGTGTTACATATATCATCTAAAGCTTAGAGGCCAGTTTAGGTGAGGCAGGAAAAATTGATTGTAACTTTAACCATAAGAATAGATGAAATTGCCTAGGGACGGAGTATAGAGTACAACGAGAAAAGTGTCTGAGATTGAGTGCTGAGGAACTCAAGCATTCAGATGTTGGACGGAGATGGAAAATTTGACAACAGAGTGCAATGAAGAGGAATCAGAAGGTACAAGGAAAAATTAGAGAGAATAGCGTCTTAGGTCATATCTTCAGAAGCAGACCTTGAGATAATGATTTGTGTTCTTGTGATTTATTAGAAAAGTGCTCCTGGAGAAATTGGTGACAGAGTAGGGAAGAAACCAAAACAAATGTGTGATTTCAGGCAGAATCTCAACTATAGCCTGATTCCTTAGAAATGTGCTAAAGGATAAATTGTTTCTCCTAATTTTTCCCTATTCAATGCAAATGAGCTGGACTTTTGTACTCGCATAGGGTATTTGCCAAAGTCTGCTTTATGAGGATATTGACTCCCAAGTACTTCCTGTTCTCTCAAAAAGGACTGCAGTTGTCTGTAGGCTAGTCTCAAAATATAATTGCAAGTGCAGGAATAACAGGAGGTGAGAAATGGTGCACAGAAATGGTAAAAGCGATCAGAGAGATCTTGCTTGGAACGTGAAAAAGACTCAATAATTTTTAAATACATGGATATGTTTCATACATCCATTGATGGATACATCCAAGAGACTCACAGCGTGATTATTTTATGGATGCTACTTTTTGCCATTTTAACCAAACTGTTTACAAAATCAAATTCCCTCTATATACTACAAATATATGAAAAAAAATCCAAAATTTATTCTCCAATCATGATACAAATCTTAAATTAGTCTAAAGGAGCCAGGATGACAATTTTAGTTCCAAAGAACACAATTGCTTTTTTCCTATAATCTTTCCATAGTTAGACAGTATCCCTAAGCCAAGAAAGTCATAGCAAAGATTCATCAGGCATTCACTTAGTAATTAATTGGTATCTGATTCCACACTCTCCTCAGTTTAGCAACAAAGTGCTTGGGATTATTGTATTGATAAATCACCTCGATCTGAAAAGAATATACTCTTTCCTGGTAAATTAGTGTATTTCTGCATGATAATAAGATACTACTAGATCAAAGTCAGTACAGACATTCTACAAAGGCCGAATTCCAATCGGTCTCACTGTGAGGTACATAGCATTATGTAAATGCTAGTCAGTGTACTTTCATAATTATTGCACATACAAGATGTTCAGAGTCCAGGCATAGTTCATAACTACGTATATTTATTTTCCCAGCATTCATCCCCTCACCCCATTTTTTGCTTATGTTCTCTCAATATTCATGCAACCTTACAAATAGGAGTGTGGGCACATTCTCTTCTAATGGTCATATGGCTGTTTCTCTCCAGAACTTGAACTTTGAACTGAAAAACATTGAAGACAAAGAATGTTTGGAGCTGATTTTTACTAATGATATTACTCTGATGAAACTATCCATTAATTCCTCTTACCATGATTCCAGAAACTTCTTTGTATCCTGTTCTTCTGGCTCTTCAGTGTGTCTTGGGATTTTCGAAGCTACTCCATATCCTTCTAATAAACTCGTTAATATTTTGTTAATCCAGAGCTTGTTTCCATTGCTTATAACTAATGAATGATAACAATGCATAGGCCCTATTTATGATTATTTTAGCTGCCCACAACTTGACAAATATACCGGGGGTGCCAAAAAAAATGTATACAAGTGGACCCTTTGGTCAACATTGCCCAAGCGGTATTTCGCCATAATCAGAAGTGTCTGGACACTGATGGTAACCACTTTGAGCACCTCTTTTAATTGCAGAAGTCAAATGTGACTTGTATTCATCTTTTGTTATCAGTATACACTGAGTATTGCAATTTTAATACAGTTTTTTTCCTTTTTTAAAATGTGTATACATTTTTTTTTGGCACCCTGCGTATATGTGGCCTGGTACGAGGAAGGGAATAATAAAAAGTGTAGTTTCATGGCAGTACTTATGATTCTGTTTATTGCTTTCTGGAGTTTTCAATTGTAAATATGCTTTAAAAATATTCAGTTATCCAAAAGTATCTAGCAGGTCTGTCCTTGGTGATTTGCGATGCCATGAATAATAACTTCCCATGTAATAAAAATTTCTTTATCTAAGTTCAGAAGAAATATCTCATTGTAGGCCAGTCTGTTATTAGATATTCACATATGACAAACAGCTTTCTCTTAGCCACTCTTCGCCTCTCCATTGTCCATCATCCCAGCCTTGGAGATCAGCCCCCTTCTCCTTTGAATGCATTAGTCATTCATGAATAATGACATAAAAGCTTAGCAGTGCTCTATAAAGAGAGCCTTTTATTATAATTTTCTAACAACCATTAATATCTATAACACTCAGCCGTTTTCTAATTTTCTTTTATAAAAGGACAAACTATAACTACATGATGAAATGGCATGGGGTCCAAAACTATTACCAGTTTCATTTGCAGAGTAAGAAAGGAAAAAAAATAGAGAAAAATAAGGTATACTACTATCAGACATAAGAAATCCTTTTTTTGTTTTTTTTTAATTAAAGTTTATTGGGGTGACAGTAAAGTTACATAGGTTTCAAGTATACAATTCTGTAATACCTCATCTATATATATTATATTGTGTGTTCACCACTCAAAATCCTTGAATAAAAAATATAGGAGAAACCATAAAACTCCAGCACCCTAACCTAACCTTTACATTGACTCACAAATATGTACTAATGTAATGCCTATATAGTCAATCTTCTAGGTCATAGCTGCCTAAGTGACAGTGACTCTTTTTCTCCCTTACATTCACAAGGGACCAAAAAAATTAAACAAAAAAATATAAAACAACTTTTTTTTGTTTTGTGGGGGAGGAGGTGGCGCAGGAGAGTCACTGAATTTATAAACATTAAGTACACACACAAAAAAAAACAAACAAACATAAACAATGTTTTATTTTTCCATCTACGTGTCACCGGGATTCTGTAAGAAATGAAATCTTTAAATTTGTGTTAGCTAAAATTTTGAAGCTAATATAAGTAATAGCACAGTTTATATTTTCATAATATTTTGACAAAGCATATGATATAAAAATCACTGGGTAATCAAATAAAGTATTAATTTTGGGAATTACATTTCTGAATAATTTCAGCAAGAATATTAAGGAAGAAGAACTATTACTTGAACCTAAGTGAGATGCAATCATAATTAAAATAAAAATGGTCACAAAATTTGTGAGTTATACAGTTATATGCAACATAACTAGTATTATTTTATCTATTATATGTTACTTTCTCTTCTTGAATTTAAGAAAATGAGAAATTTAAACTTTTTGGTTTAGTTATTGTAGTGTTAAATAAAATTGGGAATAAAATCCTTATAGTTTAAAATAAAATCTAGATGTAAGAGCTAAATTGCATATCACCAAGTTCTCCACAGAATAAAATATTTACTTTGTTTTTTATTTTTCCCTCATTGACTATGTATCTTCCAAAAAAGCTGGGTCAATACCATTAATAGGTTTAATTAATAGCTTTCAGATTTTTGTCTACTTAGGAAGATGTCATCTTTTTAACTTATTTGAATGTTTATTAAAGGCTTATTAAAATCCAAATCTTGTTTTTCATTGTAAATTTCAACTTTTTGCTTTTTTGCTGTTTAAATAAAAGGATTTTGAATCCATTTACAAGGGGAGAAGGTAACATAGAGAATAACTTGCATTACAATATATGTAATAAGTCGTAATAAGCACTGACAGTTCCATTTGCGATTCTATTAGAGCAACCTTGACTATGCTTAGAGAATTAAAGAGTACATAAAGAAAAGATTTTTTTTCATCTAGACTATTGCATTTTTCCAGTTAACACAAAAATCTTCAAATTCTGTATTACACCAGGTCATCTGTTTGCAAATGCTTCCAAAAGTTTGAAAGGTAGCAATGTCTTTATTTACAAAAAGGGGGCTAGAAGTTTAAGAAGTGACTTGATTTGATGGATGATACTACTGTATCATCCCCAATCTCTCTGCTCTAAACTCTCTCAGATACAATTAAAGAGCAACAGAAACAAATAAAAATGAATAATGAATCCGTATTTCTAACTAAATAATATCTACTATTTTTTTCAAATAGATAACAATTATAAAAGAAAGGGACTTTGAAGTATGTTTGTGTCAGAGTCTATTGGAGGTATATTTTATGACTAGCAGAATTACACAAAGATGTTAAACCAAAGATTCAGGTGCTTTCTGCAGGAAAACAAAAAAGGAGGAGGACAGACAAATGGCAGTGCCTAGAATAAGTAGTATGTTAATTGACTGAAATATGTGAATTTTCTTTGTAGAGTGTACACTGATTACCATAAAATCCATAAGTTTATTTACAAATTTAATGTTTATGCCAAACACATCCTATAACCAAAGGATTAAAGTCAAATTTCTATCATAACATATTTTTAAAAAGCAGTCATCATGATGAGTTTCATTGTTAAAGGCTATTTTCTGAGAGATTAAAAAAAAATCATTTAAATAGTTGAATACTTTCGAATCCCTTTGGCTTTTTGGTAACTATTTAAAGAGGACACGATTATGATAACAAAACTGAAGAATATATAGTTTCACATGGAATGACTAGTCTGCCCCTCCCCACTTCATCTCCTAGCTCCTTGTGCCATTCTGATCTCCCATATATACACAATCATTCCCTTCCCTTTCAAACCTTTCTGGAAATTGTAATACGCAGCACAGCACTTTGAATTCTCAAAACCTTATGTTAATAAAATTTTATTCTCTACAGGGTTTTCATCAAACACCATCATTGATAGTTGCTTTATTTAGTTTCCCCCAGGAAAAGAGTGGCATTAATCATTGTCAGTTTAAGGCATTCCATCATTTGTGCATGCAAGGCTTCTTTCTGCCATGCATGTACTATCCTATTGGGCCTTACTTCACTTCTCTCTTGTCCTTTTGCTTATAAGAATCCACTTAAAGTAATTGGTGCATATGTTGGATTTATATAAATCTTGTATATATTTGCTTAGCAAAGATAAAGAGCATTGTAATCTCATTGTCTTTTATTCCATATTTTACCAGCCTTATTGAGATACAATTTATATACCATAAAATTCACATATTCTCATTGCAATTCAATACATTTTAGCCTATTTATACAGCTGTGCAACCATCACCAAAATATAACTTTAGAACATGTTCATCAATCCTAAAAGAAATTATGCACCCATTTATACTTACTCCCTATTTCTATCCCCAGGCTTAGGCAACCACTGATCTAAGTTCTGTCTATGTTTCCATTTGAGGGACATTTTAAATATGTTTTTAAGGAACAGTTTTGCTACATAGCATGCATGCTTGTACATGTATCAGTTCCCTTATAGATACCGAGGCTACCTCCAATCCAGCTCTCTGCTACCAAAAACAATGCGGCATAAACACCTCTTCAAGCATCTCTGAAGAATACACAGGTGCTTAGTACATACACAGAATTTAACTAAAGATGACCAAATTTTCTACAAGAAAACTGCACAAGTATGTATTTGCCAGCAGTTTCTAAACATTACCAAAATTTGGTAATATTGTATTTTTAAAAACGTTTGATGATTTAATCAATATAATGCTAATCATTGTTATCATTTTCAGTTTATTATTGAGCTAAATATCTCTTTATATTCTTATTAACCATTAAGTTTTCTCCTTCAGGGATTTTATATTAATATCCTCTATTTAGCTATTGTATTTCCTATTCCTAAATGCTATTGCAGTTGTTTTATTCTTCCAGAGTATCTTATATATTCCAGTATTGATTCATGTCCTGTCAAATATTTTCTCCCAACTTATCACTATTCATATCATCTACCATAACTTCAATTGAACAGAAAGCAAGTTTTATTTGTGTATTTCTGTATCTCTTTTAAACAAAATCACAAAAACATTGCTATGGAACAAACTATTAACAAAGACATTTTTTCACATACTCTGAAAAATAATTGAAACTCAGAGTCAGCAGATGATTCTCCTAAACAGAGAATTGTAGAGAACAGGTCACTCTGTTCCAAATTAAGAAAACATGCAGATTCATTAAAGAAACTGAGTCTATCAAGATAATAAAAAAAGTCAATGGTGCCACATTCAGAGGTAAAAATGTATTTTGACTGAATATGACATATCAGTTTGTAATCCTTTTGAGAGCAGAAATAATAACATTTAGCACTGTCAATTTTATTTGTGTTTTAGTGCCAAGTAAGTTTTTACAAATAATGTGACTTTTTTAATAACTTTCATTAGATTGGGGGAGAACTGGTGAGAGAAAGAGTTATTCTAGGATAAACATTCAATACAAAACTTTAGGCAAACAATGTCCTGAAGTTATTGAATTTTATAATCAATTTATATTGACAAAAAGAAAGTTTATATTCTACTTAGCATAAAACTGCTCAGTCCAGCCCATTAAAAGTTGCTCATCATATTTTCTTCCAAATAAAGCAACTATTTCAGCTGTTCCAACCAGTCAGAAAGATTTATTGAGTGTTCATTGAATACATTGATAATAGTTTCAGGATAAACAGATTTTTATTTTATTTTAATATTACAATAAAAATTCATGAACCTGCACAGACTGGCAGTGCCTAAAATAGCTTAGTGTTGAATGCCATCCAGAGAAATCAATTTCTTACAACCAAAACAAATTATGGGTTTATTTATTTTAATAATTGGTGCCACGTACAATTTTACTGCATTTGGTATTATCCTGATTTGAATATGTGCTAGGTAGGTTGATTCTTATAATTGAATTAAACAGAACACATAATAGTTTATAATTGAAGAATACTATGAATTATAACTACTATATCAATGTATCTAATTTTATTTTTTTAAGTAAATTTATTGGGGTGACAATCGTTAGTAAAATTACATAGGTTTCAAGTGTACAATCTATAATACATCATCTATATATCACATTGTGTGCTCACCCCACCCCCCAGAGTCAGTTCTCTTTCCATCGCCATATATTTGACCCCCTTTACCGTCTTCTACCATCTCCCTTCCCTTCTTATGCTCTGGTAACCACTAAACTGTTGTTGTGTCTGTGTCTATCAGTTTTTGTTTCTTTATTTGTTTTTCTTGTATCTTTTTTGCTTTCAGTTTTATATCCCACATATCAGTGAAGTCATATGGTTCTCGACTTTTTCTGTCTGATGTATTTTGCTTATCATAATCTCAAGATCCATCCATGTTGTCACAAATCGCAGTGCTTCATCTTCGCTTGTAGCAGAGTAATATTCTATTGTATATATGCACGACATCTTCTTTATCCAATCATCTATGGAATGACGCTTTGGTTATTTCCATGTCTTGGCCATGGAATGATGTTGCAATGAACATAGGGGTACATATACCTTTACGGATAAATGTTTACAGTTTTTTGGGTATATACCCAGGAGAAAATGGTAATTCTATTTTTAATTTTTTAAGGAATCTCCTTTCTGCCTTCCACAGTGACTGTACCAATCTACATTACCACCAACAGTGTTCCTTTTTCTCCACAGCCTAACACTTAATATTGGTCGTTTTGATGATAGCCATTCTGACAGGTGTGAGGTGATATATCATTGTGGTTTTGATCTGCATTTTCCTAATAGGTAGTGAAGTTGAGCATTTTTTTCATATATCTGTTGGCCATTTGTATGTCTTCTTAGGAGAAATGCCTGTACAGGTCTTCTTCCCATTTTTTAATTGGACTATTTGTCTTTTTGTTGTTCAGTTGAATGAGTTCCTTATATATTTTGGATATTAGCCCCTTATCAGAAGTGTTGTTTGTATATAATATATATTCCACATTAATTATTTTTCAAATTAAATTGAGTGTTTTCTTAATAGCTTTGTACAGACTGAAAAAAATATTGTTACATATATCACCTCTTTACTTTGGTACTACTGTCTTGCTTATCAGTAAATTATCATTAAAGAAATAGGAGTCTGGAAAGATAAATATCAAAATCTGACTAGTGACATGAAGCCAGCAAAACTTCCCTAAAATATTTCAATACCTTATTTTCTGGAGAATATTAAAAGTGATATCTATTG
The DNA here is from genome assembly GCA_033961575.1 of Aselliscus stoliczkanus. Lineage (NCBI taxonomy): Eukaryota > Metazoa > Chordata > Mammalia > Chiroptera > Hipposideridae > Aselliscus > Aselliscus stoliczkanus. Next base: position 125,313,704 of record CM066727.1, read on the forward strand.
AAAAATTTATAAATAACAAAACAAAAAAAAATGCTAAATGTATTATAATTTTGAATTGTTGCAAAATGTTTTACCATTGATAAATACATACCACATTAGCTATTATTCAGCTTCCTTGATTTAAGAAAAATATAAGGGACCTAGAGAAAGCCCATATGTGGGTATATAAAATTATGAAAGAAATGGAATACTCACCATATTAAGAACATCTTAAAACAGGGATAGAAGGATAAAGGTCAATTGCCTGAATAAGTAAAAAAAAATTAGTGTTTATTGATCTTCAAATACAATATATACATTATTGTTTACTTGATCTAAATATTCCGTATATATTATTCTACTATTTTTCACAAAACTAAATGATGCATATTATCACATTTTATGGATATATACTGAGGTGCAGAGAATTTATTCTGTGTCTATTACTAAAAAAAGTTAAATAGTAGTAATTAGCCAAAATCTGTGTGTTTTTAACACTCTGCTTTTCCCTCTCTACCCCTCTACCACCAAAAAGGATGAATGATGAAATATGGGAAACTGGGGTGACATCACTGTAGTACTAGCAAAAAGTATAAATTGTTTTTGAATAATCACCGTTTTAATAGTTGTAGCAAAGGTAATAAATAGTACTATAGTAGTAGTAATAGTAGTAGTAGTACTGGTAATAGTAACTATAGTAAAGGTGTGATAGTTATGGTAATGGTAGTAAGAATAATAATACGTAATACTGAGTGCATTATATATTCAAACTAATATCATATAGCATTAGTTCAATGATAAGTTTAATTAGATGGGGAATGTTTTGACCCGTTTCCCTGGAGTTTTATAAATGTAAAATTAATATTTATCAGATATTAATATACATTTAATATTAAATAATGCATGCATTATTATAAATTCAATATCTATTTAAAAGAAAAAATAATTAAGAACGTTACTTCTGCTGGAGTCTAAATTAATATGATGCTCTTATATTTACTCTTTTTGTATATGAATTCCTATCAGCTTTCTTAATAAAGGAGAAGACAATCCTGGAGAATTTTCTCATTTGGATATCATGTAAAAGTAAGGCATTTGTATTTAGTGAGGAATTCACTGGTTTGTAATTCCCAATTTTATAATTGGGGATTGATATAATTACCTTGAGAAATGCAGAGTCCTAAAACAAACCTTTGGATATAAAATATTGTTTCATCCTTTTAAGATTTTACTTTAAGCCATTTTATTATACTATTTGGCCTAGAAATTATCATTCTCACATTTCTTATACTTCATAGTCAATATGGATTTCTGTAATTTTTGTTGTTGTTGTTGTTTTAACAAATTTCTAATATTTACTCACCAGATCTAGCTAACATTGTCAAGGAAAGTCATATTGAAGACTAATGTTCAGTGTTTGACATTTTTGATGAAATATATTCATTAAGGAAACTTGCACGTTCAGAAATCCTCTAACCCCTGGCTATAGAAATAAAATGCAATGATATTTCTGCTTTGGAGACTAATTTTATCATTACAGGCAACTGATTAAAGTCACTAAGTGACTTTCACTTAAATGCAGCATACAAGGTCACTGATTTTCATAACCCTTTAGCCTAATATCCCTTTTCTTTTAATGAAAGTACTCTAATTCCAGAGTACTCAACCCTTTTTCCACATAGCACATGTGCTTTCAGTTCTCCTAGCGGATTTCCACTTGCTTAAATGAATCACCATATCCCATCTAGTTTGATATAAGAATTTGCCCAGAAACCCTCTCATGACCCAAGGCATGCCATTGAAGCAATATTTGTAGGAAACTTCTGGACTCTTAACTGAAGAGACACTTTCTCTCTCTAGATGTCATGAAATATAGTTATAAGCTCTGAAATTGCTGCAACCATTTAACTGGAATTGCAGATGTTATTAGTGACCCTGACAAGCAGTACAATTTAAATAGAGTTTTGATGAAAAAAATCTCGATCAGCATAGAAAAAGAAGAAAGAGAGCAGAGAAATTTCAACTGCCTTCACAAAATAGCTAACATTTTCAGTTAATTCTTTTGGATTTTCCTAGTTTAACAAACGTATCATGTCCAAATAATAAGTTATAGCATCTTTTATGTTTCTTGATCCATATTGCATTGTTTGTAACTTTCAGATAAATGTTAAATGTGGTGTTAAATGGGACATTTTTAGCTAGTTTCTGAAATTAAAATGAATACCTTTTCTGTTTCAGTGTTCCTTAATGCATTACTTTTTTTTAAATTAGTTTTTTAATTTTTTCAGTTACAACTGAAATTCAATATTATTTTTTATTAGTTTCAGGTGTACAGCATAGTTGTTAGGCATTTATATGATTTATTCTGTGATTCACCCAAATTAGTCTAGTACCCACCTGGCACTATACATAATTGTTGCAACATCATTGACTATATTATCTATGCTCTACTTTACATCCCCATGACTATTTTGTAACTACCAATTTGTATTTCTTAATTCCTTATCCTTTTCATCCAGCTCCCCAACCTCTCCTGCCTCTGGCAACCATCCATTTATTCTCTGAATCTATGAATCTGTTTCTGTTTTGTTTGTTCCTTTATTTTGCTGTTTGGATTCCATGTATAAGTGAGATCATATGGTATTTGTCTTTCTCAGTCTGACTTATTTCATTTGTCATAATACCCTCTAGGCCCATTCATGTTGTCATATATGGTAAGGTTTCATTCTTCTTTATGGCTGAGCAATATTCCATCATATATATGCACTACCTCTTCTTTATCTAGTCATCTACTGATGGGCACTTGGGTTGCTTCCATATCTTGGTTAATGTAAATAGTGATGTACATCCAGAGCTTTTCAACTGATGTGCAGGATCTTAACCCACAGAGGAGGATTCACCCAGTGTACTCTGGTACCTCCAGAGGCCACCTTTTGGGTGTGCCACTTGTGAGGCTAATTGGGTGGTGCTCTGCTTTGGTTTGAAGCCAACCTCCTGGTATGTTTGGTTCTGGGGCCTCTGATAATGGGCTCAGGTGAGGCCTAGGTCAGCCACTGCCTGTGACTGGCCAGGAACTACCTGGTAGGGTTTACAAAACGATCCATGGGTGGATTCTCCCTGTGCTGGACCTGTAACTGCATGGGGGATGCCACGCTGTGAACTGAGGATGGCTGCCACCAGTATCAGGTTTGAGGTAGCTCCACAAAAGTCTGAGGACACTCAAGGCCTGCTGTCACCTGCTGACTCCTGTATGGCTTAGCTGCAGATAGAATCTCATGGGGTATCCAAGTTGGGTAAGGCAGTATCTGAGGGATTTACCAGGGTGGGATGAGTGGATTTCAGCAGTTTAATGGAGCTTCTGGTTTGGAGCCATTGTAGAGCCTGGAGTTGCTCAGCAAACGTCTCAGAGCACACTCATTTGAGGCCTACAGACCTCTGAGAGTTATCCAAGAAAGAATTCAATGCAGGTGGCACTGGCTGCTCACTGAGGAAGTTCCTCCAGTGTTGTGAGAGTTAGGTGGGGTGGGTCCTAGCTGGTCACCAGGGCGGAATGAGCAGAGTTCACCAATTGAAATTCAGATTTGGCATTGGGGGAAAAGTCAACACAGGAAAGATGATATCTGCTTTGGCGGATGCACAGGGAAACTAGCAACTATTCCTCCAGTACTTATCTTGAAGCCACATAACTCAGTCTCTCCCAGTATGTCTCTGATTCCTCTCTATCCCTCCACTATCCCTCCACCAAAGCCCAGGGTGAGTGCTTGTGAGCATGTAAGACTGTATGTGGACCCTTTAAGAGGATGCCTAGGTTTCCCTTCAACCTTCCATCTCACCCGAATGGTGGAATCCCCGCTATTTTCTACAGCCAGATGTGGGTACTCCTCTTCCTGGAACCAGTATTCCAGGCTGGGGAGCCCAGTGTGGAGCTGGGGTCCCTCACTCCTCCAGGAGGTACTTCTGTGGCCAAGATACCCCTCCCGGTTCTCAACTATGGTATGAGGCTGGCCTATTTTGCATCTCTGCCCCACCTTCCTCTTTATATATATATATATATTTTTTTTTTTTTTTTAAAGATTTTATGGGGGAATTGGGGGAGGGGAACAGCGTTGGTGAATCGGGGAAGGGGAATAGACAAGTTGCTGTCTTTTTATTCTTCAGTCTAGTTGTGGAGGACGTTGCTTCACTGGCTCATGTTGGTATCATCATTGCGCTCTTCCCAGATGAGGCAGATCAGTCGTCGACCTCTGGATGGTCACTTACTATGGCTATTTGCAGCTCATGCTGACTGCCAGCCACTCACTGTAGCCTGTGGCAGCCCACTGCAGCAGGGGCTGCAGCTTACACCATCGCTGGGGCTCATAGCACAGCTCCAGGTGGAGCTGTTGTTAGCTGTAGAGGGCAATATCACTGGCCCTCATATGTGAGATTTGAACCCCGGGCCACTGGCGTCCCAAGCCAGCTCTTAACCAATGCGCCACTCGGCCGGCCCCCTCTTTATATTCTTATAGAGGACTTCTGTTCAGCTAGACTTCAGATGGTTCTCCAGGTTGATTATTTTATAATTTAGTTGTAATTTTAATGTCATGAGAGGAGATAGGCACAGTGTTTATCTACTCCAACATCTTAGATCCTCCCTACATTAGTTTATATTTTAAGATTGATATTCTTTATCATATTAAGGCATATTTCTGATATCCTAGCTTATTGAGTCTTAATTGGTAATATTGAATTTAATTTTATCTAATATCTCTCCAGTGTTTAAAATTCCCATAAGGTTTTTATCTTTTGATCTATTGGTCTATTGTGATAAATTGTATTAATAGATTTCCTAATATTATGCTTTCTACTCATTCATTTAATCAAGTGAACAAAGTAAAGCCCTTGGCCTTGTAGAACTGACACTGTAATGGTGAAAAGGACATATAACTAAGTAATAAATGTGTCAGGTGCTGACAGTTGTTATGAAGAAAACAAGGCATAATAAAAGCAATATAAAGAAAATAGTAGCTATTCTATACAGGGTTACTAGGAATGTGAAAGAAGTGAAGGAGTAAGAAATGCGCGTATGTAGAGCAAGAACATTCAATACTGAGAGAGAAGCAAATTCAAATGACCTAAAGAAGGAGGATGGTTGTCTTAATAGTGAAACAGCAATGAAAGCAGAGTTACTGTAGCCTACTGAACAAACAAGAGAGGAAGGAGAAGAGGTATGAGAGATGGTTGAAGAGTGGTCCAGATCAGATAGGCCATTGGAGGGTTTTCACTTTGAGATGAGGAAACATTGAACTGATGATGACAATCTAATGTATTTTAGAATGTTATTCTGAAAACTGTACAGGCTCTAGGAAGCCAGAGATGAAGCATGAAGGCCATTTAATAAAAAAATAATAATATGGGTGAGATATGGGTGTATGTTGGAATAGAATGGTGACTAAAGAGTTGTGAGAAATGGTCCGAATTCAGATGTATTTTGTGAGGAGACCAGGCATTACTTTTTGATAGATGTGAGATGTGAAAGAACTAGGGGAGTCAAAGATATCAGCCATCATTTTTGCTTGAGCAATTTATGAACTGAAGATTAACCTACAGAGAAAGGGAAAACTGGAAGAAGGCCCGGATATTAGGAGAAAAATAAGAGTTTAGTTAAAGGCATTATTAGTTTAAAATGCTGCTTAGAATTCTAAGAGGAGTTGTCACTTAAACATTTACATGTATGAAACGAAAATACTCCTGAAATAAACTTCACTTGCTTATTGCCTATGATTCTTTTACTTAGTGCCATATTTAATGTAGTGATATTTAATTTAGAATTTCAAATTTTGTATTCATAAATACAGATTATTATTTTATCAATATTTTATCAGTCCATGTATTATTTTGTTTCTTTTTGCCTAGTTCAGTACTTAGAGTACACCAAGGACTAATAACAAATACAGATCCAAATATTACTAGCCAAATGTTATAGGAGTTTTTTGGAGTTTAAGTGGGTATTGAAGTCAGTAAGAAGATTCTCCTATGGGCTTCATTCAGTGACCCAAGCTCCTTCTATCTTGTATTTGCACAAGTCAATATCTTGGTCCTTATCAAACTGCATCCAGATGAAAAAGAGCAAAGCAAATGGGGGAGGCCCACAGATAGTTTCATGGGACAGCCTAGAATTAACACACATGACTTCTCCCATCACAATAGGTAGAACTCAACCACATGGTCACATTTAACACCAAGATAGCATGAGAAAAATAATTTATCATTTTAATGTTCAGAAGTTAGAGAAATCTTAGGTCATTCTTGTGGTTTCCTTAGCAATAAATAAATATTTAAAAATCAGTAGATCAGGGCCGGCCGAGTGGCGCGGTGGTTAAGCGCTGGCTTGGGAAGCCAGTGGCCCCAGTTCGGTCCCACATATGAGGGCCTGTAACACTGCCCTCAAAAAAAAATAAATAAATAAAAAATAAATAAAAAATGAGTAGATCTACTACTTGCTTTTAATTAGTTTAATATATAATGGACCTCATTCAAAGTTCTTTGCATTTCTTTCTCTGATAATCCTTTACAAAATGCAGCAGAAGCACTAACCTCTGACTTATATTTCATAGAATACATTGTGTTGATTTGGTCACTGTAACTTATTAAGTTGAGTTTTCATTCCTTCTTATTCTTTGAGTATAGCTCCGTAATTTTACTGTTTGTCTTTGCCATTATTTCTAAGTATTTTGCAATTGCAGCTTTGAGAGGCTGTTTGACCTGAGTTACTTCAACTAGTGATATATATCTATATCTATATCTATCTATATCTATATCTATATCTATATCTATATCTATATCTATATCTATATCTATATTTATATCTATATATCTATATATATTATATATACTAACCAATATTTGTAGTTCCATTTTGATTGTTTAAAATTGTATTATTGTCCAATTTTATTACAATGACAGAAACTAATATGTCGTTTCTACATTTGACTTCGTATGATCAGTTTTTGCAAATGTTTTTTGGCTTCTGAAAAATTGATTATTCATGGTGTATAGCATGCCAAATTTAATACAACCATTAAGTGGCCTTTGTTAGTTATATAATGCAAATTCTCTGTATATATTCTGTTTTAACCTGTTAAAGACTGATAAATTGTGAACTAGAGTTCTTCACTATAATTGCTTTTGTTAAATTTTCTTTTTTTTTAAATATCATAGGCTATGCCTTACTGCTTTATCATTTTATAGCTTCCATGCATTTTCTTCATTAAAATTGCAAGATATTTTATTTACTTTTCCTTAAATTATTCTTTTTTTATATTAAATATTAATTTACATAAGAGTTACCTAAGAGATTTTTTAGAAGGATTTGCTTAAAGTTAATTTTTAAACATCTTATGCTACTTTGTCTCTAAGTAATGTATCTAGTTAAATTTTTCTTTGTGATCCAATCTGGAAACCTTTGTCTTTTCATAGGTAATTTTACCTGATTCCTGTGTACTCATAATTAATAGATTCAATCTTCTCTCTTATTTAATAATTTCTATTTTTATCTTTATTTTCTCATTCTTGTTGTTTCAAATAATTGCTACAGTTGCTTTTTTTTAATGAATGGAAGAACAATATTTTTCCTGATTTCCAACAGAAATTTTCAGGCTCACATCAACTTCTGTTTTAATCTTTACAGCTGTCATTCATCACCTTATTTTGGATTATTATTATTATGTTTTCAAATTTGGCACTACTTTTCTGCCTCTAGGAAGTCTTTTCTATTTTAAGATTCTAGTTCATTACTTATACTCTGCTCTAAGTTTCTTGTTATACTGTTTTCTACAGCTATGTTTTCCAAAACATTTAGGTGTTTTCTAAAATGCCTTCCTGTTTCTTTGTAATAATTCTATTTCTTTTTTTTTTTTTCTCGAGGGCAGTGTCACTGGCCCTCATACGTGGGACCCGAACTGGGGCCGCTGGCTTCCCAAGCCATCGCTTAACCACCGCGCCACTCCGCCGGCCCGTAATAATTCTATTTCATATAAAGTAATGTATTTCCCTTCCACAGAGTTGTCCCTCTGTTTTATACACCTGGTAATTTTACCTTGTTTGCTTACCTTTCTCTGTTGCTTATCCTTTTTCTTGTTCACTAAGTAATCTGAAGTACTAACATGTTCTGTAATACACTATATTCAAGAAAGGAAAAGTTACAATGGTTGCTTACTTGGTTGAAACTCATCACTTCAGAGATGCAGCAACATGAGAGTGAATGAGTCCCAAAGGTATCACAGACAGAGAGCTTTTACTTTGGGCTAGAATGATTCCCTGGGTAATTGGTGGTAGCCTAGAACTACCACAAGCAAATACTCTTTGTCTTTGATAGGCACAGTTGTCTGTGTCTAGCATACATAGGAATAATCCTGCTTAGTATGATTTGCAGTATCTAATGTGTGTTCCAGAGATGCTTATGAGACTCAGATTTATCATCCAATGCTTTGTCCCCACATCCCCTATCACACACACCAAGAACTCTGTCACACTCAGAGTAAGGTAGTTAGAGTTTTAGTTAGAATTTGGCCCACTTTACTCATAAGAACAATTGTCGTGTACAGAGAATTGGGGTTAAGCCCATTTGTCATTCGGCTCACATCTGCATTCTTTTGTAAAAATTCCTTCAAGTATAGAGAGTATAAACATCACCTTTTCCTAGTTTTCAGAGTAAATACAATTTTATTTTTCAAAAACTAAAAGAGAAAAGGAATGGTGCCAGGGTGATGCCCTCAATACCCAAGAGACTTGTTTCAGCACACGTCTTTTCCATGTCTGGTAAAGACTCTGTACTAAGGGGAATACGCCAGATTTGCAATATGACCCTGTTTCTATGCCAGGTAGCACCGCAGGTCTTTCAAAATTCCATCCTGGTGCCTGAAACAATCCCGTCCAGCTTTCTGAGCAGCATATCTGCTGTCACACCACCAAGGCCACTATTTTCAAAAGGCAATGAACAACGTGATACGCAGCCGGAATTTTACGAGCCACTTCTGTTCCCTTGGATGTTAGCACTCCTCCTACAAATTAGGGTTGTTTGTGAGCACTGCCAGAGTAGGGTTTGTTTCTCAGTAATGCTGTTGCTTTATGAGATGAGATTTTTTAAATCCCTATACTTCACACTTGTTCCATTATTTTTACTTCTAAATTTCTTCAAAATTTCTAGAATGTGAAATATACCTTTCATTAATTTACAATGCTCCTATGGTTTTCCCATTATTCTGCGTTTTTTTAATTTTGTCTGCACTTTGCACAACACTTGACATTTATTAAGCAGTGAAAATACTAGTAAATAATCTCTATTCATATTTTAACACGTTATGATACAATTAAAGTGCACATCACAGGATAATGAATGTGGAAATGCCTATCTGTTTTTGAGAGCAACAGGTGCTTATGACATTGAAGGTAGTACAATGAGATTGCATACAATTCAGAAGGTATAGTTTTAAATCTGCTCACAATTTCAAGACATGTGCAATCAAAATTATCTTGAAAAATTATTTAAATTACTCTCAAATCTCTGGGACCTAAAGAAAGGCTTACACTCAATTTCTTTTGGCTAATTTTGCTGTGGCTCTGGCCTTTCTATCTGTGGGACTGTAGAGAACGAGTTTTGGGAGTGATTCAAAGTAGAATTTGAGGTCATAATGGGTCTTTCCTTTCACTTTATCTCAGTTCATAATTGGATTAAATAAGTAAACTTTACATTGTGAAGGGCTTTCTAGTAATTTTGAAATAAATAATAAGACTATCCTTCCTCTGCATTTTTTTTTTTTTTTTTTTTTAGCTGAGCCATCCTGCCACCTGTTGGCAGCTCAACGGCAACTCAGCTCGGGCTGGCCTCGAACAGCTATTGTTCAGAGCTCAGCTCGCACTCTTGAGCAAGCTCTTAACCAACTGAGCCACTCGGCCGGCCCCCTTCCTCTGCATTTTTAAAAATGAACTAGTTAAAGTATTTCAAAAATCTAAGAAGATAACAAAAATAATTTAGCAAAGAATTACTGTGAGCCCACATACTTTGCCTTTCTACAGCACATATAATTAACTGAGCTTCGCATAGAGTACATGTTGTCAATAAGTATTTGTAGAATGAATGCCCCAATTAGGCCCCAGTACTGATCCCCTGGACATAACCAACAGTAGTGAGATCTTATCGGGCACCTCACCCAAAACATACGTTAATGCAGCTATCAAACCATTATGAATCTCACTTTCTTTTTGAAATTAGCTTGAAATGTGTAAAATAAAAATGTATTTATGTTGACACAAATTATACAACTTTTGGTGCTGTATGGAGTCTGAATACTACCTTCTAACTGGTTTTATCTGTAAGTTTCACAGATAGTTACCATGTTTCCATTCTGACAACGTGATAACATAAATCAATGTATAGTCGAAATCATTGTTTTATTTCTCTTTGCACATTTCATGATCATGCCAGAGTATTTCACCATTGTTTCAGGTACTTTGAGACTTCAGTGCTAGAAATCAGGGTTTTCTCAATATTCAGTATTACCAAAATTCAATTACACAGAGCAATGTTTAGCAGATGCTAAGGACAATATACCCTTGGGTATATATTATCACATAAGAGATGTTGAATTAAAGATTGACTTTTTATTCCAATATTGAATTACCTATGTCCCACTCAAGATTGACATATTGTGTGCTTGCTTTTTCAGTAATTGGACACCTATAACTGTTTTACTGCTGCAATTATTATGAAGACAATTATTTCCAAATAAGGTTACTACCATTTTGTGTAAATTTGCACACACCAACATACACACACACTAAGGGAAATTTCAACTATTTTTGTTTATCCCCGTTTATGGTTTTGTTTATTCCTTTTACACACTTTATAGCATCTCCTCTCAGATTAATTAGAAGCATAATGGAACCACTTCCATCTGACTAGATCATCTTGCAGTGTTTACATTGCTGTAGTACAATGTTTACTTTCTAAATGTATGTGATTAACTTAGATGAAATGCTTACATACTATTTTAGAGATGTTATGGATTAATTACTTATTTAATTAGTATAACTCAGAGAAGATGAGAAGTACCATATAAATTTTAAACACTTCAGTTACAATAACTTCTTGCATACCTAATTGTAAAAGAAGAGGGGTATAAGGAAAATATGAGGTTGTCACATAAAAACATATAAAATAGAAAGTTATAACAAAACTGTTTTACATCTCAAGACATTGAAATAAAAAAATGGCAAAAAAAAGTGATCATCTTAATATAGTACCTAATTAAATTACTAAATTTTTCTTTATTTTACATGAAAAACAGTAAAATGTATATTTTTGCTAATGAAAGGCATTTATTTTAGAAGATGAATGCATTTAATTAAATCCTCATGATTTGTAACTTATAAAATTGAGTTTCAAAATTATTATAACAATTATATTGCCTTTTGGGAAATGTGGTATTGATTTTCTAATGGCTATGAACAATGATATGGTACCTCAACATTTCATAATTATAAAATAGCAACTGTAGTTTAAAGATGTAGCTATTTTACCAAAATTTTAATTATTTCTGAGCAATTGCAATAAAATTGGCTAACAAAGAATTTTAGAAGAATATGTTTGTATTAGTGTCTTTTGTTCCTGAATACATTATTCATTTGCTTTTGAACAGGATGTTTATAATCACAATTGTACAATGCCTTTTAAATTAATAATTTATATCATTCTTGGGGGGTAATTCTGTTCCAAAGTTGTAGATAGCATCATTAAGTGAGATCAATGGTTTATATGTACATAGGAAGTTGAAATGTGATCCAATTTTAACAAATAAGTTGTTCTCTTTACATAGTCTATTATCTCTTATCTACTTTTGTGTGTAAAGATAAATAACATATTTAATCGTAACAGTGAGTCCCTTCAAGTAGAGCATATATTGATTATTTGCATGATAAAACAAAACACTCTCAAACACTTTGGTGTATTTGAAAATGTTTCAGCTGTTTGAATCATTAAATGCAGCCAAACAAAAATATTGCCACAGTGTTATCATTCAAATTGTATTGCTTTTAGAAATTTCCCAAGAACCTAATTTTTCTCACTGTACACATTTTTGAAGGAATACGTAAAGAAAATAAGTTTGTAAATTCTTTCAGAAGATCGTTTAGAGTAAATCCTGTCCACGACATTTTAGTAATAAATGTTAGTAAACATATATATAGCTGAAAACTTATTCTTTAGTAGTTTTGCTCTGCAGAGTGTATCTTTTCCTCTGGGTGCCTAGGCCCCATCTCCCACTCTTGTATAAACATCACTGGTACAGAAAAAAAAAAGATAGTTTTTCAGGCTCACATTTTATTAAGAAATTGTTATAATTTTAAATTTAATTTTTTCTTACTCTTACATATTTTTTTATCTCAAGATTGTCTATATTATTGAAAGAAAAACTGTACACTCTGTTTTTCATCAAATAATTTAGCCTTTATTGGGTCCTATTATTAATATAGTCTCATTTAATAATCACCATACTCCTCAGAGTAAATTTTTGTATATGAACCCAATTTTGTCACTGAAAATGGCTCATATATTGAAATCATACACATTTTTGACCACTACATTACCATTTAGGATATGCAGAAAATATTAGAAAACAGATGAAAATATTCTTCCCAGAGGCATATAACACAATGATATTGCTTTCCAGTCATGTACTGTTCTAGTAATTTTACCAAAATAAAGGAAACTAATTTTATTGGTATGATTTTATGTTCACGACCAATAATGATAATGGTTCATAATGATGTTTACTTAATTTCAAAGTCTGTACAGACCATCCTTTAAACAATCTGTTACAAACACTTATCTAACTTTAATGTTACAAGCCCCTGGTCCATAAACATCAGATATCTTTTTTTCTTTTTTTTCTTTTTTTAATGATAGTAAAGGGCTCAGTGATGGCATTCAGCATTAACAGTGGCTTGGAGAGAAGGCTGAACTTGGTATTGGTATTCTGTCTCACATATCCCTATCTATAGCTAATCTTTTCATGGGCCTATTGCAAAAGCGCTGGGTAGTCAAGGAAAATGTCTGTCTGATTTTCACAAGATGATATCATTTTGTCCAAATGTTTACTGAGCAAGTCTTCTGAGGTGGATTCTCTCTGACGGACACTAACATAAGACACACTCGAAGATTCACATCTGTTGTGTTTACTGCAGTGTATCCTTCCCAAACTTTCTCATCTATTATATTCTAGTCTCCTTCCTTACCAGGATTTGGACAACAGCACAAGCCATTGGCAATTTACAGAAATCGTGTATATATAGACATGACCCCTTAAATCTCTCCAAAGATCTAAGTATTTTCCTTGTTTCAGTGCACAGCTACATTACGAAATGAAACTAGGTCCCACTGAGAAATGATTGGGAAAATAGTGACCACATATACTGGTGTGAGATCTGTAGGCTTTTTTTCAATTACTAAGTTCTATTTGTCTAACCTTGGTAGATTTGGAACTGGTGACGAACTGCAATATTCCATTTTGGTGGTTAAAGTTTGCTTTCTGTTTTTCAGTTTGTGATTTTTCCTAGTTATACAAGTCAAAATCACTCCAGACAGCTGCTATCTCTCTCCCCCCTAGGGACATTATGACCAATTATGCATCACTGCAGATTTCTGTTGCTCAAGGCACTTTGATTGCCATTCTAACCATGATGTCCATTATGGTGATTAAGTGCACCTTAGCTCTGATAGAGAAGTAGTATCACATGATTACTGCCATTCTGATACCCTATTAACCCCATTGATAATTGGGAAATATATTTTCAGCCCCAGATTCCAGAAATCAGACATCCTGAGCTTCTCAAGAATGCCAGTATTCTTATGACCAGTACGTTTCTTACTGTTATGCTGAAAGGAGTTTTCTGTGGGCCCTTTGGTAACACTGAGTGACGGTTCATCAATTTCACTTAATAAATACAGTCTAATTTTCTTTCATCAGTGTTTCATGCCATATCTATGCTCTATCCCTACATAGTTTGGGGATTTTCTTAGTAATTTTGATGCTATTATTAAAAGGGTTAATACCATTGCACTTACCTTCAGTAATAAGGTCCATACTGCTGCCTGAACGGTGAGTAATTCAGCTCCAGAATCTCATTCCAAGGATTTCCACCTGCCCCCCATGGCCACTTACAGTGCAATATCTCTTAACCTGAGTTTCTTGTGCCTCCACCCAAATCATTGAAAAGCAAATGTTTGTGGGCCATTAACATATTTAGAATTGATCCAAGGACACATGAGAAAATTAGGAAGCATAATGGAGTAAAAGCCAATGCAAAGGTACATTACTAAGTCAATGACACACTAGGTAACTGGGGTTTGGTTCCACAGGGATCATCTGATCAGCCAAATAGAAAGCAATCTCAAAAAGCAGTCAAAATTTGCATTTTTGGTTTTATTTTGGGGCCCCAAAGATAAATTAATTGTTCAAATACTCCCTGATATTATCTCTCTGACATATGCTATGGTAGCATATCCTATATTTCTCTTATACTTGATAAAAAGCATAATGCACTGTGTTCATAATGCACGATGTTATGATGGTTGCCCCTAGCAGTGCCACCCAGTCTTGAATCTCATGTACTAATGAAACTCTTATCATTCCACATTGGCACCACAATGAAGGTTAATTCTTTCAGCTAAGTTCAATAATGAATGGCCCCAGATGCAAGTTTTAATAGTGATTAAAGTGAGATTATGATCTATAGAGACTCAGAGTTCTCAATAAATAATTTACCATTAATATTACTTTGATAAATAAACCTATTCCCCTTACACTGATAGAAAATACAAATTGACTTACTCAATAATGGTTTAATTAAAACTATTTCCATGATGTATTTTAGAAATTAAATTTTGTATCTTCTGAAATTCAATTGCATTGATATTTGTCCATTGGAATTTTTTCTCCCAAAGTACTGGTATCAATAATTTGTTATGGATGTTTATAACCATAAACCTGTAAGTCATTGCTGATTTTATTGCTAGAAAGATTAATTGCCATCATAGAGTCCTAAAGTTGGAAAGGGTTAGATTTCATCTAATCTCCCACCTTGCTAAATGTGCTCAATTCAGGTAACAGTTACTTATTTTCCCATAATACAGCTTACTGTGATGTTGGAAAATTTTAGCTGAAAAAAATTTCCTAAACTCTTATTAAATCTATTTTTGTATAATTTATACACTACCACTTATTGTTTGCTGTAGTGATCCATAATGTTTCTTCTGTCTCCAATTTAAAAGATGAATCAAAACTGAATGGCTACATTTAATTCTTCCATTTCTTTCCCACTCAATACCTAATCTATTGTGTGTCATTGGCTATACCTCCATTTTTTTTTTTTTTTTAATGTATAACCTGATCACTTCTGACCAACTTTACAGCTGCCTACTTCGACACAGCATCTTCTTTTATCTGGACTACTTACTAAAAAATCTCCTTGCTCTTTCTCTTGCCCTATGCTTTATTGTCCACAGAGAAGCCAGAGACCCATTAAGTCACAGTTCAGATTATGAGATTATGTCTTGCTCTACCCCTACCCTTGCTTCCCATTGTACATAAAGTGAAATGCAAACTCCTTACCATACCCTCAGACCATTATGTGATTTGGCTCCTGGCGGCCAATTCGGTCTCTGTATCTGTCGTTCTTCCTGCTATGCTCTGGTCACAACAGCCTTCTTGCTATTAATTTGATATGCTAAGCTTATTTTTTCTCTAGAGTTGTTTATACTGCTTGGAATATTGTTTCCCAGTTCTTCATATGGCTACTGTTATGGGCTGCCTTCCCCAAATTTTTATGTTCAAGCTCTAACCCCCAGTACCTTAAAATGTGCCTGTATGAAGATAGGACCATTAAGGAGGTAATTAAGTAAAAATGAGATTAGGTAGCCCCTAATGCAAGATTACTTATGCCCTTATAAGAAAAGGACATAAGACATAGACACACACACAGATGGAAGACCATGTGAGGACACTGAGAGATACACGCATTTATGATGAGCCAAAGAGAGAGGCCTCAGAAGAAACCAACCATTCCAACACCTTAATCTTGGACTTCTAGACTTCATAGCTGTGAGGAAAGAGCATGTTGTTTAAGCTGCCAAGTCTTTGGTACTTTGTTACAGCAGCCCCAGAAAACTAATACTGTTATCATTATTAATACAGTCTCATTATTTTAGTGTCAACCCATATGCCACCTCAGAAAGGCCTTCTTTCAATAAAATAGCCAATGTATCCATACACGCTAGTCACTCATTTTCTCATTACCTTGTAGTCTTTGATAATATCTATTAGTATAAATATTTTTTGATGGTGTCAATGTGCTTATTTTATGAATCACTCTAAGATCCTCAAGGCTAAGACTTTGGCTATCTTGCTCACTGTAACCTATAAGAAGGCAGGTGCTCAGTAAATAATTGTTAGAAAATCATTGCCCTGTCATTCCACTATATCTATTATCTTTTCTTCCCACAGTAGACATCTTCAGTTTTTTTAAATCTTCCTTCTAATGTCATTCTATCCAGAAGTCTTAGCATCTTGTTTACATTATTATTTAAAATATTACTTAAAATTAATTATTCTACATTGATTTTGACGATCACTGAGACAATCAGGGATATCATTTATTATGACCTAGATCAACTGACAATTCTTAGATATGTGTTTACTTTTTATTAAACAACTATTAATGCTCTTTATAAGCAATTGAAACCCTAACATTTTATTTTCACATTTAGTCTTATTTTTTAAAAAAATCTAATGCAGGTTGTATTGATATCACTAAGTTAATCTTAGTTCTACCCCAAATCTGAAGTATTTGATCTAATTAACATCTTTCCTGACATTTTCACTTTCTCATTCCTGAATTACTTTATTCTTAATCTCATTTTATCACACCTCCTCTTTATCCATTAAATACAGGTATCTCCAAGTTGCCACACTGAGCCAATATTCCAATTAACACTAAGAAGTGTTAATTCCTTTATTTATATGATATTTTGTGGTAATTTCTTTTTTTTTTTTTTGAGGGCAGTGTCACTAGCCTTCACATGTGGGGCCCGAACCGGGGCCACTGGCTTCCCAAGCCAACGCCTAACCACCATGCCGCTCAGCCGGCCCTTGTGGTAATTTCTTTAACTCCCTTGTCTTCAACTATCTTAGAAATTTGGCAGATACATGCTAAATTTATATCAACCTCCAGTTGTCTACTGGTATCATAAAATTTCACTAAAATGTCACATATTATTCAATCTTTAAGACTGTTGCCATGGACATTTCTTATTTTTTCTGGTTGCATTATTTTCTCCATAAAACAGGCATGTTAGCAAACAGTAAAATGGATAAATTCTGTGAGGTTATCTGCTGAAGTGTGCTCGAAGATGATTTATAATGTCTAGTTATTCCCTACCACCTTCATAAATCTCAGTAGCTTTCGTGTCACCAAACTTCACAATATTTCCTTAGGGTAGATAATAGGCTTCATAATTTCTACTAGTATCTTTAAAATCATGATAAGGAAGGAAAAGATGGAGAGGTGGTGGAAAGTGAGAGAAGTAAATATGTAGGTCTTTAGGGTTCAAGAGATGAGGGTTCAAATCTCAGTTCTATGTAATAACAGCTCTTTTGCCAGTTTCTGGCATAAGAATTACTATAAAATACAGATAATATGTTTGAATGATTTAACATATTGTCTGAAAAACGATAAAGACCTAATATGTGGTACTCGTTATGACTTTCTTATTTAGAATAAGATCTAAGAGGCCCATAATGGACAAATCATATGATATCTTTGCTTGTTATAACCACATTTTTCTCATAAATCTCATGTTGCATGTCATGACTAGAAATCCCTGTTGAAGGGTTTGCACATTTTGGTGTCATACTCTGTAGAGCATGGCCTCTCCCAGTGGCCACAATAAGAAGGTTTGACACCCATAAAATGACCCATCGATCTGTGAGATGTATACCGCAATCCAACAGTGGTACTTCATAGTGAATCATGATGACTGACCAAACCAGTCAACTCTTCTTTGGATTTTGAAAACAAGGAATACCAAAAGGAAGTGAGGGTATATTAAAGGCCAGAGAAGGCAGATGCACAGTATGACATATTAATAAAAAGTAAATCATGAATTGATACCATAAAGAGAGTGGTAGGCATAATTAATCAGAGTTCCCTAACTTAAGGGAAAAAAAAAGCTTATAAGGGGGGCAAGTAGATAAGGGTAAATGGGATCAAATATATGGTGATGAAAGGAAGACTGACTCTGGGTGTTAAACACACAATGTGACATATAGATGATGTATTACAGAATTGTTCACTTGAAATCTATGTAACTTTACTAACCATTGTCACCCCAATACATTTTAATTAAAAAAAACAAAACACAAAAAAACACTTGGAGAAGTTAGCTGCTAATCCAATGCAAAGGAAAAACAGACCCAGATGCACATAAGGAGAGACTAATTCACAAGCTTAGCAAATCACTGGCATGTTTGAGGCTCAACAGCATGCTTTGGGCGACCAAAATGCCCACTGTGTTTTGAATGATGAAGAAGTGATAGTTCACTTTGTCATAAGACTCAGTGATGAGTCTGCTGAGATTTTCATGTTTCTCTTACTTCCCTGGACATTTATTTTTAATCTATTATCTGAATGAACCTGGAGGCATTTCTGCTTCTGGTAGTGTGATAGGTCTCAATAAAAACAGGACAATTATAAATCAACTAATACTGTTACGTGTCAATTATACATTAATTTAAAAAAAAGATTTAAATGCATTTAAAATTTCAACTGATTTAGGCTTCTTTACTTTATATCAGTTGGACACAGAAAATGCTAAACCTGGTTTCTATTCTAGTTTAGGACTCTTTCTGCTATAGCTTCTTGCCCCCTTTATTCCTTCACAATGTTTAAAACCTCCAAACTTAAATAAAAATTCCATTTTTCTCTTGATTTTCATGTGCTATTTCTTCGTTCAATTTTGATTTTCCTTTTTTTAATATTTTAATATTTTTAATATGTAATATTTTTTCCATCTTATCTAAAGAGTTCCCATCCTCAAATTTAAATTTTAACAGGAAAAAAATCCTACAAATCTCCTCTAAACAAAATAACAATTTGTTCTTGTGACTAATAATCACAATATTTATTTATTTATTTATTTATTTATTTATTTATTTATTTTTATTAGTTTCAGGTGTATAAACCAATGTAATACTTAGATATTTATACCCCTCACAAAGTGATAACCCAATATACTACCCCTCTGACATTGTATATAGCTGTTACAATTCCATTCACTCTTCCTTATTTATGTGTGTGACTAATAATCAACTCAGGCAGCAAAGCAAATAGTGCAGTATGACTAGAGTTTGTGACACCTATTCATTGATATTACTTAAATCACTGAGAATAATTGATAATCCTTAGGTTTTTTTTAAAAATTCCTATTGAAACTCTTATGGATTTATTTATTTCATCATGTTTCTGAATCTAAATAGAATTTTAAAAAATTAATATCTTGCTTAACAAAGTATTTGCTAATCAGCCAATCAAGGTTATACTCGTATATTTCCCATATGTTGACAATTACTATTAATTCTACCTGAGGCCAGAATCTCACTGTATCATGTCCAGGTTATAACAATGGTCTTAGTTTTCTTGTTTCTATCCTCACCATATCTAATCATATTTTCTCTGATACTCCTAGATGAATGATTATAAAGCACAATGCAATGTGTTTCCATTGGCCCCCTCTTTGTTCCCCAATACCTCTGCTTTTTAAGACCCTTTCTAATAATTGCTATTCTTACCTTTCTCTGTATTTCCCATCATACTCATATGATGCTCTCCAACACATGCATTGTTTCATAAAGGCCAATAACACACAAATGCTAGGTCTTCCTCTCTTACATCATTACTTACTGCTTTCTCCTATTTGAGAAGAGTCATCTAATTCATGAATTATTTCTTGACTATAGTCCACAGTCATCTTCCTAATTGTCAAACATCTGTTTCCTTTATCATCTTTACGACCTGGCTTAAACCTGAATTAGTCTTTATTTCATGCATATGCATTTGCTACAAATAAATAATGTATAGCAGAAACTATGTAATAAAAGCTATTTATTTTGTACTGCCTTCAGTGGTTAGAAGACTAGAAGGCATTAATAGATGTTTAATAAATAACTTCAGGATAACTGATCAATTTCAACCTTCCCTGTAAATGTGAATTAGGAAGGGGTTAGCCTTCTCTGTCATTGCTGATCTCTTCCAAGAGGTTCATCATGTTTTTCACCCATTTCTATAGGGAATTATGGGCTCTACAAGGACATTAAGTACATCTATAGCTTTAAATGTACCAACAACAGCAAAAAGAAAATTCTGGAAGTTAGGAAGAAAGAGGAAAACTTGCAAAACACCATTAAGGAAATATTGAAATGGTGTCTACCCTTTCAAGGTGACAGAAGTGTTAGCTAGTGAACTAAATGTGCTTTAAACCAGAAGCTCACTTCACTATTGCCCATGATTATGAAATTTTTCATGAATGAATAAAATATGCAGATGATATGCACTGTGGTCTTCATCTCTTCCATTGTATTTACACAATATTTACCTGTTCATATGCTTGAAAGTGTAGATTCTACATACACTTGTAATGCATATATATATATATATATATATATATATATATATATATATATCCTTGTATAGTATATGCATGTGTGTATATATTTGGTATTTTGTATCAATGGTATTTTTCAGTAGTTATATTTTCCAAATAACTGCATTAGTAAAATGACTGGTAATACACTTTTAGCCCCGGGTAGGTCTCTTTCCTGTTCATAAGTGATTACAAAAAGATTGAAAAGATATTTTGCATTTCATTTATGGTTGTCTTTTATTGAACTTGGTTAATGTAACATGCTTCTGTTATTTTAGATTTTTAAAGTAAGTGCAGTCCCCTTGGAAGTGTTTGCACATAAGCATGGGTGAAAAACATGTAGCCACTCTAAAGCTTTCAAAAAGTGCTTTAAGAAAATGTTTGAAATTGAGACTTAAGTTATAGTTGTTTCTTAATGTGCCCACGTAACTCCCACTAATCTTAAAGGGAATTAAACACATATATACAAGGAAGAGTCATCTTTACTTCTTTTGTTTCAAAGATTTCCTAAAATCCCTTTCTCTAAAATAGTTGAATAGAAGATTATTAGACATATTTGTCATAGATCTGGAAAATCCAGAAACCAAATATGACTTTGTATAACTTCAAATATAAAAAGCCAAATTCTTGTTTCATAGTCTTATGTCACATATACAAATGCAGTCTTGCAAATAAACAAAGAGAGTGAGATTTGACTTCATTTGCAGAGGCATAAATAACAATCTTTCTTATATGATTGCAGAATCCTGACAACTGTTTGATAGACTCTATACAAATTTCTCTCCTCATTTTCTTTTTTTTTGAGGGCAGTATCACTGGCCCTCATATGTGGGACCGAACCAGGGCCGCTGGCTTCCCAGGCCAGCGCTTAACCACCATGCCACTTGGCCGGCCACCACGCCACTTGGCCGGCCCTCTCCTCATTTTCTTCAGTCCTCATGCCATTCACTTCTAGGTTAGTTTAATGATACATTTATATTTTTATACCCATGTAATAAAATTTCTTGTACAATGTAGCAACATCACTGCTTTTCATACATAGAGAAAATTAGTCTTAAAATTCCCTAAATTTTTATGTTTAAAAATAACAGTTACTGTGACATTTTATCAAATTTATAGAATAAATTAGCATTTCATAAAGCAGTATTATACTGCTTATATTTTAAAATACAATAAAAATAATGCAACTTAAGTACATGAAAAATAAGTATCTTTAGCATCTTTTAACTTTAAAGAGGATGTGCACTATGAAAAAGAGAATTAGTCTTACTGCTCAAAGCCTGTATATCTCAAGTTCATAGTGGACCTATATAATCAGAACCCTTATCCTCAACTGTGTCCCATATTCTATAATAAACAATGGTTTCATTTCAAGGTGTCTTTCGAGTTTTCAAGTATTCTGTAAGCATACTTTTTGTTATAATGTACATACAAAACGTATACTTTTTAGATAAAAGTTTTGTTAAAACTAAGAAAATAGACTAGAGCGTTTAAGGATTACGTTGTAGGAAGTGTTGTTATAATTTCTCCTAATGTGCAATATCCTAAAAATGGAGTTAACAAACTTTGAAAATTACTCAATATATGTTAAAAGACTGGGTTTCTCAATCATATGTAGATATATTGAAGCGTTAAAGTAGCACCATCTGTTATACTTTAGTTTCCTTTTTAAAGAAAGGTTTCCGGGGCTGGCCGAGTGGCACGCTGGCTTAAGAGCTGGCTTGGGACGCCAGCGACCCTTTATCGGATCCAACATATGAAGGTCAGTGACACTGCCCTCTAAAAAATAAATAAATAAATAAATAAAATGAAACTAAAAAAAAAAAGGTTTCCCAAAATTCTATCTTCAGAGTTTTTGTCAATTTCATTTTCCATTCCTTGACTCTCTACATGCTCTACATGCTGTACTTATTTTTTATATAGGTGCAATCATAATGAATATACAGTGATCATCTGTCCATCTTCCTGCCCTCAAAATTTCTGACGTTATCGTTATTACTGAGCCTTTGCCCATGATTTTTCTTCTGTCTGGAAAATTTCATATTTCTTCATCTGGCTAACTTCTATTAATTTTCTTTCTTTTTTTTTTACACCCTTCTTACAAAAGCCCTGTCTATATTCTAGGCTCAGTCAGTTCATTCTGTTACACCACTCAGAGCACCCTGTTACTTACCCTAGTATTACTCAATACTTTTGTAATTAACTAACTATTTGTGTGATCATTTCTTTCCTATGCATCCTTCACTAGCCTAAAAACTCCATAATGTAAAAAAAATGTATACATTTTGCCAACTGCTTCTTTCCAATGACTGGCCACACATTAGACATGTAATAAATACTTCTGGAAATAAACAGAAAATGAATATAATTTATATTCTGTTATATTTTAGTTAGAATTATATCATAAACATTTTCCCATATTTCTTTTTTTCTTTTTTTTTTTTTTTTGAGGGCAGTGTCACTGGCCCTCATATGTGGGACCCAAACCGGGGCCACTGGCTTCCCAAGCCAGCGCTTACCCACCGCCACCACTCGGCCAGCCCTCCCATATTTCTAGAGTTTTATTACTTTAACTTGCATGACAAATAATAATAATGATAATAATAGTGATATATCATTATATAGTAAGCCAATCTACTAAATAATTAATAAGTTTAATTAAATATTTGAACCTATAGATAACATTGATATGGATATCTTCACGTATATTGATGTTTTGTTCTGTTGAGTGTTTAAGAAAACTTCCCAGAAATAATAACTAGTATCACAGTATGACATCTTATATTGCCACAAATTATTTTGTGAAAAGGTTGCATTAATTTACAATGTACCAATTCTCTGTGAACTCACCATAAATGGGTTAAATTTTTTGTTGTTAAAAAAGTGTCTTAGATGACTGACCAAGTGGCGCGGTGGTTAAGCGCTGACTTGGGAAGCCAGCGGCCCCGGTTCAGTCCCACATACAATGGCCAGTGACACTGCCCTCAAAAAAAAAAATTGTCTTAGAATACAAGATTGAAGAAGACACAAACAAACAAAAAAATTGGTGTTAGTGTCTAATGAATAGCGCTTTCTTTAAGGATATTTGGTAGGAAGAATATTTGATTAGTTTAAGGCCACTGCTAACCTACAGTTGATCAGCAGTGGTGTTCTGATCCAATGTTGTAGATTTGCAGACCTCTGGGCTCTCTGCTTCTCCTTAGCAGCCAGTCACCCTGGACAGTCACCTGTGTGGTTCCAGACTCTCCATTTGAGATGTGCAAGTGGCCACAGAGGGTTAAACTCTTTAAATTTTGCACACAAAGAAAAACTGTCATCAGCTGATTTCCTCTTCACTTATACCGAATTTTTATTTGTCTTGTCCTAGAATTAATTTATTGAATTGAATCCAATCATAACAGCATTTCCTCAATTACACTGGAGAGAATTCCAATTTTCAAAAGTATATATATAGCAATTTTATTTATATACATACGGCAATTTTAATAATGCATAATGTTTTGAGACATTTTAAAAAAAGTCATTTCTCTATTAATAAACTTATTGGAAATCCCCTAGTATATAATTTGTATTAATGACTTCATCGAGAAATCTGTCATCAGCTTCAGTTGGTTTTGTGAGGAACCAGAAATGATGATCCATTTACTAAGCAATTTTAAGTAAAACTCTAGTAATTTAGCAATATCAGCAGTAATAATAACTACCAAATCAGAAATATATAAGATGTCATTCAATACTTTGTTCTCTTAGTAGAGGAGGGACAGATCACAGGGCCTAAGAAAGAAAAATAAATATTTATATTGACATCTGTTGTACCATCTATTCTAAAAATACAAATACTAAAAAACTCAGAGTATAAATCTTATGCTTTGTTCTTTCATAGTTGGTTTACTCAAAATAACGTAGTTGACTTATATACTAAATGTATGTCAGCATTACATCTGGATTATCATCTTGTCCTTTAAAACTAGAAAAAATTCACAGAATGATGTTCATAGATTTTACTTCAGAAAAGAATCCCCGATGTGAATTTTTAAACTCCTATTATTTAATATTTCCTCCATTTATCAATACTTATGATTTTAAAATGTGCTTGAAATGATAATTTTTAAAATACAAGACTCATGTAATTAGAACAACATTTGCAGTTAGTGAGACTATGAGAGCTACATTACCAAGTCCTGTAAATTTCTCAATCCTGAACTACACTTATTTACTAAAGTAAAATTTTTTTAAAATACAAGACTCATGTAATAAGAACATTTATAGTTAATGTGACTGAGAGCTATATTACCAAGTCATGTAAAATTCTTAATCCTGAACTACACTTATTCACTAAAGTAATGTATTTAAATATAAAAGTATTTTTTTAACTCTTTTTTTATTTTACCAGAGCAAAATATCTATGCTTTAGGTTAAACATCCACAAAAGCAAATACTGAAGGCTTAGTAGACCTGACAGAAGGGTGTTCATCTTTTGTCATGACTCGGCCTGCTATCTGGAGAAGTCAAGGGCTGCTTCACTTCACAAAACCTCTAAAGAGTATTGATTTTCATTGCATTTTCACTATGGAAAACAGTGATGATTCCAAATCAACTTCAAATGCAACATCAGACAATATTCTACTTAGAAGAAGATTTGTTACTTCTTCATGAGCAGTGGAATAATTTAAACTCAATAGCAGACATTGAAATGACAGTAAATTTTCCTGAGACACATCTTATATATTGAAAGAAAGAAATACATAACTAAATATACTATAGAAATAATTAGCACAAAATTAGTCAGTATAAGCAAGTGTAAAAACTCATACAATTGTGATAACTTTCCTATTTTTCTATTGCATGTTGTAAAAAACAAAACAAAAAACTAAGTCTTATTAAATTTAAAGGGCTACTCTAAAGAAAAATAATTGATAAAGAAATAAATCTGTAAGAACTTTAATGGAGTTCTTAAGGTGGAAAAAAAAATATTTTGTTTTAAATTAGATTATTGTTGAGAAAAACTTTTAAGAATAACTCTATTATGATAATATATCTCACTTGCTTCTTCATCATAGAGACTTTACATTTGTGTGTGTGTGTATTTGTGTGTGTGCATGCGTGTGTGTGTGTGTGTGTGTGTGTTTCGTTCTTTTAGGTTAGACAATGCTGTCCTTGAGATTTCTCTTTTCAGCTATTAAACTATTTGTCAAATAGTTCTTAGCGAAATAGAAGTACGTACTTGAAACAACCAGGAAAATTGCTCATGCCACCTTTGTTTCATATTTCTATCTTTTTCATCTCCTTTAAATTTTAAACAAGTTTTAATTTGTTGTTACAACAAAAGAGTACACCCCATTCCATTTCTACATCAATAAGCATGGCCCTTTATTTAACTTGTACTTTAACATTCAAGTTTATATCAACATTTGTCTCCTTTCCCACTAAATTGTTTTTATTCCAATGGAGTGTGATTGTTGTCTTTTAAATGAGATATAATAGACATTAAATATTATAATTCCCTCTGTTATTTTTAAGATTAATTAGGCTGCTTGATAGAGCTTTTTTTTTTTTTAAAGATTTTATTGGGGAATTGGGGAAGGCAAACAGCGTTGGGGAAGCAGAGAAGGAGAACAGACAAGTTGCTGTCCATTTGTTCTTCAGTCTAGTTGTGGAGGACATTGCTTCACTGGCCCATGTTGGTATTATCATTGCACTCTTCCCAGATGAGGCAGTCACTTGCCAGCCATTGGACAGCCGCTCATGCTGGCTTACAGCACCTCATGAAAGCACACGCCAGCTGTGGGCCAGCCCCACTGCAGCCTACACCATCACCTCATGGCAGCCCATCTCCAGCTCGAGCTGTTGTTCACCATCTTAGCTGTAGAGAGTGCAGCATTCCTGGCCCTATATGTGGAATCTGAACCGGGGCCCTGCTGCTCAGTCCTGGCATCCCAAGCCAACTCTTATTCAATACACCACACTCCAGCTAATAGCAAATACTTCGAGTTACAAACATTATTTTTTCAAAGATAAGTTTTCATCAGGAAAGGTTTTGAAACAGTATTGTGTGATATATGAAATTCAGTAAGAGGTTTTCAACTTAGAGATTTAAGACATTGATTCCATTAATTTTAGTTCAAAATGACAAGCTTATAATGTATGGACACACATTCTCATTAAATTCATAGTCAATTGGTAAAGTAGCAGGAGTTCATTTATTTTTCTAGAATTTAGATTAAATCACACCTCTCTCATACCAGCACCCCCCAAACTAAATGCAGCTTTTATTGTATTGCAATGTTGGCTACCTACGTTGATGGTTTTGAGGTATGCATTGTGGTTTATTCAGACCTGAATATTCAAGTTGATAATATGCATCTCAATGACACTATGCATAAATTGTTTATATCGAAATTTAGAAAGTTATCACATTATAAGATAATTTCACACTGGAAATTATGAAAATTTTGTCTTGGAACTATTTTCTATCTCTTAGGTAAAACTACTTTTGCCATGTGAATTCATCCACATAGAAAAACCTCCTGCCCTCCACTCTTGTATTTCAAGTATAGTTTCGATTTTTCTTCCAACACTCTTACTCTCTATGGGAGGAAATCATCTTTTGAACTCCACCAATAGTCACCATCTGTGTAGCTAACAGTGTAACAGTAAGTTATCCATGTTCACATGACTTTTTTCATTGATTTTCTAAACTATTACTTAAGCCCTTGCTTATTAACTTTTCAAAATGAGCTGACTAACTGAAATCTAAGCATCTTGAAGATAGCAACCATGTCTTACAAAGTAATAATAAGTGTTGCAGATAATAAGTATTCATTTTAATGAATTGCTGTAAGAAAAAAAACTAAATGGGTGTCTTAGTAAAGACTAGAAATGAATATAAAATATGTTTCTATTCCATAGTGGACAAGTGAATGGAAGAAATAACAACAATAACACACTTCATGTCAGTAGGTATCATTAGCTTAACAACAATAACTTTATTTTTATTCAGTAGTTTGTAATTTGATGCAAAATCTTGGGGACCATCTTACAATTCTTTATGCCAAAAATATCTAAAAGTATATAGTTTATATTTCCTATACCCTCTTCTCCTCTAACATTCAACCATTCTTCTAGGCTCAGTTATTAATATTTTTCAGAAAACAAAAATGTGAAAAAAATTCCAAAATTTTATTTGATCAAATTTGCCTAGAAGGGATTAAGTTGTTTCTTAGCTTGTTTAGAATTGGTGCCTTGAAATAAAAATTTAATCTAATTATAAGAAAACTTCAAGTTTATGCACATTTGAGTTTATCAACTATAAATAATATATATTCCACACAAGGAATAGTGGGGACCAGTGAAAGTAACAAATCATTGGTAGAGTTTAAAGCAATTGTTGTGGGGGGCCAGCTGAGTGTCTCAGTTGGTTAGGAGGTGGCTTAGAATGCGTGCTCTGAGCAACAGGGGTGCCAGTTCAATTCCCACATGGGACGGTGAATGCTGTGCCCTAGCTGAGCTGTCACTGAGCTGCCAACAGGTGGCAGGATGGCTCAGCTGGTGTAACAACAAGATTGCCTGTTTAATGGTGGGCTATGCCCACCTGCAACTAAGACTGAACTCAGTATCTTGAGCTGAGCTGCCGCCTGCATGGCTCAGTGGATATAGAGCATGTGCTCAACAATAAGGCTGCTGCGGGCCGGCCGAGTGGCGTGGTGGTTAAGCGCTGGCTTGGGAAGCCAGCGGCCCCGGTTCAGGTCCCACATATGAGGGCCAGTTACACTGCCCTCAAAAAACAAAAAACAAAAAAAACACAAAACAAACAAACAAACAATAAGGCTACTCTTTCGACTTCCACATGGGATGGTGACTATGCCCACCTGCAACTAATATTGAACACAACACCTTGAGCTTAGAGGTTATGAGCTGCCGATGGGAAGCCAGATGGTGACTGGTGCCCTCCACAAGGAAGACTGAAGAACAACAACTTGGCTAGTTCCCTACCCCAATTCCCCAACATTGCTCCTCGCCTAAATTCCCCAATAAAATCTTTAAAAAAAGAACTACATGCTCTTTATATATAAAAAAAAGCAATTGTTGTGACATTATATATTTTTAATTAACAAAAGTTATATGTGATCTCAACATGGGAATGGGTGTTGAGCATTAGGGAGCAGTAGGGATCAGGTTCCATGGCAGGCTCTTGTCTTCTTTGGAAATTATCTGTAGATACTGATTCACCTTGAACATTCATGAAAAATCTATTTAAAATTTTTATGTTTCATAATTTAAGGACAACTCTCAGAAATATAGAAATTATTTGTATAAATTCTGAATTATTCAAGTAAAAGGAAATGTTACTTCAAAACCCTCTATCAATTCAACAAATATGGAAAGAAAAAAAAAAACAACCAAGGAAAGAAAAGAAATGATAGAAAACAATATGACATTGCTAAGTCTGGCATATTGTAATAGCAATAAATGTGTATATGGATAGATTCCTTTAATATGAAATCTCATTATGATTTTTTAAATTTTGTTTTTTACTATTGTGGGGGAAAATAAATGCAATAAAGTAGCCTAAAGTTGAAAACAAAGGGAAAGAAAAAGACAATAAAATCTGATATAGAATAAAAGGTACAATTACACAAAGGTATAGTAATAAAATGCTTTATGCACTTCAGAGGGTAGCTTCAAAATTTAGAGAGCAAGCGCTAATAGAAATGAAAAGGGTAATTGGTAAATGATAAACTGTGTTTAATAGAAAAAAGAACACATTTCTCATAAATAAGCAGACCAAGAAGGCAAAAAAAAAATTAACAGAAAATATACATTTTTTAAATATATCATGAAATATTCGTGAAAATGACCATGTGTCAGGACACAGGACAATTTCAACATATCCTGAAGTACAGAAACCACACCTTTCATGTTTTCTGGCAAAACACAATAAAAAATTAGAAGTTGATGGTATAAAAAACAACCAAAATATTATACACTAAAACTAATCAAAGGGAAAACCTCTTCTAAATAAATTCTTAGCTGGTGTAAGAGAATGAAAAAACAAAAACAAAATAACAACATCCTTGAAAATGGATGACAAAAAGCTACAAGTACAATCAATGACCGGTGGGATTCAGCCAAACTATGAAATAGTTAAAACTGTCTCAAGTTAAGTCCTAAATGAAAAAAAAAAAAAAAAGTAAACTGACAGATATGAAAAGATCTTAAATGGTATGGCATCACTTTCTTGTGGGTCTTGGCGAATTGTATAAATTGTCTCTAAGCCAATACTATAAAAATGTGTTTATACTATATAGTTAATATATTATTGACATAGGTATAGAAAAAAACTTTTAAGTGATTAGAGAATTCAGATATAAACCTTCATACAAGCACAATATAGTTTATTTAAAAGGGGTAGAATTTCAATAAATACTGGACTATTCTGCAAATAGTTTTAAGTGAGAAGGAAAGTTTTCTGTCATTGATTACAACCTTTTAGCACTTGAGTTTTTATAACATAGGTATGCATGATTCTTTTTATAAAAAGATAAGTGATTTATAGAAAATTACTGTTTACTTTATTAAACAAAAATAGTCCCCTAGTATGTGTGTACGGTTCACACAAATATTACATAACATTGTTTGCAGCTATACAAAAGAGTAAATGAAATGAGGTTCATAACAGCAAAAAGTTATAGAAATATGTATAGTACATATAAGCATGTATAAATGCATATATATCCCATTTGTGTTTTATAAGATCTATGTTTACATATGTTCACACATGTTTAGCAAAAGTATTAGAAGGATTATCTATGGAGAGATTAGTGATCAAGGGGAGAAACTGAAAGAGGATTGAGTACCTAATATATCCCCTAAAACAGTGGGATTACGAAAAGCATGTGCTATATAGTCTCTGCCTTCTGGACATTAACACAGTATGATGGCAATGCAAAGCTAAGTGAACACACAAAATGGAGACAATATATGACTCTGCTAGAACCTATCTTATAGGCACTTGATCACGCATGCCTCAGTGGTTCCAACTTAACATAAATTTCCAGCCAGTTGCTTCAAAATTACATGTGGTCAAATTATTTGGGATAATTTCACAACTGATAGCAAGGAAGAAGCAAAACAATAAATTACTTTGAAAATACAACATCAGGATATTCATGTCCCAGTATTCGAATTTAGAAAAGAAAAAAAAAGAAATGATGAAGGGCCATGTGAAAAGGGAATGCAGAATGATGAAGT
Source organism: Aselliscus stoliczkanus (assembly GCA_033961575.1). Lineage (NCBI taxonomy): Eukaryota > Metazoa > Chordata > Mammalia > Chiroptera > Hipposideridae > Aselliscus > Aselliscus stoliczkanus. The sequence continues at coordinate 125,344,665 of CM066727.1, forward strand.
GAAAAATCATTTTAACTTTTTCCTAAGAATATATTCATTTTTTAGTAAACATTGTAAATTATAGTTTACATATTATATACAGTATAACTTAAGTGCAGGAAATACTTCTCCTAGGAAATGGTTTTCTAAACAAAGTCATTTTAAAAGTGTTGAAAATCAGTCTATTAACTGATACTAAATTTAATTCAGGCAGGTGTTTCTTCTATTAATACGTGCCAAATGGCAGGTTCTTGTCCTCTATTTTACTAAAATTCTTATTAGAATTAGTTTGGGAATGAAATATTTGTTGATTAAAAGCACACAAAAAAGTATTTTCAAGGAAAGATGCAGTAATGACATATAATACAAGCAGTTCAAGGTAGAAAATATTTCTTACTTAATAGATACCTGGGGTTTTCCTTTGTTGTAGAAACTAGTTTTAATAAGACCTCTAATGAAATTTCTGTTAATGAAACTAATAGACTCATTTTATTTATTTATTTTAAAATTATTTTCTAATTACAGTTTCAGGTGTACAACATAGTGATTAGACATTTATAAAACTTACCAAGTGATCACCCCAATAAGTCTAGTACCCATCTGACACCATACACAGTTATTACAATATCATTGACTATATTCTCAATGCTGTACTTTACATCCCCATGAATATTTTTATAACTGGCAATTTGTACATCTTAATCCTTTTCATCATTTTCAGCTGTTCCCTCCCACCCCCCAACCATCTGGCAACCATCAGTTTGTTTTCTGTGTTTAGGCATTTACTTCTGCTTTGTTCCTTGGTTTGTTTGTTTGTTTGATGTTTGTTTATTATTTATTTGTTTGTTTTAAGATTCCACATAAGAGTGAAATTGTATGGTATTTGTCTTTCTCTGTCTGACTTATATCATTTAGTGCACTACCCTGTAGGTTCATCTATGTTGTCACAAATGGCATGATTTCATTGTTGTTTGTTTGTTTGGCTAATATCCCATTGTATGTATGTACCACATCTTCTTTATACAATTGTCTGTTGATGGACACTGAGGTTCCTTCCATACCTTGTCTACTGTAAATAATGCAGTGAAATTAAGGGTGCATATATCTTTTCAAATTAGTGTATTGGATTTCTTCAGATAAATACCCAGAAAGAAAATTCCTGGGTCATATAGTAGTTTTATTTTTAATGTTTTGAGGAACCTCCAAATCATTTTCCGTAGTGGCTGTACCAATTGGCAATCTGGCCAACAGTGCATGAGTGTTCCCTTTTCTCCCTATCGTCGCCAACACTTGTTGTATATTTATTCATTGATGATGGCCATTCTGACAGGTCTGAGCTGATATCTTATTGTGGTTTTAACTTGATTTCTCTGATGATTAGTGATGTTAAGCATATTTTCATATATTATCTATATGTCCTCTTTGGAGAAATGTCTATTCAGATCTTTTGCTCATTTTTACATCAGATTTTTGTTGTTGTTGAGCTGTATGAGTTCTTCATATATTTTGTATATTAATGCCTTAATAGACACATTATTTATAAATATCTTCTTCCATTCAATAGGTTGCTGTTTTGTTTTGTTGATGGTTTCCTTTGCAGGGCAAAAGTTTTCAGTTTGATAGAGCCTCATTTGTTTATTTTTGCTTTCATTATCTTTGCTCTAGGAGGCATATTCAAAAACATATTGCTAAGACCAGTGTAAAAGAATAATAGAGTGATTTCAAATGAATCTAAAGTATTTAAACACATCTATCTAGTTTATTTCCTATCTCCGATCAATTAAAGACAGAAACTTAATAAAATGCCTGGATCCATGGCAAGTAACACGCCAAAGATGTAGATGCATACTCTCTGTCCCTATTGTATTTTCAGTGTGCATTTCTATGGAAATCTTTTTTAAAATGTGCAAACGCAGTATCTTCATATCATAGCTATTTCTATTGAACAAAGTAAAAATATAATAAAATTCTGTGCATTGTGGTATTAAAAAGAGTAAGATGTAGAAGGGATGTGGATAATAGTAAAACTGCACATATTACATTAGTAAAAATGATGTCAATTGCATTATTATTCTAAAGTCAATGTGAAGATTTTCTAGTAAATAAATGATTAATTCAAGCCAAATTACTTTTTATAAAACTTACATATGTTCTACTTCTTCCTTCACTTTTTGCCCATCTATGACTTTTTAAATAAAACCTTTAAATTAAATGACCACACACACACAAAAAAAAAACTGTAGCACTATATATAGCAAAGGACTGTTTGAATCAGGACTGAATTGCTGGCAAAACCATTTAGACTATGAAATTCTAAGATCAATATGTCAGCTGGAGATAGTGTAATATTTGATTGGTTTGTTTTTACAAGGGCTGGTACATGGATATATGATTCTGAAGGTTAGTATAAAATTGGAAAAGTAATGAAAGATGAACTAAGACAAGTCAAAGATACTACAAAGACAAATAAGAGCCTGGGAAGTCAGAGAACCCAGTGTTCCAGAAATATGATTGTGGATACTGAGACCAACGACAAATACATTATTTGGGATTTAGGTAGAAGAATCCATTCTATAGAAGAACTGAGATAATATTATCGCTTAGCCAAATTCCTTATGATGTTTTTATAAAACTTCCACTAAAAAAAATAAAAGAAATAAAGAAAAAAAGAAACTAAAAGTGTAGTCTTCATAAAATTACTAGTATAGTATATAGGCTACATCTGGAACAAAATAGAACCTTTCCTAAATAATGTATTTGCTTATATATAAAATTCTAAAATCAGTTGCCAATAAGAGGAATTAAGTTTAAAGGGTTAGAATAGCACCTAAGACTTTGAAACCTGGTAAATTTTGTGCATTACTATGAAAAAAGCAATTAAAAAGCATTTTGTCAAATCAAAAGTAAGACAAAAATTAACTTAAATCTATATTTACAACCACATCAGAAGAAATTTTTCAAGTAATCCTAAATATCCATATAGATACACAATGGGCTAGGATTTCCCTCCGACCTCTTTAAAGTAGAACATTTGTCCTTATGCTCTCAAGATTTCTGCTGGTACTCAAGACATCATTTCATTATTAAAAGATTATTAAAAGAGGTATTATGCCTCTTAATAAAAGATTATTAAAAGAGGTATTATGCTAGCTATTATGCCTTCCCCCCCCCCCTTAAACTTCACTCAACAATTTCCACTTATATCTCATTGGTCAAAGCTTCAACATGGGTCATTTCTGTCAGTATGTAAACGTAAGAAATAAACTGTTCTTAAATCTGGGCAGAATTTCACTACCTCTCCAAATAGGAATTCTGAAACTAGGGGAAAACACAAAATAGGGGAATAAATCCTGGGGATGAAGCTACCTTTCTCTTCCACCACAACTTTTGAGCACCTGCTGTGGCAGTGAGCTGATGACTTGGGCTTCCTCTCCTGCCTTGGTCTAAGGAAAGGATTGGTTCTCTAATCCTTTAATCTATAATTTAATGTGCAAGGAAACTTAAAGGGATTCAGAGGCGGTCAGCTATTTGAGTCTTTATAAGAACAAATCCCTGTCATTCTTCACAGGAACAAAGTGCATAACATTTTACCAAACAAACAACAACGAATTCCAAGATGTCATACTCAAAAAAGAAAAGGAAGCAAGAAGAACAGAGAGAAAAGGAAAGAAAAAGACCAATGATTATAAGAATCATAGTCAAGAAAATGTTATTGTAAAATTCAGCAGAGCAGACAGCTTTGTAACAATCTTATTTTTTTATAATAAAAGGAATGAAAAAGATGGGAATACCTGCCAATGTATTAAGTCAATAGTTTAGTTTCAACTATATATACTTATTTCTAAAAGGATAGTATTTATAATATTTAGCAATGTATATGACATGCATATCTGTGTGTGTACATGTTCACATTTACTAGTATTAGTGTAAGATACACTTAGTATTTATTATACAAAGGTAGAACACTGTCATTGTCAAGCTTATTTGTTTTCAATTGAGGAAAATTATGCTGCACACTAACTTTCCTCCCTACCAAATGGGAGCATTTAACAGTAATTTATGCATTGATCTTCTCTGTTAATAGCTTGGAAAAAAAAAAAAAACATGGTATGCCGACATCATAGTTCATTTTGCTGGCCAGTATTCAAGATTCTCTTACCCAGTGAAGTTTTACAACTTCATTTTGTTCCTTGACTCTATGTGTGTGTGTGTGTGTGTGTGTGTGTGTGTGTGTGTGTGTGTGCATATCATTTTGCCCATTTGTTCATTCTGTCATCATTCACACATTATTACTGTATGAAATTTCACTAACACCAACAAAATTACCTGTTTTCCTCTTCCTCATTTCTTTCATTGAACAGTTTTTTTTACACAGCTTCTTTAAAGTAAGCACTACCTTATTCACCTTGCAATTAGAAGTTAATAAGTATGTTGAACACATATAAAACTTCACTATCTATGAGTTAAACATAAAAGTAAAATGATAATTATGAGTATTAAATAAATGTAAAATTCACAGGATATCAAAGCACAAACAACTAGCTTTGCCTGAGGAATTCAAGAAGACTACCTTTAAAGAGATGTCACAGTATTCAGAAAGCATGAGTGGATATTTCCCAGATAAATAAGAGGTGTTGCTAAAGTATTTCATGGAGAAAGAAACAAAAACACAAATTTATAAGTTCATCAAAAGTCATGATAACTTTGGAGAAGCCTGGAGCTGGACTATTCATGGAGGGTCATCACAAGTGATTAAATGAGAAGGGACTACTGCGACAAAATTTGGAAGGGTTTTACATGCCAGTTTATAGGTAAGCAACAGATAAAATCAGAAACATTTAAGAAGAATTTCAAGAGAGAGAGTTAAGAGATCAATTGGAAAGTTACTACAAAATAATTTTAAAATCATTCTGAATAACATTTTGTAACTCAGGTTGTCAGAAATAAAAAAATGTTTACTGTCGAAAATTATCTGCCCATGTATATGTGGGCTTATTTCTAGATTCTCGATAAAGGAGCCCAAAAGACACAATGGAGAGAAAAAAGCCCTTGTAATAAATGGTACTGGGAAAATTGGAAAGCCACATGCAAGAGAATGAAACTGGACTGCTATCTGTTACCATACAAGAAAATTAACTCAAAATGGGAAAAAGACTTTAACATAAGACCTGAAACAATAAACTAGACCAAAGGAAACATAGATATAAATTTATGGAGCTTCAGTTTCAGAGAGGATTTTATGAATTTGACCTCAAAGGCAAGGGAAGTAAAAGCAAAAAATAAATGGAGTATATCAAACTAAAAATCTTCTGCACTGTAAATAAACCATCAACAAAACAAAGCAGCAACCAATGAAATTGGAAAAGATGTTCATGAACAACACCTCTGATAAATGACTAATATACAAAATATATAAAGAACTCATACAAGTCAACAACAGAAAAACCAAACAATCCAATTTAAAAATGGGCAGTGGACCTAAACAGACACTTCTCCAAGAAGACGTACAAATAGCTAATAGATATATGAAAAAATACTCAACTTCACTAGCTAGTAGGGAAAGGCAGATCAAAACCACAATGAGATACTACCTCACACCTTTTAGAATAGCCATCATCATCACGACAAGTAATAACAAGTGTTGGAGAGGCTGTGGAGAAAAAGGAACAGTCACACACTGTTGGTGAGAATGTAAATTGGTGTAGCCACTATGGAAAACAGTATGGAGATTCCTCAAAAACTTTAGAATAGAATTACCATATGACCCAGCAATCTCCTATGTATCCAAAAAATCTGCAAACCTTTATCCATAAAGATATATGTACCCTTACGTTCATTGCAGTGTTATTCACAGTGGCCAAGACATGGAAACAACTAAAGTGTCCTTTGATAGATGATTGGATAAAGATGTGGTACATATAGACAATGGACTATTACTCAGCTATAAGAAAAGATGAAATACTGCCATCTGCAACAAAATCGATGGATCTTGAGACTATCAAGCAAAGTGGAATATTGGGATGTTGGAAAAATCATGACGCATGTTTGCCAAAGATGGCACTAGTTCATTTTTGGAAGTACTAGAGTCATTCGCATCTATGTTATTGCTTTGTCATATGACAGCTGACAGGTCGAGCTTCATTCTAAAAAAAACTTGAGTGATTTGGTTGGGTTTTGGAGATTTTACAACATGTTGAAGATGGAAGACCAAACTGTACATTTTTGCCATATTTTACTGTTTACTTCCATAAAGGGAAGAACATGCATCAAGCATGTGAAAAGTTGCATGAAGTTTACAATGATAATGCTCTACAAGAACATCAGTGCCAACAGTGGTTCCCAAAATTCCATGCTGGTGATTTTGATCTCAACGATGCTCTTCAGTCAGGGAGACCTACTGAGGTTGATAACAACAAAATAAAGGCATTGATCGAGTCAAACCCACGTTACACAACACGAGAGATTGCAGGAACATTGAACATCCCTCATTCAAGTATTCACGGCCATGAAGCTGGGATACATAAGCAAGCTCGATATTTGGGTTCCACATGAACTCAAAGAAGTTCATTTGATGGGGCATATAAACATCTGTAATATGTGCATTAAAGATGAGGAAAATCATCCTTTTTTGAAGTGACTGATAACTGGAGATGAGAAGTGGACTGTTTACAACAATGTAGTGTGCAAACGGTCTTGGTCCTGACATGATTCTCCTCAAACAACATCAAAAGCAGACATTCTTCAGAGGAAGGTTATGCTCTCAATGTGGTGTGATTTTAAAGGTGTCATGTTTTTCAAGTTCCTACCAAGGAACCAAACAATCAATTCAAATGTGTAGTGTCAGCAGTTGGACAGTTTGAATGAGTCCATCATCCAGAAACTTCCAGAGCTTGTTAATTGTAGAGGAGTTGTGTTCCATCGTGACAACGCAAGACCACACACAAGTTTGATCACCCCTCAGAAATTATTGGAGCTTGGATGGGATGTGTTGCCACACCCACCATACTCGCCTGACCTTGTGCCGTCAGACTTCTGCTTGTTTCGCTCTCTTCAAAACTCCTTGTGTTGTATAATGTTCAATTTAGATGAGGCTATAAATCAGCACCTTTTTCAGTTTTTCACAGATAAAGACAGGTCCTTCTATGAATGAGGAATTATGAAACTCACTGAAAGATGGCAAAAGGTTATTGAACAAAAGGGGCAATATATCATTGATTGATCTTTGTTCTTTATATAAAGAAATGACCTTTGGAAAACATAGACAAAATATGTCATGACTTTTCCAACAACCCAATAGGTCAGACAGAAAAAATCAAGAACCATATGACTTCACTCATGCATGGGATATAAAACTGAAAGCAACAAATGAACAAGACAAACAATGAAACAGCAACTCATTGACACAGAGAACAGTTTAGTGGTTACCAGAGGGGAAGGGGGGAAGAGGGTAGTAAGAGAGGGTAAACGGGACTGTCATCACTCTTTTAATGTAAGCATCAGGTGGTTATATAGTTATTTGAGAGAATTATGATCTTCAATGAAAAAACAAAGATCTCTTCATTTTTGTAAGTATTTAATCCTCTCCTATGTCAGAGAAAATGGAGGGCCAAGTATTATTGTAGGGTGATACGAAAAATAAAACAAAAAACTATGCTTATTTTTTTGCTACAGAGAATGGAGTTAGAAAGGAAAGGATAGGCAATTTCGCTTCTTCCTGTGATACTAGTGAGCATGTTTTAATGCCTTTTGGATTCTCTCTGGGGAGCTCTTATTAGATAAAGAAAGGCTACCTAGCCTCTCATAATGTCTTTGTGTGCCTGGTGAATGCCAGAGGTAGGCATTCCCAGGTTATGTGAAACTTCTGTGGTAGCACAGAGATATAATACACTCAAGGGCTCTCCAAAATGTATCTTGGTGTCAAGGAACATTGCTTTATTTTCTGAAAATCTCTATTTAAGTCACCTTTCAGTTGCATCACATACAATAGGAAAGGAATTGTAAAGCTATGAGTTCCAAGCTCTCATTATTTCTTTGAGTTTGTTTTATATTATTTGCCTAAGACTTTCAGCCGTTTCAGGACAAGATCTACTAGCCTCTAGATTCTGTCATTGATACTTAAATTCCTTCTGCCTGATTAGCCATTTTATGCTATACTTTCTTTTGTATTTGACTAGTGATATAAAATTCACTAATGCTTCATATAAAACAAAACATCCTAGAATTCTCATAGTAATGATAACATTTGGAGCCAGTGGGGGGTGGGGGGAATGGTTAACAACCCATCACTATATTCATGTTAAGAAGTTTCTAAGATCACACATCAAGGTTTTGTGTTTCTGCCTCATTTACTCAAGTAGCTGTTATTCAAGGCTATTGCTTTTGTTCTTTCCTGCATACTAAATCTCTTTTTTAAAAATCTGAGGCAATATTTTCTTTCATTTTCTTATGAAATATTCCTATTTAAGCACCAAGAATTAGAATAATCCCTGATATGGCACTTCAATTTATTTTAAATTCTTTCATTTTGATTTTTAATATTTTTATGGTTTGCTTGTTTGGTTTAGTACTCTATGTGACATTTTACAAAGAAAGGAAAGGGGGAGGATACATATTTAACTTTTTAAGTAGATCTTTGCAATAAGTGACCAAGTTGAATTGTTTTCTTGTGGCTTTTTATTCTCCAATGGAAAGTTAAATAATTATTTGTGGCCACTAGGATTAGAAAAATATACTTTAAGAAAAATCTAAGAAAGCAATCAAGCATATGCTCCTTTCTCAAAAGGTAAGAATAAGTTGATCTAATTAATGAACGTAGAAAAAGAGTCCAAACACATTTGCAGCTTTAGGTTTTTAGGAAACACACTAGATGTCTAGGAAACAACAAGAATTTAGCCTTGAAATAAACTTTTTCCTCTAGGAGAAAAAAAAAACAACAACAGACTGATAATGGAATTCTCATCACAATATTGGTATCTATAAAAGAGTGAAGAATATTAACAGACATTTGAGAAGAAAGTAGTACAAACCTAGAATCTATGCACCGCCAATATACAATTTATATCTGTGGGCTATGAGTCAGCACAATACGACAATCAAGAATTCAATATACATTAGTTATGAGTCTTCTCTGTGACAACTACTTGAAGTTCTGCTCCACTCAAGTGAAAGTTAAATAAGAGAAAATATCTAAAGTGGAGGATATTGTGTATGAGATGATCAGTGAATATATTCAAAATTTTGTTTAATCCCAAGTGAATGGTAATATTGTGGTTGTGAGCAGTAGTATTTATAAAGTCAAAAAATTAAAAATAGAATTACCATATGACCCAGCAATCCCTCTCCTGGATATCTACCAGAAAAACCTGAAAACATTTATCCGTAAAGATATATGTGCTCTGATGTTCATCGCAGCTTTGTTTTGGTGGCCAAAATATGGAAACAACCAAAGTGCCCTTTGATATATGATTGGATACGGAAGATGTGGTGTATATACACAATGGAATTCTACTCTACCATAAGAAAAGGTGAAATAGTGCCATTTTTGACAACATGGATGGATCTTGAGATTATATTTTGCTAAGTGAAATAACTCAGACAGAAAAAGTAGAGAACCATATGATTTCACTGATATGTGGGATATAACACTGAAAACAACAAAGGAACAAGACACACAAATGAAGAAACAAAAACTCATAGACACAGACAATAGTTTAGTGGTTACCAGAGGGTGGGGGGGAGGTGTGGTAGATGAAAAAGCGATCAACTATATGGTCATGGAAGGAGAACTGACTCTGGGTGGTGAACACAGAATGTGACATGGATGATGTATTACAGAATTGTATACTTGAAACCTGTGTAACTTTACTAACAATCGTCACCCCAATAAACTTGCATTAAAAAAAAAAAAAAGATGAAGAAAACCTTGGAAAACTTGATCATTCAGATGACATTTATCTAAGAAAGCAAACAATTGACAATAAATCCATAGTACATTTTAAATATGGGATAAAATATGTTATCAAAGAAATGAGAGTAAATATATTTATGAAAATTAATAGTTGAATAATATGATATTCAATGATAAAGACAGTTTTGAATAAACAATTACAATCTCAATAAAATTTGCTAAGGAGATACATATCTAAAGTGAAATGGCAAAAGTGATTTAAAATTAAGAGTCAAACAAATAAGTGGTAACTAATTTTAAATTAGATATGAGAGTATTTAAAGATATCAATTTAAATAGTAAAAAGATTGATAAACAAAAGCTTAAATAGTAAAAAGTGTAGTCCACCAATACGATCAGCAGGGCAAAAAATGCATAAAAAAAATACTTTGGAGGGCCGGCCGAGTGGCACCATGGTTAAGCGCTGGCTTCGGAAGCCAGCGGCCCTGGTTCAGGTCCCGCGTATGAGGGCCAGTGACACTGCCCTCAAAAACAAAAAACAAACAAAAAAACAAAACAAACAAACAAAAAACTTTGGAAATACACAGAAATTTTGTTAAGTCAATATTTTCCTTAGAAATAGGATTTTTAACGGCTTTTTCATGACAATTGGCAATTCAATGACAGGGTTGTGGGAGTTTAAGGGGTAAAAAGTATAACTATTGCACTGCATTGTACACCTGAAACTAATTAAAAAAAGAAATGTTTATTTCACAATAAAATAATTAAAAAAATAAAAAAAACAGAGTAGAGAGAAGGAAGAAATTTAAATCCTGTGGCGACGTAACAATTTCCTTTTATATATATTTTTTAAATCTGCTAATATGACATTATTTATTTTCTCAGCAAAAGATGAAGTTGATCTTTTGGCCTCAGACTTTAGCTTATGTCTATGGATTTTCTTCTAATGATGTAGGCAATTATTTGGGACCACTTTAGAAGGAAATAAGATCAGTACTAGGAAATAAATGTTTCTTGCTGCAAAGCAAATTTCATAAGGAAAAAAACAAAAAAAACTTTAACACAGACATGTGCATATGCCATGTTTGATTAATCCCACACATAGTTTAAATCTGTAAGTGTGCCTCCATGTTACTGTGTTATGCATATGGAACATACATAAGAAGCTGACTACAAATAAAACTTTAAATTTTGAAAATATAGAGATGTTAGAGGATATTTCTTTGGATTAAAATGCAATAAAACAAGAAAAAATGAATTAATGGATTTTTTTGACACCTCCTCAGACTAAAAGTAAGGTAAGTCTAAATATACAAGGTGTTATCAAAAAATATGATGGATGTTTAAATTTATAAAAAAATTTTACAGTAAAAAACATATTGCCATTAATCTGCCTAAAAATACTCCCCTCACTTTAAACACACTTATCCCATCATTCTTGCCACTTTCTGAAGCAGTTCTGGAAAGTCCTCTTTCATGAGTGTCTTTAGTGGCACTGTGTGGCTGCCTCAGTGTCCTGAATCGATTCAAAATGTTTACCTTTCATGGTCATTTCAACTTGGGGAAAGAGCCAGAAGTCGCATAATGCCATATCCAGTGAATGAGGTGGATGAGGACACAGTGCAATGTGTTTTTTTTTTTTTGACAGAAATTGCCATACCAAAAGCAATCACCATCATAAGTCCAGCAACCATCTGACACTGTACATGCTATCACAATATTATTGACTATATTCCCTATGCCTTACATTACATCCCAATGACTTAACTGTTTTATATCTGAAAATTTGAACTTTTTATTCCCCGTCACATTTACCCCCACTTTTAAAAAATTTTCAACTACAGTTGACATTCATTATTATTTTAAATTAATTTCATGTATATAGCATAGCAGTTAGACATTTATAAAATTTAAGAAGCTATCCACCTGACTAGCCTAGTACCCATCAGGCTTAGTTATTATGATAGTTATTACGATATTCTTGACTATATTCCCCATATTTTGCACCCTTATGACTATTTTGTAACTACCTATTTATACTTCTTAATGCCTTGACCTTTTTCACCCTGCCCTCCAACCCTCCTCCCATTTATCACCCTGAGAAATCTAGTAACCATCTCACACCATACATAGTTATTATATCTTCTGTTATTGGTTGTTGGATACATCGTTATGTATTTCTTCTGTTATTGGTTGTTGGAAAAGTCATGACGTATTTTTTCTGTTTTTCATTGCAAAAATGCGTCATGATTTTCTGACAACCCAATATATTCTACATCCCCATGATTTCTTTGTAACAACTAATTTGTACTTCTTAACCCCTTTCCCTTTTTCACCCACCCCTAGTTTCCCTTCCATTTGGCAACCATCAAATGCTTTCTGTATCTATGAGTTTGTTTCTTTGGGTTGTTTTTGTTGTTGTTATTTATTTTTTCTTTATATTCAAAATAAAAAGGAAATCATATTATATATGCCTTTTTCTCTCTGACATACCCCACTCAGCACAATACTCTCCAAGTCCATCTATGCTCCATGGCTGAGCAATATTCTATTGTATATATGTACTACCTCCTCTTAATCCATTCATCCATCGAGGGATCCACCCAGGTGCCTCCACATCTTGGCCATGTAAACAATGCTGCAATGATTGTATGGATACACATATCCCCTTGAAGTAGCATTTTGGATTTCTTCAGGAAAATATCCGGAAATAGGATTACCAAATGCTTCCTTGCCTCTTGTTATAGTCTTTGTTTTAAGTCTATTTTGTCTAGTATAAGTACTGCTACTTCTGCTTTTTTATTTCTGTTTCCACTTTCATGAAATATTTTTTCCCATTCCTTTACTTTCAGTATGTGTGTGTCTTTCAATCTGAAGTCTCTTGTAAGTAGCATATGTAAGGATCTTGTTGTTTTTTTTAATCCATTTAGCCCTCCTATCTTTTGATTGGAGCATTTATTCCAGTTACATTTAAAGTAATTATTGATAGATTGTAGTTATTACCCTTTTAATATTCATATTCACTTTTGTTTTTCTTTTTTTTCTTTTTTCACCCTAAAAAAATTCCTCTACGAGTGCTTGTAATATTGGTTTGGTGGTGATTAACTCTTTTAGCTTTTCCTTATCTGGGAAGCTCTTTATCTGTTCTTCAATTCTAAATGATACCTTTGCTAAGTAAAGTAATCTTGGTTTTGAGTTTGTACTTTTTATCATGGTGAATATTTCCTGCTACTCCCTTTGTGCTTGCAAAGTTTCTGTTGAAAAATCAGCAGACAGCTTTATGGGAATTCTCTTGTAGGTAACAAACTGCTTTTCTCTCTCTGCTTTAAAATTCTCTCTTTGTCTTAACCTTTGGCATTTTAATTATTCTGTGTCTTGGTGTGGGCCTCTTTGGGTTCATCTTGTTTGGGACTTTCTGTGCTTCTTTGGCTTGTATGGCTATTTCCTTTGCCAAATTAGGAAAGATTTCTGTCATTATTTATTCAAATAGGTTTTTAATTCCTTGCTTTTTCTCTTCTCCTTCTGGTACCTCTGTGATCTGAATGTTGTTATACTTGATGTTGTTCCACATTATTTTGGATTTTTTTTTTTCTTTCTGCTCTTGTGTTTGGGTATTTTCTGTTACCTTATCTTCTAAATCACTGATTCAGTCCTCTGATTAATTTATCCTACTGCTGATTCCCTCTAATGTAGTCTTCATTTCAGTTATTGTAGTCTTTATTCCTGACTGGTCTTTTTTATGTTTTCTCTCTCCATTTTTATGTCTTCTATCTCTTTGTTGAAGTTCTCCCTGAGGAAATTGAGCATCCTTATAATCAGTGTTTTGACCTCTACTTTTGGTACACTGCTTGTCTTTATTTTGTTTAGTTCTTTGTCTGGAGCTCCATTCTGTTGTTTTATTTGGACATGGTTCTTTTTCTCCTCATTTTGTCTGCCTCACAGTGTTTGTTTCTATGTATTCAGTAGGGCTACTATGCCTCCCAGTCTTAATAGAGTGCTTTATGCAGTAGGTGTATTGTGGGTCCCAGGGGTGTAGAGCTGGGTACTCCAGGAATGTCCCTTGTGTGGTCACTGTGTGCCCTCCCTTTGTAGTTGAACCTCAGTTGCTGTTTGAATGACAATGGGGGGATTGCCCCTCAGACTGATTGGTTGTGAGTAATGGCTGTGACTACAGCAGAGGAAGACCCTACAGAGCAAGGTTCACTTTGGGACTCTGGTGCCTACTCAGTCTGCCCCTTGGGTGTGTCATCCTTGGAGGTGGCCAGTTGATACTCTGGCTTGGTTCCCCGTTGTCCACCTGGTGTGCCAGGTCTGGGATCTCTTTGGAGAGGATCTTGTTCAGACCAAGTTGAGCTGAGGCTTTTTGGCACAAGTGACAAAGCAAACACATGTGGCTACCACCTGCAGTGGGTTTGGAGGTGCCTTGAAAAGCCAAACTATGAACTGAAACTGACTTTCATTAGTGCTGGGTTTAGAGCTGTTCAACCTGAGGTACAGTACATGCCAAAGCTAGATGCTGCTTGTTTGCATTTTGTGAACTTTTGAGAGATTTTATTTTATTTTATTATTTTTAAATATTTTATTGGGGAATTGGGAGAGGGGAACAGTGTTGGGGAATCAGGGAAGGAGAACAGACAAGTTGCTGTCCTTTTGTTCTTCAGTCCAGTTGTGGAGGATGTCGCTTCACTGACCTGTGTTGGTATTATCATTGTGCTCTTTCCAGGTGAGGCAGTTGCTCACTGGACATTGGACGGCCTCTCATGGCAACTCATGGTAGGTCACGAAAGCTCATGCCTGCTGCCGACCAGCCCCACTGCAGCCTATGTTGTCGCTGGGGACTCCGGGCAGCCCAGCTCCAGGTCGAGCTGTTTTTCACCATCTTAGCTGTAGAGGGTGCAGCATCCCTGGCCCTCATATGTCAGATCCAAACCGGGGCTCTACTGCTCAGAGCTGGTGTCCCAAGCTAACTCCTACCTAATGTGCCAACTTTTGAGAGATTTTAGAAAGCCCACAGCATCAGCCAAGACAGTTCATTTGTATGGAAATGCCACTGCAGCAATTTGAGTGGGGTAGGAAATCACAGGGGTGGGGTGGATGGTGTTTTCCTGGTTGATGGAGACTCAGATATGGCAGCCACCTTCTTCTGTACACTGGGAGTATGCTTCTGTACACTTGAGTACACTCAAGAAAGAAACAATGGCTTTTGCCAGCTCCTCCGTAAAGCAGAAAGTTACCCCTTTAGCCCTTGCCCTGAAGCCAGATAACTCAGTACCTCCCTGTATATCTCTGGCACCTTTTGAGCTGCTGCCCCAGCACTAGAGCTCAGAACAAGTGAATCCATCAGTAAATAAGTCATTGTGTGGACCTTTTAAGAGGAGTGTCTGGGACTGCAGCCACCATCCCTGTCACTCTGACACAATCTCTGCTGGTTTTCATGGGCAGAAGTTAAGGGGACTTTACTCCCTGGTTGTGGAACCCTGGGCTGTGGAGCCTGGGGTGGGATTGGTTCCCCTCTCTCTTTCAGGGGAGATCTCTGCAGCCAAGTTATTAATGATCACACACAGGTGTGGGGATAGCATATTCTGCATCTCTGCCACTACCAGTCTCCAGGTGGCTTCTTCTGTATATTCTTAGTTGTAGGGCTTTGGGTCAGCTATATTTCAGGCAATTCTTAATGATGGTTTTTATGTAGTTTAATTGTAATGTTTATGTCATTGTTAGAGGAGGCAAGCACAGCATTTACCTTCTCCGCCATCTTGACTGGGTGAGAGGGGAAGGGTTTTAAATATACTTTATATCATTTGTTATAGAGTAATACTTATATTAAACTTTACTTTCTGATAATTTTGTACTAAAACTTATAATTTACCATTTACAATTATGTTTATTTCTCAGAAGATGCATAAACTGTGGTTGATATATGTTAGCACTAAGTCCTTTTTTAAAAAAATCTAATATGTGACAAAAAAAAAAGAAATGCTTCAGAACATCTTTGAAGATGTATGTAAGATAAATGAGTTGTTGCCTGACAGTTACTTTTTTTTCAATATAAGCGTTTACTTTATTTTAGTTTAGCCAAAGGAATCGTCCCTCTAGGAAAATAAAAACACATAGCAATGTTGAAAGGAAAAATTGGATTTTAGAGCTGAAAAAAATCTTAGTGATGATTTAGTCCAAAGTACTCATTTTGCAGAGGAGGAAATTGAGGCCAATGGAAGGTTACATGACTAGTTTAGTGGCATTACCAGAATTACATATACTGTCTTCTGCTTCTCAGTCTAGTGCTCTTTTTATTATATTGTTCTGTGGTCCACTTTGTGACATCTCTGAAAGAGGGTTTTCATAAAGTGTCTATGCATGACTCGCAGCATTTCTAACCGAAATACTTTACCTGCAGAAAAATGCCTACTGAGGATTCAGCTACTAAGGGCTCCCACTGGGCAAGGGTTCCCTAGAGAATACACTGCAAAAACTGTAATAGGCTATACAATGTCTGCATTCTCTAGACTTCACAATATGAACATTTTTTAATGAAAAATTTAAGCAAGCATATCTATTGTGTAACCCTCTGTACCACGTTCCATGAGACAGAGCCTGTAGCCTTTTGCACTCAGCCATCTGGTTTTAGGACAACAGGAAAGAAATGTTGCAAAATATTATAGTTGACCTTATTTCTATAGACCCCATTTTTTCTTTTTCCTATTAGTAATCATCATAATCTTTCTGGCCCTTTCTGTAACTAAGCAATTGAGCAAGGCTTAAACGTAAAAGCTGCATTCACACAAATAGTGATAACTTCACTAAGATGTTATTCCCAGATTTCATTCAATCCCCATAACAAATATTCTCCATTTTGCATTGTAAGCATTGTTCCTTAATGTTATCAGTTATGCTAGATGAACACTATCTCTTGACTATTACAGATAACTGGATTCATGGTGAATTTGAAAATGTGTGTGGATGAAAATAAAAAACAAAAACAGCTATCAAAATAAGTAACATGTATAGAAAATTAAAATGAGGTCCGTAATTTCTGTTCAATAAATACTCTTCTCTGGTCTGACTGGGAATTAAATCACTTGGACTATACTGCCTTCCCATCGCTGCAGAAAGTCACCATGGCAAGAAATCAATGAAAATGAAACCAATATATTATTGTTTTTTAGCATCTATAGGTTTCTCGGATGTGTATTTGGAGCATAATTTATCATCTGGGAGATTTTCAAATGTTTATTTATTTATTGATATTTCATTATTAATGCTTTCTTACCTACAATAACCATGTATATTTTCTTTCATGTGGAGTACTAAAACTTACATTCCAGCACACACTCCCTCTGTCATTCCCTTGAATGACATAGGAGCAATGGTGATTTCTATTCACTTCAATTAAATGTCATTCACTTTTAATTTTTTTATCTTAAGTTGAATGCCTAGAAAATATCTAAACCATATGTAGCCTTGATTTCATGTATAATTTCTTTGAAAACAGATATTTCCATTGCTGACAGCGTAAGCCTATTCTAAAAATTAAATACTTTAATTTTGTAAAACGAAAAATGTTATGATAATGGAAAACCATAATTGTGTTTTTAATCATATTCACACTGGGAAGGTAACTTTATGGGAGACCATATTTATTTGAGTATGTCCTCACTTTTGTTAATAAACACCCCTTTATTTTTATCCATACTTACTAATTTTGGGTAGGATATATAACTTTAACCACCTGCCATTATTACCACAGTAGACATGAAGCACTGGTTGCAATACCTTGATTCCCATTAAATTCATGGTACATTTGAAGTGCCTGTGTGTGTCTTCACTAACATGTGTTTATAACAACATTAAGGCATTAGACAGCTATGGTAATCCTTTAAGCTCTTTCTTCTGATGTTTTAATAACACTTCATATATTTCCATTTTTTTTTTTTGTTTTAGTTTCAGGTCTACAACACAGTGCAATAGTTATACTTTTTACCCCTCAAAGTGACAACCCCCCTCCCCCATTTAGCCAACCCACTCCTCCCCCATCTCATAATATATCTATTACACTTCCTCTGACTCCCTTCTACAGTATAATCCACATCCCGTGACTATCTGTATATTCAATTACAGTTGTTATATAATATTATACAACATCAGCTTCAGGTATACAGTGCAGTGATCAAGCCTCTACTCCATCCATGAAGTGGTCTCCCTAACAAGACATGTGACCATCTGACACCCCACAAAACATTTACAACATTATTAATTATATTCCCCGAACTGTCTTTCATATCCCTGTGGCAATATTGTGGTTACCTATTTATGCTGTCTAATCCCTTCCCCTTCTCCCTCATTCCCACCCCCCTCCCAACTAGCAACCCTGTTTTTCCTCTATATCTATGAGACTGTTTCTGTTTACTTTGCTCATTCATTCAGTTTTTCAGATTCCACATATAAGTGAGATCATATGGTATTTGTCTTTCTCCGACTGACTTATTTCACTTAACATAATAGTCTCTGGGTCCATCCATATCATCGCAAATGGTACAATTTCATTCTTCTTTATAGCGGAGTAATACTCCATTGTATAAATGTACCACAGTTTCTTAATCCAGTCATCTACCGATGGGCATTTCGGTTGTTTCCAAGTCTTGGCCATTGTAAATAGCGCTGCAATGAACATAGGGGTGCATATTTTTTTTTTAATTAATGTCCAAATATTTTTAACATGGCATCAAAAAAAAATTAAAAAGTCAAAAATATAAACAAAAATTGAAAAACAAAAGAAAAGTAAGTATATGATAAAGCTTGAGTCAGTCTCCACATGTTAAGTTAGCCCAAAAAGAACACCCATAAGAGTGAGAGTATCTGCTTTCCAGGCCAAAGGAACAGGATTGGATTAGGCAAGACAAAGCAGTAACTTTAGCTAAAGACAGAATATTTCAATATATCAGGTGGCAAAAAGACAAAAACGAGAAAGAAAAAGAGAGAGAGAGAGAGAGAGAGAGAGAGAGAGAGAGAGAGAGAGAGAAAAGAAAGAAAGAAAGAAAGAAAGAAAGAAAGAAAGAAAGAAAGAAAGAAAGAAAGGAGGGAAAGAAGGAGGGAAAGAGGGAGGGAAAGAGGGAGGGAAAGAGGGAGGGAAAGGAGGGGAGGTGGCTTTACATGGTTGGTGCCCTGTGGGTCCCAGTGGCACAGTCTCCCTAGTCAGCTGCTCCAGGAGTGTCCCTTGTGTGGGTTGTTTGTGCACTCCTGTTATAGCTGAGACTTGATTGCTATTGGCATCTCAGTAAGTTGGATTGATGCTCAGCCTGATTGGCAATGGGGTTTGGCCACATCCACAGATTAATGGCTGCTATGAGAGGGGCTTAACCCTCTGAGTGGGATTCACCCCTGCAGACTCTGGTGCCTGTTGAGACTGCCCTTTTTGTGTGCTGCTTGTGAGGTTAATTGGGTGGTGCTCTGTTGTGATCTGAAGCCAACCTCCAAATATATTTGTTCTAGGTCCTCTTGGGAAGGACTCTTGTGCAGGCCCAGGCCACCAACTGCCTGTGACCAGCCAGAGAGTACCTGGTAGGAGCTACAAAGTGATCCAGTTGTGCACTGCCTGTGCTAAACCTGGAGGTATATGGGAGAGGCCACCCAGAGAACCAGACATCTATCATTCCTGGTCTGGAGTCGCTCCTCAAAAAGCCAGGACAGCCCAAGGCCTGCTGCCACCTGCTGGCTCCCTTAAGATTCCTCCACTGATAAAGCCTCGTACAGCCCACAAGTTGGGTGAGGCAGGTTCTCAGGGAGTCACAAGAGTGGGAAGAGTTGTGGTCACCAGGTTAAGGTAGATTCTAGTTTGGTGTCACTACTGAGTCTGGGGCTATTCAGCAAAAGTCTCATAGCACACTAATGTCAGTTGCCACCCACTGGGACCTGTGGACTTTGATAGTTTTCCAAGAAACAGTGCAATGTGGATGGGACTGGCTGCTTTTTGCCTCAGGCATTGAGGGAGTTGGGTGGGGCAGGGTCCAGTGGAGATCATCAAACCAGTCAGATTCAGATTTCATTTGTGTGGGTGGGTTCAACACAGGAAAGATGGTGCCTGCCTGCTGGCTGCATAGAAGAAGGACCCCACACAGGGAAAATGGAAATTGTCTTGAATCCCTTGCCCTGAAGCCACACACTTCAATCTGCCCCTCCATATGCCTCCAATGCCCCCAAGTTCTCATCCCTTCACAGGAGCCCAGGTTGAATTCCTGCGAGTAAGTTAATCTATGTTTAGGCCCTTTAAAATGATGCCTGAGTTTCCCATAACCTTCCATCCCATCTGTATAGTCAGAATTTCCAGTGCTCTTCATAGCCAGAGGGAGCTCCTCTTCCCGGCACCAGTACACTGGACTAGGGAACCTGGTGTGGGGCTGGAGTCGCTTGCTTCCTCTGAGTGGAACCTCCATGGCCAAAATATCCCTTCTGACTCTCAACTGCTACACAGCTTGTTCTACATCCCCACCCCTCAAAGAGGACACAGTCTCAATGTGTCCTCTTTTTTATAGGCTTAGTTTTAAAACTTTTATTCAGCTAGACTTCAGATGATCCTCCAGGTTGATTTTTCTATAATTTAATCATAATTTTAATGTGCTAATGGTAGGAAGGCATATTGTTATCTATTCTACCATCTTGGATCTCTCATGAGTCATTCTTAAAAGACAAGTATCTTGAAACTTAGAGTAGTCATATCCAAGGCTTGAGATATGGAGGATCTTAGCTAGGGTCACTCAGTGTAATAGAACTGAAAACATGGCAGGAAGAGCTTCAAAGCATCTTCTGAGTGGTAATGGGGTAGAAAATCAACTAGAAAGGGGGAAAGGGAAGAAAGAAAGAAAGAAAGAAAGAAAGAAAGAAAGAAAGAAAGAAAGAAAGAAAGAAAGAAAGAAAGAAAAAGAAAGATGAAGAGAAGCAAAGGGGGAGAGAAAAAGAGAGAAAGCTCTTGACTTAACCATTCCATTCAATAAGCACATACCCAGAGTGAGAATGAGAATGAGCTGACAGTGAATGAGTTAACAGCTATGAATATGCTTTCAAAAGTTTCCATTTCACTTTATTCACAATGTTTTAAACAGTGTGTGTGTGTGTGTGTGTGCGTGCGCGTGTGCGCGTGTACTATAGTTTTTAAATAAATAGGAATGTTTTAAGGGTAATTATCCATCAAATTTTCCACTTTTTTGCTGCATTTGTATTCTAACCCCTAAACCACAACAGATAAGGCAATACTATATAGTAATATTTAATAATGACTTTTCGTGTTCTTGGATATTTTAAAAAGGAGACTGCTGAATGTACCATTCTTTCATCACAGTTTGACCTTTTCCTTTTGCTTTCTTTGTTCTGCATTTCTGCTACCTGAACTCTTAGCAAGTCACCTATGATTTCCTTACCTTTGTCTTGTTATTGGTTATACTGAGGCAAAATTCTTAAATGAAATAATAAGAGAGATAGTCTCTCAGTTCCTTTACAATTGTAGGAGATACTAAGGTTGTTTTCTGTGTTTTTTAATTTCCTTGAGTGAAGTCCTCTTAATCCCATTTATTTGAAAATTTTGTATTTTTTTAATAAAGAACCATCTCTTGCCGCAATTTAACTAGATACGCAATAAACTAATGGTACCTTTGTCAGCAAGGCATTTCCACTGCTCATACCACTGTACTGACATCAATCTCTTCTTCTCAGAAAAACAAAACAATTCTTCTCCACCCTACATTTTTCTTATTAAACCTCTTCTATATTGTGGAATCTTCCTTCTGAGCCCTGGTCTTCTGCACAGCTAATTTGGAAAAGGAATCACCTATTAAAAATATTAATAAAATCAGTTATAGTACTTGCTTAAATTTTAAAAACATCTTCTGTACTTAAAAGTGGTGATAAACTAGGATAATATGCAAGTCAGATATCCCTCAAGGTTTTCAAACCTCACTCTTCAGTGTATTTGCTTCTCACTTTTTAGAAAACCCTTGCTTTGGCATTATTACCGAGACAATTGTGTACTATCTTTCAGGTATATTGGGGTGGAAATAAATTTAAGAATTGGTCTTAGTAGTTCAATGTAAAGTCTTCATGTCATTTGGGAAATCATTTTGAGCAAGGCAGCCATTGGGAGAACTATTAAAATATACCTTATTATTTTACCATTAACAAGTGTAATAGAGTCAGGGTGAAGAAGTAAGAACAATGAGAAAATCAGGTTATTGTCTGGTGAATTGTTAATACTTCATTCGACGTCCTTTGGGTGCTCTTCAGTCTGCAAAACAAAACAAAACAAAACAAAGCAAAAGATCATTGATATTTAATCTATTTAATATAAAGTTTTATATACATATATTTAATGTATATTTAATTAAATGTCCAATTAGACCTTAAAGTCAAAAGAATTGATGTTCATTACTAAGAAATTTACCTTTTTCCTCTATTTAATTACATAATAGTTTCCAGAAGAACGATATAGATCTGCACTGACCTCCACTATGGTCAGTGAGTTGGAAGTTAGAACTTAGTAAATATATACATTTGTATTTTCAGAAATTGCAATAACTGAAGTAATTCTTCCTTTCATGGTTTTAGACAGAAATGGTAACAGAAATAAAAACTCTGAATTATGAATTTAAATTTTCATTTGAGTAATTGTTTTATTCTAATAATAGAATGCACACTTCTCAATACATTAAATAATTATCTGAAAAAATATTTCCTAATTAACTAAAATCACTCAGATAAATCTCAAGAACTTCATTAGCAAAAGTAGCTATTGAAATTCCTTGTTTTTCCATCTCCATTACTGAATAATATGTTATAATCAGTAAGTATTTGGAATCTGTACTGGAATAGTCCACAGTTTTATAAAAGAAGTCACTGTTAATAATAAAGGCATTGATCCAACAAGAGGACATGACCCTAGTAAACATCTGTGCACCTAACATAGGAGCTCCTAAATATATAAAACAGATATTGTCAGACATAAAAACAGAGATCAACAGTAACACTATCATAGTAGGGGACTTCAACACCCCACTGTCACCAGTGGACAGATTCTCCAGACAGAAAATCAATGTGGAAACAGTGACCTTAAATGACACATTAGATCAGCTGGATTTAACAGACATTTTCAGAGCATTTCACCCCAAAGCTACAGAATATACATTCTTCTCAAGCGCACATGGAACATAAGATAAACCACATGTTAGGCCACAAAACATGTCTGAATAAATTTAAGAAGATTGAAATCATTTCAAGTGTCTTCTCTGACCACAATGCTATGAAACTAGAAATCAATTATAAGAAGAATACCAGAAAGCTGTCAAATAAATGGAGGCTAAATAACATGCTACTAAATAGTGAGTGGGTCACAAATGAGCTCAAGGAGGAAATCAAAAGGTACCTCGAGACAAACGAAAATGAAAACACCACGACCCA
Organism: Aselliscus stoliczkanus; assembly: GCA_033961575.1. Classification (NCBI taxonomy): domain Eukaryota; kingdom Metazoa; phylum Chordata; class Mammalia; order Chiroptera; family Hipposideridae; genus Aselliscus; species Aselliscus stoliczkanus. Next base: position 125,367,991 of record CM066727.1, read on the forward strand.
AAATCTCTGGGATGCTGTGAAAGCAGTCCTAAGAGGGAAGTTTATAGCAGTGCAGGCCTACCTAAAAGAAGGAAGAAAAATCTCAAATCAACAGGTTATCCTTACACCTAAGGGAACTGGAAAAAGAACAGCAAAAGAAGCCCATGGGGAGTACAAGAAAGGAGATAATAAAGACCAGAGCAGAAATAAACAATATGGAGAACAGAAAAACAATACAAAAGATCTGTTTTTCTGAAACCAAGAGCTGTTTTTTTGAGAAGGTAAACAAAATTGACAAACCTCTAGCCTCATCAAAAAAAAAAAAAAAAAAAAAAAAAAAAAAAAAATCGAGAGGACTCAAATTAGTAAAATCAGGAATGAAAGAGGGGAAATGACTACAGACATCACAGAAATTCAAAAAATTCTAAGAAATTACTGTGAGCAACTATATGTCAACAAATTTGACAATCTGGAAGAAATGGATAATTTTCTAGAAGCATACAACCTTCCAAAGCTAATGCAAGAAGAAACAGAAAATCTAAATACCCTGATTACTACCAAGGAAATTGAATCAGTAATTGACGAGCTCCCAAAAAACAAAAGCCCTGGACCAGATGGCTTCACAAGTGAATTTTATCAAACATTCAAAAAAGAACTATCACCTATTCTTCTCAAACTATTCCAAAAAATCCAGAAGGAGGGAAGGCTCCCAAACTCTTTTTATGAAGCCACTATCACCCTGATTCCAAAACCAGATAAAGACAGCACAAAAAAGGAAAACTACAGGCCAATATACCTGATGAATATAGATGCAAAAATTCTCAATAAAATATTAGCAAACAGCAATTTCATATGATGCCTAGTACATTTTCAAAATGCCACCTTCTGTGTTCCTTAGCACTAGGATAGGTTTTGTAATACTCCTTAGGTGACCAGAACAATGAGAGAGAAAGGAAAGTAAAACAAAATCATTACTGAATACTTGCTTGGTGCCAGACTAATTACAGTATATAAACATTATACTTTATCTCATCTAATTCTTATACTACCTCACTAAGGTAGATGTTTTTATCCTTAAAATAAAATGAAAGACATCAAGCAAGACTTCAGGAGGCAAAGATACATGCCTAGGTTGTATATTAGTTGTTGGTGAAACCAAAATGCGAAGAATCTCTGGGCCACAGTCTATTTATGTTACAATTTTTAGGCTCCATGGAACCTATAAAAGTTTTCTGTCATTACTAGGGAGTGAAGCCTCTGCTCTGTGGTTCTTTTCTGTTTTGCACTATCAAATTTCTACCAATTCCCTTTTCCTGCTTCCCCTTGTAGAAATAGTTGAAATTAATATGATCATTTGTGGCTCCACTGGAATTTTCTTGTTTGACAATTTTATTGCTGCTGTATCAATGATCTTATACAGAAAGTATTTAGCACTGTCTATGCCAAGGCACAGTGATTTACAACTGGTGTTCCTCAAGTTATATTTTTGTAGTAATGTTTGATATTGTCTTTTGGAACTCAAAGATAGATAGGAGGAAGAAAAGTCACACTTGTTAATTTTACAAGTCAGCAGCTTTGTGTGCAAGTTAACACACAAGTGTCAAAATGATTGCTGGTCAGAACCCTTACAGATTCAATAAAATCTGGAGATTGAAATAAACTCAATAAACTATGACCTGTCACTAAATGTGACTGAAAAAAAAATTAGCAAACAGAATTCAGCAATATATTAAGAAGATCATACATCATGATCAAGTAGGTTTCATCCCTAGTATGCAAGTCTGGTTCAACATCCATAAATCAATTAATGTGATACACCACATCAACAAAATGAAGAATAAAAATCACATGGTCATTTCAATAGATGCAGAAAAAGCATTTGACAAAATCCAACAGCCATTTATGTTAAAAACCCTTAGCAAAGTGGGAATACAGGGATCATATCTCAACATAATAAAAGCCATATATGATAAACCTACAGCTAACATCATATTCAATGGGGGAAAAGCTAAAACAATTCCCCTTAAGATCAAGAACAAGACAAGGCTGTCCACGTTCTCCTCTTTTATTCAACATAGTGCTGGAAGTTCTAGCCACAGCAATCAGACAACAAAAAGAAATAAAAGGCATCCAAATTGGCAAGGAAGAAGTAAAATTGTCATTATATGCAGATGACATGATACTGTATGTATATAGAGAACCCCAAAGACTCCATCAAAAAACTATTGGAACTGATAGACAAATTCAGTAAAATAGCAGGATATAAAATCAATGTTCAGAAATCAGTGGCATTTGCATATACCAATAATAAACTAACGGAAGGAGAAATTAAGAAAACTGTCCCATTTACAATTGCTTCAAGAACTATAAAATACGTAGGAATAAATTTAACCAAAGAAGTGAAAGACCTATACTCAGAAAATTATAAGACACTGAAGAAAGAAATCAAAGAAGATACAAATAAATGGAAACACCTACCATGCTCATGGATAGGAAGAATTAATATAGTTAAAATGTCCATACTGCCAAAAGCAATATATAGATTCAATGCAATTCCTATCAAGGGCATTTTTCACAGAAATAGAAAATATAATCCTAAAATTTATATGGAATCATAAAAGATCCCAATAGCCTTGGCAATCCTGAGAAATAAGAACAAAGTCGGGGGTATCACGCTACCAGACATCAAAACACACTACAAGGCTAAAGTAATCAAGACAGTATAGTATTGGCATAAAAATAGGCACATAGATCTGTGGAACAGAACAGAGAGCCCAGAAATAAATCCAGGCATTTACGGACAGTTAATCTATGACAAGGGAAGCAAGAATTTACATTGCAGTAAAGATAGTCTATTCAGTAAATGGTGCTGGGAAAACTGGACTAACACATGCAAAAAAATGAAACTGGAACACCTCCTTAAGCCATATACAAGAAAAAATTCAAAATGGATTAAAGACTTAAATGTAAGACCTGAAACCATAAAACTCCTAAAAGAAAATATAGGGAATACATTTGCAGACATTACCCAGAGCAATATTTTTCCTGATACATCCCTACGGGCAAGGGAAGTAAAAGAAAAAATGAGCATATGGGATTATATCAGACTTAAAATTTTTTCACAAAGGAAACCATCAATAAAACAAAAAGGAAGCCTACTGAACGGGAGAATATATTTGCCAACGATATATCTGATAAGGGGTTAATATCCAAAATTTGTGAAACACTCATGAAACTCAACACCAAAAAAAAAAAAAAAAACCCAATTAAAAAATGGGCAGAAGATATGAAGAGACATTTCTCTAAAGAGGACATGCAGATGGCCAACAGGAATATGAAAAAATGGTCATTAGAGAAATGCAAATAAAAACCACAATGAGATACCACCTCACTCCAGTCAGAATGGCTATCATTAATAAATCAACAAACAACAAGTGCTGGCGGGGCTGTGGGGAAAAGGGGACCCTGCTGCACTTTTGGTGGGATTGCAGATTGGTGCAGCCACTATGGAAGTCTGTATGGAGGTATCTCAAAAATCTGGAAATGGAGCTACCTTTTGACCCAGCAATTCCATTCCTAGGTATTTATCCTGAAAAATCCAAGACACTTATTCAAAAGAATTTATGCACCCCTGTGTTCATAGCAGCGCTATTTACAATAGCTAAGACTTGGAAACAACCGAAATGCCCATCGGTACATGACTGGATTAAGAAACTGTGGTATATGTATACAATGAAGTATTACTCCGCTATAAAGAAGAATGAAATCGTACCATTTGCAATGATATGGATGGACCTAGAGACTATTATGTTAAGTGAAATAAGTCAGTCAAAGACAAATACCATGTGATCTCATATGTGGAATCTGAAAAACTGAATGAATGAGCAAAGTAAACAGAAACTGTCTCATAAATATAGAGGAAAAACAGGGTTGCTAGTTGGGAGGGGGGTGGGGATGAGGGAGAAGGGGAAGGGATTAGACAGCATAAATAGGCAACTACAATATTGCCACAGGGATATGAAAGACAGTTCGGGGAATATAATTAATAATGTTGTAAATATTTTGTGGGTTGTCAGATGGTCATATGTCTTGTTGGGGAGACCATTTCGTGGATGGAGTGGAGGCTTGATCACTGCACTGTACACCTAAACCTGAGGTTGTATAATATTGTATGCCAACTGTAATTGAATATATAGTTAGTCATGGGATATGGATTATAATGTGGAAGAGAGTCAGAGGAAGTGTAATAGATATATATGATGTGGGGGGGGAGGAATGGGGTGGCGAATTGGGGGCAGGGGGTTGTCACTTTGAGGGGTAAAAAGTATAACTATTGCACTGTGTTGTACACCTGAAACTAATTAAAAATAAATAAATAAATAAATAAGTCACTGTTGCAATTTTAGCATATCGGTACTCTGCGAGTCTCTTAAGAGTCTTCATAGCCCTCAAAAAATGGAATTATTGACTAATTTTTTTATCCTTCTATATGGACTTGTTTTGAGTATGCGATATATAAGGGAATGGAACTGCAACTCCTAGTCCTCTCTGATGTTTCGATACCATAATGCTATTAATGATGTGAGACTTCAGGTAAAGGTTAAGGAGTCTTAGATGTTTGTATTCTCCAAAGAAGAAAACTACCCGAGTAAGGACCTAGGAAACTAGGTAATTCTTTTATATCCATTATCATGAAAAAAAAGTTATTTCTGAATATTAATTTTGTATGCTGCTACCATATCAATTTCATTTATCAGTTCTAGCATTTTTGGTGGAGTCTTTGGGATTCTCTATAAATAGTATTATGTCATCTGCATATAATGACAATTTTACTTCCTCCTTTCCAATTTGGATGCCTATTATTTCATTTTCTTTTCTGATTGCTGTGGCTGGTAAATATATTGGCACAGTATTCTCTTTTTCAAATTCAATTTTCATTTTCTTCAATTATATACTTATTTTATTCAATTTGTTAGTATATGCAATTCCCTCTTTCCCTCTCTTTCTTTCTCTGTCTCTCTCCCCAATATACCTACCTACTTCTTTTTACCCATCTAATCAACCCATCTCTCTATTTGTCCGTCTATCCAAACATCATTCCATCCACTCCTTGCTTTATATAAGGTGTATCTCACCTTATATATTGCATATGAGGTGAAAAAAAGGAAATAATGTGTGTGTATAGATAATGTGTGGTTCTCTGTGGCTGTCTATCTATGACTCAGTTTAGCTCTTTATTTTAATTGTTATTATTTATTTGCAATGATATCATTTTCTCCTCTTTCATGTGGACAGTAATAACAAAAGCATTGGTCTGACCTGGGATTTTTAAATGTATGGTGGGAAACAAAAACAGATAAGAAAAATTCAAAAATGTTTAGAAATTTGTATTTGCTTCAGAAAGCCTTTTTTGAATAGTTTAATCACATGAGTATTCTTGGGTTGTTGCAATAGAACTAAGAGAGTGTAGCAAAGTATTTAAGAGTAGAAAAAATACTATCCTCCAGCTCCATAACCTTGGGCAGTCACTGAATCCTTTTGTCCTTAGTTCTATCGTCTGTAAAAGACAGATAATAATGGTAATTATTTCATAGGGCTGTTGTGAGGATTGAGCGTTTTCATACTTATAAAGAGCTTTGAACAGTGTTTGGCACACAATAAACATCCTATGTGTTAGCTGTTACTTATTGTTTGAATACCTTGACGGAATGAAAGCTCATGAGAGCAAGAAATTTGCTTTTTGGTTCATCGCTAATTCTTAGCAGTAAAAATAATGCCCAAAACTTTGAAGGTATTAAATAAGACTTGAAAAAGGCAGGATAGTATCCTAGTTAAGTACAGTAATCATGAAGATAGGCTCCCTGCATTAAAATCCAGGCTTCAATACATTAGCTATTTTTTGTGCGAGTTAGTTAACTGTGTGGTTTAGTCCTCAAATCTGTAAAATTGAGATGTGTTAGTTAATTTTCTTTGTTAGCTTGTCCAGATATTTGGCAAAACATTATTTCTAGAAGATTAGCATTTGAATCGGTAGAATAAGAAAAGTAGATTGTCCTCACCAACATGGATGTGCCTCATTCAGTTCTTTGAGGGCTGGAATGGAATGACTCTGAGCTGAACATCCATCTTCTCCTACCCTCATAGCTGGATGTACACCATTGGCTTTACTGGTTTTGGGCTTTTAGACTCAGAGTGAAACTATACCGTGGCTTTCTTGGTCTTCTAGCATTCTTTGTCTTCTAGCTTTCAGACAGAAGATCATGTGAATTTTCAAATTCCATAATTGCATAACTGGTAAACATTTTTATTGAGAGAGAGAGAGAGAGAGAGAGAGAGAGAGAGAGAGAGAGAGAGAGAGAGAGAGAGAGAGAAATCTTCTGTTGGTCCTATTTTTCTAGAGAGAAACTAATAAGGGTTAAAAATAAAAAAAATTAACTTGTACAGTTATTGAGAAGATTAAATGAATTAATGGAGTATGTAAACCCCTAGCATACAGCACTATTGCTACTACATAACCTGATGCTAAAGGAAATCATTTTTGTGTTATTATATGTGAATACGGTATGCTCCCTGGAGTTGCACAATCCAGGAGCCCTTCTTTTGAATGCTATAGAAATGTTAACTGTTATCGCTGCTGTTGATAATCAGATGTAGAGTCAATAAATATTTCATGATCTAACTGATACTGTTATAAGCTAATTGCAAAGCATGTTTTATAAATTATTTACGTAGCTGTATTATTCTTCCAAAAGAATGGGGGCTATCTCTATGATTTTTTTCTGCCTTGCTTGATCCTCTGAATTTTGCTATACAGTGCTTATTTGATTTTTTTTTCCCTCTAAAAAAAGATTGCCTGTTTTAGCTTTGACTTTTTTGGGGGTCTGTACTTTTCCCATGTGCATGTGTTATCATGATGCTTTGATACTTACCTCCAAAAGTCAAATAGCTTTTTGCTGTGGTATTTTCATGATGCACTTACAATAACTAATTGCACTTTTCTACACTCTGCTTTGTCATGTCATATTCTCCATCACCTACCACTGCATTTAAAAGGAATATTATTTTGGAATTTTACCTTGGGGCTATCTGTATTATTTCATAAGCTTTGAACTTCTTTAGCTACAATTTAGAGTAAATGGCAATATTCTAAATGAGCATCTAAATCTCATACTTGTTCATAAACACTAGCATATCCTTGAATGCACAAATTAGGTCCATGTTTCCCCATGGGTTTTGGCCAAATAATGAGTTCTCTTTTTGGTTGGCCAATGTTAAAAAATGTTAGTTAACTGATTATTAGAACTCAGTACAAAAGTATGACTCTAAATCCAATTCTTTCTCGAACTGGTCGAAGGTAACTACTCTAGGTGTGTCCTGATAATTATAACTCTGTATGTTCTAACAATGCTTTACTATTTTTCTAAAAGTCTCTTTAGGGATAGATAGAGCCTTGAAATCATGTATGTATACATGGAGAGAGGGAGACAAAGAGAGAGAGAGAGAGAGAGAGAGAGAGAGAGAGAGAGAGAGAGAGAGAAAGAGGAGAGAACATTGCTATTTATGTGAATAAATATTATTAAGGGAATTCAAATTTTCACTACAGATCATCAATTTATACTTAAGTTGAAATTTGGGAGAAAATATCTGTTGGTGAATATCTTGATGAGTCTATGCACAAGAAAGAGATTGATGTACTAGTTTTTCCCTCATGTTGGTTAATATTTTCAACAAATATGCATTATATCTATTATTTCCCAGGTTCTTGTGAACCATCAGAAGGGAAAAAAAGTCCTATTCTTATAAAGTGTGCAAACTCATCTGAGAAGACAGATAATAAATAATAAATGGACAAGTAAATTACATAGTATATTAAAAGATGATAGATGTTATAATAAAATGAAATTAGGACAAGTTGAGAGGTGTTAGAATGCCCATTTTGAGAGAGAAATTTGCAGTTAAATGATTAAGTTAGACCTCTTTGAGCTGGTTATATTTGAACAGTGACTTGAAGGAGGATAAGTGTTAGAGCCATGGAAATATTTAGAAGAAGAGATTTAAAAAAAAAAAGATATTCGCACATCCAGTGCATAGTTCCTACACTAGGAGCATCACCAGGATGTGCACGGAATAAGAAAAACAGTGTGGCCACAGCTGAAGGAAGAAAAGGGAGGAATAGGAGATGAGTGAGAGCCTTTTAGACCATTGTAACTGGCATTTATTTCAAAAGAATGAGAAGATATTATAAGGTTTTGTGTAGAGAAATTAGATCACCTGACTCTTGTTTGAATAAGGTTACTCTAGTTACCCTAAGAATGGGTTGGGGATAGGCAAGGAGGCAAGGTTGCAAGAGTGAAAGAATGGAGATGAATTAAAACCATTTAGTTAAACCCAGGTAAGAAATCATAGTAGCTTGGACCAAGGTGATGGCAGTGGTTTTAGTGAGCCATGGCTATAAAATGGATGTATATTGAAGGTAGAGCCAACAGGGCTCCCTGATGAATTGGAAATGGGTTATAAGATAGTGTTAAAAATGCTCTAGGGCCGGCCGAGTGGCATGGTGGTTAAGCACTGGCTTGGGAAGCCAGCAGCCCCAGTTCGGGTACCACATATGAGGACCAGTGACACTGCCCTCAAAAAAAAAAAAAAAAAAAGAGAATGACTCTACTTGACCTCAAAAACTGGAAGGATAGATTAGACATCACTGAGAATGAAAATATTGTATAGATTAATTTTCTTACTCAACCTCCAATAATTGATACATGTTCACTTCCTCCTCCTCTCAGTGCCATATTATATGTGCAATATTGAAATTAGAGTATTTTCCTCTACGATATTAGGTTTCAGACAAAGTAAAATCTAAAGCTCATATACTTACTTTAATTATTTTCTAATTTGGAGAGCTGTTATTGACTCATACATTCATTGAAGAATCAGCAATGCTGGTGTATTAATTATTTGAGGAGTAAACCTACATTATCCTAATTTTGACTTGAATTAAATCTTTGTAGGTAGGGTTGTCCTAATCAAGAGAAAGAGGAGTTTTGGGAGAAAAAGGTTATTAAAAGAATACTTGAAAATAAGTCAGATAAGCTACCAAGTCATATATATTTTTTTTGACTTAGAGAATTGAAGGCACAAGAATAAATGACCAAATTCCAGAAAAAGGTGACCTTTTCCAGAGTAAAAAAATTTCATGACTGCTTTTCTCCCTAGGGACACTGTAGTGGAGGACTTTCTACCTTCGATGAGAATAAGGGAAAACCAGAACAATTTTAGTAAGCTATTAATGAACACATGTGGGTTGGAGCAATGAATTAGAATTCCAAGGAGTTTCCATCACAAACCAATTCTGTAGCATTGACCAATTCCTTCACAAAGGGGGTTTACCAAGTACAAGATCATGGCCTGATGAATATTGGAGCAACATAGGAAAGCTAAGAAAGCCCATCCCAAGGACTACAGACCTTTCATCTACTGCACTGTTATAGTTGTTTGGGGGCAGGGCAACAGATTGGAAAGAGGTCTTCAGATGCATGGAAAACTAGGATAGTAAAGAGAATGCCTCAATAATCCACAAATCCCAGATACCCAGCTCAACTACAGATTAGATTGGCTCAGGCCTTCACACAGCCAGACAGAGGAAGGAGCATACGTTTCCAGTGAATGTGTGTGTGTGTGTGTGTGTGTGTGTGTGTGTGTGTGTGTGTGTATTTTGATGGAGAAATTTAAAAACTACTAAATATGACATACATCAAACCTGCAACACAAGAATGAGTCTTGAAATCAGAAAATGCAGAGATTGAAAGTGAGGTTGAAAGGGTTCACTGGAAATTTAAATTAATGACTGAACTGTACCATTAAATGAAGAAGAAAAAAGATTAACAAACAAATAAAAAAGTATCCCCAGCAATCTAACTGTAGAGGGAGGAGATAGTTTAGAGAGAGGAATAATAATGTTGCAAAGCAGATTAAGACATGAACCATAACCCTGAAGAGTAGAACACCTACAAAAAAAATCAAACTTAAAGAAAAAAAACAAAGAGTAAATTGTTCCTTAAAAATTTGCACTGCTGCCCCGGTAAGAAAATATATGAAATGTAATCAATAGCACATGCTAGTCTGAGAAACTTCAATAACTTAAGAACCCAACACACACAAACACCCACAGAAGACCAAAATTAATGGAAGGATGTTAAATTTGAAATTTTAGAGAGGTAATCCCATTGTGGCATTTGGTAGAGATCCAAGAGGACCAGAGAATCTTCTGGCTTATTATTAAGGAACATGTCAATCTAAGGGGACTTATGGTTCCAGGATCTATGTTCTATGTCAGCCAACTAGCATTCCCCTTCTGCTCCTTCTCTTACCTGCATCACAAGAAGCTTCACTCCTGTTTTCCCTTCTGCTTACCAACATGGACTCATAATCTATTATATGCCTTCTGTCGATGGAACAGGTGGAACAGATGGCTCAGCATCCTTATAAATGGAGTCCAGTGAGACAGATACTAAAGAAGCTTTTGGAAATTTGCATTTTCACTGTCTCTTTACTTGAAAGTGAAGTACCTGACCCAGGCTTTCTTCCTCAACACTATCACCAAGTTGGAGTCCCATATTGAAAATGGCACAATGGGTGAAATTGAAGAGAGGATGGCCTCCTTTCTCTCTCAACCTTCCTCCAGGAAGTATATAAAGACCGTTCTCCCCCTCCCACTAAGTTCTGAGGGGGGATTTCCTAGCCAACCCCATCCCCCACTGGTATTGAGAAATGTCAGCTTTACCCAAACCCAGGGTTCCACTCCATACAACTGTTCCCTGAAAGAATGAGTCCCTTGTTAAGCTAATTTTTTTTCAGGTGAATTTCTGAAATCCAGAATTTGAGCAAAAAATGTTTCTATCAAATTTTTTCTCTTGTGTGTACTTTAACAGCTATACATTTGATGTTTATACATTTGCTTAATTTAAGCCTTGATAGAATTATAATTCTTAGGACAGAATTTCATAGTTAAGGGTGATTTGTTAAGTAAAATTATTTGAGTAAATTATTCTCAATTTATTGGGCTCTCTAGGGTGGTAAATATCGTATTATGATATGATTAAATACCCAACCATAGCATGAGCTATAATAGACCTTTAATATGAGTAGTTAAACAACTAGATAGATTTTAAACTTTTATAGGTCATTTTTGTTCCTTACAAATTTATAAGACAATTGTTCTCTAAACTTTGCCTAAATAATTTTATGGTTAAAAACAAACAAACAAATAAAAATACTTAGATCTCTGGGAAAAAGCAATAAGGAAAAAACAATTCTTTATTTTTTGAATGAAGTGATTTAACTTAAAAGAGTCCATCTATTTAGATACTTCTCTCTGTATCAAAAGTCTGATTAGAGGCCTTGAGCCACAAATGATTCCACCATGCTCAGATGTGTCTATTTCCTTTGAAAAAACTGAAGCTGTAGGCCTCATTTTGTTTTATACTGAACTAAATGATTCAAAGTAGAAAGTCATCACTGCATGTTTCAAGTCAGAGAGGGAAACATACAACTTTGACTCTCTAAAACCTTCTTGAGTTTTAGATAGCTTTCAGAGACAATGTTTTGTGTCCATTTCCTTGCTTCCTGCTTTATCTCTGTTTCCACGCTGTGTAATACCTCTGTCTTCCATTTTTCTGCTCAGTTTCAGTATGCTGATTTGTATCACAAGATAGACAGTGTACGGTGATAACTTAGCCTACGAATGTTAGAGTCCTGTTCAGGGCCTGCTGCTCTAGTACTCATAACACAGAGAGATGGTCAAGGAGAGGAGCAGGAACCAACGGGACAGAAGCCTTCTCATTTTAGTTTGTTGTAATCAGCTCCAATTGAAGATTCACACTGTGGCTTAGTGTCAAAGAAGTAAACACATCTGCTACTACAGCCTAGATAGAGTAGCCTTTATCAACTGTATAGGCCACATAAGATTGAAACTTTAAATACCCTGTGTTTGCTGCCTGCAGCATAGCTCTATCTTCCAGGCTGGAGGGATGAAGGGGGATGGGGCTGTCTGCATCGCACAGAGAACGCAGGAGACAAGTATGTCCAACCACATGAATGGAAACTGTAAACAGTTCTCCAGGTTGCATCATGAGACTAATTTAAAAATCATTGATAATAATATGTTTAAAGCATTTTTCAGGCTTAAAACATTGTAAATTTTAAAGTATGCTTGAATTGTCTTGTTAATTATTATACAAACTACTGGGGAAATGCAATATTTCTCACTATTTGACTATTGAGTTTAGTGAGTTTTTTTTGTTGTTGATTTTGTTTTTGCTTTACTGAAAGAGGTTATGAGAAAGTTTAAGTATGATACAAAATATTTGTATAGATTTTGGGGGGATTTATATTATTAAAACAACTCAAAGGAATGGTCAGAAAGAGAGCTGTCATCTTTCTAAAGAGAGTTTTTAGTTTGCATTATTTTTCTACCAGATTTATTATAATATTTATATATATGTCAGTTATTGTGAAGAGATATAGTTTTCTGGGTAATTTAGGCCCCAACATCCTACTATTAACTAAAATATGTAGATATAAGAAATGCACACTGTTAATTAAATGTGGGTTTTCATTTATAGCCTCTTTTCTCTTATAAAAATACATGTCTAAGCAAAGGTTTAGTTAACGACTAAGCAGAGTGAGGTAATGTAGGTTAAAAATCTAGATTTTAAAAGCCCTTACGCCTAAGTAAATCTATAATAATCTATTATTTAAGAGGTCCAGAAATAACGGCCAAATCAAAAATACCTTCTCAAATTGCAATGCACAGAATTCAAAATTCTTTCTGCTAGAAAAAGCTTGTTGCATTGAAGTATTTTCCCTGAAGCTCCAATTAGTGGGAAAAATGCCACATTAATTCATATTAATTCATTATATTAGCCTCTTAGCAATTATTGTATATTTTTATATTCCAAACACAAAGATGACCCGATATGGTTTCTGTTCTTGAGTTTACAGCATTAGGAAGATACAGATATTCACAGAAAGGTTGCAGTAAGGTATATAGTAGTTAGTCCTCTAACTGTAGTCTCAAGAAGGGGATGATAGACACTGTTGCAGGGGTTACAGACCTTCTAACAGAGGTGACACTTGGTCAGGATTTTGTCCAGGAAAACAGGATATATGCTCAAAAGCACTGAAGCTTGAAAGTTCACATGAGATGTGTTTGAAAAATGGCAGGTAGTTCAGTGTGTCTGAGGCATAAGATTCTTGGTGGGAGTGAAATATATGGCTAAGGAATTCATTTAACCAAACAGACAATGAAAGCCCCATAAAGGAATCAGAGTCAAGAGTGATCTGAGCAGATTTGCATTTTAGGACATTATTTTGGCAGCAGAGTTATCTGATTCACTTATCTAGTTGGCTGGAAAGGACAATAGACATCATTCAGATAGGGATATACTGTAAAACCAAAATGGTAGCTGCTGAGAAAACAGAAACATTACTTGGAACCTGAATGCTTTGGAAAAGACAGCTCTCAAAAGTTATAGTGAGAAGTGTCTTCCGTAATTCATAACCTTTCCCAATGTCATTGTTATATGCTATTATGTCACAAAAGAGTAGTTTCAGATGTTAATCCCCCTTCTTCCATCACGGGTTCACCAGTGACCTCCCTGTCCTTCTCCTGGGCTTGAATCTGTGTATCCTCTTGGGAATTCGTGATTTTAATATTCTCTGTTTTCTAGTAGTAATTGAAAGACTGTGAAAGTTCACATTATGTAGTAATTTTACACACTCATTTTAAAGGTTTTTTTGCTGATAGACAAAAATGAGTCACGAGGGGAATATATCTAGTCAATTCCCCAGTTTTCATACTTCAATTTAACTTAAAAAAATAAAAAAGTTCTGCTGGTCTTTGAAAAAGGCGTAGGTATTGTTAAGTGATTAAAAATCAAGAAAAATGAATCAACAACCACAGAAACAATAACAAAAAACATTCTATTATTTAGTAAACTATGATTCTTTAAAAAAAGGTCTTGCATTAGTACAGGTGGTAGAGATGTTGAAAGAAACAAAAAGTGAATAGGTTTAAAAACTAAATCCAGGTAATTGATGTTTTGAATAAAAGAAGATTGTGAGAATTACAAGTGGTTATACCCATACAAAAGCCATGGGATAATTTTCATGGAAAATGATAAAAACAATTAGTGAAACAGTTTACATAATTTCAGGGATATATTATTATGGAATCAGCAATTTACATTTTTCTAGGTCTGAGGAATATAAAGTACATTCTACTATTTAATAAAGTTATATAAATTTTAATTAGTTTGATATTAGCTTTAAGGAAAACTACTTTGATTTTTAAAATCAAAGACATCGGAAATTTTTTCTCAATCTTAGAATGTCACATTTGCTTATTTAACTTTTAATTTTATATTATTGCTTTAAATAGATTATTCATCTCACAAACTACTTTTTTTGGTTAAAAATATTATTTTCACTAATTGATATCAAATTTAAGCTTAGATATGACATAATTAATAGAGCTTGGGAATTACTGGCAAAAAAGAGGCTTAAATTAGTACTGAATTAATTAAAATTATGTAGAAATATGCCTGAAATAATTTTAAAGAAAAAAAAACTTATTTGATGAAATTAGTATTTTAGCAAAACTATTGATGGGTAATAACTAGCAACCATTTTATTTAGCTAGAGAATATCTACGAATGGCTACTTTCGTCTAAAAATGACTGTCTACTCCACTCCCATTTCTATAGCCTGGATGAGATGCTGAGGACTGGAAAAACAAATTGGGGAAAAGGTGAATAGAAAAAGGACTGAGGTTTAGAAAAGAGAGAATAAAGATATGAAACAACAACAAAAATCCACTTAAATCACAAATAAAGATCAAATGACAATAAGATACCATTTTCCCGCTACCCTCATTCATTTTAGATTGGCAAAGATTTTAAAAGTTTGAAGGCACTTAGCTGCCAGCTGGAGTGTGAGAAAATAAATATTTTCATACAGTTCTAGTAATATTTTATTAGCTTGAATGTTGAATGTTGATCCTTTCAGTTCATGGGAAACGTGTGTTTTTACTACAAAAATTAGATAGACAAATCAATGAGAGAGCTAGGTTTAGATTTTTATTTTTGAGACTTTTAAAGTAATTTTTATTAAATTTATTGGGGTGACATTGATTAGTAAAATTATATAGGTTTCACTTTTCTATAATACATCATCTATATATTACATTGTGTGTTTGCCACCCAGAGTCAGTTCTCCTTCCATCTCCATATATTTGACCCCTTTTTCTCTCCTATACCTCTCCCTTCTCCCCACTTATCCTCTGGTAACCACTAAATTGTTGTCTGTGTCTATGAGTTTTTATTTCTTTGTCTTGTTCCTTCATTGCTTTCAGTTTTACATCCTGCATATGAGTAAAATCTTATGGTCTTAAAAACATAGGTGGTGTTCTGTCAGCTATTCTAAGCTGTATCATTCTTAACATCACTAATATTTGTGATTTATATTATTTTGATTTTAATGCATTTACTCACGTAATTCTCTTTATCAGAAATGTCTTTTCATTTCTGTGTGCCTAATACCAATGTACAATTTTAACTAATATGCTCTCTAATTGCTTAATATTTCATATTTTTGTACTTCTTATACATGTACCTTATTCCTTCAAATAGATGGTCAACTCTTTAAGACCCCAAAATTAATCTTAGACATTATAGTATCACCCATTTCTAACAGTGTTTTATGTAAAATTTATGATCGGTAGTTTGAATAAATCATCTCTCTTACCGCAAAACTATTATTATGTAGAACATACCAATAGACACTGATGAAAATTACAACATGCAAATCTTTTAACAAAAACTTATTGAACACCTCATGTTTGTCAACAATGTTCAAGACTCCAGGGATATAACTGTTCACCAAATTAAGTATGGTCTGATTTATGTTCTACTAGATCAGAAAGATGTTAACTAATCATACTAGTTAATATATAACTACAAATCAAGATAAGAGCTCTGAAGAAAAGAAACACAATTGTTTTATATAGTTTTGAATTCTATATTCTCTAGCAAAGGAGAATACTCATTTGAAAACAGGACTCCCCCTCTACCCCCACTCCCACTCCCCACTGCCCCCTCCATTATATACACTGAATACATTTCTGTATAAATTATCTTTTCAACCAGAAGAGGGCACCACACTCCACTTGCTGTGAATCCAGATGGACCTGTGGTCTAGATGGACATAATAGACGTAAGAGACGGATGCTGGATGTGTTCTTGACTGTGAAACAGAGTCCTGGGCCCTCTTTGTCTGTTTCACTTTTCTGTGGATGACTAGTGCTCACGGGATACTCAGGGGATGAGACAGCTCCAGTGTCATCCTACATTCAGCTAAGGCAAGCCATGCTCAACCAAGGGGCAAGATGCCCTGCCTTCTCAGATTGAAGTGTTCGAAGGTTTGCCTTTTAGTCTTCTGATGAGAAGATTTCTAAAGAGGTTTAGCTCAAGGTTTAGCTCATGATTTTGCAATGTTGTAGGCGCCAAACTTCCTTGTAAATATTTAAATTTAAAAAGATCACCATAGCTAAATCATCTCATTTAGAAACCAGCTTAAACGTGGGCATTCACATGTGTAGACCAGAGCATGTTGGCACAGACCTGACACTCTTGGTAGTTCCCCCAAAGATCTTTCGCTTTGCTTGGCTGTCGCGGCGACTCCAGTGAAGTGCAGCCAGGCTCCAGGAAAGGAAATAAAGTGAACAGTTTGCCTCCTCTTACCTTTGCAGCCTTTTGCATTTCATCGCTCAGCTTATAGAGATGAAATCTATTACTCGGCAGGCAGTGCTTGCACAAATGAAAGATAATTTTTTTCTCCTAGATAGGACAGATCAGTGAGACTCATAAAATATTAATGATGAAAGCTTTGGGAATTAGATGTATTCTTGGCTATAGGTTTCTCTTGACAGTGAAGCACAGTTAGTGTTAACTCCCAATTTTTTTTTTCACTAAGATTTTCATCAAGAATAATATGAAGGGAAAAGAATACTTGTTTAAGATTCAGATGAACATAGATTTTTTTGAGACAGCTAATTTTTATGTTATTCATTTTCTCTCCTGTTTTGTGTTCCTTATCTGCCACAAATTTCAGTGATTGATGTATTGTTGTCGATTTGTTTCTTAAAGCTATCCATGTGTTCATGAAGGAAACTGCTAGAGGATAATACAGAAAATACACATTTCTTATTATTTAATTTAGCATACAATATAGTAATAATTGGCATTTATGTGATGGAAGCAATTCATTTATCCAAAAATTAGGGATGTATTGAATGTGTAATTCAAATATGTATTATTAACAAAGGACTCTGTATTCTCCAGAAGCCAATGTACAGGTATTTTTCATTGCTGAGATTTGATCTTCAAAAACTTTTCTATAACTATTAAAAATTTATAGTTATTTTTAGGTTTACTATCTCTTTGTAGAATGCTTAGTCAACTACCATTACCATGAGATTTTTTTCAACGTATGTTTTCATTTCATACAGAAACAAAATTTATATTTATAAAATTTAAAGATGGTAGTTATCATTTTCTTATAGTTATCTGAGTATTATATATATTTATAAGCATATTTGTATATTATAGTAAAGTATCTATAATATTTAATATTAAACAGTTGAATATTTGAAGTTTGAATATTGGAAATTTTTTGAAAATAATAAAGTAATTACATCAGCCAATTATTTTTAAATTCTTTGAACATTTTATGCTAACACTTGTTTCCAGTGTAATTCAAAATATTTTTAGTGATACTAAAGAACAGGAGTATATAAAACTAACCATTGATCATAATAATGTCTCAGAAAGACAATCACCCAAAATAAAAGTAAATATAACTAGATCATACCTATTAGAATTTGTCACATTGAAGTTCTATCTAATATACTAAATATTAATAATCAGAAAATAATCCTTTTTCATTTATAATCTTTATTTCTCTACCTAAGTTGGAAAAATTCTTATAATACTAATTTTATATCAAAATAATATTTATAAAAATAAAATATATGACAAGACAGATAAATGTATCTTGGCTTAATTTCCCTTTACTTAAATGAATATCTTGTTCCATGTATCTTTTCTCAGGTACACCCCTGCGATATTTTTTCTCAGTATACATGCATACTTATAAGTCAAATATAAACCTGTGAACCACTAATGGGTTCCTAATACCCTGTGCTTACAGTGTGTGTTTAAGTCTCCAGTTTGCAATATGCATGCAAGGATAAATCAGCAGATTCCAATGTGTTAATCAGTCTTTCAGAAATTCATCAACACTATGGTAAAAAAAAAATCAGATGTGTTATTAAAACATATTTTAAAGCATATTTAAACTTACCTCACTAATAAGTGGGAAAACTCAGAAGACACAAGTCAATTTTAAGACACCTATTCTTGAAGGATGGGATAATATTCTCAAAACCAATACAGTTTTGAATGATGCTTACCTGCTCTAGTGTCTGGACTTCCTTCATCAATGTGTTCCATCCATAAGTTTGAAAACTCCATAAGCTAAACGCCTTGCTGTGGCCAAACACAAAAGCTCACCTAGAAGTGGACTCATTCTTGCTACAGCCTTCTGTGTAGTACATTTCTTGGAATCCATAGCTAGGCCCCCTGAAGTCCTACCCTCTTTCTGTCCCACCCCAATGACTAAGTCTGGTTGTGGTCCTGACCACTCTGTGATGAGTGTAACCAATTAGTTATAATGTTAATAGCTGCATACTGAGAAAGGAATTTATTTAAAATCAGAATTCCAAATGACTACTACCATTTTAAATTATCAATCTTCAATTTCAACTATTCTTACTATATGTGGAAGCTACTGAAGAAAATGGAGAAAACAAATACATAAATCACAGTGAAGATATTGCTGGTCACAAAAGCAGACCACAGAACATCTAAGTAGAGATGATAAAAGCTGATGGATATGAAGGAGACCTACAACTGGCCAATAGGTATGAAAAAATGTCAACATGACTAATTATCAGAGAAACGCAAATTAAAACCACAATGAGATATCATCTCACTCCTGTCAGAATGGCTAACATCAATAAATTCACAAACAACAAGTGTTGGTGAGTGTGGATTAAAGGGAACCCTTGTGCACTGTTGGTGGGATTGAAAATTGATGCAGCCATTATGGAAAACAGTATGGAGGTTCCTCAAAAAAATTAAAAACAGGCTGTCTTAAGACCCAGCAATTCCACTTCAGGGTATTCATCTAAAGAAATCCAGAAAACTAATTCAAAAAGATATATGCCCCCTTATGTTCACTGCAGCATTATTTACAATAGCCAAGATATGGAAGCCATCTAAGTGCTTATCAATACACAATTGCATAAAGAAGATGTGATATATATAATGGAATATTTCTCAGCCATTAAAAAAATGAAATCTTACTATGTGCAGCAACATGGGTGGACCTAGAGGGCATTGTGCTAAGTGAAATAATGTCAGACAGAGAAACAGAAATACCAAATGATGTCACTTATATGTGAAATATAAATAACAAAATAAATGAACAGACAAAACAAAAACAGACTCAAAGATACAGAGAACAAACTGACGGTTTCCAGATGGGAGGGGGTTGGGTAAAAAATTGTGAAGGGATTAAGAAACATGAATTGGTAGTTACTAAACTGTCATGGGGACAGCATAGAGAATATAGTCAATAAAATTGTAATAACTATGCATAGAGCCAGGTGGGTACTAGACTAGTGGGGGGAATCACTGCATAAATTATATAAATGTCTAACCACTATGCTGTACACCTGGAACTAACATAAAATAATATTGAATGTCAACTGTAATTTTTTTAAAAAGCTCATGTATATATGTTGGGAGGGGAGAGAAATCTGTGGCTGAAGAGCATATGAATTTTCACAATTCAACATTGTCTGAAAGAATAAATGTTTACATAGCATCAAACTTCAGAAAATAGCACTGTTGGTTCCTTACAGTCATGTAAGTAGCCCAGAGTAACACTTAATTTTTTAAAAATATAAATAGTACTTTTAAACATAGTGCAGAAAATTAATGCAAACTGATAACATATTTACATAGTTATTCCTTCAACTATCTATGCTTAAAGAATCCATATATGACTTAAAGGCATTGTCCTCAGAGACTTTTCTTCATGTGTCTATTGTGTTATAGCAGTACAGTTTTCTCCTGAATACTTTTGTTAAGATAGTCTTGCAGACATTCAGTAGCAAACTGCTCCAGTCAATGAAATTATAATGTTGTAGCAGGAACAATCTCTTGAATGTAGGAAGCCTTTATATACAATGGAAAAATCAGTAACACGGGTAAACATGTAACAAACTAGCCTATGCACTTTTTAGGTGAAGTGAATCTAGGTGATGTGGACTTGAAATTATTTCCTAAGGATAAATACTATAATCCTGTGTTTTAGTGGAATCTGATAAAATATATCAAATTTATTTATTAACACAAATAAAATCAATGGTAATGTTAAAAGATTAATGTATATATCTTACATTATATAATATATACTATAAACATTTAATTTGATTATTTTAAAGAATAATTCAACTCAATATAAAGAAATGTTCTATGATATACATATATAAAATAAAGTACATTAAATGTTTATTCTGTATTTTTGTGTCAACTTAGAAAACTCTAATAAATATGAGCATAATGCAATCACATGGATATAAATTATCTAGAATACTTTTTATTTTAATTTTATCAGTGATAAACCAGAGGGTTTTATTGGCAATATTGGTCTTTCTTTTTTTCAGTTTATCAACACTTTGTACCGGACAGATAATGACAGGTTTTTTGTTAAGGTGAGATTGTATGTCATTCACAGAAAATTTTGAGGGGATATAATTTCTTTTTGTATATTACCAAAGACATTCCATAAGTCAAATTATTCAGGGAAGCTCCACATGCCTAAATTGAGGGTATTTGCTCATTAGTTTTACATATATTTCTCTGTTCAACAATACTACTTATATTGGAAATTTCTGAGCTTAAGAAAGCAAGTAACTTGATATTTTGATTAACACTTGGAAATTTCTTGATGCTACAAGAAAAAACAATGACAAAAATATATCAATATGACTAATTCCATTAAGATATCTCCAGAGCGAATGCACACACACACACACACACACACACACACACGGACACACACACACTTGTTAATATCTTTACCTTCTTCCTAAAATACAAGTATGTTAGACTATTTTAATTCTTGAGAGACATCAGACTTTTGTGTTAATGCTGTGGATATTTCTGGTCTATTATTTCAAGAGTTAGAAATCATAACTATTACATTATAAATTAGTATTATATTACATTTATTCACATATTTACAATTTCTTTTTGCCATTCCTTATTATCAGTCCTTCCACCTTAATCCATCTGCTTGAAGTATATCTTGGGGATGCCAAAAAAATGTATACATATGTTTAGAGCTGTTGTCTATGCTCAAGCAGTAGTTTGTTGTAATCGGAAGTGTCCGGATGCTGATGGTAACCACTTTGAGCACCTCTTGTAATTGCAGAAGTCAAACATGATTGGTATTCATCTTTTTTTTGTTGGTATATATTGAGTGTTACAATTAATGCAGTTTTTTCCTTTCTTTAAATGTGTATACATTTTTTGGCACCCTCTGTATATTCTTTTAGACTTTCCTTTAGTCAGGAAATGTCTGTTAACATTGTTTTGTACACGTGTTGGCAGCTCAGCGGCAACTCAGCTCCAGCTGGGCACCAAACTGCTGTTGCTCAGAGCTCAGCTCAAGTAAATAAGTCTTTCAACTAGACAATTCCGCAACTTAAAGGAATAAAGTACCCTATTTATACTGACATGGAGAGATTTTTGATATGTATTGAAACAAAAAGACACAAAGCAATACACATAGTATGTAGTTCAATGTATGTGTTATTTTAAGCAGGTGTGTGTGTGTGTGTGTGTGTGTGTGTGTGTGTGTAGAATAGGCTCTAGAAAATTAAATTATGGGGGAACTTGGTTATCTCTAGTAGGAATTTAGGGGTGGATGGAGGGGATTATTCACTGCTTCTATTTTTTATATATTCTTGTGTTAACGTAATTAATGATGGAAGTAATGTAGTTCCTCTTTCTATACCCACTGAAATGGATTTGTACACTCTTTTTTTTTATTACATCATTTTAAAAACTTTTTATGTTAGTAAAAACATGAGATTTCGGGACTGGTGTCATAAACATGTCATCACAACTGTAGAACATGTCTATAGTACTATAAACACTATTCCCCCTAATTTATCACTGTGCATTTACTAGTATGGACCAGTTTGGCTGGTGAGATATATATATGAAAGAAGCCAAAGTCTTAGAATTGAGTTGATGAGTAAGTTTCACTATTTGAAGACAGACAAGATCATATAATGTTTAAGAGCACAGTATGTAAAGTCAGATAGTTTGAACCTCAACAATTATGAGACCTCGGATGAGTTTGTTAAATGTTTCCTAAAGCCTCAGTTTATTCTTGATTAAACAATGGATATCATAGTATCTGCTTATTGGAGTCCTAGGATGATTGAAATAGATAAAGAACATAGAAGTCCTGTAGCACAGTGCCTATCATATAATAAGTTCTCCTAACACTTAGAATTTTTTTGTGCTTTTTTATAGTTTATGTTAATAGCCTGTTTTCTTCAATAAATGATGTAATTCCTGAAACGACATATGGGAATGTTGTTCTACTAATTTTCAACATTTAATATATTTGCAAAACTTTTTAATTTTCTAATATCATAACATCTGTGGCTATTGAATATAGAAATATAACTATTTTAGCATGAAAGACCTGGAGGTTAGCCTTGGAGAAATATAGTTTATGTAATTCTCACATTTAATTGATTATCTGCACAGTGCCATGAAATAGTGATGTTTGGAGTACACATGGGAAATAATGCAAAATAGATTACAAGACTGAACATAGGAAAATTGTTTTTCGCTGTTGAAATTATTAATTTCTTTCTGAAATGAGTTTTCTTTTACAGCTTTTCATTGTGCACTCAGACTATAGCTTCCTAATCAATAAAGTAACTCATATCATGGGAGACTGAAAAAAGGGAGAGACTGAAAGTTGAGTATAAAAATTATGTTTAAAGAACTGGTAATAAATCTAAGTTAATATGTCTATATTAAAATTCATTTATTTCTTTTTTCAAATCCACTTGACAATATACTTTAAGAAAATGGCATCCAGGAGAAAAAGACAGTCTTGATTCTGTTTGCATTTGAGGGTAAACCCAGCAAACTAAAATTGTCAGAAAACTGTTAATATTACTAGGCTTAATCCTGAAAGAGTCTGAGAACTGAAACACATTAAACTGACATATTAGAAGATTTTAATATTTTTGATAGCAAGGTGAATAAAGATAATTGAGGCCTTAAAATACATTTTTTTAAAAATGTCAATTATACCATTGCTATAAATATTGCTAGGCCACAGAGGCTTACAGGCTTCCCATTTTAACACTTAACTGTGGAAATTGCTGTTTCAGATTCACCAAGAGAAAATTGTAGGATGGTTAATGATATGTCTTCTTATATGTGAATTACCACCTCTAGTAAATCTGAAATTATTTATCAATCAAGCACTAAGATATATAATTTTATGGCCTAAATTTTCCATTCAGATATTGGAGTACATAAAGTTATAAAAGAATTTTTAGAAATGAAAATTATATATTCCATAAAATTAATATATGAGCAGTAATTTTACAAAATATGAAAAGAGAAAGAAGAATTGTAACACAATTTATACCTTTGGAACTAACCCTGTCTTGTATTTTTGCATCACACATTTTTGCATAATTTTGATAATATATGTCAAATTTTAGGTACTTTTTAACAAACAAATATTTTTAATACATTATATGCCTAATAAAGAAAACAAGGAAATACAGAAATGCATAAAGAATAAACAACCATACTTGTATTAAACCCATATAACCAATATTAATGTCATTATAGTTTTTTTAAATTTTTTTCTATGCATTTTTACACAAGTTTTTATGTGTATTTAAAATAGTAGGGGCCAGCCGAGTGGCTCAGTTGGTCAAGAGCTCTCTCAAGAGTGCAAGCTCTGAGCAACAGGGTCGCTGGTTCAATTCCCAGCCTGAGCTGAGCTGCTGCTGAGCTGCCAACAGGTGTCAGGCTCAGCTAAAACAAAATAAAATAAAAAGTAAACATATAAGAACATGCACAGGTTTTATAAACAAGATAATATGCAGAGGTAATTTATTGACAAGTGATATTGGACATTTTCATTCAGAAAGAAATTTAAAGATACAGGAAAAACAAAATCATTACTCAAGTTTTTTTACCATGCAAATTACTTCTAAGTTACCCAAATCAACTCCAGCCTTCTGATGAGAATAAATAAGAACCAAAATTTGTTGGCAATTATCCTTGTTAACTCCAAACTGTAAATATCGGCCATTGTGAGCAATTTGTGACTAGAAGAAATCCAGTGACTATAAACACCAGATAGTACATTCTATTTGAACATTATACACAGTATTATTAACATATTTCTTGATTTCAGAAAATTTGAAGGTACAAAAGAGAAACTCAGCTTTGTAGTACTTAATAAAAAGTCCAGCTTCACTGTTCAGATTCAGAATCTACATGAGAATCCCTAAGTCCTATTGATTTCTTGAATTTGGAATCAAGACTAAATGAAAGAACTATAGTCCTTTTACACCATCTCTCTATTCTTGGTTCTTAATTCATGTCTAAATGACTTAGTGGATATCTTTAAGTATTTTTTTGGAATAAGAAATGCTTAAGTGTTTGTTTCCCGAGACCTTACATGTCTGCATAAAATGTTTTATTTTGCCTCTGGAAAATAAAAAGAACTTTTGTAACTGAAGTTATGGAACAATAACATTTCCCTTCAAAAGTCTCAAAAAATTTTGGGCCGGCTGAGTGGCACATTGGTTAAGAGCTGGCTTGGGACACCAGCTCTGAGCAGCGTGGCCCCGGTTCGGATCCCATATATGTGGGCCAGTGACACTGCGCCCTCTACAGCTAAGGTGGTGAACGACAGCTCCACCTGGTTGCCATCGATAGCTAAGATGGTCGGCGACGGTGTGGGCTGCAGCCTGTGTTGCAGTGGGCCGGCAGCTAGCATGAGTGGCTGGCAGTCAGTGTGAGCTGCCAAGAGCCACCATGAGCAACTGTCCAGAGGCCGGCAAGCAACTACCTCACCCAGGAAGAGAGCAATGATGATACCAACATGGGCCAATGAAGTAACATCCTCCACAACTAGACTGAAGAACAAAAAAAGGACCACAACTTGTCTGTTCCCCTTTCCAGATTCCCCTACACTGTTCCCCTCCCCCAATTTCCTATTTTTTTTAAAAAAAAAAAAAGTCTCAAGAAATTTTATCATTATCTTCCTTTTTTAATAAAAATATTATGGCATAGAAATTTGAAACCAGCCTGCTCATTTTGTTTGTCAAGATCATTGTATTGTATTAATTTGTGCTATTTCTGTTTAGAATGTGGTAAGATTTTTAAAAAAAAGAAAAAAACAACTTCATAATGCAGACATGTTGCACTCTGTGTATTGCTTTCCACTGCAGTATCCTCTGTTTGGAATCTCCCCCCTCCCACCCTTACCCCACTCCCAGCCTTCCATCACCTCCTTTCAGGACTATTTCCCAAAAACATACACTCCCAAGTAGATAGAACAACTCTTTTCTTTCTCTAGTTGGTGTTTTTATTGTAATCTGTTTACCCTTCTAGATTCATACTTGTAACGCTTCACAGATCTAATTTTGACACATTTACCTTTCTTTAATTGCACCAAACAGTAGTCAAGAAGATGGATTTCTCGATCTTTTCTTCCTAGCACACTGTCATATGCATAGTGAAGCTTCAGTAAATGTAGAAAGAACAAAAATAGTATTTAACATCTGGGACAACCCAGATTAAACAATCACTAATGATGTTTCTGAAAATTATATAACAGCTACCAGGCAAGTGTTTCTAACAACAACATGTGTTTTCATTGTACTTCCTCTGTAAGTTTTCTTTTTGTTCTAGTTAAACTGGATAATAATTTGCAGTCACTGTTCCTGGTATAGGTACCTGGTAGTTAGTGTGAACTCTGATGTTTGAATGAAAGGATGTATACATTGTAAAGAGTATTTAAGTTAGTATTCTAACAGAGCATATTATTTAAATAATGAAATGTATTTATGCATATATAATATTGGATCTTTGGAAAAGTCATGACGTATTTTGTCTATGTTTTCCAAAGTTCATTTATTTATATAAGGAGCAAAGATCAATCAATGATACATTGCCCATTTTATTCGATAACCTTTTGCCACCTTTCAGTGAGCTTCATAATTCCTCAGTCATAGAAGGACCTGTCTTTATTTGTCAAAAACTGAACAAGGTGCTGATTTACAGCCTCATCTGAATTGAATGTTATACCACGCAGGGAATTTTGAAGAGAGAGAAACAAGTGGAAGTCTGACAGCACAAGGTCAGGCGACTATGGTGGGTGTGGCAACACATCCCATCCAAGATCCAATAATTTTTGATCGGTGATCAAACTTGTGTGTGGTCTCACATTGTCGCAATGGAACACAACTCCTTTACAATTAACAAGCTCTGGAGGTTTTTGGATGATGGGTTCATTCAAACTGTCCAATTGCCAACAGTACACATTTGAACTGATTGTTTAGTTCCTTAGTAGGAGCTCCAAAAACTCGACACCTTTAAAATCCCACCACACTGAGAGCATAACCTTCCTCTGATGAATGTCTGCTTTCGATGTCGTTTGAGGGAAATCATCATATCGGTACCAAGACCATTTGCACACCATATTGTTGTAAACAATCCACTTCTCATCACTAGTTATCAGTTGCTTCCAAAAAGGATCATTTCCTCACATTTAATGAACATATTGCAGATGTTTATATGCGCCGTCAAATGACCTTTGAGTTCATGTGGAACCCAAATATCGAGCTTGCATACATACCCCAGATTTTTCAGGTGGTTGTGGACACTAGAATGATGGATGTTCAATGTTCCTGCAATCTCTCGTGTTGTGTAACATGGGTTTGACTCAATCAATGCCTTTATTTTGTCGTCATCAACCTCGGTGGGCCTCCCTGACTGAGGAGCATCGCTGAGATCAAAATAACCAGCATGGAATTTTGTGAACCATTTTTGGCACTGACGTTCTTGTAGAGCATTCTCACCATAAACTTTATGAAACTTTTCACAAGCTTGATGTGCATTCTTCCCTTTATGGAAGTAAAACAGTAAAATATGGCAAAAATGAACAGTTTGGTCTTCTATCTTCAACTTGTAAAATCTCCAAAACCTAACCAAATCACTGAATTTTTTTTTAGAATGAAGCTAGAACTATCAGCTGTCAGATGACATAGCAATAACATAAATGTGAATGATTCTAGTACTTAAAATGAACCAGCACCATGTGTTGCAAACATGAGTCATGACTTTTCCAAAGACCCAATATTTATCTACTCAAATTGGTATTTGGTATTACTGAATTCAAGTTAAAGTTTACCTGATTTATTACTTTACAAAACTATGTGAGAATTTTATTGAGAATATGTATTATAGTTGTTTATGCTATACCAGTAATTGTGCACAAATAGTTACACAATCACTTTGGAGAAAAAAATAATCATTTGTGTATTATCTCTTCATATTAGTGATATAAATATGGTTATTAATTACATATGATTTGAAAGCACCTAATTTGTATATTTTCCTGATAAACTGAGTAAACTGAAATGCATAAAAAATCAAAGATTTAGAAAGAAGACCTAACTGTCATTTATTATACCTATGTAGTGTACTTGTTATACACTGTACCTGGATACTCAAGCTATCACTTTATCTATCTGATCTTTAGTTCCTTTATTGGTAATTAGAAAATAATCCTACATATATTTTTATCTGCCCCATAAGTATTGTGGAGATTTAGCCAAATATATTTTACAGCCCTCTGAATGAGTTAGTTACCATCACTAGCATCATTATTTTTTTCTTCCCCATCACGACTTCAAATCATTTTTATGATGGGTATCTTTCCTTTGCACTGACTCCTGTATTCTTGCTAAAGTAGTTAGTTCCATTGTTTGCTGTTATTGGCTCCCCTCTAGCCAAGCCTTTTTCAGTTCACTGAAAAGAAACGCAAAATCTATAAGAGAATGATAGTCTAAAAGATAAGTTAGTAAAGAAAGTACATTTCTTGTCTTAGTTTTGGTGTTCAAAAAGATTGCTCTTTTTTTTCAGTTCTTATCTCAAGTTTTACTATTTCTATAGTCAGTGGCAGGAAACCTCCAGCCTGTCAATGCCACACATTTTCTATCTGTGTTGAAGATTAGAGTGAACCAGAAAATAAATCTTGCTGGTCGTCATTGTGAACACGATGGAATAGTCTAGCCTCTATAATTTTCCACTTCACTACCACTGATAGCTACAAATGGACAGTACAACTTGGGACTGTAAAAAAGAAAAAAAAAAAACCACTTAAATGGAAAAACAATTCCATCTGATCCTATCAGTATCTGAACCTTTTGTACAAAATGTAATGATAATCGTGTTTTAAAAACGATAATTGTTTTTATTATTTTTGTGGTTTCCTGAAGCTTTTGCTATGTCAGCAACATTCTTTCTGTTCATCAGAAAGTATTGAATATTGCCCTGAGGGCATGTGCAGCCTTTCGCAAAGTGGAGAAACAAATTGATCGAGAATTTAAAAAGGCAAGTCAGGTGCATAGCGTGGTACTTGTCAGACAGATGAACAGTTGACTGCAAGACTCCTTTCATGTTCTCCTTGATGTGAGGTTAACTGTTGAATACAAGTACGTATGTTTTGGGCACTGTCACTGAGGTTAGCATTCTAACTGTTGACTTAAAAATAGACTATTACATAAAAAAGAAGTTAAAGCTTAGTGCCTTGAGAGAGATTAATGCAGCCACATTCATTCAGATGGGTAGGAATATGGTTTTCCTTTCTTCCATCCCTTCTACAGCCATGCAACAGTTTCTATTAGGGAAGTGTGATTTGACCCTTAAGAACTGAAGGGCTAAGAGCTAAGATCATTAACATTTGGTGGTTTGTTGTATATAGTCCAAGTAATATTTCAGAAACGTGACAAATTTGTGATAACATGTTGAAGCATGTGCACTCTAAGCAAATAGCTCTACAGTGTAGTAATTCATTTGTCACTTCATATCAGCATCAATTCTTTAATAAATGAGCATTTTTCTTGAGTTGATAAAAACACTCAAATTCTCACAGTATCTTCCCAGGACGAAATGTAATCAAGTGTTTGTGCAACTAATACTTTATCTGTCTCCATGAGTAACAGTTTGAGATAAATAATACATATTCAAAGTATTACAATGACAGAATCTTTATTTATATACATATATATGCATATGCATGAGGTAGCAAAGATAAGTAGATGATCCAACAAATCGAAAGAATATCTGTCCATAAATTGCATGGCTTCTTAAACTTTAAACTGTATCTGGATTTTGATATTTGACAGTTCAGATTATACCTATTGGAGGCTTTCCTGGCATAAACTAATTACTCTATTTTGCTACTGGTGTTCTAAAAGTCCACAGTGTCAACATTAATTTTTTTACGATGCATTTCTTAAATATCACATAAAAGATTTTGAGTTATCTTAGTTATAAAGTATTTTAATCCCTTAAAATAAATAAAAAAACTAATAAGCGACATCAATCATTCTTACTTCTCACTTAAACAAATTATAAAACAAACAAAAAACGCTTATGTTGCTTTGATAAGGGACAAAGTGAAGTTTGATATGCTCATTTGCATTTTTGCAACAAAGAGCCCAGAGATTACATGGTAATTCTGGGTCATGGCAGGGGACCTCTTAGGCAAGATTAAACTGCTGAGAGAAAAAAATACAAACATTCATCAGCTGGTAGTTTTCTTGTAGCTCCAAGTTCAAGATTTCTGCAATGCAAAAATGGGCTCACACACACACATATATGCGCGCGCGCACACACACAGAGACAGACAGACACACAAACACACACACACACACACACACACACACACACAAAACCAGGGCAGTAGATGTTTACTCTCTTTTTTAAAAACACTTCACTAAGTGCTCAAGTGATATAATAATAAGTTTTAAAAAAATGTTCTACATAAAAGAAGCTCAGAATCCAAAGGGATATAAGACATATAAATACAATAGAGAAGTATAGGAAAAATGGTAAGAGTTCAAAAAAGCGAAAAACAAGTTTTGACTGAAAATGGGTTCACAAAAATCTTCAACAAGATGGTAGCATTTTGGTGACCCAAAAATTAAAATCCAAAAATCCAGAACAGGTAATAGAAGAAAGAAAATCCATGGAGATTAAATGTGAGGCAACTGTGGAGAATAATGGGTTTCTTAAACTGATACACAGAATATATTGAGCCTAAGAAGGAAAGGCATTATGTAGGAAAACATGTCCAAACACAAAACAATTTATAGTTAGTCCTTTGAGAAATAAAATAAATGCTGTTGCACCAAATAACATCATTTTTGGTCTATGTACTTCTAAATAGTTCAATTCATAAATTTCTCTAGGGGTCGGGATTCCAGAACTTATAGGCAGATTACGTTTGACTTTTGTGTTACTCATTTTTGCCTCTAAGACAGTCCTGATTCCATTCAATGTTGAGTTCCAAAGTGGGGTCCAACAGAGCTTTCATGGAGACCTACTGCATTTCCCCAGGGGCTGTCTCCAGGCACAGAAATCGTGATGATGGTGTTGGGAAATTTCTTAGTTTCCCTGAAACTACCCCATCTGCACACAGTATTAGTTTCCATAGCGTGGGTCTGGCCTCAACTAGAGTTTTTGCCAAGTAAGTCCAAATCCTGGCAATACCAAGCCATGTTTCTGTGGTTCAATCAGAATATTAAAAAGTCCCCCAGGTTTTAAATTATTCAGATATAGGTGGTTTCAATTCTGTGACAAAACTTGATGATGCAGGAGCATCAGACGTTTAGAATAGAGAGTTCCAATAAACTATATGAACATTTGTTTCTAAAAATGGTATTGTCTGACTTGACTGACTCTGTCTTCTGCATCTGGTTGATTTGTGGATGGCAGCTCCTCAAAGATTTTGGACCCAATTCTAGAAAGGTTTATTGTTTTTAAGTTTTGTTTGACCCTTTCTTTTCATCTGTCTATCCTTCAAGCAAATCTAATTCTTTATCTGTTTCATTTTTTTTTTCTGGATTGTCTGGGAGATTATCAATCCACTGGCATTCAGTGTAGAATTACAGTAGTTTAAGGTTGGATGTATAAGGGAGGGATGTAGCCCATTTCTGTGGAGTTATGTCCCTACAACCATTCACACGCTGATGTATACATTTGTAAAACAAACAAATGGTCAATCTTGGAGAACTTTAAAGTGATAAAGTTAGTTGAGCAATAGGCTTTGGTTGTGATCACCAGCTTTATATTTTAAAAATGTGCAATTGTATACAAGCAAAATATTAGGAGACAGCACTTTAACAACATGAAAGGTTAGAGGGAGGCCATTGGAGTTGGCAGCTCATATCTGCGGAGTTGCCATCTTGAAACTGTCTGGATGAAACTGCTAATGTTTCATATTCCTTCCTCCAGTTATTGCAGCAATTACTGAAACTCCTGCCTCAAGCAATCCAAGCATCAATGTGGTGGCAACTTTGCAAGGTGCTTCTTCCAGTTAGGTGACTTTGGGCATAAATACAGCTATACAAACTTCACTGTCCTCAAACAGAAGATTTCAGGCCTCTGCCTTCTGTACAGTCAAAAAGGCCTGAGATATATTCTCTGCTGGCCCTTTGGCTCCTCCTGTTAGTCCAGCTGATTGGCATGGCTCCAGCAACCACCGTTTGTGGGGAGGCAGCAAAGGCAGAGAGCGCCTGAAGCACTGTGGCTCCCACCACAATGGGCCCCAGGCTTTTTTTATTATTTCCTGTAATAATAAATATATAATTATATATATATAATTTAATATAGAACTACTCTTATTATTACAAAACAAAACAATCTTTGGTTATTTTACCTCTGGAGTAGGAAGTGGGAAGTAGGACACAGGATGAAGAAATTGTAGTTTTGATTCAAAACAGTAGTCAGTCCCTCTGCCTTCCCTACCTGTCAAAGTATTCCTCAGCTCTCCTTACAGTGTCACTTTCTCATGAAATGTAGAGTAAAAATAGAAGTGAGTGCAGCTAATGCCAGAATGTGAAAAATAAGTAACTAAAATACTTTTCAAGTGGCATTAGTTTCCTTTCCCCTAATTTTTGCAGAGTAGGACTGAAACAGACCGACTGGATTTGTCTACTGTACAGTTTTCACTGCATACATCTTGGGTCCAGATGGCAGAGAAAATGGGTGTAAATGGGTCTTCTCATTGAGCTCTGAGCAGGCTGAGATGCAACCTGATATCTCTAGTGTGGATCTTCCCACTTCCAGTTTAGGAGCAGAACATCCAAAACTACTTCCTACTTCAGGTTGAGGGGCTGATACTTCAGAAATAAATGATAAATAGTAAACAGGTAGGGAGAAAACATCAGTAATCTATCGCTATTGCCAAAGTTAAAGGAAATATTAACCTGAACTCTGATAATGACAGTGAGAAGCAGATGGGAGGAATTGTGGCAGATGAGAGATTGAGGACTTGAGACAAGGTTGGGCATGTTTCCAACTGTGGGAGAGCAGAAGGCAAATATGTTTTGAAATGATTTAGCTAGATGATTAGAAAGCTAAGTCTACCAAAAAATGATACTTTAAATGGAAGAGGAGCAAACTGGAAGAAAAAAATCATTGTATAGTTCTAGATTCATTGTGCTTGAATGGTCAGCAGGCAATTTGCATGGATATAATAGTCTTTACTCAAAAATTGGGACTAGGCTCAGAACAAAGTAGCACCCAGAGATCCAAATTTTGAATTTTTCTCAAAAAATAGTTTTAGGACATGTTATGTAATGCCATATATATATATGAATATGTACTGTTAACCTTTGATATATAATTAAGGGTCATTGAAACCAATTAGATTTTTTAAATTTATTTTATAATTACCTTCAGGTGTACAACACAGTGCAATAGTTATACTTTTTTCCTCTCAAAGTGACAACTTCCCTCCCCCAATTCTCCACCCAACTCCTCCCCCCCATATCATACTGTCTATTACACTTCCTTTGACTCCATTCCACCATATAATCCACATCCCGTGACTATCTATATATTCAATTACAGTTGGTATAAAATATCATACAACATCAGTTTCAGGTATACAGTGCAGTGATCAAGCCTCTACTCCATCCATGAAGTAGAGTTCCTAACAAGACATGTGACCGTCTGACACCCCACAAAATATTTACAACATTATTATATTCCCCGAACTGTCTTTCATATCCCTGTGGCAATATTGTAGTTACCTATTTATGCTGTCTAATCCCTTCCCCTTCTCCCTCATCCCCACCCCTCTACCAACTAGCAACCCTGTTTTTCCTCTATATCTGAGACTGTTTCTGTTTACTTTGCTCATTCATTCAGTTTTTTAGATTCCACATATAAGTGAGATCATATGGTATTTGTCTTTCTCCGACTGACTTATTTCACTTAACATAATAGTCTCTAGGTCCATCCATATCGTTGCAAATGTTACGATTTCATTCTTCTTTATAGAAGAGTAATACTCCATTGTATAAATGTACCAGAGTTTCCTAATCCAGTCATCTACCAATGGGCATTTCGGTTGTTTCCAAGTCTTGGCTATTGTAAATAGTGTTGCAATAAACAGAGGGGTGCATATATTTTTTTGAATTAGCGTCTTGGATTTCTCTGAGTAGATACTCAAGAGTGGAATTGCTGGGTCATACGGCAGTTCCATTTCCAGTTTTTTGAGATACCTCCATACTGATTTCCATAATGGCTGCATCCATCTGCAGTCCAACCAACAGTGCACCAGGGTTCCCTTTTCTCCACAACTTCTCCAGCAC
This sequence comes from Aselliscus stoliczkanus, assembly GCA_033961575.1. Classification (NCBI taxonomy): domain Eukaryota; kingdom Metazoa; phylum Chordata; class Mammalia; order Chiroptera; family Hipposideridae; genus Aselliscus; species Aselliscus stoliczkanus. The sequence continues at coordinate 125,402,108 of CM066727.1, forward strand.
TTGTTGTTTGTTGATTTGTTGATGACAGCCATTCTGACTGGAGTGAGGTGGTATCTCATTGTTCTTTTTATTTGCATTTCTCTGATGATAAATGAGATTGAACCTTTTTTCCTATGCCTGTTGGCCTTCTGTATGTCCTCTTCAGAGAAATGCCTCTTCATATCCTTTGCCCATTTTTTAATCGGGTTGTTTGTTTTTTTGGTGTTGAGTTTCATGTGTGTTTTATAAATTTTGGATATCAACGCCTTATCAGATATATCGTTGGCAAATATCTTCTCCCATTCAGTAGGCTGCCTTTTTGTTTTATTAATGATTTCCTTTGCTGTGAAAAAACTTTTAAGTTTGATGTAATTCCATATGTTCATTTTTTTCTTTTATTTCCCTTGCCCAAGGGGATATATCAATAAAAATGTTACTCAGAGTAATGCCTGCAAACTTACTCCCTATGTTTTGTTTTGTTTTGTTTTGTTTTGGGGGGCAGTGTCACCAGTCCTCATTTGGGGGACCCGAACTGGGACCACTGGCTTCAGAAGCAAGCGCTTAACCACCACGCCACTCAGCCAGCGCCCACTCCCTATGTTTTCTTCTAGGAGTTTTATGGTTTCTGGTCTTACATTTAAGTCTTTAATCTATTTTGAGTTTCTTCTCATATATGGTGTAAGTAGGTGGTCCATTTTCATTTTTTTGCATGTGTCAGTCCAATTTTCCCAACACCAATTATTAAATAGACTATCTTTACTCCAATGTAAATTCTTGCTTCCATTCTCATAGATTAAATAACCATATATGGACGGGTTTATTCCTGGGCTCTCTATTCTGTTCCATTGGTCTATGTGTCTGTTTTTATGCCAGTACCATAGTGTTTTGATAACTGTATCCTTGTAGTACGTTTTGATGTCAGGTATGTGATGCCTCCCATTTTGTTCTTATTTCTCAAGATTGTCATGGGTATTCGGGGTCTTTTGTGGTTCCAGATAAATTTTAGGATTCTATGTTCAATTTCTGAGAAAAATGTCCTTGGTTGTTTGATTGGAATTGCATTGAATGTATATATTGCCTTAGGTATTATTCAGATCTTAACTATATTAATTCTTCCTATCCATGAGCATGGTATGTATTTCCATTTATTTGTATCTTCTTTGATTTTCTCTCTTCAGTGTCTCATAATTTTCTGCGTACAGGTCTTTTAATTCTTTAGTTAAATTGATTCCTAGATATTTTATTGTTTTGGAAGCAAGTGTAAAAGGGATTGATTTCCTCATTTCTTCTTCTGATAGTTTACTATTGGTGTCTACAAATGCCACTGATTTCTGAATATTAATTTTGTATCCTGCTACCTTACAAAATTCGTGTATCAGTTCTAGCAGTTTTTTGGTGGAGTCTTTGAGATTCTCTATATATAGTATCATGTCATCTGCATATAGTGACAATTTTACTTCCTCTTTTCCAATTTGGAAGCCCTTTATTTCATTTTCTTGTCTGATTGCTGTGGCTAGAACCTCCAGAACTATGTTAAATAGAAGTGGTGAAAGTGGGCAGCCTTATCTTGTTCCTGATCTTAAGCGGAAAGCTTTTAGACATTCCCCATTGAGTACGATGTTTGCTGTGGACTTATCATATATGGCCTTTATTATGTTGAGATATGATCCCACTATTCCCACTTTGCTAAGAGTTTTTATCATAAATGGCTGATGGATTTTGTCAAATGCCTTTTCTGCATCTATTGATATGATCATATGATTTTTATTTTTCATTTTGTTAATGTGATGTATTACATTAATTGATTTGCGGATATTGAACCAACCTTGTATACCAGGTATGAATCCCACTCAATTGTGTTGTATGATTTTTTTATTGAGTTGCTGAATTCGGTTTGCTAGTATTTTGTTGAGAATTTTTGCATCTATGTTCATTAGTGATATTGGCCTGTAGTTTTCCTTTTTTTGAATATCTTTGCCTGACTTAGGAATCAGGGGGATAGTGACTTCATAGAAAGAGTTTGGGAGCCTTCCCTCCTTCTGTATTTTTTGGAATAGTTTGAGGAGAATAGGTATTAATTATTTTTTGAATGTTTTGTAAAATTCACCTGTATAGCCATCTGGTCCAGGGCTTTTGTTTGTTGGAAGATTGTTGATTACTGATTCAATTTCTTTGGCAGTAATCAGTCTGTTCAGAGTTTCTGTTTCTTTTTGGTTCAGACTTGGTAGATTGTGTGTGTCTAGAAATTTATCCATTTCTTCCAGATTGTCGAATTTATTAGCATATAGTTGCTCATCGTATTTTCTTAAAATTTCCTGTATTTCTGTGGTATCTGTTGTCACTTCTCCTCTTTCATTTCTGATTTTATTAATTTGGGTCCTCTCTCTCTTTTTCTTGGTTAGTCGGCGTAAGGGTTTGTCGATTTTGTTTATCTTTTCAAAAAACCCACTCTTGGTTTCCTTGATATTTTGTATTGGGTTTTTTTGTTCTCTATTTCATTTATTTCTGCTCTGGTCTCTATTATTTCCTTCCTTATACTCCCTTTCACCTTGTTTTGCTGTTTTTTTCCAAGTTCCGTCAGGTGTAAAGAGAGTCTGTTGAGTTGAGATTTTTCTTCCTTCTTTAGGTAGGCCTGCATTGCTATGAACTTCCCTCTTAGGACCGCTTTCACTGCATCCCAGAGATTTGGGGTCGTGGTGTTTTCATTTTTGTTTGTCTTGAGATATCTTTTGATTTCCTCCTTGATCTCATTTTTGACCGACTCGCTTTTTAGTAGCATGTTATTCAGCCTCCATGTATTTGTGAGCTTTCGAGATTTCTTCTTATAATTGATTTCTAGTTTCATAGCATTGAGGTCAGAGAAGACACTTGATATGATTTCAATCTTCTTAAATTTGTTTAGACTTGTTTTGTGACCTAACTTGTGGTCTATCTTGGAAAATGTTCCATGTGCACTTGAAAAGAATGTATATTCTGTAGCTTTGGGGTGAAATGCTCTAAAAATATCAATTAAATCCAGCTGGTCTAAAGTGTCATTTAAGGCCACTATGTCTGTGTTGATTTTCTGTCTGGAGGATGTGTCCATTTGTGACAATGGGGTATTGAAATCCCCTATTATGATATTGTTACTGTTGATCTCTGCCTTTATGTCTGTCAAAATCTGTTTTATATATTTAGGAGGTCCTATATTGGGTGCATAGATGTTTCCTAGGGTTATATCCTCTTGTTGAATTGATTCCTTTATTATTATGTAGTGCCCTTCTTTGTCTTTTATTGTAGTCTTCACTTTAAAGTCTATTTTGCCTGAAATAAGTATTGCTACTCCAGCTTTTTTCTCATTTCTATTTGCATGAAATATCTTATTCCATCCCTTTACTTTCAGTCTGCATGTGTCTTTTGATCTGAGATGAGTCTCTTGTAGACAGCATATGCATGGGTCCTGTTTTCTTATCCATTCATCCACTCTGTGTCTTTTGATTGGAGCATTTAACCCATTCACATTTAAAGTAATTACTGATAGGTACATATGTATTGCCATTTCGTTATTTGTATTCCTGGTCTTACTAGGTTAGCTTGTTTACCCCTTTCTTTTGTTTAAAAAAGCCCTTTTGACATTTCCTGCAGTGCTGGCTTGGTGATAATGAATTCCTTAAGCTTATTCTTTTCTGAGAAGCTCTTTACCTCTCCTTCAATTTTAAGTGATAGCCGTGCTGGGTAGAGCAATCTTGGTTGTAGACCTTTATTTTGTGTCACTTTGAGTATCTCCTGCCACTCCCTTCTGGCCTGCAGAGTTTCTGAAGAAAAGTCAGCTGTTAGTCTAATAGGAATTCCTTGTACGTAATCTGCTGTCTTTCTCGTGCTGCTTTTAGAATTCTGTCTTTGTCTTTAAGCTTTGCCATTTTAACTATGATGTGTCGCTGTGGGCCTGTTTGTATTCAGCCTGTTTGGAACTCTCTGCACATCCTGGGTTTGTATGTCAATTTCCTTCCACAAGGTAGAGAAGTTTTCAGTCATTATTTCTTTAAATACATTCTCAATCCCTTGCTTCTTCTCTTTTCCTTCTGGTATTCCTATGACGTGTGGTTTGTTGTGTTTCATGTTTTCCCAGAGGTCTCTTAAACTATTTTCATTCTTTTTTATTCTTTTTTCTTTTTGTTGTTCCAGCTGGGTGATTTCTGCTATTTTGTCTTCTAATTCGCTGATCTGCTCCTCTGCTTCATCTATTCTACTGGTGATTCCTTCGAGTGTGTTCTTCATTTCAGTTATTGTATTCTTTAGTTCTAACTGGTTGTTTTTTATGGTTTCCCTATCCTTCTTTATGTCCTCGCTAAGTTCCTTTAACATTCTTATCATCAGTGTTCTAAACTCTGTCTCTGAAAGTTTAGATACCTCTGTTTCATTTAGTTCCATTTCTAGAGTTTTCTTCTGATCTTTTACTTGGAACATGTTTGTTTGCTTTTTCATTCTGGTGTCGTTCTGTGAATGCTTCAATGTATTAGATAGATCCCCTAGAAAGAAGAGAGAAGAACAAAGAAAAAAAGAGGTTGGTGGGGCTCTCTGTCCTCTTTAACCTGCAGATCACTTGCTCAGCAATAGAGAGTCTCTGGGCAACTCAATAACAGCTATTGGGGGGACGGGCTTAACATGTTATGCACCAGCCTCCCTCTCAGGCTTGCAGTGAGCTTTCCATAATTAGCTGCTGTGTGCTCCGGAACCGTGTTCAGTATCAAAAAAAAAAAAATCTTCACAGGTTGTTGCAGGTTGTCTGCCACTGCAAAAAAACCCTCTATGGCCTGCGGAGATGTGGGCCAGGCACTGGGAGCTCAGGCTACCTCTGGCAACACAGCTCTAGGTGGGTAAGGCAGGTCCTCAAGGCACCACTTGATGTGGTCAATAGCCTCCACCAAGTCAGAGCAGCATGCACTCTGCACCAGCAATCAGTCCACACAAACTCACCAGGAAAGCCTTGATCGGATTATGCAGGTGCACAGCTCCCTGCCCAACACTCTCAGGAAAACTCCCCATCTCAGCCTGTCCCAGTCAACTGCCCATAGATCAGGCTAAGCAGCCCAACAGCCAGTCCAGAGCCTTGCAACTCTGCACAAACAGTGTGGAGAGCAGGAACCCGAGGCGGCTTGCGCACTCCTGAGTCTCAGTGAACAGACTGATGCAGATGGAGAGCACCCGCCCTGTGTTTCTCTGGCTACGCAGCACAGGCAGGGCGGAGGGTGGGGATCTAATGCGGCTTATGCACTCCTGCATCTTAGTGAGCAGCCTGATGGAGCCAGAGGGCACCTGCCCAGCGTTTCCCTGGAAACGAAGCACAAACAGGGCAGAGGGTGAGAATCCAAGACTGCATGCATATGCACGCATGCACTCCTGCACCAAGTTCACCAGACCAATGGCATCCCAGATCTGACCCGCTTGGGAGGGCCCAACCTTGAAAAAATGGCTCCCTCCTGTACACTGCTCACATGCAAGCTCCACACCAGGGCAACAATGGTCCCAAAACCTCCAGCTTCTGCACCAAAGGTGCTCAGTTCAGTCCTTCCCCACAGGCTCCTGGGCCCGGCTCACCCAGTGACTCTCTCCAACAGGAACCGGGTGAGTGCTCACCGGTGAGGAAGCCCGAGCGCTGGCCCCACTGATCTCTAGCCACCCTCAACCTCACCGAGCCAAACAAAGAGAGTCCTCACTAATTTCTACTGCCTGCTATCGTAGAACTCCTCTTCCTGTCAAAGCAACTCTGGGCTGGTGAGCTCGGTGTGGAGCTAGAGGGTCTCTCCCTCAACCAGAGAAGCCTCCCTACAGCTGAGGCGTCCCTCACGGGGTTCACCCTCTCTTATCTGCGCCCCTCTTACCAGACTTGACATGGGCTCCTCTTTAGGTCCTTCGTTTAGAGGTTCTGTTCATCTAGTGTTCAGGGGACTTCTGAGGTTAAATGTTGTATAAATTATTTGTAATTTTGATGTGATCCTGGGAGGCAGTCTGGAAAGCATCTGTCTATTCCGCCATCTTACTGGAACCTTCTGAAACCAATTAGTTTTTGAGTATATTTTAAATTTTTGTTTTATAGCAATTCTAACTAGTTTAAAGTTTGATGTCAATGTTTATATTTTCTTAGAAATCTCCCAGAAAATAAAGAGAATATTCCCTTATTATTTGTGGATGGCATAAAACTCATTATTTCTTACAATTAGCATATGACCCTTTTGTAAATCACAAAATATACTAACAAACCTTGATGTCCTTATTGTTACTATATTTTGAAACATTTTGCTATTCCATTATCTTAAGAAATATTTTATAATCTCACATAAATTATTCCCAACCATAAAAAAATATATTAAATAATTAGAAAATGCAAAAATGTTACCTTATCTAGGAAGATGATACAATATTGAAATAAAGCATCACTTTGACATATTATTCAGTCTTGGCATAGTGTTGCCAAATCATCACATCATCTTTCAAGTAGGTAAAAAGGAAATCTGACAACACCATCTTGTAGTTCCTTTTTTTTTTTTGAACCTTTCATTTACATTAAACACAGCTGAATATCCTGAATTTTTCATTTTCTGATGATAATGACAAGGAGAAAAATATAAACAGGGTGACACTCCACAATTATTAGATGAGTCAAATGATAAATACAAAGGAATAGAAAGTGGTTCTCTCTTAGGGTGAGAGTGGTAAAATTCATTGTATAATAAACTAAAATTAATTGTTAAGTGAAAAGTATATGTTTAAGGAATAAAGAAAGTGGATATTCTTATTCAGAACATCACTCAGTGGGTAGGATTTTATCTCACAAAATCATGCATCAAGAACTTAACTCCATTTTGCTGAAAGAATATATGTGTATGGAACAGTATTCATTCATCTTTTATGATATTATGCACCAAAATGTTCTTGATTACTTGATAAGATCATTAGCAAACAAAAGCAAGTGTGTAAACAAGAATAACTGGAAGGAAGTAGTTATGCTTAAATTCTCATGAATATTTATAATGATGTTGTTTTTCAATATCCTTTCTTTAGCTACTGTATGTTATTTCTAAACTGACTTAAAATAATAGATAAAAATTTATTGTTTAGATGAGTTTATGTAGAGTTAGTATTTATTTTTCCCTAAAAATATTTCATAGAATTCACTAAGGAAGCCATATTAACATGAGTTTTTATTCTTCTCTAGCTTTATTAATATATAATTGACATATAACTTTGTGTAAGTTTAAGGTTGTACAACATGATGATTTGATACATGTACATATTGGAAGAGAATTGCCACAATAAGGTTAGTTAACAGCTCCATCACCTGACAAATTACATTTGTGTTTATGTAGTGAGCACCTTCAAGATCTAGTTTCTTAACAACTTTCAAATATATAATAATATATTGTTAACTATTAGGCACCATGCTGTACATTATTCCCAGAACTTACTCATTTATAACTGGAGGTTTGTACCCTTTGACTAAGCTCTCTTTATTTCTCCCACCCCAGAACCTGGCAACCACTATTCAACCCCATATTCCTATGAATTTGGCATTTTAGATTCTAGATATAAGTGAGATGATATAGTATTTATCTTTCTCTGCCTGACATGTCACGTAGTATAATGCCCTCAAGGTCCATTCATGTTTTCCCAAATGGCAGAATTTCCATCTTGTTTATGGCTGAATAATATTAGTGTGTGTGTGTGTGTGTGTGTGTGTGTGTGTGTAGACAAAGGAATAAAGAAAATACCTTATGTCTTTATCTATTAGTCTACTGATAGATACTTAGGTTGTTTGCACATCTTGGCTATTGTGTATAATGCTGAAATGAACATGGAGGTGCAGATATCTCAGAGATAGTGATTTTGTTTCTGGCAGATGTGCCCTCAGAAGTGGCATTGCTGGATTATATGGCTTCGAGGAGACCCTAGCTGTACCAGTTTACACCCCACCAACAGTGCACATGGTACCCTTTTCTCTACATCCTTGCCAGCACGCATCTCTAACCTTTTTTTTTTTTTTAGCTGAGCCATCCTGCCACCTATTGGCAGCTCAACGGCAACTCAGCTCAGGCTGGCCTCCAGCCGCTGTTGCTCAGAGCTCAGCTCGCACTCTTGAGCAAGGTCTTAACCAACTGAGCCACTCGGCCGGCCCTCTAACCGTTTTTTAATAACCTTTCTAACAGGTGTAAGGTGATGTCTCAATGAGATTTTGATTTGCATTTTTCTGAAGAGTTAATGATGTTGAACATCTTTTCATGCACCCATTGGCAATCTGTGTGCCTTCTTTAGAAAAAAATTTCTTCATATTCTTTGCCCATTTTTTAATCAGATTACTTGTTGTTTTTACTGTTGAGTATTATGAGTTCCTAATATATTGTGGATGTTAACCTCTTATCACATATATGGTTTGCAAATATTTTCTCCATTCCATGGATTGTCTTCTCATTTTACTGACTGTTTACTTTGTTGTGCAGACGTTTTTAGTTGGATATAGTCCAGTAGTTTATATTTCACTTTTCTTCCTTGTGGTGTGTGTGTGTGTGTGTGTGTGTGTGTGTGTGTGTGTGTATTTTTTTGTCATATCTAAAAAACAGTTGCCAAGACCAATGTCAGGGAACTTTTCCCCAATGTTTTCTCCTAGAAAATTTATGATTTCATGTCTTACATTGAAGTCGTTAATCCATTTCTTGGTTAATTTTTGTGAGTGGTGTAAGACAGGGGTTCAATTTTATTATTTAGCACGTGAATATCCAGTTTTCCCAACTTCATTTATTGAAGAGACCATCCTTTCTTCATAGAATATTCTTGGCTCCCTGTCAAATATTTGTTGATTGTGTATGCATGAGTTTAATTCTGACCTCTTGATTCTGTTTCATTGGTTTAGGTGTCTGTTGTTACATTAGTACCATGCTATCCTGACTACTATTGCCTTATGATACTGTTTGAAATCAGGAAGTGTGATACTGCTAGGTTTGTTCATCTTCCTTAAGATAGCTTTGGTTTTCAGGATTTTTTGTAGTTCCATGGAAATTTTAGGATTTTTTTTTTCTATTTCTGTGAAAAAAACCATTGGAATTTTGATAGAAATTGCACTCAATCTATACATAGGTTTGAGTAGTGTGGATATTGTAACAATATTAATTCTGCCAATCCATAAACACAGGATATCTTTCTATTTGTTTATGTTTTTTTCATTCTTTCATCAATGTCCTGCCTTGCATATTGAAAACTGCAAACGACCTCCTAGCTGCAATCTTAGAAAATCATGAAGCTTACTTCTTTTGTCTCAGGGATCATCACCCTGTGCTGCCTGTTGTTAAGTATCTGAAAATATCCATCATCAACTACAGATGACATGCAGTTCCTCCTGGAAATACAGGGGAAAAACTTTAATACTTTCCTTTCAATTACCAGTTTTTAGGGTCAGAAGGTGATTAAGTGATCACATCCAATTGTGGCAGATAGGCTTCCTATCTTTTCTTTCTATTGTTTTTATTATTGTCATATAGTCATCAGTTTCTATTAATTTAATGTTTACATCAATCACAGTCATTATTTAATCAATTCCCCCCTCCCAAATTTCTCAATGGAATCCTCTTTAATCCGTTTTCTCTGTCCTTTATGCCCCCACTAATTTCTGAGAGTTTCCTTGTTTTGTGATGCAACAGAAAAAAATAGCTTATCTCAGAATTTGTTCCCCTTACCTGAAATCAGCTATTTCGGATTTCTTCTCAGTAAATTTGGTTAACAGTCTATTTTTTTCCCAGAATATTTATTTGGATTCTCATAGATCCAGGTGATTCTATATTTGAGGTAGAAGAAAACTTTGGTTGGATTATTTGCATCCTAATTTTTCTTTTACTGTGATTTAGGTTGTTTAATAAATGACACATATTTTGATCTGTCTTCTGATATTTTGTTTGCTCTGGATGGCTTCTTAACCAATTCTGCTTGCCCTGGGTATTATTGTTTTCACTTTCATGTAAACTGAAGCATGTGTTACTGTCTTTCTCCTGGTTATACTGAGGGTTTACACTATGGAAAGTAATCATGCTTGGGTTGTTTTGAATGGATTTTGGAGAATTATAATGTGTAGCATTGAATGTTATAAGTTAGGTGGTCACCATGATTCTCTAGGGTCTTCTGCATTTTTTAAAAATTAATCTTTATTAAATTTTTTGGGGTGATATTGATTAGTAAAATTATATATGTTTCAAGTGTTCATTTCTATAATACATCATCTATATATTGCATTGTATATTCACCACCCAGTCAGTTCTCTTTCCATCACCATAGAGTTGACCCCCATTTCTTTTTTCTACCATACCCTGCTTACCCTCTGATAACCACTAAACTACTCTCTGTGTCTATGATATTTTCTGTATTTGACTGATTTTTAAAAATAAGATTCTTAGTCAAATACATGAATACATGTATTTCATGCTATTGATGTGTTCACTAATTGACATTTAGAAATATTGTGCCACTTGTTTATGATTAGATTATAATCCTTTGTATTTTTGTTAATTTTTCAAAATCTAGATTAAAACCTTTTAAAAACAGATTTATTTTACAGACAAAATCAGATGCTATTTTATCTACAGAATCATTCCTAGATAAAAAAAAAAATTTCGCTTACAATATTTTGATTCAAAGTTGCTATATATTTCCTTACTAAAAAAGAAGGTTATAAATGATGGGTCTATAAATACACTTTTGATCCACAAAACAAATTTGAAAGTGATACTATTAGTATCAATAGTAATGTTTATGTGAATATCTAATTCGTGTACATATCTGGTTACCTAAGAGATTACACCACCCCCAACCCTTGAAATTAGAAACTGTGATGTGACCAGTAATTATGGCCAGTGAACTGTGACCAGGAGACCATCAGCTCTCCATAGGAAAAATATAAAATAAAATTATTCCACTACTTCTTAAAAGGCAGAAACATAATTTTCAGGTATATTAAAAATCTATCCATGGAAACTAAACAAACCGAGAAGAAAATATTTTCCATGTAACATCAAAAAAGGGAAGAATTGGCTGATCTTGTAGAAATGGTAATGTGTCTGACTCCAAAAAAGGGAAGGAGTCCCTTTTTTATACAAAATTATACAAAAAAGTCCCACACCTACAAAATAAATTTGAACTGAAAACATTACACTGCAAAAGTCATACCAAAAAGAAGAAAATACAAGAAGTACTTGGAGAAGATATTTACATATTTTCAACATAAACAAAAGTTAGTATAAATGTATATATATATATATATATATATATATATATATATATATATACCTACAAATCAATGAGAAAAATAAAAATAACCCTGGAGGAATATATGGCCAAAATAAATGGACAATAACTCTTAAAATATTTCTTTTTTAAAATTCCTCCTTGCTCCACTTTTGTTAAGCCTTTCTCCCAATTCCTAATATTCTTTCCTATAATTTACAAGGAACCACAAATTCTTCCTTGCATTGATTCATCAAAGAGACATTGTTTGCTAACTATGTCTTAGATATTGTTCTAAAGGTTTGGAGTACAGGCCTTTTTCACTTCCTGAAGTTCTTTATGCATATAAATCCTTCATCCTAAAGATGAACCCCAGGAGACCCAGTATGCAACTCAAAATGGCACAATGTCCACACTATACTTGATTTTAGACAAAATAGGATTCAACTAGTCTTTGATCATTCCAGATAAGCTTATGCTTTTTAAAAAATCACTAATATTAATGAATCTGTGATTGGTGGATATCACAAAATAGAGAGAAAAATGAAATGGAGAAAATGTAAGTGTTTTGTAATCTTGCTAACTCTAATTTTGCCTTTTTACAGTTTGTGAATTATTACAAACAGCCAAACTTCTAGTTAGTGGATTCAGCAAGACAATATAGATATGGCATTCCAGGATCTACTCTTATTTAATGAGAATTATTGGAAAAATAAACAGAGCAATTGTAACTCTGAAATTCTCAAATATATGTTTGGATTTATCGCCAAAACCCTAACTTCCCTTGTGACTTCTCTTTCTCTGATTCAGCTGCCCTCCCAGTAGCTCTTTTCAGTGCATCTGGAATGAATATTGGATGCATATTACTCTGGTTTCTTTCACTTTTATTACATCATAATATGGGACGGTAGATATCACCTTAATATGATACCTCACTAATGAAAGTTGACATCTTTTCTTTTTGTTTTGTTTCTTAGTAGAAGCATATTTTTTCTTACATTATTGTTACCAATGTTCATTTGTTCAAAAATAACTGATAGGCATTTCCTTTTCAGTTTGATTTACCCCACACCAATATAAACCTCTTCATTGACCTAGCTGATGTATTAATAGCCTGTTCCCACCTTATGTGTAAAATTGGAAACAATTTTAGCTCAGACATTTGATGGGTGAGATTTTTATAAAGGTCTGGCTCTCGATATATATAATGTAGACATATTTGCATCCAAATTTATTGTTAGTGATTCTATGTCTCTTTTCCACAGGAGAGAATGTTTAAATTTCATCAAATGAAACATATTTTTGAAATACTGGATAAAATGAGATGCCTGCGTAAACGTTCTACAGTGTCATTCTTGGGAGTCCTTGTCATTTTCCTTCTATTTATGAACTTGTACATCGAAGATAGCTATGTTCTGGTAAGTTTTAGAAGTTGATAAGCTTAAATTAAACTAGACTTAGTTCATTTGAAACTTCAATCCCAGGCTGTTGGAATAGATGTAGTTTGAGCAAAATTACAATATATCTATATCTACATATAGATATATCTACATATAGATATAGCTATATAATATATAATACATATGTAAATGTGTATATATGTACATATATATGTACTTTTTGTATTAATTTTATATTACCAACTTTACAATTAATTTATGTTGCAATGTTTCCTGTAATGCTCTCTCTGTATAGATAGATAGATAGATAGATGATAGATAGATAGATAGATAGATAGATAGATAGATAGATATAGATATAGATATAGATATATACATATAGAGGGAGATATATTCATATATGTACATCTATTTAGAAATAAGTTAACTTTCATCACTATGCTGAATGGATATTGTGTAAAACATTTCAGTATTTGAGCTTTAATTTGAAATACATAAACAAAATTTGCTTAATGCATTACTCCTTAGTTTCTTTGCTTTTCTATAATATCAAAGTTTCCAAAATCTCTAAACGATGATACTAATTGTGTATTGTGTTAAGAAATAATATTTTATTGCAATATGTAACACCTCATTTGGACTTTGAATAACCCTAAAAGTCCATATGGTATATAATTCCATGAAAAGTAATATAGAACCTCAAAAACTAAAGATATTGATGTGAAAACTATTTAGTAGTTTAAAAAGATAAAATTAGTAGATAATATATGCAAGAATTTTAAGTGAATTATAGAAATAGTCACAAGGATTTGTTCTGGCTAGTTGTGAGAACTCAGTTTGTTTCTATTTATTGTAATTATCACATCATTTGATGTGTGATGAGAATAACATGGAAATTATTGCATATTCACTTTTTCTATCTGAGCTGAGCTTAAGATATCTGGAAAAATCCTAATCTTGATGTTATTATGCCTACTCACGTATTTCAGAAAATCAAAACCTTTGATGTATAGAGGACTGAACAGTACTTTCCATCATGTGAGCACAATGAAAGTTTGAATTAATATCTTAGCAAGAGGGAATCTGACAATAACTACAAAAAGCATTCCCTTCCCTCCAAATGTTATGTTTTATTCATTAAACATGATTTATTAACTACCTGCCATTTTTCAGACACTATTCTAGATCCTGTGAGCCAACCATGTCCTCTGATGTGGGTACAGTTCCTCTTAGAAGGCCTTCTGTGAAGCACTTTGCTTCCTTTAGCATTGCTTTATAATGGTGAAATTCTGCCAGATTCCTATATCTTAACTCAGCCTAAGCCTCTTACCTTCAAGTAGAGATCCTGACCTTATGGACCCTTCATTCTACCATCCAGAATCAATTCACACAGGCTGAAATCACCACAGATTAATAGAATTTGACTAGGCATGATTTAGACATATATAGCAATGGAGAAACTTAACTAATAATGTGCTTTTGGGATTTCTTAAAGCCTGATAATTAGGTTTATGGTATTTAAGGACAATTGAACAAGGCCCATGTGATCCGCAATTTTTTTGATAGAATAAACTATCGTCAATTAACTAGAGGAGCTCTTGATTAACGATTTAATCTTGGAATAAAAATCTATGTCTTGCATCTCTACTAGCAGAAGGGAATCACATCTTGTAAATCAAACACATGGAATTGGCAGGATTCTTGTTGCATTCAATGGCTTGCTGTATTTAGGAGACATTTTCAAGTGCACTTTCAATGTTTCACTTTAAACAGACAAAAGACCACTATATGCAGGAAACATCCTTATATCTTTTTGGAATAAAACCTCTTTAAGTTCAGTACAAAATGGTAAGAAATAATTGGCTATATACCCATAAGATGATCAAATACTATTATCCTGTTTTGTGAATTTGTATTCATTTCTATCTATGCATCAGTCCTAGCTCCCTAATTTAAAGGGTATTATTTAATGAATTAGCTTTTACTAAAGAATACTTTCTTTTTTTTTTTTTTTTTTTTTTTTAAATTTTATTGGGGTACTGTGTTTTTTCAGGTCCCATCAGCTTCAAGTCAAGTAGTTGTTTCAGTCGAGTTGTGGAGGGCGCAGCTCAGTGGCCCATGCGGGAATCAAACTGGCAACCTTGGTATTACGAGCTTGCACTCTAACCAACTGAGCTAACCAGCCGCCCCTAAAGAATACTTTCTAAATGATATTTTCTCTGACTATATTCAGAATGTGTCTAGTCAAATTTGCAAATTAACACAGGAGCACAACAGAGATTGTTTCTTAGCTTTAAACACTGAAATTATTTTTAACTGTATTAAGTTAGGAAAAATAAGTTAAAATGACTAAGTACAGGAATCCCCCCTTATTTCTAATTCAATGAAAGGGGCCGGCCCAGTGGCGCAGTGGTTCAGGGGCCCCCATTCGGGTCCCACATATGAGTGCCAGTGACACTGCCCTCAAAACAAACAAACAAACAAACAAACAAACAAACACAAAACAAAAAAAGAAAATTCAATGAAAGTATTTTATTAGTTACGTTTTTAACTATTTACTCATGATATTCTCTACCTAATTTGTACTTTGAGCTAAATTTTATCCCACTGCTTACTATGTATAAAAATTTGAAACATTCTTTAAATCATTAATGTAAACTTACATTAAAATTGTTCTTCTAAAAATGTTAAATATCCTTGGAAAACTGGTCCCCTACTCAGATATCATGCAGTTTCATTTTAACAGTTCTCCCTTTGACCTTTTTATCTATGTTTATTTTGTTTTCCATAAAAATGTCTGACTTGATTTTTTTTCTGAACTCCAGCTTGCCATCATACATATGATCTTCTAAGCTCAGACATTAGTAGGTCTTTCTTTTTCTGCCTTCCTTATTTCAGGGGAAATAATAATTATAATTCAGAGAAATCAAATAAACAATTAGAAGTAATAAGTTCTCATGAGTTACCTAGCACATTCCATCTTGTTCTTTTTGCTAGAAATCCACTGGTGGCCCGAGATCCTGGGAATATAATATTTTAATGCATTGCTTAGATATTAGGGACACAAATGCCTTTTTAAAGGGAAAGGGAGCTAAGATCAGTATAAGAGACAAATAGTATTCCAGGGCAAACTAAGAAGAAGAGACTCTCCATGCCCAATCAACTTAACCTCTGGGCTGCACTCCCATCTAGAAAATGATTGTCATAAAGCTTTGTCTTATTACTGTGAAACACACTATAGTATAATAGCTACAGAAGGAAGATATCCATGGAGAGCCTGGCCATTCAGATATGTACCTCTGGAAAGCAGCTAACATGGCTGACTCAGGAGAAAGTTGAGTTATTTATGCTGAAAAGTGTAAAGAAACTTATTCTTGAGAATTTAATGAAGTGATTTGATGTAAGTTCCATTTTATTTTATATTCTGTTATGTCCTTCAATGAGGATACATGTATTCTATTTTATCACAGAAAAATAAAATCTGGATTATTACATGTTCAAGGTAGAATTCTTAAAGAGGTATTCAATATCCTGCACTTCCTTTAGAATGTGACATCACTTAAGAAGAGAATGGTAAAAGGAATTCAGTATTGTGACCACTGTAATGTTTATCGCTTTATCTTCTAGACCCTGTTGATTATGAACACCATTATATTACTAGTAAAGTAATTGATGCTAAACTGAATACCAGTTACATATTGACAATCCTAAATCAGTTCATTTTAAATCTGTTTTATAGGTTTTCACAAAGATAAAGATGAAAATATTTATATTTAAAGGATTTTACATAATCAGATTTAATGGATAGTTCACCAGTGTAATTTATAAGAAATCTAGCATCCAAGGTTTAATTTCATGTATTTTGAAAATCTATAACTCAACAGATGGCAAAAATATTGTAAATCCTGTAAAGGACTAAATTAAAGTATTTTTCTTTGTCCAAATTATCAAGATGATATAAATATAGAAATACAGTGTTGAAGATCAAATATAGATTCATAAACAGAACAAGATATATAGAAATGATAATCAGAATGAACCTTGATTTAGCAAGGACCAGACCAAAAGCTCTTACCAATCATGGTTTACTATTTAAATTTTAATCTTAAATTTTAATTCTTAAAATTAAATTTTAATCTGGCTAGACTACTTATTCACCTTTCCTATTGACATTTGAATTTGACACAAAGTAGTGAATGTTCTAGTTGAAGTAAATTTAGTATTTGAATCTTTTCTAATCTTTTATTTTAATTTTTAATTGAACTTATTGTCATGATATTGGTTAATAATATTATATAGGTTTCAAGTGTACAATTATATAATACTCATCTGAATATTTTCATTGTGTGCTCCTTCTGTCACCATATATTTGACCCCCTTTACCCTCTTCTTCTTCCCCTGCCCCCTTATCCTCTGGTAACCACTAAACTGTTGTCTGTGTCTAAGAGTTTTTACTTGTTTGTCTTGTTTGTTTTTGTGCTTTGTTTTGTATGCCACACATGAGTGAAATCATATGGTTCTTGAATTTCTCTGTCTGACTTATTTCGCTTGATATCTCAAGATCCACAGGGGTTTAATAAAAATTTTATGATCACAGTCAAATAATATAAGGACCAAATTTCTTTAATGCATTCACTTCCTCCATAGTCTTAATGGCTTGCACATGACTGACCTTTCATTCTATATTGAATAGTCAAATTAGATTTACATAACACCATATAGTACAGTAGATACCTTGCCATAAAAAAAACATTGTTTTCTAAGAAGGTTGCCCCCAAATATATTCTACCAATGGTAGTAAACCAAATACAAAAGCCAAACAAGTTGTCATTTTGCTAATAATGTATAATCAACAAAGGCTTGATCCAATGGTGATTAGATAGTCAATCAAAATCTACAATTGAATTTATATCAAAGAAGGGAAAAAAGGAAGCAATTAATGGTTAACGGATATATTTTAGCTGAGTATAAATATGTTTTCTTGGATATAAAGGTTCTTGCAGATTGAATGACTTAAGTCCATTGCCAAATAGATAAAAGGGACCTTAAATATACTCTTAAGAAGACTGGAATTCGCCTCCAACAGAACCACATTCACACAAATACATGTGTGAGTGCACAACAGCAAACATATAATGGGAAAGACTAGTGCAACGTCTGAACACATTTCCTTGACTTGGTGCAAATGTATTCTAATTGAGATATCTCAGAGTCATTTGAGGAAAATACTGCCATGTCACAAGGACCATGGCTATCCATTCTCAACAGTCTTCAATTACAGTGGCTGACTAAAATTTCTTGATGAATAAATTAGCCAAAATCCAATTATTATGGCCAGTGCTGCATCTTCCTCAGCATTCCTAAAGTTTCCCCAATCAGAAATAATGTGTGGTTTTCTATTTGACAGTGCTTGAATAACAGTAAATAGCTTAATATGACTCAAATATGAGGAGTTAAGTGGCAATTACTTTACATGAAATGAGAACAGATTAATGTCAAATTTTAAGATCCTCAAATTATTGTAAAGGATTTGATTTTTCACATAAAGCCAGTGGGGGTTTTCATGTAGATATTTTTTTTTAATCAAGAGAATGCCTTTATTAATGTGTGCTATAGAAAAGCAAATGTAAGTGTAGTATAAAGAGTGGAATAGCATAGAGAGAGCCTGAAGAAAAGATTCTAGGTAGGGATGCAGGTGAGAGATAATGATCTACAGCTTGTGGTGCCAGTAATTAGATATATATGATATTCATTATATTTCAGGTGTGTATATTCATTGTAACAGGAGAATCTATTTAATCTATGATGATATATTATTCATTTATTTTTTCTGCTTTTTTCTTGGCATTCAGGAAGGAGACAAACAACTTATAAGGGAAACATCCACACATCAACTGAATTCTGAACGCTATGTGCACACTTTCAAAGATATATCTAATTTCTCAGGAGCCATCAATGTCACCTACCGCTACTTAGCTTCCACACCTTTACAAAGGAAGCGTAAGTATCCTTACTCTTCTAAATCAAAAATACATAAAATAGTGTGTTTCAAAATAATGATTACTTGCTTCATTCTTATAGCAATAAAAGTTTTTAGGGTTTATTAACATAATATATTTTGGGGGGAATATTTCAATGTTTCTTCACAAATTACAATTACTCATTGATCCAAATCTATTAATAACAAAAAAATAAATGCTTAATTGTAATATGAACTTTTTAACTGTCTTCATTTTATTTTATTTTTATTTTTATTAAGTTTATTGGGGTGACCTTGGTTAGTAAAATTATATAGGTTTTAATTGTACAATTCTGTAATACATCATCTATATATCACATTATGTGTTCACCACCCAAAGTCAGTTCTTCTTCCATCACCATGTATTTGACTCCCTTTACCCGTTTCTGCTACCTCCCCACCCCCACCCACAAGTAAACATTAAACTGTTGGCCATGTGTATGATGTTTTCGTTTGTTTTTCTAATTGTCTTTTTTGCTTGTTGGTTCAAGTTCTACATGCCACATATGAGTGAAGTCATATGGTTCTCGACTTTTTCTGTCTGAGTTATTTCACTTGCATTAACAGTTTGCTTTAGGAAAAATCAATTTCTTTTACTTTTTTTTTTTTTTGAGGGCAGTGTCACTGGCCCTCATATGTGGGACTTGAACCGGGGCCGCTGGCTTCCCAAGCCAGCACTTAACCACTGCGCCACTCTGCCGGCCCTTAATTTCTTTTACATTTTAAAAGTTAGCTTTTAAAAATAACTATTCCCATATTGATACATTTTAAAACTTTAATGGTTTGGTTGCTGTGAATTGCCACCAATTTTGAAATAGTGAAAGTTATTATGTTAGTTTCCTAAGATTCTATGACAAATTAATTACAAACTAGGTGGTTTAAAACAACAGAAATTTATTCTCTCACATTTCTGGAGGCCAGAAGTCCAAAATGGAGGTGATGGCAGTGCCACACTCTAGAGGAGTCTAGGGGAGAATCATTCCCTGCCTCTTCCATCTTCCATCACCCTTGGTGTTCTGTGGTTTGTGAGAGTTTAATCACAAGCCCTGCCTGTCTTCCGACGGCCTCCTTCTCGGTGTCTCTCTGTGTCCTCTCTTCTTCTTATAAGGACATTAGTCATTTAATTTAGGGACCACTCCAAATCCAGTTTAACTTAACCTCAAGATCTTTAATTAAATACATCTGCAAAGATTCTGCTCCCAAATAAGCACATTCTCAGGCTTCAGGTGGACATGAATTTTTGGAGGAAATTATTTAACCCACCATGTTACATTTTATGAATTTTGAGACACAATAGATTACAGAAAGTATCATGATCTAATTATTGTATAATCATAAGTATTTATCAGTTTTACTTGTAAGATGCCATCAACTGTAATATGTAAACTGATTTTAAAATATTTCTGTATGAAAAATATTAATTTTAGCATCAATGAAATACACTGATATCATAAACTTTTTAATATATTGTGTGGAGAACACAAAAATTAAGTTTCCTGTTTAGAAGTGTTTGTGCAAGTTAGCTTGTGATCATCAGGTTGAAGAAACTGTAACTTAAAGTTTCCTTAGATCTTTTTCTTTTAAGATTTTTTCTTTAGGAATTGGGGGAGGGGAACAGCATTGGGGAATCAGGGAAGGGGAACAGACAAGTTGTTGTCCTTTTGTTTTTCAGTCTAGTTGTGAAGATGTTGCTTCACTGGCCCATGTTGGTATTATCATTGCGCTCTCCCCATGTGAGGCAGTCGCTTGCTGGCCATTGGATGGCCACTCACGGCAGCTCACGGGAGCTAACACCAGCTGCTGGCCAGCCCCACTGCAGCCTATGCGGTTGCCAGTGACTCATAGCAGCCCAGCTCCAGGTTGAGCTGTTGTTCAACCTGTAGAGGTTCAACCTGTAGAGGGCGCAGCTTCACTGGCCCTCATGTGGGATCCAAACTAGGGCCCTGCTGCTCAGAGCTGGCGTCCCAAACCAACTCTTAACCAAGGCCACTCGGCAGGCCCTAGATCTTTTTTGTTTTTTTTCATTAATGTCTACTGCTCTTTAGCTTTCTTCTAATTGCATAAGAGTGACACTATTTTTTATCTACATCTGTTACACCAACTTTGTTCAAACATTAATGAATATGAACTATAATTTAATATATATATAGTCACAGGATGTGGAGTACAGCATAGGGAATAGAGTCAATGGAATTGTACCAGCTATATACGATGTCAGAGGGATAGTAGATTGGGGAGGGAGTTTATCACTTGTGAGAGGTGTAAATGTCTAACTATTACATTGTTTTGTACACCTGAAATTAATAATAATAATAATAATAATAATAATAATAATAATTTTCCCTTTCCATACTAAGTTTACTAATGTATATCAGCACATATGACAACTGCTTTTACTAAAGAGGCAATGTAAAATAGAGGCTAAGAGCAAGGTAATTTGAATCTTGGTGCTGTGCTACTTACTAGGCATTGCACTTTGCACAAGTTACCTCATATTACTGTGATTTTGCTTCTTCATCTATAAAGTAGGAAGAGTGATGATAAGCGCAAAGCTATCTCAAAAGACTTATGAATATTATACATAGGTAAAATGTATAGACTTCTGTCTTTCATGTGGAAACTATTCTATAAGTATAGCCATTATTAAGCAGTAATGAAGACTGGAGGCTTGAGTTTAATGGTACCAGATAATATATTAGGTTTTCAATAGAAATCAGGATTGAAAGCCCAGATAGTTAAACAAAATGTGTAAATCTCTACCTCTCTGATAGACAAGTAAGAAAGAGTTTGGGCCTTTTTCAATATTATGCAAATCATGCCATCGGTGTCTGTACTAAAACAGTGCTCTTGGTGAATATAAACATTTTCCTATTTTCCAAATGGTGGTTATAAAATTTTCTTCAGTTCTTCCTCATGGTGAGAATGAGAACTTTAAAGACTGAAAATATTTCTATACAAAGACATCTAACACTTCTCAAAGGCAAACAGCTACTTCACTGGGTTTTATTTTATTACTTAAAAATATCTAATTTTTAATTTTAGATTTTTAATATCTAAGTAAAAAATTTCCCAGACAAAACTATGTAAATGTGTTCCAAAATAAAGAAAACTAATGTTTACATCTTGGAATAATGTACCATACATTTAAGAAATAATGGACTTTTTGAAAAAAAGCTTATCATATTGTTTGCATTCTGATTAACATACTATTTGGATGATTTTCAAAATAAAGTTTTAAAGTCCAATTATGAATTCTTCCTTCACAAGATGATTACAGTGATCAAACAAAAATGAAAATATGATATATCCTATGAAAAATTTAAAAACTATTAAAAAAATGAGTTACCCTTATTTTTTTTTCATCATTTGAGTCTAGTTTCTCATCCTTAAGTGTAAATTTCCTTCTCCTTTTGCAGTTTTTCTTTTCTTTAAATAGCATGGATATTATCTAAATATCTATCTATCTTCTCTAATGGGTATATGTGAGAACATTAAGCTGCAGAACACTTTAAACCATATTTTTCATTTCATAAACAAATGTTTACAGCAATAGAACTCATACATCATTGCGCTTATGATGCCATTTTTCCTTAGAAAATATCAATTATGTATAAAGTACTCTAGCCTTTATGTGTTTAGCATAATATTTTAATCACAAAATATTCTGTATATAATCATTCACTAGCTTTACTTAATATAGTAGCAGGCCTAAGGGGGAAATAACTTCTTTTTTCTATGTTATTAAAAACCTATTTCACATTTAATTTGTCTTCTTTCTGAATTCTTTTGCTCAGGGTTTCTTACAATTGGACTTTCATCAGTGAAACGAAAAAAAGGAAACTATTTACTTGAGACAATTAAGTCAATTTTTGAGCAATCTAGCTACGAAGAGCTGAAGGAAATCTCAGTGGTGGTTCATCTTGCAGACTTTAATTCATCCTGGCGTGAGGTTGTGGTTCAGGATATTACACAGAAATTTGCCCACCATATTATTGCAGGAAGATTAATCGTTATACATGCACCAGAGGAATATTACCCAATCCTGGATGGCCTTAAAAGAAATTACAATGATCCAGAAGATAGAGTCAAATTTCGTTCCAAGCAAAATGTAGATTATGCTTTTCTGCTTAACTTTTGTGCCAATACTTCAGACTATTATGTAATGCTTGAAGATGATGTTCGATGTTCAAAAAATTTCTTAACTGCCATCAAAAAAGTCATTACATCCCTAGAAGGAACTTACTGGGTAACTCTTGAGTTTTCTAAACTTGGCTACATTGGAAAACTTTATCATTCACATGACCTCCCACGTTTGGCACATTTTTTATTAATGTTTTATCAAGAAATGCCTTGTGATTGGTTATTGACTCATTTTCGGGGTCTGTTGGCTCAGAAAAATGTTATCCGTTTTAAACCATCTCTCTTTCAGCACATGGGTTATTATTCATCATATAAAGGGACTGAGAATAAGTTGAAGGATGATGATTTTGAAGAGGAGTCACCTGACATTCCTGATAATCCTCCTGCAAGTCTGTATACCAACATGAATGTTTTTGAAAATTATGAAGCAAGCAAGGCTTATAGTAGTGTCGACGAATACTTTTGGGGAAAGTCACCTTCTACAGGAGACAGCTTTGTGATTGTATTTGAAAATCCAATTGTAATTAAAAAAATTAAAGTCAGTACTGGAACAGAAGACCGGCAAAATGATATTTTACATCATGGAGCCCTCGATGTTGGAGAAAATGTTATACTTTTAAAACACAGTAGACAATGTGATACTTATATAAGAGTAGGGGAATTCAAAAATGGAAACTTTGAAATATCAGATGTGAATCAAAAAATTCCATTTGATATACAGTGTTTGAGGATATATGTTACCAAAACACAAAAGGAATGGCTGATTATTAAGAGTATTAGCATTTGGACTTCTTAGCCAGTTAAATCAATATGACCAGTCACTGAAACAGGCCTTCCTGTTTCCTTTTTTGTTAACTTCTTCTTTTGCTACCTTTGTCCTATGGAGGCAAAACAACAAATGGGATATTTTAAAAGAAAAGTTAATCATCTTGGCAGTTTTGATTTACACATTTTCATCATTCTTTTACCCAAATATACACTTGTATTTATTTCAACTTCTGAGGTTGAATATCAGTCTATGTTTAATGCTACTTTCATTTATATTTTTAATGTTATGTTAGTTTCAAAATTTCAACTGAATGTCAAAAAGGTGACATGAAAGATTTAAAATGAGAAAAAATAGTTTGTTGGATGGTGAGTCTTGAAAAATAGTTTCCAACTGTGTACACTTCTCAAGAATTGATAATTCATTGTATTATCAAATAGCTTTTATTAAGCATCTGTGTGAATATGCAGTTGGTTAGAATGATAATCTGTGTTTTTTTTTCTTGTTACTTAGGTTTCCATAGACTTCTGTACATCTACAATGAATACCTCCTCATAAAAGTGATGTCTTTACAACAGAATTTTGTGTGTAGGTGGAACAATTAAAAAGAAAAAAAAAAGGCTTAAAAAAAATCTCTCCCCTGATTATTTACGTGAAAGGGGACATTGGTCATTGTATAAAAACAATTAATTGAGCACCTAATATTAATAAATTTTTGATAGGAAGCAGTCTTTTTCTAGTTTCTCTTTTCCAAAAAAATTAATAATGATGCCCAATATTTTCAGGTTACGTTGGGTACCTGCATTTAATAGAAGAAATTAGATAAGGTCTATAGTTAGTTCATTCTTACAAACACTTTCAGTATATGCAGAAAGTTTTTGAAATTGATTTTATATGTTTTGTATTAAAATTCATGTGATTGAAATCATTGTGATTTATCATATACTTTTTTGGAGTTTAAATGGACATCTCATAAAGGATAAAAGTAAGAAACATAGAAATCAGTTGGCTTTTCTATACTCAGAGCTAGTTAATAGCAAAGCAAGAATGAGAGATCAAATGTTCTGACATCCAGACCATACCTTTACCATGGTTTACAGACAGTTCCTCATGTAATTTATGCTTTCTGTTCTCTTCTACATGAGTCTCACACAGTAAGTTATGCTAGCTGGAAATAGTTGGCGTAAATCTTCCTTAAGTCATATTGATTTCTGCGGAGTAATCCTAATGTGTCCTAAATGATGCTCTTGTGGTATGCACCCAAATATTGATAGTACACGAACTTTAAGTAAATTTTACTATAAGGGACTGGACAATTGTGACTACACCTTTTTATTTTTTGTAATTTATTTTTTAGTTAGTTTCAGGTGTACAACACAGTGCAATAGTTATACATTTTACCCCTCAAAGTGACAACCCTCCTCCCCCATTTGGCCACCCCACTCCTCCACCCCCATATCATATATATCTATTACACTTCCTCTGACTCCATTCCACATTATAATCCACATCCTGTGACTATCTATATATTCAATTACAGTTGGTATACACTATTATGCAACCTCAGCTTCAGGTATACAGTGCAGTGATCAAAAATAGGCAACTACAATATTGCCACTGGGATATGAAAGACAGTTTGGGGAATGTAATTAATAATGTTGTAAATATTTTGTGGGGTGTCAGATGGTCATATGTCTTGTTAGGGAGACCATTTCATGGATGGAGAAGAGGCGTGACTACACCTTTTGTCCATTAAAGTGATTCAGGGCACCTTCGTGCATCCTAAAAACATTGGTTTTTCAGAACATCCTGAGACTGTCTCTTCCTTTCTATTTTTGACAAAGAGCAAAGATGAAGGGGTTTATGATAAATGAAAATGAAGACTACTTCATGTGTGTTTCTGGAGGGACTCAAATATATGTTTATATAGGTGAATGTGAGTGTGTGTGTGTGTGTGTGTGTGTGTGTGTGTGTGTGTGTGATTAGACTTTGATACTGAAAAGATCAATTCTTCTTTTTCTTTCTTTCATCCTGAAACAAAATCCTTAGGACTCACTGGTATATTACAGTCCAGAAAAAGGTTACAGTCCAAAAAATATTCATTCATTCTATTCAAATTGATTAAATTAAAAACAGATGAAAAATTGGGAAACATTTTTCTTTTATTGATACAATAACTACTGTGTATTTTTTGTACCCAGTTGCTATAGTGTTAGAGAACATGTGAACCTATAAATATTAATATTTTGTGGTACATCTAAATCTTAAATTCATAGGAAAAATGAACACTGCCACTAAATTATTATCTTTACCTTGATTTGGAGAATACTTGCCAGATGTTTAAAGATATTCTGTTTTATTGGTTTTCCTTACCGTCTTTTATCAACTGGCTAGTTGTATAGTATATATATATATATATATATATATATATATATATATATATAATCATTATTATATATAGTAAATATATATATGCACACATACATACACCAGGGGTGTCAAAAAATATATACAGGTAGACTCTTTGGTTGCTCAAGCAGTAGTTCAGCATAATCAGAAGTGTCTGGACACTGATGGTAACCACTTTGAGCACCTCTTTAACTGCAGAAGTCAAACGTGACTTGTATTCATCTTTTGTTATCCATATATGTGTATATTGAGTATTATTACAATTTAATACAATTAAGTACAGTTTAATACTACACACATACACACACACACACAAATAAGGTGCCAAAAAAGTACATACATTTTGAAAAAGGGGAAAACTGTATTAAATTAAATATAATATATATATATATTACAGATTACAAAAAAGTCATTTTCCTGTACTTTCAGTGATAAAAGATATACAACAGAGACATGTAATATCAAGTCCTAGGCAAGCTCTTTGAAGTGAGTGTTACACTTTTACATATTCTTCTGGAAGTGACTCCAAAGACCAGCCATTGACACCAACTTCTAGAGAATGTTTCAAGAAAGGTTGCTGAGAATAACAGTGAAATTGGATGTTTGCTAGTGAAGTATAAATGCAAATGTGATCCAAACAGGTCACATTTCATAAATTGGGTCCTTTTATTACTGAAATTGGGTTTCAATAAGTTGATCAATCCCCTAAGAATGTCTCTATAATATCTTTATAGGTTAATTGTGAGTCAGGTTTCTAAAGAAAAGACTTTGAAAAAGAAAGCTTCTCCATTAGAGGCCAGCGGGACAAATAACCTTTGCCATTCAAATGTATATTTTCTGACCAAAAGAAAATCTGATCAAACATTCTATACATGGCTTAATATTGTATTTCTTATGTGAAAAATTCTGAATGAGGTTCTCAGAATCTTTTCCCGTAGGCATAGGACAAAAAGACAATTATTAAGTTTAATAGTATTCAGTCTGTTATAAAGCATTATGTGATCTCTCCGCAGTAAGTTTAAAAAAATGCATTATTTTCTTTGTTATAAATATCCATTGAAAAAGACTGTCATGTCACATGAATAGTTATTTAATTGCTATGAAAATAAGCTGCTGACAGATTACAAAATATGGTATATACTTAAACAATGTCTCCATTTGTATACTGTAAACTGCCTGAAAAGCTTACTTACACTTAAAATTCTTCTCCTTAAGGGAACCATTTCAGCATTTATGGCCATTAAAGAAAAGCATTTTGTAAAAGCACAATAAAATTTTGAAAAATATACAGTTTTGGAAAATACACATTTTAGCAATAACAGGTATGGATATAAAAAGTGTTAATGCAAGCATTTTTGCAATCTCATTGAAAAGCTATAATATTGTGCAATTTATAAAGTAGAGATTTTCTAGGTGTAAAAATATAATTTGGAAACCAATGTGTCATTTAGAACTATTTCTCTCATATAGCCACAACTATGAGACTAAGACAATTCATTTCTAACTGAGCCAGTACAGTAGTCTTTGGGAATTTTTATAAAGCTCTCATAGGAAAACTGTGCTGTACAATAGTAGCACATAATGAAAACAAATATATCCTTCATATTTCCCAGTTTATCAACATGTTTTTTAGAGCAAGGCATCCAGGATTAACATTGAAAACATTATTTTCAGTGTCCTCAAACAATTGGAGAAAACAGTCAAATTTTCCTTTTTTCCTTGTCAATATATCCATCAGTCCAGTCTAAGTGATGTTTATTTTTATCACCATACTACTAACTACTAACTAATATAGTCCACAATCAGACTTCATGTTATTATTTACATAGTTTCCTGATAAAACATGATTAGCCATTTTGTACATGTTCAATTGATTTTTTTTTCTTATTTTAATTTTTTAAATGTATTTTATTTTTAAATTAAATTTATTGGGGTGATATTGGTTAGAAAATTATATAGGTTTCAATTTTACATTTCTATAATACATTTCAAGAGAATTCCATGATCCCCACTTTCCATCTCTCGATTTCTGTCATTCACGGTTTTAACATAGCTTCCCAGGTTAATGTTACCACAAATTTGATATGGATGTCTATTGTCCTCATAGGAGATACAACGAAAGGATCATGCAGACTTGAGTTTGAAATCCAGTTCTGCAATTACTAGCATTCAGATATGAAGAAAGTTATTTAGCTTCTTTGAATCCCTTCTCTCTGAAAATAGGACTTACCTTTTTAGAATTTCCAGTATATATTTAATTTGAAAACCTTAACATTTGAAGGTTAAAATATGAGTTACAAGACATTCTTTTTCTAAACTTTAAAGATACTATGATAACAAGGTCACATTTTCCCAAATTCCAGTCACTTCTACCTCATTAATCTGCTTATCAAGGTTACTGTGATATAAGTCCAGAGTAGAACTTATTTCATTAAACCTAAAATCTTCTGAGAGGCTTTAATGTTCAATTTTGAATGTTTAAATTGAAATGTAGATTTGAGGCCATTTGCTAAATAATTGGATCTGAACGTTTATTCTGAAAAACATACATATTGAGACCAAGGTATTTCTTTATGTGAACTATTGCTTCAGCTTCCCCTTTCACTCTCTCTAGATATTCTCTTCAGGGGTTTACCCCAAAGCTAAATTCATTAAAAGAGAAAATATGGCAATTTTATATGCTTATACAAAATACAATCACATTAGGAATATAGCATGTTCAAATTTCATGTCTTATAGGAGGAAAAGGACTACCCTATATAGCCATATTTTTTAAATTGATGAATCAAAGATACAGTAATAGGATTCTCAATAATTTTTTGTCTTATAATTTCCATGAGGCATACACTCATTAAATTCAATATGCAGCAAATTGTCTCCTTATTTAATAGTTGCTAAAGGGTGCATAATGACAGTGAATAAACAAAGTTCAGAAACTTAGTCTATACTTCCAATATATTATGTATTACCATAGGTTAAACCGCAATAACCAATATAACCCAAAATAATTCTGCCTAGCTGCAGATAAATACAATTTTAATATGTAAAAGTCATCAAAAATCAATGTATAAATAAAGCAATGGAGGCTATTAGCACTCATAATGGAAACCTAACTATTGCATAAATATTTAAAAGATTTAATTTATGGTCAAAGCTCTGGTAGAGATGTAGAGAATTTTTCTCTGCTGCTTCCTCCCTCACTTAACCATCAGTCACCAAGGAAGCAGAGATCCTGCAGTTCTGCACAAAACATAATGGCAATCCCATTTTCAGTAGCCAAGATTTTAAACTCTATTATAAACCAGGCATTTAAAAATTGTTATATTGTAATTTCATCTGAGTCAATTTTCTTATTGAATAATCTATAATTTTCTGTGCAGTACATCTATAAGTATTTGAAAAAAAGCTCTTAAAATATTACATGTATCTGTTTCCCAATGAACTACCCTGTATTTGTTTAACCATTTAACATGTCTTATTTTTCCATCATTAAATAATCAATATGCTTCTCTCATACTTTTAAATATATACAAGGTGTGATCAACAAATGTGGTGAATGTTTAAACTTTTAAAAAATATATTACAGTAGAAGACATATTGCCATTAATCCCCCTCAAAATACTTCTCCTCCCTTTGAACACACTTTTCCCATCATTCTTGCCACCTTCTGAAGCAGTTCTGGAAGGCCTCTTTTGTGAGTTTCTTTAGTTGCACTGTCATGGCTTCCTCGATGTCCTGAATCATTTTGACTTTGGGGATGAGCCAGAAGTCACATGGTGCCAGATCCATTGAATAAGGTACATGAGAACATACTGGAAAATTTTGTATTTGACAGAAATTGCCATACCAGAAGCAATGTGTTGAACTGAGTGTTGTCATAATGGAGCATGAAGGAAAGATGCTCAGGAAAGAGGACTTTTAGAACTTCTTCAGAAAGTGGTAAGAATGATGGGATAAGTGTGTGTGAAACAAGGAGGGTTATTTTGAGGGGGTTTAATGGCAATGGGTCTTTTACTGTAATAATATTTCTTATTTAAACATTTACTGTAACTTTTGATCACACCATATATATATATACAGAGGATGCAAAAAAATGTATATACATTTTAAGAAAGGAAAATACTGTATTAGCTCAATTGTAATACTCAATATATACCAATAACAAAAGATAAATAAAAGTCACTTTTGAATTCTACAATTATAAGAGGTGCTCTACATGGTTACCATCAGTGTAATTTTAATAAAGCTTTTTTTCCCTTCTTAAATTATGTATACATTTTTTGACACCCCCGATATATATATATATATATATATATATATATATATATATATAATGTTTTTTTCTTCCATACTTAAACACTGTTATTCCACATTTTTTACTTTATCAGTGTGTGACAGTAGATTTCCAAAAAGTTTAAATATTGATCTTGATTCCTTTACCATTGTCTATCTTTTAAAGTAATCTGGTTTTGATGATAAGTTACATCTATAATTTTACAATTGAGTGTTATTGGTCTTTATGTGACCACATGAGATAGCATTAATAGTTGGCAAAAGTTATTCACTACTAAATAAACTCAATAACTTAAGCTACATCTTAACACTTTAACACTTAGTACTATTGAAAGGTACTGAGGGTTTTATATATTTCTCTTTTTGTATCACATTGGATCTATTCTTTAATTATAATTCCTTATGTACAATTAATTATACTATTAGGAAAGGGATAAATATAAGAAAAATAATTTCCTAGGAAGTCATATCCTTGATTTATAAGTTAGTCTAAGCCAGTTATTTTCAAAAGGACAAACTGATCTCTGCTAATAAAATGAATGATGGTTTTTCCCTAAATAAAAATATCTATATCCTTAAATTTGTATAGAATTACAATAAAAGTGTTTCCATTTGAACTATCCAAATTAAAATTTTGTGAATCCTGTTAATACTACTTTAACTTCTATTCTCAACATTTCTCGAGCTCTAATTGTATGGAACTGGGCACAAAAATTTTGTTTATTGTGTGTGGTGTCTTTATCCACTATAATTTGGTCATCAATGATAAACTCATTAATGTCCTTATAAATCATTTAGACAAGCCAATTATTTGGGAAAAACATTTGGAAAACTTTCACTAAAGGTCAAAAAGATTTCTGAGGCTTAAGTGTGTATTTGAAGTATTTATAATTTAATGGTTGTGAATATCTTCAGTTAAATCTATAAACCAAATTATAAATTTCTATCCTCTAACTTTCTACTGGTTTACTGTAACCATTCCTAATCATAGTCAAAGTAGGCAAAACACAGTAACTCAAAATATTCCCTATTATATAAATAGCTATCAAATTAGTGATAATAATAAAATATCTCTAACTTAACTCTGTAGTTGAGATACACCTTTCAAATATTGTGGTAAGTAGAGTTTGCTGAGCACCCAGGAATTGTAGAAATCACAACAGGAGAAATGTTATGTACATGAGCTGGATCGATTCAGAAGGAAAAGTTTTACTTCATGATTTTTGCCTAGAGGAAGTTATCTTTCCTCTCAGCATTACAAATTAACATGGCTGAACTTTTTTTAGTCTACAGTGGTCCTCAAATTTTTATCCCAATCAAAATTTGATATGTCACAATACAATTTAGATAAGAATCTATGACTTTTACTTACTTGACCAGATAGATTAAGCTTATTCTTATACAAATCAGAATCCCAGATTAGACCAGAAGTTCTATTTTGTTACACCACTTTGCTAAATGTATAAACTCTTTTCTGCCATGGGATACTATAAGATGTCTGAATTAATTTGAGAAGTGATAAATCTGAGTTATGTGTTTTCTATAAAACCAATCAAAAATGTACTGGCCCTTTCAGTTAAAGCAACCTAAATTGATCGTCTTCAAAATGTAAAAAGATATTTTGCAATATTTTTTCTGACAGAACTCTCAATTGGCCAATTCAATTTGATGTAGATAAAGCTACATATTATCAGTCAACATATCACCAAATAAGAAAGTTCTTAATAAATAGTGACCTGATACACCACTAAAAATAGCTATCATAAAGACCATTCATACAGTGTCACCTTAGTATTTAGTATTTTGTTTTATGTGAAAAAAGTGAAATTTATTAAATTATTTTGATAATGCCTATTTTACTCTTGTGAATACATTTATATTACTAAAATGTAAATTTTATTGTATGAATAATTGAAGTTATTGTAAATATAAAATTTTTATCACTTTTCTGATTTTTTTAGTAAATTTAATCATTGTTGCAATTTTACACATTGTTCTGACAATTTAAGATTTTATAAAGCACAATTTTGCTTCACACAAACAATAATCCCCATACCGCTGCTTCATTTTTAATTTCATAATTTATGTGACTAATTTTGCTTTTTAGCCACTCATGTTTTTAGAAGTCATAGAATAAACATCTATGCAAAAATACATTTTTATACATTTATACAGAAAAACACATTTTTAGTAAGTTACAAAATTAGCTCTACATATTACATCAACATTCTTGATTAGTCAATTTATTGACCTTACCATATAAATATAATGGAAAATATTAATCATTTTTATTTAAGTTCCTTACAATTTCTCCATTTGATTTCAAAGCAAAATAATGTCTGGATTATAAAGGCACTGGGAATTTGGAGTGGTATAAATACAGTAAATCCAATTAGTTAAATTACTAATTTTCTTAGTATATTCAGAACAAATAGCATAGTCAAATAAGTGCACACAGGAAAGTCAGTTATGTCCACACAGACTTTAAAATAAAAAATATATGGTAGTATGATAGCTGGATTATATTGACTAACAATTCTCAGGCTTTAAAGTAGGAGTATTTTTTTTTTTTTTTTCCCCCCTGAGGGCAGTGTCACTGACACTCATATGTGGGACCGAATCGGGGCTGCTGGCTTCCTAAACCAGCACTTAACAGCGCTTAACTCGGCCGGCCCTTAAAGTAGGAGGATTTTTAATTCATATGTCTAGTTACACAATGACAACACTTTCACTAACTTGACCCAACCATTTAGTTATACTTCTATGAAATACAGAAAAGAAACTAATTTTGTCAATTTTGTGAAAAATTCAAGTTTATTTTTTATAGAATTGATTATGCTAACAAATCTACTAGAGGACTCAAATTTGCCAATTGATTTACTCCTTAACAAGTGACTATCAATCTATTGAAGAGAAGTAAAATATAAGAAATCAGATACTAGTCATTATGCAAGCAATACTACTAGAGGAATTGTTGACTTTTATCTCATTTAATTAGTTTGAATGGTCTATGAAAGACATTCAGTTCCATCTATTGATAATTAATGTTAATGAATTAATATTTCCTTAGACATTGAGTTACTAAATAAAAATGTTAATAATTCATATTTATTGGAGGGTAAAAGAGGAGGCCACAAAATTAGACTGTTATCAAATTCCAAAAAAAGGCATTTGGACTGATAAAAAATAACAAATCTCTAATTTATAGATCCTTTATGTAGGCTCAACATCTAAAACAGTGATAACAAGTAAATAACATGTTCTGAGCAACTATGAGACAGAATGCCAAGATTTCATGTTCATTTCATTATCTTATTTAATAAGGGAACCAATCACATGAAATAAGAATATCATTAAACCTAGCAGCATATGAGGAAACAGGGGTTCAGTAACTCGTGCAATGTCATATAAACTAAGGAGGGATTGAGAGGGGATTCTATCTCAGGTCTGTATAATTCAGAAGTCCGTGCTCCTAACCACTAGTGTATATCACTTCCTAAGTATGATGAGTTTGTTGATAATGCATTTGGCTATGAATTATTTATCTAAATGATATGACTACATTAAAAATAATATAAAAAGTCTAAAAATGAATTTAGGTAATTAGAAGTCCCTTCACGTGAAATATTTTTCTCAATTTTTAAAAAAATGTGAACATCTAAGATACTTGCTTCTATAATTTATTTCATTGACTTCAACTACAGCTTAAAACTCTATTGTTGTTGTTTTCTAATTTTAGTTCTTTAAGAAATAAACAAAACTCATAGATTCTGGGTACACTAAGGGATTCCAAAAGTTGTAAATTTGAATTAATACATTATATGATGGTCTTTCATAATTCCAGACCCAAGTGCCAAATAGGTAGTTTGGCAATATATGTAAAATATTTTTGGTTGATTAACTGAATTAAAATACATTTTTTCAGCTAATATTTTGTAAAGATTGGAAGATATCAACAAACTCTAAAGATGCATTTATCAGCTTATATGTACGGAGTGCTCAGTACGTATTGGGTACTCTCTTAGTGGCTACTGCCATTACCCATGAATTAATGGTTATCACAACTCAAAATGCAAAAGAATCACCTGGATAGTTTATTGAAATGCATGCACCAGACTACTGGATTCTTACCAGTAAATCTCGGCCGGCCCTAGAAATTGGTATTTTTAATATACTCCAGTTAATACTGATACAGGTGGTTCATAAACTCCTTTCTAAACACTGCATTAAATCCTTACAACTCTATCAAGTAGAAATGACTATTACTATTATTCCTACTTCACAGATGAGGTTGCTCAGGGTTATAGTTAAGTAATGTACTCAATATCACACAGTAGAGATGGATCAAAACTCTGACATTATTAGTGAAACCCTAAGTCCAATTGTTCTGAACACTATTATTCTCTATTCACATTTATTTAAATTAGTAATTTTTAAAGTCTGGTTATTTGTTAACAGTACCAGGGAAGCATATTACCCATTTCTGAGTCCCATTCTCAGACTGTCTATCATAAGTGTTCTGGAGTTTCAAAGAATTAGTACTTTTTTTCTTCTTCTTCTTCAGTAATTCTGATATGCAACCAGAATTGGGATCCACTGTATAATTGAGAGTCACTGTACAACAGAAAAATTCCAAAATTTATCACTTATAGAAGTTGCAAAGGCCATAGATTAGGAAATAAAATGGAAGGTGTAGAGTTTCCTTTGTTGTCCCTGTACTTGTATGTTATTTCAATACTATTATAGTTGGACTGAAAAATAAAAGCTTCAGCCCACTTCCTATTGCCTTGTTAGTCATCATACATGCCTTCCTATTTTATCTGGGGTTCTAGTTTTTGGAAACTGCATAAGTAATCTTTTCTTTTATTCGGCCTTGGCATATACATCTTATTAAAGAGAAACTAGGAGTCTTCGTTTTAATATATAAAACCTAATGGTGCCACATTTTTAGTTTGTTAAAATACAAGAATGTAAATAGAAACGCTTTTCAGCCCAATACTGTCTGTAAGCTAAATTACCTTCCTCTTTCCATTAAGTTAACTAAACTTATTCAAGAAAATGGAGGGCTGGCCAAGTGGTGTGGTGGTTAAGCGCTGGCCTTGAAGGCCAGCGGCCTCGGTTTGGGTCCCACATATGAGGGCCAGTGACACTGCCCTCAAGAAAAAAGAAAATAAGAGAAAAACTATGACTTAATTTAGCTTTGTTTCAACTTTTCTGTAGTAGGATTTTTTTTTTTCCATAAATTCACTAAGCCTCTCTCTCTCTCTCTCTCTCTCTCTCTCTCTCTATATATATATATATATATATATATATATATATATACACACATATATCCTGTCATAGCTCCTAATATCCAAATGCAATCATAGCCCATATTATTCAAATCTCTAGTTTTTTGTTTTTGTTTTTCCAGGAACTGGGTACTTTTAAAATACATTTGTCAAGTTTTGAAAATTCAGATAACAGAAAACACACTGACTTACTCTGAGCATTTAGATAATTTGAGATTATTTGTACATGCTTTGATATATAATCCAACAGAGAAATTAGTGTTTACTTAAATATCTACAAAGTGTCAGAAACCTTAGTGATGGCAATTTGAGTCAGAAAGAGTAAAGGCAGTGAAAAGAATACATCACGCTCATATACATACAGGCATTAACACATGCATTCACACATAGTTCAAAGGGGCCCCTACATCAATTCCAACTGACAAGTTCTCAATATTATTTGGCTAAAGAAAAATATGTCTGTCTAATTAAATTATTTTTTAAAAAAAAACTGGTCGCATTTTTTTTGGAAACCACTAAATCCATTCATATGTTGGTGTTTTGTCTTATTCCAAACGTAAAATTGCAAAATGTAATTTTTTCTGCACACAATCTCTAGCAAAAATGAAATCTTTTGTTTGTGTTTGTTTTTTTTTGTTATGCAAATGGAAGACCTCATTCAAAGAACTAAGATAAAAAAAAGAACACCCTACTTTTGGTTATGTGGTTAGGCTGCACAGTAGAATGAAACATTGGGTTTAATAGTTTCACTAACGAATAATAAAAAGACTACTTTGATTAAGTATCCATATATTCTTATGCAACCCCAGAAGTTCAAAGTAGGTAGATGGTAGGTGGTGGGTGATCATACATTAGATATATAGATACATAGATGATAGATGATAGATAGATAGATAGATAGATAGATAAGATAGGTAGATGATAGATAGATAGATAGATAATAGATAGACAGATAGTTATTTGTAAGTTTTGGAAAAATAAAAACCTGTAGCTCTGTCCATAAGTTTAGCAAAAATTAAAGAAAGTGAGAGAACATGCCCTAATTAGGTAAATATGAGGAAATAGTTGGAGAATGACCTTCAAATTAATAATTACATTTTAAAATATTATTGTCTCTATCATGGTATGATTATTGTTTAGATTTTTGATAATATAAAAATAAGTGTTTTACAAATTATTTTGGACACAGTCATAGATAATATACCCATAATAAAAATTTTCTGGATATCCAGAAAAATTTTCTGGATAACAGAAAAAGTACACAGCAATATTTTCAATTGTTCAAAACAACTAAATGTTATTTATTTAGCAGCTATTTAGTGAGTGCCCTCTGTGTTCCAGGTATATCCCTTTGCTAGCTTTACAAGACAATTTTGTGCATGTCTATTAAATAGAGATATTCTATAAAATACTGTCTATTTTTAAATGCAGATACAATTCAGATAACGAAAAGGTGATTAATAATTTTCAATCAGTAAATTTGGCATGAACCATAGCTCAAACAAAATTTGTCAATTTTAAATGAATTTAAGTTAATACATAACTGAACGTTCTAATCATTCAGACTATATGACAAGTTTTATTTCAAATTCAATTTTCACTTCATGGAAGTCACATTTGTTCATAATACTCTTTCTCTGGTTCTCAGTATGGTTCTTGTCCATTTGTTCAGTGTCCTTTTGCTAAGTTTGTGGTTCTCATTAAAGTAACAAAACAAAAAGGAAATTTTAAAAGCAATATGAAGAGTTTTCTTTCTCAACATTGAACAACTCTCTTTAGTTGAAACAAACTATATTATCTACCACAGTTGATGCACATTTCATGAGCTTTCCCCCAAGGTACCAGGAAGGATTTGTGACCTCCACATTTGACAGAGAATAAAAGGCCCAAGCTCTATATAATAATCCAAGGATGATTGGTAATAGTTGTTTTGCATTTCTCAAGGGCTTTCTGGAGCCTCAATCTCTTACCTGAATAGCAAATATAATAATAGGAATTTCAACACACATGTGGGATATCTATGTGGGGATGGAGGACTTTTAACAAATCATATTACCTAGTAGGCAACTAATTCTACTTCTCCATATGGTTGACTCTATAGGGAAAAGTATATATATTGCTGCTTATAATTGTTCTCCTTTACCATAGAAGTGTCAGAAGAAACAGTAGATGAAAGTTTAAAACCAAGCCACAATAGTGGGGGAAAAAAACAATTATAGTTTTCAGAGAAGCTGGCCTGTATATCAGATAAGGATATATTATCTTCCATAAATAGTTAATGATATATATATCAGTAAATATATTTGCCCTAATCTAGTCAATGTCCTTCATCCAGATTCTCTCGTGGTTAAAAGAATAGTTTACTCAATATAAGAGTCCAATCTTAGGGATGTTGCTTAAGGTCCTGAAATAGAATGATACTATTAGTTCATCCCTATATAAAAATCTCTAAAACTTCCTCCATAACTAGCATTCTATGGACAATGTGACCATTAAATCCTTATGCAACCATACAGAAAATATAATACAAATTTGTCTTTCAGTTTTACAAAATTGATTGAGTATTTTGGAGTTAAATTAATTTTTTAAATCTGTAAATTTCTATGTGGGAATTTTTTCACTGGTATAATAGATAAGAAGGGTAGTATCACCTAGTACCTGATCTGTAGCATCTTTATAATCACAGAGTCTGATCATTCATTTTATCTTTTCATATATTTTTATAAACATTGATGTTGCTTTTGTGATATTGCAACACCAGTAATTATTTTTGTTACTTCAACTTTATCCCATAATTTTTTTTCTGATTATTTGATTTTGCTAAACCATAATCTTAGTTATAACTTGAGAACTACACAAAACACTGATACTTTAGGAGTATTACATCAGTACATTTATGAATACTATGTATCTAGTATAATATGTTTTCTTTTTTTTAATTAAAGTTTATTGGGGTGACAATGGTAAGTAAATTTAAATAAGTTTCAGGTTTATTTTAGTATATCCAGTGGCTTTCAATCTCATTTTTGTATACATTCGTATTCTAAACAAATGTCCTCCTACCTTTCCATTTTTTTTTTTTTTGCTTATCTCTTCATTTTAGAGTTTATATGATTTAACATGTTTTTATTTTATATTTGCCCAGCATCCACTTACACATTAAAACAAGGTTTTTCTCTACATTTTCAATGTCCACGATCTGAATTTCATTATCTATGACATTAAGCAATTTTGAACCTTGGTAATATCTATTCAAATCTTTTTCATAGACATTTTTTTTCAATAATAACGAGGCTTTGAAAGCATATCAGGACTGTAGCCAATACTCTCTTGTTCTGTCAACCACAAATATTTGTTGAAAGTTAAATCCTAAGTTGTTTTACTTGGTGCTTATGATTCAAGATAAATCAAAGCATAGTCTTTAGTAGATCTTTAAACTTCTTGAACTTATGACAAGCTCTCTTTGTGTGTGTGTGTGTGTGTGTGTGTGTGTGTGTGTGTGTGTGTAAGTTTTTCTGGATAGAATGTCTGTGCTTTCATCACATTATCAAAAGTTTCAGGACCCCAAAATGGTTAAAACCCACTGATTATATGTCAGTTGTGTTACAAGAATATTTTTCTACAGAAAAATATATTTATTCCACAAACAGAAGACATGGAACAATCTCCACTTCTCAAATAATTATGAAAAATCAGAAATTCAATTTTTACAATTCTCTCACCTTAAACTTTTAGGATTTGATTTTTTAATTACCTCCAAAACCATTTGGAAGTACACAAATAATTATATTAATAAAAGTGGTCTATAGGGGCCGGCCCAGTGGCGCGGTGGTTAAGAGCTGGCTTGGGGCACCAGCGGCCCAGGTTCGGATCCCACATATGAGGGCCAGTGACACTGCCCTCTAAAAAAAAAAAAAAGAAAAAAAGTGGTCTATAGCCAAGAAAGCACAATTATTTTTCAATGACAATACAAAATAAATATTGCTTTAGCATACGAACAGCTGTTTTAAATAATTTATTTAGTGTATATTACTTGCATTTTATAAGACATTTTGCTATGGGAAAGGACCAATGTTTTAACTCTAGTAAATACTCTGCTTTTATACAATGTTTCTGTGAACAAAGGTAAGGAAAAAAAGCTTGATTAACCAATAAATACTCCACAATATTAATATAACAGCTAAATATTTTGATTTAATTATTTGGTCAATTACACGATAGTATGTTTTCCAATAAATTGAGTAAAAATAATAGTCTTTATAATGGATAAGTTATTTCATTTCTATAAAGAAATGAAATAACTTGTAATTAATCAACTTAATGATATTTTATTTTTATGCCATGTAAAATGTAATTGATGGCACACAAAATGAATAAGTTACAAGTACAACTTACAATTTATTCCAAATTGATTATATTTACACAATCTATCATCTTCCACTACTTCTTTCATTCAACCACTTAATCCACTCATTAGTTATTTGATGAATATAATTTATAAAATTGGTTTAATAATAATAATGCATATAATGTTGAATTTTTGTGATAAGCAAAAAGCAAATCATCAACATTTAATTATTGTGAATACTTCATTACGTAAGTAATTACATAATGCAATTTTACTTCATTGGACCTTGCAAAATGTTTTGATTATTTAAACTATTTTGTTAGTAATTACACATTTAAATTAAAATAGTCAAAGAAGTCTTATCTAAGTTCAGATGTTGACTTTGTTCTGCAGATCTCAAAAACAAAAGATATGATGGGAATTTAGACAAGAAAATGTATAATAGTACCACAGGTAAGAAGGTATTTGCCACTTCTCTTGAGACAACAGGCTACTTTACTATACTAACCCTAGAAAGTCTTCGACTTTCTCTTTGATACATGCTGGAGCATATGAACCTCATTGACTTGGAAACTTGTTCTTTCCTAAACAATTCTTAGTGTGCTTGGATGACTTTTATAGTTTTAAAAGTTTCTAAGGGGACTGTAAGTATATTCTACTGTTGTGTTTTCCACGTTTCATTCAGAGTGAATAAAACTACACATAGCTCTTAGCTTTACTACTGTGTTTAGATGACAGGGAATGATTTTGACAATAGCTCATTAATTCTTACTTCATGAGCTCCATCATCTCAGAATAACCTTAAGATCCTAATGAACTCCTGGGGCTTTAAATTGTATTTAATGCTGCTAATCCAAACCTCCTGACAGCTTTAAACCATTATTTTAGGGTCAGTGGAAAGTGCATATTAATCTGTCTATGACAATATGAAGTAGAAACACTCACATAAGCAGGGTAGTAAAAAAAAAAATGCAAGAAAATAGGATACTGTGTTTTGCTGTCTTCTTTAATTGCTTTTATTGTAGCTGGCATAGAAATGTCCTTAGGGTACAGTTTGCACAGAGACCAGCATATGAAATATTTTTGAGATTTTAAGACACAGAAAAAGAGAATATAGGAGGAATTATTTGGTGTAAGATGACTGTAAATTAAAAATTAAACTATATAAATAAAATTCTACTGATAATAATCTAAATCATATAATTCCATTGTTTGCTAGTATCATTCCCAGACAAGTTCCCTTTGTTTATTAACTTTTCACATCCTCTGACATGAGACTAACAAAAAAAGATGACTGAATGTTAGGCATTTTTTCTGCGCTCACAAAAGTTTATTTTATCAT
The DNA here is from genome assembly GCA_033961575.1 of Aselliscus stoliczkanus. Lineage (NCBI taxonomy): Eukaryota > Metazoa > Chordata > Mammalia > Chiroptera > Hipposideridae > Aselliscus > Aselliscus stoliczkanus. The sequence goes on from CM066727.1 coordinate 125,443,336, forward strand.
TTAATTGTCTCTTCTCTGTAATAAAACAGTAAAAATCTCAGTGTTCTGAGGCTGCTCACCAATGCCCACATAGTTGACAGTCTCAAGAATGACTGTAAAATGATGGAATTAAATGCTATGGGTCACACTTTGTAAATCTGACTGAAGCAGAACTAGAATCCTAATGAAAGTCAACAACCATTTCCTTGCCTGCTCCCCATTTGTAATTCTTGCCCTGGTGTCATATATATTACAGAAAAAATATTGTCTTGTAATTTATAATCAGAAAGTCTTTGGAGTAACTATGGCTCTTTTCTTTAACTAGAAGGTTAAGTTATATTTTCAAAAATGTACACAGCCCTGGAAAGCTATGTGAATAAAGTTATTTCTTTTAAGCTAAGTGTAGTTTTATAAAATAAAGCGTCACATCTATTATAAGTTATACATAAATGTAAACATAAACTTAGAGGTTCAGTAAAAGTCAAACCAGTGGTAGGAGGGAATTTACATACATTCAAAAATGTATGACTTTCATATCAAATTTTTATTTTTTGGCAATTCAGTTTAATAAACATTCACATTATGGGCCCATTCAGGTCAGGTGCAAAGAAATACCAACTATTGAAAGTTGTCCATCCAATTCATTCAGGACAGGCTTCAAACCAGTTTTCCTATTACTCGCTTTGTAAAGTATCTCCAAATACAGACAGTACAGCTCAATCTACGTGTGATTCATGGGCTGCATACAGAACAATAATCATTATCTAAATTAATTTGAAGGTTAAAAAGAAGGGAGAGGGTCACCCCAGTCGGGACTTACTCTTTTTTCGAGAGTTTTTTCGAGAGCTATAACTTTCTGCTCTAATAAAACTATTCTCTGCAACAAAAAAAAAAAAAAGGAGAGAGGAAGGGAGGGAAGGTTTGATTTGCTGAGAGCTCACCTTATGCTAATACTTCGTCTACATTTTTCATCTATTTCTCTCTCCTGATTCAAACCACAAACCTGTGTGATAAGCATTGTCTTAATTCCACCAATGAGGACTCAGTACCTAGTAATGGAATTGAGATTCAGACTTAAGATTCTGCCTCCTCCTTCTGTCATTTTCTCCCATAAAGAAAGATGTCCTGCATGCTTGTTCTAATTTTTTCACTCAATGAAAAAGTCACTACTTTTTCAGTCCTTACTATCTTTGTCTGTGTGATCAGGGGATAAGACAAAGATGTTTGATGAAAATATCTTTCAGTTGTATTGTTTCTGTTCTGAATGGGTAGTTCTCTGTAAGTCTGCCTGGGGCTACCTAAGGATATGCTGTGGCCACCAAAGACAGCAAAATAAAATAACTGAAACAAGTTGTATCTCACATCAGACTCCAATGAATGTAGTCAATGCAGCAATTTCCTTTGATACTGAATTGTAGCTTATAAAGCAATTTTGTACTTATTGTAATAAAACTGCAAGACAAGGGGAGAAGGATATTATTTTTACAATTTTATAGAGAGTGAAATATTGGCTCTGACCTAAAGGGGTTTAGAGGTAAGTTTTAATTTTTAAATAAGCACAAGACATAATATAATCAATAAGTCACCATCAACACTTAATTTAAAAGTAATTTCATAAAGTAACAAAACCCAAATTGTTTCAGTTAACATTAAAGAGAATCAACCTAGAAGACAAATTCCAATCTCAAATTCATCAAGCAAAGATAAGAAAAATCCGGAAACTGTGAAAAATGGTTAAGGTGAGTGAGGGACAGGCAGAGGTTACTTTGAGAAACTGAAGCACAACTTAAAATATATATTTGATCTGTGTCAGATTTAAAAACATGGTTTCAGGACCGGCCGAGTGGCGTGGTGGTTAAGCGCTGGCTTGGGAAGCCAGCGGCCCCGGTTCGGATCCCACATATAAGGGCCAGTGACACTGCCCTCAAAAGAAAAAAGAAAAGAAAAAAACATGGTTTCAATTAAGTATTTCAATAAAGTTTTCTCTGTCAAAAATAGTAAAATAAATTTTGACCAAAACTGCATATGGATTTTCTTCATTAAATTCAATTTAATGTTCAAGGTTTGAAATTATAAGATCTCCTAAAGAAATGGCAAAAGTAAATAGGAAGGAAGATAGGAAGGACAGAGAAAGAAATATATATGACAGGGAGGGGAGAGAGAGAGAGAGAGAGAGAGGGAGAGAGAGAGAGAGAGAAAGGAAGTTGAGGAGGCTCAGGGAGGCTGGTAGGCAGGCAGGCAGGTGGGAGGGAGTGAGAGAGGGAAAAAATAAATGTAATGTGAAGCCTGAAAAGCAAAAATTGTAATACATTTGCCCAACATTAGATTTCATACCTGTTATTTTATTAGCATACCTCAAGTAATTAAAAGAATTTCTTAGAAGTGTAAATCTTTACTCCTAATGAGATTTTCCAGATTTTCTGACTTCTATATTGATAATTCAGGTTGCTTAACTATTTTTATTGCTTGGATATGAATCATGTGATTTTAATTACACGAAGTTACAGAGAAGTTTCTCTATATTCTACTATATTATCAGGTAGAACTTGAAGAATAAGAATATAATTTGCATACTGAGTCTACATATATTATATTAAATGGTTAGTAGAGATTTAATGACATAACAAAAATAACTGAACATTTTCCTCTGCCCCATTTGTTTGCATTTTTCCTATTTCAAAATGTGAGGATAAGTGCATAATAAAACATCGATTTTGTAAGATTATGTACAATTTAACAATCTGAAATGAATTTGGGCATTAGTTAATTGAACTTAGCTAAATTGAATGTTCATGCTACTGCCACTTGGTTTTAACCCTAAAAATACACTTGCCAATTTTTGAAGGAGGTTCAATGTAGTAATAAGTTACTATAAAATTGCCAATTCTAAACAAATTTTTCAAAGACTAATTAGTACTTGCCAACACTCACTGGACAATTAAATAGAATTACCCTTGTTATTTAACAAATAACTTGTTTCACAGTTATTATTTTTTTTTTAAGATTTTATTGGGGAATTTGAGGAGGGGAACAGTGTTGGGGATTTGGGGAAGGGGACTAGCCCAGTTGTTGTTCTTCAATCTTCCTTGTGGAGGGCGCGAGCTACCATCTGACTTGCCGTTTGCAGCTCGTGGCCTCTAAACTTAAGGTGCTGCGTTCAGTCTTAGTTGCAGGTGGGCGTAGCCACCATCCCATGCGGGATTCGAACCCAGCAGCCTTGTTGTTAAGAGCGCACACTCTATCCTCTGAGCCATCCGGGCGACAGCTCAGTTCAAGGTGCCAAGTTCAGTCTTAGTTGCTGGTGAGTGTAGCTCACCATTGACCAGGCAATCTTGTTGTTACACCAGTTGAGCCATCCTGCTACCTGCTGGCAGCTCAGTGACAGTTCAGCTTGGGCGCAGCTGATTTGATTTGATTCCATGTGGGAATCAAACCGGCATCCCTGTTGCTCAGAGCTTGCGCTCTTAAGCCAACTCTTAACCAACTGAGCCACTCGACCAGCCCCCCAGTTAATTTTTAAATATCAGTCAATGGTTCCTTACATATAGTTCTGTTCTTCACAGTATATATTCAATTGTAGACACTCAGTGTGAAGTATTATGACAACTTCTATCTCTGAGGAAATAAGAAAATTGATCCATAGAGAAGTTAAATGAATTTGAGACATGAGTATGTTTGACTTAAACTTATATGATATGAAACAACAAAAAATTGAACACTCAGTTCAGTCTCATATTTGGAAGAATGGTGAGTTGTGGATTTTGCTATAGGTTAATGACAAGTCCCTCATTTGAACAAACATAATCCAGTAAAATGATTGGGGCCAAGTGAATTAAATTCCAAATTTACATGGGAGAAAGCAACAAAAGCCAATAAATTATGGTGGCCTCCATTACCCATTGAATTCTTTAATATCTTAACTATCTTGAAAGTCCTTGCATCATCTGCACTCCGCCAAACTGATGAAATCTTTAGCTGAAGTATTTCACTTTGTATCTTTGCCATGTGATCTGTCTGGACACATTCTTGTCATGGCTAATAGTTTTTTCGGTTTTTTTTTGCTTTCTCATTCCACTTTGCAATAAAAAGAAAATTCATGGTTATCTTTGACACAACAGAGCTATCTTCAGCTAAATTTAAAGGAAGAATTCTCCAGTAAAACTCCATTTTCTTTTCTTTCATAGCTGATATCTGCAGGATACTTAAAAGTATCTTTTAAGGGCTGTTGATTAATCTCCAAAGCTCTTAATTCCCTTCTAGCTGCTCCTGGAATTCATATGTGCGATGAGAGAAATGCTGAAAGGACAATTTCTATACATATAACTCTGTCTCATGTGTTTCAAAAAAATCTAAATTTAAATAATTTCTGAAATTTTTGCACTGTGTAAAGTGACCTGGCCTCAACACAAAAGCCTGCAATATCTTTGATCTTCACAAATAACAGGTCTTTGTTTGCAGATGAAAAATAAATAAATAAACAAACAAATACATAAGATTAATCATAAATATAGCTCAGAAAAATATAAATAAATTAAGCATAAACATAGCTCATCTCCCTGCCTGAAGCCAGGTAGAATGTTATCACTGTTTCTTTGATAAGTAACTGAATTCTGAATTACAGCCTTTAAGCGATCTACTATAAATAAATGTACATGACAACAAATAACTGCTGATATTTTTTAAGCTTTGACACTGTCAAAGTGCTTTCATCCATATTTTGTCATCGTTTTTCATGACTTACCAATGATGCCATGCCCTCTTGAAAAACTTGTAACCATGAAATTAGCTTTCACAATAGGAAATCTCCACTGAGCAGTTTGTAACTTGTTTCAACATTGACTTTAGTATTTCCAATGGTTATGTATTTGCACTTTTTTGTGTCAACTCAACAAAGCTTACCAAGTAAGATTATTACAAACATTATTTTGGTGGTGATTTTATATATATATATAAAATTTTGTGGCTTCAGATTCTTTTTCAATCTTATGTCATAAATTACATGTTTCCCTAGTCTTTCACTTTGTTTCGTATTTGCATCATTAGCATTGGCTGATGATGATTCATTGTCTAATTATGTAAATTGCCCCTTGTGGTTTGGGTTAAATCTTACACAACAAGTTGATAACTAAAATTTTAATGATACTTTTGTTCTCTCTACATTATACAAAGTATTTCCATTTGATTGAATTAGAGCTTTTCTAAAGGTAGTATCCAAACAGTATTCTGTGAATATTCTCAAATTCAATGATTAAAAAAACTGTACCTTGAGATATGTGAAATAAAAACATACTGCATATATTATTTCTGTTATCTCAGCACAAACAAAATGCCAAAGCTATTGAGAAGGGGTTCTCATGTTAAACAGCTCATCAAGGTTCTTCTACAAACTGATTAATAGGGCAATCTATAATTTAAGTTCTCTGCCAATGTCACAGGGGGCAGCCAATTGGTTTGATTGAAAATCTGATGTTTGTATGTTTGTATAGCAAAGAGAGTTTTCAGGAAATTATTGCAATTCCCATTACTCTCGACACAAAATTAAAGGTTATGTCCAATTTTTAAACAAATCCAATTCATCAGAACTATCTACCATTAGATCTATCATTTGTTATTTGAAAGAGATTTTAATTGTGGTGTTTTTGTTATCGTTGTTTTGTTTTGTTTTCCTGAAACTGGTTTTGTAAAAATCAGACTCTGGTTAAGATGGTTGAAAATCTCTACTTTTTACTACTCATATATGTGTTAGTGGACTTGATTTCATCAAAAATAGAATTATTCATTGTGCCCTAAAGAATGTCATTGTACCTATCTCATGGTCAACATTAACTGATTGAAATGTATACATGTATAAAATATATATAAACTAATGATCTAGATGTTGCTTCATTAGATAGCACAAGTAATTATTGTAAATCTTCGTCCTGTAATTTAAAGTCTGTTGTAACATGGTGTGGTAGTATGCTTGCTGTTTTTATATCTGTGCTTGCAATTTATTATTTATTTGAAACAGCAAATTGAGAATCATTCGAAATTGTGAAGACTAGAGAGCGTAAAAAAACAAATGTTTACTTTTTATAAATACTTGTTATAAATACTTTTTATAAATACAGCTGAATCTTGTACTTGCCCCTAAAGGAAAAAATAATAAATAATAAACTGACATTTATTTGTCTTAAGCAAAACTTTAAAGGTGATCAGTGAGAGAATCTTATGAATCAAAATGGGAAGAATACATCTATTCTTTTAATTCATGTAGATATATAAATCCAAACAGTCCTATATGAGAGTAAAATTGATTAAAAATATTATCAGGAATGGCTAATATGTTTGATTGAATGCTTTATGAAATAAAAAGGAAAAGTTGACTCAAATAAAAAAAATGACTGAACTTCTGAAAGAAATGGAAAGACCTTGTGAGGACTATTCAGAAACAGATAGTTGGGTTAGTCCACCATCTAGTGGTCAACTTTCACACCTCCCACTGGTGGCCCAGACAGTGTTTTGCATTCTTTACAAATTATTGCAATGATGAATGCTGAAAATTCATTGAAATATTTCACATTTGATTTAACAGAAAAACATTATATATAAAATCTAATCACATAGGTTGAACTATTAGTTTTGTCATAAACTCATATGAAAAATGCCCCAAAGACCTGTGAATATATTTTTAGTGTTTTACTCTGAATATATTTTTAGTTTATCATTTCAGAAGTTTTGACTATTTTAATACAAGGGTCTGAAAAATATTCTAACCCTATTATCACATACTTACTTAAAGAGCAAAAACATAAATTATAAATCAATAATTACTTCATGTGAAACAAAGATTTTGTTCTGTAACATTTCCAGTTCTACCATTTTACTATTAATAAAAGAAAAAAATCACAGAAATGTGAAAAGGTATATGATCTAATAAAAATAGCATACTAAAAGGTAAAAGCATACAACATTCTGGTCAATGCTATTAAAGTTGAAATGAAAACACAAATGGAGTTAGATATCAAAAGTACTATTAATCAAATTTCATAAAGGTAATTATGCTTCATGAACAGTAAGCTGACTCAAAAAGCATTTTTATTTAGGTAGTAATATTAAGTAATCCTATCTAATGTATGTAGTGATTTTTCTTGAAAGTCATGGATCAACCATTTGTGAAACTGTGGCTGTTTTTGTTTGAATTGAAATAGCCCTGGGTAGACATAAGGAAAGACAGAATTGAACCTGAAATTTTAGCAATATCTCAAATTTTAAATTGAAAGTTAAATTGCATCACTAATATTCCAGAAAAAAAAGTAAATGTCCATATGGATGTTAACTAAGAAATTTCTATTAAGAAATTCCAATTATTTATTCTTACACAAAATGGCTACTGAATAATTAACTCTTTTTTTATTTATACAATATTTTATAGTCATGTATTAACATATTTATGAATGTTCAATTTTGATTACTAATTTACTTTTTTAATAAAATTAACATTTTAAATTCAATTTCAATTCCACATATTGCAAAGCCAGTTTATTCAAAAACAATATATCATTAGTTATATGGATATATGATGTTGGTGGCCCAGACATAGTGTTTTTCAGTCTTAACAAATTATTGCAAGGGTGAATGCTGAAAATTCATTGAAATATTTCACATTTGATTTAGGAGAAAAACATTATATATAAAATCTATAGTTTTGTCATAGACTCAGAGAATAATGTTCACTAATTCAGTTGACCACTCATTTTTCTTTTTAATCCATCCAATAAAGATTAGTAGTTATTAGCTCAATCAGGTAACCTTGAGTTCAATAAATTCTATTATATGCAGTTCCATTACATTCTAAATATTAAAGTTATTAGGGGTCAAGTATGCTTTTTTTTTTGACATTCAATATTATTTTATATTAATTTCAGGTGTACAGCATGATGGTTAGACATTTATACAATTATGAAATAATCCCCCTAACCTGGCAGTATACATAATTATGATCATATTATTGATTATATCTCCTATGCTTTAATTTACATCCCCATGACTATTTTATCACTATCAATTTGTTATACCTTTACCTTTTTGACCCTTCCCCTAAAAACCCTTTCGCATCTATCACCCTGATGGATCTAGTACCCATCTGACACCATACATAGTTATTACAATATTATTGACTATATTCCTTATGCTATACCTTACATCCCCATGACTACTGTGTAACAACCAATTTGTACTTCTTAATCCCTTCCACTTTTTCACCCATCCCCAACTCCCCTCCCATCTGGCAAGTACCAAAATGTTCTCTGTATCTATGAGTTTGTTTTTGTTTCCTGTGTTTGTTTAATTTATTCCTTAGATTCCCTTATTAGTGAAATTATATGACATTTCCCTTTTGCTGTCTGACTTGCTACACTCAATACAATACCCTCTAGGTCCATCCATGTTGTCGCAGATGGTAGATTACATTTTTTTTGCAGTGAAGTAATTTCCATTGTATACATGTGCCACCTCTTCTTTATCTATTCATCAATTCAGGTACACCCAGGTTGACTTCATGTCTTGGCTGTTGTAAATAATGCTGCAATGAATGTATGGATGAGCACATCCCCTGAAGCAGCATTTTGGGTTTGTTCAGATAAATATCCAGAAGTGAGATTACTGGGTCCTTCTTTGTCTTTAGTTATACTCTTTGTTTTAAAGTCTATTTTGTCTGGTATAAGTATTGCTACACCACCTTTCTGTGTGTGTGTGTGTGTGTGTGTGTGTGTGTGTGTGTGTGTGTGTGTTTCCATTTTCATGAGATATCTTTTTCTATTCCTTTACTTTGAGTCTATGCATGTTTTTTAATCTGAAGTGAGTCTCTTGTAGGCAGCATATGTAAGAGTCCTGTTTTCTTATTCATTCAGTCCCCCTATCTTTCGATTGGAGCACTTAATTCATTTACATTGAAAATATTTGTTGACAGATATGTAATTATTGCCATGTTGTGGTCACACAGCAGCCTACCCGTCTGCCCCCATGAACCTTTCCATAACATCAGATCCTTATAGAGACAGTGCTTTCACTATGCTTATGGAAAATCCCTATGGGACCCCAAAAAGAGGGCTGGTTAGGCAATGACGGGTATGACCCTAGCTGCAGATAGGGCAACCCAAGCCAGACACAGTCACAGGGGTACCATGAGAGGAATCATGGAGGTGAAGAACATGGGCCAAAGACCCCTTGTCTTCAGTGCTGACAGCCTGCCTGAGAGATGAAACCTAACCAGGTGATAACATCTGTCCTCCATGCATTCTTGTCTCTAAGCCTCAGCATGAGAAATTTCTGTCTCCCAGGAGGTGCATGTATACAGGCCATGGGACTTTCGGTAAAGGCAGCCTGCAGGCCATGGGATGATTTGACTTAGAGCTAAGTTCTCTGGTATGATGCATGTGACTTACAGACCGTGGAGAAAACAATGCCATTTCCTTGTGTGTATCCCAATAAAAGCTTCAGTCAAGCTCAATTCGGGGATCATTGTCCTAGAGGCACTGAGTCCTCTGGCTAGCTCTGCTTTTGAACTATCCTTTGTCTCTTGTCTCTATTTTCTGTTTCTAACCCCCACCGGCCCTCTCGAACCACTACGACCCTGTCGTGCAGGATGCGACACCATGTTACCATGTTATTATTCATATATTTGACCTTCCCCCATCCCCTTGTCTTAAAGAAGTCCCTCTAAGATTCCTTGTAATACTGACTTGGTGGTGATTAACTTCTTTTTCTTGTCTGGAAAGCTGTTTATATGCCCTTCAAATCTAAATGATAGCTTTGCCGGGTAGAGTAATCTTTGTAGGTCCTTGCTTTTCATCACTTTGAATATTTCTCTTTTGACCTGCAAAGCTTCTGTTGACAAATCAGCTGACAGTCTTTTGGGTGTTCCATTGTAAATAATTCACTGCTTTTCTCTTGCTGCTTTTTAAAGACTTTTATTTATTTATTTTTTGTCTTTAATCTTTGGCATTTTAATTATGATGTGTCTTGGTGCTGTCCCTTTTGGGTTCATCTTGTTTGGGATTCTCTGCAATTCCTCAATTTCAGTATGAATTTCCTTCATCAGATTAGGGAATTTTTTCATCACTATCTCTTCAAATAGGTTTTCAATTCCTTGCTCTCTCTATTGTTCTGGTACTCCCATAATGCAAATGGTGATATTGTCCCAGGCACCCTTAAACTTTTCTCATTATTTTGGTTTCTTTTTTCTTTTTGCTGTTCTCTTTAGGTGTTTTCTGATACCTTATCTTCTAAATTGCTGATCCAATCCACTAATCTATTGATTTCCTGTAATGTATTCTTGTTTTGTTTTGTTTTGTTTTGTTTTGTTTTGAGGGCAGTGTCACTGGGCCTCATATGTGGGACCAAACGGGGGCCACTGGCTTCCCAAGCCAGCACTTAACCACCGCAACACTCGGCCGGCCCTCCCTGTAATGTATTCTTCATTCCAGTTATTTTATTCCTTATTTCTGACTGCTTCTTTTTTGTGTTTTCTATCTCCATTTCTGTTTTCAATCTCTGTATGGAACTTCTCCCTGAGATCACTCAACATCCTTATTACCAGTGTTTAGAACTCTGTGTCTGGTAGATGGCTTGTCTCAATTTTATTTAGCTCCTTTTCTGGAGTTTTGTTGTGTTCTTTTACTTTGGACATGTTTCTTTGTGTCCCCATTTTGGCTCCCTCCTTGTGTTTGTTTCTGTGTATTGGGTAGGGCTATTATGCTTCCCAGTCTTAGTAGAGCGTCCTTATGTAGTAGGTGTACTGTGAGTACACCTACTGTGTGTAGTAGGAAGACTGTAGTGGTACAGTCTTCCTGGTCAGCAGATCTGGGTGTTCCAGGTGTGTCCCTTGTTTGGGTCCTGTGTGCCCTCCTCTTGTAATTGAGCCTTAGTTGTTGCTGCTTGCATATCAATGGGAGGGATTTACTCTCAGGCTCACCTGCTGTAATGACAGGCTGTGACTACAGTGGAAGAGCTGTTGTGCAAGAGCTGAATCTACAGTGCAGGGTTCACTTTAGTGGGGCTCTGGTGCCTGCCCACTCTGCCCTTTGGGTGTGCCATTCTTGAAGGTGGCTTGGTGATGCTCCATCTTGTTCTAAAGCTATTCACTGGTTACACCAACCCCTGGGCCACCTTGAAGGGGACCAGCTGCAAAATCAGCCAAAGCCTGTACCCTGCCAGGGTACACCCGCAAAAGCCACAAAGCAATCTGCAGATGGCAGCTGCCTGTGCCATACTGAGAAGCACCACAAAAGGCCAAGCTGTGAAACAAGGCCAGCTTTTGTTAGTGCCGAGCTTACAGCTGCTCAGCTAGAGGTAGAGGACATGCTGAAGCCAGATGCTGCTTGTTTGGGGTTTGTGAACCTTTGAGAGACTTTAGGAATGTCTATAGCATGAGCCAAGGCAGGAGGTTTGTACAGAATCGGCTTAGGTATGCCTGAAAGTTGGATGGAGTGGGGTCTCAGAATCACCAGGGCATGGAGAGCCAATGGTGTCAGCCTATTTGATGGAGACTCAGATATAGTGGCCATCTGTGTCTGCACTCAAGGAATAGGAGGGCTCAACAAAGAAACAATGGCTTCCACCAGGTCCTCCATCTGGGAAAAAATCTGCCCCTCCAGCCCTCATCTTACATCCAGGCAACTCAGTCCCACCCTCCCCCATATGTCCCTGTTGTCTCTCCAGCACTGCTCCAGCACTGGAGCTCAGAGCCAGTGATTCTGTTAGTAAGTCTGTGCATGGTCCCTTTAAGAGTAGCTCCTGGAACTCCAGCTGCCCTCCATCTCACTCAGCCATGATCCCTGCTGGTTTTCATAGCCAGAAATCATGGAGCCTTCTCTCCTTGCACTGGACGCTGGGCTGAGAAGCCTGGGGTGGTGCTGCACCCCTTGCTACTGTAGGGAAGACTTCCACAGCTGAGATATCCCTCTTGATTTTTATGGTCACACCTGGGAGTAGGGCCAGCCTGCTCCATGTCTCCACCCCTCCTACCAGTCTCCAGGTGGCTTCTTCTGTATGTCCTCAGTTGTAGGACTTCAGCTCAGCAGGATTTCAGGTGATTCTCAATAGTGGCTGTTCTGTAGTTTAGTTGTAATTTTGATGTGGTTGCGAGAGAAGGTGAGCATAATGTCAACCTACTCTGCCATCCTGACCAGAACTATCCCTAATTTACTTTTTGAATGAATCAGTGAATAAGCGTATAGTTCTATAAGTTGTCATTCATTAAGTCTGTAGAAAATATAGACTAAAAAGTGCATTTTCTCTATAATATCTGTTTCTAAAATTTTATTAAGCTTGTTGAGGTCACATTGGTTATTAAAATTATATAGGTTTCAAGTGTACATTTCTATAATACATCATTTATATATTTTATTGTATACTCACCACCAAGAGTCAGTTCTCCTTTCATCACCACATATTTGACCCCCTTTTCCCTCTTCTATCCCTCCTCTCCCCTTACCCTCTGGTAACTACTAAACTGTTGTCTATGTCTATGGGTTTTTCTTTCTTTTTTTTTTTTATCTTGTTCATTGTTACTTTCAGGTTTATATCCCACATATGAATGCAATCATATGGTTTTCGACATTTTCTGTTTGCCTTATTTCACATATAATCTCAAGATACATCCATGTTGTCACAAATGGCAGTATTTCATCTTTTCTTATAATCAAGTAATATTCCATTGTATATATGTACTATATCTTCTTTATCCAATCATCTATCAAAGGGCACTTTGGTTGTTTCCATGTCTTGGTTGCTGTGAATAATGCTGCAAGGAACATAGGGATGCATATATCTTTACGCGTCAATGTTTTCTAATTTTGGGGGTAGATTCCCAGAAGAAGGATTGCTGGATCTTATGGTAATTCAACTCTTAAATTTTTGATGACCTTCCATAATGTTTTTCATAGTGGTTGTACCAATTTACATCTTACCAGCACATTTTTCTCTACAACCTCCCCAACACTTGTTACTACTTGTCATGTTGATAATAGCCATTCAAACAGATGTGAGGTGGTATCTCATTGTTGTTATGATTTGCATTTCCCTAATAGCTGGTGATGTTGAGCATTTTTTCATATATCTGTTGGACATTTATATTTCTTCTGGGGAGAAGTGTCTGTTCAGGTCTTCTGCCCATTTTTAAATGGATTGTCCCTTTTTTGTTGTTGAGTTGTATGACTTCTTTATATATTTAGAATATTAACCCCTTATTGGAGGTTTTGTTTGCAAATATCTTCTCCTATTCTTTTGCTTGTCTCTGTTTTGTTGATGGTTTTTTTTTGCTGTGCATGTCTAAGAATATTTACAATCAGTTATGTGTACTGTTTTAAGAGACTAGACTTACTTAGAGTAGGAACTATTCCATCAGGAAAATTGGGTGTATGCACATGTGTTTACATGCAAATTTGTGTTTCTAAAAGAGCATATGTGTGTAAAACAGTTTGTGTGTTTATGTGGTGTGTGTGTGATGTGCATATGTGTTAGAGAGAATGTGTAAAACAGTGTGTAGAAAAAGAGCACACAATATTTCAAAGAATTAGAGTTTCATGAAAAATATGGGAAATGTAAATTAGGTACTATGAGCAATGAGCATGTGAGACTCTCTGTGTTTGACTGACAAAAATAAAAAATAAATAAAAATAAACTTGATAAAATACTATTCTCTTCACATACTTATTTTGTGATTCTACAACCTTAGTCAATGCCAGCAAATTATCAGATCAAACAAATTTATAGGTAAAATTTGAGTTACTCTTTTTTTATTACATGGAATATTCAAAATGGAGTATTCCCAACTGTGTTCTTTCAATTCTCCCTTTGTTAATAAAATGTTGACACTTATATAAAGTTTTCTTATTGAAACCTAGAAGTGGAGGTGGGGGCAACCTTCCTTTAAGACTCCTGAATTGTTAGAAATTCTTTCATTTCCCTTGTAAAACCAAATAGAAGCCCATTTTTCTTTAGATTCAGGGTCACCTTTCTGTTTCTAAAGACATAAAATGAATTAACTGAGTGTTTTCATTCTGTTTCATCTGACATAGATGAAGAGCTAGAATGATCCTAGGAGTTATTCATGCAACTCTTAGAATTTGCCTGCTTAAAAGGTATTGAGGTGACCTAGTTCACTGCACAGTACATGAAGAAAACATGAAGGGATTCATTTCAAATCAACCAGACAATGGTGTTCCAGCATAGTTCATCTTTGTGTCTTGCTGACAGATCCAAACAAAGCTGCATACTTATTTCAAAGACTCCTTGAGATTGCATTGAAGAGGGGGGGAAAAAAAAGACTTAGAATACCCATCCCCACTTGCATCAACTCTCATAGATTTTTTGAAGTTGTCATCCTTCTTTGTAGATCATTAGAAATAGTCGGAAAACTTGTCAATTCTTTGCCTATAGAGAAAGAAAGATTCTGCCTCCAATCTCAGCATGTTTACTTATTGAATTATTCAGTAAACTAAGGTTAAGGAGACGTAGTTGAAACAAGAACAGGTCATCAATGACTCATGAAAAATAAAAACAGAAACAAAAATATGCAGTACGTACCAACCTAACAATGTCCATTTCAAATGCATTTAACATTTTATACAGTGAAAAACTTATAGGCTTAGTCACTGAATAATAATCATTTCATAAATTCATGTGATTTTTAAAAAAATCAAAGCATAACATATGTTCAGCAAAGTACACAAATCATAAGTGTAGAGTAGGATTAATTTTCTCAAAATAAACAGTCATATATATAATTTACCACAGCATATATATATATATATATATTTATATATATATAAAAAATGTACCACTCCTCTCAATCAAAAATAACACATAACCAGCACCACAGAGCCATTCCTACTACTCCTCTGTCAAGAGTTTAGCTAAGTTACAACGTGATACTGTTTCTTTGGCATCCATTTTATGTTGCTAAGCTGCCTGCACTGAGCATAATAAACAGGTACTAGCTAGTCCCTTATGCAAGCAGATGCTCTAGACAGCAGCAGCACACAAAGTCACAAGGAAATGTCAATTTCTGATATGCCTTTCGAAACCACGTTGTGATGAATAGTCTCCCCTGACTCCCAGTACCTTCATTGTATGTATCCCTTAGATAACCTGTGAGGCTTAGCAAAAGCCCCTCTTTCATTTGAATTGACCAATCTGGCCTTGGTTTGAATTGACCAATCTTACCCTAGGAATCTCAAGCACTGCACCCACAGACCTTTCCTATGTGCCCAGGATATCTTTCTCTCCATCTCTGTCTCTGTCGCTGTCTCTGTCTCTCTCTCTCTCTCTCTCTCTCCTCTCTGACTTGACCTCCTCCTGTGACCCCTGGAGGTGTGGCCAGGTATTTCCTCCAGCACCTGTGAAATATAAAATTCTCTACTTAATTGTGTGTGTGTGTGCATGTGTGTGTGTGTGTGTTTGTGTGTGTGTGTGTGTGTGTGTGTACAGAGGCTCACCATTTGGCATGCTTTGTTCTACCTAACAAGTGTTAGTATGACAAATTCCTAACATTTTCTAATCATAATCCTCATGTTCTTTCCAGAAGATCACAGTTGCTGGCTGGAAGTTTGCTTGTACTTAATGTAAATTCTAAGATTTCTTAATCTTAAAACCTAGGCCTCTCTATTGAGTAATATTTGCATGGTACCTGTAATTTCCATGTGTTAGTACTGATCTTAGGACTCCTACATGCTATTACCAAAAGTCAGTTATTTCATGGCTACTGAAATTAACACAGGTTCAAAGAATTTTACTAGCCAGTATTTATGGACACTGATAGCACATTAAAGCAACTGATAAAAGATGATTTCTTGAGGTGATTAGGTATATAGAGATTTTATTTATTTATTTATTTATTTATTTATTTATTTATTTATTTTCTAACCTTGATTTATTTATTTATTTAACCACCTAATTAGCAACAATTTCTATTTTTTTATTTTTTTATTTATTTATTTTTAATTAGTTTCAGGTGTACAACACAGTGCAATAGTTATATTTTTTACCCCTCAAAGTGACAACCCCCCTCCTCCAATTCCCCACCCCACTCCTCTCCCCCATATCTTATATATCTATTATTCTTCCTCTGACTCCTTTCCACAGTATAATCCACATCCCATGACTATCTATCTATCTATCTATCTATCTATCTATCTATCTACCTATCTATTCAATTACAGTTGGTATACAACCTCCACTTCAGGTGTACAGTGCAGTGATCAAGCCTCTACCCCATCCATGAAATGGTCTCCCCAACAAGACATGTGACCATCTGACACCTCACAAAATATTTACAACATTATTAATTATATTCCCCGAACTGTCTTTCATATCCCAGTGGCAATATTGTAGTTGCCTATTTTTGCTGTCTAATCCCTTCCCCTTCTCCCTAATTCCCACCCCTCTCCCACCAAGCAACCCTGTTTTCCCTCTATATCTATGAGACAGTTTCTGTTTCCATTGCTCATTCATTCAGTTTTTCAGATTCCACTTATAAGTGAGATCATATGGTATTTGTCTTTCTCTGACTGACTTATTTCACTTAACATAATAGTCTTTAGGTCCATCCGTATCATTGCAAATGGTATGATTTCATTCTTCTTTATAGCGGAGTAATACTCCATTGTATAAATGTACCACAGTTTCTTAATCCAGTCATCTACCGATGGGCATTTCGGTTGTTTCCAAGTCTTGGCCATTGTAAATAGCGCTGCAATGAACATAGGGGTGCATATATTTTTTTGAATCAGTGTCTTGGGGTTTTCGGGATAAATACCTAGGAGTGGAATTGCTGGGTCAAAAGGTAGTTCCATTTCTAGTTTTTTGAGATACCTCCATACTGACTTCCATAGTGGCTGCAGCAATCTACAATCCCACCAACAGTGCAGCAGTGTCCCCCCTCACAGCCCCTCCAGCACTTTTTGTTTGTGATTTATTGATGATAGCCATTCTGACCGGAGTGAGGCGATATCTCATTGTGGTTTTTATTTGCATTTCCCTAATGACCAGTGAGGTTGAACATTTTTTCATATGCCTGTTGGCCTTCTTATGTCCTCTTTAGAGAAATGTCTCTTCATATCTTCTGCCCATTTTCTCATTGGGTTGTTTGTTTTTATGGTGTTGAGTTTCATGAGTGCTTTATAAATTTTAGATATTAACCCCTTATCAGATATATAGATTTTATTTAAGTATTAGGTGTGATAAAAAAATATATGGTGAATGCTGCTGCCGAGTGCCATCCAATGGAAAGGCAGGGATCTTCCATACGGGAAGACACATTGAACCTTAGTAACAGTGAGTGACCAGTTTCACCTTGTTTGGTGCAGTCATTTGGGTATGAGCTACAGTTGAGAGAAGGTGTGTTTTAAAAAGTGCATTCAAGTTAATATATTTCTACTAAATTGCAAAATAAGATAACGTAATTAGATTTTTTAAAAGAGGGTTAATTTATTCTGAATAGTTGAAAAATTACTCTATTTTAATTAATAATTAATGTGTAATATTTAATAAATATTTCTTAAAATATCTTAACCTGTTTAAGAATTATCTTAAATAGCAATATATTAAAATATTTACTTTTCATAATAAAAATGGCTACTTTATATTAATATAATCTATACTCCCTTTACTGTAATAATTTTGTTTTAGATTTTTAACAAAATGCTGTCTGCATTCAGTATGCTACTAATCATGCCATGTTTTAAGCACCAAAGGAAGAAACCATTTTTCTGTCCTTTTTATTTTTCTGCCAAATCATGCTTAATATTCATAGAAACTATTCAAGCATTGCTTAAGACACCCACCTGCGACAATACTCTTACGTTGCAGGATTATGATTAGCTAATCCTACTATCACAAAATAACCAGGAGTTACTGAGCATGTATAAAACTTATATGAAGCTGCAATTACAGCCATATTAATAAACTTAATGAATTTGCTAACATATTAGTGACATATGTGTCTCTTTTTTGGAGAAGAAACTGAAGCTAGTGGAAAAAATAAGCAACATTATACGACAAAATAAGTAGTTGAGATACTTAATGCCTTATTGTTTTAGCCTCAACCTCAAATTACCCTCTAAGGTATATATTTAGGTTAAATGTATTCTCTTGAATTGCCTTCCCATCATTAAAATGATTGTCATACAGTACTTCTGTATGACATATTGCTGAGACATACTCATATACAACAAATATTAGTTATAAAAGGAATGTATCCAGGGAGGGTCTGGTTGTTTAGATAGGAATCTTTAGAAAGATAATAACTCCATTATTTATTTATCCTGAAAATATAAATAAGTTCATATTTGGGGATTTTAAAAAATGGTCTTATGTTGTCCAGGGATGAGATTTTATTTTATCTTCCTTACAAGCTAAATAAGTTAGTGATTTTAGCTAATTATTGTTTCATGGATGCTAGCAGAAAGCATGAGACTCCTGGTTCAGAGATAAAGAGCCTTATTACACAAGGCATAGCAGAGAGCATGAACATCAGCATGTAAACATCTTGTGCTGTGCCCCTCAATTTCCATGAAGATGACACGAAAGGACCCATACAGAAGCTGCCATGTAGTAAGTTTGTATAGCAGCTGAGGAAACCCTAAGTTTGCAGAATCCACTGCTTTTATAGAAAGCAGTAGGTAAGCCTGCTGGTCCTTATATTTTAATGGCTCTCTATAGACATGAAAGATTTGCATTCTTTGCTCATTGCATTAGCCTCAGGCAATAAGTTAGAGTTTCAGGAAGCAGAAGTATAAATCTTCAGTGAATCACATATTGGTTATTGTATTAATCCCAAATGTCCTAGATAATGTACTGTGACATACATTAAGTCAGATAACAAGCAAGCCTAACTATTGGGTTGTTGGAAAAGTCACGATGCATTTTTGCAACAACAAAAAAAGAAAAAAACACATCATGACTTTTCCGACAACCCAATAAATTAATTTTGAGGGTCTAAAATTATCTCAACCATATTATTTCCCAGATTATATTTCAGACTTCGTATGTCATAAAGACTATAGTTCATAATGTGCTAATTGTTTCATATCTGTCCTAATTGTGCACTGAGGGAGCAAAGTTGGAGGTAAAGATGGATATAGATTTTCCACTCTAACATATGTTTTGGTGAATGAATACATGTGTATGCAATATTTAGTGACTGAGACTAGACCCATAATATTGCATTACAGAGTTCTAGTTTCTAGTCTGCTTTTCTCCTTCTTACTCTCAATAATTTCTTATATCCACATTTCAAAACAGATTTTAAAATATTAATACTCAAATTACCACAAAGCAAACCAGTGAAATGTTTATTGGGCATTTCTAATGAGAAGTCACTCAAATATCTTGGTGATTTATTTTCAGAACAAATATATGAATACCACCATAGAACCAATCGTTTTGTTAGTTTGGAGACACAATGGAGTATTGTTTCAGAGGAATAGATAGCAATGATTGGCATATGTTGTTATCCAAGTTACTATTGACTGGTAACTTTCACTATTATTTGGAGACTAGTTCCCATTATACCTGGACTTTTAGATCTTTACACTTTTTAAAATCTCTGTCTGGTCTGTCTTTTGTTGAATCTCCTACCTCTTAATTGTTTTCGTTATACAGTGTTCTCCACATGTAGCAGAAATTTTACATGGCAACTTTATTATCCCATCAATAAATTTGCATATACACCTGACCATCTAAAACATGAATCCTTGTCATATGCAGACTTCATGATATGACCCATGATTTTATGAGTTTTTGTGTGTACATTGAGACAACTACTATTACATGTAGTAAATCTTAGATAGTTGTATCAAAATGAATATTACATGAAAATTTGTATTCTGAATATATAAAAAGATAACTGAATATTTACAACACAACATACTTAATTTCCATATGGAAAATTTTTTTTCACAAATTTAATTCCTTCATTACAATGAAATTTACTTTTAACAGATAAATTAAAAACAAAAATACCTAAGTATGTTTCTATGTGTTTTGTTTAAATTGATTCTGCCAGCTCAATAAATAGAAATCCCTGATAATTAAGGCTTTTCCTTTATGAGAAGAGCCAAATCAGATTAAATGTTGTGAATTTGACATAAACTTGTATTTTCTCTGTTTGAAATGTCTGAATTTCAAACCCAGTTTTGTCATTTCCAACCTATGGAGCAAAAAAAGGTTTATTTGGCTTAGGGATCCTCACCAGGTTAATAAAAAGCACTGAAAATTATTTCCTTGCATAATATTTTAAATTTTAAAATATTAATTTAAAAGACTTTAGAATAACACTGTACACATAAATAATTGTCATCTATGTGAAAGGTGTATATGAGAGAGATTTCAATTATAAAATAATCTCAACTTTTATAATTTGAAACTGACAAAAATAATTCATGTTTAAATCATCATTTTAAAAAGTGAGTCTTCAGCAGTCATGTATATGTCAAAGAAAGGTATAAAATATATTAGTGTATGTAGTTTTAGTTACAATGACTGGGTAGATATTATAAATTTTAAAAATGACAATGCAAATAATTTAGAATTTATACTCTATCATTTCTGAAGTACGTATATGTTTTCCAGAAGATAAAAATGTATCTACATGTATAATACTGTGCTACTCTCTTATGAAACCAATGTTATTCATGAAATGCTATAAAGATATGTAATTATATCATTCACAAATACAAAGGTCAATAAATAAATTATATAAGTGAAACAGACATTTAAATTTCAAGATATATTATTATATATGTAGAAGAGAAAGCACCTGGTTTTCTAGAGCCTCCTTTTTCTCCATATTTTCTAATTTGTTAACATGTATTTTATAATACAGACAAAGACTAAAAAACATTACTGCTAAAAATAATTTTGTCAGATTATAACACTTCACATCACTGGTTAGAAAATTCATCTTGTTTCTTTTGACCCATAATTATATTAATAAAACTGCCCACTAACAAATGTAGGACAAACATCTCTTGGAATGGAACACTCTGTAGAATATTTACCTTACTCACAGTAGCCTGGCAATAAATCAAGTCTCACCAAATTTAAAGGACTGAAATAATGCAAGATTTACTCTCTGATCACAGCAGGGGTAATCTGGAAAACAAACATTCATTTTATAATGTTATTGTTATTTTTAGTATTAATTGGCTAAATCCAACAGAAAGCCAGTCCACAAAGGGAGTCTGGGGACACAGTTCTGGATTATGAATAAGGGAGATGGAGCACATTTGAGAATAAACAGTGTAACAGCATTCTACCTCATTACTGCCTAAATCTTCTGAGAGAATTTATCCTATTTTTCACATGAAATTAAAGTAGAGAATTGAGACCATGTAGTATACATTTATTCTGGAACTGTAAATAATTGAAGCTAACATACTTTGGATTTGAATGATTGCACTATTTTAGTTATATTCTCTCTAGAAACTCCCTTTGAATTTTTAAACAAAAGACGAATTCATCACATGAGGAAATGACATGTACATTATACATCCATATGAAATTATGTTCCTGTCAAGAAAAGAGCACGTTCAAATATCCATGTCTCATCCTAGGAAAGAAAAATAATAATAAACTTGTTTTAGTTATCTTTGTTTTAAATGACTAAGCCCTTATTCTATTGTAATAATACAATTCTCAGTATTTTTTTGTATTAGATGATAATTTACATGAAACATATTCTTGTTGCATTTTAAAACTGCAAATTATTTCACTATAATTATTAGAATTTAGTAATAAAATGATAGTGAATAAATAAAATCAGGATTTTTACTTTAGAATTTCAATTTATGAACTGCAGTTTTTACTTTTGTAACTAAACTAAGCAATAACCATAATGATTAGCCACCTGAAAAGACTTGTAAACTGTGAAAATTAAAAAGTTGTGGGCCGACCGAGTGGTGCAGTGGTTAAGCGCTGGCTTGGGAAGCCAGCAGCCCCGGTTCGGGTCCCACATATGAGGGCCGGTGACACTGCCCTCAAAAAAAAAAAAAAAGAAAAAAAAGAAAAAAGCTGTAAACTGTGAAAATTAAAACAAAGTAAATACCTTAATAGGGATCGTATATCTCAACTCAACTGAGAAATGACAAAGATATATTTAATATATCATATATTCAAAGGATTGACAGGAACACAGAGATCCCATCTCTTCCTGCCTCTCCCTTACTCACTCGTCTCCCATCAAAGGCTAGAATATAAAGCATGTCCATAACCTTGGCGATGTTCCAGATTTTAAGACTTTTATTGAATGACCTATGCTCCAATCTCATTCACTAGGTGCCTTTGGTTGAATTATTGAATAATTATAGGTTCCGTATGGAAATATTTGAAACTATTATTTTTAAAACACAATTTTTTTCCAAATCAAATGTTATTAATCCACTCAAATATCTCATCTAAGTCTTATTTTCCCATCTTCAAATGATTCACACAATATCTCCTCACTTTGAAATATATCCATTTCTGCTCTACTTAAAACATTGCCATACTATTAATTTATTTTTAACCACCAATAAGTGAGATTAGGTATCC
The DNA here is from genome assembly GCA_033961575.1 of Aselliscus stoliczkanus. Lineage (NCBI taxonomy): Eukaryota > Metazoa > Chordata > Mammalia > Chiroptera > Hipposideridae > Aselliscus > Aselliscus stoliczkanus. Next base: position 125,465,887 of record CM066727.1, read on the forward strand.
AAATGTTAAAGGTACGAATTAATTTTCCATTTAACTCTCAGAGAGGTTACTGATTTTTAACTACTTTTACTACCACCTATTGTAAATCCGCTTTCCCTTTTGACCAGCAGTTCTACTAGACTAGGTAGTACAGGTGGCCTGACGAGACAACCCAGACCTTTTTCTCTGAGGAGTCTGAGGCCCTTACCTTCATGCTCTTGTGAGTTCATGGTTGCTGAAGTTGTACCAGGCAATTATCAAGAGATGCCCCAGGGCATCAATGGAGTACATTCATTAGGTAGATGCAACTCTACTGCCTCATGAAACTGAGTCATCTCACTCGGCAGTATCATAACTTTGCCTGCTGATTATTGCTACAAGGACCCCAAAGTTACCAGTGTTATTCAGAACTTTAACTTTTAAAAAATTTTTATATCTAATTTATTGGGGTGACATTGATTAGTAAAATTATATAGGTTTCAAGTGTACAATTCAGGACTTAACTTTAGTATCACTCTTACTGTGTTGCATGTTGGAAGCATTTTTCCTTCTGAGATCAGATCTTCTTGACCAAAATATATCTAAGCAGGAATGGAAAGCATACATTCCCCAAATTAAAAATGGGTAAATGGGAGTAATCATGAACAGGAACATCAACCCTATGATTCCAGACCAATATGAGTACATGCTTGTTAGTGACACAGTAGTGTATAATGGCCATGAATGGTGTATCATATGAGAGAGTCTAGGATCCTTCCTTGTGAAGTTTACATGTCCCCTGAAGATCTTTTTAAGTTTGATCCCAGAAATGCCCTGTCCATTTTACAGAGTTTATGTCAGGTTATTGATACCTATATCTTTTGACTTAGTAAGTCTTAAAATGTCTAGCTTATAATGAGCAGTTATGACGAAATAGTCAGTTGACAACACATGGTTAGACGCTCTGTCTCTATCGAGATCCAGTAGCATGCATTTGTGCAATGTATATTTCTCTTCTGTGTTTGGTCTTGCCTTTCTCCTGAAACCTAAGGGACTACAATGCAATTTTCCTAATGGAGTTTTCCAAAGGTTTCAGATAGCAACTTCCTTTACTTTGCTATGTCTAGTACCATGAGATCTGCCTAGTTGTATGTCTGAAGTAGCCTCACTGCTTATATAGCATTCTGGGCTTGCTACCAAACCCTCTTGTTGTTCTGGGTCCAACTCAGTTCCATTAGCTTTCTACATCACCTGATGATCAGGTCAAAGGAGTACACTTACTCCAAAGTTAAATAGACCTACCAATCATTGTGCATCTTTGTTATTATAGAGTTTAAGTTTCAATAATTTACTTTTTAATTTAGAAAAGAGTTCCCGGAATGTCCCAGAACACTGAGCCCTGAGAATTTCACCCGCTCTTGAATCTTTCAAAGGTTTATCTCTTACACACTGGAGGGCAAGTGTCATCTCAGCACCAGGAGTACCTGTGACTTCTTGTTCATTAGGTCCAATAAACCTAATAATCAAGGGAATGTGCAGATTGCCAATGCCCTGTAGACTATATCATGACAGAGATTAGATGACTCAACACAGCTCAAAGGCAAGACCATAAATATATATATATATATATATATATATATATATATATATATATATATATATAAAAACACACACACACACACACACACACACACACACACACACACACACACACTTTGGCCATTCTAAGTGAATGTGAATTGCTTCTGATTTCCCTTCCTGATGAGTATTGAGAAGAACACATTTGCCAGATTAATATCTTTACAACAGTCCCAGAGACTGTTTTAATGTGTTTTAATACAGATACCATGTCCAGTACTGCAGTTGCAATTGAGGCTACCCCTGGGTTGAGTGTGTGGTAGTCTATTGTTCTCTGCCAAAAATTCACAGAGTCCTTAGAGGGACTTAACTGGTGAATTAAATTCAAGTTATTATGAGTGCCCTCACTCTTTGTATTCTTTATGATTTTGAAAAAAGCACTAATCTCTGTCATTCCTATTGGGATGCAATATTATTTTTGATTTGTCATCTTGCCTTGAGGTTGCAGATTCAGGACTTTGCACTTGACCGTCAGTGCTACTACAGCTCTTACTCTACAGAGTAAGAAATCAGTGTGAGAATTTTGCCAACTATAAAGTATGTCTGTTGATATGATCATTTGGTTATTGGTGAAATTCCCACCAGGTAAGTCTATAGAACCACTGGACCTGCTGTGACATGGCGTTGGGCCAGGAATCCAGTAAAACCTGGTCCCTACGCACCTCTTATCTAACAAGAAAGGTTATATATAATAGTGTTTTGGATACCCTCAGTATATAATCATATAGGAACTTGTGCCAAGTCACCCTCAGTAGACTGGTATTTCTGTTTCCTCAATGTAGGATTATCTGAGTAGATGTTTGGAAACCCTTTGGGGAAAGATGGAAAGGAATATATAATAGACTTGCCTTTTGCTGCAGGATTCTTGTTCAGTGGACAGATTCTGGGTCTGATAACTGACTCAGGTCTAGAAACTAGGCATAATATCATGATGTTTTATTCTGGAATATTTTGTCAGGTTTCTGTTCATCTATTCTAGAATCTCTTTTGATACTATTTTTTAAGTTATATGCCTTGTAGACTGCTGCTTTATCTTGTCCTCAGGAACATAATATATATTCCATTAATGTATTCCACTACAGTATGTATTCCACTCCAATTTGCTGATTATTATGATAATTTCACCCACATTTTGCTGATATTTAAAGTGGTACCACCTGACCTCTATTGTTCCTGGATCCTCTCATCATTATTGCTATTTATGAACCTTGATATGACAACAACGTCTTCTACCTTCAACCCCAGATTATAGAAGACAATTGACACTAAGCTTTTCAATGATTCTGCTAGAATGTTCTTCCCCTCACCAGAATATTCCTATCTGCTTGATAAATGTGTGTCTTTCTCAGCATCATCTCAAGGAACATAGCATCTGGTGAGATTTTTGGTCTTGTACAGGAGATCGATTCTAGCATGCTCCTTTCTCTGAGTTTTTTCATCCCTTTCTCTCTAATCTGCCATGACAGCCCTGGCATCTGTATCTCATTTATGTGAGCTATTACTTTTTCCATGCTTCAAAGAACTATCCCAGCAGCAAATTAGAAACAACTCCTGGGCCTTTGCCAGGCTATTGATTCTCATGCATAGGAGAGTCCCATGTAATGATAAGCTCTCTCATCATAGTTTATTTTGCCCCCTTTGTCCAACAACCCAAGGTTCACATGTAAGCATATCCTCTGATTTCTGCATACACACTCTTAGCCCATTTGACATAATGTCCCTGTCCTCCGTTAGCAGGCTAAACATTCTCCCCATTAGAACTTGCTTAGTGTGTAGCTTAGTTATGAGCCTGATTGTCAGAAGAGACGTTAGGACAAAAGCAAACATTGACATTAAAATTCTGTCACTGTCACCACTAGATCTTCACTCTTTCTGTCCTTTGGCTTCAGGAGAAAATTTTCTTCCATGCATTCAAGGAGGTTCTCTGACTCTCAAAATTAGTTTTAAATTGTTAAGTAATAAACCTGAATCTGTTATTTCATCTCTGTTTAGCAAAATTACCATCTGGCCATCTCCTGATTCACTTCCAGGATCCTGTCTTTAGTCTGCTTCTTAGAATGATTCCTGATACTCTCTTAGGTCAGGCTTCCTAGGATCAGAGACAGGGGTTCTTAAGCAAGTGACTTATTGAGGAATTAGTCTCAAAAACAAAATAAAACAAACAAACAAACAAACAAAAACGAGAAAAGAAGGCTAGGGCAGGGAAAGAAAGCTAAGCAAGAATATGATTTCAAGTGGAGACTAGCTTCAGCTTGATCCCATTAGGAGACCTAGAGCAAAAATTACACCTGGGAGTTGGTCCCAAGTTGAGGCAAGGGCTGCCACCTGGCCTCTGCTTTTCTAGATGTCATCCACTCATTGCTTGCAGGTTTCCTGGAGTAATGGTGTTCCCAAACAAGGAAGGTCTCATTTGGCCAAGGGCAATTCTCTCTGACAGGGGGCAGTTTGGGTCAGTATTTGCCAATAGTCCCAGCAGCTAGGAGATGAGGTCAAGCCCCCGACAATGACCACTATACCCAGTACCCACTAACACTATCTACAGTATTGAGCCCTTAGTTCTTTAACTCTTTAACAGTCCTGACAAATGGAATTAAAAAAAAAAAAGCAGATTCCTGAATCTGAATATTCACTGCAGGTCTTCATGCAAATTAATAAATATATATATGTTTAATATAAGCATATTAACTTAAAGTTTGTAATTTTATGTATTCTTTTTACAAGAAGTGTTTCACTGTCATTGTCATCATTGGATTTGTGGATTTGTGACTGCTTCAGAATTGAATTAATTTGTAAATATGATTAGGGAAACAAAGATGACTCCACCTTTAATGGAGATAATGTCTAGCTTTATTTATTTATATAGCAATTGCAAAATACTGTTTATAATGGCTTTGTCAACCGTAACTTTATAAAAGTATAGAATTTCTATAATTATAGTAATTATAAAAGTGCTATTACTATATAAGTTGATTTGAGACTGGAATTAATGAAGAACAGCTTGTTTATCAATAACCATTTTTATCTTCTTTGAAAATTCAGTACTCATCCTGCCTATTCCCAAATGGGACAACAGAATGATATAGCTAGAGCAGGTGTTACTGTAAAGATGGAAAATGAGGCCCAAGGAGGTGATACGACTTGCCCCATAAGTGGCAAAGACAGAACTGGACTCAGATCCTTAAACACTGGAATGGGGAGGGGCAGGGTAGGATGAAATGGTTCATAATTCTAAGTGAGAATTCCAGTCTGCGGCCAAGTGGCTCAGTTGGTAGGGAGTTGACTTGGGAGCACAAGCTCTGAGTGGCAGGGCCTCTAGTTCAGTTCCCATGTGGGTCTGTGACACTGTGCCCTCTACAGCTAAATGGTGAACAATAAATAGCTCAACCTGGAGCTGAGCTGCATGAGTCGCTGCCAAAGGCGCCGGCCTTAGTGGGGCTGCAGTGGGCTGCCGTACGCTACCATGAGTGGCCGGCAGATGGCGTGAACTGCTGACAGCCACCGTGAGCAGCCCTCCAGTGGCCAGCGACTGATTGCCTCATCTGGGAAGAGAGCAATGATCACAAATTCCAATATGGGCCAAGGAAGTGACATCCTCCACAACTAGACTGAAGAGCCAAGGGACAGCAACCTGCAACTTGTTTGTTCCCCTCCCCCAATTCCCCCATTAGGAAAAAAAAAAAAAAAAAAAAAGAATTCCAGCTCTGTTATTTAGTAGTTGTGACACTCTGAACTATATTTCTCATTTGTAAAGTAAAAATACCAATATCTCACACTTTTCTGTTGAGGATTAAATAATACACAGGTTAAAAATCAGAACACCACACATACAGAAAACAAGCGTCATCAGCATACAGTGGGTCCTCAGTGAATCAAATATCCTCTCTTCTCCTCCCCCTTTCCTCTTATTTTCTCTCTCCCTCCTTCCTTCCTTCTGCCTTCCTTTTTTCTGTCCCCTTTATTCTTGAACTAATCTTTAACTATTAGCTTCCTGTTTAACTCATCATTTTAAAGGTAGAACATGTTTCCTCTGCTGAAGCGCTTACCAAAGTGATAGGAATTTATTCTTAAGTTGTCATGAAAGAATTTGAACCAAACACGGATGGGTTTCCTTTCATTGTGATCTGAATGTGACTATCCCCTAAGTTCCTTCCAGCAAAGGTAGCAAAATAGGAATAACAAATAATAATAATGATGACAATAATTTGAGGTAATATCATGCAGTGCAGCAATCCTCTCACTGGCTTGATTGGTAGTAAACCTGTCAATTTTATATTACAGTAAGCTGTGGTAGTCTTTTTTGTAATGCTATATTTTATTTAACGTAAAATGTGTGCTCATTTTTGAAATATAGAAATAAATTCAGAAGTACTCCAATGAATTTCTTATTATAAACTGAAAAACATTATTTTTATAGTTTCATACATGCCACAAGGCTTAGAATTCAAAACTGGGAGCTGATAGGGGCCTTATTATTCACTTTCATTAGTATCCTGGTGGTTTTAAAGCTATATTTTAAAAATGTGATATGTAGTATCTAACTCCATTATTTTTTGGTGTTTCTGAGATCAACAACTATATGAAAAATGAAAAAAAAAGAGAAAATTCTCATTTATTAATTTGCATGAAGACCTGCAGTGAATATTCAGATTCAGGAATCTGCTTTTTTTTTTAATTCCATTTGTCAGGACTGTTAAAGAGTTACAGGATATGCAAAGGGCCTTCCTGATGTTATTATCCACTTTCTTATGTTTAAGGAATTTTAAAAATCACTCTGGTTCACTGAAAAATGCTTCCTGCATGATTGCTTCCAAAAGGAATGAAAGCTTAATATCTTTTTAAAAGATCTAGGCTATGCTATTGTGAATGTCGTAATTTAATAGAATAGTTCTCAGTTTCTTTTGGTTTGACTTTAAAGATCCAGCACACCATACATTGTCTCAATGCAGTGAATGCACAGCAAACAGCAAAAATCAGAAAGCAATACTGAGCATTACCATGTGTATTGCACCCTGATCTTTTTCCTTCTCCTGTGCTCTCTTCCTAAGGCTCCTATTATATACATCCATATGCATCCATTGTGTTCCCTGTGTCTCTTTCATTCTTTTCTTTAATTTCCAAGCTCTTATTTCTCTGCACTATAATTTGGCTATTTTTTTTTTCTGACCTATATTTAATTTTACTGATACTCTGTAAAGTTGTTTCTAATCTACTTTAAAAAACCATCCATTGTGTTATTGCATTTATTTTAACCTGAGTTTTAGGTATTTTCATTGTGTGTGTGTGTGTGTGTGTGTGTGTGTGTGCGCGCGCGTGTGAGAGAGAGACAGAACTCCGTTGAATTTCTCAATCTCATTTCATATTTCCTTGCACATTACAGCACATTTATTTTAAACTCTCCCTGATGGTTCCATCATCAGGATCTGTTGTGGGTCCTCTTCTATTGTCTCTGCTTCTCTTAGTTATTATTCAGGTCTCTCCTTTCTGTATTTCCCAAGATAATGTGTTACATGCTAGGCATTAAGAAAGAAAAATTCCAGAGATGTTTTGAGGCCTGGGATAATGTTATTTTTCCTGAAAGAGGGTTTATATTTGCTTTTAGCATGTAAATAGAAGCTCTGTGAATCCCGATCGCAGACCTACAAGAGATCAAGATGTACGAAAACTCAGCTTCAGTCCCTGTGAAAGTCGGTCTGTTTCAAGTTTAGCCTTTTTTCTGGTAGATAGTCCATCAGGGTGAGAAATAATGTCCAGGGTATTTACCAGGCATTGTGTAAAACCGTGGGTAAAAAATCCTCAGAATAAAATAGTTCCCAAATCACGCTCACTTTTATGGGCCTTTTTTTAAAATAGATCTTTGCTCAATATTCATTGAAATATTAGCTCTTCTACACCTTTGGTTTTCGTGCTGCAGTGTTTCTAACTATTTTCAGTGGAGGCTCAGTCACAATTGTGTAATTTGCCTGACACTTGAGCTAAAAACATCTCAATGTTGTTGAAAGACCAAACTGAATCAGAAAACACAGTGCATAAATTTTCTTATATTTTTGAATCATGTGTCCCAACATCATTGAAATTTGGTTTATCAACTTATATCAATAATTTTCAAGACTCTTTCTTCAAACTTATTTTGAAATAGAAATCTATTACATATTGTAGCCAAGTATTTTTCTTTATGTTCCCACCAAAGGATTGTTTCCTATGTTTGTTTCAGCACTTCCCCTGCAATTCTTCCAAACAAATTTATAGTGGGGAAATATATTTTTTTCAGTTCTCTTTCAGGGTCAGAGTCACATTAGCTTGATTGGAACTTTAATCTCACATATAGCCCTAAGCAGAAATGGAGTTTCAATTGAAAATTACTGCAATTTCCATTGATCTTCCTCTCACAAATTTAAAGGTTTTTCATAAATTAAATATAAATAAATAAATACAATCCTGCAGAACTATAAACCAGTTGGATTTATCTTTTCCTCATTGGGAATATTCCATCTGCTTCTCTTTTTCATGAATCTGAGATCGTAGAAAACATACTTTAAATAATAAGAAAAAATACCCATAACTGTATTTGCAAAAGGATTTATTTCTGGCAGAGATGATAACACTAACTATGTCCTAAAAAATGAAGTTCTGCTGAAATCACTGCCCAAAATTTCTCATTGGCAATGTACATGTATAAAAATGTGATAATTAATGCTCCAACAGTAGCACAAAAATCTATTGTAAACGTGGTACTATATTATTTTAAAGCTGACAAAATATTGGAGAAAGATACTATATGTTTCACTATCTGATTTAAAAAGTATCCACTTGGAACAACAAAATAAGTGGTGTTCAATATTATAGAAATTTAGCATCATTAGATATTATTTTTTAAACGTTAATTTTTCTCTATTAATATTTATATCTTCAAAAGAAGGGTATGGATAACTATCATTTAGTTTGTAGTAACTTTATGATACGTCAAAACAGAAACTTAAAAAAACTTCAGGAAGTATCACTTATACATTAGTCTATTCTTGCATTTTGAAAGCATGGTTGCATAGTATAAAATATTGTATGTAATATTGAAATTCGATGGCTAGCTATTTGTGTCAGAAACCACTGATTGACTAATTTAAACCTTACATTAAAAATTAGGCCAAAAATAATAAAATGGCTAACCTCCCAAAAGAAATGAGATCTTCAGAAATTTTTATACAGTTCTGTGGACTAGAAATGCCACCTACTGGTCAAAAATATTTATGCTTCCCACTTGTTCCTTAATGTAGATGCCTCATATCTCTGGCTATTCCTTGTTCCTTTTATTTCTTACTTTATACTTTCTCTAAAAATTGTAATTTTTAATCTAAGTAAAGGAAATATCTTCTAAGCCAATGAGAACATGTTTACTTGAAAATAATATGACAGAAATAATGATATATAAAACAAATTGATACGAAGAGGACTTTCTTTTGTTTTCCAATCCAAATTTTTAATTTTCACTTCTAGTTTAGATGAATTCATTTTGATGTAAAAAAATTAAATGTAGGGCCGGCCGAGTGGCACGGTGGTTAAGAGCTGGCTTGGGAAGCGCTGGTTCAGATTCCACATATGAGGGCCAGTGACACTGCCCTCAAAAAAACAAAACAAAACAAAACAAAACAAAAAAATGAAATGTAAAAGAAAGTCAGAATTGAACAAAAATGCACTAAACATAAGTGCTCCCAATCTATCCGTTGATATTTTGAACTTTTGACTAGAAGATTGATATCAAAAATTAATGCTCATAAATATCCCTATGATTGTTTAATTGCCGGACAAATAATTATTGCCTTCTAAATAAATATTCATAGATATCTACTTCATCAAAATAGGGACCATGGTAGGCTAAACAGTGGCTCTCAAATATTTCCACATCCTGCTCCCCGGAACATGCGACTGTTATACAGCAAAAGGGCCTTTACAGATAACAATAAGTTAAAGATTGTGTGATGGTGGGATTACCCTGCATTATCTGGCAGAAGCCAATGTGATTGCAGTCCTCATACCAGGGAGCCAGAAGGGGTAAAAGTAAAAAAAATAGTGATTTGATGATGGACGCAGAAACAGGAGTGATGAGCTTTTAAGATACAGAGAAGGGCTACAGGGCTACACAAAGGGAACATAGGCAACTGGGTGAAACTGTAAAAGACAAAGATACCCTCCCCATCAGAGCTTCCAAAAGGAACCAGCCTGCAAACACCTTGTTTAGCCTAGTAAAACTGATTGCAGACACCTGGCCTTCAGCACAGTAAAAAAATAGATTTGTATTGTTTTAAACCACTACATTTGCAGCAATTTGCTCCCAGGAGTGATAGAAAACTTATACAAGGCCTTTGCTATAAATCACAAGTTCACTGTTTGTAGAGCAATGACTGTTTTCATTAGAGCCAAAATAGCCCTGAGATTTCGCTGAGGATTTTAGTTCTGAAATGATTTTGATGTTTAGTAATTTTATTCTATTGGGGAAAAAATGCTTACAGAGCATTTAACTTAAATGGTTTTTTTTCTGTTTTTATCTTGAAATTGTAAGTTGTCTATTAGTGTGGTTTAGAATAAATGTTGGTAGAATTCCACTACCTTTTAGTGTCAGTTATCTTTACACATTCTAGTTAGAAGGCCTCCATTAGTATGTGCCTCCAAATGCTCCCGTAGCATGTTTCCACTGGAAATGACTCACTGGCCCTGGATCCACATTTTGCATGCCAGAAATACCAATTTCTGTCCTTTCCTTATTGTGTACCATAGTCCATCTTGTTAAATAGTGTCCAGGTTAACAAAGAGTTAATCAGTAGAGGCTTTAGGAAACCTTACACTGCAGAGAGCAACCTCACATTGCAACTGCTTATATAATTAGAGAGTAAGGTATATTTGGAAGGTCTTCTGAAATAGTCTAAAGAAAAACGTGTGTCTATGAATACACACATCACCACTACTACCACTACTCACACCTTAGGAATCTAAAGCCCTTGCAACCTCTGTTCTTTCTGTTCCTCTCAGCAGAACACCTGATATTTATAGAGATGGAGAAACAGAGATAGAGATGATAGATACAGATGTAGACATAGATAGAATTACGATATATAGATATAAATTTTGCTAATTTTGATACGTTATTATATGCAGGGAATTGTCCAGCTGGGCTATTAGGGACTGCTGCTATTTTAAGTGTCAATTCTTCCCCAAAGAATTCCTGAGAGAGGCAACATTGGACTTTCAAAGAAGCAGGGACATAAACAAACAAACAAACAAACAAACAAACACAACTACTCCATTCATGAGCAAATTAACATAATTCTTTATGCCAACTATTTGAACTCATGTAGGGAAAAAGCCTCTTTATAGTTGTTGGACATTCCATCCATCCATCCAACCAACAATTCATTTATTCATTTAATAACTTTTTTTTAACTTATTTATTGAATATTTAATACGGCATTATTATGTATTACCAAAATCTTCTCTGGACACATACCAGGTTTTCTAAGTATATTATAATTTCCAAGTTTTCTTCCTCCTCTAAGCATCAGAAAATCATACATGTAATACATAAATCTTATATACTACTAAGTAATGAGTTAAGCAACTGCAAGATGCTGATTTTATAGTGTTTGTACAATTAAAATTTTATTAAGTGGGGCCAGCTGAATGGCACGTTGGTGAAGAGCTGGCTTGGGATGCCAGCCGCCCCTGTTCAGATCCCACATATGAAGGCCAGTTGACACTGCTCTGTACAGTTAAGAGGGTGAACAGCAGCTCCACCTAGAGCTGGGCTGCTGTGAGTCCCCAGGACAGCATAGCTGCAGCCCCCTGCTGCAGTGGGCTGCCATAGGCTACAGTGAGTGGCCGGCAGCCAGCGTGAGTGGCTGGCAGCCAATGTGAACTGCCAAGAGCCACTGTGAGCGGTCATCCAGAGGCAGGCAACCGATCTGCCTCACCCGAAAAGAGCACAATGATGATACCAACATGAGTCAGTGAAGCGACGTCCTCCACAACTAGACTGAAGAACAAAAGGACAGCAACTTATCTGTTCCCCTTCCCCAATTCCCCAATGCTGTTCCACTCCTCCAATTCCCCAATAAAAATCTTTAAAAAAAATTTATTAAGTGGAAATCCTTATTTTTATTCCAAATTTGAGGTAAACAGGCAACTGAAGATGCAAAGAGCAATATTTTATTTTAAAGTTCAAACTATATGATGTGACTTGTGGTCAGTAAACGTTCAACTCAAATTTTGTTACCTATAACATTGCAAAAGAAATGCTGGTCCACAATGTGACAGGATGAGTTGACACCTCTCTTCTTAATCCATCCACATTTTTCAATCACCCCCAACTCCCCTCCCATCTGGCAAGAGCCAAAATGTTCTATCTACCTGTGAGTTTGTTTCTGTTTTATTTTTTTGTTTAATTTATTCTTTAGATTCGCCTTATAAGTGAAATATTTTGACATCAGTCTTTTGCTGACTGTTTTATATAACACAATCCCTCTAGGTTCCTCCATGTTGTTGTAGATGGCAAGATTACATTCCTTTTTATGGCTGAGTAATATTCCATTGTATATATGTACCATCTCTTTTTTGTCCATTCATCCATTCAGGGACAGATTGCATTCATATCTTGGTTACTGTAAATAATGTTGCAATGAACTTATGGATGTACATGTTTCCTTGAAATAGCATTTTGGGTTTCTTTAGATAGATACCAAAAGTGAGATTACTGGATTCTTTTTTGTGTATTGATATAGCCTTTATTTTAAAGTCTATTTTGTCTGGTATAAGTACTGCTACCCAGTTTTGTTTGTTTGTTTCAATTTTCATGAAATAACTTCTTCCATCTCTTTACTTTCAGCCTGTGTGTATGTTTGATCAGAAGTGAGTCTCTTATAGGCAGCATATGTATGGGTCTTGTTTTCTTATCCATTCAGCCACCATATGTCCTTTGATTGGAGCACTTAATCTGTTTACATTTGAAGTAATTGTTGCTAGATATGTCATTATTACCATTTTATCATTCATACACACACACACACACACACACACACACACACACACACAAAGTTGGACAATTAAGGTCGCAAAGTCATCCTAGAAAAGGTGCTACATACCTCATTGCTGAATATCACTACAGTCAACTTCGAAGTACTTTCCTTGAAGTACAGGCACCAGCACCTAGTCCACCCTCAAATTAATTTTGGAACTCTTTTTCTGGAACGGCCATTAGAGCTGTCATCGTATTACCCTTGATGTCCTGAATGTTATCAAAATGTATTTCTTTCAATATTTCCTTTATCTTCGGGTAAAGAAAGAAGTCATTGGGGGCCAGATCAGGTGGGTAGGGAGGGTGTTCCAATACAGTTATTTGTTGACTGGCTAAAAACTCCCAGACAGTGCTGTGTGAGCTAGTGCATTGTCATGATGCAAGAGCCATGAATTGGCGAAAAGTTCAGGTCATCTAACTTTTTCACTCAGACTTTTCAGCACTTCCAAATAGTAAATTTAGTTAACTGTTTTTTCAGTTGGTACAAATTCATAATGAATAATCCCTCTGATATCAAAAAAGGTTAGTAACATCACTGCAACAAGTTCACAAACCTAATTACCTGTCAGACCTGATGTATGTGCATGCATGTGCATGTGTGTGTGTGTGTGTGTGTGTGTGTGTATTTATCTTAAAGGAGTCCCCCTAAGATTCCTTGTAATAGTAGTGATTTGTTGGTGGTGAGCTGCGTTAGCTCTTTCTTGTAAGGGAAGCTCTTTATCTTCCTTTAGAATCCTCTGATTCTAAATGATAGCTTTGATGGGTAGAATAATCTTGGTTTTAAGTGCTTTTCATCACTTTGAACATTTCCTGCCAATCCCCTCTGGCCTGCAAAGTTTCTTTTGAGAAATCAGCTGATAGTTTTATGGGAGCTCCCTTGTAAGTAACTAACTGTGTTTCTCTTGCTGCTTTTTAAGATTCTGTCTTTGTCTTTAACCTTTGGCATTTTAATTATGATGTGTCTTGGTGTTGGCATCTTTGGGTTCACCTTGTTTTGGACTCTGTGTTTCCTGGGGTTGTATATCTATTTCATTCACCAGGTTAGGGACGTTTTCTGTCATTATTTCTTCAAATAGGTTTTTTTCAATTCCTTGCTCTCTCTCTTCTTCTTGTACTCCTCTGATGCATATGTTGGTATGCTTGATATTATCTCAGAAGCCCCTTAAACTATCTCATTTTTTAAAAATTCTTTTCTATTGTTCTGTTCTGATTGGGTGCTTTCTTCTACCTTATCTTCTAAGTTGCTGACTTGATCCTCTGTTTTATCTAATCTATTGTTGATTCCCTACGATGTGTTCCTCATTTCAGCTTTTGCATTCTTTATTTCTGACTGGTTCTTTTTTATGTTGTGTATCTCTTTGTTGAAGTTCTTCCTGAAATCACTAAGCATCTTTATAACCAGTGCTGTGAATCCTGCATATGGTAGTTTACTTAGTTCTTTTTCTGGGGTTTTATTTCAGACATGTTTCTCTATCTCCCCATTTTGGCTGCCTCCCTGTGTTTGTTTCTATGTATTAGGTAGAGCTGTCATGTTTCCCAGTCTTAATATAGTAGCCTAATATAGTAGGGGTCCTGTGGGGCCCAGTTGCACAGTCTCCCTAGTCACAACCTGAGTGCTCCAGGTGTGTCCCTTGTGTGGGCTGTGTGTGTTCTCCTGTTGTAGTTGAGCCACTGTTGCTGTTTGCACATATACGGGAGGAATTGACCCTCAGGCTCATTGGTTGTGAGGACCAGTTGTGACTACAGTGGAGGAACTGTTATTGTGGAGTTGACCCTACAGAGCAGGATTTGCTTTATCAGGGCTCTGGTGCCTGCCCAGTGTGCTCTTTGAGTGTGTGGTACTTGGAGGCAGCCAAGTAATGCTCCATCTTGGTCTGAAGCTGGCCACTAGGTGTGCTAGCCATTGGGCCTGCCAGCCCCAGGACCACCTGGGAGGGGACCTGCTGCAGGCTGTTCAACTACAGCCTGTGCACTGCCTGGGGTCATCTGGCATGAATCACAAAGCAATTTGCAGATTTTCAGATAGCCATCACTCACTGTGCTTGGAGATGCCTTGAGAGTCCAAGCCGGTAACCAAAGCTGGCTGTCACTAGTCCAGGCTTAGGGCTACTCGTACAGAGATATGGACATGCTGAAGCCAGAGGCTGCTTGTTAGGGTTTTGTGAACTTTTGAGAGACTTTAGGAAAGTCTGCAGCATAAGGCAAGGCAGGTGGTTTGTATGAAAATGCCACCAGAATTGGCTTGGGTGTGCCTGAAAGTTGGATGGGGCATGGTCTCAGAATCACCAAGGCGGGGCCAATGTTACTAGCAGGGTTAATGGAGACTCAGATATGGTAGCCACCTGCGTCTGCATGCTAGGGAGGGGGAGGACTCAACAGAGAAACAATGGCTTCCACCAGTTCCTCTGTGCTGGGGAAAGCTGCCCCTCCAGCCCTTACCCTATAGCTAGGTATTTCATTCCCCCCTGCCCCGTATGTCCCTGGCACCTTTCAAGCTGCCGCCCCAGGACTAGAGCTCAGAGTGAGTGAGTCTGTGAGTAAGTCCATGTGCAGTCCCTTTAAGAGGAGCATCTGGGAGGGCAACCACCCTCATCTCACTCAACCAAAATCTCCACTGGTTTTCACAACAAGAAATTATGGGGTCTTCTCTTCTTGGCACTGGAACCCTGCGTTGGGGTCCTGGTATGGAGATGGGCCCCCTCTCCTTGCTCTGGGAGACCTCTGCAGCCAACATATTCCTCCCAGTTTTTAATGGTCACCCACGGGTGTGGGACCAGCCTATTTGCATCTCCACCCTTCCCAGCAGTCTGGAGGTAGCTTCTTCTGTGTATCTTTAGTTGTACAGCTTAAGTTCAGCTAGACTTCAGGTGATTCTCATTGATGGTTATTCTACAGTTCAGTTGAAATTTTGATGTGGCCATAAGAGGAGCTAAGCACAGTGTTTACCTACTCCGCCATCTTGACTGGAAAATCTACTCTATGCAGTTACTGAGGGCTCACATTAACCTTTCATTAAAGAACTTCTTATATGTCTATCTGAGTTGTGTGTGTGAGAATGAGATACTCAGGATGGAGTCAGGACTCCCTCTCACCAGTTGGTGGACCACTAGGGTTGACCCCTCCTCAATTGGAACACAGTGGGGCTCAGATATCCCCATGGAGAAAGGAAGAGTCCCTTGCCTGGGATAATGTAAGTCCTATTCTCTAATGTTCCCTTTTGTTTCTTCTGAAGGTAAGTGATAAAACCTCTGTGTGGCACAAAGATGTGTCTTAAAACTTTGGATGAAGGTCAGTTCTAATTATAAATGTCAAACTCAATTAACAAGTAACGTATTTAAAAGCAAGATATTTTTTAAATGCTAGGCAAAAACGAAGTTATAGTAAAGAAAATACACAATTAGTTAAACACGATGCTGATTAATCAAGCTTTAATTCTAATAATAAGGTTTCCAACCAGAAAGCTTGAATTTATCTGAAAATCCATTTTATTCTCTGCCATACCAAGAAAGAGTTCACAGCAATTCACTCATCTTTCAGTAAAGGGAGTTTTTCAAAAGAAGTGTTAGGAAAGCCTTAAAGCTCAAATTTGGTACCACCATGTTTTCAGTCTACTCTAATCTCTGTCTCTATCCTCTTCCTGGACCTGGCCAAGATTCTGAGGATCCAGTTTTAAAATAAACAGTTGAGAGTGAGCATATAATAACATATTCATAAATATGTATGGGATCTAAACTTGAGTAACTGTCCAACCAATCTGCAAATACCACTCTTTGCTTAATTTTAGGATAATCTGCCAAAAGGAATATGTATGTTATACTTATCTGTTGACTGTTTTCAATACTTATTGACTATGAATGAGAGGTACTGACATCAGAGTAATAAAAGTTTGCCTTCTCATACCATTTGTTACCATTAGGTGGCAATATAATGCAAAAAATTAAAATAGTATTAAAAAGGTATTTTTAGATGTGCTTTTCCTCACAAATAGTTTTATGAATATTTTCTGTCTTTCTCTGAAGTTTACCTTTAATTCAAGAATAACATCCTATCTATAATCAACTATGCACTCATTTTTGCATTGTTATTTCTTTCTGCCAAATCCTTAAAATTATGAAATGTGTATGAAAAACCATCTGCCTTATATCCCTGAAATTATTTTTAGATACATAATAACAACAGAAAGTTATACTAATGATGACTTTAAAATGTAACAATAATAATGTAACAAAGGACATTACAATTCGTAAAGATAACGTACAAGTTCTTTTTCTGGTATGATCAAGAATTGGAATTTATGTTTCTTGTTTTTTATTTTAATCTTTATTAAATTTATTGGGGTGACATTGATTAATAAAATGATATAGGTTTCAAGTATACGATTCTATAATACATTATGTGTATATTGCATTGTGTGCTCACCATCCAGAGTCAGTTTTCCTTCCATCACCATATATTTGATACCATTTATCTTCATCTACCATCCATCTCCCCCCTTACCCTTTGGTAACCACTGAACTGTTGTCTGTGTCTATGGGTTTTTGTTTGTTTGTTTGTCTTGTTCATTTGTTGCTTTCTGTTTTATATGCCATATATGAGTGAGGTCATGTGGTTCTTAACTTTTTCTGTTTGACTTACGTTGTTTAGCATGATAATCTTAAAATCCATACATGTCGTCACAAATAGCAGTATTTCATCTTTCCTTGTTTTGTTTTTGTTTTTTGTTTTTTTAAAGATTTTATTGGGGAATTGGGGTAGGAGAACAGCATTGGGGAATTGGGGAAGGGGAACAGACAGGTTGCTGTCCTTTTGTTCTTTAGTCAAGTTGTGGAGGACATTGCTTCACTGGCCCATGTTGGTATCATCATTGTGCTCTTCTCGGGTGAGGCAGATCGGTTGCCGGCCTCTGGATGACCACTCACAGTGGCTCTTGGAAGCTCACACTGGCTGCCAGCTGCTCATGCTGGCTGCTGGCCACTCACTGTAGCCCATGGCAGCCCACTGCAGCAGGGGCTGTGGCTATGCCATCCCGGGGACTCATAGCAGTCCAGCTCCAGGTGGAGCTGTTGTTCACCATCTTAGCTGTAGATGGCAGTGTCACTGGCCCTCATATGTGGGATCTGAACCGGGGCCACTGGCATCAATCCAGCTCTTAACCAACGTGCCACTCGGCTGGCCCTTTTCTTGGTTTTTAAGAGATTCATCACATAAGGCTATTTTTCAAAATAGTTTGAAAGCTATAAGTATATTTTCTCCTTTAAGTCATTTTAGGGACCCTCCAGGATACATGTGAATAGAGTCACAATGACTTAGAAGTCACATTGACTCAGAGAAACAGTCATCTAAGGAACACAGATACTCCACAGTCAGGGAGCTCAAAGATTTTAAAGTGACTGGCAGTAAGCCCCTTAACCTACAATGCAGATATGTTTAGATAATGTGCCACACTTACACCAGCATTCCTCAAACTAATTTTAAATTATTTATTATTTCTTTAAATTTGTCTATGAATATTCATTTAATCCAGTTTCACTACTGTAAAAGTACTGGAGAAATTGGAGGCTTATTTAGGGTAAATTTTTGTGGCTCCACAATCCTATTGCAGATTATATAATATGATCTCATATATAGAAAACCCTAAAGATTTCACATCAAAAAAAAGGAAGAAAGAAAGAAAAACAAATAAACAAACAAAACCTGTTAGAACTAATAACGGAATTTAGCATAGAGTGTAGGCATAAAATCAACTAAAAAAAATCTGTTGTGTTTCTACAAAATAACAGTAAACAATTCAAGAAGGAAATTAAGAAAATAATTCTACTTACAATAGTATCAAAATAATAAAATACTTAGGAATTAACTTAATCAAGTAGATAAAAGACTTGTTCAATGAAAACCACAGAACATTTCAAAAAATAAGAGATAAAGAAGACATAAATAAATGAAAAGATATCCATATTCATGGACTGAAAGACTTATTATTGAGATGTCAATATTATTTAAAACAATCTACATATCCAGGTGTCAATACTATTGAAAACAATCTACATATCCAATGCAAACCCTACCAAAATCTCAACAAAGAATTTTTGCTAAAATAGAAAAAGACTTCCCAAAATTCATGTGGCATTTCAAGGTGCAATGAATAGCCAAAATGATCCTGATAAAGAACAAAATAGAAGGACACATAATTCCTGATTTCAAAACTTACTTCAAAGATACAGTAATCAAAGCAATATGGCATTGGCATAAAGACAGACATATAACTCAGTGGGATATAATAGGGTCCAAAAATAAATGTTCATATAAGTGATCAAATAATTTTCAACAGGGGTGCCAACACCACTGAATGGGAAAAGGACCATCTTTTCAATAAATAGTGCAGGGAATGCTGAACATCTACATGCAAAAGCATAAGGTTAGACCTTTATCTAACACCATACTCAAAAATTAAAATGGATCAAGATGGTAAACATAAAAGCCCAAACCCTAAAACTCTTAAAAGAAAACCTAAGAGGGAAGCTTCATGACAATTTAGCATTTATTTCTTGGATATGGCACCAAAGGTTCAGGCAACAAATTAAAAAAAAAAAAAGATAAATCTGACTTCAATTAAAAATGTTGTGGATCAAAGACACCACCTACGGAGTAAAAAGTTAAAATCAATCCACAGAATCAGTGAAAATATTTTCAAATTACATATTTGGTAAGGGATTAAAATCAGAACATACAGAGAACTCAAACTCACAAAAGGCAAACAATCTGATATAAAAATGAAAAAAAAAACACTTGAATATGTCCATATGGTTTAAAAATTATATTTCTATGAAGCAGTAAAACAAAGTTATTTGTAAGTGCAATAACAATATCAAATATTTAAGGATAAATTTAACAAAATTTTGCAAGACCTTTGTGTAAAAAGTTTGTTAAATAATCAAAAAAAGGGATTAAAGTGTAATTAGATAAAAGAATTGTAAGGCTCAATGTATATGGATTGGAAAACTTAATATTATAAAGTTGTCATTTTTTTCCCCAAATTGCCCTACAGATTTGACACAATCCTTATAAAAATCCATACAGGTTTTCTGTGTGTGTGTGTGTGTGTGTGTGTGTGTGTGTGTGTGTGTAGTACCTGACAAGCTAATTCTACATTTTTTAATGAAAGTCAAAGGCCCAAGAATGACTAACACTTTTTCAGAAGGAAAAGAAGTAGGATAACTTGCTTAATGAGATATTACAAAGTGACAGTAATTATGACTGTGTGATACTGTTTCAAAGAGAGAAAAGCAACCAATGGAAAGAAGTAGAGATTCTAGGATAAAGAAATAGTTAATTCCTGATAAGTTTGGCACTTTAGAGAACTGGGGAAAGAAAAGACTTTTCGATAAATGATATTGAGAAAAATGAATACTCATATGGCAAAAAAGGAAATTCATTTTTTCTCCACATTTATACAAAAATCATTTAAAGGTGGACTTGGATCTCATTAGGAAAGGTAAAAATACTAAAGCTTTTAGAAAATTATAAAAATAAAAATCACAAGAGAATGATTTCTTAAGCACAGGAAGAATCATAAAGAAAATGTTTACAAATGTGACTACAATAGAATTATAAATAATTATTTCTTTAGAAATACCATTATGAGAAAGTAAGACACCACAAATTATACTAAGATATATTGGGTTGTTGGAAAAGCCATGATGCATTTTTGCAATGAAAAACAGAGAAAAAATATGTCATGATTTCCCGACAACCCAATACTTACATAGCAGTGCATTGGAATGCATGTGTGTAATACATATTACATATGTTATGTATATTATATATAATATATGTAATTATTTTATCTTATTATTGATTTCTAGGTGATAAATAAATAACAATAAAAAGTGTTGGTGGGATGCAGAATTTTCATGCATTGCTAGTGGGATTAGAAATTGGTATAACTTCTTTAGAGAGTAGTTTGGCTTTCTATAGAAAACTGAAAAGAGTGCATAATCTAAGAGCCAGCAATTCCAGGCTTGTGCTCTAATCTAGATGAATATGTAACGGTGTGTACCGAGAAACATATTCAAAAATATTCACAGCAGCATTACTTGTAGTAACAAAGAAATGCAGACAATCCAAATGTTCAACGAGGAAAACGTAGATTACATCATTGGTGAATTCCATTTGGCTAGCAGAATAAGGGAACTCCAGTCGCATACAACAATATGGATGAATCTCATAAATTAATGTGGAGCAAAAGAGGCCAGACACAGGTGAGTCCATTGTGCATGATTCTAAGAACATAGCTAAGATGTAGATAAAGTTTATGGAAACATACTTTGTGATAAAAAATAATAAGAACAACAGAAAACATGGCAGTGATCACCAGAAGGGCCAGGCAGTGATTACCTTTAGGGAAAGGTCATGGCTAGGGATTCTGGGATTCTGGCAGCATTCTCTTTCTTCAATGAGGTGGTGATTACACTGGTTTTGCTTTATAAGTCATGAAGCTATACTTTTAGATTTCATTCATGCTTATGTGTTATATTGCCCAGCAAAAGTTTTAAGCATAAAAATATGTTTATTTTCATTTTGCTCTTGTGTTCAACAAAAAAATAAAAATTCATCAAAATCAAGACCAAAGATTTATAAAATTATCCCAAACATAATGGAGTAGCCATTTCATATCCTTTCTGAGGATCTAATCACCCAACCTAAAGTTGACCCCCCCACACATTTTTCCATACCATCTTGTTTTATTTTGCTTCACAGACCTACTTACTAAGTTAAATTCTATTCTTAATTGATTTGCCTCCTTATTTATTATTATCTCTGTTCCCAGGTCTAGAAAACAAGCTCCATGAAGCAGTGACCCAAGATAGCTTGTTATCCTTGTATTCCTAACACCTACAACCTTTTCTGGCATATACTAAGAGTTCCAGAAATACGTGTTAAGTTAGTGGAGGTGCAGGTGACATTTCTCAAAATGTAATACATGAACATTGTCAAAAAATATAACATTAAAGAAAGTACTTTGTTTCAATAAATTTGGAAAATCCTACAGTTTATTCTTGGTGATATTCAATGTATGTTAGCATATCAAGGGCTGTACAGAATCCTAAAGTGAAGTGAATTGGTTAACTTTGCTGATCAGGGCATTTTCCAAACCTTGTGTGAAATATTTTCTCAGAGTAACAGGCCAGAGTCTTGCTCAAAACAAGTGGTCTGAAAAATAAATCCTAAAGATATGATGGCAGACTCAGCAACACATACAGGAGTTCTCAGGGTAGGGGGCTCTTTGGTGAGAGTGGCTCCTCAAGCCTCCAATTCCTCAGTGAAGACACAGTAGGGCAGCTGGTTCTGATGTTCTGCCTACCCTGGAAGATGCCCTTCAGGTCACTGGAACTCAGAGTAGTTGTTTTCAAACCTCTTACATCCTAAATAGTCACCATGAAACCCTAGCATAACTACCTTATACGGTTACAAAAACTACATTTTATAAGCTCTTGCTCCTGGATCTCACATCTGCGTTGGAGGTATAAATGCTTCCAATGGCCTATACTTACAATTATGACCAGCCATTAACATTTTGGAGTTCTGTCATACCTATAATGTGATAACAGACCAAGGACATGTATGTATAATTGTGTATAAGAATGTCTTGCAGAGAAGGATCATACAAGGCCACCAGCCTCCTCCATCAAGAGAATGCTTACATAATTTAATATTGCATGGAACTAGTGTTACATGTAAATATTTTGGAAACATTCAGCTAGGTGATACAATAAATGTTATACATTAACTGATTTTTTTTATTGAAACTTTATTTAAACCTTGGGTGAAAATACATTGACAATGCTTCACATGTATACTTTGCTTATTTTCTAGACCTGGGAACAGAGAAAATAATATTGGGTTGTCGGAAAACTCATGACTCATGTTTGCAACAAAAAACATAGAAAAAATACGTCATGACTTTTCCGATAACCCAATAAGTAAGGATAATAGTAAATACAGTCAACGTCAACTAACTTGATATTTTTCAGGTCATCCCAACCTAGAGGTAAAACGTTGGTTACTCTTGATTATATTAGAAAACAAACAAACTTCAAAATGTACCGAATTTTGTATTTATTTCAATTTTCCTTTTGTTATTGTAAAGTCGAGCAATTTCATCGCTTCCTGTCACTGAGCTATAGAAAGGAGAAAAGCTTTTGTTTTCCACTCTTGAATTGGCATACATTTTCCTACTTCTGTGTAAAAGCAGAAGCTATTTTCCTTTATATATTTATGACAACCTTTCTGACCCATGGGCCAGAGCATTCAGAGAAATGTACAATTCTAACCCTTTCCATCAGTTAATGAGTGTGACCTCGTTGCAGAGGCAGGATGTTTCTAATAGCTGCTTCTCTAGCTTTTAGTCACAAATAATGGAGGCAACAGGAGGTTTTACATCATTACCAAAAACTCCTCTGGTTTGATGCAGCATGCTGATTGCTTCAATAAGAGCTAGAGTGAGAATGATTATCAGAAATCAGCTATTTCCGAAAGTATAGGGATGCCTTAGATTGAAGCATAGCCCACCATAAAGAGATGAAGAGATTATTTCAAAGAGGTAGACAACCATGTACTGGGTACTTTTCATCTTTGCATCTAGCTGAAGGATCCAAATAGAGCTGTGTACTTATTTCAAAGACTGGGTTCCTGGGAAGAAGGCAAAGTAAGATTCATAATAGTCTCCCAGCGTCAAATCATGACTTTTTTTTAAGTTGCCATGTGCCTTTGTAGTTCATATAAATTTCCAAAATACATGTCGATTCTTTGTTCATAAATACACAGAGATTCTGACTTTGGTCTCATCATGTTCACTTATTTCATTATTTCTCAAAATAGGATTGAAAAACTGAACAAAAATTGAAAAGATCATCAGTGGCTAGTGAAAAGCAAAATTGGTTTGGAAAAACTCTAGCAATTCTCCAACCTAAAGCTGGTTTTTTTTTTAAGTTTCCATTCAGAATACCCTCGTTCCAGATCTTCACCTCTATAACTAGCCATCTGACATAGAAATATGCACACGATGTAGGAAATTAATTTTTAAATGGATAATTATCAGAATGAGAGAGAATGACAATATAATATGGTGAAGTTCAGTCTATATTACTTTTCTATTTTGTTCCAAAAAGCAATGTGCTTCCTGCAATTAATAACTTTCAGGCTTCTTTCTTCCCATACACTCTTACAGAGTCAAATAATTATATTATTAATGTATGTGGTTCTAGTCATTTTCCTTCAATACAGCTCAATGTGCAGTTTTAAGTTCTCTTTATAATCAATCCCTAATTAACATTAGCAATACATCTGGCATCAATTACTATCTATATCACTGACCTCATCTCATCCTATCTCATCTTTGGTCAGCCCCTAAATCCTCAGACAGCACAGAGAACTGCACACTTTCTGGGCTAGAGATGTAGGATTGGGATCATGAGCATCAGAGGTCTCAGTGGAATGATGACTAGCAATAGGTGAGAATAACCAAGAATACCGACTAGAATAAAACAAAAAAAAGTAGAAGACTGAAGATAGAAACATTAGAGCACATGGAGAAGAAGAAGCTAATGGATAGAATTGAGGAAGAATAATAGAAATGCCAGAGATTGGTATTGTGTAAGACAAAAAAAGAGACAACTCCAAAAAACAAAATAAAAAAAGTTGAGTTTCAAAAGTGACATAAAAATTAAATAAAGTAAGTATCCCTTTTATTTTGCATTTAGGCCATTAGTAGTTTTAGTTGGTGGTTTGATTTACCTTGATATTTATCAGTATCTCTACTTACCACTCCTTCTTCCATCTCAGCCCTTTTTAATGGGGTTATTGTTTTTCTGAAATTATTTTCATGGTTTCAAAATCTCTAAATTAAATAAATTGTCTTTATTTCACACTTGCTCCTGAAAGATTCTATTATTGGACATAGATATCTAAGCTGAGGATTATTTCTCTGGATACATTAGACATTATTCACTGTCTTCTAACTTTTATCATCACTATTGAGAATTCAGCTCAGTCTATTTGCCATTTTTCTAGGTGATTTGATTTTGTGGAGGTAGAAATTGTTTACTGCCTCTAAGACCTTCTCTTTGTGTTTTGAAGTCTGACAATAATTATCTAGATAATTTTTTTATTTACCTTGCTTGAGAATCATTCAACTTTTTGTTCTTGGAAAGCTCTTCAAATATTTTAGCCCTTCCCCGGTTTTTCAATACTCCATATTTCTTAACTTCTCTGTCATATTTTCTTTCTATTCTGCATGATGGACAATTTTTATCTCTTTAAATTTTAGTTGGTTTTGTTGGTCCTGGTCAAGAAATGCTTTCTGGAGAAGTAATTTCTGGTCTACACCACAAAGGATTTATGAGGCGAAAGGGGATTGGAAGTGATTTGATCACAACTGATTTTAGTTGGAGTAACAGAAAACATTAAAATTACCAGCAGCTTTAAAAAACATAAATATTTACTTCTTCCACAAGTGAAAATCTAAAAGCACATGATTCAGGGCTGGTAAACTGGTTGTGTTTCTCTGGGACCTAAGCTCCTTCAACGTCACTGTTTTGCCATACTTAGTATATTCCTCTATAAGTTAAAATTCAAAATGGTATCTGTGTTCCAGGAGGAAGGATGGAGGAAAGATCAAACATAAGATACAAAGAATTTGTTTCAGTTGTCTAATTGGAGAAAAAACTAGAAAGTGGCCATGTTAACACTTTTTATATCCAAGTGGCCAAAATTTAGTCACATGGATACAGCATGTGACTTGGAAAGATATTATTTGTATGCAATAGGAAGTATGTCTTTAAATTGGTCTTCCCAATAGTATGTACAGGGCCTCAAAGAGTACGTACTTAAGAAATATTTGTTAACTAAAAGAATAAATAAATAAATTTTAAAAGCTACACTGTCTTCCTATATTGATGAAATAGGGATCAGAATTCTTAGAAAAATTTCTGAAAATGAAACACAATTCCAAGACTTAACACCTAAAAGAATAATATTCTCGCTTGGGAAGCCAGCGGCCCCGGTTCGGTCCCACATATGAGGGCCAGTGACACTGCCCTCAAAAAAAAAAAGAATAATATTCTCAGAAAGCTAATATGGCCTTGGAACTCACTCTTGTGTCTTTATTTCCCAGAGATTTCATGAAAATATTTTGGCAGTCCTTTGTCGGTTTTACTTTGGCACAGTTTACATAGCAGAAAGAAATTTCAGAAAGAAATAAAGTGAACATCTCTAAACTGCTCTATCTGTAGACAGCTTTTTCTTGATTAAAAATTGTTTAGGGACAGCAAATGAGTCAGATTGCTTCACTGAAGACAGACAGCAGACATCTGTGTACTAGAGAGCAGCAACTTCTTAAGTAAGCAGGACTTAGCTTTACAAGCACTACACTGATGATGTTTTAACACTCATTGAATAAAAAGCCAGCAACATGAAGCCTTTCATGTAAATGTCGGTGCCTTATCTTTCATTAGGCTGTGATGTGGTAAACGCAGCTAGACATTATGTTGCTTCACACCTTTTTTTAAAAGTTACAATAAGATTGCAAGAAATGGCTTAATTTCCTCACTTTATTTTTCCACAGGACCTTACCAAGAACACTTACAGACTCTTATTTAGGTTCATTTGCACATATTTCCAACTGACAGTATTGTCTTTTTCATCTGAATTCTTCTCCTAAAGTGAAAAATCCATATATTGAATGCCCTCTGAAAAAGTCTGAAGTAATTTAAATTGGAACAAGGAGAAAATCAGATGTCATCTTTTGTAAAACACTTTGAAGCCCTGAAAGATTTTCTGTCACAGGTAGCCTAACTGTATTTAGGCTGTTGTTCATCAGACCAAATCTGGTTTGTGTTAGTACTGATCAACGATGCCCAGTGGAGGCAATCAATTTGTTGACTGGGGTAGCTAGGCTTTATAAAACGATATTAAGCTTTGGGTGCTTCCTGGGTGGATATCAGACAGATAGGACTACTCTCTCTTGAGAAAGGTTGTGCTGTGTGTGCTACTGATGACACACTGAGCTGGATAAGTGAATCCTTGAAGTCACTAGCTCATTAAGCTGCTGATGGCACTCCAGGTTTTGGGAGAACTCCTTGGCCATTCTGAAATAAGACCCTGAGAACTGTTATAAGCAGACTCCTTGTATCCACAGGGGGTCTTGTAGATGCATCTAAATGGGTAGATTTGGTTCTTCCTAGAGGGCATCTTTTAGAGGGTTATACAAGGAGGATGGTGAGAGTGAAAGGCTATAATCATAGCCTACTTCAGCTAAACAATGAACTATTCATTCAATAAGCATCCTCATAGTGTGTACTATGTGCTAGAAACTGTGAAGGGCCATAGAGATGAGCAAGACATAATATCTAACTCAATGAATTTTGAAAGATTTTCAGAGAAGAACACAGCCTATTGTTACACCACATGGTGAATGTGCTAACAGGGACACACACGATATATTACAGCATTACAGAGAAAAAACACAGAGGAAACCTAACTGAGCTTTGAGTGTTGAGTTGGCAGGTTAGAAAAATGAATACAACATAGGGAATAGAGTCAGTGGAATTGTGGTGGCTATACACAATATCACAGGGATAGTAGCTTGGGGGAGGGAGGTTATCACTTCTTTGAGGGGTGTCAATGTCTAACTTACATTGTTTTGTACACCTGAAACTAAATATATACATATATATTTTTTCATGAAAAAAAAAAAAAAAGAAAATGTTTCCAAGAAGTGGCATCTCACCTTAGTCTCAAAAAGAAGAGGACATGATCAATTAGACACTGGTAGAAGTAATTTCTAAGTAGAAGGAATGGCATAAGAGAAGGTGTGGAGCAGAAAGCACAAGAAAAACGCTACTGTAAATGCACAGGGTAAACATGAGGAAAGATGAAGCCAGAGAGATAGACCATATCCTACATAATTATGTGTGCCATGCTAGAGACTGTGCGGCTTGTTCAGGTAGGTTTTTATGCTTAAACGAATTCAGGGCAGAAGGCAAGTTCAGGCTCATTTTTATTAGTTTTAAGTTTCATCAGTGTACACAATTTTAAAGCCTTGTACTATTCTGATCCTGTGGAAAGAAGTGTCTGAATGCTTCCTTATATCAAATTCCTATGACTTCAAGTGCATTTCTATACCATCAATAGTCACTCAACAACCATTCAAATAGTTGATTCAGAAAAATCAGTTAACAGAATGAAATTTTGCCCTGGATGTGGCATTGCAGCAGACTTCCCATCTCAGTGTGGGATGGAGGGTCCGTGGAGTAAGAAATCAGGGAAGAGAAGTTAAAGTACAATGGGGTCTTCCCTTTCTCTCCTCAATATATTTACATCCCTGAATAGTAATAGAGGACAACATATTAAAACTTCATTTAATGATTTTAAGATGTCTAGTACTCTCACATGTATCTTTTCATAACAGTGTTAGAAAAACTAGGAAATTTTAGTACAACTTGAATTTCTTCATCTGTTTTCTTCATCCAAGTTAATACTGAATTTATTTTTTTTAGCCTAGAATGTGGTATAAAGGAAATCTATGTAAACCAACCATGGATTATTGGGTGGAAAATAGTCTCTAAAAATGAATAATAACAAAGTGTTCCCAAATTTGTATATTTAAATCATCTGGGTAGCTTATTAAAAATGAAACTATCAAGCTTCACTCTCAGAGATTTATGGTTTAGTAAATCTGCGATAAAATCATAGAATCTATATTTTTAATGCAGATGAAAAAACCAACCCCCATTTGAAAAATGCAGGTCTAGAGTCTGTGGTCCACAGTAATAGAAAGTTCCACTCAAGTTCCCTGCTCCAACATGTGTCTTCTGCTCTCTATTTCTAAGTAAATTCAACCTAGCCAACCAATTTGATAGTTTGTAATGGAGTAGCTTTATTTGCCCCAGGAAGACTTTCTTGGTGAAAAGCTTACATAAGGAATGATTAGGCCTTGTTTCTAATTCTAGTTCTGTAATACATTAACTCTGTGGCCCTAAAATATGCCACTTCACTACTCTGTACCTCCAACAGATCTGAGAAGTTAAATATATTGTGTAGGAGTGGTACCAAGATCTGCATCCTCTCCAGCCAACCAGAGAACATGGTGGCTACCTCCACTCATACCCCTCTTCAACAGGAGGGGAAGCAGTTTCAGAGGGAACTGTTTATCAGAGACTGTATAACACCAGATCAGTGACAGGGAAGAAAAAGCAGAACCTGAAAGGCCAGGAAACAGGGATTTTTCAGTAGAGCTTGTGAGCTCCTGGTGGAGAAAACTCTCTGTCTGTCCTGTTCACAGCTTTGTCCACAGTGCCTGCTCCAGCACCTGGGATAAGCTCAGGAAATATTTGTTTAGTAAATGAATAAATGAGTCTAAATTTGTTTTAATATTTCTGTAGCTGCTATGAATGATTTCAAAATAAGAGATTCCTTCTAAGGTTAAGGTTTGATTCCAAGAAGAAATAATTAAAATTACATTAATAAACTTACTAAGGGGAATAAAAAGATCTGAGAAACTCATTATCGAATTGTTACCCAGAGGTGGAAAAACTGATGGAAAATGGGTGGTAGAAAGTAAATTAGGGAAAGTTACTTATTTCCAATTTTGTCCAGGATTAATTCTAACTCCCCAAAATAAGGATAGCATAGAGATAGACTTGGAATTACATTTCTTTCTTAAAATCTAATTTGTCATTTTAGTCAATCAGTAAGTTCATATTTATTAAATACTAAATGCCAGACTTTTAGAAAAGGCCTTCTTTTCTCTGTTAGTGTAAATTAAGAATCAGATAAGTATCCAGTTGATGTTTGAATTTAAAGCAAAGTTCTTTAACCTGGCCAGTGTTTACATATGGACAGGATGTGTCCTGTACAAGGACGTCCAGAAGAGAGGGCAGGTGGACACCTCTTCTGATCTTGTATCCAGTCACACAGCTATGTCCCCTGGGAGCAAGTGACACCTTTTCCTAATGTAGCCTCACAGTAGGCTTGGTCTTTATGAGTGTTTTGTACTCCAGCAATCTAATCTGAGAAGAATTGAGTTTGTTTATTTGCCATGTACGTCTTTTTTTTTTTTAAGAGTTTATTGGGGAATTGGGGGAGGAGAGGAACAAACAAGTTGCTGTGCTTTTGTTCTTCAGTCTAGTTGTGGAGGACATTGCTTCACTAGCCCATGTTCGTATTATCATTAGGCTCTTCCCGGGTGAGGCAGTCACTCGCCGGCCGTTGGACAGCTGCTCATGAAAGTGAATGCCAGCTGCGAGCCAGCCCCACTGCATCCTACACCTTTGCCTGCAACTCCCGGAAGCCCAGCTCCAGGTTGAGCTGTTGTCCACCATTTTAGCTGTAGAGGGCACAGCGTACCTGACCCTCATATGTGGGATCTGAACTGGGGCCCAGCTGGCGTCCCAAGCCAAATCTTAACCAGCATGCCACTTGGCCTGCCCTGCCATGTACAACTTAACAGGAGATAAAAGGCAAGTAAGAGTATAAACTTTTTGAAAACCTGCCTAATACATTTTTAAATTAAGTAAAAGATTTTGAAAGAGACTTGCTTTATAATACTAATTGTTACATTTCACAAAAATAAAAAAGGTTGGTAAAGGGTCAGTTTAATTTTTATATTATTTTTAGTACAGAAGTGGACACATTTGGGGAAAACAAATGGCTTTTCTTTTCAAGAACCTGGATTTTAGTCATTAAATAAAAAGATAAAAAGTTGAATTATGTTTTCATATGCAAATAAATGGGAATGAATAATAAATAACCACTTCATTTGTTAAAAGGCAAAAAGATTTATGTACTTGTAATACAAGTATAAAAATATAAAATAGAATTTTGTTAACATTTTACTATGGTTCTCGGCTTTTCCTGTCTGACTTATTTTGCTTAGCATAACAATCTCAAGATCCATCCATGTTGTTGCAAATGGCACTATTTCATCTTTTCTTATGGCAGAGTAGTACTGCATTGTGTATGTACACCACATCTTTTTTATCCAATCATCTATTGAAGGACACTTCAGTTGTTTCCATGTTATGTCCTCTTTGGAGAAATGTCTATTCGGGTCCTCTATCCATTTTTTAATTGGATTGTTTGCTTTTTCATAGTTGAGGTGTATGAGTTTCTTATATATTTTTGATATTAGCCCCTTATCAGAGGTGTTGCTTGCAAATATCTTCTCCAATTTGATGTGTTGCCTCTTTGTTTTGTTGATGGTTCTTTTACTGTGCAGAAGCTTTTTAGTTTGATATAGTCCCATTTGTTTATTTTAGCTTTTATTTTCCTTGATTTGAGGTCAATTTTATAAAATCCTCTTTGAACCCAAGGTCCATAAGTTTAGTACTTATGTTTTCTTCTATGTAGTTTATTGTTTCAGGTCTAATGTTTAGGTCTTTGATCAATTTTGGTACATGGTGACAGATAGCAGCCTAGTTTCATTCTTTTGCACATGGTTTTCCAATTCTCTCAACATCATGTATTGAAGAGGCTATCCTTTCTCCATTGTATGTTTTCGGCTCCTTTGTCAAAAATTATCAGATATGTGGGATATAAAACTAAAAGCAACAAAGGAACAAGACAAACAAAAAAAGAAATAAAAACTCGTAGACACAAACAATAGTTTAGTGGTTACCAGAGGATAAGGGGGGAGGGAGTGGTAGATGAGGGTAAACAGGATAAAATATATGGTGATGGAAGGAGAACTGACTCTGGGTAGTCAACACACAATGTGATATACAGATGATATATTACAGAATTGTATACATGAAACCTATGTAACTTTACTAACCATTGTCACTGCAATAAACTTTAATTAAACAAAAACCAAAACCAAAAACATTTCATTATGACCATTTAATGATTATTGTTTGCACAGAAAACATAGAAATTTACTTAGGAGAAAACAGCAAAATAAATAGTTATGCATAATGAGGTAAAAATATTTAAAAAGTAATGCAGGGCTAGCCGAGTGGCCCAGTGGTTGAGAGTTGGCTTGGGACAGCTCCGAGCCACAGGGCCCTGATTCTGATCCCACATTGGGGCCAGTGACGCTGCGCCCTCTACAGCTAAGATGGTGAACAACAGCTCGACCTGGAGCTGGGCAGCCATGAGTAGCCAGTGATGGCATAGGCTACAGTGAAGCTGCAGTGGGTTGCCATAGCTACAGTGAGTGGCTGGCAGCCAGTGTGAGTGGCTGTGAGCCACAGTGAGTGACCGTCCAGTGGCCAGCGAGTGACTACCTCACCCAAGAAGAGCACAATGATAATACGAACATGGGCCAGTGAAGCGACGTCCTCCAAAACTAGGCAAGAACAAAAGGACAGCAACTTGTCTTTTCCCCTTTCCCAATTCCCCAATGCTGTTTCCCCCTGCAAACCTCCAATAAAATCTTTAAAAAAAAAAGTAATGTAAAAAGTATTCAAACAACTAACTCTTCATTCAGTTACTGATATTTATATGATAAAAAGGTTAGAGTGTATTGAAATGTTTAATTTGAGAATTTATATAATTAGCATGATCATGTAAAATTGAAAATTACATATCCAGAAATATTATGTTCATTTCCTTCACCCACCAAATGGTGTGTTCCTACTGAAACATGCAGGAATAAAATGATAAGGTCACATTCTTTGGAGTTAAACACATTTGAGTTTGAATCCTAATTCTGTTTTTTCCTGCTACTTCAAAATTGGGCAAGTCATTTCATCTCCCCTGAGACTCAGTTTTCTTATGTGTAAAATCAGATTAATAATAGCTACTTTTAAATAATGTTGTATATTTATATATAATATTGTACCCTTTATGTAATATTGTAGAGATATATATCATTTACAATAGGAGAACATGCAAATGAAGTCCCAAAAACATAACTGGACTTCTAATTTTATAAATTCTGTTGTAAATATTATTATTGTTTCTATAGTAGATATTTGAAACACATATTTCCTGCAATATAACAATTATCAATATAATTTGCATTAAAATTTATGCTCAATTTGAAGCATTCCAGCTCCAAAGGGATGAGTGCTGGAGGCGTAATGACGTGACTAGTTTCAGCTATGTTGAGATAAAATAGACAGAATTAAAAGGTAATTAAAGTGTACAACATGTTGATGTGATATACATATGAACTATGAAAGGATTTCCTCCATTGAGCTAGTTACTGTGTTCATCATCTCATATATTTACCTTTCTTTCTTTGTATATTTTTTAGCCAATTTCAATTATATTATATAATGCTGTTATCAGTTATAATTACTATGTTATACATTAGCTCCTCAGACTGTATGCATCTTATAACTGAAAGTTTGTACCTATTTACCAATCTCTCCCTATTTGCCCTACCTTTCCTCTGGCAGCCACTATTGTACTCTCTGTGTCCGAGTTCAAGTTTTGCTTTTAGATTCCAAATGTT
This sequence comes from Aselliscus stoliczkanus, assembly GCA_033961575.1. Lineage (NCBI taxonomy): Eukaryota > Metazoa > Chordata > Mammalia > Chiroptera > Hipposideridae > Aselliscus > Aselliscus stoliczkanus. The sequence goes on from CM066727.1 coordinate 125,498,994, forward strand.
AGTGATGCTATTGCTGGGGCCCAAGGCAGGCCACCCCAAAATACCCTACAGGAGTGTAAATACCTCTTCTAAATAATGGTTTTATTTCCTTTGAATACTGGGGATGCCAAAAAAATGTATACAAGTGGACACTTTGGTCAATGTTGCTCAAGCAGTAATTCGCTATAATCAGAAGTGTCTGGACGCTGATGGTAACCACACTGAGCACCTCTTGTAATTGCAGATGTCAAATGTGACTTGTATTCATGTCTTGTTATGAGGATATATTGAGTATTACCATTTTAATAGTTTTTCTTTTCTTAAAATGTGTATACTTTTTTTGGCGCCCTCTGTATATACCACATAGTTGAATTGCTGGACCATATAGTAGTTCTGTTTTTAATTTCTTGAGAAGCTTCCATAGTGTTTTCCACAGTGCTGTACTAGTTTACATCCCTACCAACAGTGGACAGGGGTCTTCTTTTCTTCACATCCTCACCAGCATTTATCTCATGGCTTTTTTTTTTTTTTTGAGGGCAGTGTCACTGGCCCTCATATGTGGGACCCAAACCAGAGCCACTAGCTTCCCAAGCCAGCACCCAACCACCATGCCACTTGGCCGGCCCTCTCTTGGCTTTTTGATAATAGCCAATAACAGGTATAATATGATATCATATTATTATTTTGATCTGCATTTCCCTAGTGGTTAGTGATGTTGAATACCTTTTCATGTACCTGTTAGCCATTTGTATACCTTCCTTGAACAAATGTCTATTCAGGTCCAAACAAATTTTGCAATGGGGTTATTTAGTTTTTTTGCTATTGAGCTGTATGACATCCTGATATATATTGGTTATTAACCACTTATCAGGCAAATGATTTGGAAATATTTTTTCCCATTCCATTGGTTGCCTTTTCATTTTGTTGATTGTTTCTTTTTTTTTTGTAGAAGTACTTTAGTTAAATATAATCCAATCACGTGATTTTGCTTTAGTTCCTGTGTCAAATCCAAAAAAGACTGCCAAAACCAATGTCAAGGAACTTTCCCTGTATGTTTTCTTCTAGGAGATTTATGGTTTCAGGTCTTAATTTTAGGTTTTGAATCCATCTTCAGTTAACTTCTGTGAGAAGTATAAGATAGGAGTCCAGTTTCATTTTTTTGCATGTGAAGATCCAGTTTTCCTAACACCATTTATTGAACAGACTCCTTTTTCCTTACCAGATGTGTGTGCAAGATCATTCCAAGGAACTACTGACAAGTTAGTTTTATTATTGTAGTGAGCCAGAAGGAGAAGTTGGGGAATTGTCCATCAGCTTCCCTAGTCTCTAGGAAGGATGCAGCTAGCCCCTAAAAGTGTGCTAAAATTGGATTTTGTACCCTCAGGCAACAGCTTATACAGTATGCAGTCAGATCCCTTTCATAGAAAGACAGCGAGATGGGTGATTTTGCCTGTTCCTTCTACTCTGATAGCCATGGCCCTGCTTATGCCTTTTATAAAATGTTTATTTGCTACCGCCCTTTGGGACTCAAGAATGCAAACCCTGTTGCCTATCAGAGACAGGGATCAAGGAGCCTGTCCCCAGGTGGCAACGGCAAAAGCTGAGCCACAGGACATGTCCCAAAGCTCTTTCCAGGAGGATGTTGGCAACTTGGTTTTATTGTTGGAGCAGGCCAGAGGTTGAAGGCAAAGGAAGTGTCCCCCCAGTCTCATTGGTCTCTGGGAAGGATCCAACCAACCCCTAGATTTGTGCTAAAATTAGAAGTCAGAGCTCAGGCAGCAGCTGTACAGTTTGCAGATAGACCAGACCCCTTTCAGGGCAAGATTGGAAGGTGGGCATTTTGACCGCACTCTCTGTGCTGAGCCTTGGGGTGCTCTCATCCTGGTAAGGAAAGGACTGTTTCTCTGTTTACTATAGTCTCATGGGTCTCGTGAACACAAGCCACAATGGATTTCAGAATCAGGTGTTTTGGGGACTCTTACCCTCAGATAAGATTCTTAAAAGTAGGGGCACCAGATGTGCAGTCTAAATTATTTATTCTTCAGGGTAATGCTGGGAATTGGACATTCCCTCCCAATTGCATGGCATTGTATCAGGGCTGGCTTTTATGGAGAGAGTGTGTCTCAGTCTTTCCTACCTGTTTCACTGTGGGTATTTTCTCATTCACCTGATGTGCGAGAGCAGCTCAGCAAGTGTCTTGGTTTCCTTCCGAGGAAATCGTTCCATGTACAGTTGCTTATCCAGGGTGTTTGGTGGGAGCAGGAGTTCAGGAGCCTTCTATATCACCATCTTGGTCATCTCCAGAGTAAGGTGTGATTTAAATCCAAGTTTCCTTAATCTCAAATGATCCCAGCAGTGACTGGGGATCTCCAAATCTCGGAATACTAAACAATGCTCTTGACTTGAAATCTCAAAATAATCTTAGAATACTTCTTCCTTCTTCCTTTCTACATTCAAGGATCAGTTTATGTTAATTCTTTCTTTTTATGTGTCACAAATCTATTTCTTACTATTTCCACTAGTACCATTTTCACTTAGGCATTTGTTGTTTGTTTTATTCTCACAAGGGATCTAAGAGACAAACAAACAAACAAAGGATCATGTTCCCTCTTCTCAAGCTCCCTCTGTCAGTGAAAATGAGCTTTACCATCTCAGATTCTGTGTCACTTCACATAAAATCAGGCACATCTTCTAGATATCTGAGCTCATACCAAAACTTGTGAAAAGTAATCTCTGAGTTGGGGCTTAAAATTCTGCAGAAAGTATGTCTAGTAACTCTTACTATAAGAGAAAGAGTTTTTCTGATGCTAGTTTATTCATTCATAAAAGAAATCCTTTTACGGACACTTCTAGACCTTGGGAATACAATGTTTAATAAGAAAGACAAAATCTCTATCCTCACAGAACTTACACACTCTAGTAGGGGGGTGGGGGGCTACAAGTAATTAAACAAATAAATGCCTGTACAATTTCAATTTATGCTGTGTGCTATGCTTTTGCCAACCAACCAAAGACCACCAGGGCTACATTCTCATAAGGTTGGTTTACTGGTACTGGAGATCTCATTCTGGGGGAAGTCATGGGGACTTTCAATAGCAGAGTACAAGTAGAGGCCTCATACAGCATCTGGGTTTGTAATAGATGATTTGGAGACTATTCCAGGAAGTGTGGTTTTGCTCTGGCTCAGGTGTTTTAAGACAATGAGGGCAATTCTAGGATTGGGTATTATAGTAGTTTTTATCCAGGAGGTGGAAATGGAGCCGAGTTAAAATAATAGTTAACAAAGAAGCAGCAGTAACTCCAACTATGTGTTTGATCATTGTTGTGGTTTGCAGGGTTTGAAGGTGTTTGATCATTGTTGTGGTTTGCAGGGCTTTTGTTTTTGTGTTTACACAGACATAATTACAGAGTGGTCTTATTTACAGGAGAACACCTCGAACTAGCTGTTGGTGCCAGGTCAGCTCCCAGATGATGGTTGTCAAAGGCTGCTTTTCTTTTTCAAATGTGAGGAAAATTAAAGCAAATTAAATGGAGATATTGACTCGGGGATAAATGTTATTTAAGATAGGGTGTTAAGAAAAGTCCTCATTGTACATATGTATGTACAGAGATCTGAATGATGTGAAGAAATAAACCATGAAAAGGCCTAGGGAAGATGGTAACAATTAAAATAATGGTTGAAGTGTTTTATCAATGAGGCTGAAAAGTACAGTGTGTTAAATGTTAGAAATGCATTCCTCTTTCAAGTGACAGCCTGGTTGGTCCAGGATGGTGGGACAGGTTTTCTCCATAAAGTGGCTCATGGCCTTAAGCTCCATCAATCAGCACCATCCTCAAGAGAATGGTATCCATTTTTGTGGTTAAAATGAATTAAAATTTAAGACAAAAAAATGGGGAAAAGTAAATATTCAGGGAATTAGATTTCTCTTTAAGTTTTTAACAGGGCCACACATTATACACATTTTTTTCTACTCAATATCCCATTAGCTCCAACTTTGTCATCCTTACTGACAAGAAAGGTTGGAAACAGAGCCTCCAGCTGGATGTCCTGTATACTCAGGAAAATATTTTCTGCCAGAAGAGCTTTCCAGAAAAAAGGTTTCAGCAACTGTAAAGACTATGGAGCAGAAACAAGCCAATATGTTAAAGGAATTACAAGAAAGCCAATGTGACTGAAGGAGAATGAATGAAATGAAATTGAGAAATGGGCAAATGCCAGATCGTTTCAGTCCTTCTAAGACAGAATTTGGGTTTTATTCAAAGTGCAATGGAAAGACATGGTGAAATTTTGAGAAGGGATGTATGGCATAATCAAATTAATATGTTTAAAAACTGTATTCTGATATGTCAATGTAGATGGATAAAAATAATAACAGGGAGAGCAGCTAGGAAGAAATCACCATAGTCCCAGGGGGCGAACTTGTAGCTTAGGGCAGGAGTGGTGGATGTGGCCAGAAGTAGATGGATTTGAGATGTATTTTGAACGCAAAGCCAACAAGAGTTCTTAATTGATGAAATGGCAGGTGTGTGTTAAAGAGAGGAGCTAAGAATCACTACCAGGTTTTTAGCCTGAGAAGGATATAGGACCATTTGCTGAGATGAGGTAATGAAGGGGTAAGCCTGAAAAGAGAAGAGACGGGTGGGCTGAGTGGCACGTTGGTTAAGAGCTGGCTTGGGACACCAGCGGCCCTGATTTAGATCCCACATACGAAGGCCAGTGACACTACCCTCTACAGCTAAGATGATGAACAACAGCTCCACCTGGAGCTGGGCTACGTTAGTCCCGGTGACAGTGTAGGCTGCAGCCCCTGCTGCAGTGGGCTGCCATAAGCTACAGTGAGTGGCCAGCAGCCAGCGTGAGTGGCTGGCAGCCAGAGTGAGATGCCAATAGACGCAGTGAGCGACATCCAGAGTCCGGCGACCGATCTGCCTCACCCGGGAAGAATGCAATGATAATACCAACATGGGCCAGTGAAGCAACCTCCTCCACAACTAGACTGAAGAACAAAAAGGTCAGCAACTTGTCTGTTTCCCTCCCCCAATTCCCTAATAAAAATCTTTAAAAAAACAATTAGAGAAGAGACAATTTCTCTATTGAAATGGAAGAATGAGGGGTAAATGTAGGGTGGGTGTTACACTTGGTGGCAGGGAAAAGATATAATTTTCTTATTGCTTTTAATTTTTATTGAAGTCATTAGAAAGTCATCTGATGAAAATGAGGAGAATGGCAAGTGCTGCAATTCAAAGAAGAGAAGGTATAAAACCACCACTAGTGAGAATTAGAGGAAAAAACGAATTAGTCAAATCTAGTAAGAGTTCTGGGCAGCACAAAGGACATGCTGATCAATTGGGATATGTGATCAATTTTAAGTGGGACTCTTCAACAAGGTTGGTTGCTTTTCACCAGCTGTGCTCAGTTTCTCAGGTGAGGTCAGAATCAGGGGGAGATTTCAGTTTAACAGTGTTTTCATAGGTTCGTATAATATAGTGATTTTAATTTTGAGCCATAGAATCTAGGCCAAGTAAAGATTAAAATCAGAGCATGAGTAGAAGGTGAGGAGAGAAAAGAGGTGGGGATAATGCATTAAACAAGATAATAAGTATTGGAGGAGGAGTACTAGATTATGTTAACTGGAAAGAAAAGGTGATGTTTAAAGAGGTTTAATTCATTTGTAGCGGAAAGTTCTATGTCACAGCCATGGATGTGATTAGATGAGATGAAATTGATAAAATGTTTATTATTGGAAGTGAGGATGTCAGGAACTGAGAGGGAAGATTACTGAATGGATCTTGCACATGTATGCAGGAGTCTTCAAGGATAATGAAGTAAGTAATTAAGAGATCAGTAGTTGTTCAAAACACAGAGGGTTAGTATGTGAAATTATATCATGATCTGTAGTTTTTGAAGGAGAAAGGAAAACTGGTATGAAAGTTATTAGAAGAGCTATTAAATCTATGCTATTAATATGTTCCATTTTAAACATTTTACATATATCAGACCATTTAATCTTCCTCCAAACCCCATTGTTTTCCACATTTGGTGGCTGAGGAAACAGAGGTTAAATAACTTGACTAAGGTTACTCGTGAATAGTAAAGCTAAATCTAGGCATTGTGACCCCAGAGCATGTACGCATATATGCGTACTATAATATCGTTTCTTTCTTAGGATTGCTGCTTTGGGCACTTTTTAATGTTGAAGCTGATAAGATGGTGAAACATGGTGGGGTGGTGTTTGTAAGAAGGCAGGTTTTCATCAGAAAAACTCAGAGATCAATGAGCTTCCTACTGATCCTACTGAGAGGAGTTTAGCCTAGGGAGGGGTAATCTCATCAAAAGGACATGGTGTTCTAAAAGCTTCTTAATTCTAAAACAATTCATACCATGATATTTTATTTCATAGATGACTATGGACTAGGTTGCAGCTCTATGATGAGAGGTCTTCTTAGATCCTTGTAAGAATGAAAGTCTAGGATACCCTACTGATGTTGGAATGTATGGGCTATGAGGGCTTATGAGACCCATCATAAGTAAGGTTGGTCTTAAACAAAATACACTGCTGGGGACCAGCCTGTGTGAGTCCAGGGGTTCCCTCAGGTGGGGACAGCGTCAGCAAGGGAAGAAAAGAAAGAAGGGAGAGAGTGGAGACATCGGGGGAGTTTCAGAGAAGAAGTGTCACACTTTATTGTTACAGCATGTCCCTTTTATAGGGATTTTTGACCATTACCTCAATCACAAGTTAAGTTCCACCTCTTAGGACTTTTGCAGTCTTTACTTCCTTGTAATTGTTCTCTCCAGGATGCAGCATGGACTATTCTATGGTAAGGATTCACTTATCTCTGCATATTGCCAAAAGAATGGTTACCATGACTACCTAGTCATTATTCCAAATTCCAGCAGCAGGATTCACAGGGCATATACTTGAGCTATTACTAAAAGACTAGCACTGGCTGAGTTTAGGGTAAAATTTATTTAATGTCTATTACTACATGATTATAATACTTAGTAGCTAAAAAGGGAGTCTCAAACATAACTTATCCTATGTAGAGCTACATATTATTACAATAGAGGCTGGCATCTGTAGCATTCTCAGTCAAAGATTCAGTATCTGTTGCTACAACAATGTACAAGGCAAAGAATTCAAATAAGGCTATTGATTAACATACCCCATGGTCAGTAAGTCGCCTCTTATCGAAACTCTCATGGCCTGGAGACCTTGGCTTCCAAGGAGACTTTTCACAGCAGTGGCCATAGGCAAGTGAGCTCAACAGACTGATGTTATCATCAGTTTCTCACAGGCAGGCTGTCAGTTTCTCACAGACAGCCTTTTGGTCTATGTGGCCAGGGGTCTGGGCATCTGTTTCCAAGAGGCTTGAGTCCCCTATTTCTCAGTCCTGGGGTCCCCATGGGGCTATAGCCTGCCTTGGGTTGTTTCCCCCTTGGGAAATCTTGCCCGTCATTGACTTACATAGCCATCTCTCACTGGGGTACCACAGGAATTTGCCACAAATGCAGTGAAAGTACTGTCTCCTGTAGGATCTGATGTGGAGGAAAGGCACATGGGTTCATAGAGGCAGGAGATATTGCATGACCAACCATAAGGCAGCACCCCAAACATCCAGTGCTGAGCGTGGCAATGTAACCTTGTCAGACACTGGGGAGCTGTTGGCTCCAAACAATACATGAAGAGTTGTTTTAAGTATTTTTTTTTGCCTCAGAAATTTCTTTCCAGTTGGGAAATATAGTAGTCACACATATTCCTTAGTGAAGTTAAAAATAAAGCTATAATTTATTGAATCAAGTATGTGTGGGGGGAAAGTCAATAAAGGGTAACTCTTCTAATCGAAGTAAATCTATGGAGAAACATATAGTTCTGATAGCTTATTATCTTTTTATTAACCATTAAGTTCATTTAACAGAAAAACAAATTCAGTTGAAAATCATACATTAAGATAGGCATAATCATCGATAGTTCATTAATCATTCTTTTAGGATGATCCTATTCACTCCTACCTCCCCATATCTGAGATTCAGGAGTGAGTCTAGCAAAGTGCATATATTTCTCTTAATTCAAAAAGAAGTTCACTCAAATAATAAAAGAAGTACTATTACTTTGTTTGGGGTTAATGATATGTAGGCTAGGCTTTGCCATAGGACCCTGTTAAAATCTCTTACAATTTGATTTAACATGTCAAATATTTTGACTGTTTAAACAACCCATTAAGTGCTTTACAAAATTACAAAACATTCTATATGTGACTTAATATCTACTCTAATTATACACAACACATCATGCTTAAGATATATGTTTATTTGAAAACATTTAGTCCAATTTATATTAATGCAGAAAAATCACATCCAATAAACCACAGTTGTAGAGCAGACAAAATAATTGTATTCTGACACATTTCCACACAAATATAATTTGATATTTAATTAAAGGATGATAAGTCACAATCACATATCCTCTCAGTAGTAGTAAGAACCTCTTTTGAGTATGTAGGGCCTTCTGGGTTTATTCTCATATAGCTGACGTTTCAGAATGTAAGGAATTTTTCTCTTTATTACTTCTTCCTTTTCATTTTTGTCATTTCCATCAAGAACATCTTCCTGAATTAACTGCAAGATAGACAAAATATGAATGAAACTTACATGTCTAAAGTCTTCCATTTCAGAGTATTTGTCTACATTTTTCTCTTATTTGCTATTTTGACAGTAAGACCTATGTGAATGAGATACATAAGGTCAAAAGCAATAGAGGGCCCGGTTCGGGTCCCACATATGAGGGCAAGTGACACTGTCCTCAAAAAAACAACAAAAGCATTACAGGGTTTTGCCCAAGGACAGAGATGACTATCAAGTGGCTGAGAAAGGATGAGAACATGATTTTTCTGATTCTCTGTTCAGTGTTCTTCCTAGTTCATCAGGCTGGCCTTTTTAAAAATTGTATTTATACATCAAGACCATACACTAATACCTCCAACTAAAGGAACACACTTAATCAAACTTTGAGTATTTTTCAGGCTTCAACTTATGCTAAACGAAAATGTTGTAGAAATGTATCATAGATCAAAACAAATAGTTTTGACTCTAGTAAAACAAGTTGGGCCTCAAAAGTCAACAGGATTTTAAATTCAATTAAATTATTACTGACTTGACTTGAAAGCCATTCCAAAGATCAGTTTCTCAATCACAGAGAGGGCACCTTACTAACTTAGTCACAAAAATTAAGGTATGTGAAAGCTCTGTATAAATGGTAAAGAAGTATTTATTGTGGTGCTTAATAATTAAAAGCAAGTTCAGATTCAATAACTCAAGAGAGCTCCTCTCCAGGTAGAATCTTGCCTAATATCTCATGGAGTATGCCCCATTCTAAAATTAGTTTGAAACACTTTTACTGATAATACTGTTCTTATTCAAACTTTCAGGTAGTATAAAATATTTAAGAATACCTTCTAGAGTTTAACACATAAATTATGTGGTAAAAATTAAAAAAATAAATACTTAAGATAAGAATTATATTCATAGTTTTATTGTCTTCTAATTGTTCGGGTGACTATAATAATACTGACAGAAGACTAAGTTTTTAATCTTAATGCATATGAATTGAATAGTATCACGAAGTAGTACTTTATTTCAACCCATAGCTATTCAATTTCAGAGAAGGAAAAATAGCTGCTGTCAGACAATCTAGTTTCCTAATCTTTTGTTTCTCCCTGCATACAGTCTATAATTAATTGTACTATGCTCTGAATGATATTATCATTTTATTTTAAATCATTCAGTAACATTTAAAATAGCAAGCTTCTAATCTTATGTATACCTGATTTGTCTATGTCTGTATATGACTTCATTGAGGTTTTTTGTTTGTTTTTTTACTGGATAAATAGAATGTAATTAACATTTCCCTATGTAAAAGTTAGTATTCTTCAAGTGTTAATGACTTAATATTTTAAAGACAAACAATTTATCTGGAACTGGAATTTAAGGATGAATAGTCCAACAAGTAAAAATTAAAACTAATTTTTTTTGGTTTTTCGCATAGAAAAATCTTTTGTTTATAAGTTAAAATAAACACTAGAAGTTTGGTCCTGCATTTCCTCTTTTCCACAGCGTATCTGTGATAGTCAGTTACAGACACTGTTACTTAGCAGGGGAGGCACCCTCAAATCCCCAGTGTTGGTGTAAGCCCAGAATATAAATCATTAAACACATTTGTCTTAGAGGTTCAGCTGAAAGAAATGTTTCCCTTGTTATGCAACTCTTTTTAAATTTTTTTTGGTTTTGCTTTAAAGCATCTTTTACTATTCCAAACAAACATTCCCAAACCAAAGGTGGTGAGTCACTAGTGCAGTTTTTAATACAACATTCATCCAGTCCTTCATAGTTCTGTATAATGGGACTTGGCTGTCTTGGCTATGGTGGCCCTGATTTAGCTGCTAAGGATTCCTGAAATCCACACATTCAATTGAAATTGAAATAAAATATATGGATATTTGATATGTATTTGAATATATGTGTATATATATATATGAGATATATGATATATGACATATGACATGTGACATATGACATATTATATATGTATTATATATTATGCATTATATGTATATAATATATATCAATTTTACATTATAAATACTAGATTATATTATTTTAATATTATATATTATATAGATTTTAATATATAACATATATTAAATTATATGGATTAATAATGCATTTGAATTATTAGGTTGAAAGATAGGGATATATATATTTATATTTACGTATCTCATCTTTCTGCCTAATATATTTACATACAAGTGGAACCTTTAGTGTTTTGTGGTTGTTTATAGATAAAAACACATGACTTAGACTTTTTAAGAAAACATTTTGAGTTCCCTAATTATCTTAGGCACGGCACCACCACCACCACCAAAACTTGCCTAAGCATGCCATCCATTTAACTACAATAAAAGCATGTGGATCCAATCTGCTTTAAGATACAGCCCCCTTTCAAGGGTAAAGAAAAAAATACTTTGCTAAACTCAAAATATTTGAAGGACACTTTGAAATCTGAAGGAATGTTAACCTCAGCAAATGGTTTATTCTTCTTTAATATTTATAAGTCTTCCTCTTATGATAATGATCAGGATAAAAAGATCAATACAAATGAATGCCAACCATAATTATATTCATATTTTGTTTTTGTTTTACCTCCCAGTGTTGGAAAGCCCTGCTGTGACAGATAGTTCGGATCTGGTATATTGTCAACATTGCTTCCAAGCTAAAGCCATCCAAGGCACCAGGAAATTTCCTTCTTGTAATAAGCTCTTCTTCAGGAAACTCTCCTGCTTCCTCATCTTGGCCATTCAGGTTATTTATAAGACTGCAAACACTTAGCAATGTCATTTTCCAAGAAGGAACACTTGCCTTATTGGTCTGAAATTTAAAAAAAATAATAAAATTGTATTTAAAACTTATATGAGCAAGAAGTAAATCTATATTGTGCTAGGCCATTACATTTTAGAGTCTAATTGTTACCCTAGTCCAGGGGTCAGCAAACATTTGAGATGGAAGAGCCACCAGGGGTCGGCAAACTGCGGCTCACGAGGCACATGCGGCTCTTTGGGTACGCACATGCGGCTCTTTGGGTATGTACATGTGGCTCTAAAGTAAAATTGAAAATGAAAATAAAACTATCACAGTTTCACTTGTAAAATTTTTAAAGTATATTATTCACATAATGGTGATTGTAAAAATATATTTATGACTCTTGAATAATTTTTAAATTGTTGTGAGGGACAGGTTTGGTTCTTGCAGGGGTTGGCAAACTTTTGAGACGGAACGTACCCAAAGAGCAACATGGGGCTTGCAAGCTGCAGTTTGCTGACCCCTGGGCTAGCCTAATAAATAAACTGTCTTTAATTTAGTAACTTCATGTCACCAAATTGAATAGTGCCAATACTTCATATTATCTATTTTTTAAAATGCAATAAATTTATATGCATACATGCACACATACATGAGCAAAGACAGAAAGAAAATATAAATGACAATAATATATAAAAAGAAATATACAAAAGGAACTATATAAATATATATGTACATATAACAGATAAAAATATTAAAAATGCTATCTCTATTACACTTCAGTTTAGTGTCTAATGGAGCAGGGACTAAGATGATACTATTAGATTTGTACAATTACAGTAGTGAGAGATCACTGATCTATTTCACACATTAAGAGGTGTCATAAACAGTATCACAGTTCACCAATTTATGTGAAAATTATAATGTTTTCTAGAATTACCATTCTTTTCTAATAAGACCTTGTCTGAAACCATTACCATAATCTGCAACTTTCCTACGTGCTGACAATAAGCAATGAGAAAACATAAGGATTTAGGAGAAACTAAATGTGATATAATTAGTAAAAATTAACAAAAATGTCAAAGGGCATCAATGAAAGAATGCATAAATTTTTCTGAAAGTCCATACAAATGTTTTTGAAGGACCACAAAACCATGATGGGAAAACTCAATAACAATAATATCAGGTGTCATTTCTCTCTGAATTAGTCTCCAAATGTAATGCAATTGCAAATCCAATTTGCAATTTGCAAAACATGGGGAGATTGAAAGTTAGAGGAGGGCACTTGGCCAAATAAGTATAAGTTCTTTTAGAAGCATGATAGTGTGAGAATAACCAAGCAGAGATAGAAAAATAGAAAGGTAATGAACAGAAACTTACTCTACTAGATAATAAAATGTAGTTTAATGCTTCACTAATCAAGGGGATGAATGAATAGAGAAAGAATTAACATAAATCTCAACAGAAGAGAATACGATGTTCAAAAATAGATCCAAGTACATATGAGTATGTGACATATAGCAGAGTTTGCATTTAAAATCCCTGGGACCTAACTCTGGATTTAAATCTAGTTATAACTTTTCTTAACATATTATAGTCTAATAATATTCAGATGGGTTAATATGAATAAAAATAAAATAATGTGTAAATACATAGAATTTATTTTATCAACCCCCGAAACTATCATTGAACAAGAATCCATAAGCAAAAAATTAAAAAAATAAATGTGTAAATTATTTCTCTGGAAAACAACAGCCTGAACTAAAATCTAAAGCAACCTATACTATAAAAGCTGCCACTAAATGTTAATACCCTTAACACTTCAAAAAGAAGATGGTGAATACCCAAATTAAAAAATGAAACAAAACTAAACATTTTAAAACTTGGGTAAGTAATATGAATAGACAAGTCACTGAATCTCTTATCAAAGAAGAAACATATAAATAAACATGTGAAATGATGTTCAGCTTGGCTACTATTAGTAGCCAGGTACACTCAGTTGTGTACTTACTTATGGGGACACATGGACACAAACACTTCCTTTCCTAACTGTTTGTCGCAAATTTTTTTTTGTTTGTTTACTAAATGTCTGGGTACAAATTGGCATAATTTCTTGAAGGGTGTTTTGGCGATATGTATTAAAATTGCAAGTATATGTATCCTTTAATTAAGATACTATCCTAAGGACAGGCAAACCTGTGAGTACAGATGTTCACTATAATGTTTTCAACAGTTTGGAAACCCTTTCAGCTATGCTCCTTGCATATGACTATCCAGCCATTGTTTGAATCTTTCTGCTATGAAAACTTAGAGGAAAGATTGTGTGCAGCAACACCTTATGTCCCTCTAGTTAATGGGGTACTATAATATTACATTCGGAAAGCTCTTTAGAGATCATCTAACTGGGTATTTTCTAGAGCGTATTCCTTAGAACCCTAGTTCTGCACTCACTATTTTTTAAAAAAGTAGTTCCATTGTTAAGTAAATTAGAAAACTTGAATTTAAGGAAAATCTAAAGGCTTTTTACTCACACATATTCAGTGTAACATTTCAATGATGCCAATACAGTAACCAATCTTTCCCAAACTAATTTTAGCACAGAAGACTTTATTCATAAAGTATCTGTCAGGCCCAGTGTTGTCTGTTTATTTTTGGATGGGAAAACTTAATCATCTTGTTCCCTTCTGCCAGTTAAAATAGGCATCACATCACTCAACTGTTTAATGTCATATTAACTAACCCATCATACCTAGGAAGCACAGCAGAGAGAGCACTCTTGACAAAAGATGTCTAAGTAGACATGTATTTGAAAACATTTTGTGTAAGGTTTAAACTATTTCACTCAGGAAAATGACAAAGATTCTCTCCTTGGCCAAATCTGAGTCAGGCTCCTCTGCCCTCTTCTTGACTAGGTCTGGACCTTGGATTTTGTCCTTGTTCTGTTTAGTCATGCTTAAGCAAAATCCTGCTAGAATTAATGAAGATGCCTCACCCTTAGTATCTGATCACTTAGAAATATCTGATACTGGATCAACTTTCCACCATCAATATCAGAATTCTGTTGAGCTACCTAGGAAAACTCCCCCTAGTCTTAATGTTTCCTCTTAGTAACTTTCTATCCACTGACCCCGCAACCTGCTCCTTGGCTGTAAATCCACACTTGCCTTTGTGGTACTCAGAGTTTAGTCCAATCTCTGCAAAATCCCCAGTGCAGTAGTCTCCCTTACTATCTTTAACACTCGTTATGAATTATTATCTTTAACAATAAAGACTCTTATTAAGTTACTGTATACAAACGTTTATAATAGACCTAAGCCTATAGAGAGGAAAGTTAGAATATTGTCTCCTCTTGTTTTTAAGATGAGGAAAACAAGAAGATCTGTGGTTCTTACTTACCATTATTTGATTTAACTCTCTAATATTGAGTAAGATCCCAGTCAAATTTCTATTTCCTTCATTAAATGGACCTAATCAATATGACTAATAATCACTACCTGTAATATACTGAACTCAGGTGAGTTCAGCATGTGGTAAATTGAAATCTTTCACTAAACTGAAAATAAAGTCATCTGGGAAGGAACCCTAAAGTTTTTATATTTGAATACAAAAGGTCAGGGTTAGTAATGAATCCCAGGTTTCCATTGTTAGTTCATAAATGTTTATTAAACTCCTACTATATACAAGCCATTGAATTTGATCATTGAAAATTAAATATTCCAGCAGTTTTTTGTTTGTTTGTTTGTTTGTTTGTTTTTCCAAGGGCAGTGAGTGTCACTGGCCCTCATATGTGGGACCCGAACCGGGGCCACTGGCTTCCCAAGCCAGCGCTTAACCACCACGCCACTCGGCCGGCCCTCCAGCAGTTTTTTTGAAGCCTTAACTAAACATACTGTGTCAGGTTCTGTTTCTTAATAAATCTATCCCAAACTTTAGCAAACATTATTCTACTTATACAGTAAGGATGGTTGTACCAAAAAACATGCTCATCCAATTAGGGAAGAGAAACCTAAAGTATAAAGACCTGGGTTGGTTCTTTGTTTCAGAAATTAGCAGGAGTTTTGAGCACTTACTTTCTTACCTTAACATCCGTTGAGTTTCCAGCCTTGGTCTCCCAGTTTTATAAAAATTATTTCACCAGGTGACTGCCTCACTTCAAGATTTGTTTTTTCTTTGAGAAAAATCTTTTGGTTGAGAACCCTGTTCTCCAACTCTACCTTTAGATACACATTGATTGACTCACTCTGGGTAAATCAATATAGTGTGATGGCATGGTAATGCTATATCCTAATTAAGATTTTGTTTTTTCCTAGTATAGGTTGGGATCTAGGAACCCTGCTTTCAAGACCATTAAGAGGGGAATAATAGAGTCCAGTATACAAAGTTTTACTTGATTCAATAAAAACAATGAGCAGGCACAGATAATACTCCTGTTATAGAAATGATTTAAATCTAGGCATGGGTTTAATATAAATATCTTAGAGATCATGAATGATGCAACCCCAACATTTATTCATCGATGGATGAATGGGAAGGGAGGAGGTGGTACATATATACAATGGAATATTGCTTGGCCAGAGAAGGGAATGAGTTCTTGCCATTTGTGGCAGCATGGATGGACCTGGAGGATATTGTGCTGAGTGGAGAATGTCAGACATAGAAACACAGATGCAATGTGATTTTGCTTATATGTGGAATCTAAGAACAAAATAAACAAACAAAACAGAAACAAACTCATAGGTACAGAGAACATTTTGATGGTTGTCAGATGGGAGGGTGTAGATGAAAAAAGGGGAAAAAATTAAGAAGCACAAATTGGTTATTACAAAATAGTCAGGGGAATGTAAAGTAAAGCATAGGAAATATAGTCAATAATATGGTCATAACTAGTGTAGCGCCAGATGGATACTAGACTAGTCAGGGGATCAATTTTTAAATTATATAAATGTAGAGTGACTATGTTGTACACCTGAAATTAATATAAAATAATATTGAATGTCAACTGTAATTGAAAAATTTTTAAAAGGGGAAAAAAAGGTAAAGGGAAATAAGAGGTCCAAATTTCCAGCTATAAAACAAATAAGTTATGAAGGTGTAATGTAATAGCATGGGGAATATAATCAATAATATTGTGATAGAGTGGTACAGTGTCAGATGGTTGCTGGACTTATCATGATGATCACTTCTTTAATTACATAGCTGTTGAATAACCATGGTGTACAACTGAAACTAATATAATATTGTATGTTAGCTATATATTTTTTTCTTTTTTTTGAGGGCAGTGTCACTGGCCCTCATAAGTGGGACCCGAACCGGGGCCACTGGCTTCCCAAGCCAGCGCTTAACCGCCGCTCCACTCGACCGGCCCACAACAGACATGTTTTTAATAGTCAAATTATAATTAGAGATAATTAATGTAATATTTTCAATTAGAATGAAAGGGCAAAGTTAGCATATTATAAAATATTTAATGTATCAAATGCAGACACAATAATCTTTTTTCATGTTGCAATTACTCATTCTGCATACAATAAGTAATTTGGTAACAGAGTCAGGCTAAACTTGGGAGAAAATAAAAGATAATAAAGAAATGAAGGCAAGCATTGTTAATGACCCAATTGTTTAAGAGCAAATCATTCTTATGTCACAGTTGCTGGATTCGATCTCAAAGCTTCTGTTTGCCAGTCTATTACACTTTACACTCTACCACATTTCTTTCATGGAGTGTCATGAACTTTCATTTTTAATTTAGGAACTCCATTTTACTCTCCCCAGTGTAATAAAAAAGGCAAAAATGTCACTCGGTTTTCGTTATGGATTTAACATGAGGCCAATATACCTTTCATCATACACAATTTGATAAGAAGGGAAATGGGATTCCTTCAAATACATGTACATGTCCACATAAATAATATGTAACTATTTAATTAAAGTTACAATATACTGATTGATAGGCATTAGAATTTCTTTTCCTGTCACATCAACACCCTTAACTCCTTTGAACTCAAGGAAAAGTTTTTCAAGTAAGGAAATGCCTCCCAATGAACTTTTCAGTCTTGATAGGAAGTTATTACTCTAGGAAAAGGACACCATGTTTATAATGAGAGTTCATATGTTTTTCAATCCTTGGTTAAAGAAAAGAAAAAGTTACCTTTGATGTATGCATATTGGTCAATAAATCTGCTTCCAACGCTTTCATTTCCTCTTCTGAATCTGAGTAAAATCAAAGCCATATGTTTACTATATAGTCACATATCATATAATTATATTGTAACCTGGAGATATTAGATTAATCTAAAAAAAAATTAACCTTAGAAGCTTATTGTCTTTTATCTGTATTTATTCAACTTAAAATAGTATTCAGAAAAAAATATATAGTATAAATTTAGGCTAATAGGCAGCTAGAATAAGAAGCACTCCTAAGAAACTAAACACATGATTATATACCAATAGAGCTATTGATGATTTACAGTTGTTTAATCTCTAAATCTCAGAATTAAAAAAAAAAAAAAAAGATTAGATCATATAATAGCAATGTCATCAAATATCCTGGTTAATTTTCACCAACAGTAGTTTACATATATAAAATATATGCAAGAGTGATATTTAAAAACACAACATAATGAAAAGGTTTGTAGTAGAGACTTTAAGAAAACAACAACAAGAAAAAGAGAATTGCTTACTGATAAATTTGGAATAAGAGAGTCAGATTTATTTAAGTTGAGCTGCTATTTTACAAAACACACTTTGAAGGATTTGTTTTTCTACTTTAAACAAGAATTTAGAAGTATGTGTATTAGCATTTTATCACAGTCCATTAAGGAAATCGTTTAAGCAGAAGTGAAGATACCTATCAATACATGTACAATAGCTTTGAAAACTGGTTTTTGATTTTTTTTTTTTTTTTGGAATATCCTTTCCAGTTTCCACTAATTAATACTCCACAGAGAAGAAAAATTAAGAAAATACTATAAGGTAGTAAAAATACAGTTATAGAATATTATAATAAGATGATTTAATTCAAACTCACTGATCTATATATCATAAAACAAAACAGAAGTTAGAATGACTCAATCTTCCTTGGATTATACATTCCTATTAAAAGGAAGTGTCACACTTGGAGAAACCATTTGTCAAATTGTATCTAGGAACCAAGTTACCAGAGATCTTTTTCTCTTATTTGTTAGGGGTCCAATCTCTTTTTCAAAGGGAATAAGCAGATTCCTTTAGCCATTTATGAAAAATGTATACCAAAATCCCCAGAAATTTTGGCTTATCACAGTAAGAAATTTCAAGATTTAAGAAAATATTTAATCAACCCAGTTTTTCTCACACGCTCTAAGTATACCTTTAACCTCATACAGCTGTTAGATAAATCCCAAACTGTAGAAAATTTGGTATTTACTCCATAAAAAAAATTTACAAAGTTAGAAGTTCAAGGTATTTTTTTAAAGATCAAAAGAAATTAAAAGTTTTGATACATAACATATCATCTGATAGATTTAATTTCATAATTAAATTATAGCAGGAGTTTGAATTAAACATTTCAGTCTCATATTTATAAAACAAAAAAGTATAAAACTGGTTAAATGATTTTTCCTGCATTTATACTGTTTCCTTTTTTAACTTTGATGTGAATGTTTAATTATTTTTAAAGTCAATTGAAGTATATTACAGTCATTATATTCATGTTCCTCTTCTAAATTTAAACCTTACTTTCAACATGAAATATTGCTAGATATTTAGCAATAAATAGTTTCTCCTTAATTATAACATGAAAAACAGTCTACAATTTTCATTAATATCAGAGTGCCAATTTTCCAAATGCCTTTTGTATCAACTTAAATGACATGCAACAAAATAAAGTAATTAAATTAATGAGATGTGTATTTGTCACATAGAAAGACTATATAAAATATATTCTCAAGGAAGACCAAATATTTTTGTATTTTTATAGACACAATTTTCTACAAATAATGCTTCCATCATTTATTCATTAATCATCAATTTTTGCATTGCTATTTTAACACACACATAGTTAAGCAAAATAATTTGAAGGAGGGAAAAGCCACTGCCATTGAAGAAAATGACTGAGGATGAGGTAAAGCATTTTGAATGAAATGGGTTTTAATTATGAGTTTGCATTTTGCTTAATGACCAGTCTAGTTGAAGTTTTATGTTTTTTTTTGTTATTTTTTTTCCCCTCTGGTAGTCATGTTCTATAGGAGAACATAAAATGTTTCATTGAAGTCCCTTTGGTGGCTTTGCATATTTAAAAACAAAAAAATCTTTCAGTTTTTGTAATCTTAAAGACAGACAGAAATATTCAGCTTCTACCACTAAAAAGCAAATCCAAAATAAGGAAGAAACACTTCTCCCTTGGTACATTAATGTAATAGCAACACACTGCAAAACAAGGAAAAATAAATCACTTGAGGGAGTCGTGAAAAACAGCTACGCTTACCTGAGCACAGACTCCAAGAGCTGAAAGCCAGGAGCATCATGCAAACCAGCTGGATTTTCATTCCTGCCATCATCTCCTGCAGATTTCTAGTGAGCCAAGTCCATAAACGTCAGACACTTGCTGAATGGGGGACTGTCTAGTGCTTCCTCTTGCCTTCAGCTGACTTTGCAAGTAACTGAACTATGAGAGATGCTCTGGCCATCATATATATATATATATATATATATGCAGGAGGATGATGTCACGATATAATTGTACAGGGATTATCTTTTCCGGATGTTCCCTCTGTCATCCCCATCCCTCCCTCCTCTCCCCACTTCCTCCTCCCCTTTTCCTTTGTCCCCCTCTCTCCTCTCCCACTTCTGAACCTGGACTGAAAGCAACGTTTTCCCTAATTGCCGCTGCTACTCCAGATTTCTGACTCACAGAAAGAGTCATTCAAAAGCAATTCCATAGAGAGCATAACTAGAGAAGAACTTGCTGCACCATTCTCTCTATTTCCTCTCATTCCTTGACTCCAAGAAGTTGTCATTTTGATTTTGCGAAGCATGAGATCTGTTATTTCTAATATAAGCAACATTTCCAGGATGAATACACAAAACAAGTGATTCTTGAGGTTTGGAAATTCTTAAAGAGTTAGGGTTCCTTTTTGATAGATAACTCATACTTTTGAGCAAATAATTTGTAGTTTCAGGACTAATACGGGTCTTTGATAATATGTGCTAAAAAGAGGAAGAAAATGAATGATAAGATGAGAATCAGTTATAATATTGGGGTTAAGCAAAATAACTTGGGTAAAGAAAAAAAAAGTTAAAAAGTACTAGCAGCTCTAAGGAACAGGATATTATTTCCTAACAACTTGAAAAGTTTTTAAGTAACTGGAAGAATGACTGAATTATGTATGCTGACTTTTGATTAAGTGTCGTAGAAAAACAATTTCATGTTTATAAAGTCCAATTGTAAATTATTTATGTAGTAGCAGGTGGAAAATGTATCATTGTGTCACCGATTGCTGTTTTCTGATTCTTTCCTCTTTTTCTGTCATTCTTGATGTTATATCCTATTTACTGTTATATCCTTCTCACTGTTTTTCACCATTGCTCTATATTTCTTTCCCTGGTTTAGTCATAAAGATGAGATTGTACTGCCAGAAATGAGACAATCTTAAATAACTACCATTCACCAAAGTGACATTTCTAAGACAGTATCTTTAAGTATTTCAGAAGTTACAATGATACTCATTCCCTCTCTAAGTTCTCAGAAGCAAATTGCTTATAACGTCTTTTGGAGTGAAGCTTTCTTCTTGTATTAACTATTTCAGGACACATAGAGGATCTGAAAACAGTATGCTCTCAGGGATGTGGATATGTGAAGATAAAGGTGTCTGAGACTCATTCACTTTTACATATATCAATCATGTAGTATCAATAAAGAAAAGATTGATATCTGCAGAGTTGATTTATGTTAAATGATTGATTTCTATAGGGTGATTTATATTATATGATATATGTCTCCATTTTGTCCTGAACTTAAGGAAATGAATTGACTTGAAACATTTAATAATTAATTAAATTAAGAGTCATTCATATAATTTAATGTTTAGGAATTTAACAATAGCTGATGTTTTCATTACTTTTAGTGTGTTTTACAAATTCACATAGAATACAATATTGAACAATTACTTGAGGGAAGTTTTATACTTTGATAAAGAAACGTGAAATATATATCTAAATTTTTTGCTTTCTTGCCACTAGGTGGCGCAAAAGAAGTTTAAAAGGCTTTCTTTTCACTTCGATCACAGAATTCTGAGGATCATACTTAGTTTCTTCTGTCAGAGCATCTTTGTGACAGAATCCTTTTAATGCCACTTTTAAACAAATTATATATTCTTTGCATGGTATTTAAACTAGGTGTTTTATCTGCTTTTGAATTGAAATACGAAGAATAATCTTTTTAAATGTGATTCCTATTTTCCTCAAGTTATTTCTTTAGTATATGAAGCTCAGGGACACATTGACAAATTTTTTTTTATTGGGATGACAATCATTAGTAAAGTTTATTGGGATGACAATCATTAGTAAAATTTATTGGGATGACAATCATTAGTAAAGTTACATAGATAGAACATTGACAAAATTTATTCCTAATTAATTAGAAAACAGTGGGAGAATAAGGAAATTAATTTTGTTTTAAGCATATCACTTAGATATTAGTCTGTAAGCATTGTTTTAAATATCTGATAAATCTGAAAAAATTGGGGGGAAATGTCAAATGATTTAAAATCAAATGGATAGTATGTGTTATTTTTTTTTGGGGGGAGGAAAGATGTGTAACTTTTTGTGGTAAAATTATGATATGTATATAAACTTTATCTGTTTTCTAACTGGTATTTTAAAAAAATCTATTATTCCTCTTTTTTTTTAGCCCCAATGCCTTTGAGGTATAGAAAAAAACAATTAAACAAATTTTTTAAGAAGATAGGTTATGTGTGGATATTTGCCTTTAAAAAGTATTCTAGGAAGCACCTAAATGATGCCTTTAATGCAGGATTTTAGGCACTTTTCTATGAAGATGGATGAACCATGTTTTTTAGGCTTTATGCCTAAAATTCTTCTAACAGTTATTTAACTCTTAAAATGACAAATAAATAGTTTGGACATTACTCTTTGATTTTATTCATTTGTTGGCTTTCCAGTCTGAGATCACCATGGAGTGGCTAATTCTAGTTTTATCAATGTATCTATTTAAGTAGATTTATCTGGGTATGGGTAGATTGCAATGTCTACCGTACATAGGTTTCTGAGCTTCTACTGTGACTTAATTAAGACATTTATTAGGTAATGACTTAAAATAATCAAGAGATTATTGATTAAATAATCAAAAATAGACACCTTAAGTACTGACATTTGGAAACAGTGGTCTGTGGACTACTTTATTTTGGAGATGGGGAAGCTCAGAAACTATTGGATGAACAGTGGTTCTTCAGTCCCTGTTTTCTCCCTGTACCTCTAGAGTCCTCCTTTCCCCATCAACAAATTTCTGGGCTCTCCAACCTTTTTTTTTTAGCTCAATACCTAAAACTTAACTTGTGGTGTTTCTACCATCTGGAACCTGCCCTCCATCTTCCCTGTCTCTCATTTCCTGACGTTATCTTTCATTTTTAAAAGATTGTAGTTTATGGCCTAATCAAAGGAAACAGTTCTAAGTTTGAATCCTGAAAAGTTGTCTCATTTGCTTCTACTGTTCCCCATTTCTGCTAACTGCTCATCCATTTGTGGTGAATTATGAAGGGGAACAGAATTTGCCACCCCCAAATATGCCTCTTTGGCATATTGATTATCTTGAGCTGATTATGTTTAAGAAACAGCAAACATAGGAGAATAAGGAGATCTCCATTTGTGATGGTGTCAACCTCTCTGTACCAGGAAAAGAAGAATGACTAGCTCTCTATAAAATCTTTTGGAGAAGACAAGGACTTAAATCTGCATACTAACCATACCCTTGTTTACTGTCCTTTTCCTGGTGGCTTCCCATAACTGGCTTTCCCCCATGCTCCAACATCTTCTTTTGCCTTTGCCAGAGATGGTGTTTAAGGTGGCGACTTGGGCCATTTTGGAGAGTTATTCAGTTTTTCTGGATATCTCCCATGTCTACATGAGGTATACATGTTATTAAACTTACTATTTGTTTTTCTCCTGTTAATCTGTCTTTTTTTATTATGGGGCGGAGAGGAGGTGTCTCAGCTAAGAACCTAGAATGATAAAGGGAAAATTATTTTTCCTCCCCTATAACTGTAAACCTCTGAAAGGAAAGGACTCTCATTCATTCCTCTTCTTCTAAGTCTTATAATCCTCAAGTGTTCAGTACGTATTGAACACAGTTAATTGAAATACTAATCATTTTAAATTTATAACATGCTTTACCATGTTTCCATTTGTAACATTTCCTTCAGCCACGTCTCTACTTTAATTTCAATTATTTAAAACTCCTTTTTGTCATTAATCTTAACATTTGATGTAAGTCTTTAACCGAGTCAGCTTTCTCAGCCTTTCCTCCAGTCATTCTTGTTCTCCATGACTGGGAAAGTCAACCTTAAAAAGTTATTTAAGAACAGTGCCCTGGGATTATGTGCATTCATCAGCTGAGTGTTTAGGATAAATTGTGGGTTTACTCTATTCCTCTAAATGAGTCTCTGGTTTGGAACTGTACCGCTGATTCATCTGAACAAACAGTAATGTAAATCTCTTTGTAAACTCAATTGATTTTTCTGTTCAATTAAAGTCTATTTTCTAGACGTACAAATAGTGATCTGTATGCACACACCCACACCAACATGTATTATCTTCCACACAAAATGCATATGACCCTGACCATGGAGACTTAGGTAAATGTAAACCAAATGTCCAGTTTCCCGATCTATATGTAACCAGAATCTGCCCATAATATCTATAAATTCCCAGATCATTTTCTTTTGCCTCTTCCTGTCTCTGCTTTTGCATCTTTGTAGGTAATTAACTTGGAAAAATTAGTGGTAGATTTCTGTAGTCAAAACATATTTTTCAACTTGAACTTCAATTATAGCACAAGCTTTGCCTGCGATTCACATATTGTGGTAAGAAGTTGTCATATTTAAGGAATGATGATCCACATTGTAGTTACTGCTGATCTCACTTATGACCTTGTCTATCATATCTAAAAAAAGGAGATGTCCACAAAATTACTACCCACTATGTGTAATGTTCAAGTAATTGTTCTTATAAGCCTCACTTTTGTGTAAGAACAAAATGAAAGCATTACAGAGAAAAAAAAGGTTCGTAACCATTTTCTTTTTTCCTAGTTTTACAAATTAGAGTGTAATTTTTCCCTAGTGACCCTGATAAGTCTCAAGGCTTTGAATGCTATCTATTCTCTAACTACCTCCCAATTTTCATCTCTGATTACCCAGATTGTATAACCAATCACATCTTCAGCAGCTTTACTTGAAAGATCATTGGACAAACTTACTGGCTGAAATCAAACTTTAGATTTCTCCAAACACCTTTTCTAAATACGTTCTCCTCCCCTAGTGTTCTCCATTTTAGTGAGTTGCAAATTGAAATACTGAGTTGTACAGATCCAAAAACTAGAAGCAATTTACTTTTTTTCCCCTCTTTACCCACCACTTCTAAGCTATCAAAACCCCCTGGGGTGCAGTTATATTCCAAATCTAAGTATTTTTTCTTATTGCATTACCATCAACCAGCTCCAAGCCATCATCGCTACCCTGAGTTGCAGCAAGAGCCACTTGAATTGCATCCCAGCCAACAGTCACGGTCCATTTTAATACAGTTACCACATAGTAGCCAGAGAAGTTATTTTAAAAAGGTAAATCTATTCTTGTTAGTCTCTGCTTAAAACTCTTTACAGGTTTCCTATTACACTTAGAACAAATTCCTGACCATGGCCTGTATTATCCTGAGTGGGTCTCTGCCTCCATCTCTATTGTCAAATCCTACCATTTTTTCCCCTTCTGTCCGTATATTTCAAACACATGGGCCTTCTGTTTTTTTCGCAAACATATCAACATTTTCCTCAGAGATAAACACTGTAATTGGGTTACTATTGAACAAATACACATTCCCTGCCTCATGCCAACTCTTAGACCATGATTTTGGCTCTGAAGCTTACTTCAGCTAATGGGATAAGGACAAAGACCTGATATGTGTTTGCTGCATGCAGATTGCCCTCTCACTCTTCTGCCACTGCCACAAGAACTTTTCCTAGGTGGTCTTAAAATGAAGAGAAACATGAATCAAAGCTGAACTAGCTGTCTTGCAAACCTGCAATGTGAAGCAAAGCTTGCTCAGCTTAAAGCAGGCTTATCCTGGCTAACTCACAGACGTATGAAGAAGATTAAATGATTGGTTTTAAGTAACTAAGTTTTAGACTGGTGTGTTATTCAGCATTTGTGTGTGTGTGTGGGGGGGGGGGCAATAGTTGACTGATACAGCCATTATATTAAAACTCATCCTACTGCTACAACATTCAATCTCTGTAGTTTTTATTTGTCCATTTCTTTTTAATATTTTCTAAGTAAAACAGGATTTTGGGGGGGTTTTGTTTTGCTTTGTTTTGTTTTGTTTTGTTTTTGGTCTTCGTTCTTTTATTCTTAGAAAACACAAAATAATGCTTCTCCATAGTAGGCACTCGGTAAGTATTGTTAACTGAATAAATTAATGAACTAATGAAATTCTAAGCACCCCTCCTTGATGGTATTAGGGTAGCTATCTCTCCCTCACCTCTCACAAGGACATTTTTATTCTCCAATCTCTGAACAGTGAAACCTAGGAAGCAAATCTCTTTTGGAGAGACTCCTAGCCAAATGGTATGAGAGAACGCTTTCCTTCTAGGGAGTCTTGAAGATTCTTTTAAATTGCAGTTGACATTATGTAAGTTACTATTAAGGAAAAGTGGGAGTGTGGTGCTCCTAAAGACACATGTTGGTATTTCTAATTTGGTGAGCTAATTGTGCAGAATTAATAGGAGGGGCAAGCTTTTAAAGGCAGAGGGCTGGAGGGAACAATACAGCCTTCTGAGTCCAGAAACCGCCGCTGTAACTAATACCACAGGCCTCAGAGTCATCTAAAGATTAAACCCGAAATTTATTTATTGAAAACCTACTCTATCACAGGCATGGTGCCAGATTAATTTGATTTCACGTAACATAGCATACTGTGAAGCAGAGTTCACAGACTCATACTACTCCCATTGTGTAGGTTAAAAGAATAATAAATAAAAAGAGGTATAGAGAGTTTAAATAAGGGTAAGGGGACTTATTAAGTGAGCTTGGATAGGACTAAACAGTGCTTTTGTTTCTAAAGCAACAGTTAATCTTTGTAATATTAATACTGATCCAAGAACAAGTGCAATAAAATCTTGTATGAACATGTTGTAGAAAACATGATGGCAAGTGAAGCACAGGTCAATACTTTCAACGTAAAAGGACATTTAGTAAAAAATAAGATTGGATTCTATTTTCAAATTGATCCAAATTCATCAGTTTAAACTTTTTCTTTCTGCCTTTGAAGACTTAGGTGTATTATACTATTCAACTATTTCCCTTAGGATCCTCCTTCTTATTACAAAGACTATGCAGAGCTTAAATGGACCCTGCTTGCACTGAATTGTTTTCATTGTGGGGGAAGATTAGAAAATATGAGAGAAGACTCAAGAAAGTGAGGTTGCAGCCAAGGGGGATCAGAGTAGCCTGGGAAAGAGAACATTTCCCACTTTGCACTCCAGCTGGAGGCACTAGTATGTATAAGAAGAAAATACCAGATAAGCACTCTTGGGGTACTAGGCCACATTTTAATGTCATCCTAATTCACTAAGCCAAAAAATGTTGGAACTGAGAGGGGCAGTATGAAGAACTACTCTTGTACTTTCATTTTACAGAGAAGGAAACACAGACCTAGAAACATTAAGTGGGTTACAAATTTCCTCCACCTTCCAACTTTTCATCACATTAGTCCTAACTCTTTAAAGTCTAACCTCAGTTTTTACACCAAACGAAGTTTATTCGCTAACATGTCAAGCTATTTTGAGAAATTAATATATCTTCTGGAAGTTTCTCGGTATTAGTACAGCATCCCCACAAGTTGGAATACTTCCAAAGGGTATTAGTCACTATAAAATGGACTTTCCTTTGAGCAAGGCCACTTTTTTTGTCTTTCTCTGTTATATGATGACTTGCTTTTGGAATTAACAGTTGCCATTGCTGTCCTTCAATAAACATAAATCTTTTAGCTTCTAAATCATGGATTCCTTATTTTGATGATATTTTGTCCCCCTTTCACTGTATAATATTATCACCTTTTTTTTCTGTCTTCTTTGGCCCTGAAGTCAGGTAAACACAGTCAGAAATCAGGAATCTATACTCAAGGATCAGGCAAGTAACATATCCTATTTAATTCCTAGTTAAAGGGTCACTTGCTTGCTACTGGGTTTCAGATGATTTTTCTCCATGTGGAAACAGAGACCCAAGATAGCAGATCTTCTAATATTTAAACATTTTCCAGAAATTCAGATTTTTAGGAGAACATCACATTCTTTGGATGCAAATGTTCAGTTTAGTTTTCTTTTTTGCAAGAATGAACAACAAATTGAAATGTCTGTGCACTGAATTCAGCCTGAAGATGCACCGTTTTGCTTATCCCTGGTTTAAATCCTATTCCTGTAACTCTCTACTTTTGTGGCTTTAGATTTTAAAGCCTCTCTGTGCCCCTTTCAGCATCTCTAAAATAAAAATAATAATTACTGTCTAAAAGATGATAATGTGGATTATATTTGTTTCTATACAGTACGTGTATATCACAAAGTGTATATATAACAGGCACTCATAAATATTAGCTTGTGCATCTGATTGTAAGCTACTCATACTCCTCTCATTTATTCTTTTTAATTTTTTTAATTTTAATTTTTCAATCACAACTGACATTCAATATTATATTAGTTTCATATACAGCATAATAGTTAGACATCTATATAACTTACGAGCTGATCCCCCCAATAAATCTAGTACACACCTGGCACCATACATAGTTATTAAAATATTATTGACTACATTCTCTATGCTGTAGTTTACATCCTCATGACTATTTTGTAACTATCAATTTGTACTTATTTTCCCTCTCCTTTTTTTCACCCTGTCCGCCAACTTCCCTCCGCCTGGCAACCATCATTTTGTTCTCTGTATCAGTGTTCTCCCATTTATTCTTACCTCCCCATCTTCTTTCTATTTTATGTTTGCATTCCTTAATCTTTTAAAATCATTTCAGTATCTTTTCACAAAATCTTGAATTAGACTGCATCTCAGAGATTCTATGTGAACGTCATCCTTCTTCCTTCTTTCCACAGTTAAATGTTCTTTTGCCTCTTTATTTGCTTTCCAATTTCGAAGCCTCTTAATAGTAGCCTATCCTTTGTCCCTATGTGGCTTGTTTTTTAATTGAGATATAATTTACATACAATAAAAAGCATAGATCTGGGGGCTGGCCGAGTGGCTCAGTTGGTTAAGAGCTTGCTCCAGAGTGCGGAGCTGAGCTCTGAGCAACAGCAGTTAGATGCCCAGCCCGAGCTGAGCAGTTGCTGAGCTGCCAACAGATGGCAGGATGGCTCAGCTGAAAAAACAAAACAAAACCAAAAACAAAACATAGATCTGAAGTATAAAGACTGACAAGTTTAAGCAAATATTTGAATTTGTGTAATTCAAAACCCAATAAAATGAAGATCAATTCTGCCACACCCAAGAATTTTCTCATGCACATTCCCTGTGAATTCCTCTGACATTACAAACATTTAATTTTACTATTGTTGATCTTCATATAAATGGAATCAAACATTGTGTACTGTTTTGTGATGTCTATTATTGCTCAGTAGAATATTTTGGAGATTGACTTATGTTATTGCACATATCAGCAGTTGTATCTTTTTATTCCTATTATTCTATTGCAGAAATATACTATAATTCGTGTATACAGTCTCCTGTAAAAGCTCTTATGAACATTCAGATGTGATTTCCTCGGCATATATTTTCATTGTTCTTATATAAGTAACTGGAATGAAAGTGCTGGGTTATAGACTAGGTGAGTGCTTACATAAAAAGAAATTGCAGGTTTTTTATGTGGTTGTGCCATTTTAAAATCCCACCAGCAATATCCTTGCTAACACGTAGTGCTGCCATTCCTTTGAAGTTTAGCCATGATAGTGGGTGTAAAGCAGTTTCTGATTTTAATTTGCTCCTCCTTGATGACGAATGATGTTTAACTCTTTCATGTGCATAGTGGACATTCTTATGTTTTCTTTGGGAAGTGTTTGTTCGGGTCTTTACTCATTGTTTAATTGGATTGCTTGTCTTTTTAATTGTCACATTATGAGGTTGTTGTTTTCTTTGTTATTTTGTTTTTGTTTTTGTGTTTATGTTTTGATTTGGGTTATTTTTGGGGGGGGGCAAATATATGCGTTGCAAATATTTTCTCCCAGTTTGTAACTTGTGTGCTTTTAAAAGAATGTCTTTCAATGAGCAAAAGTTTATAAGTTTGATGAAATCTAATTTATCCCTTTATCCAGTCTGCTTGGTGCTCTTAATAGCCTAAGAAATGTTTGCCTACCCCAATGTTATAAAAGTATCCCTTTGTTTATATTTAGAAACTTCATAACTTTAGCTTTTAAATTTAGATCTTTAAAACTTCTCAAATTATTTTTCTGAATGCTATAGAGGTCAAAATTCAAATTTGCCTTTTGATATTCAGTTGCTCCGGCATCATTTGTTTGGAATTTCATTGCACCTAGAGACCAAACTGGGGATAATTGATATCTTCAAATTATCGAGTCTTCAGTATTATATAGTCTCCATTTATTTAGGTCTTTTAAAACGTAACTTCTTTCAGTACTGTTGAAGAAGTTCAACATTGCACAAACTTTTCAGATAGAGATCTATTTTATTAAATTTTATTTTCTAATTGTTAATTGCTAGTATATAGACACCAGATAGATATTTGTATATTGTCATTGTATAGTGATATTGCTAAATTTACTTATTAGAACTTCCAGCTCTTTGTATATTCCTTTGGTTTTCTTAAACAATCATACCATCTGCCAATAAAAACACTTTTATGTGTTTCTTCTAAACTTTAAGTAATTTCCTTCCTTGTTGATTTTTTTTTAATTGAATTTGCTGAATAAAAGTGGTGAGAGTAGAAATCATTACCCTATATCTGATTTTAAGTGAAAGGAATTCTATATTATACGATTAGTTTTTTTGCTAACTGTAGGCTTTTTCTAGTTTGCTGAGAGTTTTTATGATTACTGGGTGATTAATTTTGTCGCATACTTTTTCCACATTTATTAAGATATTATGTGAATTTTGCCCTTTATTTCTATGAACCTGGTGACTTATTTTTACGTATTTTTAAAAATAATCAATCAACATTTTGTTGCTGGGATAAACCTCACAATATCTTGTCTTGTCTTTTTTATGTAGTTGGATGTACTTTGTACTTTGTTAAGTATTTTTTTCAGGTCTTTTCATGAGAGATAATGGGATAATGTTCTATAGTTTTATTTTCTTGGAATATATTTGACGAATTTTAGTATCAAGATTATTTGTGCTTCATATAATGAGATGGAAAGTACTTGTTTCTCTTCTATCTTCTCAAAACTTTGTATAATATTGGTACTATTGTTTTAACTTTGGTTAGAATTTCCAGTGAAAACACCTTGACCTGGTGGAAACATTTTTAAATGACTCTCATCCTGTTCATATGTACTATTTCTTTTATCTGATCTATTTTATCTAAAACTAATCATCAGGGATGACAGAAGGGTCATCTACACTTATTTGCAAGTCCTTTCATTTTGGTCTACAAGATGCTGAGGAGGTATCACATATTATTTGAGACATGGCTAATCAACAGTTTAAAAGAACGTAAGTGTTAAGACTAATGCATCCCAATAACTGTCTTTTATTGTGATCATAATAGGAAGTTGTCTACTGATTCTCACAACCTGTACCAATCTGAGATGCTGAATTAATAGATATCTCACTGTTTTTAAATCAATCAGTCAATCAATCAATCAATCAATCAATCAATCCTGACTGGATAGATCCTTGTTTCAGTGACTAGTGTCTTTCAATGGATTGTACTCTATTATGTAAATTATTAAACTTATTAATATACATTTGCTCACAATATTTGTTTATTATATCATTACTATTTGGAGGATCTATAGCAACAATCTCTTTTTCATTACTGATGTGGGTTGTGTTTTTCTTTATTTCTTGATCAATTATGTTAGGGATTTTTCAGTTTTATTCATCTTTTTGAAAAAAACCTAACTTTTGGCTTTATTGATATTTTTCCATCTTTTGTTTTTATTTTTATTGATTTTCAGCTTTGTCATTATTACTTCCTGTTACTTCCTTTTGGTTTTAATTATTCTTCCTTCTCTATTTTTTTTAAATTAGGCTTAGAACAATGATTTCACACCTTTCTATCTTTTTAAATATTTACATTCAAATCTGTAAATTTCCATCAACTCATGGTTTTAGCTTTCTTTCCTTAACTTTGATAAGTTGTATTTTTATTACCCATTATTAAAAAAATATTTTCTAGTTTCCTTGTGAAATTAAATTGAACTGCAAAGTGCTAGATCCCACCCCCAGGGTTTCTGATTCGGGAGATCAGGTTGAGGTTAGAAAATCAGCATGTCCATCATTAAGTTCCCACATCCTGCTGCTTCTGCTGTTTTGAGAACCAGACTTGAGGGACCTCTGCTCTCAGCCATGGTTCCTATTCTTAAAGTGTGGCCTTTCTGAGCTTTTTAACTCTAGCAGTTTAGAAATCAAATTTCTTCCAACTCCTGTCTACTTCTAGAATCTTTGCTCTGCTCTCATTGTTCCAACAGCTATTCTAGGCTTGTGGAATTTTAAGCCTTGCCCTGCACTGATCTGCCTTGAGCCAATATCAGAAGGGACCACTATGCAGATTCCTGAGGCTCTTTCTCTGTGCAACTCCCTCCCCTCTGCTTCTCTGTGTCACAGAATATAGCAGCCTCAGCAGTTCCAAAGTAGGATCACAGTTTTCTTTTCCTAGCAAGGCTGCTGTCCTCTTTTGGGGCAGCTCTTCCTTGTGCTGCAGCTTGAGAAGTACCCAGTCAGAAAACCAGGGAGGACATGGGATTCAGCTTATGTGTTATCCTTCTTTCAGGAGTTATAGTTATATGCTGTGTTTTTCCCAAAGCCTGAAAAGAGTCATTTTATATATATATTTATCTTATTTTGTTCATTTTTATGGCAGGAAGGTAAACCAGATATCCATTACTCCGCTGTGGCCAGAACTGGCTGTTTATATCCATCATTATTGCAACCCCTTACCCTCAACTGAATGAATGATGGTCTTTCCAAACCCTGTTGCTTTTCCTTTCTTCCTATTCTCATTTCCCACTCTCCAATTTCTGTTCTGATTGCAAAAGACACAGCAAAATATTTAATATTTAAAACCAAATTAAAGGGGAACATCAATGAACTAGAAATGACTCTCTAAGCAACACTTCGAAACAAGGTAAATGGCAAAAAATAACCTGCTATAAAGGAATCTGTTTTTCTACTATTCATACATTTTTTTTTTTCCTGAGGACAGAGTCACTGGCCCTCACATGTGGGACCCGAACCGGGGCCGCTGGCTTCCCAAGCCAGCGCTTAACCACCGCGCCACTCGGCCGGCTCTATTCATACATTTTTAATTCATTCATTCTACTCATATGTATTGAACACTTACTTTTTATAAAACACAGAGCTAAAGATTGAGGATTGCACAATGAATAGGAGAGACATAGTTCTTTTATTATGGTTTGGAGAGATAACATCTGAAAGAAAAAGTCTCATTGTGAAATAAACATTTGAATGACCTAGATGCCAAGGGTTGGGATTTATCTTGGTGAATTCACCATGGTTTAGGGTCCAGAAAACTGATTATGTCTTAGTTCTCGATACCATCATGTTCTCAGCAACTAATTCATAACTGAACTCAACAGACAGTAAAGTACTTTAATCAGATTATCAATTTCTTAAATTATACTAAGATCTCTAACTATCACATTGTCTGCTCTCACGCCCTCAGGCCAAGACATTCTTTCACTGTATACAAGACTATTACAATTAGGAATTGTTTTCTGAGAATAACATCAACACAAACACTGTCAAATGAGAAGAATGGTTTCTGGCACCAGGCTGTGGTAATCTAAAACTTAATCTCTACAGTAATAATAGTTAATATTTACTGAGCCATTACTTTCTCACAGCGTTTCAATGTGGTACATAAAATTTTAATCCCTGTTTTACAAATTGAAACACTGAGGCACAGAAACGTAAAGGAACTAGTAAGTGGTAGAGCTGGGATGCCAACACATAAAGTCTGGCTCAAGAATCTCATCCTCAACTGCTCTGCTACAGGGCTATGCAGAATCCCATACAGCAGGATCTCAGATAGTGATTCTTGGGATCGGCAGAACATGTGTTGGGGATGCTTGAACTCGTCACTTCTTTCTCTTTATTGTTCTGTGTCAGTGGCTTAATCTCTCTGATTAAGACATAATTTCTTTAGATACGATAAAGAATTCAATCAGATTTTTATGAAGTTTGTCAGATGGCTTTGAATAACTCTTCATAATCCATTATTATAAATTTATAGAGAGATATCAACCTGGAGCACTATGGGGAGTGTTAACATTCAGAAATATTGTATTTGGTTTCAGCATTTTTTTAAATTTAATTTGTTGCCATGCATTTAATATGGCACAATTTCACATTTTATAAAACTCAGATTTTCATGGGTTGTCTTGAAAAAAATCAGAAAATTAGAAATAATGGACCCACATTCCACGTAGCAGCAATCTGCTAGAGCTGTCCAGACCACTGTATTAGCTAGCATCAGCTGCTTAACAACTTCAGGCATTTTCATTAGCAAGCCTTGATATGTAGCTTAGCTTGAAGGAAAATAATGACTGATATCATTTTATCAAGTTGTGTATGGATCTAACTTATCATTTTTAATATTTATTAGTGTTGTCTATAATTGGAGTGCATTATTTATTTAAACATTCTCCTATTAAACACATTCAAAATATTTCATTTTATGAGAGGCAGCCTATTCTAATTGTTAAGAGCATAGCTTTCAGACTTTGTCCTGCTACTTAGTAGCTTTGTGACCTCAAGGGAGCTATTTTACTTCTTTCTATCCCAATATCCCTTATTTATAAAACAGTGATTTAAAAATGAGCCCATCTCAGGCCAGCCAAGTGGATCAGTTCGTTAAGACCTCGAGCTCTGAGCAACAGGGTCTCCAGTTGGATTCCCACATGGTCCAGTAAGCTTAGCGGGACCTGAGCTGCCACAGAGCTGGTGAGAGCGCGTGCTCTTCACAAGGTTGCCGGATCAACACCTATATAGGATGGTGGGCTGCACCCTTTCTCAACTAAGATTGAACAGGGTACCTTGAGCTGAGCAGTCATGAGCTGCGGACGCTGGGCCAATGGTTCAGTGTGCAACAAGGTTGACTCCCGCGGCAACCGGACTTGGAGCTGAGCTTGCGCCTTCCACAACTAGGATTGGAGGACAGAGACTTGATTTGGAGCTGATGGGTCCTGGAAAAACACAATATTTCCCTTCCCTAATTCCCCAACACTGTTCCCCACCCCAATTCCACAATAAAAAATCTTTCAAAAAGTGAACACATCTCATAGACTCTTATAAGCATTAAGGAAAGTGCCTGACATATAATAACTGGCTGTCAGATAATTTGTTCTTCACCATTGCACACAATGATACAAAGTGCACCTTTTTGGATATTTATAAATACTCCTTTAGGTTAATTTTTTTGGAAGTAGAACCACTGAGTTAAAGATTTCTGTGCTTTAAATATTTATAGACAGTATATTGGGAAATTATCCATCAAACAGTGTGTTTCAATTAAATACCCATCAATAGGTTGTGCCCTGTTAAATACCAGGAATTATTATTATTTTTTTTTAATTTGGCAAATCTAATGTTTAAGAGGTGACTTGACTTTATTTTATTTTACATTTCTTTGATATCTAGTGAGTCTGATTGTAATAATTATTTAATTCTGTGTGATATTGTGATTTATAATAAGAAAAATATATTTGGTCTATGTCCCCATTTCCGACACAGAGGTCCTAAAACCCTTGGAATTTCCTAAGTGAGAGAGTAATAAAGGTGTCTATTGTTATAGTAATGAGGTGGCTTTTGATACCAACCTAAGGATGAAGGGCTGGTTACCAAAAGAACCAACCATGAAGTTTTGAAACTTTCAGTCCTCTGGCCCTCCCACCTCTTGGAAGGGTGAAGGAAAATGGAGGAAGGTTCTGAAGACTGAGTTTACTGGCCAATGGCTAATGATTTAATCAACCATAACTATGTAATGAAGCTTCCATAAAAACCCCCAAAGGACAGGTTTCAGAGAGCTCCCGGCTTGGTGGACACACGTGGACATGTGGGGAGAGGAGTGTGTTCTGAGAGCATTCTAGTCCTGTACCTTTTCCCCAATCCTTGTTTTATGCGTCTCGTCTATTTGGCTCTTCCTGAGTTACATCGTTTTATAATAAACTAGTGAACTGTTAAGTAAAAAGTTCCTCTGAGCCACTCTAGCAAATTAATCGAACCTGAGGACGGGGTCATGGGGACTCCTGATTTATAGCCAGTCAGTCAGAAACACAGGTGACAACCTAGACTTGTAACTGGAGGCTGACGTTGATGGGGGGGGGGCGGTCTTATAGGACTAAACACTTAACCTGCAGAATCAGATGTTACCTCAGATAGATAGTGTCAGAACTGAGTTAAATTGTTAGGACACCCAGCTGGTGTCTGGTGCGCTGGTTGGTGGTATCAGGGAAAACCCCCATCCCACACATTGGAATTATGATTAGGACACAAATACTTAGTGTAACAATTGACCCCAAAACTGAGCAGCTGAAAACATTTATTAACTCATCTAGTATATAAGACTCAAGAATCTGGGAACAGCTTTGCTGGCTGGTTCTGTCTCAAGGTCCCTCAGGAAGTTCCAGTCAAGCTGGCGACCTGGGCTGCATTGTCCGAGGGCTGGGTGTCTGCTTCTTAGCTCACTCATATGGCGCCTGACAGTAGGCTTCAGTTCCTCAGCATGGGGGACTCTCCGTAGGACTGCTCAAACCATGACTTCCCCCACAGCAAGAGAGAAGCTACAGTCTTTTTATTACCTAACATTTAAAAAGACACACCACCCCTTCTGCCATTTTGTTTGAAGCAAGTTACTAAGCCTACCCTATTACTTGTTATTAATTAGAAGAGTGTCACTGAGACCTGTCTATACTCCAGGAGAGGGGAAATAAGCTTTATTTATAGAAGGGAGGAGCATCAGCAAATCTGCTGACAGGATTTTAACACCTCAGCACCCAGCTTCTTTAATCCCTCTGTGAATTGCCTGTTCACAAGTGTGACCATTTTAAAATTGTAGATAGTAGGGCTCTGCTATATATGAAAATCCACAAGATCTAAGCCACTATATTGAGGTAACAATTATACTTTTAATACTTCTGCAATCAATCACAGAGTATATGTCTATTATATCTCCCAGTGAATGCTTGAAATGCAGATAAAACTGAACCCATGTATACTGGGTTTTATTTTTATTTTTTCTTTATTCACATAAAGGAAGCACTCTATGGCTTCTTTGAGACTTATCTGAATTGCCAGCATCACATTCTTGAGCTTTGGGGCCATTACTGAGTTAAATAAGGGTTAGTTGAACACAAGTACTGCAATACCACAACAGTCAATCTGATAACACATGGCTATTAGGTGAATAATGAGCAGGTAGTGTATCCAGCATGGATACTCTGGAAAAAGGGATGATTCATACCCCAGGTGGGATGAAGCAGGATGAGAGGAGATTTCTCCAGACTACTCAGAACAGGCCAATTTAAAACTTCTGAGTTGTTCATTTCTGGAATTTTCCATTTAATATTTACAGACTATGGTTGACCGTGGATAAATAAAACTTTGTAAAGCAAAACCCCAGCTGGGGGCCGGATTCTATTGTATTCATCAGGAAATCTAATATTACCTCTCCCTCTCGTCTTCATTTCCCTCTTCTTTATCGATAAAGCAAAGCAGTCCTGCTTACAGAGAATATGGAGAAGGAAATTTTGAAAATATGAACAGCTTACTTGTAGTTTTAGTGTTTAGCTGCCCTTGTTTTTATTGCATTCACAAGGTTTCAGTCTCAAAAACTAGATCCACAAAGTCAGAACTGTGCCACTGCCCTAAGAAGCTCAGATCCGTGCCAGGACAGAAATGGTAACTTTGAGGGTCACACATTTCTTCCTAACCTACAATAACAAACTTTGCTAGAATATGAAAATGTGTGGTGGCTGTGTCTTGGAACTTTGAGAATGAGTCCTCCCTCACAAGGCTATAGTTTTTTCTGTAGTACCCTAGTAAGACAGAGGCAACCTGCAAACTTCCTTACCATTGGATTTGGATAACCTTGGCAACCCTGATACCCTTTCAATCCAGGATGGCACTTTTATTCATTGAGAAGTTCTATGACATTGAATCTCAGCAGGAGGATGTGGACTGAGACCCTGTGAACTTCCCAGGAGTCTCCCAGATCCAGGTGCAAACTCAGCCACCTCTTCTCCCAGAACACAAAGGGAGGTAGCCTTTTTCCAAAGAGCAAAAGGTACTGTGATGTTCCCATCTAAGGAAAGTTAGCC
The DNA here is from genome assembly GCA_033961575.1 of Aselliscus stoliczkanus. Classification (NCBI taxonomy): domain Eukaryota; kingdom Metazoa; phylum Chordata; class Mammalia; order Chiroptera; family Hipposideridae; genus Aselliscus; species Aselliscus stoliczkanus. The sequence continues at coordinate 125,537,099 of CM066727.1, forward strand.
CAAGTTCATCCAGTTTATATTATTGGTGTATTAGTCTGCTTTGGCTGTCATAACAAAGACCGCAGACTGGGTGGCTTAAGCAACAGGAATTCATTTTCTCGAAGATCTGGAGGCCAGAAGTCACTCACCAAGGGGCTGGCAAATTCGGTTTCTGGTGAGGAGTCTTCCTGGCTTGTAAATGTCACCTTCTGTCTGTGCCCACATGACGTTTCCTTTGTGTGTCTGCAGTGAGAGAGAGCTCTGGTGTCTCTTTCTCTTCTTATAAGGATACCCACCCTATGAGATTAGGGCTCTGCACTTATGACCTCATTTAAATTTATCTAGATAACTCCTTAGAAGCCCTATTTCCAAATACAGTAACCTTGGGGATTAGAGCTTCAACATATTAATTGTGTCTATAACAATTGATATTAGTGCTTTGATACATATGAGGCTAATATGTTCTTTGAATATAAGTAAAAACTGTTTTAAAAAAGAAACAGTTCCAAATCTACTTAGTTTAATATCAATTAAGTTTCAAGTAAAGTCCACCTAAGTATTGTATTGTAATTCTAAACCATTATTATTGTTAACATCTATAAAATAGCAAGAATAACAGTTATTTCACAGTTATGATTTTCTTCAACTATCCTTAATAGATTTAATTACTTTTCTTCTATATCACCACTGTATCTTATGCATAGCTCAGTTCAAGGAATAATACTGTATATTATAATTGTTTTTTTTTTCCATTAACCTCAAGCTCTTTGAAAGCCATAATTGTATCTTTTAACCTTTGATTAGCAGGCTTTTAATTCCTGTCTTGCATAATCTAGTCATCCAAAAAACTTCATTGTATCACAGAATTAATTAGCTTCAAGTCAATGTGTTTGTTAAACATGAACCAAACATAAATGGTAAAGAATATGATTAGCAAACTTTTCAGGTTATATTTGTATCTTTTTAACACTAACAATTTAACTATTTTTACCTTTATTAGAAATCATCATTTGTTATTACATAAAATTCTCTTCAAATGACCACAGATGAGTTTGAATCACTCACATAGTGCATTTCAAAGGTAAAAACTCTACGTAAGGTTTTTTATTTTTGGTATTAATAATATTTAAGGTAAATCTAGCAATTTAAACGAATAATGATTGTCCTTTGTAACATTTTTCACTGCTCTGAATTAAAATACATTCTAATTATTTTCTGCTACATGTTGACTCCTTTTTAAGCTTTATTAATAATATCTATAACCTAGTCAGATCTGAACATTGACCAACAACTTTAATTCCTTACAAGTAATAATTCTAACAATTTTATGTGTGAGTAGTTAAGAAGATGGGGAAAAAGAGAGGTTGTCCCAATTCTTCTAGGAACAATCCATTCTAGCATAATATTTTTTACCTGAATCATATATACCCCAAGTAGCAGGGACTGCTATGAGATGGAGCTAACATTTATTGATTATATGTTATGTATTTGGAATGTTGTATATGTTACCTACTGTACTTTTCAAAACAATCACATTAGGTCTGGCTTCCATCCATTTATAGGTAGGTAGGACATTAAGGTTCAAAGAGTTTAAATAAATCAATGTCCCAAGTCACACAACTAGTAGATAGCAGAGGCCAAATTCAAATTCAGATATGTCTGATTCCAGAACTCACAGTCTAGGTTTTTAAGAATATATTAACTGGCAGAAGTTCCCTAATGCTCTTTTTTTAAGGGAAGGGAATGTTGACTGGAAGTTTTCTATTACTCATATAATCCAGCCAAGTCCTGAACATTCATTGTTAATTTTTTTTAATTTTTTTAATTTACATCAGTCATAAAATAGGACATATTCATCAGCTTTGCTTTTCCTCAGCCTCTCTCTTTTGGCATTACGTATCACGTCCCTGAATTAATTTTTCTCTGCACACTTACTTTTTTTTATTTTTTTGAGGGCAGTGTCACTGGCCCTCATATGTGCGACGGAACCGGGGCCGCTGGCTTCCCAAGCCAGTGCTTAACCACCGCGCCACTCTGCCAGCCCCCCACACTTACTTTATACACGGTAAGCGTGCCTTTTGTCTCTGCAATCTTCCAGGTAGCTAGCTGTACACTGACAAACTACCTGATGTCAAATTGTGCATGATTTTATTGTTCTCAAGTCCACATCCTTCCATATTTCCCATGGTGTCGACAAAGATAGAAGCCTGCAATCGGTATTTCTGAGATGCTCTGCCAAGCTAGTATCTTAAGTGCCAACTTTCTTTTAAGTTCTGACATTGAGAAATATGGGCAGAAGTTTGGAAAGTGGGAGGAGCCAGAAGGTTTGCAAATACTGACCCAGCACCACTGGTGTACACTTCATTCAGGGTTTATGCAAGGAGCAGACCGGAAGTTCTCACAGGCGTGGTTAGTCAAAGAAGCTTCTCCAGTAGCTGAGAGGCTGTTGCTGGCTCATGGGTTCCAGCACAAGTATGGCAGCATTTTTCTGGTATTGTTTTTGTTTCTCTATTATTTCCAGCACCTCTGTAACCAATTCTCAAACCTTGCTTGGCTTGAACTGCCAAAAGTGGGGTTTAATGTCAAGACTGGAAACATGGGTTCAGCTTTTCTTTCCCTGTCCATTCCATATTGGTTAAAAGAGAGTGCTGAATTTTAAAATTATTAGTCAAAGAATAAATTACTGGTATTAAGCACATCACATATCTCTGTGAGACTTAACTATTGTTTCAAGAAAAATTCTGCGAGTGCTCCATGAGTTCTTGAAATTTCTTGTCACTGAATTAAACCTACATTCTTTTTTATAAGAAATAGAGGTCACTTAGGCCTGTGAGATTGGAACCTAAATCCTTTAAATGCTGATAAATAGATTAAGCATATACAACTACATAATTTTAAAAGAATATTGACTTGGGAGAATATTGTTTCAAGCCTATTGTGTGGAGTTTGAAAAATAATTTATTCTTCGCTGTGCTTAGCCATAAAATGAGTCCTTGCATGGGTGAATTCTAAGGTCTGTTTGATTCCCTAGGTTTTTATTCTGTTGCATTTTAATTGAAAAGCAATATCTGAGTCATGAACATAGTCTACACGGTCTGTTCTTGGTTCTACTCCATGTTAACACATACCTTTGAGCAAGTGTAGTTATTGCTGAGTTTCAGGTTCATTTATGAGAGATTTGAAATGCAGGGTATTGATGTTTCTTACTTACTCTACAATCATCTTTGATTCCAGTTTGACTGATTTTTTGTCTTTTGGGTTTTTTTTTTTTTAATAATAGTTAAATCTTCATATGTCTCTAAAACTCATTTTCTTATTCATAAAATTGAAATAATATTTTCTTTTCTGCTGACCATATTGGGATCAAAAGAGGTATCAGACATAAAAATGCTGTGTGTAAAACCCTACAGTATAATATTATGGTTCTATTATTTAGCATAGCAGGTGACTGACTATATGTTTGAGGGTGTTCATATATTCATATGCACACATTTAATTTATTAAAGTATCTGTGTTCTACAACACTTTCTTTGAAGTTGAGCAATTTATAGTAGTAGCCACCCTCATAAGGATCTGCTACTTTATTTCGCTAGAGTTAATAAAAGCCATGGCTTCTAAGTGAACACATTGGCCTTTTATTTAGGACACGGGGATCTAGCCAACACCCAACCACTCAGCTATTCAAATACTGTGTAGTTAATTAAAAGGCTATTGAAGCTGTATGACTAATTAGATACATGACTATGTGAGTCCTACAAAAGCTTAGGAGTACCAATCTAAACCTTGTTTTGAAAATCAAAAGAACATTGCCACCATAAAATCCTGGAGCTGAAATAGACTCTCTGCTTCTGGGCTTTTCCTCACAGTCAAGATAGTTATTTCTTCCATGCTCAAACTTCTTAGAGAGGTTAGTTATTTCACATCCTATGATAACTATACCCATTACTTAAAAAATCCTATAAGAAAAGGCACAGACATTCCAATGTTTAGACATCATTTCTTTTACCATGAGCAAACTTAAAACAGAAAAAAGGTCTCATTGAAATAATAATAATAATAATATAGCAACTCTACAATTCAGTTTAACCTTTTGTACCCCACTAACTTTTTTGAGGTTTTCTACCTTCTTCTATAAATAAATGACGTTCTACATGATGCCCTTTTGCTATGTCTTGATTTGTCCAAAGATTCTCACCTAAGTTCTGATTCCACTCTTCTAGTCAGTTTTATTTATTTATAAGTTCTTCTCTGTTATCTAAATAAAACACATTCTGTATCTTGCTATTTTTTTCTCTTAATTGAGAATGATGTTTTGAGTAAATCAGATTGATTATAACAAGCTATATAGTATGTTATTCCCTCACAGATCACCATATAAGTAATGACCAATTAGCTCAGAGTCAAGTAACCCTGTATAATCCAAGATCTAGAACTTCAGATCTGCTGTTCTTTTCATGCAGGCTCTGGGACAAACAGGCTCTTTCCAGCCCAGACACATATGATAATTATACCAAAAAGCCAAATTGTTCATTTAAATGTGAAGAGTAAATTTCTAGTAATAAGAATGCAACACATCTGTACAAGATAGTGTCTTTTTAAAGAAAAAATCCACTTGGAAGTACTTTAAATGGAAAATGAGAATGCATTATTATTAGTTTCTTGATTTTGCAGATCAGAAAACTGAGACTCAGACAGGTTAAGGAATTTATCCAAGATCTCTACTTGGAGGTGGCAGAGCTGTGACATGTCTCCCATTCTACATAGCTTCAAACTCATGCTCCTAACTCCTATATTATATCTGTCACTCATTTAGTGAAGTCATATGTGCTAAAGCTAAAAGTCAGATTAGTTCACCCAATAAAAAACCTTGAACGTGGTTACCAGAGGGAGGGAGTGGGAGGAGGAGGAATCGGAGAAAGGTCGTCAAAAGGTATATATTTTCAGTTACAAGGTAAATAAGTTCTAGGGATGTAATCTATAGCATGATGACTATAGTTAACACTGCTGTATAATATATATGAAAGTTGTTAAGATGATAAATCCTGAGAATTCCCATCAAAAGGGAAAAACATTATTTTTTTAATCTAATTGCTCAGTCTTTTTATTATATCTATATGAGATGATGGATGCTGACTAAACGTACTGTGGTAATCATTTTGCAATATATGTGTCAAACCATTATGACATATACCTTAGACTTATATAATGATGTACCTCAATTAGATCTCAATAAAACTGGAAAAAAAAATCAATAATGAAAAAAAAGACTTCCTAAAATAAACAGAGGTTGGTTCTGAGACCATGAGACCAAGAATTGATGTAATATTTTCTTTGTTACACTTCCTTCAAAAACAGGGGTTTCTATCAGAATAGGAGTTCTGGCGATTACGTTAGCGAACTTGTTACAACAATGTTTCTAACCTTTTTGATGTCAGAGGGATTATTCATTATGAATTTGTACCAACTGGACAAACAGTTAACCAAGTTTACTATTTGAAAATGCTGAAAAACCTGCGTGAAATAATTAGACGACCTGAACTTTTTGCCAACAATTCATGGCTCTTGCATCATGACAAAGCACCAGCTCTCATGGCACTGTCTGAGGGATTTTTTAGCCAGCAAATAAATAACTATATTAGAACACCCTCCCTACTCACCCGATCTGGCACCCAGTGACTTTTTTCTTGACCCCAAAATAAAGGAAACACTGACAGGAAGATATTTTGATGACATTCAGGACATCAAGGATAACAGGATGACAGCTGTGATGGCCATTTCAGAAAAAGAGTTCCAAAATTACTTTGAAGGGTGGAGTAGGTGCTGGCATCAGTGCATAGCTTCCCAAGGGGGGGACTTTGACGGTGATTATAGTGATAGTCATCAATGAAGCACGTAGCACTTTTTCTAGGATGAGTTTCCAAATTTAATTGTCTGACCTTCATACATGTTTTAACACTGTTTCCCTTTTAGAATCAACTCTACCATAGATTAAATAATTTTCATTTGATTCAGGAGAATATTCAATCTTTTTTTTTCATTATCAAGTGTAATGTACCATCTTCCATGTTGATTTTTCATATGTCAATCTAAATATATAAGGAAATATACCTTTTCTATCTATTTTGGTTGAGTTTCATAATGCTGAGCAAAAAGAACATTTTAAATATTTTAACCATCAAATCTCATTTTACACATTTTATCTTTCAAGAAAGGTAGGGTTTGCATAGATCAGTAACCATATTTCTTCTATGAAGAATTCTTATTGGTTGAGAAAAGAACTGATACAGTCTCAGAATTTTTCAAAGTATAACTTTTCAAAAAACTAAAATATATGGATCTTATACGAATGTATAGTAGGGAAGTGTCAAATATTGCCCTAACTTATTAATGAGGGATCCAGCAGAATTATAAAGCTGGTCCAAGAGGTGATAGGGAAGAATGCTATAAATAGTTAGTGAATTAAACAAAGAATGCTGGAATAAAATTACATTAGATATAAAATTATCTGATGTCCTCCAGGACAATAAAACTATACCTTTTTGAGTTATCTTTCAAGTAGACAAAAATCATTTGTTTTGCTCCTGAATAAAATAATTTGCAACTTACCTGTTTTTTTTTTTGTTTGTTTTTTACAATTTAACATCTGATTTCTCAGAGTATAGGCCTAATGAGGGTGATGGAAAGAGAACAGACTCTGGGTTGTGAACACGCAATGCAATATACAGATGATGTATTATAGAATTGTATGCTTGAAACATATAATTTTACTAATCAATGTCACCACAATAAACTTGATAAAAACTATTTCTAAAAAGTTTTAAAAAATGCATTCTTCCAGAAAACTGGATAACTTTTGAAAGATTATCCAGTTCCATTTTATCATTAACAAGACACACAATCATTAGTTTGCTTTATCTGTAAGTTGAGATATCTTTTCCTACTACTCTCTACCCTGTAAATGAAGAAAGTAGTACTTTGTCTAATACTTTGTATAAACACTTTGTATGCAGTATTTCTTTTAGTTCTCAAATGAATATCAATAAGCATGAACATTTTGATGAAACTATTTCCTTGGAAAAAAGTCTTATGAGAATAATCTTGAATAAAAGAGTTTAAATATTTTTGAAGGTTATTGATATACCTGGCCAAATTCATTTCTACAAGGGATATTTTAATCTATACTACTCATGTAGAATAGTATATTCTATATACTCTGACCATCATATGACAGAGTTTCAAAAATCAGGCAATTTGGTAGATACAAAATAAAATTTCATTTCAATTTGCCTATACAATATCTGGTTACCAGTGAAGTTGATTTTATTTTTTATTTGTATTTTTTTTAGCTGAGCCATCCTGCCACCTATTGGCAGCTCAGCAGCCGCTCAGCTCAGACTGGGCATCAAACTGCTGTTGCTCAGAGCTCAGCTCACACTCTTGAACGAGCTCTTAACCAACTGAGCCATTGGCCAGCCCTACTGAAGTTGATTTACAAAAAACAAAACATACTTTCCTTATTTTCTTTTAAAGTTGTTGTTTGCTTATTTTTTAAATTTATATATTAGTGCCCATGTTTTTGAGTCCATTTAGCTTTTACTATGGAAGGGACATTAACCCTTTGTATTTAATTCTTGCACATCAAAGAGCTTGTCATGAAGAGTACTAATAGAATATTTTATGTGAGGAATAACACTATCATAAATGAGACTCATTTGTGCTAACTTGAAACTCAACGTAAGATTACACTAATAAAGATGTAATGTTTCCTCTTGATCCATTAAAACCCCTTTATTGAAAAATGTTTTATATGAAAACTGTATATATTAATAGGGGTGGAGAACCGAAACTACAGGAAACAGGGATATTTGTAAATACATGATACTTTGCAAATTGACTGCAGTTATTATATTAGTAGGTAAACAGTATAGCTTTAGGGGATTATATCTTAAACAACTGAGAATAACTGGGCAATCTTCCATAATAGTTTAAATTATTTTTTGATGATGTACTTGTAAAATAAAATCAAGAGCTGAAACTAAAGTATACCCAAGATTGTTATTTATGTTGCATATAAAGTCTGTATATGATTATGTATGTATATATAATATATAAATATAAATATGCAAAACAAAGTATGTCATTACTGCATTCAGTGTTCTAAAGGTTTTCTTTGTTACCACTACCATAGGTCCATTTAAAAGATAGTTTTATATATATATATATATATATATTTATATATATATTTATCTTATATTCCAGAACTAGAAAAAAGGTAACTGAATTGAAGAATTGGCTATTATGTTTTCTCATTTGTAACAATTTGAGATATATATGGCTTGTATGTAATATTTATGTAAAATTATAAACAATAACATTTTAAATAATAAATAATATGCTATATAAAATACAAAAGGTATATAGATATACAGAGAAATATGCAATATAGGGCACAAGAAAAGAATTATGATAGTAAATAATGAAAAATGTTTTTTTTTGAACTCTATACAATCCTGGGTAAATCAGTGCATATAAAATTATAGTAACCTTTGAGATTACTTTTTTGTTTGATGTTGTAGGGGTTGGGTAGTGGGCTTCCAAAGAAAGTGTGAGCCGTTCGCGTTTTCAGCCGAGGTCCTGACACCACTAGCCTGAAGTGTGATCAGAGTGAACCCACAGTCCTTGGATTTCCTTTCCCTCTCTCCCTGAGCGGCGGAAGCCAAAGATTCGAAGCTTGGCGGCGGGAGGGGGAGAAGGGGCAGGAGGGAGGGGAGTTAGGGGGGCGAAATCCTAGGCTACCTACCATCCTGGGAAAGTTTCCGGGGGCCGTCGCCCCTGGACAGCGCTTTCCCACGGCCTCGCGGGCTCAGGGAAGCCTGGTCCGCGTTGGGTGGGCCCCCAGTACGAGTCCCCTCGCCCTGCTCTGCCCGGTTGCTGGGGTCGTGGGTTGGAGCTGACCTGTGTTCCAGGGATGCCCACCACCCTTGGACTTCCACTGCGCACTTGGAGCTGCCTGACGCCCCCCAGGCGCCTGCTATCTCCGACTTGACTAAATTGAGTGAGGGGCGGGAGCAGACAGTTGGCTCTTCCCTCAAACTCTCACACCCCGAAAGGCACAGTCAATGCCAAAGAGAAGGCAGGAGTCGGTGTAAACGCCGCTAGAGCCGGACCCCCAACGCCCCTTGGCTTCAATGCTAGTGCTGCGATCAGCAGCCCTGCGGGTCTTCAGGTCCTTCAACTTTTGGAAGATGAACTTCAGGCGTGCGGAGGAATGGAGCTGGGGGAAGGTTTTAGGATTATAAACTCGAGGGGGCTCAGATTCCCACATGACCTGTGACCACCTGGATCCGGTCTCCAGCTTCGCTCCTCCTCCGCAATTTTGCAGCCCAGAACGCCCGGGCTGGGGATGTTGGTGTCGAACCCCTAGGCTAGAGCTCTGGGCCCTCGCTCTTGTCGGCTGTGATCAGATTACTTTTCACAGACTGGAGCTGCCTGGGAAGTAGGGTATTTACTTTTAAATCCTTTCATGTGTGTTCAGTTCACCTTGTGTGGCTGGGTGTGGAAAGAAGGTGGGGGTGGGGGGAGGGGGTTTTCCAAATCCAATGAAATTCCCATTCCATGGGCATTACCAGGTCTGTGGGGTTGGCAGTTCTTAAAGTTTAGCAAGTCTGCAAATAAGTACAGAAAACAATAGAGTCCCCCCTCCCTTCCTCTCCCTTTTTTTTTTTTTTTTTTTTTTTCTTTTCCTGCTTCCAAACGCTTTCTTCTAGGCTGAAGCTGGGCAGGTCTCCAAAGGTGCAGCAGCCACAACAATCCCGCAGTTCAAAGTTATGCAGCAGTTGCACAACTTCCAACAACTCTCTTAGCCGGCTACTAATGAGCTGGAAGCCAGGAACATCTGAGGAGGTGAAGAGGAAGCTTCCAGTCCTCCTTCCTTCACCCCAGAAATCCAGATATCCCCACGCCCACCCCTCAGATAACTTGGAGATAAGGTCCTTACTGCTGTTCCAGTGCCTGGCAGACCATGGCTCCCTTTGGAAGGAACTTGCTAAAGACTCGGCATAAAAACAGGTAAGGTCCAGCGCGTGTGTGCTCCCGAGCTTCTGTGTGAAGGCATGTGTTCTGTTGTGTTTAGATTCTGATCAGAACTGTTCTTGGGGGACAAAGCTGTAGGGAGTTAGGTCTTTTATTTATACTCACTCAGGGAGGGGAAGATATTGTTCCAGCAACAATAACTGCTGTGGCCAGAGCGCAGATTGCTGAAAATAATGATTACTTTGACTTTTTTTTTTTCTTTCTCCTTTTGGCCAGTCTTTTTCCACAACTAACATCACCAAAATCTCTCTTTTGCCCTGCCTATTTGAGAGTACTGGAATGGCAAGTTTCATTTTGCTTCAGATAGAATTTTAGTGGATTATAGGAAGAAGAAAAGTTTTGATGAAGATATAAATGAAATGCATCAGCCACTAATTAAAATGAAAAACACAGCTGCTGATACAATCCAGAAAAGATGCTTTGGCACCACTTAGAGTGAGTGGGGCATTCCTGAAACTTGGAAAGTTCCTGAAGTGAAAATACCCTGTAGAGAAACTTTTTGTGAACTGATTCTTTCAAAAATCTTTGAGAACTTTAGTGGTTTTAGGCATTAAAGGAGGGTTCAACCAGCTATCCTCCTTAATCCTCATTATTAATATTTTATTTTGATTTGATTTGTTATTTCAAGCCTTCAATGCCTACAGTGTAAATATATCTTTCTCTCCTCTCTTTCTCTTTCTCACTCTCTTTCTCTCTCTCTGTCTCTCTCTCTCTCACACACAATCACACACAGATTTTTCTTAAGCCAGTATGTGTGTTTTAATCCTATTAAATATTTTAAAATATTAACATTTCTATGCAGAAAAAAGTGAGGATTATTTTAGACATGGGCTTCAGTTTTGTAATATATTTATTTTAGCGTAATGGCTTTTCCACAACTGTTCTCTCAGTCATGCCTGTTTGTACTTGCCATAATTTACTGAGTATAAATTTTAAAATATACAATTACGTGGTAGGAAATGATACAATTATTTTAAAGTGTTTTCATGCCAACATAGAGTGGTACAACTTTAAAGTAAATCTCCACCCTTTATTTTATACATGAATGCTTACTTGAAACATTATTTTTAACTCATTCCAAATATATTCATGATTTAGTTGACCTCAGTTTGCTTAAGAAACTAAAACAGCAATAATAATAATAGTATCAAACTGTCTAGCTTTATTTGCTAATAACTTGGTAATATATTACACATATGGTATTTCTGGTAGTTAGTGAAACTTTATGTTAAAATAAAGAAATTGCTTGCATATTCTTAAAGAAATACGTTAGTGATAGTTATTAAAAATAGGTTTATATCTTAGTGGTGTCAGTCCATTAAAAAATATTCCAGAAGACTCCACTTGCCAAAAAGAAGATCCTTACTACTTTTTAAATGATTAATCAGTAATATTATTTTTGAATAGGTTTATTCAAATGCTGTCAAAATGTATTTGAAAATTGGGGAAAGTTCATGGTTTTATAAAACAAGCTATATTTCTGACATACTGATCTGATTAGTTCAGTGCTGTTACCTGTGTGTTTATTTTTTTGTTTCTTATTACTATTAGTTCAAGAATTTTGTCACTAGTATGCCAAATAGCAGTGCAATAAAACTTGGCACATACCCCCATGAGTTTTCCTCAGGGGAGTAGGAGTCCACTTTCATTACCTCAGCTTTGCCACTGTACCATCTACTCTGCCTATAAAACTAGCTTTCATTCAAGGAGGTGAGTACTCTTTATATGACATTTTCTATGCAAAATTATAAGAAAGTGGAAAGAAAGAACAATTAAAAAATGAGTTTCATAATATTTCAAGTTTCTCTGAGACAATGAAATGGTGCTCCCAAAGGTGATGCTTTATTAGAAGTGTACTTTGGCAAAGGTGGTGATAGTCACAATATGTTTAAGGTCTTCTAATAACAGGGCTTCCCTTTACAGATTTGTATTTTTCTAATCCTTAAGAAAAATGGAAACCACAGTGGTAGTCGAGGACATAAAACTATAGGTATTTCAAACTAAGCAATAAAGTTACATGGTGAAACAGAACTTACTGTGTGTGTGCGTGTGTGTGTTTAGTATTGACATGGATCAGGTATTTTTGTTCTGTTTTATTTTTTCATCTTCTCAAAGGTGAAACTATGTTCCATAATTAAGTGTATTTCTTCCATTTACCGGATTCTATAATGATTTAAATAATCCTATTTGGACATATAGAAACCAAATTATCTTTCGTTGAAGGATGAGTAATTCATCCTATGATAGAAAATCTGATGGATTATAAAACAGTATTCTGATAACAGCCAGTGCCTTCCTCAAACATATCATATAAAATTCCTTGTAGAAAGTAAAGGAAGAATTTGAGCAATATATTTATATACCTTGTGATATATAATTTATATAACCAAAAGAACCACTTGAACATAATTGCATCTTTGTCAACAGGAAAAAAAATGTGGATTACTAAAAGGAACATTAGGAATTTGAGATAAAATTTTGAGAAATCTGTTTATTGTACTTTCTGCACCCTATTCTCATTTCTCATCTTTTCATTTTTATTCACTCCTAGAGTGATATTTAATCACCCAAGATTGAACATCCTGCGGTAGTTCGGCAAATATTCCATAATACATGGATAGTTGAGAGTTTTAAAGACAAATGGGACAAAAATAAAATTTCGAAGTCTGAGACTTAAATGATTTTAAAAGATACAAACTGTAAAGCTTGGAGAGGTCAAGGCCATATCTGTCTAGTCATCATTGTGTTCTCATACACAGGACAGTTCCTGGCATGTGATGGGCCTGTAATACAGTTGTTTATATAATTTTGTTAACTAAAATTATAATTTACACTCAAACTAGAAATATAATAATTATTTTATTCTCTATTCATTATCTGATGTCAGTTGGCAATATATAACAGTGAATATTTTACACACCATTGGTTGACATTTAATATAATCCAAAACCCAAGGAGATAGACAAATAATTATATGGGTTTCGACCCCAAGTTAATCCTACCCTACCAGATAATCTTTTCTAAATTTTAAAACATATTTAATTCAAAAATTTGGGAAACGGTCTTCAGGAAATTTGAGAATAATACATGGTTACACAATGATTGTATTTGGGCATACAACATTTTTACGCCTTTCATTTCTAACTTTCATTTAAATATAAGAAATGGAGCCAATCTAAAATCCTTTATGCTTGCAATCAGAATTAATCTTTTACAATTTTCTAATAGGAGGAGTGCAGTTTTCAGAAGACCTTGTAATCTCAGATGGATTATTCACTTTGGTACCAGAATAATAGAATGTTCTCTTATTGAATCCCAAAGATTGATGAGTATCTCTGTTCTCACACACCTTATTGTTCAACAAGAAAAATAAAAATGTTGGAGAATCTAGATATTTTCTATTTAAAAAACTATTCAATTTTCTGAAAATATTTTCTAAAAGTCATTAGGTAGATATTGTTTCTCATATAAAAGCCAAAGAAGCAAATAGTGAAGCATAAATTCACTTGGTATTCTTATATTGAATGGACATTCAATAAATGGTTTTCAATTATTAACGTATTCAAATATTCACAGTGGTTCCATTTGTGAATGTGATCATCTTTATATTAGATTCTATTTTCAAGATAATGATTGTTTTAAAAACTAGTGGTACTAAATAGCAACCAGCAACTTTTAAAAAAGTTCAGAACAGTAGAATGTCACTGTAAAGCTTTTGGGGATCCTTAGTTGCGAATGATGATTCTTTGGTGTTTTAATTTTTAAAAATTTAGGGACAGAGAATTCATTGGACTTTTTACCAGACCTTGCTAGAAGCAGGAAATTGTTATAATAATGAAGCAGCGCATGTGTTTGTTGGAAATACAAAACAGAAGAATTCATTTAGGTGATTTGTAAAAGAACAAAAAATTAACAACAGATATGAAAGGATCTAATCTAGTTAATAAGGCCTTTATAACTATTGGTAAGCACTGTTCAGTTAACTCTTGGCTTTCTCTTGGCTTTTCCTATACCTGTGGACATATGTGTATCCATCACAGTGATAACAAACTTTGTCATAATATTATCTTGAAATTAAAAGACTCCAAAAACTTATTTGTAATAAATATGTTAGAAGTAAAATACTGCTCTGTTGTTTATATTGATACACAAAATTTGCACTAAAATTTGCTTTGAAATCAATGAGAACATATCCAGCCAAGTTTTGTTTTCTTTTTTCTTTTTTTTTTTCTTAGACCAGGTGCTTTATATTGCTTCTGTAAGTACATCATGCTGAGGATGCTTCATCAGAAGGAATAATTAAGATTTGTGGCTAAAGTTTCTGGAAAGATGGATGTTTTCTCTTTGTCACGAGAAGTGTGGCAATTGATGAATTCTGCAGAATAGGAAATTATTATGTCCTATTTTGTCTAACCTTCAATAAATATTTAAAGTGTTCCCAAAACCGAATTGAGAAATGCCAGATATTTGAGTATGTACATCTTTTTGTTTCCCAGGAGTTCCTGAAAAAGATTTCCCTTGAGGATACCTGGTAACTTAAGTAGTTAGTAGTTGGCAGCAGACAGTTTATTCAGAACAATGACTGGAATGCTTCATTTCTGGCAAAAATATCCTGAGAGCAGTGGCAGCAGTGAAATTGAGCTCTAGATTAAACCTCAAATTGTTACTCAAACAACCCTAAGGCAATTTAAAATCCACGACGTAAGATATTTTATTATGCACTGTACCAATTCATGAAACATGTCGATGTGAAAAGTTCCCTAGTGGATTTTTTGGAAAAAAAAAAAAAAAAGAGTTTCAAAATGTTTATAGCTGGTTAATACTTTTGTTTACATAATGTCTTTATTAGCTGGACTGAATAAACTGGAAAGTTTTGATTGGTATGTGGTTTCAGGAGATTTGTTAGCAGCTTCCAGTAATTTACAAAAATGCGGCTGTCTTCTTTTTGTTTTAGTGCTGACAGTGGAAGAAAGTTGAAGTAGGGGTAGAGTTTACCTCTTCCATGCGCTTGTGGATACCAGTTCTGTAAAAGAAACCTCTTTGTCTAGCATATTGGTTTTCTACTGTGAGACAATATGGTATCTGCATCATGTATATCTGAAATGAAAAAGTTCAGCTTCCTTCTGTGTCCTAATGTTCTTTAATGTATATTTGTTCAGGAGTTTTTAAAGACATCTTTTTGTCTAAACACACACAGCACATACAACGTTGATTTCTTAAGAATCAATTATTTACTTTTTAAAATAGATTTTGATTCCATTCCTGTGAAGCCTGTTGCAATATTATACTTTCTAGAGAAAGTCTGTATACTTGTTTATTGTAATTTAAAGCCATTACTAATGTGCACAGTCACCCATGGGTGAAGTAATTACTTTATGTGAATTCAATAGCGTCTTGGGAAGATGTTTAGCACTTGTGGTGATAAGCAAGATATTTCAAGGATAAAAATTATCAATGGGTATTAAATATGCTGATAAACAAAGAAAATTTTCCTCAAAGGTTTATGTTTGTGGGCTACAATGCCCTCTGGCTTTTTTATAAAGTGACTTAAGATAGCTATAAAAAAATTCTTATTCAATCTAGGCTTATTGAGAGCAGGGACCTTACCTATCGTTTTCCTTTCTTTGTAAAGTTAGTAGGTGCTCAATAAATATTTGTTGCAGAAATAAATTCAACATATACTTTCCAAATATAGCTGGTCCCCATACAGTACTTGGATCACAATGATAGATCAGTACATTAGTATTGAATAGGTGTATGGGTAGCTTGAAGAATGAATCCAGAAATTCAAGGTTAACCTCTTATCATCTCTGATTCAAGGCTCAACTGCTCCTTGCTTTTAAATGGTGAAAAGCCACTTCTGACAGATAGTATGAGAGAGACTTTACTGGGCTTCTTGTAGAAAACAAACCAAGGTAACTCATTTTTCACTAGGGATACTCTTACTTCCCTTCATGCTCCTTGAAGACAACAAAACATGTAAATGAGTGAGGTTTGGCAAATGATGGTAGATGGCTACTGTACACCCCACTTCTGATTCTGGAACATATCCTCCTTTTGATATAATGGAAACACCAGGGTCCAGAAAAATGTATACACAGTTTAAGAAAGGAAAGAACTGTTTTAAAATTGTAATACTCAATATATACGGATAACAAAAGATTAATGCACGTCATGTGTATGTATTTTTTTTTGGCAGCCCCGGTATGACTGTGAAATATTTGTTTTCTCACATGAAAGAGGGATTTATCCTCTTGTATAATTACAGTTATGAGACAAAGGAAACATGCTACAAATAGGCAGGAAAATATCTTGATTAAGAATTCCAGCTCCTTAGTCACATAGATCTTAGATCATATATGGGATATGTCATTATTAGTTATGTGCCCTTGGGTAAATACTTAGTCTTCCTAACACAACAACAATAATAACATGCAAGGATAAATGTAAGTTAGATAATTGGACAGAGTGCTCTTTAAGTAAAAGAACACACGATTATGAATAAAAAATATTGCTGAGGTCATTGTGGGGAAGATCTTTGATTATTATTATTATTATTATTATTATTATTAGTTACAGATGTACAAAACAATGCAGTAGTTATCTTTTTCACCCCTTACAAAGTGACTATCCTCTCCCCCTTCCTTTGCCCACCCCCATCCCAGATATCATACATATGGAAGTTCATTCTCGAGACACTGATTGTGCAAATGAGGCAGCGCTGATGCTTGTTTCACTAGCTTCAGGGTAAATCCACCTCTGCTAACACTTTTTACAATACTATGTGCCAAGCACTGTTTTAAGTAATTTACAGAATACTTAAAATAATGCTGTGAAGAAGGTCCTGTTATTTTCCTTATTCTACATCTGAGGTATTTAAGACACAGAGGAGTGCAACAGTTATTAAGTGGCAGAAACAGAATTTAAATCCATGCTCGTAACCATTACTGTGTATGACCTTTTTAGGACTAAATTTTGTCCTCTCTAAAATAGACTTAATCCTAAACCATCAAGTAATCTGATTCTATATAAAAGACTTAATGCAGTGTTTTGACATAATAAAATCTCAATAAATATATCCTCCTTGTTCAAGCCTGTTTGATTAAAAATGCTATGAAGTAATCTCAGTTTTTAATAATTCAACATGGTGTGATATTTGGGGTTTCAAAATCTCTACTTCGACTTACTAGAAATTCTATATCACCACTAATCTCTTTTCCCATCTGGATATATAAAGAAGTAAATTACTGAAAAAAGTTAGAAATATTATACAAAACAATCTTTGGATCTTGATTAAATATATGAATTCTGACAGCTTTTAGGTTTAATTCTCACACCTTTTTTGAGCCAAATTGTGAGACCATTAGTGATTTTGCAATGCATAGCATAGCATAGTTTAAAGGATATTTCCTTATGTGTCTTTGTGAAGTTTTAATAAAAAGAAGGGATACATAATTTAATATTTTAACCTTAACTTTGTCTAATAAAGTGAGAGATTGAATTAGATAGTTAAGGTCCCATTCATGTCTAAGCTTCTATAATTCTAAAGCTTCTATACTCTGCAAAGTATAATTTAATTCTTTTGTCCTGCTTGTTTACCTTTTCAAGATAACAAAGATAGAATTACAAGAAGGATATTTTTGTGTGTGGTTTTATTTTAACTAAAACATGATGTATTGCCACATAATGTCTACCATGAAAGGGAGCATTATGGTAAAAGTCAAATGTGTTTATTTCTACTTATAAACAGTTGTGATTAGGTTATAAAATATAATATCTAAGAACTATGCAGTGTTTATTATTTGTTAAGCATTATTTAGTTTTACTAATATGAATATATGAATGTTATAAGTAGCTATCTTTTTATTTTATTTCTTTAGGACTGCTAAACTCTGGATTTGGTATTGTAGCAGACATGCAAAGACACAACCCCATTCCTAAAAGATTAAACTCCTAATTGAGAAAACAACATGATGGTTAAATATCGCATGCATGAACTTATTTTTAAAATCACTCTTCCATGGGAAACTAACTTTGACAGGGTAGATACAAGCACAGTTTTGTACTATAATTAAAATGAGAACATAATCTCTTGGAGTTGAGGAAGGCTGTTCCTCTGTAGAGTAGGTGCTCAATAAATGTTTTTGATGGACTCTAAGTAGAAGTATATAAGAGAAGCAAATGGAGTAAAGAAAAATAAAAAGAGCATCATCATAGTTAGATAGCATTTATTAAACTCCCACAATTAGGTGACAAGCTTGGACAAGAGGAGGGAACACAATAAGATACATAGAAAGGTGCAGGAGGGGGCTGAAATACACAAGGCTGACTCAGATAGGATAATCAAAACAAAGGAATTTGGAAGCGTAGAGAAAAATGTTAAGGATGTGTTTATATAACATTGTTAGACTTAGTCCTGACTGCTGTTCATTGTAATAATCATATTAAATTGGTCAGTTTATCCTTCCATAGAATTGAGTTATTCTTCTATTTTGTGGATCTTTTAAATTTTAATTTTATTAATGTAGATAGTGGTTCAACTTCAGCAAATTTTCATGCTCATTAATTATGGTGTGTAATTGATAGTAGTTTTGTGTCTGAGGCTTGTTGATATACTGCACAGTGTATGCTTGTTGGTCTGGACCAATGACTAGCAAATTTTATAGCTACCTCAAATATTGCTAATTACTCCAATGCTCCTCACTTACTCTGACCTTTTTTTCAGCCCCTTAGGAATTCCCTACAGCATGATTAACTGAGGGTATTTATGATCCAGCAGCAGGGCATTAGTTTGGGGAGACCACAGTCTTCTATAGTACAGACTGAGAATACCTACTGTTTAGCTTTGCAAATAAAACCTTACATTTGTGTGGGAGCTCTGAGAGATGCTATTTTTTAAAAAAAAGTGGATATTTCCATGGGGTAGACATATAATAACTACAGTCTCATATGAAGGAAAGAGTTGTACACAAATAGAAAAAGCACTATGAAGCCGCAGTGGACCTTTGAGATTACATCTTTTTTAATCATACAGGAAGTTAGGCACTTTATAGCAGTGAACCACAAAGTTTTAGTCTTGATTTTTTTGTTGGCCTGTTTTTCTACTCTAGTATTGAAAGTCAGAGAATTTCTTTCTAAAACTATTGATAAGAGGCCTGAGACATAGACTAAGTTACTTAAAAAAAAAAAAATGTTGATTATTTTTAGTGGTTCTACTTTTAGTTAGGAGAGCTTGCTATAATCACAGTTTAGAGGATTAAATACAATAACATCTTGTGCTATATAATACTTTATGAAGTCTGGGCATGCTATAGTAGGTTGTACTTTCATTGAGCTTGTTGGGTAGTGGTGGACAGGCAGATGATAAACAAACAATAAATGAAACAATTTATGTTTCCAAATATTGTTTCAAACAGGAAATTTCAGATAGCAGCTATGGTTATGAGTCACTATAGAGGCAGAATTTATAGGAATTCAAAATTGAGTGAACAGGGGCAGTAGAAAATATCAGGATGGAAAAAAAGAATCACTGATAACTACAATGTTGGGTTTGAGTGGGAATATGGTATATCATCAAAAAGAGCAGAAAAAATAGCAAGGGTAATTTGGGGAGGGAAGGACATCAAGGTGAAGAAAAAAAATTTCAAGGTCATTTGAATATTTACAAATATTCCACCTCCAAACACCTGGTGTTTGGACATGGCCGCACCTGAGATGGACCTGTGAAAGCAGCCATTCATCCAACCTCCTCTGATGCCTCCTGACATCCATGTGGGGCTGATTAATATGAGACATACTGCACCTGGAATGGGTCTTTAAAGGCAAAACATACAAGTTTTCCAGTCAGGGCCTTCAAACTGATCAATCCTATGATAAATCCACTCTATCTCCATGAAGCATTTAGCAGCCATCCTTTTAGTCATCCTTAATCATTACCTTTGGTTTAAATTATATGCTTCCAAACATGGCCATCACTTCCATGGATTGTAAATTTATTCCATTTAAAGATCATATTATTGTTATCTTTTTAATCCCCTAGAGTCTGACACAGTGTCATTGTTTAGCTACTGGTGTTCAAAGAATATTTTCATATTTAAATACATAAAGTCTAGATCTTTGGTGCCGGTAAATTACCTAGGTCAGGAGTTGGCAACTTTTGTGTGTAAAAGGTCACATAATAAATATTTTAGTTTTGGGGGGCCCTAATGTCACCTCAACTATTCAACTCTGTCAGTGTAGTGTGGAAATAGCTGTACACAATATATAATTAAGTGGGCATGACAATATATAATTAAGAGGTGGTGGGATAGTTTTAAACACCAGGCCCTAGTTGACTGAGAAATCCCCTTCGTTTTCCTCTCACTCCTTTTATAATCCCACCTCCCTACCCCCACACCACCCCAATTCCAAAAAATAAAAGAAACTTTTAACATCTATTATATTAGGCACTTAGACTTCAAAGGTGAAAAACTCAGTCTAGGACCTGACTGGAAAACTAGCAAAAAAGAACGTAGAAAGCTATTACTGAATATTACTGTGTTCTGTAGAAACATCAAAAATAGATACCCATTTCCATCTGGACTGGTGACAATGGGGTGATTCAGAGAAGGTAAGGAAATTTTCCTAGAGGTAACAATATTTGAAGCAGAGTAAGAGTTAGTTAGATGGAGCAGGAGGAAAAGGGTGTTTCAGGCAAAAAAAACAAACAAAAAACAGTAATGGAAAAGTCCAGTATGAAAACAAAAGCATGGCACATATAGTTCAATCCAGTTGAGGAATAAATAGTGTGCTATATGTGTCAGGTTATCCTCATATTAGATCTGTCAGAGATCAGCAAGAAGTCAGGAATAAATAGATGAATGTGCATATTCAAGAGTGCTTGGCTATGAGCTGGAGGAATTAAATCATGGAAGGGAATCATAGATCCTGGGATCAAGCAGAAGAGATAAGTGGAGGTGGGAGGAGAAAGAGGGAGACAGAGAGAAGAGAAGGGATGAGATGGAGAGGAAGAGAGGTAAAGAGACTTAAAATGAAAGACTTGGGAGCCACTTAAAGATTTTAATCAAGGAAGGTACACAACTAGATTGCAGTTTAAAAGGGCAGCCTGGCAATATGGAGCATAAATGTGAAGCAGGCAAGAGTTTATAATACAGTAAACAGAAAAAAGTCTTAGAGACACAGAGGAAATACTGCTGATTGCTAGATGGGATGGGGGTGGACATGACGGAGAAGGGGAAGGGACGAAACAACATAAATTGGTAACTACAATATTGCTGCAGGGATAGAAAAGACAGGGGAATATAATCAATAATGTAAATATTTTTTAGGGAACCAGATGGACTCATGTCTTGTTAGGAAGACCACTTAATGGACGGTGTAGAGGCCTGGCCTCTGCACTATTCATCTGAAGCTGCCGCTGAATAATATTATATGGCAACTATAATTTAACACATATATAGTCATGGGATGTGGACTATAGTGTGGGGATGGAGTCAATGGAAGTGTAATAGATATGTATGATATCAGGAATGGAGGGATGGGAGGGGGAGGGAGGGTTCTCACTTTGTATGGGGTGAAAAGGATAACCATTGCATTGTTTTGTACACCTGAAACTAATAAAATAAAATAAAATAAAATAAAATAAAATAAAATAAAATAAAATAAAATAAACAATATGTAATAGCTTACTCAGTAATCTATTGTAAATCTTAGAGTCTGAATTGTAGTAATGGTGACAGATATGACATATTTGAAACATATTTGAGACATTTGGGAGGAAGAACAAAACAGGAATGAGAGAAAATAATCTAAAAGACTCCCAATTTTCAAGCTTGAGAGAAAGGGGGGAGGGGTTAGTGATTACATTCAGTAAGATGAGAAATCAAGAGATGGGATACTTTGGGAAATGAGAAGATTGAACGATGAATTAGTTTTGATGGGTCAAATTTGATGTGCCTGTGGGTTATACAAATATATCAAGTAAATGTGCAGAAAAGAAAGATGGGAATATGGGTAAAAAAATAACTAGATTTGGGGCCAGTTGAATGGCACAGTGGTTAAGAGCTATCTTGAGATGCCAGCGTCCCCGGTTCGGGTCCCTTATATGAGGGCCAGTGACACTGCCCTGAAAAAAAAAAATAAGGCCTGGGATGCAGGGCAAGTTAAGCTGCTGAGGCACTAACAGATTCCTGGGAGCTGGCTTTTGGCAACGAGGAACTCTCATTCTCCATGGCTCTCAATGGAAAGGGTGCCCGAAGACACTCATTGAGCTTGCAGGGTGCACAGCCTGCCTTGGGACAGGCGAAAGCAGAAACGGCAGTGACTGTAAAAACTACCAATCACACGTCACAACCACACTCATGTACAGCAAACCTGCAGTGCCAGGATCATGCTAGGCGTCAGGTGGCTGACTTTGTTCCCACAAGACACAGAGGAATTTTTGTACAGCAGAGGACAACCTGAAGAGAGCTTGGTGGATTTTAGCCAAGACCGGCACAGGAGACACAAGAATCATCATACCCACAGGCCAGCTTTAGATAAAACCAGAGCATTTCTGGGTTTCACATACAAGAGTCACACCCAAAAGGAAGTTGCTAGAGGTGCAAGGGCCCAAAGGATCCAAGCCTCATCAGAGGGGTCAACCCTCACACTGCAGCTCATAAACTGTGAACAATGCTGATCCTCACAGCTAATCAGCCAGGGAGTCAATCCCACCTACTGACAAGCCAAAAGTAATCAAAGCTAAACTTCAACAGTTGAAGACACACAACACAAGGAAAACCTCAGATATACATGCACAAGAGAATAGGGAGATTGAGTAAGTTACATATAAGGACACACACAGTATAAGTTTACCCAGAAAAGACTGAGACCTAGGGGATCTATCTGTTATATTGAAGCAAGCACAAGGGGTAAACCAGAATGGGCAGACAAAGAAATACAACCCAAATAAAAGAACAGAAGAAACTTCCTGAATCAATGGAACTAGAAATAGAGGTAAACAACCTATCGGAGACAGAGTTCAGAACACTGATTATTAGAATGTTCAAGGAAATTAATGAAAAAATAAAGAAAGATAGAGAAATCATGAAAAGCAACCAGCTAGAACTTAAGAATGCAATTACTGAATTAAACAACAAATTTGATGGAATTACTAGCAGATTGGACGAAGCAGAAAACCGAATCAGTGACTTAGAAGACAAGATAGCAGAGATCACCCAAACAGAACGACAAAAGAAAAAAGAATGAAAAACATTGAAAATAGTTTAAGAGAGCTGGTAGACAACATGAAATACAACTTTCTGATCATTGGAATACCAGAAGGAGAAGAGAGGGAGCAAAGGGTTGAGAACATATTTGAAGTAATAATGTCTGAAAACTTCCCTAACCTGGCAAAGCACATTGAAATACAAGCCCAGGAAGTGCAGAGTTCCAACCAGGATGATCCCAAACAGGGCCACACCAAGACACATTATAGTGAAAATGGCAAGGGTTAAGGACAAAGACAGAATCCTTAAAGCAGCAAGGGAAAGGCAGCAAGTTACTTACAAGGTCACCCCCATAAGATTATCAGCTGACTTTTCTACAGAAACTTTTCAGGCCAGAAGGGAGAGGCAAAGGTTTTCAAAGTGATGAAAAATAAAGGCCTACAACCCAGACTGCTGTATCCAGCAAGGTTATCATTTAAAATTGAAGGGGAGATAAAGAGCTTCCCAGAAAAGTATAAGTTAAGGGAATTCATTACCACCAAGCCAACTTTGCAGGAAATGTGAAAAGGGCTTCTTTAAGTAGAAGAGAAAAGCAACCTACTAAGGAAGACTAGGAACACAAATAACAAAATGGCAATAAATATGCACCTATCAATAATCACGTTAAATGTAAATGGAGTAAATGCTCCAATCAAAAGACATAGAGTGGCTGAATAGATAAGAAAGCAAGACCCCGACATATGCTGTATACAAGAGACACACCTCAGATCCAAAAACACATACAGGCTGAAAGTAAAGGATGGAGTAAAATATTTCACGAAGATGGAACTCAGAAAAAAGCTTGAGTAGTGATACTTATATCAGATAAAATGGACTTTAAATTGAATATAATAAAGGACAAAGAAGGGCACTTCATAATAATAAAGGGATTGATCCAACAAGGGGACATAACCCTAGTAAACATCTATGCACCTAATATAGGAGCTCCTAAATATATAAAACAGATATTGTCAGACAAAGACGGAGATCAACACTAATACTATCATAGTAGGGGACTTCAACACCTTGCTGTCACCAATGGACAGATCCTCCAGTCAGAAAATCAATGCTGAAGTAGTGACCTTAAACTATACATTAGACCAGCTGGATTTAACAGACATTTTTCAGAGCATTTCACCCCAAAGCTACAGAATATACATTCTTCTCAAGTGCACATGGAACATTTTCTAAGACCAATGTTAGGCCACAAAACAAGTCTCAATAAATTTAAGAAGACTGAAATCATTTCAAGTGTCTTCTCTGACCACAATGCTATGAAACTATAAGTCAATTATAAGAAGAAACCTGGAAAGCTGTCAAATAAATGGAGGCTAAATAACATGCTACTAAATAGTGAGTGGGTCACAAATGAGCTCAAGGAGGAAAACAAAAGATACCTTGAGACAAACGAAAATGAAAACACCACGACCCAAAATCTCTGGGATGCTGCGAAAGTAGTCCTAAGAGGGAAGTTCATAGCAGTGCAGTCCTACCTAAAGAAGGAAGAAAAATCTCAAATCAACAGGTTATCCTTACGCCTCAGGGAACTGGAAAAAGACAGCAAAAGAAGCCCAAGGAGAGTACAGGAAAGGAGATGATAAAGACAAGAACGGAAATAAACGATATAGAGAACAGAAAAACAATACAAAAAAATTAACGAAACCAAGAGCTGGTTTTTTGAGAAGATAAACAAAATTGACAAACCTCTAGCCAGGCTCATCAAAAAAAAAAAAAGACATCTCAAATTAGTAAAATCAGGAATGAAAGAGGGGAAATGACTACAGACATCACAGAAATACAAAAAATTCTAAGAAATTACTATGAGCAACTATATGCCAACAAATTTGACAATCTGGAAGAAATGGATAATTTTCTAGAAGCATGCAACCTTCCAAAGCTAACTCAAGAAGAAATGGAAAATCTAAATAGCATGATTACTACCAAGGAAATTGAATCAGTAATCGACAAGCTCCAAACAAACAAAAGCCCTGGACCAGATGGCTTCACAAGTGAATTTTATCAAACATTCAAAAAAGAACTATCACCTATTCTTCTCAAACTATTCCAAAAATTCCAGAAGGAGGGAAGGCTCTCAAATTCTTTTTATGAAGCCACTATAACCCTGATTCCAAAACCAGATAAAGACAGCACAAAAAAGGAAAATTACAGGCCAATATCCCTGATGAATATAGATGTAAAAATTGTCAATAAAACATTAGCAAACTGAATTCAGCAATATACTAAGAAGATCATACATCATGATCAAGTGGGTTTCATCCCTAGTACGCAAGGCTGGTTCAACATCCATAAATCAATTAATGTGATACACCACATCAACAAAATGAAGAATAAAAATCACATGGTCATTTCAATAGATGCAGAAAAAGCATTTGACAAAATCCAACAGCCATTTATGTTAAAAACCCTTAGCAAAGTGGGAATACAGGGATCATATCTCAACATAATAAAGGCTATATATGATAAACCTACAGCTAACATCATACTCAATGGGGAAAAGCTAAAACCATTCCCCTTAAGATCAGGAACAAGACAAGGCTGTCCACTTTCTCCTCTTTTATTCAACATAGTTCTGGAAGTTCTAGCCACAGCAATCAGACAACAAAAAGAAATAAAAGGCATCCAAATTGGCAAGGAAGAAGTAAAATTGTCATTATATGCAGATGACATGATACTGTATATAGAGAACCCCAAAGATTCCATCAAAACCTATTGGAACTGATAGACGAATTCAGTAAGGTAGCAGGATACAAAATCAATGTTCAGAAATCAGTGGCATTTGCATATACCAATAATAAACTAACGGAAGGAGAAATTAAGAAAACTGTCCCATTTACAATTGCTTCAAGAACTATAAAATACATAGGAATAAATTTAACCAAAGAAGTAAAAGATCTTGGGCCGGCTGAGTGGTGCAGTGGTTAAGTGCTGGCTTGGGAAGCCAGTGGCCCTGGTTCGGTCCCACATAAGAGGGCCAGTGACACTGCCCTCAAAAAAAAAAAAAAAAAAAAAAAAGAAGTAAAAGATCTGTGCTCAGAAAATTATAAAACACTGAAGAAGGAAATAAAAGAAGCAAATAAATGGAATCACCTACCATGTTCATGAATAGGGAGAATTAATATAGCTAAAATGTCCATACTGCATAAAGCAATATATAGATTCAATGAAATTCCTATCAAACTACCAAGGGCATTTTTCACAGAAATAGAAAATATAATCCTAAAATTTATATGAAACCATAAAAGACCCCAAATAGCCATGACATTGGCAATCCTGAGACATAAGAACAAAGTCAGGGGTTTCACGCGGCCCCGGTTTGGATCCCACATATGAGGGCCAGTGACACTACCCTCCACAGCTAACAGCAGCTCCACCTGGACCTGGGTTGTGCAAGCCCCAGCGTCGGTGTAGGCTGCAGCCCCTGCTGCAGTGGGCTGTCATAGGCTATAGTGTGTGGCCCGCAGCCAGCGTGAGTGGCTGGCAGCCAGCGTGAATTGTCAGTAGCCATGGTGAGCGACCACCCAGAGGCCAGCGACTGATCTGCCTCATCCAGGAAGAGTGCAATGATGATATCAACATGGGCCAGTGAAGCAACATCCTCCGCAACTAGACTGAAGAACAAAAAGACAGCAACTTGTCTGTTCCCCTTCCCCAATTCCCCAATGCTGTTCCCCTCCCCCAATTCCCCAATAAAATCTTAAAACAAACAAAAAAAATGGATTAAAGACTTAAATGTAAGACTTGAAACCATAAAACTCCTAAAAGAAAATATAGGGAGTAAATTTGCAGACATTGCCCTGAGCAATATTTTTACTGATACATCCCCAGGGGCAAGGGAAGTAAAAGAAAAAAGGAACATATGGGATTATATCAAACTTAAAAGTTTTTTCACAACAAAGGAAACCATCAATAGAACAAAAAGGAAGCCTACTGAATGGGAGAATACATTTGTCAACGATATATCTGATAAGGGGTTAATATCCAAAATTTATAAAACACTCATGCAACTCCACACCAAAAAAACAAACAACCCAATTAAAAAATGGGGTGAGGAATTGAAGAGATATTTCTCTAAAGAGGACATACAGATGGCCACCAGGCATATGAAAAGTTCAACCTCACTGGTCATTAGGGAAATGCGAATAAAAACCACAATGAGATACCACCTCACTCCAGTCAGAATGGCTATCATCAATAAATCAACAAACAACAGGTGCTGGTGGGGCTGTGGGGAAAAAGGGACCCTGCTGCACTCCTGGTCGGATGGCAGATTGTTGTAACCACTATGGAAGTCAGTTTGGAGGTATCTCAAAAAACTGGAAATGGAACTACATTTTGACCCAGCAATTCCACTTCTAGGTATTGATCCTGAAAAACCCAAGACACTAATTTGAAAAAATATATGCACCCCTATGTTCATTGCAGGGCTATTTACAATAGCCAAGACTTAGAAACAATTGAAATGCCCATCGGTAGATGACTGGATTAAGAAATTATGGTACATTTACACAATGGAGTATTATGCAGCTGTAAAGAAGAAAGAAATTGTACCATTTGCAATGATATGGATGGACCTAGAGAACATTATGCTAAGTGAAATAAGTCAGTCAGAGAAAGACAAATACCATATGATGTCACTTATATGTGGAATCTAAAGAACAGAATAAATGAGCAAAATAAGCAGAAATAGTCTTAGAGACACAAAGAAAAAACTGATGAGGGCTAGATGGGATGAGGGTGGGCATGAGGGAGAACGGGAAGGGTTAAGGCAACATAACCTGGTAACTACAATACTACTGCAGAGGCAGAAGAGACAGTTTAGGGAATATAATTAATAAGGTTGTAAATATTTTTTATGGGACCAGATGGACTCATTTCTTGTCAGGGAGAGCACTTCATGGACAGTGTAGTGGCCTGACCACTGCACTGTACATCTGAAGCTTCCGCTGATTAATATTAGATGTTGACTATAATTTAACACATATATAGTCATGGGTTGTGGAGTATAGTGTGGGGATGGAGTCAATGGAATTGTAATAGATATGTATGATATAGGGGGTGGGGGGACAAAGGAGGAGGGAGGGGGCAGTCACTTTGTAAGGGGTGAAAAAGATAACTATTGTATAGTTTTGTACATCTGTAACTATTAATAATAATAAAAATAATAATTAAAAAAACAAAAAAAACTAAACTACACTAATCCATGTATTCATCAATTACTCTACCTACCTCAACATAGAAGAACTTTTTAAATGATGCTAAATAAAAAGGCAAAATTACAAATAAATAAATAAATAAATAAATAAATAATTAGATTTGGGAGCTATCATCATGCAATTGGTTGATAAAGGTGTGGGAACTATTACAGTCACCCATAAAATATGTATAGTGAGAGAAGAAATGAGTCATAGAAACCTGGGGAATGCCAGTTGTATCAGTTATCATTAACTACATAATAAAACATCTTCATAATCAGTGACTGAAAACCAACATTTATTATTTTTCATAATATTGTGGGTAAACTGGATGGTTCCGCTGGCTTCACCGGGGCTCCCTCATGAGCTGTGAGTTGTCTGAGGGCTAGGTTCAGACATATCAACTGAGATGGCTGGGTCATTGTCTCTGCATGGTTTTTCCTCTCAGGCTTCTTCATCAAACAGCAGCCTCAGGACAGCATCCCAGGAGGAAGAAAGCAGAAGCTGCAAGACTTCTTGAAGCCTGGACTCCAGAACTTACACATATTTTTCACCACATTCTATAGGCTATACATAGCACATCCCAAAGTCTATTCAAGGGAGAAGAAATAGACTCCATCTTTTTATTTATTTATTTATTTATTTTTTGAAGGCAGTGTCACTGGCCCTCATATGTGGGACCGAATCGGGTCCACTGGCTTCCCAAGCCAGCACTTAACCACCGTGCCACTCGGCAGGCCCTTAGACTCCATCTTTTGATGGAAACTGCTATGAGGAATTTTTGACCATGGCTACATGACACCTACATTTATAGAATATGCAAAGGAAGCAAGACTCATGTGGGAACTGAGAAGAAGCTAGAAAGATAAAGGAAGAACCATGGAAAGTAATATCAAGAAGTAAAGCAATGGCTTGCTTTAAGAATAGGAAGGAAAGGTCACAATGCATAATATTACAAAGAGGTCAAATCAGATCAGTGCCAAAATGGCTATTGGGTTTGGCAGTTAGGAGATCCCTGATAAAACTAAGAAAAAAAATCTATCTGTTGGGGGTGGGTGGGGATGAAAGTCATTTTATGGTGGATTGTTGTTATTGTAAAGTGATGAACTAGCGCAAGTGACTGTAGTTTGCTATTATGTTTGTGAAGGAAAGATAGTTGAGGTGAATATGTGGTCAAATGATGGTTATTATAATGTAACAGGATAATAGGAAGGACCAGAGGAACATGTAGAAGATAAAAAGTTTGAGAATGGATGAATTATGAAGCAAAGTCCTAGAGGAGGTGCAGGCAGTGAAATTCAGAGCATATTTAAGAGTTTAAAATTTGGGGAAGGTAAATGGACATAAGATGATTTTGATATAGACGACCAGTGTTTTTGCTCTTATCAATGATGTATCCCCTTTTTTAAAGTATCCCCTTTTCCTTAACAAAATTACATCACAGGCCCTGGTTAATAACAAGTTATTAATTTGTTGTTGCCCTTTAAGTAATTTGTTTATGACTAATGTGAAGAGCTGCTTAGTTTAGATGAAATTTGCAATTGGAGGTCACATTTCATTATAGTTTATTATAAAGTATGTTCAGAAAATCAGTCAGAGATACAGGAACTCATGTTGTATTTCACACTATCTTACAGATAATTCAAATTCTTACATATTTCTAGTGCTATTCAAATATGCCAACATATTTCAGAATACATTTAGGGAGAGAAGAGTAAGTGGCTGCAGGCAGATACAAGCTGAAAATCACCATCATTAGGAAATATCTTCCACTAAGAAGGCAAAACCAATTATGGACTCAGCTGCCAAAAGGAAACGAATGTTAATTGTTGACATAACTACAGCTATCATTAAACTAAATATTCAGGTTAGGTAACTTTCCTTTAATAAATATACTTCTGCTTTGTTGTTATAAAATATTTCTCTACAAAGTACAAATCAATAAGGAAACTTTAGGTATTTACCAGACCCAGGTAATACTGGGAAATACTTTCCAATGAGATTAGATATTTTCTTAGCATTTGATCTGATAAAACCACATGTTAAATATTTACATTTTGATTATAATCAATTTCCGGAATCTGAACTATGAATTTAGTTTACTTAACTCCCCACAGTCTCCAATTCACATTCTTTACACATTCCCTTCCCTTTTCTCTGTTTATGGGAATTATGTATTATAGCTACTTTGTAATTATGTATTACAGTCATCCTCCATAACTGGCATATATTATTACTTTTTAGAAAATTAAACTGGCATTAATAGAGGATAAAACTATATATATATATATCTGTATTTTTCATAGGACAATTAATTTTATGAAGGATTCCAATTTTAAAACTATTTTAATAAAATGTTAATGGCTTATGTTTAGTGAAAACTTACAAGTAACATACGTTGTATTCTGGTTGTGTTCCTTGCTATGGCTTTGAATTGCATAATGATATTAGGATAAAATAAACTTCTATCTTTTGAGGAATATAAACGTGTTTTGAGGTTTAATTAAAATTTTGAAGGGAATTAATTTTATTATATGTTAAGAAAATATTAGGGACACAATTTTCATTTCCCTATGGAATGAAAATTTTGACTGACAAGCATTATTTACTTGCAACTGCATGGAAAAAAACATGACAGTATCTTAACTTTGGCAGAACGGTTGATAAAATGTAAAACAGTAGTAGCCCTTGCTTTGTATTCAGTAATCAGGAAGCACAGATAACCAGATTTTTTTTTTTATATTGTGTCATATTCATATGCTAATTCATTTGAATTGACTTCAGGACAGTATTAGAGTACATATTGCTTTCTGAATAACCAAAACACAATAATGTTATCTTCAGTGTATTATTCAGTGTATTATTGTCAAGGTAGTTTTAAAGGCTGTTTCTGACTTACCTGTAACTTCCCCAGCCTTAACTAGGTGATGGAGATTTTGTTTCCTCTCGTTTCCCATAGTTGTCTCTGGGAACTTCTGTTTCATCGTGTAAAAGCTGCAGGTATTGATCCCAAATCATGGGTGTTTAGAAACCTCCATTCCTAACTCTGGTCTTTGTTTGCCCCCCTCTGTGGAGAGATGAATAGACCATAAAGAGAGAAATACAATAAAAATCCCTTCTGCTGACCCCCAACCCCCACCACACCCCTGGCATGGCATTGGTCTCCTTAACCATTCCCATCAGGACATTTCATCTGCACATCTTTTTACCCCAAAGCCCACTCCCTACATTTGGCAGCCAGCTGTTCAAATACTATTTCTTAATGAAAAAGGAAGATGTACTAGTTCATGAAAGTTTTTTCCTGAACTAAAACCAGCCCTATTTTAAATAGGGTTTGGGTTTTATAGCATCTAAATGCAAATATCAGTGTTCCTTAGAACCAGCTCTGGGATTAATACAGAGAGAAATCCAGTTGGGCAGGATTAATAATAATAAGTATAAAGATTGGCTATGGGGGGGGGAAGGAGAATAAAAAAGTTCCATTTGTATTGCATTAAGTAGAATGCCAACTTTTATCATTTGTTTTAGACTATTTGAGATTGGAAATGTCTCCCTTTTTGTAATTTTTGCTTTTATATATTTTACTATTAGTAGCTCCAGAGATGTAAGAAAAAAGGGTCAAGGTGAAGCTGCAATGAAAGTATATTTGTTGGAAACCTGGAACAGAATTTCTCAACAGCACCACTGTCAATATTTTCACTGGCATTATTCTTTGCTTTGAGGGTGCTGTTCTGTGCATTGTAGGATGTCTATGTTCCTGGCTTCTACCTACTAGATGCTAGTAGCACCCCAGACCCTAATATGAGAACCAAAACTGTCTCCAGACGTTGCAAAATGTTTCCTGGCGTGTAAAATCACCCCTGGTAAAGAACCATTGGTTTAGAAGGAGAGAAGCTTCAGTGTAAAGAATAAATAATGGTAATTAAAAAGAAACAGAACAGTCTTTGGGCAATGGGTCAATTCACAGATTTCCCCAAAGATTCAGAGTTTTTAAATCTTTGATCAGATGTATCCTTCCCTTAAATCTCCAGGCCCAAGTGCTACCAATAGCTTGGAAATGAAAAAGCTCTACCTATTGATTTCAAGCATATAGTGTGGATTTGCAGAGTTAAGCAATAAAAACATTTCCTTTCAAATCACTCCTACAAATGGCAGCTATCATACTTTTCATGCTGGCCTAGGAAATGATTGTATCAGGTTCTATGGGAAAATACATTCAAAGGTCCAAATAGTTTCCAAAAATATCTATATCTCACATTCTAGTATTCATACATAGTAATACCTTGGTTTACAAGCATAATTAGTTCCAGAAATAAACCACTTGTATTGCAAGACATCAACTCGTTTACCACATTAAAATATACTAGAAATGCCATATTCAATATTTTATCCTAAAACTCCCAGATTTAAAAAGCTTATTTATTCCCTAATGCTTTGTACAAAATAGACACTCAGTGGAAGTTTGTTGAAGACCTATTTGTATTAATGTTTCATTTGTACTTGTAAGCCAACTCATCTTAATTCTGTGTAATTGTTTTTGGGATATTAAAATTATTTATCAATAGGGAGATATTTTAAGGTTTCTGATTGACAATAGAGTAAATGCAAAAGTGTCATTTAATTTTCACTATTATTTCAGAGTGAGTATGGAAAAGTACTTGAAATAAAGGTAATACATGCTGTTAAAGTGTTTAGCACATAAGTTTTCTTAAATTTTTGATGAGGATATTATAAAAAGGAAAAACCGAATAATGAAAAAGTTGTAGCAGAATAATCATATATATGTATATATTGGTATAATGAGCTTCATTAGCACAACCTTAATTAAAATCAGTTATAAATCAGAGGGAGATTAAAAGCATTCTCAGATTATATTAATGATATTTTAAAATGTCTCTTATTAGCTCAAGAGTTATATTGAAGTGTACATGCAAAAATATTGACTGGTTGAAACAGTAGTAAAAATATTGTCGGATAGGTTGGAAAGTATTTATAAAATAATATTTTTAGCTACTGTAGCAAGTTCAATAATGTTACTGAATAACAATACGAGAAACACTATACCCTTCTCTGCATTAAATAATAACAAATTTTATTATGAGTGTTCATAACCTGTATTTACCCAGGTTTTTAAAATAATTTTCAAAACACTTTTATTGCTTTTTTTATTTGATATTTTCAGCAAATTTGTGAGAAGTATGAGTCAGATATGTACATTGCAGTATTACAGTGAAGGTTACAGAGGATTAGAAAAAAATGACTTATCAGAATTCAAAATGACTGTTAGTGATAATTAAGATGGAATCATAAATTTAAAGTCCGTTTGTCCCCACTATACTTTATTGCAAATTTTCACAAAAGAATCTTATTAATGTTTCAAAGGGAACAATGACTTAAAGCATTTGATACTGTGTCATTACAAATGTTTTTTCATTTTCTTCTGTGTGTGTGTATATATATATATATATATATATATAATTTTTAAGTATATTTTGTTATCATAAACTATTTCAAAATAAATTAAACAGAAGTGTGCTTAGCAACAAAACAAAATATTTTCATGAGAACCTTAGGATATATTCAATATTATCAATTTTGTGTGTGTGTTTCTAAAATTATTTTTGTGTGTGTGACAACTTTATTTAAACTCACATACCCTACAATTCCTCAATTAAAGTGAACAATTCACTGTTTTTTAGTACATTCGCAGAGTTGTAGTACCATCACCACAATTTTAGAACATTTTTAATGCCTCAAAAAGAAACCCACTACCCTTTAACTGTATTCCCCAATTCCCTCATTCTTCCCAGCCCTAAGCAACCATTAATCTGCTTTCTCTGTAATTTTGCTATTCTGGGCCTTTCATATAAATAGAATCATATAATAGACTAATAGAATCTAGTCTTTTGTGACTAGATTCTTTCACTTAGCATGAAACTTTCAAGGCTCATCCAGGTTGTATCATATATCAGTGGTTTATTCCGTTTTATGACTAATATTCTGTTGTATGAATGTACTACATTTGGTTTATTTATTCATTAATTGTTCAACATTGAGTCATTTTTACTTTGGGCTATTATGAATAATGCATAAGACCTTGTACACGAATATGATAAAATTTAATAAAGTATTAAAATAAATATGTAACTAAAAATGTATGTGCATGAACAATGTCATAAATATATACTACATATTTATAGATGTAGTATAATATATATTTAAAATGTGTAGTAAAATCTATTGAATAGTGTTTCAAATTACTTTTAAAACAGCTTCAAATGAGTGAAACATAGTAAAAGATGATCATGTGAAACAATTATGTATTGATGGGAGTCATAGATATTAAGAGCATTATTTATTATCTTATAAACCATTCTGAAATAGGAAAACTAGTTCAAATCAAGTCAAAACAAAACCATAATCTTATTCAACTTTGCTCTGTGTAATAAACATACACAGAGCAAAGCAAAAGCAAACAAATTACACTCTTAGGCAAGCAATGTATATATTTATTTTTATTTTGTTGCATCAGAATTGGAGGTTATATGTCTCAACTATTTGATTTGAATAATTAGGTAAGAACTGTTTGTTTCATTATATTACTTGGAAAACCAATTTATCTAGTCTAAGTTTGTATTTTTAGTCTTTGTTGTGTATGTGTTTATAGATGTCATTACTTACACTAGATAGTAAATTTCCAACGGTTGAGAAAGAAATATTTTATTTAGTCTCAGTTCTAATTTTAAATTCTTTATATCTGATGACTAGGTTTGCATGAACCTGTGACCGAATGACAGTAATTATTTCTAAAACGTACTGATTAAGATTTTTAAATTGGTTTAATTTTGGTGAATATTTATTTTACATCCTTTCTATATTTTTTATTTGAATGTTCTTTTTTTTAAAAAATGAAATGAAGCTGAGGGTCATTAGTCTAGCTTCTGGGAACCACTGATGTAATAAGAAAGCTAATACTGGAATTGACACTAAAGTGTTCCCTTCCCAACTCTAGCACTCTTTCCCACAATAGAACAGGGATATTGTCTTACAAATCATATATGTCTTTATATCACCTACGTGTCCATGAGAGCGCCAGACATAGAGGAAGTGCTCAGCAAATATCTGTCTGATTAATATACAGAAACTCAATTGAAGCCATATGACAAAATAAATATAGTTTTCAAAATCCTAAGCCTGCTGCAAGGTAGAATTTAAACATGATGAAGCTTATATTAGGTATGAAAGATTTATTGTCTAAATTTAGTAATGAATGGTCTAGTTTAGTCAAGTGGCTGAATTTTTGAAAATTACCTGGTTTGAATGATGGTTGTGAAAATATTTAGAAATAACTGAGCCAAGAAAATACAAAGACATTTAGTGTAGACCTAAAATAAATACATAAATACATACATATATACATACATACATACATACATACATAACAAAAAAGGTTTGCAACCACAATGAGAGGATACTAATAAAGGTACTAATTTTCTTATATGATATGGAAATATAAATATCTTCCTAGATTGTGCATCATGACCATTAGTGCCACATTACACACATAAGCTAAAAACAAACAGACCTCAAGGGTATTTCATAATACACAAGAACTTGATCCTTCCAAAACAAGAAGGATTCCAACTGAAATAAGGGTCATGAAAGTATTGGGGAACTGTCATAATCACGATTATTAATATTCTACTATACTAAAGAATTTGTTGACCTGTGCCTCCCCATCTTCACAGTTGTAGTATAGGGTTGAAGATTTTGTAGGTCATGTGTCAGTCATCCTTAGCTACAGACCCAGCACAGGACATCGGGACTACTCTAAGTAGACTACAATATCGGGCTTTTATATATATGAGAGTTTTGTCAGTACCCAGTTTGATCAAAAATACCTTTTATTACATCAGAGCAGGAACAAGATGAATAAGAAAAAGGCACAGGACATAACCCATTTCCATACACTTTTCTTCACAGCTGGCCATTGGGAAAAGTCCTTCCTTGACCAGTTGAATGCTCAATTGGGGCACGGTGTTTCCATTCTTATCATAGACTAAGTAATGTGATGAAGTTCTTCTTAAAATATAGTTCATTTTATGATTTTCTTCAATTTAATCCATATGTCTAAGTCATCAAAGTTGTAAACTTCTGTTTATAGTGTCATGGTTACTGCACTCAGAGCCAGCTTTCTTGCTTGGTTTTGAATCCTCACTGCACCACTAACTGTGTGACCTTTGGGAAGTTACTCAAACTCCTGGTGCGTCAGTTCCTTTATCTGTAAAATGGTGATAATATCTTTACCTACTTTACAGAATTGTGAGAATTGAATGACTTAATATATGTAAGAGCTGGGAACACCACCTGGTACATATTAAATGTAAATTTTATAATTGATGTTTATGACCTTTATTGCTGCTTATTTTTAATAGGATTTATTTTAGAGTTTAACACTAAAACATATTATAAAATAAAGATGTCCTTAGTTTTAGCATCATAGCTATTCCCATTATCCAATAAGATTGATAATTATGATAATTACTTAATTTTGTTTTCAACCAAGCCGTCCTGCCTTTACTTTTTGACCTTTTTATAGTCCATTCCATAAATAGAAACCAGATATACCTAAAGCATAAATTAGATCATATCCTCCTCTGCTTAAAACTTTCCCTTGGCTTCTCATTAAAACTGGAACAAAATTCAAATACGTTACCATGGCCTGTGAGTCTAGGTTTTTCTGCTGTGTCCCATCACTGGTCATTTGACTTTTCTCCCATCAGCAATAACTCCCAACTCCACTAGCCTCAACCTCCAATTATGAATCCATTCACATTCTTTCTGTCTCTTGAACACACCTCATGACCTTGATACCTCTGTTTACTCCTTTGGGAATTCTTCCCTTAGGCCTCTGACTGCCTCCTCATAATTTACATCCCTACTCAAATGTCACCTTCTTAAAGAAGTCTTTCCTAAGCACTCTAAATAAAACTGACTTCTTCCAAGTCATTCTCTATCCCTTTATCCAGTTTAATATTCTTTTTAGCATATACCACCATCTGACCTTATATTAATGACACATTTGTGTCTGTATTTTCATCTTCTTTATTTATTGTGGTATCTTTAGAATCTTCAGACATATCTGGCACATGGATAGCATGCAATAAACATTTGTTGAATAAAAGAATGACAGTTTTTAATAATGGACTATTTTCGACTATGACTTCAGTATTCAGTATCATCTCACCATTCCTACCTATGCTTTCTTTGTCCTTCTCTAGTCCTAAGTCTCCAGCAATAAAAGTCTTATTTTGTCTCCTCTTATGCATCTCCACTTTGATTATTGTCTTAACTCTAGCAGTTCTGACTTTTAAAGATAAATTAGCCTCAGTTGTCTTTGATGACAATTTGCTCTTTCTGGAGCTCACTAGGAAATAGAAAGGAAATTAAGACGTTTCCATGGTTTTAAGATTTTTTTTTTCTTGCAATAAAACTTCTGATTCTTATGTAGTGTCAACCTCAAATTCATCCCTCTTTAAGGGTATTAAACTTAAACCATCTTTCTGAGTTTACACAGGCAATGACAGAAATATAATAGCTTTGTTTTTCTTACAGATCTCCAACTAAAGACATGGATTCCGAAGAGAAGGAAATTGTGGTTTGGGTTTGCCAAGAAGAGAAGATTGTCTGTGGTTTAACTAAACGCACCACCTCTGCTGATGTAATCCAGGCTCTGCTCGAGGAACACGAGACAACCTTTGGAGAGAAACGATTTCTTCTGGGGAAGACCAGTGATTACTGCATCATAGAAAAGTGGAGAGGCTCAGAACGGGCCCTTCCTCCTCTAACTAGAATCCTGAAGCTTTGGAAAGCATGGGGGGATGAGCAGCCCAATATGCAATTTGTTTTAGTTAAAGCCGATGCTTTTCTACCAGTTCCCTTGTGGCGGACAGCTGAAGCCAAGTTAGTGCAAAACACAGAAAAACTGTGGGAGCTCAGCCCAGCAAATTACATGAAGACATTGCCACCAGATAAGCAAAAAAGAATAGTCAGAAAAACTTTCCGGAAACTGGCAAAAATTAAGCAGGACACAGTTTCCCATGATCGAGATAGTATGGAGACCTTAGTTCATCTGATAATTTCCCAGGACCATACTATCCATCAGCAAGTGAAGAGAATGAAAGAGCTGGATCTGGAAATTGAAAAGTGCGAGGCCAAATTCCACCTTGATCGGGTAGAAAATGATGGAGAAAATTATGTCCAGAATGCATATCTGATGCCCAGTTTCAGTGAAGTGGAGCAAAAGCTGGACTTGCAGTGTGATGAAAACCAGATTCTAGAGGACCTGAGCAAAAGTGATGGGATCGTACAGCTGGAGGAACAACTAACATATTACAGAATGCTCATTGATAAGCTCTCCACTGAAATAGAAAAAGAAGTAAAAAGTGTTTGCACTCAGATGAATGAAGATGCACAAGGGGCAGCTGCAAGTGAACTCGAAAGCTCTAATTTAGAAAGCGTTAAGTGTGATTTGGAGAAAAGCATGAAAACTGGACTGAAAATCCACTCTCACTTGAGTGGCATCCAGAAAGAGATTAAATACAGTGACTCATTGCTTCAGATGAAAGCAAAAGAATACGAGCTCCTGGCCAAGGAGTTGGGTTCACTTCATATTAGCAACAAAGATGGCTGCCAGCTCAATGAAAGCAGAATGAAGGAGCCTGAGGCCCCCAGCAGCAGTGGGGAGGCTCCTTCCGTTACTCAAAGAGTATTTCACATATATACAAATGACACAGACTCAGACACTGGTATCAGCTCTAACCACAGTCAGGACTCAGAAACAACTGTAGGAGACGTGGTGCTGTTGTCAACATAATTTGAATGGCTTCTTTCTGACCCACTTTAGTGTTGTTCGTGTTTGGTTAATTTAATAGGAAAATTTATTCTAAATATTACATTCTAAAAAAATATGTAAGTCATGTTAAAGTATTCAGTAGTTAATAAAAACTAGAGAAATTCGTAAGTTTGTTTTTGATTTATGATCCCAATGTGACCTAATTGTTACAAGTTCAAACAAGGAACTGATTTTAGGAATGCAGCACAAATAGCTATAACAGAAATAAACTGGTGGGAATGATGGTCTCCCACAGCTTCTACAAGAAATGATTTCTACACACTTAAAACTAGTTCTTAATATTAGACAGTCACTATATGGAAACAATGGAGATGAACAAATAAAATTAAAATGTGCTGTAATATATTTTTCAAAGCTGTATCATTGAAATTTTTAAATCTGTAAAGTACATCACAGCTACTCTATTGTAACTGTATTAATTTAAAATTAGTTTTTCTCATTATACTTAGAATGTATGTTATCTATCTCACTTCCTGAACCTCTCTATCTGTCGAGGCCTAGACAATAGGCAGTGGGAAGGGATGTGTACAAATACCAGCAGTGGACCAGATGAGGGTATAAATGAGTAAGGGCCAAATACTATATACAACAGCATCTTTTCTGAAGAAGCCTAACATTATTAAGAAATATGTATGTGTTTCATCTGACAAGGCAAATGTTTGGATCAAACCAATGATCTGTGCAGCTTCATTCTTTGAATGAGGTATGGTGTGGGTTACAGAGAAAATATCTGGGTCATAGTCCTGTTAGTTTATGCCTTATGTACAAAAGTTGAAGGGATGACACTCGGGGTCCCTTGTGTGGATATAAATAGAGCTCCAGATGCCATAAGTGTTAGCATTTTGTCTTTGAACATACAGAGAGGAACTTACGTGGACAAAAGTCTTACTCTGCTATAATTCAAATTGTCTTTGTAGTGATTTATCTAAAGAGCAAACTAAAAACATACTAGCTGCACCTCCTCCCCCTAAGCATACTAGTAAATATCTAACAAATCAAACGGATTATTTATATCCTACCCTGACAATCACTATAATTGCCAGGCTATGCTTGGTTTTGCTTGGTTTTTAGTTAAGAAGTTCCTTTCTTCCTCCTCCTCCCTTCTCTCATTCTCTTCTCCCTTCCTTGCTTCTTGCCAGTGAACACGTGTTAAAATCATATTGAAAACAGTTTTATTGTACTGTTAAATGAATACTGCTATAGTTTATTTTTTCTTTAGCTTACACCTCTCCTGTATGTCAGTGTACTTGTAAGTAGAAATATTATTTTACTTAGTTTTAATATGTGACTATTGGTTAAGATAGCCAGTATTTCTCATTTCTTCCCTTTTATTCTTATGTTTATTGAAGTGAAAATTTAATTCAGTTTCTTACTCTATTTTTTTCATTCCCTTACCCCCCATACTTTTTTACCAATCTTTGGGAAGGTATTTAGAATTTTCTTAGTATTTCACTTGGTAAAGCACCTATGTTATTTCATGTACCAAGATAATGCTCAAGGCCTTGCTTGAAGTTGGCTGGTAAGAAAAGTAGAATCCATTCCAGGGCAAGTACAGTGATATAGACAAAGTAATAATGTTAATATGGATTTAATTTTTTTTTAAAAATAAGGGAACTGAATAGTCATCTGAGAAAGGGGAGTTTATCTGCCTAGTATCCTATTAAATTATTTGGCAATATGGTAAGCTATTGACATATTCATTGTTATTTCTGGTGATTAAATTCGGAAGATCATCATCAGTAACAAACCAGTTGAAATATTATTTTCCTTAAGTGAAAATAATCTCTTTGGCTTACTTTTTAGTG
Source organism: Aselliscus stoliczkanus (assembly GCA_033961575.1). Classification (NCBI taxonomy): domain Eukaryota; kingdom Metazoa; phylum Chordata; class Mammalia; order Chiroptera; family Hipposideridae; genus Aselliscus; species Aselliscus stoliczkanus. The sequence continues at coordinate 125,578,350 of CM066727.1, forward strand.
AGAAAATAATGAAACAAACAAAACAAAACAAAAAAACTGCTTATCTGCTATATAATTTGCTTAATAACCTGAATTAATAGAAGGCTCTGATAAAATGTAACACCAGACAGATAATTTTATTTTAGAAACTTTGAATTAACTCCTGCTTTTATACAGTTAATCAAGGTGACACATTCTAAGGGCCAGTTCTTCCATAGTTTTACAGTAAACAATGTTAGAAACTCTTATCTAAAAGCAGGACCATTGATTATTAAATTCACATTAGGATTTCTAATTGTTCTTTAGTGACACAAATATATTTGAACGTTTGATTTATTCCGATGTTAAATAATCAGTTACCATAGTGAGTTTCCAATTTAGAGTAATATAGTAATACAAATAAAAATACTAAAACACAATGCCCACATCTCTGGAAACTAAACTAGTCATTATTAAGTGAGAATTTGAATCATGAATATAGAACTTGATAGAAACTTTAATGTTTTAACTATTTATAGAAGCTTTAAAATAAAGTGTTTCTAAATTCTCGAGTAGCCTTCCAGTTTCACTATGCAATTGCTGTATGCAGCTGGAAATTGCAAACCAAAGCTGACTCGTCTTCCTTCTTATAACAACACAGATTTTCACAGATTGTGCCTTGTTCATAATTCCAGTTGAAATGTATCTTTTCCTCCATCTGCAATACCCTGAAATCCTCCCCATTTTCAGTCTTTAGTGTTATATGTTCTTTGAAACATTTATTTTTCCATTCAAGTAGTTCTAATATCTTATCTCAGAACCCATAAATATTTTAGGTGTACTTTTCATAAAGGAACATTTACATTTTGGCTTAGCTTATATTTATTTATGTACTTATCTGACTTCCCTCCCTCAGTGTATTTTTTTTCCTCAATGTATTTTTTTATTGTCTTATGACTTTGTCTTTTATTGTGTTAACTTTACTTCTTCCAATCAACCTCTTTGCCCCTACTCAATTTTTGAACTGAATTGCTAAATTTTTGAAGATTGTGAACTTTTAAAAAACATTAATGTTAGGCGTGATAAATGATGCTTGTGCATTTTATACATAAGTATGCATTTTAGCAGACTTAGAATATTAATAGTAATTCTACTTATAAATTATTTTAGGGAGACACTAAATCATGTTATCATGAAAAAAAATTTAATGTGGTATGAATATTTTATTTTTAGCTTGCAAAGTGACTGGTTTAAAGCAATGCAAATATTGTCTTTTTAAAGGCCCATCTAGGGCCTGGCGAGTGGCGTGGTGGTTAAGCGCTGGCTTGGGAAGCCAGCGGCCCTGGGTTCAGTCCCACATATGAGGGCCAGTGACACTGCCCTCAAAAATAAAAAGAAAAGAAAAATAAATAAATAAATAAAGCCCATCTATAGTTAAATTATGGTATTTTTCTCTGCATTGTATGGATGTAAAAATGTATTTTATAGAATTGAGTTTTAAATGGTAGACAGACAAAATAACTGAATATCCTAAATGAAAAAACTATTTTATTCTCTTTTTATTAAAAAAATAATGGCCCTTTGTGAATGGTAGAAGCTGTCCTAACCCATTAAAATTTATTTTTATATTTATTTAAACATCTACTGTTAGTGACACAATATATTTCTGTGGTTTCATTTTATAATTTTCAGAGTAGGATTATTGTTTTATATAAAATGTATTTTTATAGTGACAAAAGGAATACATTTTAATACAGGTATAGGTTTTTTTTGTTTGTTTTTTGTTTTTTTTTTAATACTAAGCTACTTCTTTTCATACTTACTGATTGGTTTAACAAAGTTGATGTAACAAATATAAAGTATATATTATTTCTTCAAATGTTACTGATTCAGAATAAAAAAAAGAATAGTTGTGCCCTTCTATGTAATATTGTTTATCTTTCTGGGTGTGTTACTTGGCTAATGCAGAAAATCAGAAAATAAATTTTTATAGCAGTTGGAATTACATAATTTCTGAGCTAACTCACATAATTTAAGATCAGATATTATTTTGTGACAATAAAAATATATAGCAAATGGGATCTCACAAGTCTTTTTATTAGGTTTCATACATATTTGTTTCAATTTGTCATTCAAAATAAAAAAAATTTCCTCATTTTATATAGTAGCCCTCTCTTATCCATGGGGATATATTCCAAGACTCACATGGATGCCTAAAACTGGATGTTATCAAACCATATGTATTAGAGAGAGAGAGAGAGAGAGAGAGAGAGAGAGAAAGAGAGAGAGAGACAAAAAAAGTATACACATTTTAAGAAAGGAAGATACTGTATTAAAATTATGCTGATGGTAACCACTTTGAGCACCTCTTGTAATTGCAGAAGTCAAATGTGGCCAGTATTTATCTTTTGTTATTGGTATATATTGAGTATTACAATTTTAATACAAATTTTTCCTTTCTTAAAACATGTATACATTTTTTGGTACCCTCTCTGTGTGTGTGTGTGTATATGTGTGTTTATGTGTATATAATTGTTTTTCATAAATATACATACCTATGATAAAGTTTAACTTATGATTAGGTACAGTAAGAAATTAACAACAATTACTACTAATAAAATAGAACAATTATAACAACATACTGTAATAAAAATTATGTGAATGACTTTGGGGCCATTATTAAGTAAAATAAGGGTTATTTGTACAGAAGTACTGTGATACCAAAACAGTCCATCTAATAACCAAGCTACTGAGTGTCTAACGGGCAGGTAGTATAATATATATATGTACACAGTGGATATCCTGGACAAAGGGATGGTTCGAATTCGGGTCAGGACAGAGTAAAAACAGTGAGAGATTTCATCATGCCATTCAGAACTGTGCTCAACTTAAAATTTATGTGTTGTTTGTTTCTGTAATTCTTTACTTAATATTTTGGGACCACAGTTGACTGTACGTAGCTGAAACCTTGGAAAGGAAACATAGATAACAAGAACCTACTGTACTGGATGACTGGTTTTATGGCCTGGTGTATTGCTTTCTAAAATGAAATCCATTTCAATGTAAAAATATCCAAGTGTAAATCTTCCCTGCTATTTTTCAGTTTGTCACTACCTTTATTTTTCAAAATAGGACTTTAATTTTGACTGTCTTTAATAACTCAATCATTTGAAAAATAAAGAAACTTAATTGCTCATTCTATAAATGACCCTGAATTACTCTATTAAAAGATTGTGTATAATGCCCAATAACACATAGATCTAAGATAACACTATTTTCTTAGCCAATGCATCTCAATAGTGAGAGAATACATACAATATTTTATTAATCAAGAGTTAATTTGTGTTTCCAACAACTTTTAGAATTGAGAATCACAATTTGTAAGTTCCATTATCAAGACCTTCAATCAGAAAGTAAGAAACTGAATGATTACCTTGATTAGTTAAAAAATCTATTCATAAGGCCGGTCTAGTGGCACGGTGGTTAAGCGCTGGCTTGGGAAGCCAGTGGCCCCGGTTCGGTCCCACATATGAGAGCCAGTGACACTGCACTCAAAAAAAAAAAAAATCTATTCATATATTTTTCTTAAGTAGAAATATCAGACATATTTTTACAGAGGGCTACTAAGTCTTTTCCTAGATTTTATATGTATATATAATACCATTGAGTTGATTTTTAAGTAAAACAGACATGATATTCAAATTATTTACATTATTACTATAACTAAAATTACTCAAAAAATATACACCATGAAAAGTAAGTCTCTCTTCTACCCCATATCCTAACTACCCAGATATCCTCCTTAGAAATATCCACCATTAAGTGTTATTCATGAGTTGTTCTAGAGATAATCTATACATACATAGGTACATATGTATAGATGGTCATATATTATTAATATAGATATTCCTTATTCTGTTTGATGGTATCAGGGTATTTCATTGCATTAATTATCATAATTTATTTCACCAGTTCTCCTTTCCAGATGTGCATTTAGGTGCTTTTCAATCATTTACTATTATGAATGATCTTATCACCACATATCTGTGAGGTTAGATTGCTAGATGTAGAAATGCTGAGTCAAATGGATTTTTTAAAGTTTAATAAACATTGCTAATTATTCTTTATGTAAAGTTTCCCTTTATGACTTGAGTTGGAAATATACTCTTCCCTCCAACAGTGTGTGCTCTTTTTCTTTTTTCTTTTAATGCAACTTTTTTTTTAATTTTATGAATTTGAATTGGTGGATTTTTCTCATTAATAAATAACTCATGAGTTTATTTTATATTCCTAAAAAGGTCTTCTCACTGCACAGTAACTAATTTCAAAAATAAAGTTCTCTCATGCCTTCTTTATACTGCATTTGTTTTATATTTTACATTTAAACACTTGAACTATCTGTAATTTAGTTTGTTATAGTGTTCAAAAGTAAGGAGACAATTTGTTTTTGGTATTTAGTTATCCCACATCACTTAACCAAATGATTTTGTCCCACTGTTTTTAAATGCCACCTTTTTTGTGACTCAAACACTGGCATGGCTTTGGGATCTATTTCTGGAATTTCTGTACCACTCCATTGACTTGGCAGTGTATTATACCCCTGAAAAACACTTTCTGTGACCAAAAATATTATGAACAAAGAAATCTGAATGTGAAATCTAACACTTCTCCTCATTTATGTAAGACACATGACTATAAGATAAATAAAAACAGAATTTCTATTCATATTGGTCATTGGCCATGTTGGAATATTATAAGGCTTTAAGATACCAGACAACAGCCAGACAGGAAAGTAAAAAGATATACTAAAGAACTAGCTGTTGCGATTACTAAATATTATCTGCAAGGACTCTGTTTTGTATTGGGATTCCTGGTATTTATTTAGTTCTTATGTTTCTTGACATTATTAGAATTTGTGCTGGTACCATATCATCTCCATCATTCACATCACTGAATAACTTTGCATTTTGAAAATAAAATAAAATAAAATAAAATAAAATAAAATAAAATAAAATAAAATAAAATAAAATAAATGGTTTTCCCTGATAGTCACCTAGATTTACTTATGGAGATTGATATAACACATTGGAAAGTAATTTGGAAATAGTATCGGTATCTATCAACAACCTCAGTTATTCACAGCTTTCAGTCAATATTCTCATCATTTTTAATAAATGGCAAGAAAATATTTCAAGATTTATGAAAACACAAAAGCATTTATGAATTTATCATAGTTTTATGTATAATAGCGAATTAAGAGCCCAATAATAGAGGAATTGTTGGATAGGTTCTGAGGTATTATTTGTGTGAGAAATACGTAAGTATTAACACTGATATTTATGAAACCAAACTAGAGTGTGGTCTAGTTTAAAAGAAAGGAATTAAAAATTTATATAGACTAACTATGTTTATGAAATCTCATGTATAACAAAAAGCAAATGCATATGTAGATGGAATGCATAATTTTTGCTAACAGTTTTTGCTTCAAAGTAGTAATCTGAGGCATAATATATTTCCTTTTACCATAAATATATTTCAAAATATAGAATCTTTATAATATAAACACATTTAAAATGTTCCTGTATATGAGATCCCTCTGACTCTCTTATTTCTTTGCTGAGGCTTTCTAGAAACTTTCATGAATATCAAGCAGCTAGAGAGTGATGAATAGTGACAAGATCAACTGGGAACTGGAAGAGTAAATGTTGTCAACAAACCCATTTGAACTGACTATGCTGGATTCTTACCTGTAAAATATATATGTTTTAAAAAGAAATGTTTAAAAACAATAGATAATACTGAAGGTCATTTTAACTTGGTTAAATTATTTAAGGAAATGCATTCAATGGATTTGGTACATGCGCAACAAATATTAGATACTTATTGGTCTTGTCTCTCTATATTCTCTTCATTTTATCTGTGGTTAAACCTATACAAGATTAAATTGAAGTAGCCCAGTAACTGACAAAAGAGGGAGTTGAAACTCAAAACTCTGCCTTTCCCAACATTTTCACTCCTATCTCTCATTTCTTTCCAAATTAGGGCAGGGTTGTAGGGTTGTTAGAATGGGCCTTGATACACAAAAAAGCCATGGTTACCTGAGCCAAACAATATATGGCCAGGAAAAAAGAACATCATTTTTGTTTCCAGAACAGAAAAACTATGCTGGAAATGGAGGTGGGGAGGAAAGTAACCTGTATTTGTTATTTTTATACTTCTCTGGTGTCTAACAGAGATTAGCACCTAGTAGCTGCCAAAAAATATTAATAAAATCTGATATGGAACTAAAGAGCTAGCACAGTTCCTGGAACACTAGGAGTTATTCTATAAATGTTAACTATTATTTTTGTAAATAATGAAAGAAAAGGGGAGCTCCTAACCTTGATTAAAATATGTGTATATACTACATTCAAAACAAACAACGGCCTTTTCCTTCACTGTAAATTATTTCATTATAATTTAAGTATCCTTGAAAGTATATATCATAATCATCTATCATGCAGCACAAATGGCAATGGAACTCCTACAGATTCACATTCAAGATAAGGTTTTCCTTTCTAAATCCTATTTTTAAAAGTGTGTGATTTTGTTTTTTGTTTTTTTCTCTCTGAGTAACATTTCTTATAACCCAAACAAGAGAATAGAGAAAGTTTTATACTTTTCAGAATGGAAACTAAGATTTTTAAAATGCATCTTAGCATTACATTTTAGGCATGTGAAATTCTCACAAGTCATTCTCCTTTAGTAAGGGCAGGTATCTAACATAGAGATTGTCAATGATTTTTTTCTAATTTTCAAATACAGATCATTGACCAAAAAACTAAATTACCTGAAGGGGAAAAAGCCAAAAGATGGACAGGAAGGCTATATATCCCTTTTTCAGCATCCACCCACACTACCCTCTCCTGAGGTCATCTTCCAAATGATTGTAAAATACACAAATATCAAACCCTGAGAGGAACAGCAATTTCACTGGGGATAGGGTGTGGGGGTAATACTAACTGGGATTTAAAATTCTAAAGTAGAACACACTACAAGAGGAAAATGTCCTAGGTTGGAAATTGGCCATCCTGAGCCATGAGCCTTTCAGCGATAGCTCCCAAACCTGTCTCCACAACAGAATCACAAAGAGTACTTGTTCAAGATACAGATTCCTAAGCTGCACCCTGGAGAATTTGAATGAGGAAGTCTGGATTGTGGCCCCAACTTTTATGCTTTTAAATAGCTACACAATGTTTCTAATGCAATGACATTCAAGTGTGGTTTACTAATTCCAACAAAGGGGTAACTGAAGACTTCACTAAGCCAACGTGAATGGATGTGGAAAGCCAGCCTTCTCAAGATGGCCAACAGAAGTCACTGGTTATGAAAAGACCTACAGGGTTCCAGGGTCTGAAGCCAAAGACCATCTGTAAACAGAAAGAAATGTGTTAAAAGGCAGCTCCAGACACTGCACACTTCTCCCCAGGGACAGAAATTTTATTGTTCCATTTCTAGATAGTGCTTAATCTGAGGTGAAAATGATAGAAGAAATTATGCTGCTATGGGGACGAATGTCACCATAAGAGTAAGAGTACTGCAGATATTTTTGAAGTGTCCTACAATCCTTTCCTCAAATATGCCATACAGTGCTTGCATACTGAGAATAATAAACTGCCCCAAAGTGTTGCCATTTCTTGACAAGTTAAATGTTATTTATTCTACAAAATACAGAGGGCAGTTCTCATTCAAGAAGCTCTACAGATTCAGTTCAAATTTGGATTCCAGCATTTGTTACCTCTGTGATTTTAGTGAAATGATTCAAGCATCCTGGGTCTAAATTTCCCCAACTGGAAAATTGAGATAATGATATCTGACTTTTTAAAATGCTTTAAAGATAAGAGATGTAACATAAAAAGTACCTAGCATCACACCTGGCAGAGAGTAGGCTATTGTTATTATAGCAGCTATTATTACAATACTTTCTTGATCTTATTACTTTTTAGTTTTTTAATGATAATAAAAGAAGCATGCATCATTCTAATTATGTTTTTAAAATAGTAAATGCTCACCACGTTGAAGCGTAAATTATGCTCTAGTTTTTATTGTCAGTGTCATGGGATTATTTAGAATGTCTATCTCTTCATCCCATTGCCATTTCAGCTGGGTATTTATAGAATTTGTACTACATCATAAAAATTCACTTAACATATTTTACTATAGTCCATCATTGATATTAAAAACTCATGTGTGGAAACAAAGAGGACACAAGTAGGTATAAAATGAGATATAATACAAGTTTTATAAGCAATGCATGTATTCTTTCTTGGAGAACGACTATGTGTTTATAGTTCATTTGAGGTAATAGCCGAAAGTTTTGTAAAACCTAATAAGGTAAAGGTGCACTATATTTGGCTATCGAAATATATTCTGAAGGGATTACTTATTCACAAAACAGATGATCCAATTAAAGGCAGTAAAAACGCCAAGCAACTCAGAACAGACACAGAATTTTTAAAGAGATGTTGGAGTGAACAATTTATATGTCATGAAAAGTACCTCTCAGTTACCAAGTGACTTTGTCAAAAGCATCTGGCTGATTTTCAGGAAAAATTAATTTCCAGCAATATATAATTTAATTATGCTAAGGAATAAAGTTATAGCAGAAGAAAGGTGCTGAATGTTTATATTCTGAAATTTCTCTCAAAATAAAGAGATCAAGTTTATAGATATTGGATCAGAAAATCAGTATTTTATATACATATGAACTAGTCATAATTGCCAATGCTCAAAAATGATGCTCAAGAATAATTTAGGGATTCTTAATGTGAGGACTTAAACCTAAACTCCTCTTATAACAGAAAAAGAAAGTGATATAAATAATTGTTGGCTAACCATGCTACAACATGTAGAGTTTAATTTCTTAAAAAACTATTATTGAGCAAATAGGCATTATTGTATGTACAGTACATTTTATTTTATAGCAAATATTTTATAACAGATTACATCATGTATGACAAAATCAAGATCTCAATCTCCAAAAGAAGCAAGAGATTACTCACTATTTTCCTGTAATTTTACCTTACTTTAGTTGAGCTAGAGATTAGGCCATCTGAGACTGAACTTGGTATGTAAAGAATTACAGTATGGTCATGATACAACTGGAAAGAGATAAGATCAGACGTATATCTTAATGTTAAATTTTTTTAAATTAGTTTCAAGTGTACAACACAATGCAATAGTTATACTCTTTACCCCTCAAAGTGACAAACCCCCTCCTCCAGTTTGCCACCCCACTCCTCCCCCCCCATATCATACATATCCACTACAATTCCTTTGACTCCCTTCCACAGCATATTCCACATCCTGTGACTATCTATATATTCAGTTACAGTTGGCATACAATATTATACAACATCAGCTTCAGGTGTACAGTGCAATGATCAAGCCTCTACTCCATCCATGAAGAGGTCTCTCTAACAAGACATGTGACTATCTGACACGCCACAAAATTTTTACATTATTATATTCCCTGAACTGTGTTTCATATCCCTGTGGCAAAATTGTAGTTGTCTATTTATGCTGTCTAATCCCTTCCCCTTCCCCCCCATCCCAACTAGCAACCCTCAGTTTTTCCTCTATATCTATGAGTCTGTTTACTTGGATCGTTCATTCAGGTTTTCAGATTCCACATATAAGTGAAATCATATGGTACTTGTCTTTCTCCAACTGACTTATTTCACTTAACATAATAATCTCTTCACAACATTATCAATTACATTCCCAGAACTGCCTCCATATCCCTGCGGCATTAATATTACAATTTTGGAAAGACTGTTTCAGTAATCAGTACATTGGTGATAAACATATCATAGTACATATCAACTACAATGATTGAGAATGAAAAATTCCCAAATTACTACAAAAAAGATAAAATTATCAGCTTATTTCAGACTTAAAATTATTCAAATATACACATACAAATAAATAAGCAACTTTTCACATATAATGGGATTGGCGTATGTAATATGAGTTAAATAGTTGATGCCTCATTGCAGAGATGTGTCATTCTAAGTAGACTATTACGGCATTTTGTGTGGGACTCTGTCACCATGGAAGCTCAGCTGAAACTGGCTCTGTAAGTCTCTGTCTCCACCTTATTGCATTAAATACCACCATTAGCTGGGATCATGGGTGGTCACCACTTTGTGCTTTACTCCACTATCTTAAAATCATAATTAGAACTCATGCTTAGTATTCATCATTCCTTGTAGATACAAATTAAATGAGGCTTGAAGTGTGTATGCTGTCTCCATGCTAAGTGAGTGATGAGTTTTAATGCATAATGCCAGGGGAATTTTTCAAGATGGGTAGAACAAGAATATACAAGTCAGGGGAAGAAGGAAAAAAAAATAGGTTCTAGCTTTCCCAGGCAATCTGCACTCAGTTGTCAAATATATGAATCACCCTGGCTGCTGCTTTCTCCTCATGTTGCCTGCATTTTGAGCGAGTTCAAAGTTAACTACCTTCTCTAAAACTGTTACCTAGACATCAGTTATCCAAATTGAAGTCCTCAGAATCGCCTTAGATTCCTCACACCAAATCCTTATATTCAGTGTCTCCAAGTCTCATTACTTTTGCCATCCATGTATTTTTCAAAAGTACCATCTTTCTTTTATCATGGTCTTATACCTAGGGCCTGAGAGGACTTAAAGAGTTTATGTAGTGCAAATCATTTGTGTTACAAAAAAGTAAAGAGAGTCCCAGACAGCTGAAGTTTTATAGATAGGAAAAATTATGGAATTTTACCTATTGTGGAATTAGGACTGAGAGTCAGGCCTTTGAATTCCCCACATAGTATTTTTTTCTCTCTTTCCACATGTTGCCTCTCGGAAAGTGGATTCCCCATAATCTGTGTGTTAATGTAGCACTTGATGTTATAATTTTAATATTCTAATTTAGTTGCAGCTTTCCTTACTGTCATTTCCCTCTTTGGAAAAAAACAACAGAAGTGATAGAAAAGTATCATGTAGTCTCATGAGAGCTTTCCTAACTCACCCAAGATCTCCAGAGAAGCAACAAATGGACAGGTGCAGTATCTTGTTTATCTTTTCATCCTTCATCATTAGAAAAATGCCTGGGACCAACAAGTACTTAATGAATATTGGTTGAATTCAAATTATATCACTCATTTGACAACCAGTTGCACAATTAGAAGGCATATATTTTCTTACCTACCTCAACACACCGTTCACATTTTTCTGTATCTAATACAGGAAAATCAGCAGCATGTTCCAAAGGAGCAGAAAAGGAACTGCTTCTGAATGCCATAAATACCTGGCAGACTTTAAGAAAGCATCATTCTATATTTATCATTGATTTTTAAATACCTCACTGTTGTTTATTGCTCTATTGTAATATATTTTGAGTATGTTTTACAGAACATCTGACAAATATGTCTCTCATCTAAGTTTACCTTGCTAAGTTAAGAGTTTGCACTACCACAGCCTTTCTTCCTTGAATGCATTTATTTACTCCAAGCTTGTGATGGAAGTAAAAGAAAACTTTCCTCCACTGAAGACACACCAAGTAAATCCTCCCATGCATTCATTTACTCAACAAATGTTTGTTGCTAGAGGCCCTCAGTTTTGTCAGTCTTTTTATCTTTGAAAGGAGAATGATGGATATTCCAGAATTTTCTGTGAAGTTACCCACTGAAGCCTCAAACACAGCGAGGCGTCAACCTGCCTGTTTCTCTTGCCCTTACCTTTCTGCCACTCCCAGGGGACAGCATGGAGAAGTCACTCAAGGTGAAACATCTCCCAACTGTTTATACAGGCTCTCCTACTAATCCATTATCATAGATAATTGAGAGTTTACTGGAGTCTAATTATAATAAAGACATCTTGGGCATTAGTCTGAAATTTAATGTACACAACCCTAGGGAAAGGTGAGGAAGATGAACCTGTATAGGTCTGAACTTCAGGTAATACATTCAGCAGAGAGGCAGGGAAGAAAGAGTAGATCGTATCATGTATAGGGAATGATATGTAAACACAAAATCATGACTAATAAGAAGAAATTATAAGAATCAATCAAACATTCTATACTTGGGAAGAAACTCACCTACACAATGTTTACAGTATAGACAATAATGATCTCACTTCATATATGTAGCTCTTTGAACCTGTACAAAGCTTCAGCGTATTTCCATGTATGATATTATCCTGCCAGCCTAACTTACATGGGCAAGAGTTAAAAGTGAAGGTTCTACATTTTAGACATGTTGAAACTGAAGCACATCGAAGTAGTTTCCTCACAGCAATACCTGTGATTAACATTGTAGGCAGAGAATAAAACTAGTTTTCTGGCTTGTTCCTATCAGTATCTCATCTTAAACTGTATATAAATCTTATTTTCAAAAAAAATTAATTTTTTCTTTCTTTCTTCCTCTCTCTCTCTCTCTTCTCTCTCTCTCTCCCCCTTTTCTTTTTAAAGACCAAAAGGTAGATTTTTTAAAAAAATCTATATATTAGGAGCTCCCATGAAATCTTTCAAAATTTAAACCTGTAAGATTTTGTTTTGTACTTCAATAGAAGGTTTCATAATTTATTTAGCAAAATCCATTGAACAAATATTTGATGATACCAACAATGAATATAATACATGTTAAGTAGTTAAGTACTCTGGTGAACACAAAAGAGGTATGATTTAAGAAAGGGGTGTAGTCTCCAAGAGCTTATTAAGGAAGCAAGACAGATAGCCATAAAAGAGTTAAGTGATGACTATAATAAAAAGTAACATGACAGAAATTTAAAGAAGGCTTAAATGGAAAGCAAAATCAACTAGGATTGGAACCTAATAATTTTGAGAATCTATATTTAGCTGAGGAATTGGCAATCATTAATTTATTTCAATCACAACTCTGAGAGATGTTGTCATTTCAATCATACAGATTTTAAAAGCTGATACAAAAAGTAGATAAGCAAATTTCCCATAATAGTAGTCAGATTTGAAACTAAATGCATGATGCCAAAGAGCTTATTTTGGATTCTGAGTGACTTGGAAAGATATAAATAGAGGAAAAAAGACCATCATAAGCAGAGGAATAAAATGATGAATGAAAAAAACAGAAGATCTGAGGAGTATAGTCTGGCTAAAGGAAACAGGCAAGAAATGTAATAAATGTGTTTCTATTGAATCTGAATAGGCAATAAAATTTCAATAACATGATCAAAACATTCTTGAGAATATTACTCTGGAAGGTTATATCAAATAGCTGCTATTATAAAAGTTTACACAGGAGACAATGAAGTACTAAAGGGAAGGTGCAGTTGGGATTATAGAAGAAAAGTTATGAAGATGCTCAGCAATATCTTCTCTAGGAAAGTGTTTGAAAATTTGGGTTATGATTGAGGAAGGTGAAAAAAATAAATAATATTATAAATTGATTGGGACTTAGTACAATCAAGAATGAATAAAGGATGAAAGCTTCTGATTTGCTGATTTTGAGATATTATTGCAATTTTTTAAAAAATTAGTTGCTATAACTAAGAGAAAATCCACAGAGCTGTGGTCTTAAGCCTTGGCTTTGATGTTCTCTGTAACCAGTTTCAGAAGATTATAAATATTCCAATATCTAGGTTGTGCCCAGACCAATCAAACCAGAATGATTGGGGGATGGATGTAGTCTTCAATCATTTTTAAATCTTTCCATGTTCGGCAAAGGTTGAGAAGCACTGCCATAGAGGGTAAGATTTGAAGTTGTGGAGATGGATGAAATCTCCACATGGGGAGTAAAGAAATACAGGAGAATCTGAGTCAGCAAAGGAGACAGAAAGGAAGAAGACAGAGGTAGGTAGGAAAAAGTGGATAGTACAAGATCTAAAAGTGCAAGTAAAGAAGTCACATAACAAGAGGCTAGCTGATGAACCAATTCTTCAGACACAATTAGAATAAGGCCTAAAAGAAGGTTTCAAATTTGATGATAAGGAAGTTACCTCCTGATTAGAGAATGTCTCAGGTACGCAGGGGTCATATTACAATGGAGAGAGAGAGAAGAGAGGTTATTTAGTTCATGTAAACTAAGTCTTTGGAAAAGAAGTGGTCTGGGAACTGATGAAGAGGAAAAATAAATTGCAGGAATGTGGTAATTTATATTATGGTAGACCTATGAACGTTTTAAGCGAAAGGAAAAGGAGTAGGATTTTGAGAAAGGTTGAAGATGCATATAACATACTGATGAAATAGGCTCCTGGAAAAAATAAGCAATGAGAAGCAAAATACATACAGATATTAGGCATGGCACATAGAGAAGTTGTATTCTTAGAAAATGATGTTCTATAGGAAGAATGACTTGGGATTCTCTGAAAATGAGGAGACAAGATCATTTTCTTAAAGTTTCAAGGTATGATAGGCACCTTCAAGAGAATCAAGAAGGTATAGAATACTTTAAGACAAGTTTGGTAATGCTATCAATAATACACACACACACACGCACACACACACACACATTTCAGACTAGCAGTGGAGGCTCAGTTAGGACACATAACAGGAATTTGTGGTAAATCTTATTAACATAGTCGAGATATTTTTCAGTAAATCTCTGTACTTAGAGAAGTTATGAATAGGGTGATTGTGAAATAAGTTTGCTATTTATATGACTCACACATGTTTAAACATGGACAAAAAGAGAGGAATAGAAGGTCAACACATACTGAGAGATTTTATAGTAATACATGTATTATAAAAATGGTTGAATCTGGAGTTCCAATTGGTTACATTAATGAAGTCAAAGTGGGGGGAAGAAGAAAGAGATACATTGAAATATTGACTGTGGTGTCTATTGGTTGGGAATTTGTTCAATCAAGTCAAGAAGTAGGATGGAGGAGGTGATAAAAGAGAAATATTTCACAGTTTAAGAGTAAGCAGTAGAAATTGATGTGAACAAATTTGGAGCACTAAAGAGTCAGAGGAGTAAAGGTCGCTAAATTTAAAAAGTTTAAAGGCATGTGAGGCTATGACACATCTTAGAAAATTTGCGTAAGTGTATAGTGTAGCCTATAAAGACCACTAAATAGAAGCTATCACAAAACAACAAGGCTAAGCATCCAAGGAAAATCATTTCTGATATTTTTATATAAGTATTTGTCAGAAATTGTTCATTGAAATATGAGTCAGATTTTTTTTTTTAAACAAAAGAAATGAAGGAGTTCAAGGGCAAAATTTTTGGTAAATATTGTATCCTACTTTCTATTATGGATATTTGCAATATACATTAGCATATTAAAGGATCTGAGAATGTGTTAAGAACAAGCAAAAATAAACACACAATAATAATCAACAATGACAACAACACAAAACCTGCTTCACTTCAGTATGTCCAAATGTATTTGGTTACTGATCTTTTTTCTGTTACATGTAAAAAGATCTGTAATGGTGACACTACATTTTCTATTTTGAGAAATAAACTTCTTCTGTAATCCAATTTAACAGTGTAGTTAAGCTTGCGACGTTTTGAAAGTTTTTCATTTCAATGTCCCCACAAACCTTAATGACTCTGTTTACTATACATTTACAATGCATAACAGTTTTGATGATTGTTTACTTCAGACTTGTGTGTACCTGGATCAACGATTTGAAACTTTTTACATCTGCATAAGATCCACTCCTATCCCAGAAACTGTTAGGCAGAATGTAGGCATGAGCCACAGGAGGGGTGGGCCATAGTGTAACTGGTGTTTTGTAGTGCACAGGTCCACTCCCCAGGGACCACCCAGACCCAACCCCCAGGGACTAATTTTGCAGTTAGAACATCCTGAAAAGAGGGAAATAAAATCCATCTAGAATTATCTGTTTTTTGTTGCCTGAGCAGAATGTTAAAACTTACCCTTGTTTAACCTTCGCCTCATTATAATATAGTTACAATAAATTATCATTGTGATTTTAACCAACCCCACTCCCACACACACATGCACACACACCCCACCCCGCCCCGTGAGTTTTCTGTGTGCATATATGGGTAAGGACATGTACAGAAAGGAATAAGTTATATAAGCTACACATGTCAATCAAATGACCCAAGTCAGAGCTGGCCCAGAGCAAACAATATAAAGCTCAAGCCCCAAACCCTTCGGCTCCATTCTTTTTCTTGATGTGGCCTATTCTACTTTTAGAACATATCCTAATAAACTTTCCTTACGCTATATCTTCACATGTGCTGATCTGTAATTCTTTACTGCTTCTGTGAAAGGACTGAGCTGTTACTCTGGTAACAGAGCCTCTAAAATAGCCTTTCATAAAACATTTTGGAAAACATTGGCCTATAATTCAAATTAATATGTAGTTTGTGGCTGGAGGAGGGGCTTGCGTGAGGAGGTGGCCAGGAGAAGGATCGCTGCTAGAGAGATCCTGAGGCCAGGCTGGCCCTCTCACCTATTCCACCATCCCCACCCCCACCCCCACCCTAGTCCTTCCTGCTGCTTAGTTGGATCAAGGTGATTCTCATCAACAATCACGCCATCAACAAGCCAAGCAGGGACTCTCCTAGTTCTACCAGCCTTATGGTGAAGACACACAGCAACAAATCATCAGGAAGACATTCCATTTGGTATCTAAGAGAGATGAAAATGTAATTTCCTAGAAGGAGGATTATGAATTGGAGGATATGACAACAAACTGACTTATAGGCATTATGCAACATTGTATTTTGTATTTTTTGTGGATTCTTCAGAAAGTGACCTTGGCACTTTAGATCTAATTCAAGTATTTTTGGAAACATTGGAGAAGTGTTTTGAAAATGTCTGTGAAGTGGATTTAATTTTCCTTATAACAAAGTTCACAACATTCTTGCAGAAACGGTGATGGGGGGGGGATGGTATTGGAGACGGACATGAATAAGATTGTTTTACCATTTGACTTACAAAATGAACTGGAGAAATCTGAGGCTGGGTTAGTGGATGCTCCAGCCAGTGCAGTGTCAGCTGTAAAGAATATGAATCTTAGGGCTGGCCCGGTGGCTCAGTTGATTAAGAGCTCACTCAAGAGTGCGAGCTGAGCTCTGAGCAACAGCAGTTCGATGCCCAGCCCAAGCTGAGTTGCTGCTGAGCTGCCAACAGGTGGCAGGATGGCTCAGCTAAAAAAGGAAAAGAAAAAAAGAATATGAATCTTCCTGAGAGCCCAAGAAATATTAACATTGGTGGCATCAGTATAAAAGTGCCAAACCTACCCTCTTTTAAATAAAAAGCTTTTAAAGGCCAATCACAGGTAAAATTCGGGGGGGGGGGGGGGAAGCCATCTGAGTTTCCCATGTAGATGTTTACCAAAAGTAGAGGAGAGTTGACTTTGCTCTTGGATTTAAGTCAAGGTACTATATAGAAGTTGCATAATATCACCATGGCGGCTCAGTGTTGCTTTTCTTGTTTAGTGATTTTGAAGAAATTAGTAGTTCCGGTGTGATTTTTTTCTTTCTTTCTTTACTATACTGCACACCTTCTTATGCACACCTAAGGCTTGCCTCTTTGTATTGGCTACAACAATATTTAGAAAAGTGTTTGAAACATTACTTTCAATTATGCAAAACCCAAAATGTTGGTTTTTTGTATGGATCACAAGTGCAGAATTCCTTAATTCTTTCTGTTTTGTCACAATTGTTATTTAAAGAACTAAGTATGTATTGAATGAAAACATTGTGACCCTTTTCTCTTAGTTTAAATAAACTCCAAAGTAACTGGACTTCTAAAGAGAAAAAAAAAAGTAGTTTTAGCAGTTATTTTTCTCACATTCATTGAGCAGTACTTAAATTATTCTGGAATCTTTTGTTGTTTTCCAATTTTCCTTTATTGAATAAATTAGGTAGTCAGCTCATTTCTATTTTCCCTTTAACTCAGTAGACAGCTTCATTTCTATTACATTTGGTTTTATATGAGTTGGAGCACACATTCATACATTGGCATTAAAAGAATATACAAATACTCATTTCTAGAATAATATGAAAAAACTAATAGATTAGTTTTTGCCTTAAACTGTTCATGGATGCAGAGTAATAGAGTAACAAGAATTCAGAAAAAGAAAATGTTAACAGACCCATCAACCATACATTTTTTTCTATGCAAGTACATACACAATCTATGAGGCATATATTAATTTATGTAAATGTAATATAGGGGAAGAGAACTAGAAGAACATACATCAGAATAGTAATGGAGGTATTCCCTGTAGAAATTGGTTTTCGTTTTTTTCCAGTTGGTCTAATTACATACTCTAAGTTTTCTACAATGAGCATACATTATATCTGCAGTAAAATAAAAAATCAACTTGCCACATGTTCCATTTATCACAAGAGAAGTTCAGTCCTGGCTTTAAAAGGCTGGTTCATGTTCCATAGCAAATTACAAACAGACAACTGAAACACAAGTGTGAACCTGCACCAGCTGCAGGCACACACTTGGGTCAAGAGGGACTTTATTTGGTGTTACGTATAATATTGTGTTATCTCAAGTCTGAACATATGCTGAAAAATGTGGTTATGATTGAATTTGGAAACGATAAAAATCTCATATGCAAAGGTGTTCAATGGATTTTAAAAGCAGTTTGGGAAACAAATACTCCTGTCAAGTGAACAACAACCCAAATGTAGGTTAACATTTCTTAAAAGAATTATTGGAAATCAGGTATCCTATTAGGTTGAGCAATGCAAAATTACCTCTATTAAACCATTTTTCACTTAAGAAATTATTTCGTTTAGCTCAAACTAGTACTTGACTTGCATGAGATTAGAATATTAACCATTCACTATACAAGGTATGATACAAAAATATGATGAATGTTTACATATAAAAAATTATTATAATAAAAGACACATTGCCATAAATCCCCCTCAAAATATCCCCCTCAGTTCGAAAACACATACCCCATCATTCCTGCCACTTTCTGAAGCAATTCTGGAAGTCCTCTTTTGTGAGTGTCTTTAGTTGCTTAGTTGCGCTGTCATGGCTGCCTTGATGTCCTGAATCCTTTTGACTTTGGGGAAGAGCCCGAAGTCTGTGGTGCCAGATCCGGTGAATAAGGTGGATGAGGACACACTATAATGTTTTTATTTGACGGAAATTCTCATACCAGAAGCGATGTGTGACAAGGAGTACTATCATGATGGAGGATAAAATAAAAACACAAAAGAAGACTTTCAGAACTGCTTCAGAAAGTGGCAAGAATGATGGGATAACTGTGTTCAAAGCAAGGGGGAGTATTTTGAAGGGGATTAATGGCAATGTGTCATTTACTATAATAAAATTTTTTATATAAACATTCACTGTATTTTTCAGTCACACCTTGTAGATTGTAGCTATTGAACTGAGCACTAGTTCCTGAGTAAAAAATAACTTGAAAGAAGAAAATATGTGCTTTTGTTTTTCAGTATTGAAAAGCTATTCTGTTGTTTCCCTTTCTTATTTTCTTATATCTGATGATAACAACCTCCAAGGACAAATAATTCATAGTTTGGGTTGAATTATATTGAAGACACATAATTAAGCTCCAGGCTATAGTTATACAAAGAGAAAGAAATGATGGGGGGAAGAAATCCAGTAGTTTTCTTTCAGGATTCTGATGAGATAAAGGGTTTAGGCACAGTTACAGTAAACATTTAATTATATAGAGATGAAATGCAACTCACTAATAGGAGAAAAGGGTATAGTAATTGCTTTCTTCCTAAGATGAAATTATCTTAAAGTAATAAGACTGTCTCTGTTTCAATTTTCACTTGTTAAAAACTGAGTATACTTTACTTGATCCCATGATTCTCTTACTAGTCAAGATATTGACCACCTACTTCTTTCATGGAGGTTTAGACAGAAATTTTAAGTTAATGATTCTGGTTTGCTGACTTCTAAATTCTATTATCTTTAGCTACAGCCAGTTCTTTTTTCCCCTTAAGGAAATAGCCTCTTGAGTTTCTTGCTTTTATAAATTGTCTACTTTTGTGTTGTAACACAAATGTGTTAAGGTAATTTTGTTGAAGTATAATAATAACCCCTAAAGCCTTGGTGGTCTTTAATGTTGGTTTTTTGTTTGTTTTGGAATACAATGTCTTATTTACTTAAAGTAAAAGAAGAAAAGTTGATATATCACTGTGAGGAAAAAGTGCTAGTAAATCAAAAGGAAACAATAATGAGTCACAAAGAAAAAAGTGGTCATAAAATTAGGTGAGAGATTACGTAGGCAAAGAACAATCTCAGGGGTGTGCCAAAAACAGAAACAGAATAAACAATCAAAAAGGCTCTCCAAGAGAGAGGAAATGGAAAGTTACATAGATAAACAACTTATCTTAGAAACAATAAAATAGAGTATGTGGAAACCAACTGAGCACAATAAAAAAAAAACAACCATATTTAACCTATAATATATGAGGGAATAATTTTTCTAACATCTCCTTATATCAATAAAATAAAAAAGGTTCCAAAAAGTTTTGATTATTCTTTCCTAGGGTTATGATACCTTTGAGGGTTTAGAAAATTTTATTTTGTAAGACATCATGCTTTGCTGATGATAAATTATTGCAAAAAAAAAAAAGATGTCTTTAGGATACATGAGAAAAATTTATCTTTCAAGTTCTATGCACAGATAAATTAACGTAAAATTACCTAATCAAATTAGTTACCTATTACTGTATAATAAATTATCTCCAAATTCAGCATCCTGAAAACAATAAAAGTTTCTTATTTCACAGTTTTTGTGGGTTAGCAACTTGGAGACAGCTGAGCTGGATCCTCTTTCAGAAGCTCTCACAAGACTGATCAATGTGGTCTCATCTGAAGGCTCAAATTGGGAAGGATATAATCTCAAGTTTACTAACCTGAAAGAAATAAAAATGTCATGCCACAGTCCTCACTTATTTCTTCTTAGAGAATATATTCTAAGACCCCCAGTGGATGCCTAAAGCCATGAATAGTACCAAACCTTATATATGCTATGCTTTTCCTGATACATTTATACATATAATAAAGTTTAATTTATATTACACACAGTGAGAGATTAATAGTTACAATTAAGAATAAAATAGAATGATTACAACAATATACTGTAATAAAAACTAGTGAATGTGACATTATTAAGGAAAATAAGTATTATTTGAATACAAGCACTGATACCAACCAACATCAGTCTGAATACCAAGATGGCTACTAAGTGCTAACAGGTGGGAAGTGTATATAGCATGTGTATGCTGGACAAAGGGATGATTCATGCCCTGGACTGGAGGGAATGTGATGGCAAGAGATTTCATCACCCTACACAAAATGGCAGGCAATTTAAAACTTATGAATTGTTTACTTCTGGAATTTTCCATCTAATATTTTTGGATGAGGTTGGCTGTAGGTAATTGAAACCATGGAAAGTGAAACCAAATATAAGAGGGGAGATATTGTATTTACTTTAAAGTCACATATCTAACTTTAATTGCAGAATTTGTCAAAATTATTTAAAGTAAAAACCACAAAGTATGAAATGAAAATCACTGAAATTATGGTAATCGTTTTAAACAATTATAAATATTCTTGAATGCTTTAGTATAGATTATTGATGCTGCTGTTCTACTTATTCTCTTTTATTTATTCTTTCATCCAGTAAATGTTTTTGAGCCCTCACTTATGTCTTAGGATATGGCTATGAACCAAATAATGCCCCTGTCCTCATGCCCCTTATATAATAGTGAATGGAAATAGAAAATAAGCAAATAAACATTTAACATGCTAATCAATCATAGTTGCAACGAGAAAGCAAAACATATTACTGGAGTGAGGCTAATTTTATATACAATGACCACTCAAGTTCTCTCTAAACAGGTGACATTTGTGTAGACATTTGAAGGAAGTAAATAAGCAAGATATATAAATAACTGCATTTCAGAATGAAGAGAATGTGCTTATGCTGAATTGTGGGCATATGTGATGTGATCACAGAGCAGCAAGGAAGACAG
Source organism: Aselliscus stoliczkanus (assembly GCA_033961575.1). Lineage (NCBI taxonomy): Eukaryota > Metazoa > Chordata > Mammalia > Chiroptera > Hipposideridae > Aselliscus > Aselliscus stoliczkanus. The sequence goes on from CM066727.1 coordinate 125,600,260, forward strand.
GGTGGTTTGAAGCATGGTCAGGAAGACTCAGTACTTGGAATTCTGAGAGGTAGCTGCTAGATTGTGTAGGCCTGGTAGATCATCATACGGGCTACCATTTCTCTGGGTAGGCTGGGAAGACAGAGGAAGGACATCTAAGCTATGTTTTAACAGAATCCCTACAGATATTGTATGTAGAACAGAAAGCGGGAGGAAGTGTATACAGGACAGGAAAACACAGGCCTACTTAAGAATCTACTGAAGTAATTCAGGTGGAGAAATGATGGTGGCTTGAAGGTGGAATGAAGGTGACAGCAATGGAGGTATTGAGCCACCAAACTTGGGATATACTTTGATGTTATGGTGAACTTTTTACTGAAAAATTAGATGTGGTATATGAGTTAAACAAAGGCAGCTTTTTGTTATGTTTTGTTTTGTTTTGTTTTACTTTTTGCTGCTACTATAGAGATGAAATTAATCCCTACCTTTGCTAATGGAATTTTCATGTAAAGAGCTTAAACTAGATGTTTCTTAAAAGAAATAATATTTTTTACTTAAAAAAAATGAATGTTGCTTTTCTGCATTTCATATGCTGTTTATCTGATTCAAAATGGTTTATAACTTTAACACTAAAACATTTATGCATATTTCTGAAAGATTTATTTTCTCACTAAGTACTCTGTAAGAAGCCTATCTCAGGGGAAATTTTGTAAGACTCATTCATATCAATTTTCACTGTTTATTACTAATAAAGAACAAAAAATCTTTAAGAAGCCTTTATGGGTGATGCTCACAATAAATATGTAGGCCAAATGTCAAAAGCCAAAGAATGAATTATGTATCCTGGGGCATAAAATTGACAGACGCTTTCTCTTATTTATTATTGATTACTCTCTGTTGGACAAATATATAAAAGAGAAAAACACCAATTTTCCTATAGTGACTAGAATTTTAATTTTTGAGGAATTTATTGTAAATATAAATAAAGGAAGCAGAAACAATAAATATAAATAAAAGAAACTATAAGTAAATGAAAGCAATGATACTAATAGAGATGCCTAAGTAATTTTATCTAATTGAACTCATTAATTTATTTATCCTTGGATATTCTTTTTTTTTTTTTTTTTACCATTTTTTCCTCTTTGTTCTATAGTAAACTAGAGAAGATTGTTAAGATTAGTAAAGTTTCATTATTTCAGGATATATAGATATATATATAGTTTGTTTGTTTCTTCTAAGATTTTATGGGGGAATTGGGGGAGGGGAACAACATTGGGGAATTGGGGAAGGGGAACAGACAAGTTGCTGTCCTTTTATTCTTCAGTCTAGTTATGGAGGACATTGCTTCACTGGCCCATGTTGGTATTATCATTGTGTTCTTCCCAGGTGAGGCAGATCTGTTGCTGGCCTCTGGACGGCTGGTCACGGTGGCTCTTGGAAGCTCACACTAGCTGCCAGCTGCTCATGCTGGCTGTTGGCCACTCACTGTAGCCTATGGCAGCCCACTGCAGCAGGGGCTGCAGCTATGCCTTCCCGGGGACTCACAGCAGCCCAGCGCCAGGTGGAGCTGTTGGTCACCATCTTAGCTGTAGAGGGCAGTGTCACTGGCCCTCATATGTGGGATCTGAACCGGAGCTGCTGGTGTCCCAAGCCAGCTCTTAACCAACGTGCCACTCAGCCGGCCCTTGGGCCTATATTTTTCATCTGCAAAATAATGTAATTGGGCTATATGACCATTGCAGTCAAATACCGGGGGTGCCAAAAAATGTATACACATTTTAAGAAAGGAAAACTGTATTAAAATTGTAATAATATATACCAATAACAAAAGATGAATACAAGTCACATTTGACTTATGCAGTTACAAGAGGTGCTCAAAGTGGTTACCATCAGCGACCAGATACTTCTGATTATGGCGAACTACTGCTTGCGCAATGTTGACCAAAGTGTCTACTGTATACATTTTTTTTGGCACCTCTGGTATTATAATTTATTATTTTATTGTGAGAAAAAATTTAAGAGTAATTTATAAAAAACAATTTCAAAGTTAATGATTGTTTATGATGTTAGTTTGCTTTATTTTAAAAGTTTTTCTTTTTACATTTATCAACAATTATGTATTATTTGTTGTGCTAATATTTTGCTGAATTAGCCATGAAGCACCACCCTGTCCCTTCTTTTCAATTTTTCAGACAGTTTGGGGAATAAAATAGACAAATAAAATATAGTAGAAAGTGACAGTGCTCTGATATATGTGGTCCAGGGTGTGTACTTTCATTAGTTAGGAATCTGTGGTTGTGAGTGACAGAAACCCAATTAATTTGCTTATATAAGAAAAGGAGATATGTTAACAAAAAATGTTTTAAAAAAGATTTGAAAATTAAAGGAAGTTCTGTAGCAACCCTGGCATTTCTGGGAACCTCAGTGTTTAGAAGAGGAAATCCACTCTGCCAATACTATTTTTCTACCTCTCTTTCCTCTCTACTTGGCAGCAGACTTTACCAGACAGACAGGCTTTTTCATGTGATGGAGAACATGGCCACTAGCCGACCTAGGTTCACATGATTACTATTCTATGTTCCAGGAAGAATAGAGTTTCCTTCTTAGTACAGTAAGTAAAATATCAGAAAGGGACTCTGATTGGACAGGCTAAATCTGTCCTACAGCAATAATTATTACCAGTGGAGTGGGGTGTTGTGACTGCCAAGTTGGGGCCATCTGTCTTCCTATCGCTTATGAGAGGAAAGAAATCCAAAAAGATAACAACAAAACAATAATTACTCCAAGGGATAAGCCAGAATATGTGAATACAGAAGAGAAAAAGATTTGAATCTCATCTTAAGGAATGACAAGAAGGAGGAAGAAAGAGTATTGAAGGCATGGAAACATGAGGATGTGTTAGCACCTCTGGAGCACAGCAAAACAGTTATGTAGGGCTGCAGTGAAGAAGTTGGGGTGCTGGTGAGAAATAGTAAGAAATCAGGTTGAAAACATGGATTGGGTCATATTATACAGGGCTGGTATATTTGATGCTATGGTTCTGGAATTCCCTGACTGATGGGAGCCAATTGAGAAAGGAGGCCAGGAAACAATTGAAGCAAAAATGGTGAGAGACTGAAGTGACATAGGAGGTTGTGGAAGAAAAAGAGCTAAAGAGGAAATGAAAAGGGATACTGAAGTATAATGATTGGACTTTATACAAAGAAGTAGGGAGAAGAGAGAAGGTAAAATCTAGGATGGATCCCCAATTGCCATTCACATTGAGAGAAAGGTACCACTGACATGGAGAAATAGAATGTCAGAGAAACAAACATAACTGACTTAGGAAAATATACTTTTTGATGACTTTAGATTATGAAATTTTATTAAATATTTGGATTATAAGTCTTGCCTTCTGATTTCAACTTGGACAGCATAGTAGGTTCTAGTAATAATATATTTCATTTTTTTGTAGTTCCTACATTTCATTATAATTTTACTGAATTTATCCTTGATTAATTTGATATAGAGGGATTCCAAATGTGAATATTTCAATCTCTGAGTTTTACTATTCATCTTAGAACAGTGGAAAGGGTATGGAAATAACAGCAGAAGTCCTACTAGTTGATTGTAATATGGGATTAAAAGTTATGATTTGTTGTGTGACCTAAGAAAGATCAAACAATTTTCTTTAAATTGAGTTATTTTATCTGTAAAATGATAACTAAAATTGCCTTTAAAATTCCAACATGTTCTGAGTATTTGCTTGGAGCAGACTGAGAACTGGTACTGTAAACCAAAGCTTCATTGAAAGTAGATGCAGAGAACACTCTAATAGCACTCTGGGAAAGTGGAAAGAGCTAGAAAATAAAAGTCTTAATTGCTATCTTCCCTCATGTTCCTGTGTTGAGGGTCATTGTCCCCAACATTGAAGGGTTTGTAAGCTGGCTTTAGTGGGCTTGGTGAAGCATAACTTGTTTATCTGCTCCTATTGTTTCCTTGCTGCACCTGGAGGGTGCTTACTATCCACTTATGGAGGTATGTGGTGAGGAAGGTCAGTTCCTTGGGACACAAAACAAAGATGACTATCCGGATTAATGGAAAAGGAGCCTAAGGCACATACGAATACGCGGTTAATGAATTACTGCAGTTTACTTCCTTAAAAATTTACAATAAAAGCTATGCGCAGATCCGATTCAGGGCTCAGTCTTCTTTGGCTGAGTCCCTTGGGTTCAGTCTTCTTTGGCTGAGTCCCTTGGTCTCGCTCTTATCTTACTTCTGTCTCTTGTTTTTCCTTAATCTGCGTCGTCCCTCTCGTGTCCCATTTGCCCTTGCCACGCAGGACGTGACATTCCTGGAAGGCTGGATTTTGATGGGATTCACCACACTTATTGAGCCTACTCCCTGGAGATCCTCAAATTGGTCATTAGTCACCCAAATTCTTTGTCTCTATTCCAGGCCTATGCCTTAAAATTTATTGAAAGGCTTCCCTCCATAGAAAGATGCCTGGGGCACCTAGAACAGAGATAAACAATAATATGAAGTCACACAGTTTACACTCTAATCAAGCACTGTTTGAAAGTGTTTTGCACATATCCAAATATTTAACCATCGCAGCAATGCTGTGAGGTAGGCTTTTATTTCTTATTTCTGTCCTTTGAAGTACACAAAGGTAGATATTTTAAGTCTCAAAGGCAGTGAGTGGTAAAGTTAAGGTTTGAATTTAGATAGCTATCTCTAGACTCTATTTGTCTAACCACTGTGGAATTCTGCCTCTTGACAGGAAAGTTTGATGTCACTGGGTTTCTTTCTACAGGATTGGGGAAGCTGTGCTGTGGTGTCCAGTGGCATTGATACATTTAAAATTATTATTTTGGTGCAAGGCAATTCATGTAATCTGCTGCATTTATTCCTGGTAGGCTCTCTGTTAGGAGAGAAGATAATATTTAAATTGATTCTCACAAGGAATTAACTATTTGGTCACATACTGCCTCCTTCAGATAATTTTTACTGTATATTTTTAATTTAATCCAATGGTAGGCAGTTGTGCTTGTCTAAACCTTAATTACTGGAATTATGAAAATGCCTTCCTATGCATTATAGGCACAATGGCACTATGCATTATATGAACGTTTGTTTAAAATATGTATTGACAATGAAATATTGACACGGTGAAATGTTTATGCTTCCCAGATTATTCCAATGTTTTTTGTAGAAATGAGGTTACTGACATATTTTAAATTTTTTGTTATTCTCATAACAAAAATATTCTCTGTTGTAGTAAGTGTATTTATTTGTTATTTATGAAGACACTCTGTTTTCAAAACTGGCTTGACCCCAGAATAAATGGGGTCAAAATAGATGAACACATTGTGCACAGAGGCAGCTCTTGGTGTTTTTTATGTTTGTTTGTTTTGTTTTTTGGCTTTTACTTCAACGTTGTTTTGGTTAAACCTGTCTTGCCACCATATTAATATTGTACATTTAAATACCCAACAGATTGGACATACTTTAATTAAGTAAAGCAATCAGTAGTTTCAAATTAGGGTGATTATATTTATTATCCATGTATTACCCTGATAACTGTACAAGAAGGCCCAAACTGTACACCAGTTGAGTATTATATGATGGACAGCACTGCACTGATTCATTATTAAAAAAATAAATAAATTTCCAAAATAAATTAATTCAATTCATACATTCTCAGGGGTCCTTCCTATTATGTGGTTTCCAGTGAACAGAATCACTAATACTATTTTTCACATAACATATTTTAGAGGAAACACAGATTTCAAATAAATTAGCATAAATCTGGTATATTAATTCATATTTTAACTATTGTATTGTATTGTATATAATATATTCATACATTAAGCATCACCTATGTACTTTTTTTTTTTTTTTGAGGGCAGTGTCACTGGCCCTCATATGTGGGACCTGAACCGGGGCTGCTGGCTTCCCAAGCCAGCGCTTAACCATCGTGCCACTCGGCCGGCCCCCATATACTTTTTATTATCATCAAATTATAGATTATATTAGAATACAGATCACTGCTATCAAAGGGTTTATTTGTTTGTTTGTTTGTTTGTTTGTTTGTTTGTTTTTTACTGACAAAAAGTAAACAGGTCTTTAATGTTTGTTTTGTTTTGGTTAGGTTTTAGGCTCTGACCAGTTTGAATAAAAATAACTTCTTTTAAAAAGGAATCCAAAAGACTAGATCTTCTTGTAAATAAATAAGGAGATGCATCAGTAGAGTTCTGTTCATATGCAAACTAAACAATGTTACCCAAACATAAGTGAGGGGAGATGAGTCCATACCCCATAAATTAGAATAGACTTATAACAGAGCTTGAAAGGCTGATAATTTTCCACTGTAGCCTCCGCTTGTCCATGTCTTCTATAGCTATTTCTCCCCACCCTACTTGCACATGACCTTAGCCTCTAAATCTTCCTCCTTCACCCTTCATCATAAATTCAAATTGACCAACAAATAACAGCTAATCTACAAACATTCCCTTCCTCTTCCAAGAACTGATTTTGATCAACCATTCCCAAATTTAGCTCAATTTTGTTAAAGCACTGTAGAATTCTTTTCTCTAGGACTAAACGTTCCTAGTGAGCATTCTTGTTCCCAGAATCTTTGAATAAATTTTTAAGCTAATAGCATTCTGATGTTCTTCCACAAAATAGACAAAAATTGAGCAATATGTTCACCTAACAGTGTTGTGAGAATCAGGGTGACTTTCTATTCCTATTGACACAAATTGACAGTTAATCAAGAATGAGGAAGTATGGTAATACAAATGGAGTCATTATTTCTAATTGACCAAAAAGTAATTGATCGATATTTATTGAAATTAATGCAACACTTAGATTCTTACTTGCTTTGGAACATGATTGCTCTCAAAAGGTAGGCTAATGATTGTACAAACTTGGTGAATTAAGGTGTGGTGAAATCAATTAAAATCTGGACCAGCTTAGATTTTAATTTCATTCAAAATTTAAAAGCAAAGAAGGGAAAAGTCACTAATTTCTATCTGAAATTCTGAAATAGAATACTTCTTATTTATCATGGGTACTTGACAAATATCTCTAAATTTTAGTATTCTCATTTTGAATAATCATAATTACAATTAATTGAACTAAATGCAGAAAACTAAGTCCACTACACCCTCGTGAATTAGGTGGCTCAGCAACAAGTGACAAAAACCTATTCAAATTACCTGAAGCAAATATGATGTATATATATTCATCATCTATTCATGTGTGAATTGGAGAATATTTTAAAAATTGTGCTTACATTTGCAGGAAAGCAAAAAAGTACCAGAAATCAAATCTGCATACTTTGCTACATGGTATAGTGATCATCTTTTAATTTGGTCTGCCACCTAACCCTCCTTCTTTGGGGAATATTTAAATTTCCATTTCTTATGGTAATAGTGAGGCTGTCAATCATATCATCTCAACTACTTCCAGATTTAGGTCCTCATTTAGGTCTTAAAACTGACTCATTGTCTTGTCCACAGTGCTTGGTTTCAAAGATGGGCACATAATTTAAACTAGGCTAGGACAGTCTTTCTTCCTTTGGAGGGTTAAAAGTTACTCTCTTGCTTCTGGATTCCCAGTGAAGGAAGTATGTTAACTAAGCACTATCATTGTCCATATTCTCCAACATATGGAGGAAGCCTGTCTATATTAACAGAGTGTGGTCAAAATACAGGCAGAAACAGTGTGAGTAGGTAGGAAAAGTTCTAGAGATAATATGTGAGCCCCTAGATCCACTCTTATACCTCTGTCAGCTCCACACCTGTTTTCAGTTCCTGTGCAATTGACGTTTTTTAAATTCCTTTGCTTTGAATTATGTTTCGGTCAAGTGAATATTTAATACCATGAGATTGGTTAGAGTTAATTCTCCACTAGTTATTCAGTAGTTCAGCATTTAATTCTTTATAGGAACATTTGATAATATTATTGCCAGTAAGAAAACTGTTTGTCGTGGTGTGTACGGGTGAAAGCGGGTGGAAACACACCCTGAGATTTACACAACACTAGAATCAAAATAAGATTATGTAATGTGTATGTATACACAGCTAATAGATTCTTAATGACTGCCTCATGTGTTCATAAAATATCTACTTCAATCTTTTCTGTTATTTAAAAATTATTGACTGATTTTGCAATCAATCCATTTGAACACTCTAAGGAGAAGAACCTTTAATGATTGATAATGTTGTACTATTTTGGAGGGGATGGTGACAGCATTTTTTCAATGTCTTTTGGTATATCTGTCTTTCTAAAGCTCATATCCTTAGTTGAGACCTTTCTTCAAGTCTGTTACATTTCGAGCCATACTATTTAGATTGACTTGCAAAACAGAAACTTAGTATGTTATTTAGCAATGTCCTATAGGACTATTATCTTTTTTTTTTTTTTTTTTTTGAGGGCAATGTCACTGGCCCTCATATGTGGGACCAAACTGGGGCTGCTGGCTTCCCAAGCCAGCGCTTAACCATCGTGCCTCTCGGCCGGCCCAGGACTATATTATCTTTGGAGTCCTGATTTAATAGTTCATCCCATTTTGCAGTATGTGATTTGTTTTGGGGATTCCATAGAATTGCCACAAACAAAAGCAATTACAAAATTATTTCTTCACTATTAACATGCTGTTAATGCTGTTAATATGTATTGATTTAAAGATAGCTGACTCTATGTATCCGTCAAGGGCATCTTGTGAAACCAGGTGGTGTGAAGGCCTTCTAACAATGCAGTCTGTCTTTGTAGGATTTTATAGGGCATCACTCTGTAGTATTCTTTGAGGGTTGACTCATTCCGACCTTGTACTTTCTTATAAGCAAATCAATATTTTCCATTGTGATGATCTCAGCAACCCATGACCTGTGTTCTACAGAATATGGTAAATAATTTACATGACTCATTTTGTTCTAGAACTGTTCCACACCTTTCTTTCCTTCGGCCCATCCCATCCTTTGAAAATATGCGGATTGTTTATTTCGAGAATAAGTAAAACAATTTTAATGTAACCAAGAATTTTTAAGTAGAAACTAGTTATCATATTGAAAAATTTCTTTAATTTTTATTTTATTAAAAATTATATTTCAGATCTTCAGGCTCCCATTCATATTTTTCTCTTTTTGTTTCATTTTTTAAAATGTTGAATGGAATTGAAAACAAGCCAGGTCCAGATTATGATTGATTTTACCAAGTCGTCCTGTCTCTCTCCCTTCCTTCCTTCCTCCATTCTTCTTTCCTTTCCTCTTTCCTTCTTTCCTCCCTCCCTCCCTTCCTCCTTCCCTCCCTTTCATCCTTTCTTCCTCTCACCCTTCCTCTCTTCCTTCCTCCCTCTCTCCCTTCTTCCCTCCCTCTCTTCCTCCTCCTCCTCCTTCTTCTTCTTCTCTCTCTCTCTCTTTCTCTCTCTCTCTTATTTCTCTCTTTAAGCCTCCCCCTTAGCTATGTAAAACAAGACTCAAATTTCAAAGGGGTTGTAGGGAAGGAGAGATTGGTAATTTTATAGATATTGATGTTCTAGTAAACACAAAGCACATCCACAGCCTGATTCATAGCATTTGCTGATTTCTGTGGTATAAGATATTCCCACCAAAGCCAATTTCAAACTACCAACCTGATGTCACTGAACATGGAATTGAGAATAGATGCTAAGAACTGGTTTTAACTAGCTGGCATGAGCCTGCTCTAGCCTATACTGAATCTGAGCGAGGAGGGGTGGAACTGCTAAGAAATTTATAACTACTAAGCCCTTTGTTTCCTTTAAGGTAGGCCGCATTCTACTCAATGGAAGGCCAAGAAAGATATTTTCTAAAGTCAGTAACCAAATCAAAGGGAGAGTATAGAAAAGGAGTCTCCTTTCACCAGCAATTCTGAGGACTTGTTTCTTGTATACCCTGAAACTTGAAAAATTCTCAATATGTTGTCATCTTAATTATAAGTGTGAAAATTTACCTTAAGTAATGGATCCAGAGTTTGTTTTCAAAAGTATGTAACAACTTCCAGACTGACTATGACTTAAGAATCTATGAAGATATATAAACAATGAAGTTTACTTAATCATAATTGGTAACTTTAGAAATGGCCAGGTTTGTAAATAGCAAGTCAGGTAGTCTCATATTGAGAGAGAGACAGACAGAGAGAGAGAAAGAGAAAGAGAGAGAGAGAGAGAGAGAGAGAGAGAGAGAGAGAGAGAGAGAGAGAGAGAGAGAAAAGAAATGAAAAATATTAGGAGAAAGTTAGTAAAAATACCAAAAGTTGAAGCATAAAGTTCAAATAAATTAAAACACCATTTGCCTTTGAATTCCACTGGTCATAAAGGAGAACACCTTCAATGAACTTTACTAGTTTGTCAGTATTTCTCAAAGAATGGTCCGTGAACCAACTGTATCTGAATTAACTGTGATGATAGTTTAATATACAAAATTCTGGACCCTGCTCTGCCTTACTGAATGAAAATCCCTCCTTTTGCAGACTTGAACTCTACAAATTTGATAAAATTTCTAGATGAATCTTAAGCATTCTCAACTTTGAACACCTCTGCAATTATTATAAAATGTTGTAGCCCATTTTTGTTAAAAAGCACTACAATGGCAGACATATTTTCTTTTTTTTTTTAAGATTTTTATTGGGAAATTGGGGGAGGGGAACGGTGTTGGGGAGTTAGGGGAGGGGACCAGACAAGTTGTTGTTCTTCAATCTTCGTTTTGGAGGGCCATCTGGCTTCCCGTCGGCAGCTTGTGGCCTCTAAGCTCAAGGTGCTGTGCTCAATTTTAGTTGCAGGTAGGCGTAGCCACCATCCCATGTGGGAGTCAAACCAGTAGCCTTGTTGTTAAGAGCTCATGCTCTATCCCCTATGCCATCTGGTCGGCAGCTCAGCTCAAGGTGCCGAGTTCAGCCTTAGTTGTGGGTGGGCATAGCCCGCCATCTAACAGGCAATCTTGTTACACCAGCTGAGCCATCCTGCCACCTGTTGGCAGCTCAGTGACAGCTCGGCTCAGGCACAGCATTCACTGGCCCGTGTGGGAATTGAACCGGCGCCCTAAGTCAACTCTTACCCAACTGAGTCACTCAGCTGGTCCCCTATTATTTTCTTAGTAAGAGAGCCCTGCTTTTATTTGGTTAAAACACACGTTTAGAAATAATTTCACTGACACACGTTTAGAAATAATTGCACTGGGGGTTTCCGTGTTCTAGCCAGTTATAAGTGGAGGTTCCTTGGTAGGACAGACTGACTGTTGCTTTTCTTTTTCTGCCTGAAATGTGGTCAAGTTCTCTGGAACTAGAGCAGTGTGTAAAATTATATGTTGAGGATGGCATATCAGAAAACCAGTGCAAGTCTTGGTTCTTGATGACGTTCATAAGCAGCTTCACTAACCTCAATTGCCTATATTCTGACTCTGGCTATTTGAAAAAAAGAAAAAATCCTATTTGCTTTAGCCGCTATGGATAGGTCTGACACACAAGATCCTAACTGATGCAGGCACTAACATAATACTCAAATAATAAAGGCAATCAGAACAAAGGATTGAATTTTGTGAAAAGTAAATGAAATCATTTAATATCAATATATGGATGCAGAATAAAAGTATCTGGATAATCTAATTTTTACATTTTTAAATTTTATTCATTTAATTCTTTAGAAGTTAGCTTATCACTGTTTATTTTACTTTTATCATCTGCTTTATATAACTTAAATTCCAGAGTACGAAAATTATAAATGTCTGATAATGTTTTCCATTTAACTATGAACCTTTTAAAAAACTTACAATAAAATGTGTGCAATTTTTATCTTCTTGTCTAAATATGATAATTCTTGGTTGGTATGAAGTCATTTCAAGACACAAAAGCAAATTGTATTTTTAAAAATGGGAAGAAAAATCTAACTTAATAAAGAAGGAAACCAACTTTCCAAAGGGAAATTTTAAAGGACTGTGTGGAAAAAAAAAAAGTTATAAATTATGAAGCTGACAAAGGACTAATTGTAGCAAACTGTGCCAGGAAAAAATGTCTCAGGTTTCTGAAATAATATCTTGAAGTATGAACAGCCTATGCAATTTAATTTATCAGAGACTTCTGAGTACAGTGCTGCATATGGAAACTAAAAAATAATCAGTGTAGAACATTGGATTGAAATCTAATACATTTATTCTTCAAAATCTCTTCACAATGTTCTTTTGTATTAAAAAGACATTCTCTGTAATTTTCCTGATATACCTTAAAATGAACACAGTTGCTGAGAGGGCTCTGAAGGAACTCACAGAAATTGATATGATAAATACCTCACACACAGTGCAATGGGACCACCCAAAGCTCTAAGAAGAGACCTATGCCAGCACAAGGGTTACAGTGGTGTCTCAATCAAAAATTCAGAATCAAAAAAAGCACATGTAGAGGATAGGGAATGGACTTAACATTTTTTTCTGGTGAGAAGATATTTAATAGATGTAAATATAAACAACTTAGCTATGCATATACCCTGGGAGTTTGGAAAAACAGGAAATTCCCAGCCCAGTTTTCCTCTGAAGTAGGTCCTTAGTCATCTACTTGTACTCCACTTCCTCCTTTACTGAGGAAAAATGTATCAGCTTCTCTTTAGATTTTTATGCCTAGAAGGTGGTGAGGAAGAGAAAATCCTGTTCTATTATCAGAATGAAACAACTGTTAAGATGAACAATTCTCTTGCTAATACTGACCTTTTCTTGGGCATACTCTAGTGATTTACAGGATGGCAAAATTTAGCCTCTTAATGACCAAATTCTAATTGCCTAATTGCGTTGGTCTGTTCCTTAGCTCTAGTGTGGAAGATAGCACGAACCCCATTCTAGAAGAGCACCACAAAAGGGGGAATCTTTGTTAGATCACATGTAGTTGCTGTTGTGGGGAAGAGGGGGAAACTTTTGAAAGAGGGATGCAGAGAAATAATAGAGCATCCTCATTAGCTTTAGTAGTAACTCAAGTGTTAAGGGGAAAATAATCTGTGCTTAGTCTTCATGTTTTCTGGTGGAGGTACTTCCCTGGAGTTGGGCTACTTGCCTTTCGGTCCTAGGCATGGAAGAAGAGTGACTAATGTGAGTGGAGAAGCTGAAAGTAGCTGAGCTTGAAGCCCACACCATACCTTTGGGTCTACTCTTCTCCTTTTGGGGAGTCCTGTGTTCCCCTGCTGCCTGTGACTGGGTGGGTAAGCCAGGTTTCCTACTTCCATAGACCATGAGCACAAAATAGTAAGTTAAATTTATAAAAATTCTCACAAAATTTTGGATGGGACTGGAAAATCATTAGAAATCACCATTTATGACATTTGAACAATAAATAAAATAATAAGAAAAATGGATACTATACTGGGAATTAAATAAATGTGTCAGAGAACACAAAAGCAACTATGAAAGGGGTAGTAAGGCAACATATTGAAAAAAAGAAATCATAAAATGAAGACTGGATGTTAATGATAGAAGAAATATAGGACAGTGTGATGTAATAAGGAATAAAGCATCCTTCAAGTCTTGACCAACTGTGAGAGGCATATAGGTCATATTAGGATATAATTTTTATTTTAACAATAGTGTAAATTAAATAGAGGCCCTAGCATGTTCCTTCATTTGGTCTTAAATAGCTCATAAATTTAAACATAAGTAAAAGAGCAAAGGAAAAAAAAAGAACTGGAGAGAATAATATGAGATTTTTTTAAATTTAAACTTAAGAAAATTAAATAAAGGAGCATATAAAAATGAAAGTGATTTATAAAAAGCAATTTATATTAGATTCTAATAAAATAAATGAAATTAAATTTCTATTGTGAATGACATTTACACTATGTATTAAATGTCACAAATAATGTTGAAGATTCCTTAAATATTGTTATTTAAAGTTTTAATTGGAGAGAGAGTATTGTGTCCAAGTTCTTTATTGTCTGAGTTTTTTTAAGTCAAGCAACAAATGAAAAGCTGAAGAGAGATGAGAATATTTATGAAGCCAATCCAAAATTAATGATCTATCAACTTTTGATTGTATTAAGTATAACAAAAAAGGGTTTTTTTCCCCTTCTTCCTTTAAAACATAAGGACAAAAAAGATGTATAAATAGTGATATAATCAGCTAGGTCCATTCTTTTATGCCATGACATAGGAAATTATACCTGTCTTGGTTCATGAGAAGTAGAGTCAAATTTTGTTACTGCAAATAAATGTGTGATCCTAATCAAATAATTTAATACCTCTTAATTGTTGCTAAGTTTCCTTGAAATTCCTAGTGTACTCTAAGTCTACAATGAATCAAAATTCCAATCTCTAGGCAAAGAAGAAGGATGACATTTTTAGTTCTCTCCTTGATAATGAAAACAGGGCACTCATCTAGTCACATACATCCACACATGCATTGTAGCTTGAAAATATATTTTACACATATCCAGTACACATTAGAAAAGTTCAACAAAGTCATAGCCCATGTCTTATTTTACCTTTGTATCATCAGCATCTAGCACAGCATATATCTAATATTAAATATATAATTGTGAAGTCAATGAATGGATGAGCTAGTGAATGAATGCTGTAATTGTGAAGTGAATGAATGAATAAATTAAGTTAAAATGATTTACAAGATTCTCCCTTAACTTATTTCCCTTATCGTATGATTAATATGTTTCCACCAATTTCACTTCTGAATCCCATCCTTTTTCTGTCTTCAACAAGAAACACTATCCATCTTATACTTCAAAGTGAGTAATGAAGAAAGAAAAAGTTGAAAATTACTTGGTCAGAAAGAAGATATTTTGGTGCCATCATGTTAAATGGAAATGTTAAATATTGGTGAAAAGTATCTTACTGATGACTTTTATACAATAGACATTTTAGTAAAAACAAAAAACAAAATCCATAATGATTTCTTGTCTTTTAAAAATAGTTCCAAAAGTGAAGGAGGATTTTTTAGAATTTAATATTCTAGGCTGTAACCAAGATAGTTTTACTAAATCATTCTTAGTCATAATTACTTTTTTTTTTTTTTTTTGAGGGCAGTGTCACTGGCCCTCATATGTGGGACCTGAACTGGGGCTGCTGGCTTCCCAAGCCAGAGCTCAACCACCGCGCCACTCAGCTGGCCCCATAATTACCTTTTGAAAGACTTATGATACACTTAATTGATCAAACATAAAAAAAGTGTTCTAACTTAGTACATACAGGTGGACACTAAGACCTATAGCTTTCTGAGATGGTGGATAAAATTTTTGGATTTTACTTTAATTTTGCAAAGCTTGAAAACATCACTTTAAATCAGTCAAGCATTTCAGAGTATCATTATCATAATTCATGTAATGATGATGAATGATAGCTCTTTTATCATCTTCATAATGAGAAAGTTTTTCATTTTTATTAAGAAAGTACTTTATGTAATTTAGCTATTTAGAATTTTAAGTGCTCTTGAAAATAATCATTAAGATAAAATTACTCTTCATTCACTACAAAATAAATGTACTATACTAGTTTTACAAATGTAAAAATCTCTTGTAAAATACTTCATAATAGAATTCTCTTTTCCAAATTAGCATTTTTAAATGCTAGAGAAATAAATCTAATGAATTAATGTTATCATTTTCTGTATTTAGTTTCAAGAAATTAAAAAATTCTGTATTTTAATTTCAAGAAATTAAAAAAGAAATTAAAAATTTCAAGAAATCAAAAATATATCTTTCTTATGAATTTTAATACCTAGGGTTATAAAAAAAATGCCATATAAACATGAAATAAAATATTACAAACCAATAGCTTGTTTTTTACTCCAGTGGAATTTATTATTGTTTGAATAAAAAAACAAATCAATTTTCATCATACCTTTTATATTTACAGTGATTATTCTTATTGGGCCATGATTCATCTAAAAGTATTTCACTCGTGCTGGCCGAGTGGCACAGTTGGTTAAGAACTCATTCAAGAGTGTGAGCTGATCTCTGAGCAACAGCAGTTCAATACCCAGCCCGAACTGAGCTGCGGCTGAGCTGCCAACAGGTGGCAGGATGGCTCAGCTAAAAAAAAATAAAAATAAAAATATTTCACTCAAAGGAAATATTTTATGAGTTCCTTTTGGCCTATCTAAATTACCAACACCATTATCCTTGCACTTTGGGGCCATTATTAAGTAAAGTAAAGGTTACTTGAACACAAGCACTACAATATATCCCCAGTTGATCTGATAATCAAGATGGGTACTAAGTGACTAATGAGCAGATCATGAATATAGTTATATTCTAGACAAAGGGATGATTCATGTCTTGGATGGGATGGAGCAGGGCTGCTCCACATTTCATCATGCTGCTCAGAACTGTACACAATTTATAACTTATGAGTTGCTTATTTCTAGATCTTTCTATTTAATATTTTTTGGACTGTAGTTGAGTGAAGATAACCAAACCCTCAGAAAGTGAAACCAAGGATGAAGGGGCAACTATTGCACATCCCTGACCATCAGCACAGTCAAGATAATGCCCATATTGACACCCATGCAAAAGTTTCTTAGTGCTTCATTATAATTCCCCCCTCTTGCTCCTGCCATAGCTTCTCCTCACCCCATCACCAGGCAACCATTAGTTTCTGTTACTATTGATTAATTTATAATATCTAGAAGTGTATATAAATGAAATAAAAATTAAATCATATTATATTTACTCTTTCTGTGCTGGTTTCTTCTAATCAGCATAAATATGTTGGGATTTAATTATAGTTTTGGTGAATCAATCATTTATTTTTTATTTATTTATTTTTATGTATTCATTTGCAGAGTAATATTCATTGTGTGAATATAGTACCTTGTATTTATTGATTTACCTGTTAAAGGACATTTAGTGGTTTTCAAGTTTCATTATTACAGGGAAAACTGCTATGAGCATTTGTGTATAAATTTTGTACAAATATGTTTTTATCGCCTACTTAAAGTTAGATGCCTACTTACCTTTTTTTTTTTTTTTTTGAGGGCAGTGTCATTGGCCCTTCTATGTGGGACCGAACCGGGGCCGCTGGCTTCCTAAGCCAGCGCTTAACCACTGTGCCACTCGGCCGGCCCGATGCCTACTTAACTTTTAATGAGTTTCTACTTTACATAGTATCAAATCCTTAAAATGAAATAGTATGCTTCTATTTCTCCACTTCCTGGGCTTTGTCTATTGATGCACATGTGGTATAAAAACCCAAACCACACTATAGCGAAAGCCAAGCAGCTGAATTATAAAACAAACAAAAAAACCTTATTGATTTTACCATATGTATAACATAAAACTCTGGCTGGCTTTAATGCTGTTGAATTTTCTATGGCTATCCTCTCCTAACTGAGTTATGTAAAAGTTATAACTCAAAAGGAGCAATTGGTGTGGGTGCGTGTGATGGTGGTGGTGGACCTCCCTCCAAACCCAAAAGAATTATTGCATTTAGACCACATCATTTCAACGAAACTTTGATAAGATACTTGGGGTTGTTTTTAATTCTATTGTTTTCGCTTGTTTTTCTAAAGTGCAAAGTATAGAACGGCAGATGTACCTAGCACTATATCATAGCTTCAATTAAAGTGAAATGAGAAAGTATCCAAAGATTGTTCTGCAACTCATAAATTCTCTTTCTCAAACTTAAAACAACAGAACAAAAGGCCTTTTATAAATACTTCATAGGTAAAGCTTTCAAGATACACAAAGAACTCTTCTGTACATTAGACACTGTGCTAGGAGCTTTTAGTGTGTGTTGTGTTCATTTTATTTAATCCTTAAAATAAACTATAAAAGTAAGGACTATTAATCCCATTTTTGATGATGAGAAAAGTGAAGTACTAAGAGAGAAATCAGATTGCACATGGAAATATAGCCTATAACACTGGACAGAAAGGTTTTATCACTCTAGTGAGGGTCAAAACTTTGATTATGGTTTAGTTTTCTTAGTGAATGCTTTAAAGGGAGGAAGACAGGGAGCACCATTAAAATAATGTTAATTCATAAAATCCTTCCTGAATCCATGTCCAGAAGTTTAATACCGATGCTTTTTTCTGTGCAGTTTGTTGTTTCAGGTCTTACGTTTAGGTTTTTAACAAATTTTGAGTTTATTTTGGTATATGGTGACTAGATAGCAATCTAGTTTCAATCTTTTGCAGATGGCTTTCCAATTTTCCCAGCACCATTTATTGAAGAAGCTTGCTTGCTTTTCTACATTGTATGTCTTAGTCTTGTTGTAAAAAATTACCTGCCTATGTATAGGTGAGTTTATTGTTGGGTTCTCAATTCTATTCCATTGGTCTGTGTGTCTGTTTTTCTACTAATACCATGCTTTTTGATTATTGTCACTTTGTAGTATAAATTGAAGTAAAGGAGTGTGGTATCTCTGGCCTTCCCCCACCCCCACCCCCACTCCCAGGATTGCTTTGGTTATTCAGAGTCTTTTGTGATTTCATTCAGGTCTGATGATTTTCTGTTCTATTTCTTTAAAAATTGTCATTGGGATTTTGATGGGGATTGCAATATCTGTATATTGTTTTGGGTAATATGGCCATTTTAACTATGTTGATTCTTCTAATTTGACATCAAAGACAAGTGAAGTAAAAGCAAAAATAAATGAATTGGACTATATCAAATGAAAAGCTTTTGCACAGCAAAAGAAACCATTAACAAAACAGAGGCAACCAACAGAATAGGAGAACTTATTTGTTAACAAAATCTCCAATAAGGGGCTAATATCCAAAATATATAAAGAACTCATAAATACAAAAAAGAAAAAAGAAAAAAAATGAAAAAGAATTCATACAGCTCAACAGCAACAAAAACAAACAATACAACTAAAAATGGGCAGAGGACCTGAAAAGACACTCAAGGGGACAACAGGTATATGTAAAAATATTCAATCTCACTAGCTATTAGGAAAATGCAAATAAAATCATATCAAGATACCACCCCATACCAGTTAGAATGGCCATCATCAACAAGGAAAGTGATGACAAGTGCTGGAAGGCTGTGGGAAAAAAAGAAACCCTCATACACTGCTGGTAGGAATATAAATTGGTACAGTCACTATAGAAAACAGTGTGGAGGTTAAGAATAGCATTACCGAAAGATTATAACAAATACCAGCAATTCCTTTTTAGGATATCTAACCCAAAAATCCAAAAACATTTATCTGTAAAGATATATGTACCCCTATGTTCATTGCAGCATTATTCATAGTAGCCAAGACATAGAAACAACCAAAGTGTCCTTCAATAGATGATTGGAAAAGATGAGGTGGTATATATACTATATAATGGAATATTACTTGGCCGTAAGGAAAGATGAAATACTGCCGTTTGTGACAATATGGATGGATCTTGAGATTATCATGCTAAATGAAATAAGTCAGACAGAAAATGTCAAGAACCATATGACTTCACTCATATGTGAAATAAAAACTGAAAATATCAAGACAAAGAAACAAAAACTCATAGACACAGACTACAGTTCAGCAGTTACCAGAGAGTAAAGGGGGATGGGGTGTTAGAAGACGGAAAAAGGGGTCAAATATATGGTGATGGAAGGAGATTTGACTTTGGGTGGTGAACACATAATGCAATATACAGATGATGTTTTATTGCAATGTACTCTTGAAACCTATACAATTTTACTGACCAATGTCACCCCAATACATTTAATAAATAAAAAGAAGAGAATGTTTATGTTGTATCCTGGGATGACAGTGGGGTCTTGCGATCATCTGCTGAGTGGGAAGCCCTTTACATGCAGGATTTTCTATGGGAAGTAAATAAAACCTCCCAAGAATATAGAGTTAGAAGCCAGAAATAAAATTTAAAAAGCAAATTTAGAGTGATCATCTAGCCCTAGGAAATAATGGTAGCACAAATAAGCCTGAACAGAAAAATTGAAAGCTATTTGCAGAGCAAGCAGAGCAATAATAATAAAAATATCAGGTCATGGAGAGCTCACCCAATATGAAGTCATGCAAAAGTATAGCAATGCATTTAAAGAGTAGAAGTGAGGGAGTGAGCAGCAAATTTGAATTTAGGACAAATGGTATTAAGTTGCAAAGGAAATCTATAAGATTTCTGTAATTTACCTAAGAAAACTGCAGATTAAAAAAAAAAAAATGCTTGATAAACATAACCTTCCCAGAATAATGAACTATTACCACTGAAATATAATCAAACAGCTTAAGGAAACTCCTATCATTTGTGTGTATAACTAGTATAATTTATTTATTTATAAATTTAGCTTTTTTTTCCTCTCATATTGGTCTCATATACTTTTTTTTTTTTTTTTTTAAGATTTTATTGGGGAATCAGGGAAGGGGAACAAACAAGTTGCTGTCTTTGTTCTTCAGTCCAGTTGTGGAGGATGCCGCTTCACTGGCTCATGTTGGTATTATCATTGTGCTCTTCCTGGGTGAGGCCTATCGGTCACCCACGGCAGCTCTTGGCAGCTCACACCAGCGACTCCCGGCCCCCCAGCTCCAGGTCAAGCCGCCATTCACCATCTTAGCTGTAGAGGGCAGTGTCACTGGTCCTCACATGTGGGATCCGAACTGGGGCCCTGCTGCTCAGAGCTGGTGTCCCAAGCCAGCTCCCAACCAACGCACCACTCGGCTGGCCCTCATATTCTTAAAAAGTCAGTTTTAGACACAAAGATCCGTTGCAGAAGAGCAACTTCTAAATCCAAGTGAGACCATTCTCATAAATCTGTATTGAGGTGTTTCCTTGTACCCCGCTGCCCATTAGAGCTCAATGCTGGTGCCTACGTAGAGCACAAATTTCATAAAGACAAGTTCTAACTTGGATGTATGCGTACATGCAAATACAAATCGGAACATACTGTTTTTCAGAGTACTTTGCAATCTTCTTCCCCTGAAGTTTTCATATTTTATTCATGACAGTGAGTGCTTTAGTCACTCTATTTGATAGAGATGCATTATTAATAAAATTAACTGAGTTCAAAGTAGGTTTTAAAGCTCTCTTATTCAGTAACTCACTGTACCACATTGATGGCCCTTGATTAATTTAATTACACACTGTGTAGCTTTCTTAAAGCTACATTTTTAAGACATTCACAAAAAAATAAACCTCTTTAAATGCAACAGAATAAATTATAAAAGGGAAATATTTCAAGAATTGAAAGCCTATGCTACATAATAGTCTATGAATAATTCTATAATCCAAAGAAAACATTTGTGTGGATGAGTTAGAACAGAATCTGAAAGGTTTTAATAAATTTTATCTGCTCTAACATATTTGAAATAAGTAGGTCAAAATGTCTATCTGTAAATTTGAAATAGGTAGATATTGCTTTAACAGTAAGTAAACAGAGAGCTCTATAATATATAAAAGCTATAAAATGTAATACATGTATACTGTAATGAAATTAAAAAAAACACATGAAGCTATATATCTTATTTTCAAATATGTTCATCCTATAAAGTCATAATCATAAAATATTAAGAATTAGACATTTCTCTAGATTTTCTGTTATTATAGGTAATGGTGATTTCTTTTGCAGTTCATAAGATACTTTAAATTAAACCTTTAAATTATAGAAGTGATACATGAAAAAAAGTATAAAAGAACTTAAGAATGTTGAACAAAATATACTCTCTCTGATCACCTAACTCCATAGAAGTTATTACTTTTAACAAGAAGACAGTTTCTGCTTTTGTTATTTTGATAGTTGCCTATATAACTTTAAATGTTATGAGTTTTTTTTTTAATGTTTATATGTATTGGCTGCCCACTATGAAAGCCAAATTATTGATATACTATCTTTCACCCTCCTTCTTATCAAAAACTTAGGTTACGGTTATTTTTACATTTTGTTTTCCTGTGGTAGTGCCTATGATTTTAAATACTATACTTACACCACATGATAAGTCAATTTTAATCAGTCAATATACATTGAGTCCCTAATATAAAGTTTGATTCTATTATGTTTATCTTTTCCAATACTTCATCCACCCTCCTTTTAATATTCCAATTTTAAGGTTATTGTTCCAAAACCAGCAACCAATTCTCTGATTTTCCTGATACAAATGGGTGTTCAACAGTTCAGTTCAATTATGAGTCTAACTACGTAGAGTTTACACAGACTCCAAAATGTAAGGGCTCAGTGCCACATTCGGCTCCCACCTTCAGATGCCAGCCACAAGTTCTGGGCCCCAAGCTCTGACTGAAGTACTGCTATAATTCCACTATAAATTGCATGTTCCCACAACTCCCTCCTAAAGTTTGAGAATTTGCTAGAATTGTTAAAGGAAAAGAGGGTCCGTGGCTTCATGCAAGAAAGAATTCAAGCATGAGCAGGAAATAAATAAAAAATAGTTTACCAAAAAAATATTGTCAAAGAAAAAACACCCAGCCTACGAGAAAGCTTGTAAGAATTTATTTGAGCCAAACTGACAACAATTGCTAAGAAGCAAAATCTCAATGGATTGAGAAAATGCTCTGGAAAATGGTCATTTTGCAATTTATTTTATACATTAGAATCAAAATCATTGTAGATTAAGGTTGTAGACTAAGGGGGTGGGAGAAAGCGAAGCAGGGAAATCTCTGGGACTGGATAAAAAGTAAAAGGGAGAGCCACACACTACTTTTACATTGGTGGGTACAGCATAGTTATAGCATTTTAAAACACGTAGAGATGGTATTTGGGGAACAAGATAACAATGAGGGATTTTTTGTAGATTCCTGCTCTGGTGTGGTGGATTGTGCCCCTGGGGGTCTGGAAAAAGAGATTACTCTGATATTGCAAGGGTATGTTATCTTAGATACAAAAAGATGAACAACAAGAAAGCTACAGGCCAAGGATGTGACTACCAGCCAGGACTCCAGACCATCTTATGTGGTTATGTTTCAGTCTTCTGAGCTTGTCAGGTTTAATATGTGGCCCCTTTTCCATCCACAGTATGTATTCCATAGGCAGAGCAGAAGTTGCCTCTGAGTGAATGAAAGCCCTGATCTTCCCTGTGGCTGTGTTTTATTATTAGTGAAGCTTTTTAGTATGGAAATTAGGGGGAGGAATATTCCTTTTAATTCCTGGAGGGGGTGGGATTTTCCAGAAATTAGAGATACATTCCTCTTTTTGTTCTCCCTCTGTAAGTGTAATGAGGATGGTGGGAGGGTCCTTTAGCATGGTGATGCATTATATTGATCATATAATATGGCTGGGTGTTACTTGGAGATGGCTTTTGTCACCATCTTGGTTTGGGCCAGTTCTGGCTGGTCTCCTTGTCTCATCTTTATTTACTGGTCCTTTGTCTCCAACTGGTGGTTAATGGTTTCTTGGAGGCCCTGCCCCACATCCTGTCTCAGGACGGCTCACAGAATTCAGAAAGGCACTTTATTACATTTACTGGTTTATTATAAATGATACAAATGAACAGCCAGATGAAGAGATTCATAGGACAAGGTCTGGTAGGTCCCTGAGCACAGGAGGCTTATTTCCCCATGGATTTGGGTGCATCATTCTGACAAAATGTGAACGTGTTCATCAATTTGGAAGCTCAGCAAATCTTACTGTTAAAGAGATTTTATAGGACTTAATATCCAGTTTCTTTCACCTCTCTTCCTGGAAGTGGTGGGTGGGGCAGAAAGTTCCAATCCTCTGATCACTTGGTCTTTATAGTGATGGGAACCATCCTGAGGCTATCTAAGGACCCCACCCTAAATCACCTCATTGGCATAAACTCAAGTGTAATTAAATGTGTCTTCTTATGAATAACAAAAGACACTTGCAGAAAATTCCAAGGGTTTTAGGAACTCGGTTCCAGGAACTAGGGACAAAAGCCAGATATATTTCTTATTATACTAGTTATTAACAATTTGGTAATTTTATGAAGAATTTATCACCTGATTTGATTAAAGAACTCAAAGTAATAAACAGCATTTAAAATTTATTTATAGCATTTTTCACTATGAAACCAATAGTATGATTGGAGATCAATAAAGGAAATGTATCTTAATGAAATTTTCTGCAGTAGTGATAATCTTTCAATAGCAAGGTCTACCAGGTTCTCTTTTAATTAAGTTGATTTTATTTACAGTGTCTGTGTTGTACACAAATGTGACTTTTTATATCCTATGCTCTATTTCTTGGATTGCTTTCAGCTTATAGTATGAACTTGAGTCATGTTGTCATATACAGTACTTTGCCTTGGTAGTAAATTATGTATGCATATGATGTCAAAGCATGCTTATTTTTCTTCACACTTTATTGATAATTCAAGTGTGTAAGAAAGTTCTATGGTCACTTGTTTTTTTCTTCAGAATTGTGACCTTATCTTTCAATTATATAAAACTACCTAGTCATTGATACTTTACCCAAGAACAATCTGATTCTCATTCATTTATTCATTCACTCTGAAACATGTTGTGTTCCTACTGTGTTAGGGACTGTTCTAGATATTGGAGATTCAACAGTGACTAATTGGTAAAAAAAATAAAAAATAAACTCCTATCTGGAAGTTTTATTTAAAATACTGACCTCTGGGTTCTGTGAAAATATTGAATCAGAAAATAAATAAATGAATGAATGAATGAATAAATAAATAAATAAATAAAATGATATAATATTTGGGGAGTGCAGACTGACTTAGTACTTTGTGAAGGCTCCCCAAATCTAATCCTACTATACCCCTATAGTTGAGAACTGCTGTTAAAAGGACATTGAGCTGTGGCAGGGAGCCCTAGACAAAGGCTTTCCTGGACCACATGGCCACCAAGATTTCTGCGTTTAACATTTCCTAATTCCACCTCACCCAGGAACCAGTCAGAAACTAACACCATGCCACATGCCCTAATACAGGTCACCATCACTGGTGCCACAGGAGGACAGGTCCATTAGCCCTTCCTACAGCCTAGACAGTGCACCCTTGGAGGCCAAGAAATTACTCATCAGTTCCTCTACCTGCCTGACTGCCCTATGGCAGTTTTAGGAAGAGACCTACTAGGAAAACTCCAGGCTCAAACCACCTTTAACCAGCGAGCTAACATTAGGCGAATCAGAGGCTAATATTATGTCTCACACTATACCTCAGGAGGAAGAATGGTGACTCTTTGGTCTTACAGAAGAGTTCTGAGAGGGACCTGAACTCCCTTTCTCAATACCGTGAGTTTGGGCAGAAGACAACCCACCGGGCTTGTCAAGACATGCAGCCCCAGTGGTTGTAGAACTAGAACTAGGGGTGGAACCAGTGCACCACAAACAATACTACATTCCCCATAAAGCACAAGTTGGCATCCAAAAACATTTAGATAGGCTTCTAAAATATGGGATTCTCCATCCCTGCCAGTCACCTTGGAACACACCCCTGCTTCCAGTCCAAAAGCCGGGCACTAAAGATTACCTTCCAGTATAGGACTTGAGGGCTGTAAACCAAGCAACGGTTACTCTACACCCTGTTGTTCCCAATCCATACACTCTTCTGAGCCTCATCCCAGCTGAAGCAACCCACTTCACCTGTCTGGACCTCAAGGATGCCTTCTTCTGTATTCATCTGACCCCACAGAGCCAGCCACTCTTTGCCTTCCAGTGGGAAAACCCTAAAAACAGGGACAAAGGCCAGCTGACATGGACAAGATCACCACAAGGCTTCAAGAATTCCCCCAACTATTTTCAGGGCCACCTTAACTTCAGACCTAAAGCTTTTTCCAAACAGTCAATTCAGCTGTGTACTACTCTGATATGTAGATGACCTCTTGCTAGCCAGGAAAAGCTATGATAATTGCATGCAGGGTACATATCACATCATTAAATTCCTGTGGAAAGCAGGCTACAAGAAAAAGGCTCAGATATGCCAAGACAACACCAGCTTGGCCCAGAAAGGAAACAAACGGTATGTATCATCCCGGTCCCCACCACTCGGAAATAGGTCCACAAATTCTTAGGGGCGGCAGGCTTCTGTAGGATCTGGATCCCCAACTTCTCCACTATGGCCAAACCCCTTTACAAAACCACAAAGGGGGTGTAGAATACTATACCGATGGCAGCAGCTAATTTAGGCAGTTGGCTGGGTACGCTGTGGTGACTCTAGACACCAATATTGAAGCAAAACCCCTCCCCCAGGGGACCTTGGCACAAGAGGCGGAGCTCATCATCCTGACTCGGGCCCTTCAGCTAGCAACTGGGGTAAGAGCCAATATTTATACCAACTCTAAGTATGCCTTCACTACCTCCATGTTCATGGGGCTTTATACAAAGAAAAGGGATTAATCAATTCAGGAGGGAAGGAAAACAAATATGGACAAGAGACTCTAGATCTCCTAGAAGCAGTATGGACACCCAAGAAGGTGGCAGTCATACACTGCAGGGGCCACCAAAACAGTGACACCATTGCAGCCTGAGGCAATAGCAAGGCAGACCAAGCAGCCACGTTAGCTGCAGCCGAAGAAACCTTCAAACTTCCAATGTTAACAGCCTCCCTCTTTCCCAACCCTTTGGCAGAATGGGATCCCAAATATTCCCACCAAGAAGAGGCCTGGTTCAAGACTGTAGGGGGAAGCCATCTCCTAACGGATGGTGGGAATTTCGAGACTGCCTTATCGTCATATCAGAAACTGTAGCCCTGGCCTTCGTCAAATAATTCCATCAACGGACCCACTTTGGTGGGACTGCCCTACAAATGACCTTCAGTATGTACTTCTACATACCCTGACTCTCCAGTATCTCATGAGTAATCTGTGCCTTGTTTGTGCCTGCAACAACCCGTGTCAAGGGCCGACCCTACCCCCAGGGATCCAACATAATGGTGGACACCCCATTTGAAGACCTCACAATAGATTTCAGTGAGATGCCATGTTCCAGAGGTCTTAAATATCTCTTACTATTTGTATGCACCTATTTGGGGTGGGTAGAAGCCTTCCCCACCTGGACAGAAAAAGCACGGGAAGTCACCCGACTATTACTGCAGGAAAAAGTCCCTCACTTTGGCCTGCCACTCTCAATAGGCTCTGACAAAGGCTCCACCTTTGTGGCCGTAGTAATCCAGCTCTTAGCCAAGCTCCTCTGCATCACTCGAAAACCACATACAGCCTATCGCCCACAGAGCTCAGGACAAGTAGAACACATGAATAGGACCCTCAAGTCCCACCTGAAGAAACTGTGCCAAGAGACACACCTCCACTGGGACAAGGCCCTTCCAATAGCACTCCTGAGGATATGCTCAGCTCCTACCAAAAGGATGGGCCTTTCCCTTTATGAAGTCATATACAGAAGGCCACTTCCACTCATTAGATGCCTCCAAGGAGACCTTAAGGAAATAGGAGACCTAACCTTAAGACAACAGCTTGAGGCGTTAGGGTCTACCCTACAGAACCTCAAGCAATGGGTACAAGAAAGCCTCCCCATCAGCTTAACAACTGAAGTTCATCCCTTTAAGCATGGAGATTCAGTTTGGGTCAAGGAATGGAACCTCCAGCCCTTAAAATCCCTATGGAGGGACCCCTTTACTGTCATTTTGTCTACCCCCACAGCAGTCAATCCAGAGATCGGATCACTGAGATCACTCCATGGATACACAACAGCAGATTGAAAACTGCAGCCGCTAGCTGGAACTGCACCTCTGACCCCCCCAAGACCCTCAAGATCACTCTCTGGTGGAAGACGGACAGCAGTGTTACCAGTCCTTAGGAGGAGATCGTCAGTTCCACTTTGGTCACACCGGAAGCTGACCAATCCATGTGCGGCCGAAGTTTGAGGAGATCTTCCTTGAAAGATGTATACCCTAAGGACTCTAATCCCTACCCTCACCCTTTTCTTCCTAGTTGGGGACAGTAACACCACCCCATGCCCTAAATCATGCATCTAGTCCATTCGGCTAGGGACAACATCTCAGGTAGCCTTTGTCTCCTACACATACATGCCTGCCCAGTGCTGTCAGAGTAAAACTCCTCAGGCATGTCCCACGCCAACAGATCTTATTGGTCCTGCCTCAATCCTCAAAAATCAATAGCTGGCCACAATTGCCAAGGGGGTCAAAAAGGCCAATCAGGTTACCTGTTGGACCTGCCATACCCACATTGGGTACTCCAATGGGGGAGGCGTGCAAGATCAGGCCTGAAAGGAGGCAGTACAGGAGATGATTAAATGGCTTATCAACCACTCTGCCACAAAACCACCCTCCCACCAACAGGTCCCGGGGAACCAACTATACAGACAACTCAAGGCTAAATTCGGTAAAATCTTGAGTTTTCCAACTCTGGGTAAAAACCTCTTTATTGACCTCATGGAATGCATAGCCCAGGAACTTAATGTCACGGGGTGATGGGTATGTGGAGGAGCACTCATGAGTGAAGACTGGCCATGGAAGGGAACTAGCCTAACTGTCCTTGACCTCCCCCAATGGAACTGCACCACAATCTGACCTACACGGAAACTACCCCTAGGATGTGTTCTCTCCTCCGAAATAGTCGGAGAAGAATGTTTTGTCGAACAGGCATGCGCTTTACCCAGTGAGTAGGAGATACCCCACGCAGGAGAGTCCAAAACCTAAATGATTCATCTCTCAGCTGGTGGCCAGAAGCCCTGACCTGGTTTTGGAGCCCTATCGTCAATCCCACCTCCTGTTCCCTCTTAGATCCTAGCTCCTCCATCACCAAATGCATCTTTCCCAATGGCAGCGGCAACCCCTTCCACGCACTCCAAGTCCTTAGTACTATATGGGGTAACTTAAACTACACCCTGGACACCCACCGGGCAGCATCTGATGGCTTATTCTGGATCTGAGCATACTCCCATCTCCCCTCCAACTGGAACGGGAGCTATACACTAGGTATAATCCAGCCTGGTTTCTTCCTCCTTCCTAACCAAACTAGCCAAGAGCTAGGCATCCCTTTATACCAGGATTTACAGATGAGGCCTAAAAGGTCCCTCAATATGAGGGCGGGTATCAAACCTAGGGGGAAGATGAATGGCCTCCCCAGCAGATCATCCAATATTATAGCCCAGCCACATGAGCTCAAGACAGGAGTTGGGGATATTGTACCCCCCATCTACATGCTCAACCATATCATCAGATTACAGGCTGTCCTAGAAATAATCACCAATGAAACTGCGACAGCTTTGGAGCTCCTCGCTACCCAACAGACCCAGATGCGGGCCGCGATTTACCAGAACCATCTAGCACTGGACTCCTTACTGGCTGAGGAAGGTGGTGTCTGTGGCAAATTCAATCAGTCAGACTGTTGTCTACAGATTGACGACACTGGCAAAGCTATCTCCACCATCTCCACAAATATTAGAAAACTTGCCCATGTTTCAGTTCAAAAATGGATGGGATGGGACCCCAAAAGCCTCTTTGGAGGATGGTTCTCCACCCTCGGGGGATTTAAAGTATTAATTGGAATCATCCTCCTGCTCCTTGGGGCATGCCTCCTTTTACCCTGCATTCTCCCCCTCGTCATTTGCTCCACTTCTTCCCTTATAGAGGCCATTATAGAACATAAAACTGCCAGTAAGGTACTCATGTTATGGAAATACCAACCCCCAAGCCAACAGCTTGTCAAAGGAGATGATGCTTTCTCACCCATGTATGGGTTTGAGCATCGAAGGGGGGAATGTGACAGGGAGCCCTAGACAAAGGCTTTCCCAGACCACATGGCCACCTAGACTTCCATGTTTAACATTTCCTAATTCCTACCTCACCCGGGAACCAGTCAGAAACCAACACATGCCACATGCCCTAATACGGAATCCTAGCTGCTAACCCAGAAACCCCAGGGTATGAAGCTCGAGCCCTGTCCGGATAGGGGCTCAGCCTCTGAGTATGATTCCGCTGAACAGGTGCTGGCATCGATAAACGCTGCTTCCTGCTCTGAGCCTTGGTGTCCCATCTCTCTGTCCGAGTATTCCATAGCAGAGCCACATTGCTCTATCATCTATACCTCATAAACAGAGTTTCGGTTTCCATGGCAGTAAGGAGGAAAAGGATAACAACTCTTTCGTAAGGAAGAAAAGCATAACAGCTGTTCAGAATGGAGTTTCTTAATGAAAACTTTAATAATTGCTGTTTCTGAAATGCGTATTTGTTGATCCTCAACTTGGAGCTTTCTGGAACACTCTTTTGGGTGAAACCCCTCACTTACTTACTCCCTGTGTCTTCCACTGCAGATACCTCTGTTCTGATTTAAGAGCTCATCCAATTCCCTTAGCTATCTCTTTGGACTTTTCAAAGTTTTTGTTCTGTTGATGGAACCCTTTCTGTTCTCCAGAATTACAATGGCCTCAGACTTTGTTGAATGGAAGTTCCACTGATTAGCTGCAGCAACTAGTTCACTATTGAAGGGGTTCAGAACAGGCCTCTCCACAATGTGCCACTTTGGCATGCGGATTGTTCTGAGCTGAAGGCAATCAAGACCCTGGGGGGGCCCTATAGAAACTTTTACCTCTCCTTTAAAGACTTTAAATTGGGGCCTTGCCCATAAAAAGAGTTATCACTAGAAATAACTTTTTATGACCTATCTACATGGCAGGGCAAGCATCTAATTACTGAACATTTGCTCTTCTCATCATCCTATGAATTCTCCTGCCTTCTGAAGCCCCAGGCACCTTACCTTATTCCCAGGCCCTGGATGCTACATATACCTCATTTGAACTTTCTGTCTCAGAGCCTCTCATATATGTGGTGTTCCCATATTATGTATATATTGGGTTGTCAGAAAAGTCATGACATATTTTTTTGTATGTTTTTCATTGCAAAAATGTGTCATGACTTTTCTGACAACCTAATAATTAAATTTGGTTATTTTCTCTTGTTACTTTGTCTCATATCAATTTAATTTATTAGATCAGCCACAAGAAAAATAGATTCAAATTGTCTTTCTCTATGAAATATGTTCAGGGAGACAAATATTTAATGAATCAAGTTAATCAGTAATCCTTCACCCTAGAGTTAAAAGGAAATTGTGAAATATATAGAAAGAATTGTACTACTCTCTTGCTTCTCAAGAGATTTATATAAACACACTCTTCTCCAA
Organism: Aselliscus stoliczkanus; assembly: GCA_033961575.1. Lineage (NCBI taxonomy): Eukaryota > Metazoa > Chordata > Mammalia > Chiroptera > Hipposideridae > Aselliscus > Aselliscus stoliczkanus. The sequence continues at coordinate 125,631,205 of CM066727.1, forward strand.
AAAGTAACATGTACTCAGGAGGTGAACATCAGTTATGTAACTCATCTAAAGTCTTTAATTTAAAAAAAAAATCTCTGTAGGAATTATTAAGAACTGTTAAGTCACCCAAATCCCTGTGTATCCTGATATTTAGCATGAAATGCCAAGAGTAAATTATTCTGCCTGCTTCCTTAAGTCATATTAATATTTTGTTGTAAGCAAGGAGTTAAATGTTTCCTTCTTTCCCCTCTTGCAAATGTGCATTTCCACTGTCTGAAAATTTCCATGTTAACAGCAAAAATTACCTTCACCTTTACATTTTACTTTAATTCAGTAGAAATTAAAATAGTCTGTTGGCCTGACTGATCTATTATCTCTATTACCTGCCTTTCAATTTGCTATGCTCATTCAACAATTTGAATCTGTTTTTCATCTATTTCAATATTAATATGCACTCCTGTGGTTCCTACTTTGAAGTCAATGGGAAAACCTTTGTGTGGAAGAGATGCTTTGGGGGGATAAAATAATTCAAGTCCTTTCTCAGTTGAATGAAATATTGTGCACAGCCCAGAAATTTGAGATATAGTCTCTCTTCTCTTTTATAAAAAAAGAAAACAAAAACTTTAATCCTTAATATTTTTAATGCTGGGAACATGGCGTGGATGTCTTAAATATTATATTTTTAAAAAATGCTAATTTTAAACCATTAGCTAGAATTAAGAGTACTTCTCCCCCACCCCATCTCCTTCAATTATCATCATTAGTATTTTGGTAATGTAGTTAGAAACACTTTCAATAGGAAACGAGAACAGGAAAAAGTAGACACTTTTATTTTGCTGTGGGTCTCATTCACCGCAATTATCACAAATACTATGTCATCACTGCAGCAAGTTTAGGCTTAATTTACTCAATGACTAATAGAAATGAGTATAATAATCGTATCACTAAAATAAAAATTGGAAACAAAAGATATAGAAGATACAAATGTAATTCACACATAAGACAAATGTTAAATATCATTTGCACTTGTCATGTAGCATTATTCCTTTAAGGTTGATTTGCAATAATAATCACTTTTAGATCTATCATTAATATTTGGTATATTATTATTTTCATACTGGCTCAGAATACTCCTTTTGCAAAAAGCATTACGTGAGAAAGAAAGCCAAAAGACTCCTAACTGAAAAAGAAATCTGCTCTTCCTGCGAAGTGCTAAGGCTTCTTTAAGCATTTTTAGTATGCCAAACACACCATCTGTGTTCAATTTCTTGTTGTTTTGTAATGTGAACATCTGCTTATAAGAAAATATATGCTTGTATATATTAAAGATTTGCTGTCCATATAAGAATGTGAAAGTTCTTTACAGCAATCGATATATAATTCATTCTTTATTCTTTCTGTTCTCTTCTGAACAATAAAAGTTAAAATACTAGGACATCAGAAAAATAAACACACCGGGCCGGCCAGGTGGCACGGTGGTTAAGCGCTGGCTTGGGACGCCAGCAACCCCAGTTCGGATCCCACAGATGAGGGCCAATGATATGGCCCTCAAAAAAAGAAAAAAGAAGAAAAAGAAAGACACCAATAAATCTGTGCAACACATATGAAGCAAGGATACAAAGAATTAAATGCATGTAATTTTTATGCATTCATTTTATATAGATTTAAATTTTATGTAAGTAGTCTGGAAATGTTAGTGGTAATTGAATACAAAATTACATTCTTACCTCTGTTATATCTATAATGCAATAAAATTACTTATTTGAATAGTTGAGACCAGGTCACATAATATTTTCTCTGCTGAAATGCTTTTATTTCTCTTTTTTATCAAGGAAATGCTAAATCTTATTGTAGGTACCAAATCAAATATCATCTCAACTAAGAATAATTTCCTGACTTCACTTACCTGTATTAATCCTGCTTTTATTACATCCACTAACTATGTAGTTAAATTTTTCTTTATTTTATTTGAAATTATATTTTATTTCTGTCAATATTATAAATGCACATAATTGAGAAATCAAATAAAACTTTAAAAGTTTTAATGAAAACTAAGAACACACCCTTCAGTTTTCACTCAACGTAGACTTTCTTCTCAGAGACAAATGTCTTCAGGCTTCAGTCTTTTTTCCATGTATTAAAAAAATATTTTTAAAATGTTCTTAAAGTTTTATTTCATGCAATATCAAGTTAGGACATCATCTATTAATTCCCTGTTATTGTAGGTGATAGTTTAGCCTTCTTATTATATCAAACACCTTTCCCCATCACCCATACACTCAAGTTAGTTACATCATAAGTATGCATTAAATCAACACACAGTGCTTATTTATTATAATATTTAAATAGGGCTTATTATTAATCCAAGCATTGTATTCCATTTATTTTTATCTTTATATAAAACAGTGTTTTCTTCCTGGCATTATTACTGCATTTTTTCATTTATTTAGCTTGGTATCTACTGCTTTTTTTTCTTTTCTAAATGCACCAACAGATCAGTCAAAGCACTGGAATAATTATCTCAAATGATCCCATATATAGATAATACATAATTGCACTTTAAAATTTTTCATGTTGCTCTGTCTGAGTAGTTACCCATTGTGACTGATGCTTAACTATCATGGAGTTTTCTTTTGTTCTCCTGCAGTAATGGAGCAGTGGATCTGATGGATCACCTATCCTCCAGAAATTTCATATTATTCTTTCTTCTGTTACTTCCTGTTGTGTTGAAGGTTATATTTCAATGGCTTTTTAAGTGCTTACAAATTAAAAAAGGGAAACCTGTCTTATGTCAGGAAAAATGTCACAGACTTGGAAACAGACAAAACGATTACTGAGTTGACTTTTCAGTGGAGTTCTGAGCATTACCTAGGGGACCCTACAGAGATGGCCTGATCAGTAGGAGTGTGCTCTTTTCATAATTTTCCCAATAACTAAACTATTTTGTAATTGGGTAGGGCTATAAGACTACGTGTATAAAACTGATAGGCATTCAAATGATCTTCTCCATAGTAATGCAAATGAGTTTTGTCTAGCAGTAGAAGCATAATTGATTTTGCCTTGGAGAAATGATAATCTCAAACATTTTGTCATTTTGGTATTGTTATTAACAATTTCCATAACTGTAAATTAATTGTTACCTTCCTATTAAATTTATATTAAAATTCTACATCGAACAAATTTTAATATCAATTAATGGTTAAAATAAAATATTTGACTTATATTTTAATAAAAGTTATATTTTTATCTTTAAAAAAATTCAATGCATATTTAAAAATGTCTTTATTACAGTCTCCTACTAAGTTGATAGACAGACCGGGTAAAAATGTTAGGTTGCTGGGCCGGCCGAGGGGTGCATTGGTTAAGAGCTGGTTTTGGGATGCCAGCGGCCCCAGTTTGGATCCCACATATGAGGGCCAGTGACAGTGCCCTTTACAGCTAACAAAAGCTCCACTTGGAGCTGGGCTATGCAAGCCCTTGTGATGGTTGTAGGCTGCAGCCCCTGTTGCAGTGTGCTGCCATAGGCTACAGTGAGTGGCACGCAGCCAGCGTGAGCTACCAATAGCCGCGGTGAGTGACCATCCAGAGGCCAGCGACCGATCTGCCTCATCAGGGAAGAGCGCAATGATGATACCAAAATGGACCAGTGAAGCCACATCCTCCGCAACTAGACTGAAGAACAAAAAGACAGCAACTTGTCTGTTCCCCTTCCCCTATTCCCCCATGCTGTTACCCTCCCCCAATTCCCCAATAAAATCTTTAAAAAAAAAAAAAATTAGGTTGCTAATTTTTCCCCCCCACTATTTTCAAGGCACCATTTCACAGATTTCTAGTAGATCAGAAACCTTGTATCTTTCCCATTCAAGCATTTGTATATCACCTTTTTAAAATTCTCTTTCTCTCTTTGGAGCGTTTAGAGTCCACTCTTTTTCTTCAGAATAAAATTTCAGAGTCTACTGAGTACTCAGTAGTTCATTTTAACTTGGAAATTCAGGTTTTTCTGGACAATGTTTCTTTGTGTCTTTGAGGCACTATGCAGGTCTGACAATTATGTTTGCAAACTTGTTGCAACAATGTTGCTAAACTTTTTTTGATATCAGAGGGATTATTCATTATGAATTTGTGCCAACTGGACAGTTAACCAAGTTTACTATTTGGAAGTGCTGAAAATGCTGTGTGAAAAAGTTAGACGACCTCAACTTTTCTCCAACAATCCATGGCTCTTGCATAACAACAATGTCCCAGCTCACACAGCACTGTCTGTGAAGGAGTTTTTAGCCAGTCAACAAATAATTGTATTGGAACACCCTCCCTACCCATCTGATCTGGCCCCCAATGACTTCTTTCTTTACCCAAAGATAAAGGAAATATTAAAAGGAAGACAATTTGATGATATTGAGAACATCAAGGGTAATATGATGACAGCTCTGATGGCCATTTCAGAAGAAGAGTTCCAAAATTGCTTTGAAAGGTGGACTAGATATGCATAGCTTCCTAAGGGGAGTACTTCAAAGGTGATCATAGTGATATTCGTCAATGAAGTATGTAGCACTTTTTCCAGGATGAGTTCGGGAACTTAATTGTCAGTCCTCGTATGTGTAAGCATGAAAGTTAGACTGTTATTGTTTAAAAATTTCTTTGAGTATATTCTTAATTTATAAGAATTCTTTCTTCTAATCTGATTTATCCCTTTTCATGAACTAGCCCTTTCATGGTAGACATACACTACTGACAGTTATAACTAGGATTATAAATTGCACCTAACCAAAACAAAACAGGTACATAGACTCAGCATCAAGTGAGGTTGTAACTTGCAGGACATGTGAAAATGCTCATTTTGACTAGAGTCTGGGAAGAGAAGTGGTAAGATATGGGGATGAAGGGATAAGATGTGGCCAGATATTGAATGAGTTCTTCTTTCTTTGTGACTATCTTTTAAGGTTTCTCAGTTGACATATCCTCTATTGTGTTTTATTTCTTTAACATAAGCAGATTTCTCATTGCCTGTTGTCCTTTCTTAAAACTTAGTATGAGCTTTTTTTTCCTGCCTTCCCGAACTCAGATTTATTCCTGGTGTACTTGTCCTACTCTTCAAAATATGTTTTCTATTTGAAATCAAGCTTTCACTGCTCCCTGCTCCTGCCCACCCCAGCCTTCTGTTCTGTCACATTTACTTTAGGAACCAATTCAGGACATCAGGCAAACTACTTCACCTCTGAATTCATTTTCAACATTTGTGAAATAAAGATAGTAATTCCTACATTATAAGATTGTAGGTAGTAGTATATGAGATAATGGGTATTGCATTAACACATGATAAACATCACCATGCAGCCTGCACACTGTACAGCAAAAATGGGAATAAGCAATTGGGTTTTCATAAACATCATTTTAATGAAAATATACATTCCAGACAGAAGTTCCATTTTGAAACAGATTTAGAAAATTATGGTTCCATTAGCATGGGGTGCTCAAACTACATGAGTAATTTCTGTCCCTTGAACTATCTATACACAAATGGCAGGAGCCCAACATTTAAGGATTGTCAAGTCTCTTAGAAATCATCCTGTGTAAGCTCTCCTTTTATTACAGTTATATTCTAAACCATGCAATTTAGCAACTAATTATATACAATTTGCATTTTTCTCTAGGTGTAATTATATGTCAATCCCATCCTTTCAATTCTTTCTTTAAAGACAGTATCCTGACTTTTATTTTTGTATTCCTCAAAGTGCTTTACAGAATACTAGATGAGCATATTCAATTAAAATAGTACTTATTGATTAGTGATTACTGTTTATTTGAAATTAATAAAAACAATCCACTATCTTTCTCTCTTTAAGGTCAGTGGATGTTTATTCGAGACTACGGTGTGGAGACATGGAATAGTTCTCTTGGTAAAGGGAGAGGAGCCTGAATTTAGAACGAAAAGCAGTTGTAAGTCATTTAGTTTAAAGCAAGGTCCTGTTTTCTTGGAACAGAACAGGAAAAGGATAAGTATATAGGTCAGAGTGATGGTAGCAGTGGTGTTTAGTTTAGCTGTGTCCAAGAAAGGGATGACTTTATAAGCATCATTTGCAACAGAGTCAGCATGAAAACACCAAGGAGGCTTGGGAGGAAGGAAATGAGGGAACTGTTCTAAGCATTTCTCATCCTGAAAAACCCTTATAAAAATGTTGCAAATCATTTTGGGAGGGTAATTTTTTTTTCCCTCATAAACATTTAGTCCACTACAGCATCATTTTATCAAGTTTGCTTTGTATTGAGCTAAAGTGTGATTTATGTAGAGTTGACATCAGCTTCTAAATATTGACCTCAGACTTTCTATAAAGAAATAGGATCTATAACTTAATTTATTCAGTCTTGTTGCATTTATATTAGTAAAGTATGAAACTGCCTATTCTTTAGTTGTGAAAGTTATTTTTGACATATTTTCCAAATGTTTTCTGGGGTATACATGAAAGTGTTCAATTTGTCTATATTTATCTTATGTCCAAGATAAACTCAGCAACATTATGAAATCAAAGTGTTTTAATTAATGGTTTTAATCAATCTAACAGAATACTTTTTAAAATATCGATATATTTTAATTCCTAGTTTTTAACAGTGGCTTTTGGTTGTTTGGTTTTGTTTTTACAGTCAGGAATGGATCTTAACTTTGATCAAATAAGTTTTAGGTGTATTGAGATAGTTATTTTCAAATGTGGCGTATTAATGTTTCAGGATATTTCTGAATGTGAAAACAAACATCTGTGGTTGATCATTTTTATGGGTTGAATTGTGTCCTCTGAAAACATATGTTGAAGTCTTAACCCTCAGTACCTCGGGTTGTGACCTGATTTGGGAATGGGGTTTTTGAACGTGTAATTAGTTAAGATGAGGTCATACTGGAGTCGGCTGATATCTTAATCAAATATTACTGGTATCAATATAAGAAGATGAGGAGAAGATAAAGGAGGACATCATTTGACCACAGAAGCAGAGATTGAGGTTGCATAACTGCAGATCAAGAAATGCCCATGATTAATGGTGACACCAGAAGCAAAGAGAAGGCTTGAAATACATTCTCTCCCACAGCCTTGAAAGAGCATGGACATCTTGATTTTGGACTTCAAGCTTTCAGAACAGTGAGGCAATAAATTGCCCTTGTTTAAAGCCACTCATTTTGTAATACTTCTTTAAGGGAGCCTCAGGAAACTAATATATCTTGTTTAAATCACCTTTTACATTTTTGTATTATTAAAGATGCAATGTTATAGAGTATTTCTCCCTTGCTTCTAGAATGTAGAAATAGCTTTCTTAAAAACAAAATGTCTAAATATTGCTAAAAACCATTTCTGATCTTATACACAATGATTTCACTGTTAATTAACTCCTGTTCTAATGCAAACATTTATAATTGTGTAATCTTAAATATTTCAAACATTATAGTATAGTCCCACCATACGTTTGATTCTCAACCAGCTCTTTCTCTCATTTCTCTCTAATTATTCTACACCAGGGTAGGAAAGCTGAACCCAATTCAATCATGGTGTCCCTGTGTTGGCAACATGAGGAATTAGAAAGAAATATGAGTAGATATAAAACAGCAGGAGATATTGTATTGCTTTTGAGAGATTCTAATGACAAACTTAGTGAAAATCTAGTAGTGAACCTCACATACACACACAAGTAGTATAAGTCAGTGTATGGTAAGAAATACATGAAAAACACAAACTACTAGAGACTTTGAAACAGGAAGATATAGCAATCAGTTCTGGTAACAATCAAGGGGACCTTTATGAAAGCAGTAGTGTTTGATCTCTATCTCACCAAATGAGTGGAAATTTTCTAACTAGAGGTAGGAAAATAACATATTTCAGGTGAGTAAACATTTGGGGGAAGGATATTATGAAACATGTCAAAGAAAAGAGAAAAACAGTTTGGGAGGAAACATGAGTATGATGGTTAATTTAATGTGTCAACTTGGTCACAGTGCTAGATATTTGTTCAAAAATTATTCTGGATGTTTCTGTGAAGGTATTTTCAGGTGAAGCTAAGCTTTAAATCAGCAGGCTTTAAGTAAAGCAGATTTCCTCCATAATGAGGGTTGGCCTTGTCCTATCAGTTGAAGACATGAGTAAAACAAAAAACTGACTTCTCCTGAGCAAGAAGGAATTCTCCCAGCAGGTGGCCTTCAACTTGAACTGCTACATCAGCTCTTCCTAGGTTCTATGGACTGAAATTTGTACCCTCAAAATTTATCTGTTAAAGCTGTAAATCCCAATGTGACTGTATTTGGAGATAGGGATTTTAGGAGATAATTAGGGTAATTCTAGGATGAATTTAAGGTAATTGAAGATAGTACTTTTAAGAGGTAATGGAGTCATAAGGGCATGGTCCTAATCTGATAGGTGTGGTGGCCTTATAAAAGAGGGAAGGAAGGAGAGAGAGACAGAGAGAGAGAGAGAGAGAGAGAGACCTATTTTTCTGTCTCTCTGTCTATCTCTCTCTCCAACATATAAGAATATAACAAGAAGGTAGGCATCTACAAACCAGGAAGATAGTCCTCGCTAGAAACCAAATCCTGCCATATCTTGATCTTGGAATTTTCAGCATCCCTAACTATGAAGAAATAAGTATTTGTTGTTTAGGACACCCACCCAGTTTTGGGTATTTTATTATGGTTTCCTCAGCTGACTAATACACCAGGTCTTCAGCTTTACAACCTTTGGGCTTGAACTGCAACCCCAGCTCTTTCCTGGGTCTCCATCCCCTGGCTAAGCCTGCAGATTTTGGATTTGCCAGCATTCATAATCATGTGCGCCAACTCCTTCAAATCTCTCTCTCCTCCTCCCTCCCTCCCTCCTTCAGATATATATATATATATATATATATATACACACACACATATATATATAGTCACGGGATGTGGAGTAAGCATTGGGAATAGAGTCAATGGAATTGTACAGCTATGTACGATGTCAGATGGGTAGTAGATTGGGAGAAGGGGTTTATCACTTTGTGAGGGTGTAAATGTCTAGTAATTACATTGTTTTGTACACCTGAAACAAATTAAAAACCAAAAAGAAGAAGCTCAGTATTCACTTTAGGAGCTATGAAAATTATTTCCAAACATTCAGAATTACACTTTTTTTTTCTAACATAAGCAGGTCATTCATCATCCCCGAATATCTTATATATATGACATTCATATATAAAATATTTATATATAAGATATGTATAGCTCCGTGATGTTTCATATGCTTTTGACTGTGCTGGATTTTTTTTTTCTTATTTTCTTTATTTTTTTCACCCAGTCATCAATCCCCTTTGGATGGCAGTTCCATTCTGTGATTTTTGCTGAACAAGCTAGGAGACACTTTCTCTGCTCATTTCTCTGAATGACACAGTCCTCTGTTCTATATGTACATCTATCTCTGTGTCTTTCTGTATCTGCCTAGTTATCTTTCATCAAATTATATCACATTTGCCAAGTGCCAAGTTTTATTTTTCTTATCTCTTGTATTTTAGAGAATGACTCCAACATACAATGATTCTTGAATTGGAGTAATGCCAAGCTGTAATTCAAACTTTCAGACCAAGCTCAGTGCTTGTTTTTAACGTAATTATTGTTATTTAACTTTGGTGTGTAGGATAGGTGGAATCAGAAGAGAGAAAAGGTAGGAAGATCAGTTAGATACCCAAGAGATACGTACAGGTAGGAGTTAGTATAAGTCTAAACCAAGTGGCGGAAAAGGAAACGGAAAAGGTGAGAGGAATTTCTGATGTCAGAGTAAAGGACTCTGTGACAAATTGATTATGGGAGGAAAGGGAAGAGTAGGAGTTGAGTCAAGAATGTTTCATGATCAAGCGACTCCATGTCTTTATAAATTCTATTCCTTATTACAGGGAGGCTCTTTTCCCATACTCCTTTTTGATGACATACTAACAAACTTCAAAACCAAATCCAGTCATCCTCTTGTCTAAGATCATCCAGATTGAGTTCAGAGGCATCTTTTGACCCTTTAGATTAGTTTCCTCTTAGATGTATACATCCTGTTAGATGTACTTTTAAAGCATGTTTTCCATACCATGACCAGAGAATTTATATTATAATTTAGCATTACATGTTTGATTAATCATCAAATTCTCCCTCTTAAAACAAGGCTCAAAGTTCATCTGGTTCTTGTATCCTCCATAACAGCTGGGCTCCAGGCATAAAATAATGGAATAAAATAAGACAGACCAACATATGAAAAAAATTGAATGTATGAGAGAATGATGGAATCATTAACATAAAAGAAGTAATTTAGTAGTAAGAGATAATTTGATAGAAATTCTGACTGGTCTTATTTTGTGGAGTTTGACATGATGGCAAGATATGTGGGATAAATGTTCAGTCATGACATTGAGCTTTTAAAAAAATCCACATTCACATAGCAATAAAAAAGACGCACAGTGTAATATACAGATGAAGTACTACAGAGCTGTATGCTTGAAACCTATATAATTTTATTAACCAATGTCACTCCAATAAATTTAATAAAAGAATTTAAAAACTAAAAACACCTAAAAGTCTTTTGAAAATTAAACAAAAAGACTGCTTTTTTTAATTTTTTTTTTTTTTTTAAGGGCAGTGTCACTGGCCCTCACATATGGGACCCGAACCGGAGCAACTGGCTTCCCAAGCCAGTGTTTAACCACCACGCCACACAGTCAGCCTGAGACTGCTTTTTGTGTAAAGTGAAAATATTGTACTTTCTCTTTTTCTGAATTTTAAAAATGAAATGACTTTTTATTAGAAAAGTAATATATTTGCATTTCTCTGATAATTAGTGAAGTTGAGCATTTTTTCCATATGTCTGTTGGCCATTTGTATGTCCTCTTTGGGGAAATGTCTATTCAGGTCCTCTGCTCATTTTTTAATTGGATTGTTTGTTTATTTGTTGTTGAGTCATATGAGTTCCTTATATATTTTGGATATGCCCCTTATTGGAGGCATTGTTTGCAAAAATATTCTCCCACTCGGTTGGTTGCCTCTTTGTTTTGTTGATGGTTTCTTTTGCTGTGCAGAATTTTTTTAGTTTGACATAGTCCCATTCATTTATTTTAGCTTTTACTTCCCTTGCATTTGAAATCAAATTCAGAAAATTCTCTTTGAACCCAAGGTCCATAGTTTAGTACTTATGTTTTCGTCTATGCAGTTTATTGTTTTAGGTCTTATGTTTAGGTCTTTGATTCATTTTGAATTAATTTTGGTACATGGCAGCAGCAGTCTAGTTTCATTCTTTTGCATGTGGCTTTCCAATTTTCCCAATTTTCCCATTGAAGAGGCTTTCTTTTCTTCATTGTATGTTTTAGGTCTTTGATCCATTTTGAGTTAATTTTGGTACATGGTGGAGAGGCTGTGGAGAAAAAGGAACACTCATACACCATTGGTGGGAATGCAGATTGGTGCAGCCGCTATGGAAGCCAGTGTGAAGATTCCTTAAAAAATTAAGAATAGAATTGCCATGTTACCCAGCAATCCCTCTCCTGTCTACCTACCAAAAAAAATCTGAAAACATTTATCCGTAAAGATGTATGCTCCAGTGTTCATTGAAGCTTTATTTACAGTGGCCAAGACATGGAAACAATCAAAGTGTCCTTTGATAGATGATTGGATAAAGAAGATGTGGATAAAGAAGATATTCCATTCTCAATGAAATATCATTCTGCCATAAGAAAAGATGAAATAATGTGATTTGAGTCAACATGGATGGATCTTGAGATTATATGCTAAGTGAAATAAGTCAGGCAGAAAAAGAGAGAACCATATGATTTCACTGATATGTGGGATATAAAACTAAAAACAACAAAAAAACAAGACAAACAAATGAAGAAACAAAAACTCATAGACACAGACAATAGGTTAGTAGTTACCAGAGGGTAACGGTAGTTGATGAGGGTAAAATGGGTCAAATATATGGTGATGGAAAGAGAACTGACTCTGGGTGGTGAACACACAATGTGATATATAGATGATGTATTACAGAATTGTACACCTGAAACCTATGTAACTTTACTAACAATTGTCACCCCAATAAACTTTAATTTAAAAAAATGTTTATACCAAAAAAAAAGTAACATAATCACATAACAGAAAATATAGAATGAAGAAAATGGAAAACTATCCTTAATTCCTATTTTTACAAATGTACTCTGTTGTATTTTCAACATTAATTGAATAATTAGAAGCCTCTAATATTTTCTAGGTCAATTTAAAGCACTCTTAAGTTCCTTTTTATGAAAAAAATATTTAACATAAATATAAACTTTTCCTTAATAATTGTTTTCTAATTGTCAACTTACTATTTTTGCAAACAATGGTGTCAATATTCATTACGGCAGAGGTAATACTTTATGTTTACTGTACCTAATTTAATTTTCTTACTGGAAAAAGGAAGGCTATATTCATATGAGTGAGCTTTAGCTAATAGAATGTGGATAGAATTGATGTACATCATCTGTAGACATAGTTCCTTAAATATTTCATACTATGTTTATTCTCTCTCTTCCATCCTTTGCCAACCAGATACTGAGGAGCCCAATCTAATCCAATGGAGGATTCAATAACACTGTGGAATGAAGGAGTCATTAGAAGAAAGGATCCTAGGTCACTGAATAGCTGTGCCAAGCAGAACCCCAATAATCACATGAGTGAGCTGTAAACTATTTCATTATGACATTGGATATTGCAATTGCTATTATAGGATTTAGGCTGAACTACCTAATATTTTCACTTTGGGAATTTTTGAAACATAACTGTATATTATAGATAGATATGGAGATAATATATAAATAGCTCAATAGATGATAGGTAGATAGAGAGATAGATGATAGATAAATATTGGAGATATATATTAGTTGTTGGAAAAGTCATGACGCATTTTGCAACAAAAAACATAGAAATAATATGGCATGACTTTTTTGACAACCATATATATATATATTTTAGTGGATATATATCTGGTGGATATTCTAGAACAATAGTTAACTTTTCCCCATGCTGTTATTTAGTATAGAATTTCCAAAATATAATGGAGTTATCCATGTTAAAAATCATTTTATGAGAAAAAACTTTTTTCTAAGAAAAACTTCATTTATAATCTTATCTTTTATTGGGGAAGTACAGATTAGCCTTAGTGAAATTCACTGTGTCCATCATCTTTTCTATCACTCTTTCTGATTGGACATCCTCTTATATAAAAGTGCCTTTATGGTGCAGGTTGTGAATTCCAAGCTCTTTAGAGGGACATCCTACCTTATTATAGTGACTAACACACTGCTCCCAACTTTGGGTGTTTCATGATTCTCTTGCTCCCATGCAGGCTGTTTTTCCCTGGCTTCTAATCATTTTAAGTACTTTTTATTATTATTATTATTATTATTATTATTATTATTATTATTACATCATTTTAACCATTTAAAAATACTGATGAATAATATACAAAATAAGTCTAATGTAAACCACATGGGTAACAATTACTTTTTATGTTATTATTTGCAGATAAATTTTACATTTATATTTTAACAGGTGTTTTTACTGACTTAAAGTAAAAGGATACTTAAATTATTATGAGTGAAGTTCAGATGTTTTCTTAAATTCAGGTGCTAAGATATCTTGAAGAATATATTTTTCAGATCCTGCATCAATAATTTCCTACTTTTTAAGGTACAAGTATTGCCTTGGTGTCTATTATCCATGGCTTCAGCGTGTAACGTGTAACAGGATGCTGAATTCAAAATACTGAATGATATACCAAGTTATAGGTCATCCCAGATATCAGATTACAAATCAGAAGGAGAAGCACATTTCCAAAGGGAAGGCCAATGATTTGCTTCACTGCTTTTGATCTTTCATCCACATAAAAAATACCAACAAAAGGACCAATAAATGGGAATTGGGAGAGGATCTGTGAGGAGGAATTCTTTGGAGGTATCTGCACTGTGATGGCTATCTCCTTTGACTGAGGGACTGGAAGTGGAAGTGCTTACCTTTTTATAGGTAAGGGAGCAAAGTTTGAATATTAGAGTGCTTGATAATACGTCTCCCAATGAGGAAGACACAGTGAACTACTGTTTAGCTCATGCCTGGAAAAAAACCCAGAAAGCAGAAATGAGCTGTAGCATTTTGGTAGAGTTTAGTCATAAAACGGTGGGGGAAAAGAATGCATGAGTGTTTTCCATTGACTAAATACTAGCTACATGAAAGAGCTGTCTCCTAGTCATCAAAATTGTGCCCAAGAACACCATATGGAGGGTCATGGTATCCTGGCAATATGACTCTTTGTGATGTTGATATGGGGCATCCAGTAGGAAGAAAATTTGTCACTCCCCTGAAGAAAATGCACTAAAATGTTCCCAGTGAAAGGAACACCAAAGGGTTGGAGAAAATAGCGTAGAACATTTTTGAGTCACCTACATAGAGCATTTAGGGCTGGAGAAGTAACAGTTAAAACTTTCCAGTTGTCTAATTTACAGACATATTTTCTAGGTATGGGATAAAGGATAAAAGGATCAGAATGAATTCAAGCACTTCTAAGCAAAAGATGAATGCGCTTGTCTAACAAGTAAGAGGTAGAAAAATTACTTTTGAAAACACACAGAGTTATACATGGAATATCTATTAAGTACATACTATTACATTATTTTATTATTTTAAATAATGAATGAGCAAAAGGAGAAAAAAGAAAACTATGCTCCATAAAATGAAGCAATTTCTAACATTTACCAGACTCTGAGAATATTAAGCCATTTTATGAACACTATAAGTACAGTAAGAACTTTTATCTTCGTGCTTTGCAGTTGTCCTTTACTTGATTTATCTACAGAGAAGTCAGACGTTGAATTGAACCAGACAGAAAAGGAAGGATGGAAGGTTAAACTAAAGAAAAATAAAAGAAGTATCCTGTTTTCCTTGTTTCCATTAGCAGAAGCTCCTTTTAGGTGAGTGAGGAGTTTTAACTTAACAGCAAGTTTAAAGTTTGCACTGTAACATGGGACTGGGCACTGTAATTCCCAAAACCAAAAGTCATGGAAATATCCCACTTTTTACCGGAGCAAGGGAAAACAATCTCCCTGATAGGTAGACTCAAAAGGACTGTGAGATTTAAAAATAAACTATTGTTTTTATAATTCACCCAGTGATTACTATGAATTTATCATCAATGTATCTATCTATACATTACATTACAACTATATACTTTAATTTTATTTTACATTAGTAGATTTTTCCATAGTATTAACTCACAAACTGTATGATTGCATTATGTAAAGGGAAGCTATAAATATCATGGAATTAGCAAATCTCCTTTAATTTAAAATAATGTTTCAATATATAATATTCTTTCCTCTTTATTGAAAGCTAACTTATTATCCTACTTTAATTTGAAATTTCATTTTGTTAGTTCATCTAATGTAATTATTTTTAAACCTTTGTGTCAGTTTCTTTCATAAGCCCTTATCAAATTGGTGAACGAGACCAACAGAAGGAAAAATATTTGAAAGATGTTGGATTAAATTTTAAGTTTAATAGAAGGATCCACAGTTTCTATGAAACTATTAGAAATACATTTTGAGAAGTATGAAAGGAGGTACCATAAATTCTGGTCATCCATTCTGATTAGTTATATTAGTATAAATGAAGTGAGAAACTAATATGAGAGGTGAAATACATGACAGTTTCTCCTACTGTAAAAAAAAGAAAAATTGAGAGGAAGGCATGTGTCAGTAGCAACTGTGTTATTATATAGTGTCTTTCAGTTCAAAGACTGATTTTGAAGCATTTTTTTCAACATTACAATGCTTTATTCTACTTCATATTTTCACTAAAATTATACAGCTGTCACAAAGTCATGGTCTGTGAATTACAATATGTGCTAAGAGTTCAGTGCCATCTTCTTGCCATTAGCAATCATGTGATGGCTGCTATTTTTTCACAAGTAATATTCATTTAAATACTAATGGGTGTATTTGAGAAGATACTAATAATTCCAATGCCTGAGGATTTGATGCTTTTATGATCCATCTTAAAGTGTTAATTACTATACATACATATACACATGTGTATATGCATACATACATGTACATACATACCAACATAACACATTATATATGCATATATATATATATATATATATATATATATATATATATATAAGCTTTGCTAAAAATTCTCTAAGTTCTAGATATTATGTATGTCTAGCCTATCTACTTACAGGATATTTGGCCTGGGCTTTCTACTTAATCACCAAACTTAACTTATTCAAAACTAAATGCCTCATCCTGTCTGGCTATTGTTTACCCCCATAATTTCCCAATCTTACAAGTTATAGACACCCCACAGCCTTCCATGACCTCAGATGCCAGTATCTTGTTCATCACCAACATCCAATCATATTTATATCTACATATCTTATAGCCATCTCTTCTTCATTGTAATATTATTTGTATAGATTACTTAAATGGTCTTCTAATAGTTCTCCTTGCTTCCATTCTTTCCATGCCACCTGAGTCAGACCAGGCTACCAAAGGTTGACTAATATTTAAGACTGGTGAGAGTAACAACTTGAATAGGTTTTAGTGATACTGACCAATAGGAGTTAAGATACAACCAAATAGAACCACTTCCAGTGTCTAACTAATTCCCTATTAAAACAGCAACAAATTTCATTGGCCAATGCATGAAGAGAAATAAATCATATTGAAAGTTAGGATTAGTAGTTGGGAGGGATAATAAAATTTCAGGCCTAAGTAACTATAATTATGGTAAATGCAAGGTATGACTCAAGAATTCTACTTAATTACATAAAGAATTATAACAAAACAGTGACCAAGTGTTCTGTACCTTTACAAAATATTAGTTCTAAGGAAGTGCCTGAAAAAAGCAAGAGGTAAGAGAAAAAATATGATGATAATGACTTTATAAGATATAA
The DNA here is from genome assembly GCA_033961575.1 of Aselliscus stoliczkanus. NCBI lineage: Eukaryota > Metazoa > Chordata > Mammalia > Chiroptera > Hipposideridae > Aselliscus > Aselliscus stoliczkanus. The sequence goes on from CM066727.1 coordinate 125,648,142, forward strand.
CATAATTTTCAAAATTAGAGATGAAATAATAATACATATATATATTCTAATATGACCTCTCTTCTTTGTATCTCTTAATGCTACTTTCAAATCTTTATGGTAAAAGGTATCAATTGCTATTCTGAAACATACATTATTTCATTTAATTCTACTAACAATTATATATGAATGTATTATTTATATTTCAGAGGTTATAAAACAAAGCACTGCCATTAAATATAAAATACATTTTAGAAGACATCTATAGTGGAGTGTTTGTTTCCACATAACTACAGACCATTTAATCTTCAATAACCATAAAACAGCTCCCTTTTTCAGTGTGAATGGTCTGCTGATTCACTGCTACAGGTTCCCAGGATGCCAGGTGCTGCTCTGATACTCTGTGCTCACCATTTTGATCTTATCTGCATTTTGAACTGACTTTCAGCTTATAGTGTATCAAAGAATTTGAGAATTTTATGTGTACTTTCTCTTTGGTAACCACCATCCCCCACCCAATGCTTTTCATTTCAATGCTGAAAGTAAAACAGTTTCTCTTTTAAAGTTGTCTGGAAGTTTTTGACAGATACCTCCTCAATAGCCAAGCAATCGCTTTTTGTGACACATCGATGAATCTTCAATCTTCCTAAGCTTTGAAAATTCTCTTATCTTCTGAAGGCGCTTGGCTATTTCCACTCTCTAAACAGACTTCCTGGGCTTATGACAGAAAATCACTAGGATACACAGTAATTTTTGTTCTAAGAATGCATCATAGATAGCATAATCTGGAATACATTTTCAGGGATAATCAGTGATTCAAACATAATTTAAATTAAATTTTGCCACCTTTGCAAACATAATAATTCAGCTGAGAACAACTGGTTGAATATATGTCTTCAGCACTATTCTCATCTAATTCATCCGTGCAGACTCACACACACTCACACACCACTCATCCACTCACACACCCACTCACACAGGTGTAAGTGCAAGGTGGAAAGTTTGCGAACTTAATTGACCGACCTTCATATACACAAAAGGGCTATGACATCAACCAGTCACCATTGTCTTCTTAGCCTGTAGATAGGCAGGTTTCATTGTACTCTGATTCCAGTTTCAAATACATTTAAAATTTTAAAACAGTAGATCTAGAAATTGAACAAATAAGTTTCCTTATCTTTTAATTAAATTAAAATATTTTGAAAAACAAATTTTGTTAATTGAAATAATTTCTTGTCTATTCTTAGAAATAAACTGCATGGTTTAAATCAAAGATATAATTTGTATTCATCATTAATTGATTTTATTACAAAACAACACGTGTTTCTACTGTAAGAGAAACACACATCATTTATAAAATAAAATAAACCATCAAAAATCATGTAATCTTGCTTCAGATTATGTAAATTATGAATGAGCAACTTCATTTGGATAAAAATTAAAACATATTTAAGTGATTTCTCTGACTCAGTTTTCTTTGAGAAAAATGACCATGTTAACAAATTGACACACAATTTGCTTATTTCCAAGATGCTGTCTCTGCTGTTTTTCATAAAATTGTTAGAAGTAATCTGATGTGTTTTTTTTCCAGTTTTTTCTATCAAGTCTATTTTTCATTGCTGAACCTCAAGACTGCTTTTCTTGGTTGCCATTGGTAACACTGACAGTGACAATAGCATCAACCTGATAATTATATATTTTAAGAGACACTAGCAAATGGAAAAGTGACTAATTATTTAAAGTTATTTAAATGATACATTTATAAGGTAATTAATGGGATATTTTTGGTATATGTGTTATTGACATATTTAGCATGTGGAAAGAGATGTAAAACTATTCAGTGAGTCATAAAATCTAGACATATATGCTTTGAACATGAATGTATACATAACCTAGAAATACATAAATAATTAAATGATTTTACTGTTATATGACCCTAAGCATATTCTATCAATAAAGGTTGACCTTGTGAAAACATAGTCTAATTCTAGGCCAAATAAATTTAGAAAATTAGATTCATATAAATATCCCAAAAGGAAAAGTATCCAATTTATCTGTTTTATAAAGACAATTAAATTTTATTGTAAGTCAAATGATCACCATAAATTTTTCACAATTAGTCACAATTTACTACTTTGTCTTATTTTACTACCTTTTTATAGTTCCTTATAGGCAGAACATACAGAGGTATAAATTATTTGGGGACAGAAAACATAACATAGTTAATAAACACCTTTCATACAGTTGAAGAAGTACTTCTGCACTAACCTGAGTAATTTGATGGCTGATAATTTCAAATACCTTTAGTCCATCTATTATATGAGTTTATACTGAAGTAAGGACTCTATGTCAAACCCTTGTAAAGAGTGTGGACTAGAGAAAGATGGACTATTTGTGTGCTAAACAAACTAATGAGCTACTCCTTTTTTCATCATTAATTAAAAGGGAAGAAGACTGAATTATCAAAACATATTTCTCTTTTGATCGATGAGGCTGATGGTCAATTTTGTGTGATGCCTCTTCCTGGACTATGCCAAGGGTGAATGGGCCCCAGAGCAGTTTTGTATGTCAGGTATCATCCAGATATGAGCAATGTAATGCCAACTATAGCAGTCTACATTTTTGTCTAAAACTCAGACCATCTAGGGTAGGTTTTAGACATATGTAATGCATTTCTGGCTGGTGATAGATTAAATCTTGTCAAAATTATCCTGTCTCCTCCCTCCTACTTCCACGGACTCAGCTATGCGACTTGCTTCATCCCATAGAATTTTAGTAGAAGTGATATAAACAGAGGTTATAAAAGTGTTTATATTGTTGATACCCCACCCTTGTGGATATTCTACCAAAATATGCCCAGCAAGTCAACTATTGCAGAAAAAGGAAGACAGGTGAGTGCAGTGGAACCCAACTACATTAGCCTATCTTCAGATGCATGGATATGATCAGCTGAGATGGGTACAGCCTTGCAACTGAGTCCAGCCACATCTACTTATCTTCACTTGACTCCCAGACTGTGAGAAAAATGTCATTTAACCCATTGAGTTTTGGGGTGATTTGTTCAGTAGCATTTCATGTAATCATGTGTGTGGTCTGCATGTGTGTGTGTGTGTGTGTGTGTGTGTGTGTGACCAAAATAGGATTGGAAATGATTCGAGAACTTATAAAACAACAACAGCAACAAACATAAGAGAGAAATAGTATAATTTATATGTTAATGACCATAAAAATCATTAAATATATTTAACCTCAGATGTTGTGGGTTAAGGATCATTGTAGGAAAGAAAAGCTATGCTTGAGAGGAGGAAGCAAGAATTAATCAATGAGAACAGAGTTCTGAGTAATGTAGGAAAATCTTAGTGACAATACCTAATTCTAAAACTTTTTTCTTTTTTCACATTTAATAGCAATCTATAATGTCAATTCAACATCACTGGAGAATTTCTTTGTAACAGTCATGACTGCAATGGAAATATTTTTGGATGTATTTATATGGAGTGGCTATATGGTAAGATAGAAGAACATGTATTTAGAACTAAACAGAAAATACAAATTAAAGCTGTCCAATTTTCTACCTGTGTACCTTTCTGAATATCAGTATTCTCATCAATAAAATAAGAATAATAATTTCTTAATAAATTTGTTATAAAGATTAATAAGCTATGCATGAGGACTTTCTCAATAAACAGTAGATATTGCTGTTATTATTCCTAAGACTGTGCTTAGCCCATAGAGAATCTTCAATGAATGGTAGTAATCATTATTATTGTTATTGTAGAAGAGAAAATGCATTTCATGGATCTATGAAATTGAAATTGGGAAAGAAATAGCTATAGCAATAACAATGCTATAGATGTAAATTATGTATTTGAATTTGAGTGATGAATGATGTAGAAGTCAAGTTGAATTATGGCAAGACTTTTCCACACAGTACCAAATAAAAACAAGCATGGTATAAAACTAAGGAAAGAACAATGCTGTATTAGAAAACAATTCACACTTATGGGGACATGAAACAAGAGCGAGAAAACAAGATAGTGAACAAATATTATTTAGCCTTTTATTTTAAACAACTCTGCATTGTTTTCTCCTATTAACACATGGAAGCAGATGTGATAGAACCATACTTTCATAATGCTCACTTATTAATTATATTATGTATATTAGCTATTGATCAAGTTGTTTATGGGTTCACATTCACGTGTGGGTCAACCTACTTAAAATTAGGTTATGAAAACTGCTAAATTGGGAGAACTCATATGCACAGACATTGAGTATCGACAATATACTAACCATAGCTGTCAATTATTTAGTACTCATTATAAACTAAAAATTAAGCTAAGAGCTTTATATACAATATTTAGTTTATTTCTCATAAACCCTACATTTTACACATGAAGAAAGTGAGGTTTTAAAATAGAAAGTAATTTGATTAATATCACACAACTATTTAGGAGAGGAGGCAGGATTTGAATTAAGCTTTTTGTCTTTCTAAAGCCTATTCTCTTAAGTCCCAGCCTTTGTAGTGTTTAAGCAAGTGGAGAGGTTTGAACATAAAGAGTGCCTATTCCACTTTTATCCTTATGCCTCCTGGATTTAGTTATTGTACATATTCGCTTAAAAAACTATAAATGATTATAATGCATGTACTTCCAGAGAAAGCCAAACAGGTAAAAATCTCATGTAACAATGTGTCCTTAGACAATTATGAAGTCTAATTGTACCTCTAAGCAGGGTATCGATACCAATTATCATGTGCTCTGTGTTTAAGCACTTTGTATTTTTTATTACATTTTTATTTTAAAAATTTATTTCAATTAATGTCTGTTCTCTCTTTCACTAGGGACAATTTACTTAGATTACACGTACATATAGTCCTCTCTTCTGGACTTCTTCCTAGACCTGATAATTTTTTTTCTTTTTGCTCAAACATTATTAATAGTTTAATGTGTCTGAGATGGATCACTGTAAAGTTTTTTCTTTTCAAAGGAAAAGGAGATAAAAAATGAACTTACTGTAATTTTTTGTGTTAAGATGGAACTCAAAATTGGTCTATTCACTTAGTAAAAGCATTGGCACAAATAGTCAAAATCCTTTTGGGAGGTTTTTGATGATTGTTTCAATTTCCTTGCTGTTGATCTATCTATTCAGATTTTCCAGTTTGTGATTCAACCTAGGATGGTTACATATTTCAAAGATCTTATCAATTTCTCCTAGGTTGTTGAATTTGGTGGCATATAGTCTTTCATAGTATTACTGTATGATCCTTCATATTTCTGTTGTATCTGTCAGAACTCTTTCATTCCCTATTTTTCTTTTTTTTTTTCCTTAGTGAGTCTAGCCAGGGGGTTGTCAATTTCATTAATCTTTTCAAAGAACAAGCTGTTTGTTGCATTAACATTTTCTATTATTGTTTTGTTTTGTTTTTTTTTTTTTTGAGGGCGGTGTCACTGTCCCTCATATGTGGGACCCGAACCCAGGTCTGTTGGCTTCCCAAGCCAGCGCTTAACCACCGTGCCACTCGGCTGGCCCCTGTTTTGTTTTCTACTTCTTTAATTCTGCTCTAATTTTTATTATTTTCTTCCTTCCACTGACTTTGGTCTTTCATTTGCTCTTTCTCTAGTTCTTTAAGCTGCAATGTTAGGTTGATTATTTGGGATTTTTCTTGTTTCTTGAAATAGTCCTGTAATGATATAAACTTCCCTCTTATTACCACTTTGGCCACATCCCCAAAATTTTGATTGGCTTTATTTTCATTCTTATTTGTTTCTATGTATTTTTGATCTTTCATTTTATTTTTTCTTTGATCCAATCATTCTTTAGTAGCATGTTGTTTAATCTCCGTATGATTGTGAAATTTTCTGCTGTCTTTTTGCAGCTGATCTCCAATTTCAAAGCTTTGCCATTGGAGAATATGCTTGGTATGATTTTAATTTTTTTTAAATTTGCTGAGAATAGTTTTGTGTCCCAATATATGGTCTATCTTTGAGAACATTCCATGTACACTAGTAAATAACATATAAACTGGTGTTCTGAGATGAAGAGCTCTGTAAATGTCGATTATGTCCATTTGGTCTAATGTATCCTTTAATGCTAATATTTCCTTGTGGTTTTCTGTTTCGATAATTTATCCATAGCTGTCAATGGAGGAGTATTTAGGTTCATTTACATTTAGAATATATGAGTATTTCATATAGCCGTTTTATCTTTTATTTTCTGGTGACTTGGTGTTTCCATTGTTTCCTTGCCTTTGAGTTTCTGTCTGTTATTTTAGTTTGGAGGTATTCTATAATATTTGCCTATTTTTTGTTGTTGTTATGTGTCTCAAGTTCTGGATTTCTGTGTTTTGTTTTTGTTTTTGTTTTTTTTTAATTGGTTATCATTAAATTTATGGAAAAGAAAGTTTCATATATACAATAGTAAAAGTCTAAGACCAGATGGTTTCACTAGTGAATTCCACCAAACATTCAAAGATAATTTAATATTTGTTCTTCTGAAACTCTTCCAAAAAATTGAAGAAGAGACAATATTTCCTAATTCATTTTATGACTCCAACATTACCCTGATACCAAAAACTGGTGAGGATAACACAAAAAAAGAAAATTACAGACCAATATCTCTGATGAATACAGGTGAAGAAATCCTAAACAAAATTCTAGCAAATCTAATAGAACAATGCATTAAAAAGATTACACATCACAATCAAGTGGGGTTCATCCCAGGGGCACTAGGATGGTTTGATATATGCAAATTGACTAATGTGACACACCACACAAACAAAATAAAAGATAAAAATCATATGATTATATCAATACACGCAGAAAAAGCATTTGACAAGATACAACATCCATTTATGATTAAAACACTTAATAAAATGAGTATAGAAGGAAAGTACCTCAACAAAATAAAGGCCGTACATGACAAACCCTCAGCTAATAGTATAATTAATGGTGAAAAAGTGAAAGATAAGGAACACGACAAAGATGTCCCCTCTCACCACTGTTCTTCAATACAGTATTGGGAGTCATAAAGCAATCCACCAAGAGAAAGAAATAAAGGGCATCCAAATTAGGAAGGAAGAAGTTAAATTGTCACTTTTTGTAGATAGCATGATTCTTTATATAGAAAACCCTAATGACTCCACCAAAAAATTAATAGAAACAAGAAACAAAAAAAGTAAAGTTGCAGGCTATAAAATCAATGTACAAAAATTCATTGTGGTTCCTATATACTAACAATGAAATTTCAGAAGAAATGAGAAAACAAAAAAACAAAAACCCCCAGCAATTCCTTTTACAATTGCAAAAACAAGAATAAAATACTGAGGAATAGACATAATAAAGGTTGTGAATGATCTATATCCTGAAAGGTATAAGACATTATTAAAAGAAATGGAAATAGACACAAAGAAATGGAAGGATATTTCACATTCATGGGTTGACAGAATCAACATTGTTAAAATGGTCATATTATCTAAAGTGATATATAGATTTAATGCAATCCCATTCAAAATTCCAATGGCAAGTTTTAAAGAAATAGAACAAAAAATCATCATATTTATATGGAGTCACAAAATACCCTAATAGCCAAAGCAATCCTAAGAAAACAAACAAACCAACCAACAAACAAAAAACAAGGCTGAAGGTATCATACTCCCTGACTTCAAATTATACTCCAAAGTGACAATAATCAAAACAGCATGGTACTGGCAGAAAAATAGACACATAGACCAATGGAACAGAGCTGAGAACCCAGAAATAAACCCACATATCTATATGGCCAGGTAATTTTCAACAAAGGAGCCAAAAGCATACAATGGAGAAAAAAAATGCCTATTCAATAAAGGGTGAAGGGAAAATTGGAAAGCCACCAACAAAAGAATAAAACTAGGCTGCTATCTGTCACCATATATCAAAATCAACTCAAAATAGATTGAAGACTTAAATATAAGACCTGAAGCAATAAATTGTATAGAAAAATGTCACAGATACCAGACTTGTGTATCTTGGTCTCAGAGAGGGTTTTATGAATTTGACCTCAAAGACAAAGGAAAGAAAAGCAGTAATGAATGAATGGGACTATATCAAATTAAAAAGCTTCTGCACAGCAAAAGAAACCATCAACAATACAAAGAGATAACCAACTGAATGCAAGAAGATATTTGCAAACAACACCACTGATAAGGGGCTTATATGGAACATATATAAAGAAGTCATACACACAGTGATTCTCAAGGGACCCACAGTTTAAAAAATACAAAACCAAAAAAAAATGGGCAGAAGATCTGAACACACACAAAAGGGGCCAACAGATACATGGAAAGATGTTCAACTTCACTAGCTATTAGGGGAATGCAAATCAAAAACACAATGAGATTTCACCTCAGATCTGTTAGCATGTATTACCAAAAAGACAAGGAATAACAAGTGTTGGAGAGGTTGCGGAGAAAAAGGAATCCTCACACTGCTGGTGGGAATGTAGATTGGTGCAGCTACTATGGTCAACAGTATCTAAGTTCCTCAAAAAATTAAGAATAGAATTATCATATGACCTAGAAATCCTTCTGGGAAGCTAAGTCAAAAACCTGAAAACAGGGCCGGCCGTGTGGCGCGGTGGTTAAGCGCTGGCTTGGGAACCCAGCAGCCCCAGTTCAGGTCCCACATATGAGGGCCAGTGACAGTGTCCTCAAAAAAAAAAAAATCTGAAAACATTTATCCACAAAGATATATGTACCCCTGTGTTCATTGCAGAATTATTCACAATGGCCAAGATGATGGAGACAATTGAATTGTCCTTCCACAGATGATTGGATAAAGAAGATGTGATATATCTATACAATGGACTATTACTCAGCAATAAGAAAAGATGAAATACTTGCATTTGTGACAATATGGATGGATCTTGAGATTATCATGCTAAGCAATATTAGTCAAATGGAAAAACTGAGAACAAAATGATTGCACTCATATATGGGATATAAAACTGAAAGCAACAAAATGAACAAAATGAACAACAGCAAATAAAACCCAACAAGCAAAACTCATAGACATAGACAACAGTTTAATGGTTACCAGAGGGTAAATGGGGAGGAGGGGAGGTAGAAGAGGATAAAGAAGTCAAATATATGGTGACGGACGGAGATTTGACTCTGGGTGGTGAACACACAATGCAATATGCAGATGATGTATTAAAACTGTATACTTGAAACCTATATAATTTTATTAACCAATGTCACCCCAATAAATTTAATAAAAAATAGTCAAAATCATTTTTTTTAACTCTGCAAGTTCATTAAAAAAACTTGCAATAATACTGGAGCAATTATTCAAGATAAATGGCTAAATCTAGATAAGTAGAAAAAACTATGTGGTATTTGTAGCTTACCCTATTCCCATTCTCTTCTCTCTGGCTCTCTATTAGACTTGGACATCACAGCTGCATAATCACGGTGAAAAGATAATCACAGAGAAGATAGAATAGGACTGAATTTCATCTAAAGCCCCACTTCCAGATATGTGTCATTATTTGATCTGCTTGCAGTTCCCTGGAAAGTCGCACTCATAGGGCATGTCTCTCTTTGACTTGATTCAGAACTCACCGAAGTTGAACAACCTTCCCCTTTGCGCATCCATGGAAAATAATTACCAGTGATTGTTTAACATTGCAGCTGCCTACGGCAGCAATAACAGATGGGGCACAAACTGATGAGCAAATTTAAAAGGAAAATCTGATGGGTAACATGTCCATAGGGGATTTTGAGAAGTGAAAATGTATTCCTGGGAACCTGGAAGGCACAATCATGCATGGGACTGTGCAGGTGCACAGGAAAGACCTGAAAAGGTCTTAAGCTCTCACCTCTGGATGGCTATAAGGCACTGGGTAAACAGAAAGTGAAGACTGAGTTACATTTGTAAACTGACTACTTGAACATCAAATGAATGTCTCAAGTTACACTCAGCCCCTTGGCAAAGCTTAGGAGACATATTGGCACATGGCATTTAAGGAAATCTCTGTCCAATTATTAGCAGATATCTAAACTAACCAAACAGAGACTTTAATGGCTACATATGGCAATAAATACTGACTTTATAAAATTAGTTCAAGAAAATCACTAAGCAAATAAATAGCAACAACAACAATAGAAAATAGTAAAAAAAATAAACCCTGAGAAAAGGAACCTGATTTCTGGAGTTACCACACTGTGTTATTCAAAACATCCAATTTTCAATTTTCAACATGAAAGTTAGGCACATATACAGAAGCAAAAAAGCAATCCATAGATACTGTCCCTGAGATCCTGAGAAGGCACATTTGTTTTCACTGCTAGAAAAACACTCACTAGAAAAAGATTTTAAGTATAGTCAAAGAATTAAAAGAAAGTATGAGTATAGTATCTCACCAAATCAAGACTGTCAATAAGAAGATAGACATTATTAAAAAAACAAAAAAAAAACAAATAGAAATCCAGGTGTTGAGAAATATAATAGCCAAATGAAAAGTATACTACAGAAACTCAACAACACATATGAGCTGGAAGAAGAAAACATCAGTAAACTTGAAAATAGGTTAAGTGAGATTATCCAGCCTGAGGAACAAATGAGAAAGAAAGGAAGAGAGAGAGAGAGAGAGAGAGAGAGAGAGAGAGAGAGAGAGAGAGAGAGAGAGAAAGAGAGAGAGAGAGAGAGAGAGAGAGAGAGAGAGAGAGAGAGAAAGAAACAGAGGCTCAAAGACATTTGGATAGTAACATGCATAATGGAAATCCCAGAAAGAGAGGAAAGAGAAGGGCAGAAAGATATCTGAAGAACAAATGGCCCAAATCATCTCAAATTTGGTGAAAAACAATCTACATACCCAAGAAGCTTAACAAATTTAACAAACACTAATGAAGATAAATTAAAGGAGATCAACACATTGACATATCAAAGTCCAATTGTTAAAAGACAAAGAAAAAAAGGTCTTGTAAGCAGCAAAGAAGAAGTAACTCATCACATAAAAAAGATACTAAATAAGATCAATAGATGGTTTTTCATCAGAAACTTGAATGCAGAGGCATTAGGATGACATATTCAAGGTGCTGAAAGAAAGACTGTCAATCAAAAATTCTATATCTAGGTAAATTACTCTTCAAAAATGAAGGAGAAATAATACATTGCCAGAATAAGAAAAAAAAAGAAAAAAGAAAAATACAGTTTATCACTAGTAGAACTGACATAAAATACTAAAGGGATTTTTTTCAGGTTGAAATGACAGGAAACAATGCAGTATTTCAAATTCATATGAAAAAATTAAGAAGTAATGACATAGGAAAATGTAAGAGACAGTATAAATGTATTTCTGTTTTGTAACTCTTTTTTTCTCCGTCTACGTTTTTAAAGACAATTGCATAAAGTAATAAATATAAATCTATATTCATGGACATACATTTTGGAAATATTTTTTTAATTCTTTTATTGTTCTTTTTTAACAAACAGCCCCAAGAATAGGGGGCCAGGGAAGCGGGGAAGAGGGGAAGCAAGGCCCCAGCCCCACAACCCCTCCGCACCCACCCTTTTTCCCCTTATATATTTGTAATGTATATACAAGCCCGGGGAGTGGGCAGGGGAGCGGGGATGACAAGGGGTACTCTCTCAGCGAGGTGGGGGCAACCCAGGCTCCTTATCCCCTCGTGACCCAGGCCCTTCTGCTCGTTGGCAAGATCCTTCTCGAGAAGGTGGCCCTGTCCGCTCCCAAGGCCTGGGCATCCAGCACAGGACATCTGGTGGGGAGGCCTGCTGGTAAAGGTGAATGTGCTGAGTGCGGAAGCTGCTGGAGGTGGAGGGTGGGGCCTTGAGACGGGAATTGAGGCCCAAGAAAGACCTTCCAGCTGGGGGGAGTCCGTGATGACCCACGTCCCCCAAGGTTGCTGCTCAGTTTTCGATAATCCTGGAAGGGTTTTAGTTCAACTGGGTGCAGCTCTGCTGGCCCCAAGGTAGGGGCAAAGGGCCTGGCAGGTGAAGGCAGCACCCGGGTAGCAGGAGCAGGGCGGGGGGCCACACAGCCAGACTCGGGGCTGCAGAGCATGGCCCACAGGTAGCAGAGAAAGGGGGGTGGAGCTGACGGCGGCGCTGCTGGCAAGGAGCCCAAGTTCACCACAGGCAGCTGTGGGCCGACAATGGGCAGAAGCATCTGCTGAGCAGCCTGCTTTATTATTTTTTTAATTGTTTTTGAGGGCAGTGTCACTGGCGCTCACATGTGGGACCCGAACCTGGGCAGCTGGCTTCCCAAGCCAGCGCTTAACCACCATGCCACCGGCAGGCCCAAGGGCAGCCTGCTTTAAATATTCCAGTAGCTTCTATCAAAAGTAGAATAGGGCAGGCTGAGTGGCACATTGTGGAATACGACTGGTTTATATGATTTAAAAGTTATACTAGTGTTTGAGAATGAAAACAAAGAAATCAGTTGTGAAGCTATTTTATTAGCCAAGGTGAGAAATGATAGTGTTTGGACTAGATAAGTGTCAGAAATGATGGGAAGTGGTTAGAACTGACATACTTGCTGATGGATTGGATTAGGGGTGTTAAGAAAGAGATAAAGAATGATTCCTAGGTTTTGAGCCTGAGCACATTGCTAAACTGAGTAGAAAAATCTTGGGTAGGATAAGGTTTTGTGGAGAACATTAAGTTCAAGACACCTAGAATTATTTCAGTGGCAATACCAATTAGGAGGTTATTTTATTGGGTTGTCGGAAAAGTCATGATGCGTTTTCGCAAAGAGAAACAAGAAAAATACATCGACTTTTCCGACAACCCAATCAATAGTAGTCTGGGCTACAAGTGAGGTGGCTAAATTCAGGACTTAGCTGGATGACACAATTCTGGAAATCAGAAAATCAGAGAAAGAAACAAAAATATTTTTAATGCTGATTGAATTCCTGGCTAAGGAAAATTTATTTTTAAAATTTATATTCAGAAAGGTTAATAGCCTTTCTGGGTGGTTAAATACTTGAGAAAAGGCACTGTGAGTGTTTAATTTTTGTGACTTTTGTGTCCTATATAGAACATATAAATAATAAGTTTCAAAAAAGTCGATGCATAATTTCAGTGAACATGATGGTATAAATCTACATTCTATTATGATGGCCAAAAGGAGAACTTTCTTTGCATAACTTTTTATAAATTTCTTGTTCAATTCAGTGCAGTCAATACCATTTTCAACAACCGTTTAATTGTTTTCTACATTAAAATTTACTTTAAAGATCAGAATATTCATATTCAAAGGCCAAAAGCATCATAGCTGATATTCAAACATTTTGCTTCATCCTTGTTAGTGTCTATTAAGTGTAATTGACCCCTATAACCTTGGAAGTGTAATTATCATGTGAATATTTTCCTTTATGATGCTTAGAAAATACAGTGCACAGTTACAAAAATAATAATTCATTATTATAGTTACAAAAACTATAGTTATAAAAATAATAATAGAATGGAGTTTTCTGCTTCAGAACCATGTCTAATGAATGCTAATAAAAAAGTTAAAAAATATAAAGGCAAATCTAATTTTAATAGATAAAAACTTTTTTAAAATTAGAATATGTATTAAGAATAAGGAAGTTCATTTGAGGTTGTAGCTTCTCCTTTTGGGAACATAATGATGTGATTGAAAAATTCTTCTCAATTTGCTATTTAGTACATTGTTTTAATTTGTAAATAAAAGCTGAGAAGTAAACCTCAAGTCAAGTCTAATTATCTCAGAATAATCAGATACCATTCATCATCTGAAAAATAATACCCATGTAAAACATTCACAAGCTGAAATTGAAGGAGCTATTATTTTTTGTTACCTTTTTAAATGCATGCCTAGACAAATGTAGGAGGTTATCAAAATAGGACTTGTGAGTCCGTTAGAGCCCCTGGGAAAGGAAAAACTTGGAACAAATAGGTATTTCTTATCTCGAGATTTTTGTAATAGAGACGAACATTCTGATTTTTCCTTAAGGTACTTAACATCAAGCTAAATGTTGCCAATCCGAACTGACGCCGTCAAATTTCAACTGGATTTTCTTTTTTTCCTCAGATGGGGTAACAACACACATTTACTATTTAGTATAGGCCAGGCAGCCCTACTTGTTGTTGCATTTAATCCATGGATTCTTGATTGATGAATCTTATTATCCCCATTTCACAGATGTAGAAAATGAGGCCAGAGAAGTTAACTACCCTCCCTATGGTCACATAGTGAAGTAAGGCCAGTATTCCTTAAAAAAAAAAAAAAAAAAAAGAAAGAAAAGAAAAGAAAAAAGAGTTCTTTTCATTACATAGCAGTATCTTAAAATATTTTTAACCTTGATTGATGGCATATCATGTTATTTTGCAGTAATTGTCCAAAATTCATTTATTCTTCTCAGATCTTCCACTTTCTCTAGGCAAGGAGAAAGGCTCAAACTCACTCTAAGTTCAGACCAAGATCAAATCCTACTCACGACTTCTCCCTACATCACCTCAAATTACCTGGCATCTCCAAGCACTCTCTCATTTCCACTTTTCTTATACCCAATTTATCTGCCACTCACCTGTGAGGTCTCTCCCTGAGTCAGCAATGACGTCTGTCCGTCCCTAAGACCAATATATTTTATCATTCTTCATGTTCTGCTTTCATTTGATTTCTTCCAGGAGATCCTGTGGCAGATGTGAGTTTAAGAGCACAAGGGGGTTATTTTGTAAATGATTCCAGGAAAACACAATTAGGGCAATGATAAAAGAGAAGACAGTAAATAAAGCTTTGTTATAAGGCAAGCTTCCCCTGAGAATAACTTAAAGTTAAGCATGCTCGGAAACTGGCATTGCCAGTGTAGATGTACCTAGTTACCCTGCTCAAGGCATCAGGGGGCTGGGGTACTTTTATATTCAAAGTCACATCAATTGTTTTAGGGCTGCTGGGATTGGGGAAATATTTTCTAACACAACTGGGCTGTGGTGTGAGCAGGTTCTATTGACCAGAGAAAGCTCTCAGGCAAAGTAATGCAGATACTAGGAATTGAAATGTGGGCAGCCATGCACTAATCTGATTAGTGTGAGATAGTATGGGTACGGTATTCACAGTGTATGTTGTATTTTTAAAGATGTTAAATATTTATTGTTTGCATCTGATGACTATTTTCTTTCTATAAGAACTCTGTTTTCCTTTTTACTTCTCTACACATTTCTTTATTCTCCTATTCCCACTATTTAAATATAAAGATTTCCTAAGAATCTGTCCATGATTCTTTTCATTTCAATTCTTACTTTTGACAATTTCATGGTTTCTATTATACCAACACAGATGATCCCCACATCTGTAACTCAATTTTTAACCATTTTTTTTCCTTTCTCTAGATGCAATCTTACGCTTCAAACAATCACCTGGGCCCTCTCTCTTCATTTGGCACCTCAGGGTGGCCCATATTGACCTTATAATCTTCTTTAGATAAACTTCATATTTGAAAAATTACTCACATATTCTTTCAAGTTGAATTGCCAGAAAATTCCTAGTCATCTTTAAGATATCTTTTTTCTTCTCCCAACATTCAATCAGTTATCCTGTCCTGTCAATTCTCTCTCCATATTATCTCTTTGCTAGCTTTTATTCTTCAATTTCTAGCTACCATTTTCATTCAGATACATGGATTTCATTATCTTTGCCTTGGTCGACTTCAGTAATCTCCAGACTCTCTTAAAAAAGAAAATCCCATGTCAGCTACTGCTAAATTGATTTTTATAAAGCACAGTTTTGATCATGTCACTTTCCACTCGAAAATCCAACAGACTCTCTGTTGCCTATAGAATATTGCTAATACAAAATACATGAACTTGAGGTCAAAAGGAACTGGTCTCAATTTCTACCACACTATTTAACAACTGTGTGTTATTGATCTAAATATTACACTTCATGGATTTCAATTTCCTCATCTGTAAACTGAGCATAATGATACCTTGTTAATAGTGATGTTATCATATATTAAATAAGGTAATTTATTGCACAACCTGAAAACCACTCAGCATTATGTCAGACATACTGTAGGCAGACAGTAAACTTCAGTTTACTGATAATCTAACAATTCAGTTAGACTCTTTTCCTCTCTTTTTCCAAGATTCATCAGTGTGACATTGTAAGTCCTACAGAATTTACAGATAGAATATTAAAATTTACTGCACAGATCAAAACCAAACAGACTATATATATATATATATATATATATAAAATCATATATATATGATTATATGTACATATATTGTTTTCTATACTTAATTTGTTTTTATTAAATTTATTGGGTGGCATTGGTTAATAAAATTATATAGGTTTCTAGTATACAATTCTATAGTACATCTTCTGCATTGTGTGTTCACCACCCAGAGTCATTTCTCCTTCCATCACCATATATTTGACTCCTTTTACACTCTGTTACCTTCTCTCCTCCCCATTTACCCTCTAGTAACCACTAAACTGTAGTTTATGTCTGAGGTTTTGGTTGTTTGTTTGTTGCTTTAAGTATTTTATTCTTCATATGAGTGAAATCATTTGATTCTTGAATATTTCTGCCTGATTTATTTTGCTTAGCATAATCTCAAGATTTACCCATGTTATCGCAAATGGCAGTATTTCATCTTTTCTTAGGGATGAGTAATATTCCATTGTATATATGTACCACATCTTCTTTATCCAATCCTGTATCGAAGGACACTTCTGTTGTTTCCATGTCTTGGGCACCATGAATAATGCTGCAGTGAACACAGGAGTACATATTTCTTTATGAATAAATGTTTTCAGATTTTTTTTGGTAGAATCTCAGAAGACAGATTGGTGGTTTGTATTATAATTCTATTCTCATTTTTTTGAGGACTCTCCATATTGTTTTCCAGAGTGGCTATACCAAATTACATTCCCACCAACAGTGAATGAGGGTTCCTTTCTCTCCACAGCCTCTCCAACACTTGTTGTTATTTGTCTTGTTGATGATAGCCATACTAACAGGTGTGAGGTGATATCTCATTGTGGTTTTAATTTGCATTTCCCTAGTTGCTAGTGAAGTTGAACATCTTCTCATATATCTTTTGGTTGTTTGTATGTCTTCTTGGAAGAAGTGTCTGTTCAGGTCCTCTGCCCATTTTTTAATTGGATTATTTTTTCTTTTTAATTATAGGAAAGAGCTTACTTGACTTACAAGCAAATGGAGAAATAACAGCAACAAATTAATGCTATGGAGTACACACGTTTTTGAAGAAAGCTCTATATCATAAATAAAAATAAATTAGATATAAAAAATATAGTAATGATATATGTACTACATGTAAAAGGCAAAAGTTAATGGCCTTTCTGTACCAAAGGCTCTTGCAAGTTAATAAGAAAATTAAAATACCACAATAGTAAAATTTACAAAAAACATGATCTGGTAATTCACAATATAAGGATAATACATAATCAATTAATATTAAAAATGTGTACCTTCCATAATAACTGAAGAAATAAAAATTACTATAGACTCTTTACCTAATAATGGCCACTTGCATCAATGACAACTTGCATCACTTTGTTTGAAGTTGATTTACCATTTTAGCATCCAGAAATGCTATAAACTTCCAGACAATGTTTGACTTTGGTACTCAGGTTTGAAAATAAATACCCTTGGCCTGTTGTAAGAAGAATAGGTTAGACATATAGTTAAAACAGTAGTTTTGAACTGGAGACAATTTTTTTCCCCTGGGGGTCTTGGCAATGTTAGGTGATATTTTTCGATTGTGACAAACAGAGTGAGGGGATTTGCTACTAGCATGTAGTGGGTAGAGATGCTGATAAACATCAGTGCCCAGGAAAGCCTCCTCCCTCCACCAAAAAAGAATTGTCTAGTCCAAGAGGGCAATAGTGCTGTGGTTGAGAAGCCCTGATTTAGATGATGACTTAAGTAATATTGTGCCCGAAGAAAAGAAACACATTTTTTATTTTTTAAATTCTTGATAAACTTTTCACAGAGAGAGGGACTCTATACTTATGGATATTATCAAACTTTCAAAGAGATTATACTCTGAATAGCTAAATGGCCATTAAGAAATTTCCCACTGGAAAAGTGCTGGCCTCAGCTCTGATTTCTTGGTGCAAATCTCACTTTCTTTATGAATACATTTGCATTCAATTAGAGAAATATTTCATTTGCCTTATGATCTTGCCTGTGGCATTATTTTCTACTTATGTTTCCAGAGTACTTATGCAGACTTTAAAAGGAAATTGGTTTTATATCCATGGGATCAACAAAGCAACAATTGGTAGTTAAATAGATTTGAATGGCAGAGTTCTTACCAAACAGTTTTAAAAAATTATTCTACCTGAAAGTTACCTTAATTATTGGACTGTGCAGAAAGGATGTAATGTAAGGTGAAATAAAATACACATATACACACCTTTGAGTACAATCTACACAAAGATTCAGAGTCACTGCATTAATTTAACATGTAATGGATTCTATTTCCCTGGCTCTAGGCAACAACTCGTAATAATATGGAGAAATACATGTAAGTATTCTTAAAACAAACAAACAAACACTAAAAACAAAACAAAATCTTATTTTAAACCACTAATCTTCCTGCTAAACTTTCAATGTTAAAAAGCCCGTTGTCTTGATCCTAAAGGAATGGATGCTGTGACTCACAGAAGCCGTGCCAGTGGGCAGCAGAAAAGCTATGGGTTAGAGAAATAAACTTAGACGTGAATTAGTGGTGCCCTTGCTTTTTTTCCTAGTAATAGTAAACGGTTCACTCCCTTTTTAACAGCATTAGCTCAGACAGATAGATTTTTGTCAAGATGGTGGATTAGGCAAATGTGCTTACCTCCTCTCATGATCACATCAAAATTACAACTAAACTACAGAACAAAACCAACATTGGGAATCAACTAAAGTCTAGCTGAACAGAAGTCCTATCACTAAGGATATACAGAAGAAGCCACATTGACACTGGTAGGAGAGGCAGAGATGTGGAACAGTCTAGTCCCACACCCACGTGTGACAGTTAAAACTGGGAGGAATTTCTCAGCTGTGGAGGCCCTTCCAGAGAAGCAAGAGGTCCCAGCCCACACTAGGCTCCCCTGCCCAGGGTTCCAAGGACTGGGGGAGAAGTCCCCACAACTTCTGGCTGTGAAAACCAGCAGAGACTGTGGCTGAGTGAGACAGAGGACAACTGGATTCCCAGATATTCTGCTTAAAGGGCCAGTGCACAAACTTACTAACAGACTCATTCACTCTGAGCTCCAGCACTGGGATAACAGCTTAAAGACACCAGGAACTCATGGGAAGAAACTGGCCTCAGGACCAGGGCTGGAGAGTCAGCTTTTTCCCAGACAGAAGTGCTGGCAGAGCTCATTGTTTCTTTGATGAATCCTCCCCTCTCATGACATATAGACATAGGCAGCTGCCACATCTCAGTCTCTATCAACGTGACTAACACCACTGGACTCTCCTTGGTGATTCCCTGAAACTCTGCCCCTCCCAACATACTGTTACTTGCAAGCTGTTTTCAGTGGTTTTTCCATACAAATGGCCTGTGTTGGCTTATGCTGCAAACATTTCTAAAATCTCTGAAAGGTTCACAAAATCCAAACAAGCAACATCTGGCTTTGGAATGTCTAGTACCTCTTGCTGGACAGTCCCAAGCCCAGCATTAGCAGCTGCTGGCCTCAGAGAGTGGCTTGGCCTTTTGGGGACCTTCAAGCCCAGTGAAGGTGGTAGACTCCTGCAGATTGCTTTGAAGCTCATGCCAGGTGGCCCCTGGAAGACCACAGGTTGAAGCAGAACTTGGCCTGTGGCAGGTTCTCTCCCAGGAGACCTTGGGTTGGCTTATCTGCTGGCCAGCTTAAGAATGAGCCAGAACATCACCTGTCTGCCTCTGAGGATGACACATCCAAAGGCAGACTGGGCAGGCACCAACATCCTGCCAAAACGAATCCTGCTCCATAGGATCAGCCCCTGTACAACAGCTTCTCCACTGTAGTCACACCAGTCCTCACAACCAATCAGCCTGAGAATCAATCCCTTTCACTGACATGCAAATAGCAACCAAGGCTCAACTACAACAGGGGGCACACACCACCCACACAAGGGACACACCTGGAGCACCCTACTCAGGATACCAGGGAGACTAGGCCACAGGGCCCTGTAGGATACCTACTACATTAAGGCCACTGTACTAAGACCAGGAGACATAGCAGTCCTATCTAATACATAGAAACAAATACAGGGAGGCAGCCAAAATGGAGAGACAAAGGAACATGTCCCAAATAAAAGAACAAAACAAAACTCCAGAGAAAGAACTACACAAAATGGAGACAAGCAGTCTACCATATGCAGAGTTCAAAACACTGGTTATAAGGATGCTCAATAATCTCAGGGAGAATTTCAACAAAGAGATAGGAAACATAAAAATAAAGATAGAAAACATAAAAATGAACCAGTCAGAAATGAAGAATATGTTAGAGATCAACAGTAGATTAGATGAAGCAGAGAATCAAATCACAGATTTAGAAGATAAGGTAGCAGAAAACACCCAATCAGAACAGCAAAAAAAGAATCCAAAAAAATTAGGAGAGAGCAAGGATTTGAAAACCTATTTGAAGAAATAATTATAGAAAACTTCCTTAACCTGGTGAAGGAAATAACCACACAAACCGATGAAGTGCAGAAAGCCACAAATAAAATGGATCCAAAGAAACCCATATCAAATTAAAATACTAAAGGTGAAAGACAAAGTAAATCCTAAAAATAGCAAGAGAAAAGCAGTTAGTTACCTACAAGAGAGCTCCCATAAGACTGTCAGCCAATTCCTTAATAGAAAATGTGCAGGCCACAAGAAATTAGCACAAAATATTCAAAGCAATAAAAAGCAAGGACCTAAACCAAGACTACTCTACTCAGCAGGCTATTATTTAAAATCAAAGAACAGAGAAAGAGCTCCCCAGGCAAGAAAAGGTTAAAGGAGTTCATCACCACCAAACCAGCAGTACAAAATATGTTAAAAGACTACTTTAAGAAGAAAAAGAAAGAAAAATATATGAATAATAAAATGACAATAACGACATACCTATTAATAATCACTTTAAATGTAAATTCATTAAATGCTCCAATCAAAAGACACCAGAGTGACTGAATGGATATAAAAAAAGACCCACAAAGAAGACTTACTTCAGATTGAAAGACACACATAGACTGAAAGTAAAGGGATGAACAAAGATATTTCATGAAAAAAAAAAATCTGGGATAGCAATACTTATACTAGACAAAATAAACTTTAAAACAAAAGCTATAACAAGAGACAAAGAAGGACCCAGTAATCACAGTTCAGGGTATTTATCCAAAGAAACCCAAACACTACTAGAAGAGGACATGTGCAGCATTGTTTACAATGGCCAACATATGGAGGCAACCTGGGTGTCCATTGATGGATGAATGGACAAAGATTAGGTGGTACATATATACAATGGAATATTGTTCAGCCATGGAAGCAAATGGGTTCTTGCCATCTACAGTGGCATGGATGGACCTGGAAGATATTGTGAAGAGTGGATTGTGTCAGACAAAGAAAGAAGATGAAATGTGATTTTGCTTGTATATGGAATCTAAAGAACAACATAAACAATCAAAATAGAAAAAACCTCATGGATACAGAAAACATTTTGATGGTTGCCTGATGGGAGAGGGGTTGGGGGTGGGTGAAAAAGAGAAAGGAATTAAGAAATACAATTTGGTCATTACAAAATATTCATGTACAGTAAAGTATAGGGAATACAGTCAATGACATGGTAATAACATATATAGTACCAGATAGGTACTTGACTAGTCATTGGGATCGCGTCTTAAATTATATAAATATCTAACCAATATGCTGTATACCTGAAATTAATATAAAATAATATTGAATGTCAACTGTAATTGAAAAATTACAAAGGTGGGGGAAAGGTGAAGGGGAATTAGAGATTCAAATTCACAGGTATAAATCAAAAAGTCTTGGGGATGTAATGTACAGCATAGGGAATACAGTCAATATTGTGATATGTGTGGTACCATGTCAGATAGTTGCTGGACTTATGGTGATCACTTCTTTAGGTATATGATGTTTAATAACTATGGTGTACACTTGAAACTAATATAATATTGTATGTTTGCTATATTTTTAAAAACATATTTTTAAAATACAGCACTACCTCACCATGTAGCAAAGTAATAATCAAATGGAAAATACAAGAAACAATAAATTCCAGGGAACTCATGATAAAATATGAACGACTCATCTTCTCTCAGGAAGAAAAAGAGGTTTTGATGATGGATAACTTGGATTCCCAATAATGATGCTGTCAATTATTTATCTGCATTGTGACTTACCTTCAAGTTTAGCAAAGAAGTAAAGTGACCTGGAAGATATTTCTAAAAACTATCATCAGATAAAGAATCAGATAAAGTGATTTAAGTTTACATTGGAATTTGGATATTTAAATATTAGGAATTAATAAAATAATATTTCATTCATTTAAGCTTTAATCATTATTAGTATTATTTGCATAAAATGCATAATATAGATAACTGAAAAGTTGTTTGTCTAAGACTGAATTGTGCCCCTCTCGAAATTCATAGTAAGTCCTAATATTCTCAGTATTTCAGAATGTGACTGTATTTGCATGTAGGATATTTAAAGAAGCAATTTTGTTAAAATGAGGTCTTTGAAGGGGGGACTGTAATCCAATATCACTACTATCCTTATGAAAAAAGGAGATTTGGGCATAGAAATGTACAGAAGGATGATGATATGAAGATATAGAGGGAAAGTGAGTATGTACAAGCCAAGGAGAGAGGACTCAGAATAAACAATCCTGCAAACACCTTGAATTCAGCAATGTAAAAAAAAAAAAAAAAAAAAATTATGTCATTTAAGCCACCCAGTCTGTGTAATACTTTGTTTTGCAGCCCTGGATGACTAATACAATAATGTTCAAACAAGAATTTATCTTCCAAATGATGAATTCCTAAATGAATATCCTAATTTTTTCAATTTACATACATGCACAATAATGTATGTATGTAAATAAATAACTTAGAAACCTCTCTTCAGTTATTTGTTATTTCTGGTTTCAGAGGCCCAGTTTAGAGTTTTAAATTAAGGCAAAATTTGCATGTAGTTAATTGTACTTTCCAGTGTAGAGTTCTGCAGGTTGTGACAAACATGCATAGTCATGAGACTCCACCACAATAAGGACAAAGAACAGATCCATCATTCTTCTACATTCCCTTTGGACCCTTTGGAGTCAACGCAACCCTTTCCCCCCTGCTTCTGTTGACCATGACACTTATCTCCTTATAGTTTACAAGTCCCAACATGTCATATAAATGGTATTGTGTAATATGTAATTTTTAAAGACTGGCTTTTTTCACTTCACATAACACATTTGTGATTTACCCAAATTGTTGAGTGCTTCAGTAGCCTGTTTCCCTTTTCTTGCCAGGTACTACTGCATCGTATGATTATGGCACAGTTAGCTCTTCTCCAGTTAAGGGATTGTTTGAATTGGTTCCAGTTCTTGATGATTATAAGTAAACATTTACATACTGGGCTTTGAGTGAATATAGGTTTGAGTGAATGAGTATCTATGACTGAGATGACTGAGTCATATGATAAGTTTTTACTAACATTATATTAAAAAAGTCCACCAAATTGTTTTCAAAAATGGTTGTTGCATTTTACATTTATACCAGCAACACTTGAGAATTCCATGAACTTTGCATCCTCTTCAGCAGTTAGTATTGTGAATTAAAAAAAAAAAATCTTAACCTATTCTAATTATATAGTAGTAGCTTGTGTTTAATTTGTATTTACCTAATCACTAATGATGTGGAATGAAGTTCTTTGAATGTGCCTATCTGTTTTCGGTATATCTTATTTGAAAAATTGCTCAAATCTTTTGTCCACTTTGTTATCAGATTGTTTTCATATTAATATGTTTTGATCATTATATTTAATATAAATACTTTACCTACCATATGATTTGAAATATGTGTTTTCAGATAATGGGTTGTATTCCTATTCTGTTAGGTCTTTCAAAGAGTAGAAATTCTTAATTTTGATGAAGCCTATTCCATCATCATTTCTTTTACGGATCCTGCTTTTGGTGCTTTATCTAAGAAATCTTTGTCCAATTGAAGGTCACAAAGATTTACTTTTATACTTTCTTCTAGTTTTAAGTTTTCATTTAAGTCTACGATCTATTTTTATTTCATATTTGTATGAAGTACAAGATATGATCCAGGTTTTATTTTTTGCACACAGAAATCTGTTTTAATATCTATTCATAATAAAAACTTTCAAGAAACAAGGAATAGGAGGGAACTGACTTAGCATGAAAAATGGCGTCTACAGAAATTTCTAAAGCGAATATCTTAATTAGTGATTAAAGATTGAAAGCTTTCCTCTAAGATCAGGAACAATGTAAGGAAGTCAACTTTCACCACTCTTATTCAACATCACACTGAAGATCCTAGCCAGTGAAGTAAGGTGAGAAAAAGAAAAAGACATAAAAAGGTGACAGGAAAGAAATAAAACTATATTTTCATATGATAAGGTTGCCTACACAGAAAATCTCTATGAATCTATAAAATGCTCTTAGAATTAATAAGTGATCATCTGGAGTTATACTAGAGACTAGATGTAACAATCTCTCCTTTGGGTTCCTAATGGGTTCTGTATGTGAACCCTGCCTGGCTCATCTCTGGAAACTGGGAAAGGGGTTATGACTTTTTACTGGGATTGCCTTGAAGAGTGTTTCAACTACTGAGCCATCTGCAGTGAACACTTTACTGTTAGGGTTATCAGTGACTCTGAACTGAATAATGATGTGGGCAGCTCATCACATCACCTACTATGTAGTTTAAATTTAAAATAACATGAGCTGTCATCTCAGATTCCCTAAAGCTTTCAATGAAACAGAATACAGTTGTATCTTTTAATACATCTGATGCAAATGTATTAAAAGTGGTTATTCATTATTTGCTTACTAATTACTATGCCAGATGCTACAAATGTTTTTGCTTTCATTTAAGGGATTTAGTATAGTGATTCATTTTCACAAAATTGAAAGTAATTAAGATGAATAATTTTTATTTTCTAAAAAAAAAAAGTTAAAATTATCTCTAGATACAGAAATTATTTAATATTTTAAATAATAATATTAAATACTGTTGTTCAAAAATATCCCAAACTGTTTTTTATTAACTGAGAATATAAATATTACCAGCCTTTCATAAATATTGGTATACACATTAACAGTATAATACAAATCTCACAATGCAAAAAGCAACTGTTATGATCAGAGAGATTTGATTTTTATCTTAAAAGGTGATTTAGCCAAAGTTCCCACATGATTAAATAACTTTTGAAATGTTGCACAGATAATTATGGATCAAAGATTATATTGATACAAATGCTAGAATCACTGTAGATTTAATTGGGGCCAAACTTGTGCCTTTTGCATTGTTAGATTTCAAAGTTTTTCTAAACCTCACTGTTTCTTCACCTCTGAAAGAACTGTTCTTCACGTGGCCTTATTTTTGTGTGCTTCTGTGGATTTGACCCTGAGCAATCACCCAAAGTACATTCTTTGTCCTCTACCACAGGTTTTTAAAAAAAATTAATTCCACCACTAAAACAAGAAAAGCAAAAGTATATAAACTAAAATATTAAAAGCCACAATTTTGCTAATTATTTTACACATATTGCAGATAATTTTTATTACTCAATTATGGTTAAATTAGTCAACAATTGTATATTTGATAAATATTTACCTTCTTTGACTTTTGATCTGTTAGTTCCATTGCTAGCTAAACTGTAGTAGCAAACCTACATTCAAACTATAAAAATTTCTTATCCAAACTTATGAGTTGGAATTAATGGTAGTGATTTTTGTGTACTTACATATTTTGCATATCTACCATGCAAAATATGACATGGCATAGTAAATATCATATTCTATATTAACTACATAGAATATAATAAGTAACAAATTATATATATATATATATAATTACATATTAAATTCAATGTTCACAAACTATGTTAGTAGGGATAATCCCTGTTTTACAAAAGAATAAAATAGTTTTCACAGAGATTAATTAAATTGCCTAAATTATAAGTGAAAGAGCAGGGACTTGAATCAATGTGTGTCTAACTTGAAAGCTCTTATCCTTTGTGGTGAATGATTCATATGAAAGTTCTATTTCCTTGGTATTTGAGTCAGTCAACTTCCTCGGATATTAATCTTTCTAGTCACTTACCAGTGTGCTTAGGATTAGTGATAGATATGGCAGATCCCAATACATCGTATTTATTATTAGGTAGAATTTTTGAGAAAACAGACTGTTAGAGAAAAAAGAGAAGTTTGACTACATTGATCCTTTCGTCAAATACTTCAGGGAAGTGGTGATATGCAAAACTCCATGTAATCCAAAAATCATAGTTAAGAATGGATGATAAATGGCAAAATTATATACATAGTGACAGATCCTTATGCATGTAAACCTTTTAAACTTTGCCTCTAAAATAACCTTTTCCATGAATTGAGAATTGAGAAATGTCTTTGTTCTGTTTTTGAAATTCTGACATTCTCTTCTTCTCTCTGAGGTTTGGTGTTTATATAATAACATTACATCTGAAAATGTTTACTACTTAATTGAATTTTGTGTTGAATATTTAATTTTTTTTAATTTGTTTGTTGTATCAACCTAGTTATTAAAATTGTAAGCCTACTGCATTTATATTGCCTTATATTTATTCTGAATGTCCAAAGCACTTAGAATAACAATTATCAAAGTGTGGTTTGCAGAACCCTGTGGTTTCCAGGGAGCTGTTCAGAATATCCACAGAGTCAAAGCTATTTTCCTAATATTATCTTAATAGTATTAGAAAATAGTGTTTGTCTTTTTCTTTGTACTAACACTTCTGCTGATACCACAAAAGTAATGGGAGGCGGGTACCTTAGCAGGAATCAATGCAGTGGCTCAATCTATACTGGTAGTCATTGGATTCTTCACTCATAGGGTGGCCAGTGTCACTCAAAAACATCATTGATTGAAGCATAATAATAATCAATTTTATTAAAGCATTACTCTTGGTGTCTTTTTTTATATTCCTTTGTGATAATTTTTTAAAAAGATAAATACATAAAATATATAATATGCTCACTAGTGATAAGCCTTAAGGGAAAAACTAAAGTAGGAAAAGGGTATAGTGAATGCCTGGAGGTGAGGAAGAATTGGAATGTTTGACAGGATTCCTAGGGAGGAGTCACTGAGAAGACAGCTGTTGAATTAAGACTTGAACAAGGTAAGAGAGTGAGCAGTAAATATAAAGTTGTTTCATCTGCATAAACAGCAGGTAAACAGACCCAGCTGTGAGAGAACCTGTGACAAGTTCAAGGGAAAGCAGAGTGAGTCATTGTGGGAGGACCAGAGGGAGCCAGCTGGAAAGTCATGGAGAGGAGGTCAGAGAAGTCATGAGAGCTCATCAACCTTACAGGAAATTCAACTTCGAATGAATTGGGGTGCCAATGGAAGCATTTTAGCAGAGTACCTGTGTTTTAAAAGGATAATCAACTTTGGAGTGGAAAACAGAAGAGAGTGGCAAGGAAAGAAGAATGGACAGAAACAGGAAAATTGCACAATCCAATGGATAGGGTGCAAGTGGGAGGGTCATGAATAATGGTGTGTTTATGGCTATATTTTGCGGCAAACAAGAAAGATATTCTGTGGGAGACTTGAAAACAAACAAACAAACAAACAAACAAAACATGGAATGATGGAGTTTCCATATACTGAAATGGGATAACAATGCGTAGAGCAGGTTGACAGTGGAGGGGGGTGGGAATAGGGGAAGTGGGGTGAAAGAGGAATGTTGTTGGGGAGGATTGGGAACAGGGTACAGGAGGAGAAAGACCAAGAACTCAGTTTTGAATCTGTTAAGTTTGAGAAGCCTATTGGGTGTTCAAGTGCAGATGTAGAGGAAGCAATAGAATGAATATATTTGCAGTTCAGAGGAGAGGTATGAGTTGGAAATAAAATTTGGTAATAATGTGTATAGAGATGTCAGTAGGAAATTAGAATAACATAGGGAGTAAATATAACTAGAAAAATAAAAATTTAAGGAGAAGATGTCCAAAGACTGAGCCCTGGGACATTACAATGCTTAAAGGTGGGAGGAGATGTGGAGGGATGAAAAAAATAGACTAAGATAGAGCTTCCAGAAAGACAAATAGAACGCCGAATGAGAGTAGTATCCTATTAAAAAAAGGGAAAAAAAGAAAAATAAATTATTTTAAAAATTAAAAACTGCTGATGAGTCAAAAAGCAAGATGACTAAAGAACCTCTGGATCAAGCAATACAAAAGTCAGCGGTGGGGCCGGCCGAGTGGCGCGGTGGTTGGGCGCTGGTTTGGGAAGCCAGCGGCCCCGGTTCGGGTCCCACATATGAGGGCCAGTGACACTGCCCTCAAAAAACAAAACAAAAACAAACAAACAAACAAAAAGTCAGCAGTGATGCTGGTAATTGCAATTTCGATGGAATACTGGAGGTAAAGACCTGAAATGGATTAAACAAAAAATGGTGATAATGAATATAAAAAAATGCCTTATAGGAGTTTTACTGCAAAGACCAGTAGGATAATGGGACAGAATTTGCAAACAGAAATGAGAGTAATGTAAGTTTTGTTTTTCTTTTTGTTTTTAATTTGTGATTCTCAGGATATATGAACACATGTTTATAAATTGCTGTGAAAGACCAAGTAGGGAAGGAAAAACTGATATGCATGGGATTGGTTACAATGATTCACTGTGCAATTTAAGCCTAGTATAAAGGAGATGAGAACATGAGACAGTATGGGGCTCCTTCCATATCTATGGGGGGGACCACCAGTTAAGGGCAAAGTACAGGAGCCAGACCAACTAGTTTGGCTTTCCAGTTCTGCCACTTAACCAGCAATGTGACTTAGGCAAATTATTAACTTCTCTATCTCACTTTCCTTACCTCAAAAATGGTGACAATCATTAAAGCTTCCTCAGAAAGTTTGTATGAGAACTGAACGAGTTAATGTTGGTAAAGGGCCTAGAAGAGCAAGTATTATATCATATCCGTTAAATACATAAACACACATATGAGCGTATCATGCATTACATACATTCATAAATACAAAAGTGAATACATTCCTAGTGATAGTCTTCTTATCTGAACTCATTTCATTTCTTTAGTCCGAATCACACTACTGACCATTTGCTGTCTTCTATAGCAGTAACACTTCTGTGACAAGAATGTAAAGTTCACTCCTGAGTTCCAAAGCCACAGTTAAAACAAGGCCCTCATACTGACCTGCTTCATGCTCAACTTTATTATAAATCAAGCTCCTCAGCTATAAAAGAGGGCAAAACAAACTTATTTACTAGTGGTTTTTGAGTAATAAATGAATGAAGTACATAAAGCACTTTGCCCAGTACATGTAACCTGGTATACAGTCCATTAAGGGTGGGTATTAATATTATGTTACCCTTAGATTTTGGCACTTTGGCTGATATGGATATGCTATGGGAAAGAGTAAAATACACCGAGATTAAACTTCTTTTTGCTGCCAGCCTCTCCCATTCTTCTTATCTATAGTTCATGTTGAAAGATAAAACTTCAAAAACATGATATTGGCCAGTGAATGAAAACATTTGGATCATAATGAGAGCAACATACTTTCTAGTCCAAAAGGGATCATTATCAAAGATGGATCCTGTAACACTCCTGGTTCTGGCAAGACAGATTGGCATGAGGTCAAAAACTTTTATTTATAGCAAAATTGTATTAAATGTTTGGCAATTTTTGCATGTTTGTGTGGGGCAGTTTATATTTGTTAAAGCCAGACATCTATAAGTGATTCAAAATTTGAAAAAAAAATGCAAATAAATAAGTGCATATACGTGGAGAAGATGCATCATAAAAGAAAATAAATGGAATGGACTGAATATTCAGGTTAAATGTTCATATGTTGAAATCCTAACCCCAAATGTGATGGTATTAGGGGATGGGAGGTGCTAAGGTGATGAAGGTGAGCCCTCCTGAACGGCATTAGTGCCCTTATAAAAGAGACCCTAGAGAGCTCTCCTCCATTTTCTGTCATATGAGAACACAAGGAAAAGAAGGGTTTTAAATCCAAATTCAGTCTATGAACCACTGAGTGACCTCTCACCGGACACTGAACCTACTGGCTTCTTGATCTTGAACTTCCCAGCCTCCAGAACTGTGAGAAATAAATGCTTGTTGTTTAAGCCACTTGGTCTATGAAATAGCCCAAACTGGTTAAGCCAATTAAGGTACCGAGAGAGTTTAAGTCAGTTACCTCATTTGGCAATTGACCATAATACAAAACATTCTTTTATGGAAAACAGTTCTGTTTAGGGTTTAGTAAATAATAACGGATAAAATTATGATCCTTGGTTATCTTCCTATGATCTTTGGTCGTATAAAAAAAATAGGTCTATGAACAATATACTGAAAAAATAAACTCTATCTTCATAAGTATTCAAATTAATATTCACCAAATTATTAAAAATAGGTAGAAATATGTTATTTGACATGATTCATCTGGATTCTGATCCTATTTAGGGATTAAAAAAGGAATGACATTTGTGTTTAATATCTGGAGTGCCACATGTTGTGAAAGATGTCATGTTGTAACATTTATACTTTTATATTTATCTGAATATAAATTGGGTATTTCAGAATTATTATGACAAATAACAATTTCTTTTTATTTTCACATTATGCTTTCTTTTTTCCAAGGCTCTCCTCAATTTTTCTAAGTTGAAGTTCTTACACTAAAATCTTGCTTTATAATCATGGCATTGGGAAAGCCTAACCCTGGAGAAGAAATCCTAAATTGACTAGGTCATAACTGAGAAGTGAAAAGGAACTTCCTAGATGCACAGGAAAATGTTTGTCAGAATGTTTCTAATTTAATAAAGCAAAGCTAACAAAAAATTGTACTGCAAGCATTAGATATAAAGTTAAAGAGATCAAGACATTCACTTTCATTGTTGTTACTGAACATTGTATTTGAGGTCCCAGCCAATACAATAAGCAGACAAATAAGATAAAACCATCATCATTTGTAGATGCTCTACTCATTAGCATATAAAACCATATTAAGGGCCGACCGAGTGGCGCGGTGGTTAAGCGCTGGCTTGGAAAGCTCCAGTTGGGTCCCACATATGAGGGCCAGTGACACTGCCCTCAAAAAAATAAATACATAAATAAAAAACCATATTAACTAAATGACATGATATTAAAATTAATTAAACATGTCAGCAAGGTGGTTAGATACAAAATCATCAAACAAAAATCAATAGTCCTTTTAGTTAACAGAATACCAGTTAGAAAACACAATAGTTGAAAGATCGCATTCACAGTATGTAGCATAAATTTGTTAAGAGAATGAAAACAGTTCCAAAACTTTCTTAAAGGACATAAAGGGACACCTGAATAAATGGAAAGATATATCATATTCATGGGTGGTATCATTCATTCTTATATCAAATAAATTCAAGGCAATTCCAATTAAGAATTCCAAAATAATTCTTAAAATGAAATTTGGTGAACCAATTAAAACATTTATATGAAATAGTAAATATCAAAAACGTTCCATGAACCAGAGGTCACAGTTCTGATCTAGAGTCAGAACACAGAAGCTGACATACAGGCCCATAGACAGAGCTGAAGCCCAAGGTTCACAGAGGCACTGTTGGTAATCCAGAGCCCTTAACTTGTCCCATGTCTGATGTGAGTGAGAGTAACCAAAACTCAGCACAATTCTAGTGGTTTTCTCTCATGTAATCCTATGACAGAAATATTATTCTAGCCAGCAGTTGCCATTGCCAGCCCCACTCCTAGAAAAGGGCTTTGCCAAAACACCTGAGAGTGCCCCAATAGGCATGATTTCTAGAGTTGAGTGAGACATCTGCCTTACCACATAAGCAGAAGAGGGGTTGGGGAGGGAGAAAAAGGCTTTGGGGTGAGAGGAGAATGGTGACACCAGTGTTTTTGGCTTGGGGCACTCTACCCAGGTGATACTGCTGACTCTAGGTAGTTCCAAGCACTAGAGTAAGATTTAGAAAGTTCCAGGTGGACTCTTTTCTTCCACCATGCTGAGTCACCTGGCATTGTAAGACACAGAGCCAGACATTATCACAATATGAGCATTTGCTATATGTGCAGTACTATAATTATAAATGTACCATCTTTTTTCCCCACTATACTATGATATAATTGTAATGCATAAAAAAATACTAGGTTTATGCCCTACCAATGTCAGAATTCCTATATTGGTAGGGCATAAACCTATAGCAGTGCTACAAAAGTTGAGCCCATCTGTGTGTGAGCTCATATTTTTTTATGCATTACAATTATATCCTACTATAGCTGATGCATAATATGCTTACAATTTCATACATTTTACTTTTTTAGGCCTTGGTTTTATCACACCTCCCTTATGATAGTTGGCTTTGGAGTAGTCACAGGCATTTTCCTGGATCTGGATAAAGGGAAATTGAGTTGAACTGACAGTTAATTTGGTTTAGTAGAACATTATCATTCGATTTACAGTAATTTCTATGTATAATTAAAGTTATTGCTAGGCACACTTTGAACAGACTTCAAAAAGACTCCTACCACTCACCACATTTACTGACCAGATGCAACACAATGACTCATAAAGATGCATGCCAGAGGTAATATTGCCATATGAATATGTCCTATATCTCCTAGCACCAGATGCATGTGGGCAGTCGCGGGGAAACGAGGTTTAAAATACACAGAACCAGAACGAGTCTGTGAAAAATTCTTCTAGTCATTATATATGTGTAAAATATATGGAGATTTTAGTTTCTTCAATGCCTAGCAATAACAAAAGTCCTTTTTTGTTAAGAATATATTCACTTAAGCAGCAAATACAATTATATATGCACCTTATTTTTAATGGGAATTGTACAAAACAGGAATTATCAGAATTACTGTGTTTGTAGAGTAGGTACAGACATATAGCAGCAATACAAATCTTTAATACATCTGTATGTGGAGTCTCATGTTTTATGTACAGGGATCATGTCTTATCATCTCAACACAGTTTGTCTTGATAGTCTATCAGTGTCAGATAAAATGTGTAAAACTGACATCAATGAAGCAAGTAGCCTGAAGAAACAAGTGTTTCAGTGACCAAACTCTTACACACTTGTATCAATAATTCAAAATGTGTAGTGTAAGAATAATCTGTCTACAAAATTGAATAGCTCAATAAAACAGAGACAATTGAGGCATGCATTGGAAGTGCTCTTACATAGGCCTTAATTTCACATTAATTTTTTTCATTTTTTTCAGAATTATTTTATCTTACTAAAATTTAAATATGACAGAAATAAAATATTCTTGTGAAAGCCAGACATGCAACTGAAAAAAACAAACACACACATAAAATACCCAGCAGATTTTCAAAATGTCAAAACTATTTTATTATATCATCATAGAATTTGAAAATTCTGCTGGTTAAAAATCATAAGGAAATTACTCTAAATTCTCAAGTATAAAACATAAAATTTGATTAATTAACTAGAAAAAGACTAAATTACTTTTATATTGACCCTATAGAATATGATGTTTCATGAATTCCTAGCCAAAGCAATCAGACAATAGAAATAAATACAAAGCACCCAAATTGCAAAGGAAGAAGTAAAACTGCCATTATTTGCAGATGACATGATACTATATATAGAGAGAGAACCCTAAAGATTCTACCAATAAACTATTAGAACTGGTAGATGAATTCAGTAAGTAGCAGGATACAAAATTAATATTCAGAAATTGGTTGTATTTTTATACACCAAAAATGAACTATCAGAAAGAGAAATAAAGAAAACAATCTCATTTACAATTGGATAAAAAAAAAATACCTAGGGATAAATTTAACCAAGGAGGTAAAAGACCTGTACTCAGAAAATTACAAGACATTAAAGAAAAAAATTGAAGATACACATAATCCTAAAATGTACATGGGACCACAAAAGACCCTGAATAGCCACTCAGCCAGCCCAGGACATTACTTTTTTTTTTTTAATTAAAAATTTTTTTTTTATTATTATTAGTTTCAGGTGTACAAAACAATGCAATAGTTATCCTTTTCACCCCTTACAAGCTGACAACCCCCATTCCCCATCCAGTGCCCCCCACTCCTGATATCATACATATCTATTACAATTCCATTGATTCCATTCCCAGGACTTTACTCTTGAATCCACTTTCTCAGTGGTCTTCTCTAGTAGCATCTACATTATTAACACTCAGACACCTCTAACCCCCTTTCCTTGTTTTATTATTCCCCATAGTATTTATCAATGTCAAATGTGGTATACAATGTACTTATTATTATTGTCTTCTTCACACCCCCATCTGGAATGTAAGCTTTCACAAAAGCAGGGATTTTATTTTTTTTTAATGACATGTGTAACTGTGTCTGCAGTGTCCACAAAGGTGCCATGCATGGGGTGCCCGCACAATAAATATTTAATTTCTTATTAAGCTAAAGTGAACTTCTCTGAGTGATTTTTAAAAAGTGGTCTGCCTGTGGGTCTTGTGTCATATTTTATTCATCTACCTTCTAACATGCATTACCATCATTCTAAAAAATACTGTATCAGTCTACCTGTTATATTCCTGCTTCATGTTTTGTTACTTTTCACAGTGTAGCCAGTGTGCTCTTTCCCAGATGCAAATGTGGTCATGTCCATCCCCCGTGAATATGCATTAGTGGTCTTCATCCTATGTTCTCACTCTAAAGTCACTTGTTTTCTTCCCATTCAAGGAACTATACTGAAAAGATGTAAATGAGAATAATGTATTACAGTATGGGATAAATTTACACCCACATAAACTTACTGAAAAGGGAATTATTTCCAAATTTTGATGCTATAGTTCTTATTAGTACAAAACATCTATGACACACATCATAACTCACATCAATTTAAAAATGTGTAAAGAAAATGACATTGAGAACTTGGGTATTAATATATCAAAAGGAAGAAAACACCTTTTATTGCTTTTGTTATTTTGGAGTTGAATAACTTGAATCTTTTCCATTTATGATGTTTTGACCAGTTGCAAGAATTAGGGCTGTAACCTGCGGTCTTGTATTAATTTAAAAGTAATTAACTTTTTGAAGTACCGGAAATCTTAATTTGAACTAGCTAAGCATTTTTGACTGATTATGTGGTTTATACCTAATCCTTTTTAAAATTCACCAAACTGATATTTTAGGGTATGGGAATGCTAATATAATCTTTTAATTTTATATAGCAAAGTTCCTAGAGCTAGGCTGTAAGCTGTGTCTATATTAAATATTTAGGTGCTGGGTTGGTATAAGTAGCCATGGGTAGTTTCATTGGCAAGTGTTGTATTTTTCGGTTAACATTGTGAGCTAGGTGCAAGATGTAAAGACTGAATGCCTTGTTTATATGGCCTATACATTAATTAACAGCGTGGTGTCAATATTATATAATAATATTGTATCAGCGTTATATTTCTTAAGTGTGATGATGGCATTGTAGTTTTGTGGGAGAATGCCCTTGTTCTTAGGAATCGCACCCTGAGGTATTTAAGGATGAAGTACTAAGATGTCTGCAACTAATTCTCAAATGATTCAGCAGTATCCCCCTCAAAATTATATATACCCACGCAGAATATAAAGCACATTTACAAGTTATTAACAATGAATGAATCTAGAGGAAGAGTTTATTCTACCATTATTGCAATTTTCTATAGAGTTGAATTTTTCATAATAAAAAGTTTAAAACATAAAAAGAAGGAATGAGAGCTTTGGGACTTACATGAATGATAGTACAAAGATCTTGACAAAAAAAAAAAAATCTTGATAGTGCAAAACGCCTATTTTGTAGATAAATTCCAGAGTTGGAAATTGTTGTTTTTACTCTTGTCAGCATAGAGAATACTGCAAAAGGGAGGAATGTGTGCATCAGCATGGGCTAGAAGAGGAAAACAAAGCAATGAACACAAGAGAGCATGCACCAGGCAATAATTGTTTGCCTGCTGAACACAGGTCCCTTATTCAGAAGGAACTAGCCCCTTTTAGTGTGAATGGCTTCTCCTCCACTCCATCCTAAGGCAATGGTGGGATCTTTCCATTATGCATGCCTAATTCATTTCCCACAGGAATGGGCACATGATGCATTGTCAGACCAATCAGCATTTTCTGCCTAATGATCTTTGTAATTAGAATTAAAGAAAAAGGGGCAGTCACTCTCTGATGATAAAATAAAGATTTCTTGAACTGCTAGTCCAAGCCTCAGATATCTTAAAGAAATTTGCTTTGAAAGGATGAAGCAAACAGAGAGGGGGTGGGGAGAGAGAGAGAGAGAGAGAGAGAGAGAGAGAGAGAGAGGAATAAGAGAGAAGAAGAATTAAGAGAAAGATTGGGTTATGATGAAATTAGAGTTTTGTTTTAGTTTGAGCACAATCTTCTGGTTTTCTTGTAGTTCTGGATTTTCTTAAGTAGGCCAGTGAATTTTTTGTTGTTGATTGACTTTAACTGAGTTCTGATGCTTTTACCAATAAACTTCTAACCAATACAAGGCTAACATGATGAGTGTTCCTCCAAAATAATAGAGGGAAGGAGAGAATAGAATGCAAGGCAAAATAGATGGTGAAAGTTACTTATCATAGGCTCCTCGTCCCTTTTTTTGAACACCACCACAATTTTATTCTTCAATAAATGCTCAGTTTAAGGCAAGATTAGGTGGTGGACAGAAAGCTGAGGAAGCACAGATCACAGGCACCTCCTGGGGCCTGCCCAGAGAGGCAAGGACAAAGGAGGGTAGGTGGGGTAAGGTGGCAGAGGGTAGGTCTTTGGATTTGTTGCCATATAATTTTAATGACTCCAGTTTATCTTTCTCTTTATTTCATTGTCAATGCCTTAAACAGATGTGCAGATTTTGAGAATCTTGACAATATATTCTTTTGGGGTCCTTGAAAACATAGTATTCTTGAGATTTTCTATTGTAAATTTGGGTTATCCAGCTCACAGTAGAATGGAAATTCTTGTATTCAACAATGCCGCTCAAAGTTGGGCAATGACAAAAAGTATGTAACTAGAATGCCCTCTGCATCTCTTCAATCTTATAATAGCACATGATTTATTTGTACATTTCTACCATACTCATTTGTTTGTAGTCACAAAGAACTGTAATCAATGGAAAATAGTCACATTCCCAGTGATTCACACTTGGGTTCCAGAATTCTAATGTGACATTTGAATTTCAGTGTGGTCTTTTGAGAGTGCCTCATGATATTCTTGCAGGCATAAATAGTGAGGAAAAATGATGAGGAAGGAAGATCACAGGTTCTGGAATTAGACCTGCCTTAGTTAGTTAAAGCACTGGCTCAGTTACTTACTAATGGTACGACTTTGGGGAAGTCACTTAAACTCTGTGACTCAGTTTTCTAATCTGTAAAATGGAGATGATGCTACATTCTAATAGGTTGTTTTGATCACTAAGTAGAGCAACACAGAGTTCTTGGAGCTGTCTTCAACACAGAGTGAGTTCAAGTTATTTTGACAATAAAATTTTTAGATGGACTTAATGGCCAGATCTCAATAGCATTAAATGCACATGAAAGTTCTGTTTCATATCCAGTATATATAGGAATAATTAGAGTTACAAGATATATCTATATCTATCTGTCTATCTATCTAGTATATATATATATATATATATATATATATATATATATATATATATATATATATATATATATAATGCTATTTGCTATTTGAAAGTTATTGACGAGAAAACACTGGGAACAATGATGATATTGAAAATTGGAGAGTCTGATTGCAACTTTCCTACTTGGTTAAAAATTTCAGGCAAATTATCTAAAAGGGTGAAATTTAAAATAGAAATAATAAAGTCCAACACTAAAGTAAAAGAACAGATTATTAAAAAAAAACAAAACAGAACCAAAGCTATTCAAGTTCTATATTGGAAAGGTGCAACTAAATAAAAGTATACTTAGGAAAGACTTAAGTGTTTTCAATGACTGCAAATATGAGTTAATGATATGGTGACTATACCAACAAAACTAGCTCATTAACATAGATGCAATGTCCAGAACAGGGAATGTAAGAGTTTTGCTTTACTCTCTCTGCTTGTCAGAACACATCTAGAATAATACACACATTTCTTAAAGAAGTGATGCATTTGGAAACATAACATGTAAGAGATTCCTATAAAAGTTAATGGAATATAGCCTTGTAAAAAAGAGACTTCAAGGTAAAATGATAATTGTCTAACTTAAAGAACTCTAAATGAAATAAACATTAGACTTATTTTATGTAGAGCATATTTTATATATGCTTAATGAATGAGAATTAGAGGAAAGTGTTTTCCATCTCATTGTGTCAATTCCTACCATTTCAAAACCCCTGAGTTTTCACACCTGTTTGGTTTATGTCAGAGAGCACCACACAAACCAGCAATCGATATTCAGTGTATCTACAAAAAAAAAAAAAATCTGAAAACATTTATCCATAAAGATGTATGTACCCTAATGTTCACTGCAGATTATTCACGGTGGTCAAGATATAGAAACAACTAAAGTGTCCTTCAATAGATGATTGGATAAAGAAGATGTGGTACATATATACAGTGGAATGTTACTTGGCCATAAGAAGGATGAAATGCTGCCATTTGCGAGAACATGGATGGATCTTGAGATTATCATGCTAAGCAAAATAAGTCAGACAGAAAAAGTTGAGAACCATATGATTTCACTCACATGTGAGATATAAAACTGGAAGCAACAAATGAACAAGACAAACAAACAAATAAAATCTCATGAACACAGACAACACTTTAGTGGTTACCAAAAGGTAAGAGGGTAAGCAGGTGGTAGAAGAGGATAAAGGGGGTCAAAATATGGTGATGAAAGAAGAATTGACTTCGGGTGATGAACCCACAATGTAATATATAGATGATGTGTTATAGAATTATACACTTGAAACCTATATAATTTTACTGACCAATGTCACCCCTATAAATTTAATTTTAAAAAGATATCATGATCATGAATAAAAAATAATAATTTTCCAACCCTGAAAAAAATAAATTTCTACTTAAATGCCAAATATATTCTAGAATAGTGAGCCTACCATTTTTTATTAAGTGTCTGAAATGCTTGGGATGAGCTCTGAGTAATTGCATACCCTCTTACTGGTTTTGCAGGGCACCCTGAATCTGTTCTCTCTTGATAACAATACCTTGAATTATTTTTGAATTACCTTTTCCACAGTCTCAAATCACTGTGCTTTTTATGGTATTAACTCAACAACGTACTCTATGGGCACTGTAATTGGCTTAGGAACAATCATATGTCCCAATTTTGTCCAATGACACTTAAATACAGGCTGTCTGTTTGAATTGTTAGAAAAAGGTTCTTGTGCCCACCCCTAACTCCTGGCACATAAACACACACACATTCACAACATGTACTTGACTCTGGGAAGCTACTGTCTTTGCATTAAATCTTAGAAGCCAGCATGAAAGAGCAGAATTAAGACATATTCTTAGAATGGGTTTGAGTAATATAATTTGAAACCCTGGTACTAGTATAACCTTGGATGTTTAACTTGGGTGAGTCAACAAATTTTCTGTTTTATCTTTTAATTTGTTTAAACCTTTATGTTGAAATAATTATAGATTCATGCAAATTACAAGAATTATAAGAAGTGTTCCTTGTATCTATCACCCAATTTCTCCCAATTGTGACATCTTATAAAACTAGAGTGCATTATCAAAACTGAGAAATTGATTGGTACAGTATAATTAACTAGATTACAGACCTTACTAAAGTTTTACCATATTTTGTGTGTACGCATATTTTATACTAATGTGTATAAGTCTATGTATATTTTCATATATATAAATTCATACAACCATCATTAATATAAAGCACTAACATTATTATATCCTTACAAAGTAACTCTCTTGTTCTGTCTCTTCTTGGTCACCCCATCCCCTCCGCCCATTTCCTTAACCCCTGGCAACCACTTGTTCATTCTTTTCCTCTATAATTTTATCATTTTAGAAATACTATTTAAGTGGAATCATCAGTGTATAACTTTTTTTTTCACCCAAAAGGATCCCAGTCTCTTTATTATGGAAAACCATCAACTGGGTATGGGAGTGGTGTGTAATTTTTTGAGATTGGTTCCCCTTAATAGTAAAGCCAGTTTAGATTTTGTATCACCTCCACCTGTGATCTAATTGACACAATCACCAAGATAGACTTTTTTTTTTAAACTTCTGTTGTGTTTGCTCATTCAGTGTAAATGAGATATACCAAGTCCTTCTAGAAAGTAGTAGGCTATCTGTAACCTCAACATGGTCACTTTTCAAGCTATTTTAGCAGCTATCAGGAAAATAGAATTTCTGAATTGTTTCCTTTCAAAGAAAAACAAACAGGAAAACTCAATAGAATACCCCTATCCCTATTAAAGAAAAAATAATTCACACATTAATTCTTACCAGCAAAGATTTCCCTTGTAAATACTATTAAACACTTAAGTAAGATATAAGAGGAGATAACATTTTCCAGTTTTCTATGATACTAGCACAAACTTGATTATGAATTCTGACAATGACATCATAAAAAATATCATTATAGACTCATATTCCTTATAAATGTAGATGCA
The DNA here is from genome assembly GCA_033961575.1 of Aselliscus stoliczkanus. Lineage (NCBI taxonomy): Eukaryota > Metazoa > Chordata > Mammalia > Chiroptera > Hipposideridae > Aselliscus > Aselliscus stoliczkanus. The sequence goes on from CM066727.1 coordinate 125,688,933, forward strand.
AAAATATTTAACAAAGTACCAACAAATTGAATTAAACAATACATACATACATATACAAAACCATTTTATAAACTAGTGAGATAGGTTTCATTAATACAAGGTCAGTTTAATATTTGTAAGCCATTCCAATTAACTTCCCTACATTAACATAACAAAGAGTAAATACATGAGCATCTCGATAGATGAAGAAAAAGTATTAGAAAAAAATTTAACTGCTATTCATGATAAATATACTCAGTATATAAGAAAGGAGATTTTCAATCTCATAAGAGATATATGTATAACATAGGGCTAATATACTAAATGATGAAAAATGAAACATTCACTTTAAGATTGGTAAATATGGTAAATACAGTATATTCACTTGTGTTACTTCTATTCAACATTGAACTGGGAATACGAGTGTGAAGCAAGGAAAAGAAATAAAAGAATTCAGGTTATAATGGAAAAAGCAAAATTGTCTTTATTGACAGATGCCATAAAACTCCAAGGAATCTTAAAAAAAAAAAATGTGCTAGAACTAAACAGTGAATATATAAAAACTAATTGTATTTCTTTGTATTAGTAATAGAAAAGTAGAAAGTCAAATTTAAAACTACCATTCAAGGACATTAAATATTTAACAAAAATATATGCAAATCTTTATACAATAAAATCTTGCCGAGAAAAAAAAACAAAAACAAAACAAGCAAACAAAAAAACAGAGAAAACCAAAATATATGGAGAAATATATAATGTATTAGAAGATAAATTATTAAGAAATCAGTTCTTAGCAATGTTTGTATAGATTCCATGCAATTCTCATAAAAACCCAAGCAGTATTTTAAAAAAATCAAAAGTTGGCTTTAGAATTTATAATAAAATACAAGATCCTGAAAGAGCTACAACAATATGAAGAAGAACAAAGGTGGCTGACATTCACTTCTTGATTTAAACTTACTTTAAGGCAACAATAGTTACGACAGTATGGTATTAAATAACAATAGATTAAGTTGTTCAATGAAGCAGGATAGAAAGCCTGAAAATATAGTAATACATACACAGTCAATTAATTTTTGATTAAGGTAAAACTGTAATTCAACAGGGGAAAGAAAATTTCTGAACAACTGGATAGCTATATAGAAAAATAAAAACAAAACTGCCATGAGACATCACTTCCCACCCATCAGAATGGCTAAGATTAAAGGTATTTGTAAGAGTATGGAAAATTAGAACTCTCAAAGATTAATATTGGGAACATTAAAATGGTGCCAACAATTTGAAAAAAGTTGCCAAGTTTCTTTTAAAGTTAAAAAGTTTTCTAGTAATGCTACTTCTAGGAATTCACCCAAAAGTAACAAACTCTCATATCCATAAAAAACGCTTCTATAAGAATACACATAGCAGCTTTATTCATAAGTAAAAACTGAAAACATTTCAGTATTTATCAACTGGGAAATGCATAAATTGTGATATATTCATACAATGGAATACAACTGAGCAATAATGATAACTGAACTGTTATACATAAAACAATGTGGATAAATCACATAAATATAATTTTGAATGAAAAAACCCAGTCACAAAAAAGCACGTACTCTGTAATTGCATATATATGTGGAGAGTTCCCATCACACTGAATATTCAGACAAGTTCAGATGGTCAATTGTCCAATGAAGGTTTTGTAATACCTTACTACACCTGTTACTGACCTAGGCATTTAGTTGTATGGCTTCAATAAATTGGGAAATAATAACCTACAGCTGTATCTTGTCTTTTATTTTTCTGGTATTTCCTCACTTTACCCATGAGTTTATTTTATTTATTTATTTAATTTATTTTAGCTGAGCCATCCTGCCACCTGTTGGCAACTCAGCAGCAGCTCACCTTGGGTCCGGAATCGAACCCGCAATCCTGTTGCTCAGAGCTCGCACTCCTGAGTGAGCTCTTAACCAACTGAGCCATTTGGCAAGCCCCTCATGAGTTTCTTTATAACACTATTATCCCTAATAGTATTACTGTACTACTTAAATCCTTAATTTTTGAATTCTGTATTTAAATATACATTGTCCTAGAAAACTGTAGACATTAATTGATTACAGATCGCATACATGTTTTCTTTTCCTACCTGATGTTAACTTCTTACCTGATAGGTAAATTATAGTATTCAAGGGGAAGAAAGAAGAAAATTACCTTACTTATATATAGCTAACTATAAGACCTACTCAGCCAGAGACTTTTAGATGTCAATTACAATCTTCCCTTATTTGTTCAGCTCTCAAAATATCAATATTTTACCTCAGCCATTCAATGAGTACCAGATTCATATTTTGATCCCAGTGAGGCCTAATTTTAAACTATTTCTAACCTTTTATCTTTGTTATTATGTTTGAGAGACAATTTACTTAGCAAAATTTTCTAAAATTAAAATAATTGACAACATTATAGTTTTTTTCGTTTATTGTTGCACTGGCAAAAACATTTAATTTTACAGTGATGACTTAACTCTGAACAATACATTTTGCAGGGAGGGGAGAGGGATTGTAGTTTATATAAATAAACCACAGACAGGAATTTCAACTCAGTGCGGATAATATAAACACAAGGACTAATTTCCAAAGGCCAGAAAAAATGAGGCAAGGAATGCTGGCTGACCAAAGATATAGCTGTATAAATACCTCTTGGATGGCCTTCCATGGATGTCTTTAAAAGAACAGCAGAAAGTCAGACAGTTTTTTATTAGTTTTTATCAATAAGCCTTTGTTAGTAATTGGCATACTGTTTTAAGTGTTTTAAGTGATTCTACTGAAAAGATGGAAGTTGGGGGAAGTTTGGGAAAAACTCTTGAGATAAGATCTTAACTAGAGAAAGCAAAATTTAAATGTAACAGATATTAATATTTTATGACACTTTGGTTATTCAATTTATATTATATATCCACATACAATAACTAGGGTACAATAAAATTCCCTGAAGTTTTCATTTTAATTCCAATTAAATGACAGCAAAATTTTTCAATAATGTGATATTACTCATGATGACTGTCAATCAGTATAATTGAGTTCTGAAATGGATCATTTCAATCAAAATTATTTAGTATTGTTTTCTGCATATTCTAAAATCAACATATTTTGCCCTTTAACATGACTTCTGTTTAATACAGTTATCATATAGATCGAAGATATATAACACAATTAAATGAACTCATGTGAAATTTCTCTGAGAATAAAGATATCTGCATTTAATGCACTGACATACTTTTTTTGGGTAGGAAGCAATGTCTTAAGGAGCCCCTAAAATGGGTTGCCTCCGTTTCATATTGGATTTTCTATGAAAATAAATGTCATACTGAATTATTTGGAATGCATGCATATATATAATCCCTGAATACATGCAATCAATTTGATTCAATAGTTTCAAGTCCCACAAACTGTTTAAAATTTGTATGTCATTCCATTTTACATCTAATTAAACAATGTGAGTTGTAGTAAATAAAAAACTTAAATTCTAACTATAATTTTCATTAGATAAAAGCAAATATTGTTATGGAAATACAATATCCAGAAAAACGTTATGACATCGATAGTAAATGTAAAACCCTAGAACATCTTGATTACCATTTCCCATAGTGAATACATACAAAATCATTTCCCAACGTTTTTTGTGCAACATGCATGTATAAACAAAAAAATAAATGATTCTTTCCAAGTAAAATTATTAGCACTAATTATGGAGAGGTTATCCACCGGGGAAGGAAACAAGATAATTAGAGGGATGCTTAGAGGTAAGTTATGGGAAAGGCAAATAAAAGTTTTATTTATCACTCAGAAAAATGGCTTGGTGTGAGAACTCAGCAAGTCAAAAGGATCTGGTGAGACTAGTAAAATGAAAGTGTAATGACTTTAATTTAGACTGGTTCTGTCATGAATCTCTCACCTTCAAGAGCAAAGTGACTGAAACAGTATGAAACATTTATCCTTTCTGAAACCAGGTTGGTATGTTTCTTTCAAAATGTACCACAGTGAAAAACCAACCCAGGTCACTGAGCAATTGATGTAATTACAACAAGTTCAGATAATTACAGTATTAGAAAAATACAAAGGAAAGAAAATTATATCCCTCAGAAAAAGTTTTCTCTGAAAAATTAACATTTCAATTGTGGTGATCTTAGTAAATTCATTTCAAAATCATAAATTAACTTTGGGTTTCAGCACCTATAAATAACATTTGAAATGTCCATAACATTGGCTATAACCTCCTTCAGTTAAAAAACAAACATTTGTGGGCCGGCCAAGTGGCATGGTGGTTAAACGCTGGCTTGGGAAGCCAACAGCCCCGGTTTCGGTAACCACATATGAGGGCCAGCGACACTGCCCTCTAAAAAAAAAAATTAAAAACAAACAAACATTTGTCCTGATTATGTGTGAATGTGTATTTTCAAAAGCATTGGCTCACTGCCATGAGAGCAAAGATGCAGAGGAAAGACAATTTATAAGACATTAAAACAGGCAGTTTTCTATAAGAAAATAAACACAGAGGTTAATATATTGCAATTAAATTTTTCATAATGAAGAGAAAACTGGACACACATTATTACCAGTTTGACGTCTTCATATATGTCCTCTGGATTTCTCAGAAAGCTTCTGAACCAAACAAGTTGAAATAACTTAAAAATATTATGTGGCAAAACATGATTGAAAGAAAAATATGATAAATAAAATGGTACTTGAAACTGTTAAAAGATAATCCCTATTGCCCAAGAGATGTAGATAAATTTTAAGACTGATATCTTTGGTTTATATACCCAATATCTAGATAAGGTGATACCTCCCTTGCTACCTACACAACATACTAGAATCTCCATTAAGTGAGATATTTGCTTTTTGTACATGTAACCAAGGATGTAATTGGGGTTATTGATTTTATTTGGATGTGTCTTAGATAACATGTTACATTAGATTTCATATTTAAATTAAATCTATACTTTGTTTTGTTTTGCTCTGTTTTATTTTGCGTGTGTGTATGTGTGTGCAGAAAGCAATAAGGTGATTAGGATTTTATTGATGATTATATATTTCCAAGAAATTCTTACTCAAATTCCCTTTATAGTTAACCCACACTTAACTAACAATTTTTTTCTCCCCCTTAGGGAAAAGCGTGTAAATTAGAAATTGTGAAGGTGAGTTGATCAAGATGGTGACAATATGGGAGGCTCTTAAGCTCCCCTATTTCCACTGACACACAAAATAGATACCTAAGCAGGGAGTGATTATTTCTGAAAGAAATCGAGAAAGTAGCTAATTGATTCCTACACATCAGGCAAATGAGAACATACCCATGTCAAAAGTGGTAGGAAAAGATGAGACATATACTCGCCATAAACCCCACCACCAGCATAGTCCCATACAGTCAGGAGAGAACTCCCAACTCTCAGCTACTCCATAAGGAGTAAATGGTTTGCACCCCATATTTAGTACCTCAACATTTAAGACCCCCGCTCAAGGTATGGGTCCCCCAAAAACCTAGTTCTGAAAGTCAAGGAGGCTTATATTCATAAGACACACAAAGCTCTAGCAAACAAAGCAGCCATTGTTAAATGGTGTGCAAGCAAGCACTCACCATCGCTAAGGGGTTAGGGCTCATGATACAGGGAACAGGCATAAATGTGCATCTCCCAGTCTTTTCCTGAAAGAGGCCCATCTGCACACTTTGAAAACTGCTGCCTCAGGGTTAGGCTTCTAATATAGCACACATTTAGGGGTGGTTGTGACTGGGGAAACCAATGAGTGGACCTTTCCCCTGCTGTCTACCTCTAGCCTGCCACTAGTATCACCCTAGAAGGAGTTTGTGCCTATGTCTACACACCAGCGCTTGCACTACTGCCTTAGAGATGGATTCCATATGTCTCTGATAGCCAATGGTGCTTGCATTCAGGAGTCCCACAGAACCTTAGCAAACGAAGCAGAAGTTCTTAAGGGTACAGGAGCACCACCTTCTCCCCTGTGGCTATATGCCTGGGCCCAGTGCAAAGTGAGAATGCAAAAAACACCTATCTCCCTATTTCTCCTTGGAAGGGGCTTAATTATATACATTCCCAGCTGCAGCCTGCCTTTATGTACTGAATGTGATCCTCCCCTTTGGGATTTGATAGGTCTTGGTACAAACTCACATACCATGATCAAATGGGATTTATTTCAAGGATGCAAGATTCAACATCTAAAATTCAAATAAATGTGACATTTATTAACACAATGAAGAATAAAATTCATATAGTTATCTCAAAGATGCAAAAAATAATTTGACAAAACCCAACATCTTTCATGATAAATCTCTCAACGAACTGGGTACAGAGGGAAGTTACTTCAACATAATAAAGGCCATATTTGAAAATTCCTCAGCTAACATCATACTGAATGATAAAAACTGACAGTTATTTCTCTAAGATGAGGAACAAAACAAAAATGTCCACTGTCACCACCTTTGTTCAACATAACACTGGAAGTCCTAGACAGACCAATTAGTCAAGAAAAATAATTAAAAGGCATTCAAATCAGAAAATAAGTAACTTTTTCTCTATTCGCAGATGTCATGACATTATATAAACAAAACCCTAAAGACTCCATCAAAGAAAAACTTTCAGAACTAAGAAACAAATTAAGTTGCAGTATACAAAATCAATTCAAAACTAGTTGCACTTCTATACACTAACAACTAACAGAAAGAGAAATCAAGAAAACATCCCACTTATAGCATCAAAAAGAGTAAAAGACTTAGGAATAAATTTAACTAAAAAAGTGAAAAATTTACACCTTGGAAGCTATGAGACATTAATAAAATACATTGAAAACAAACACAAATACATGAAAAGATATTCCATGCTCATGGATTATAATAATTAATATTGCTAGAAGGCCTGTATCATCCAAAGAAATCTATAAACTCCGTGTAATTTGAATGACATTTTTCACAAAAATAGAAAAATTAATCCAAAAATTTGTATGAAATCACAAAAGACCTCAAATAGACAAAGCAATCTTGAGGAAAATGAACAAAGCTGGAAGCATCACATTTCCTGATTTCAAACTATATTATAAAGCTATGCTAATCAAAACAATATGGTACTGGCATACAGACAGATACATAAATCAATGGAACAGAATGTAGAACCTAGATATAAATCCATATAAAAATGGTCAATAATTAATTTTTGGCAAAGGATCCAAGAATATACAATGGGAAAAGAATAGTCTTTTCAATAAATTGTGTTGGGAAAACAGGACAGCCACATGTAAAAGAATTAAATTGGATTTTTATGTTACACCATACACAAAAGTCAACTCAAATTGCATTAAAGACTTGAACATAAGACCTGAAACAATCAAACTCCTAGAAGAAAACATAGTGGGTACACTCTCTGACATTGATCTTGACAATGATTTTTTAAATATTACACCAAAAGCAAAGGCAACAAAAACTAAAATAACAAGTGGGACTATATCAAACTAAAAAGCTTCTGTACAAAAAAAAAAAAAAAAGAAACTGTCAACAAAATGAAAAAGTAACCTATGGTATAGGAGAAAATATTTCCAAACCACGTATTCAGTAAGGAGTTAATATCCAAAATATAAAAGAAAGTCATACAACTCGATAGTAAAAAATAAACAAATAACCCAGTAAAAAAAATGGGCAAAGTGCCTGAACAGACATTTTTCCAAAGAAGACATAAAAATGGCCAATAGGTACACAAAAAAGTGCTCAGCATCACTAATCATCAAGGAAATGCAAATCACATCCCCAATAAGATATCATCTCTCATTTGCTAGAATGGCTATTATCAAAAAGCCAAAGAGGTTTAGGGAAAGCGTAAAAGAGGCAGAAGGGATTGAGAAGTACAAATTGCCAGTTATAAAAAAAAAAAAAATCACTGGGATTTAAGGTGTAGCATAGGGAATATAGTCAATAATATCGCAATCATTGTATATGGTGCCAGATGGGTACTATCAGAGTAATCATTCTGTGAGGTATGTAAATATATAATCACTATGTTGTACACATGAAACTAATATAATATTGTATGTCAACTATAACTGAAAAAAAATTCTTTTTAAGCTAAGAGTAAACAAATGGTGGTGAGAATGTGAAGAAAAAAAGAAACCTTGTGTATTGTTGATGGAAATGTAAATCGGCCCAGCCATTATGGAAAATAAAATGGAGTTTCCTCAAGAAGTTAAAAATAGAACGACCTTATAACTCAGCAATTCCATTTCTGGGTATTTATTTATCTAGAGATACCCAAAACGCTAATTCAAAAAGGTATATTATTTCAATCTTTAGCATGAAAATACTTATATATTATTGAGTAATTAAGAAATAAAGACATGGAAAAAGCCAGATACATTGTGAAAAAAGCTAGTTGCTATATTGTATATATAATATAATTACATTATATACATATATAATAATGTATACATCTGAGTTATATGTGCATGTACATATATATTATAATGTACAATATACATTATAATGTACACACACAAAAACACAAATGGGACTTTCACAATTTATATACTTCTGTGTTGTTTATTTTTTGTAATGAACATATAGTTATGCAATACTTAAGTATTACTAAAGACATTTTGCAATATATACATATATCAAATCATTATGCTATATGCCTTAAAATTATACAATGTCATATATCAATTATGTCTCAGTAAAGAAATAAACACACAAATACCTAGAAATCTGATCATGTCATTCACTTAATCAAAACCCTTTAATAGGAATATCCCCATTGCTCCTAAGATAAAGCCCAAAATAATTAAGGGAACCAGCCTGCCATCAGGCCCCAGCTCACAAAATTCTCTGCATTGCTTAATATGCTCTTCTCATAAGAGACACCTCTCAGCTCTAGCATGCTCTAATTTCAGGTCTCTGCACCTGCAGTTCATTTCCTCTACCCTGAACACTTCCACCACCCACCCTTCATCCACCTCCATCTACTCCAATTGATCTTTCAGTTCTCATCACTTCTTTAGGGGAAATTTCCCTCATTCCAAACAGGGTCAGGTCCTTCTGTTATAAGCACTTATAGAACAATTACTTTTCCTTCAAAGCTCTTATCACAGTTCGCAGGTTTTTTTTTTTTTTAATTTATAGGTGGACTATTAAACAAAACAAAATAAAACAAAAAAAAAACTACCACATGACTCAGCAATTCTTTTGGGTATTTATCCAAAGAAAATAAAATCATTATCTTGCAGAGATATCTGTACCACTGTATTCATTGCAGCATTATTCACAACAGCCAAAGTATGAAAACAACTTAAGTTTCCTTCAGTAGATGAATAAATCAAGGTCATGTGAGATATATATGTATATAATGGAATGGAATATTATTCAGCCATGAGAAAGAAACAAATCCTTCAATTTGTGATGAAATGTATGAACCTAGAAGGCATCATGCTAAGTGAAATAAGTCAGACAGAGAAGACATATACTGTATGGTATCACTTGTCATTTATATGTGGAATCTGAAAAAGAAAAAGAAAAAGTCTACTCATAGAGAGCAGAAAAATAGTTGCCAGGGGTTGAAGGATAGGGGAAAGAAAGAGAGATTGATAGAAGTGTACAGACTCAGCTGTAAGACAAAAAAAGGCCTAAGGATCTAATGAGAAATATGATGACTATAGTTGATAACATTCTATTGTATATGTGAAATTTGCTAATATAGCAGAACTTAAATGTGTCACCAAACAAAACAAAACAAAACAAAACAAAACATATATATATATGAGATGATGAATGTGTGAATTAACTAGATAGGGGAATCTTTTCATGATATATATCAGATCGCCACTTTGCACACTTGAAATATGATTTTATTTTTCGATTATAACTCAAGATGAAAAAAAACTGGGAGTCTTAAACATTGTTTTCAGGGCTGGCAGAGTGGCTCGTTGGTTAAGAGCTGGCTTGGGACGCCAGGGACCCTGGTTTGGATCCCACATATGAGGGTCAGTGACACTGCCCTCTATAGCTAAGATGGTGAACAACAGCTCTACCTGGAGCTGGGCTGCTGTGAGTCTCTGGCTCAGCATAGCTGCAGCCCCTGCTGCAGTGGGCTGCCATAGGCTACAGTGAGTGGCTGGCAGCCAGCGTGAGCAGCTGGCAGCTGGTGTGAGCTGCCAAGAGCCGCTGTGAGTGGCCATCCAGAGGCCAATGACCAACCTGCCTCATCCAGAAAGAGCACAATGACGATACACACATGGGCCAGTGAAGCAATGTCCTCCGCAACTAGACTGAAGAACAAAAGGACAGCAACTTGTCGGTTCCCCTCCCCGAATTCCCCAATAAAATCTTAAAAAAAAAAAAAAAATGTTTTCCATACATTTCAAGTAAGATATGTGTTTTTATTTTTTCTCATAAAGATAAAATATCACATTAGTACAAGTAAACTATGTAATATGAAATTCCTGTGAGACAGTTTTGTACAAAAGTTGTGCCATCTTAACATTTAATGTTGCTATTAACAAAGAGAGGCGTGCTTTTTGAATCCACATTAAGTCAAGTAACGGAATTATGATTGAATGTCTCTACACCCAGTCATTTCTGTACTATGAGAAGCTATAAAAGCAGTAGTCTCTTTGAAATACATGTCCAACTACAAATAAAATTATCTCTGTCAAACCCCCTACCTCCCACCAAAAGAATGAGAATGTATGTATAGGAGATACAGATATGCTTGGACATATAAAAATAAGGAACTGTAATAACTAATACACATTTACGTATTATTGCATTGGAGCTAGAATCTATGTGATATTATCTAAATGTTGAGATGTTGGATAAACACCAGGAAGCTAATGCAAAGCCAAATTGGATGGGATATAATCACAATGATCAAGGAGAAGTCTATAGGTTTTAAGAGAAATGAAGACACTTAAGGAAAAGATACAAGCCTAGGAAACATTTTTAAACATATAAGTGAAAAACAATACAAAATAAAAAATTCTTGCAATATATGTCTCCTTATATTTTTATTCATGGCAGTATTGCTCAATATTTTCTATCATCTTATCTAAATCAAGTGAGGCTATGTAATTAAGTTATCTAAATGTATGAATAATTTGAAGCAACAAAATAGCATATTAATCTCAGCTGTGCCAAGAAGCACACGGTTGAATTTTTAAAAGTATGTTGGTGGGCCGGCCGAGTGGCGCATTGGTTGGGAGCTGGTTTTGGGATGCCAGCAGCCCCGGTTCAGATCCCACATGGGAGGGCCAGTGACACTGCCCTCTACAGCTAACAACAACTCCACGTGGAGCTGGGCTGTGCGAGCCCCGGCAACAGTGTGGGATGCAGCCCCTGCTGCAGTGGGCTGCCATGGGCTATAGTGAGTGGCCGGCAGCCAGTGTGAGCTGCCAATAGCTAAGGTGAACGACATCCAGAGGCCGGCAACCGATCTGCCTCATCTGGGAAGAGCGCAATGACGATACCAACATAGGCCAGTGAAGGAACATCCTCCGCAACTGGACTAAAGAACAAAAAGACAGCGACTTGTCTGTTCCCCCTCCCCAATTCCCTAACGCTGTTCCCCTCCCCCAATTCCCCAATAAAATCTTAAAAAAAAAAAAAAGGTATATTATGCCTCTTCTCAGTTTTTGTACTTAAGTAATATTCACTTGCCCCTACCTTTAAGGCCTAAGAACCATGAGCAAAAAAAAAAAAAAAAAATCACAAATAAAATTCTTTCTGGCAACATCGATTATGGGAAATGTTGCCTCAGAATCTGCATTTCTTCAGGGAAGAACTTTTGACAAGGAGACATCATATTTAGTATGTGTTGATTTATATCATTAATCCATTAATGGACAGATCTGGAGAGAAGCATCTATCAAGCCCACTACAACACAGAAGTTAGCATCAGTTGGTGGTGGGAAGGGAGTGGTGGCATTAAGTAGTAAGTGGTAAGAAGTGGTGGTTGGACAGTGGTGGCTATGGGCACAGGGTGGACAATGGCAAGGCAGAGCTGAATCCCACCCTTCAAAGTGAAAGTTTAGGTGAGAAATACAAGATGGTGGAGTAGATACACTGTGCTGTCTTCCACCCACGAAATTAAAATTTCAACTAAATTATAAAACAATCAACCTGGACAACCACCTGAAGTCTGGCTGAATAGAAGTTTTATAACTAGGCATACAAGAAGCCACACTGAAATAAATAGGAGGGTCGGAGACACAAAACTGGCGAACCCCAAACCTCCTTGCAGCAGTTCAGAACTGGGAGGGATATCTCGGCCACAAAAGTTCCTCTCAGAGGACTGAGGGACCCCAGACCCACACTGGCCAACCCGAGCCCAGAGCACTGGTGCTGGAAATAGGAGCCACCACATTTGGCTGTGAAAAACAGCGGGGATTCTGACCAACGGGGGTGGGATGGAATGAGGTGGGAAAACTAGGTGTCATTTTAAAGGGCCAGTGCACAGACTCTCTCACTTCCAGGTACTCACCTTGGGCTCCAGCGGAGGGGTGGTGACTTGGGGCGTGTCTGAGATATTCTGGGTGGAGAGGGGGTCAGACTGAATTGTGTGGCTTTGCGATTAGGGTTGGAAGATAGTTGGCATTTTCCCTGTGATGCGGCGTACTCTCACGCAGCCAGCAGGCTGACACCATCTTTCCTGTGTTAAGCTCTTCCCCTTCACTTATGGACAAATCTGAATCTGATTGATCTGACGAGCTCTGCAGCTGACTCACTGGAATCCTGCCGCACCGAACTCCCCTAACACTAACGGCACATTCTCCAAAAGCTGCCAGCCCCACAGGCATGGAACTCTTTCTTGGAAAACTGTAAGAGTCCATGGGCTCCAGGTGACTGGCAACTGGCCATTGGTATGCTCTGAGACTTTTGCTGAGTAACTTCAGGCTCAGCACTGGCACCAAACCAGAGTCTACATTAACCTAGTGACCATAACTCTTAGGGAGTCACTAGAGTTCCCATTTTAGTGACCCCCTAAGACCCTGCCTTACCCAACTTGCATAGCACATGAGGCTTTATCAGTGGATAAACCTTAGAAGAGCTCACAGGTGGCAGCGAGCCTGGGGGTGTCCTGTCAGTTTGTGAGCTACCCCAGGCCTGATACTGGTGGCAGACTTCCTGGTTCACAGTGTGGCCCCTCCCTTTAGCCTTCAGGGTTAGCATAGGCAGTGACAAACCACAGATTGCTTTGTAACTCTTACCAGGTAGCCCTAGGCCAGTCAGAGGCAGTGGGTGACCTGGGCCTATACCAGAGCCCATTCCAAGAGGCTCAGAACCAACCTACTTGGAGGTTGGCTTCAAACCACAGCCAAGGATTGATTTCAACAGGCACCATAGCCTGCTAGGGTGAATGGCACTCTATGGTGTAACCCCCTCCCCTGTCCCCTTCCCCCACACAATAGCCCATAAGCTGTGAATGTTGTCAAACCCCACAGCCAGTCAGCCTGAGGGTCAATACCATCCACTGACATGCCAATAGCAATCAAGGTTCAACTATAACAGGAGGGCACACTCAAAGGGCACTCCTAGAGCACACAGAGCAGGTGACCAGGGAGGTTACCACTGAGCCTTACAGGGCATCTACTACATGAGGTTACCTGGCCAAGACTGGGGAATGTAGCAGATCCACCTAATATATATGAGTAGAAACAAATACAGAGAGGCAGCCAAAATGAGGAAACAAAGAGATTCTCCCTAAATTAAAGAACAGGAGAAGACTCCAAAAAAAGAACTAAACAAAATGTAGGTAAGCAGCCTCCCAGATACAGTGTTCAAAACATTCAAAATAATGGTTATAAGGATGCTCAAGGAACTTAGTGAGAACTTCAAAAAAGAGATAGCAAGCATAAAAAAGGACATAGAAACCATAAAAAGGAATCAGTCAAAAGTGAAGTATACATGGACGCACCAAGTGGCGTGGTGGTTAAGCGCTGGATGGGAAGCCAGCAGCCCGGTTCGGGTCCCACATATGAGGGCCAGTGACACAGCCCTCAAAAACAAAACAAAACAAAACAAAACAAAACAAAACAAGTGAAGTATACAGTAACTGAAATGAAGAATGCACTAGAATGAATCACCAGAAGACTAGATGAAGCAGAGGATTGAATCAGTATTTGGAAAATAAAGTAGCAGAAAACACCCAATCAGAGAGCAAAAATCAAAAAAGAATTAAAAAAAATGAGGAGAGTTTATGAGACCTCTGGGACAATATCAATCACAACAACGTTCACTTCATGGGAGTACCAGGAGGAGAAGAGAGAAAGCAAGGGATTAAGAACCTATTCGAGGTACTGCCAAGTGGCACGGTGGTTAAGCGCTGGCTTGGGACGCCTGCAGCCCCGGTTCGGGTCCCACATATGAGGGCCAGTGACACTGCTTTAAAAAACAAACAAACAAACAAAAAACCTATTCGAAGAAATAATGACAAAAGCTTTCCTAACCTGTCAAAGAAAATAGACATACAAGTCCAGGAAGTATAGAGTCCCAAACAAGAAGAACCCAAATAGGCCCAAACCAAGACACATTATAATTAGAATAGCAAAGGTTAAAGACAGATAATTCTAACAACAGCAAGAGGAAAGCAACTACTAACTTATAAGGGAGCTCCGACAAAATTGTCAGCTGATTTCTCAACAGAAACTTTGCAGGCCAGAAGGAATGCAATACTTATACCACGCAAAATAGACTTTAAAACAAAGGCCATAACAAGAGACAAAGAAGGACCCAATAAACCCACTTCTGGGTATTTATCCGAAGAATCCCAAAACACTACTTCAAGGGGACCTGTGCATCCCTATGTTCATTGCAACATTGTTTAAAATGGCCAAGATGTGGAGGCATCCTGGTGTCCAATGATGAAAGAATGGATAAAGAGGATGTGGTATGTATATACAAGGGAATATTGCCCAGCCATGGAAGGGAATGGGTTCTTGCCATCCGTGATGGCATGGATGGGCCTGGGTGTTATTGTGCTGGGTGGAGTGTCAGACAGAGAAAGACAGATGCACTGAGATTTTGTTTATATCTGGACTCTAGAGAACAAAATAAACAAAACAGTAACAAATTCATAGATACAGAGAACATTTTGATGGTTGCCACATGGGAGGGGGGTAGGGATGAGTGAGAAAGGTGAAGGGATTTAGAAGTACAAATTTGTTGTTATACAGTAGTCATGGGAATGTAGGGTATTTCATAAGGAATTTAGTAAATAATGTAATAACTATGTATGGGGTCAGATGGGAACTAGATTTGTTGGGGTGATAGATGGGAGGAGATTGGGGGGCAGGGTATAAAAGGTAAAGGGAGTAAGAAGTACAAACTGACAGTTACAAAAGGGTCATGGGGATGTAAAATAAAACACTGGGAATATAGTCAATAATATACAAATGTCTAAGCACTGTGCTGTACACTTGAAATTAATATAAAAATATTGAATGTCAACTGTAATCAAAAAGTTTAAAAAGAGGGAGAAAGAGAAGGGGAATAAGAGTTGAAATTTCCAGGTATAAAACAAATAAGTCATGGGGATATGAGATATGTAGTCAATGATATTGTGATAGCATAATATGGTGTCAGATTGTTGTTGGATTTACAGCAATCATGTCTTTACCTATATAAATGTTAAATAACTATGGTGTTCACCTGAAACTAATATAATTTTGTGTGTTAGCTATATTTTAATAAAAATATTTAACAAATAAAATAAATTGGAAAATAAAAAGTAAAAGTTTAGGACAGAAGTCCAGCAGGGACTTTCTTTCATTCACCATCTAAGAAAGGAGTAGAGAACTATGTATTAGATCACATATTGCTATCCTTATAAGTACTTTATAATCATTGATATATACTTATGTTTATAAGTTATGTAACTTAACATCCAAGTCCCTGCAGTTTTTGTAGTACAGTCCTTAAAACAAAAAGGGGATTTTGTAATTTTTTTTTTCTCTAGAATCCCAAAAAAAGGCATTTAGTAGACAGGAATTGAAAGAGGCAACTCATTCCAGAGCCAGGAATAATGTAGGGACCTGGGGAATGAAGGAAGTAGTTGGGAGTCTGAAAGAGAAAACAGCAAGATGACCTTTGATGCCTGTAACAGAAAAAGACAGTGGGATATAAAGAACTTGTCTGGGCCTACCAAGGGGTGCTATGGAAAAAGCTACCAGAGAAGAGGCTCCCCATTTAGGCAGGCACATCATTGCTGAGGGTAAGTACATTATGCATGTCTGAGGTTATATAACTTTCCCACCTCCACATATCTTTCTGAAGAGTTTGATGTGCTAATCATTAATCTAAATAATATTTTTTGCAAAAAGAATAAAGGAGATTAGCATTTCAGAAATCTGGAAACTAAATGACATTCTAATCACTGTTAGGAAAGAATAAGTAATAAACAGCTGTAATTCTTCTGATGAAAATGTGAGGAGGGGAAGTAAGAGAAGATTCAGCGACTAAAACGACTGTGATAGTAGAAACATGGCCGCAGAAAATTTACATGCAAACTTTGGCTTTGTAAGTAAATGTAATCTATTTTTGTACTGTTGAAACATAGTTGACATTAGAGTAGTGGCAGAGCCTCATCTTTAAAATAAGAAAAACAATATTGTCTGTTAAGTGTTGATTTACTAAATAATGATGTGACCTCTCTAATGGGTCTGGGAGCTTTTCAAAAAAGTCTTCCTTGGGCCAGCCTAGTGGCACATTGGTTAAGAGCTGGTTTGGGGATGCCAGCAGCCCCGGTTCTTGATTCCACATATGAGGACCAGTGACACTGTCTCTACAGCTAACAACAGCTCCACCTGGCGCTGGGCTGTGCGAGCCCTGGCGACGGTGTAGGCTGCAGCCCCTGCTGCAGCGGGCTGCCATAGGCTACAGTGAGTGTTTGGCAGCCAGCGTGAGTGGCTGGCAGCTAGTGTGAGCTGCCAATAGCCACGGTGAGCAACCATCCAGATGCCAGAGACCAATCTGCCTCATTCGGGAAGAATGCAATGATGATACCAACATGGGCCAGTGAAGCAATGTCCTCTGCAACTAGACTGAAGAACAAAAAGACTGAAACTTGTCTGTTCCCCTTCCCCGATTCCACAATGCTGTTTCCCTCCCCCAATTCCCCAATAAAAAAAAATCTTTAACAAAAAAGTCTTCCTGGGCCAGCTGAGTGGTGGTGGTTAAGAGCTGGCTTGGTAGGGCCGGCTGAGTGGCTCAGTTGGTTAAGAGCTCGCTCAAGAGTGCGAGCTGAGCTCTGAGCAACAGCGGTTTGATGCCGAGCTGAGTTGCCGTTGAGCTACCAACAGGTGGCAGGATGGCTCAGCTGAAAAACAAAACAAAACAACAACAACAAAAAGAGCTGGCTTGGGATGCCAGCGACCCCAGTTTGGATCCCACATATGGGGGCCAGTGACACTGCCCTCTTAAAAAAAAAAAAAAAAGTCTTCCTTTTTGTTTATGAGTTTTGAACCTATTCTTTTATGGGTCAGTAATTTTAAATCTGCCTCTTAGGATGCAGTTATTTGGTATCTACTGAAATATAAATCTAAACTATTAATATACATTTTAGACAGTTCAATAGTTTGTAGAGATCCAATAGATTCTAAGCTATAGTATCACTTTTTTTCCCCCACTCTGAGTTATTCTTTCTATCTGCCCTCTACCACCCACCCTCCAACCTTCTCCCCCAGAAATCTCTGAGATAAAAATTATTATCCCTACTCATTATGAGTCTTATTTTTTTTATTTGCAGATAATACAGGATGTGTACAAATGTCAGTAAGATACCATTGCCTCATGGGGACACATACATCTTTTCAGTGTAGTTATTCCAGTTAAGGCACATCTTATATTATGTTTTTGGTGGTTTGCCTACATTCTACCTCATGGGAACCACATATGTACTAGAACAACCATATAATTTATCATGGCAAATGTTAGTTAACTAGATTACAACATTCTACTTTGAGATTTAAAAACATTCTTAAATTAAGGTAGATCATTATTTTATTTGCCTAAGGTAAAGAATTCTTGCCAGAACTCCAAGACACTTGGTTTGAATGAGTTTCTTTTCTTTAGACACATAATTAGTACAGTTTCAATACAGTAAAAAGGGGTATTTTTCTTAAGGATTATAGACTCCTTATTATTCTCTAAACATTTTTTCTAAAAAATACAACACAAGCAAAACCAAAAAGTAGTTTTGGACATATGGAGACTTTTATGCAATTTAATTTTTTTAATCTTATAATACTGAAAAGGTAAAATAGAATTATTTTTGCTTTTTTTAAAAAGTTTATTAGGGTGACAAAGGTTAGTAATATTACATAGGTTTCAAGTGTACAATTCTGTAATACATCATCTATATAGCACATTGTGTGTTCACCACCCAGAGTCTTGAATTCACTATAATTGTTGAAATAAAGATTGGGTAGGAAATAATTTTCAAAACAAAATGCTTTGCTTTTTAATTATCAGTGATTCGTTTTTTCCTTGTTTTAAATTAAATTCTTTCTTTTTGAGTATCAATGATTATTTTGTTGCCTGTCTACAATTTTTAAAGTATTATATTTTATCAGAGCTATGAATAATTAATATTTATAAAATTGTATTTCCCTACTTTTAGAATAAACTTTAAAGTAAACTGAGTGGTTTACGATTTTCAAGAATGTACACCAAAGTATAGTGCTGTTGTAGCATTAAATTATGCTAACTTTACAATGATTGCTGTAATAACATGTCTGTTTTGTCAGACCAAATTTAAGTAGCTATTACAACCTATCAAATGAAATAATTATAATTATTTCAACCTATCAAATTATTACAACCTATCAAATGAAATAATTATTGTTAAATACTAAAAATAAGGTTTCCTATAAGTTGATTAGTTCCTACTTCAAAGGAACCATCTTTTCAAAGTGCTTAAGTCTTTGTAAACATCTTTTTATTTTTTAACATATCAGTCAATAAATGAAAAACTAATAACAATATTGGGCAAGTAGGTAATTTAGTTATTAAATTCAATTAGTTTTTTGGTGGGTCCTTATGCTGTCATAGTTTTAGTATAAAAATTTATTCTATATTTCCACATTGGACTTTCCCTTTTTTCCTTAGATCATTCCCATATCTCATTCTGCATAGAGAGTGTTTTGATTCCAGGTATTAGACTTTTCTCTGATTCTTAGGTTGAACTTTTCATTGACTGCTTAGCTCTTACATCAGCTAAGTCATCTTTGTGATTCGGTGGCAGAAAAATGCCCATAGTGCTGTTTTTACTGTAGAACTTGCACTAGACAGGAAGTGCATAGATCTGATTTGCTCCCACAGCTTCCACTAAATTCTGGCTGGTTGGGACGTCATATACTTGTTCAAGCACTTAGCACTGTCCTGGTTAAACAGAGGATCTGAAATAGCTTGTCTTTAAAATCTTTGCAACTTTAAATATTCTCAGTCTACCAGTACTAATAGTCTTCAATACATGCCTGCTTCCTCAAAGTGAATGTAATGGATCCAAAAGAATTTATTCTTTGAATCACTGTGATGCTATATTATATGAGTCCATTAGGAAAATTCTCTGAATAGGACGTGAAAACTGCTCTCCAGCCCCCACTTGGTAACTATATCTTTCTTCTAGTGAGTATAGATTTGGCTTATATTCTTGGGCAATATTTTTTCCAAAGTATGACAATGTCACTGGGCTCTAGGGGAATATTAACTAAAGTCAGCAAATCAAGTGTTTAAAGTCCCTTTGTTTAAAATATATACGTTGCCACAGATACCTTGGGGAGACATTTAGCCTTTGTGTCCCAGATTAAGCAAAATAAAGAAATGTACTTAAATTTCATCAAGAGCCATAATTTCTACCACAATGCAATTAATTACTAACATCAAAATAGTTAGTCTTTTTGCTGCAACAGTCAACTGGTATTTCTTACGCTGACTTTTAATTTTTTTTTAGTAAATTGTGGCTAATCCTCTCGGATTTGTGCCCCAAAGCTGTAGAATTCAGCTTTGGGTTAGGAGCTATTCAAAGAGTTACAGTAGGGAGTGCCTCCTTTCGGGGCAGAGGGCAACTATCAGAATAGATAAGATCTAAATATGTCTTTTTTTTTTATAGGGGAATTTTATTTGATAGGGTAATAAAAGCTGAGTACCTTAATTGTTCTCTGACCTTTAGAATAGAGCAAGATTGAAAAAAATAGTCCAGTTTAGGGAGGGGAAACACCCCTGAAAGTATATATGTATATAGATATAGATATAGATACACACACACACACACACACACACACACACACACACACACACGAGTATGTGTAAAATACCCTACTACATCCTATCAAAATATCTAACGAACTGATTTTCTTCTACCTCACTGATGGTAATGGAAGAAAACAAACAAACAAACATAAAAATTATGCCTGAATTAGAATTTGGTATTTTACTGAGATACCAGGGAAGACTTTACTGATAATAATCAAAAGGCTATTAAGATAATTTATGGAATGTTACGATGAATAATATATACCTGAATACTATTGTAAGAATTATATAAGACAAGATGTATAGAGTACCAGGAAGAATGCGTGACACATGAGACTGATGTTTTCCCCCTGAATCAATACTAGAATGTACTAGAATATACATATATCTGAATATTTTCTTCTTATGAATATATATTCATAATTCAAATGTGGCTATTTAGAGTCTTCTTACCAAAACTCTGTCTTCTTCCATTTTTATTTAAATCTAGAAGCTAAATTACTTTTAAATTCTTTAAAATTACTTTTTATCTTTCAATAAAGATATTGAGTTATCAGCAAATAGGGTTACTCTCCTGACTGTCCTGGGAACTGTTAAATAAAACTCTCTTTACTCTAGTGAATCTATTACTACTGCAGCTAATTTTCTTGCTTCATAAACTACTACTTTTTTCACAGCTTACCAAATAACATAAAAGTCCTCACCCCTCTAAATTGTGAAGAAATCATCTTTCTTGGCTTCAATAATTTCCTGGAGTTTAATTTCCATGTCATGTTTAACACAACACAATGTAGGTGACACACACTCCTAACTGAACTCAGACCCTTATATATCTCAATTTTAATTTATAAAACCTAAGTTAATTTCATATAGAAAACCTATAACACAAACATGTTATTATAATTTGTTGTTTTTTTTGTGTTTTTTTTTAGAGGTCAGTGTCACTGGTCCTCATATGTGGGATCCGAACCAGGGCCGCTGGCGTCCCAAGCCAGCTCTTAACCACCATGCCACTCAGCCAGCCCAGAAACATGTTAATTGCTATTCATTTTTGTTATTTAGTTTTCATTGCCTCTACATAGATTCTTTTAATTGTATGGGTGTTACAAAGACTGAAATTGTAGTACTTCAGCATTAAAAAGTAGGTGTACTGTATAAGCTAACCAGTTAAAGTTACAAACTTGATTCCAGTCTAGAATCTGCACCAGGGGTGATGGATTAGCATTATATTAGAAAAATCTCAATCCACAAATTATTCATATTTTGATCCCACATTTTTCATATCTTGATGTAAACCAGATGCTTTGATAATTAGAACAAATGATATTAACAGTTTAACCGATTAGCATGATGAATGTTAGAAATGGGTTCTCATGGGTGAAATTAAAGGTATTCAAGGCCTGTGAATTTGCTCAAGTTCTTCAGAGGCACTTCCTTCCTTTTCGTGAACAGTGTAGTGTATAAGACTCCAATCAGGTATGTAGCCATTGTCTGGGCATAGAGCCCAATTTGATTTCCCAAATGATTCTATGTCCTGACATCATTAAAATAACTTCTGGTTGCTGATGACAACTAGGCTAAAAGGTTTCTGCTTCTGGCATAATTCCAAGTGAGCTTTTTGGAATAATGGCAAGTCAGAATGCCATGGAGACAGCCCCAAAAAAACAGTACTATATCATGAATTTTACCAGTGTGTATGAAAGAGTTTTATGCCTGCTTACTAATGAATGATTATTTAGAAAATGTCTGCATATGTGGTCAGATATGGTCTGAGAATTCGTTTACTTTCATTAAAAGCTGGTAGTGATGTTACACAGTAGACTGAACTCTGACTACCACAAACTTTTTAGAGGGCTACTAATGAAAGGCCCAAGAGCTGTTGATGACTTTTTTGGCTTGGGTCAGTTTTCTACAGTGCCTCTGTTGGTGGTCACCTTGAAAGGTGTGGGTTCATGTTTGGATATAGAAACAAGAAACATCTGAACTGTACTGCAAAAAAGGGGGAAGCATTTGGGATGAGGGATTTGTAGAAAAAAGGAGACAGCGACTGCAGAGCTGGAAGCTATGTGGGAAAAAAACAACATGAAACACCACTGCCACAGGAAAAGGAAGATGAGACTGGACAGCAGACTCATATGCTGAGGAATTTTAAGGCATTTGTTGTGCAAGGTGTGATATAAATTTCCTCCTCCTCTTCTGCTATGAAATCGTTGGTAACAATACACATTGCTGACTCATGTTTTTGGAGTTGGTCACTTTTTTCTGAGAAATGTGAAAAGGTGCCAGCTTCTGCATTATATATGGCAAGGGGCATGACCACACTCAGGGCAGTCTATATCTAGGATACAAATATACTTAAATGTAGACTGTAAGGGGTTAATGTCATTTCTGTTGTCTCTGTGTGTTTATACTGGATTATTCCTCGAGTACACTAAATAATTTATTTTTTTCTGCATTGATATACATTAATAACAAATGTGGGCTGCTGGGTTAGATTGAGAGGAAGGAGGCCTGAATTCTTCACATTGTTCTCTTTCGAACTGGGTAGGAAATTTACTTCATCTCTGAAGGCTTTTGTCTCAACATCTATACAAATGAGATGCTTAAACTAGCCAATCTCTGAGAATTTCTTCAGCTCTATCCACGACAACCCCAATAATATGTTTATAACAGTCTGCAGACCCAGTGGTTCAGTCAGCACAATTGCTCTAGTCCTTTAGGGCTCCAACCTTCCACTCAGCTCTAGAATAGGTTGGTAATGTAGGTACACATGCTTCTGTCATCACAGTGTGCTATTTATCTGTAAAATAAATCTAATGGACTAGCCATAAAAAGACATATGAATATTAAATTGGGGAACTCTCTATACCTCCACCATCCAATAAGACTTGTGATGATGGAAATGTTCTGTAATACAGAAGTCACTTATGGCTATTGAGCACTTCATTAAAATGTGAATAAAGTGTTTTGCTACCTTATTAAGTCAAAATATTAAATATACTTATCAAATAATTAAATGTTATTAATGAAAAAATAAAATGATAGAATAATAATTTGTTGAATTTAATATGATTCTCGAGTAAGTAGTGGCTTTTCCAAGCAAAACAAAAGCACATATGATTTTTAAAACTTAATAAATTTGGATACAAAAAAGCTTAAAAGTATAATGTTGAAAAAATATACAGTTAACAAATGGATATATTGTGAACTTGTATTGGCAGGACATATAGTACATATAGTAACTATCAGAGCAAATATAATAGCTCATTTTCTCAGATTAAATAATATATGTACAAAATCACAATAAAATAATATGATAAATATAGCAATTAAAATCAGAAAATACTAAAAAGGGTAGCTTTCAGAATAAAAGTACAAATATATAAATAGATTGTCAATCTCATTCATACATAAAGATATGCAAATAAAACATGAGGTTTTATGTTTTGCCCATGAGATTGACAAATATGAAAAATTGGATAATATCCAGTATGGGTAAGATGCTAAGGAAATAAGCACTGTCACAAAATTTTGGTGGGGATGTAAGTAGATGCAAATGTTTTGAGGGGAATTTGGCCATATCTAACAAAATGTATAAAGTATGTATTCTTTGTTCTAGTATTTCACGTCAGTTAATATGATCTTGGATAGACTCACAAGAATATATCAAAACATATGTTCAAAGTTATTCATTGCAACATTATAATTAAAAACAAGCTGGAAATAAAGTTAATGATCAATAAATAGGTAATTGGTTAAATGATTTATAATGTGTCATTATAATGAAATATTATATAGCTTTTATATCAACATCTGCTCTGTATGGTTGATATAGTCAGATCTCACAAAAAATATAACTGGATCATTGCAAACATATTTGTATCCTTTTTAAAAATATTAATTACTTTATTCTAGAAGAATACATAGGAAATTTGATAATGGTTAATTTCTGAGAGAAGTCAGTGTGGTGCCAGAGGAGTGAATTACTTTAACTTTCCATTTATGATTATTGAGCTATTTGAGTGATTTATGTTAATTTTATTTTAAAATAATAATAAATATGTTTTTTTATGAGACTGATGCACTATCTGCTGCATTAACGAGGCACCTAATATCTGGTTTTTTAAAGTGTACCAATAGTAGAAATTATAAACAAGATGTTGGTGATGAGTATACTTTTGATATTATTATAGGTAAATGTTTTAGGAAATTTTAGAGCCTACAATGAAACAGGTATTATTTAACTGATGTGTCAGAATATTTATTTGATATTATTCCTAATTAAAATAATAGAAAATATAAAACCATGAACCTCAGCCCTACAATAATGTAAGAAAACTTTAGTTACATGATGGTTTGGGTGATTAGAAGAGCTCTTTGGAAACTCTAAGGATAGAGTAAGTTCAAATATAATCATACATATAACACCTCAAATATTTATTCAGGCTTTCATATTAAACAAAACTAAGACATTAATTATAGCGATATAATATGTAATAAATACTCATGATATTTTTTATAGGTGTACATTATGGATAATCGAGGTTAAATAGAATTTAGAAGAGAATCAGAAATTTTTTTTCATAGGGGTTATTGGATTTCTGGGACAGAGAGACCATTTTTTTTTTTTTTTTTTTTTTTAGGGCAGTGTCACTGGCCCTCACATGTGGGACCAAAGTGGGACTGCTGGCTTCCCAAGCCAGCGCTTAACCACCGCACCTCTCGGCCAGCCCTGAGACCATTTTTTAATATATGACTAATAAATACATCTAGATTGAATTGTGTAATCTGATTTACCAGAAAAGAGTGGTATTTGTAGATACCTTTTAATCCAATTTGAAATTAAAGTGGGAATAATTACTTATTAATTATTACATGCTTAGAAAATAAAAGACACTTGGTAAATGTCTGTTGAAGGGATTAATAAATTAATGAGTATATAGATTGTTTGTATTTAGTGTAGCATGTTACAATTTGTTATTATGGAAAACAAATTATATTTTATTCCAAATAAAATATACCCACCCGCCTTCATGTAGGCCTAGTCTGCACACACATGCTCCCACACACACACACACGATATGGAAAACAGGTTGATATCATTATTTAGAATAAAATTGGTACATTCAAAGTAAGTTGATGGCCAAATCTAGGATATACTAAACTAAAGGCCTAAAGTGTTTAGTAATTGGCTAAAAATTAAACCAATAATAAAATAGATAGAACTTATTGATATTGTTATATCCTGTCTATAGAAAAATTAATTGAAGACTCAGCAATAATCATGCTACTTTGATAATTTAGAAATATATATATTTTTAAAATAGAATCAATATTTTTTTTGTTCTGAGTTTTCTTATATTAAATTTTTTATGGATCAGGTTAGCTAAATTATTATGTTGTGTTGAAAACTCAGCAAGTCTCATAGTTAGCATTTTCAACCATACTTTATATAAAAATGTACATATTTGGACAGAACTCATAATGCTGTACCACATACAAAGAGGACCAATGTGAATATGATCACATATTTATATTTAGAATTCTTGATTATATATATGTATATATGAGGTATGACAATTAAGTTTGGAACTCATCCTAGAAAAAGTGCTACATACCACATTACTGAATATCACTATGTCACCTTTGAAGTATTCCCCTTGGGAAGCTATGCACTGACCAGTGCTTAGTCCACCCTTCAAAGCAATTTTGGAACCTTTTCCTGGAATGGCCATCAGAGCTGTCATCGTATTACCCTTGATGTCCTGAATGTCATCAAAATGTCTTCCTTTCAATATTTTCTTTATCCTCAGGTAAAGAAAGGAGTCATTGGGGGCCAGATCAGGTGAGTAGGGAGAGTGTTCCAATATAGTTATTTGTTTACTGGCTAAAAACTCCCTCATAGACAGTGCTGTGTGAGCTGGTGTATTGTTATGACGCAAGAGCCATGAATTGGTGAAAAGTTGAGGTCGTCTAACTTTTTCATGCAGCCTTTTCAGCACTTTCAAATAGTAAACTTGGTTAGCTGTTTGTCCAGTTGGTACAAATTCATAATTAATAGTCCCTATGATATTAAAAGAGGTTAGCAACATCATTGCAGCAAGTTCACGAACTTGTTAGATCTCATATGTGCATATATATTTCTTGATTGATTTAGAAGCATCTAACTAGATTGAGTGTGGTTTTTTTCGTGTTTTTTTTTTTTTTTGGTCGATTTGTTTTTGTTTTCATTCCCTAAAGTTTGTGTATCTTTAATGTTCACTTGTGAATGTTCTGATTTCTGTTTAGTAAGCTACAATCTGCATATTGTAACATGGGAAGAGCCCTTGTTTATTTTTGTTTGTTTGTTTGTTTGTTTGTTGTTGTTTTTTCAGCTAAGCCATCCTGCCACCTGTTGGCAGCTCAGCGGTAACTCAGCTCGGGCTGGCATCGAACCACCGTTGCTCAGAGCTCAGCTCGCAGACTTGAGCAAGCTCTTAACCAACTGAACCATTCGGCTCGCCCTAAGAACCCTTGTTTAGTTGAATAAATGTTTTCAAGTATTAACAATATTTTTACAAGCACACATATGTCTCTAGTATAGGGAAGAAAACAGGTTTGAAGCAAACATTCCCTATTTTCCCAGTGGTTATATCCTGTAACCCAATTCAATTTGCTAATGGGCTGCCCTGAAATAAAAATCCCTATAAAATACACATATAATCTCGGAAGACAATAACGCTGTCAGCCTGAATGAAAATGTCATCAGCTGATTCAGTGTGTTAGAAATAAGAAAGGTAAATATAAGAATCAGAGCCAGTCTGGGGCTTACTGAAATTCCACTTGCCTGGGCCATTTTCATCATGTCTATCAGCCTTTGTGGCAGAAAACAACTTCTAAATCTAAGGTGTATACTACCATATTCATTTAGGGATATGTCATGACCTTTTCTTAATTGAAATACTTTGCTGTTCAAGCTCAGTTCTTAAAAACTGTAATTTAGGAATTCAGCCATAACAATTTAGATTTCTGGCTCCTTGTATATTTAGCACATATTTGGATTCAGGAAGAAACATTTATTTGTGAAAATATCACATGCTGAATAAGAT
Source organism: Aselliscus stoliczkanus (assembly GCA_033961575.1). Taxonomy (NCBI): domain Eukaryota; kingdom Metazoa; phylum Chordata; class Mammalia; order Chiroptera; family Hipposideridae; genus Aselliscus; species Aselliscus stoliczkanus. The sequence continues at coordinate 125,716,280 of CM066727.1, forward strand.
ATGCATGAAAACAGATTAACAAACCATTATATCTTTACTCATAGTTACATTAAACTCAAAAACTGATTGTCAGAGCATTCTAATGCTTCCACAATTTAATTAGTATATAAATACCTAGGGGCATAAAAAACAATTTACAAAATAGTGAAATGTAGTTATTTATAATAAAATACAATTCAGTTATGTATTCAAATATCCAGGATACAAATCCAAATTGTATCAGATTGTATTCAGGCTAAATGATTATTGGCATCAAAAAGATTGAGTATAATGAAAGAGTATAATAAAGGCTCAAAAAATACATATTCTATATGTGAGTAAGGGAAGTTGCATTTAATTATGTTGGAGAAAACCAGTGTGAAACCTTTGAACAGTGTGTTAAAGAAGTAAATTCTATGATACTCTTAAAAACTTTTTGAAGTATTAGAGAAAAGCTTGCACCTTTCCAGGGATGCTTATTATAGGATTTATTATGAAAATAAACTTTTAAAATAATATGCCTATAAATAACTTAAACTTTCAAGAGAGTACTATCTAGTTTCTTCTAAAAAAAGTTACTCAAGATTCAACAACATATTCATGAAGCAGCATGTGTTTATTTCAAGGTATCTCATTCCTGAGAGATACAGGCCCCAGCCTGCTTTCTTTGTGACAGTTAATAATATTCCAGAATTGAAAAGAACTATTATTTTTATATTAGCTATGCCATGTTCCTATTTGGTGAATTAAGGCTCAAGCTTTCAAAGTCTTGCTTCATGAGCAAGCTCACCTTTTGGTTATTAAAGGCAATTTAGCTGCAGAGAAACTCAAGTAGCAGTGGTAGTCCATAAATCTGTTGATGCCTGAGGAAAGAGGAGAATGAGACAGTTTCTAATTTGAATGGAACTGGGATGTGGGTGGTGGGCAGGCGTGCTACTGTGAAAAGATGGGGCTTAGAAGAGCTCTTGTGAAAATTTCAAGCACACAACAGGAGCTTAAGAAAGAGATTTACTTGAGAAGGGTAGAAACTTAACTTGAAGGACAGGCCAAATTACCCGTGTAGTATTAACTCTATCATCTGGTAGTAATCCTTTTTGTCTTTTTTTAATTTTTATTAAATTTATCAGGGTGACATTATTTAGAGAAATTATATAAGTTTTCAAGTGTACAATTCTATAATACATCATCTATATTTTGCATTGTGTGTTCCCCACCCAGAGTCAATTCTCCTGCCATCACCATAAATTTGACCCCATTTACCCTCATCTATCACCCCCGATCTCTCACAAACTGATGTCTGTGTCCATGAGTTTCATTTGTTTGTCTTGTTCCTTTGTTGCTTTCAGTTTTATATCCCACATGAGTAAAGTCATGTGATTCTCGACTTTTTCTGTCTGATTTACTTTGCTGGTAATAATCCTTCTTCACAAGAGAGAAGTGCAAGAGAATTAATCTTCAAGGACAGGCCAGCTGGATAAGTTTCACAATGTTGGTGATACCCTAAAGTACCTGAGCACACAGGTTGGGGAGCCCTGGCCTGAATCAGTGAGACAGTTTCAATTGGATAGAAACACAAAGAAAATGATGATCTAGTCTCCAGTGGCTGTCTAGGCCATTCCATTTGTTCAAAACTCTTTAAATTCATGGGCATTATAAAACACCAATGCAACTTTGTCTAGTTTGTTTTAAACTTGAAAAGAAAGATGGGTGGGGGGGGTGGTAATTTGATTACCTTCATCTCAATGGGGCGTTGTACTTAAAACATAAAAGGAATTTATTTCACTGAAGCACGTCTTTAATTTTGTAGCTCCGTGGATGAAAGGTCTTTCTACAAAAACTGAAAAAGATAGTGTAATAGATCTACTAGCAAAAAAAACATTTAAATTTAATCTTGCATATGTTTTTTCTTTTTTTTTTTTGAGGGCAGTGTCACTGGCTCTCATATGTGGGACCCGAACCGGGGCTGCTAGCTTCCCAAGCCAGTGCTTAACCACTGCACCACTAGGCCAGCCCGTTGTATATGGTGTTTTTTAATGTACCAATAAAATTGAGTAGCCTTTGACTACCTTGTAAACAATGGAGTTACAAATGGAGGTAATTTGAAAATTTTCATTAACTAGTCCTCATGATCTTTAAAGGTAATAAAGGAGTAGGTTTCACTGAAAGAAAAACAAAAAACAAAAAACACAAAAATGAAAAATCTTAACTAGCCAGGCTTGAAAATGGTAATAAACATGATGGGGTTGCATGGATGGCAAAGTATTCTTAGCAAGACATAACAGGGTAGAATTAGTGCTGGAGCAATTATTGTTAAAAGTGTGCTCATTTTCTTTGTGTAATTTATGGCCTTAATCACTTATAGGCAAATTTAATCACAAGGCGATGCTCTAGATATTCAGATTGAGTAACATTGGCAGTACACGGTGGATGAAAATTCTTCACACATGACTTCTTCTTCCACAAAGGAAGTTCCTATAGCTCTGTATTTGTCTTTGATTTTTTCCACGCAACTAAAGGAAAGAGGTCTGGCTTTTGAAAATAAGCCCTTGGAAAGGAGCCACAGACAGGTGTCAACAAGACTCGGCCTGCGTTCTCATCGTGAAAGTGATGAATTTATTTTCTTTTTGTTTGTGAGGAACAATAGATGTGGAGAAATCGTCCCTAGGTTCATGTGAAATAGACACTGAGTGATGCCCAGGAATGTTCTGACAGTGTTATACTGAGCCCAAGTACACAGCAAAAATACATACATTTAAAAGAATTGGTTGTCGGTGGGCCAAGACAAGTCTGATGAAATGCTGCATTGGAGAGTTTGCCTCCAAACAGAATGCTCTGTATAGTGAAGGAAGTTTCAGACAAAACTATATAAATAGTATTAAATGTGAATGTCTTTAGACTGAGATTCCAGCTGGCACGTGCTTCAAGACTTTTATATTCTCATACCATTGTATTTACACCTCCCACCAGGCAATATTATGCATTTAAATATCTATTATTATACTGTGAGCTCATTAAGGAGAAGAACTGAATTTTATTTATCTTTGTACCTGTCCTGTGCCAGGTATTTAAAATATTTAACAAAAAGTGATCTTAATATAAATAGGATATAGTGAATTCTCTGTTGAATAAATGACTTGATTGAGTCTTGAGGAAAGAAATATATTTATTATCTTAGGCCATTTATAAGTTAGGTACACGCTTCTACTATTATCTCAAATCCTCCACAGTCTCTTCAGTCACAGACACTCTAGTAACCTGTATTAAAAAATCTTTACTTAAAAATGCTTGTCTCAAGAAAACTAACTCACCAAAGATTTAGAGTTGTAAAAGGTGTTGAGGAGGACTGGGGAAATATGGAAACAAGTGTCTTTAGAGGATATGGATTTAGCAGATTATTTTCATCACATCATACAAATTCTAGGAAGTGCAGATTTGTGGGTTTTTTGGACTCAAGTAAAGAGACTGCACAGCACTCATTGAGCTACCTGCAATATTTTCATGGAATACTCATAGATAACACTGAATGTGCTAAAGATGATAGTGTAATTAAATGGTTTGGAAGTGAACAAATCCCTACCCATAAAGGATGTCAGCTTGAAAAGGTATCTGTAATATGCCACAGCTTTTATCTTTGACTGTGTCATATTTCACATTTGTAATTAATGTTAGTGATACCAATGTATCACACAATTTTTGAAAACACTATATTGGGAAGGAAAATCGATACAGTGGATTTATGATGCCAAATAATACCATACGAAGAAGGATATTGAAAAAGCCAGAAGTTTCCCAAAATAGAATAAAAAGGAACCATGTTATATGAGGATATTTTGTAGAGAAAAGGGGAACCTCTACAACCTGTTCACAAGGGCAAACACTATGTTATCGACCTAGAACAACGCTTTCCTTCATCTCTGACTCCAAAAGCATTCGAAGCCATGACCCAACATTTTTTCGCTGTGACCTCAGGAAACTCTGCCCAAGGTGACAATAGAGTTGCAGACTTTACAGTCACATGCATTGCAATATGCTTTATAACCTTCCTTACAACCTGGACCACCATTCACTATGGAAACCTCTCTTTTCTATTCTGTCTACCCCACCTCACTCTCACACAGAACTGTTCTTCCTCTCACCTTCCTCCCTATGCCTTTCAAGTATGCCTAATAGGTGTCTAGTCTAATGTTTACAAATATTCACAAAACAAAGGCAAACAAAAAGCCAACACTTTCTAATAGTAGTTCCAATTTCTCCCTTTACTAGAAGAAAATTCTGTTTTTAAGTCTTTTCCAAAAAGAAAATATTTTTCTCATATACCATACAAGAACTGGAAGGGTGATTCCCATTATTAATTTCCAAAGTCTTATTCTCTGGTCTCATATAATCTCTCTTAAATGACGTTTACAACCTCTGAACATCTCATTCTCTCTTTTTCCTCTTTATAATAATCTAAAAATAGTTTAGCCACTCTCTTACACTGATGAAAAATTTTGGTACTTGAATCAATATTTTTATTTATCCCATGTTCTCTAATCAATTATGGCAATTTCAAAGTCAAGAAGAACCTACTTATATGATTCTTACTGCTTTGAACTCAATCAGCTTCAGTTCAATTCCACTTTTCTTTTGTATCAAAGATTTCATTCAGAACTTTTTTATCACACACACATACACACACATGCACTCATGCACACGTGTGTCTCAACAGAAATTCTAAACCTCAAAACCCCCATCTCCTAACATTATATATCTTTCATACCCTCACCTGTTCTTTGACCTCACAGGGTTCTTGATCCTTTGTTACCCATTATATTAGCCTCATCTTTAATTACCTAACCACTTAGTTAATCACTGGGCCTCATTCTCACAAGTACTCTCAACCTCTTGATACACATGTCTGATATTACTGGAGAAAAACATGGACTTGCCTAGATTTAGGCCACTATTAATTAATTAAATCCCATTTCATGTGAATTACGGAAACACTTAACCATTATATTTTTCTTGGTCAGTCACTTTTTCCTTTCTGTTCACCTTTATTTTTGGATTTGATACACAACACCCATCCCCATATGTTTAACAACTTCACATGCATTTTTAAATAAAATGGAGGTTCTAACTCAGCTACAAATCATTTGTACAAAATGATTTACATCTGCACATGCTTTTATTTTCTTCCTCCAGGATTAGAATATGAGGTTGTCCTCATGCTATACAACTTAAACAACTTATTTCTACCCATCATTTTCAGTCTGTTCTAGGATCTTTGTCCCTCAAACTTATCTTCTTCTCTCTCCTATGTATTTTAACTTCTCCAATTTTTATTGGTTCTTTGCTTTTAGTATATAGATATAGATATAGATGATATAGATATAGATATATGTATATTCAAGGTTCTCAGTTCTAAGCAGTCTTTCCAATGACTCAGTTGACACCAACCTATCTCTTCACAGTCTGCAACAGCCTCCTAATTTATCCTTCCTGGTCTCCCTTTTGGCTCTGTCATAAGATTTCTGCCCTGGAATGATCAGTCTTTTTGTTTCATGGTCACGGCCTCTTTGGCAATATCATCACTCACGTTTTAACAAAAACATGTAAGTTCATTAGCCCAAACTGGGTATTTCCAGGTTAGACTCTGAACCTACCTTCCACAATAATGAGTAGTACCTTAAACACAACATGATCAATGCCAAATTTCAGACCGTCTCCTGCTTCCTATACCTACTATTTATGTAGAAAACCTCAGTTAATGAAACTTCTGTCTACAGAGATCCTGATTTCTGACACCTTTGAGTAAACTTAGACCCTGCTTTCTCTCTCATACCTAATTAATCGCATCCTGCTAATTATGCTTTCTAACTGCCTCTGCTTTCCTTTCCTATTGTGACCACTGAAGTTCCAAGCTATCATTATATATTACTTGGACTATTGAATTAGCCATTTCATTGGGTCCCTTACCTTCATTCTTACCTGCCTTTAATCTACCTTTGATAATTACTGCTAAGTAGCAGAACATGGAAAGTATGTTTGATTTATACAAACAGAGTCTGATTTAACTATATTTGAAAGTAGCTACAAGGAGCAATTAACCATATTTCTATACTTAGTGAATGATCTGGCATGTTGTTCTTCAGGTTACCAAGGATAGAATAAGATTAGTCTGTAAAATAATAATTTCATCACATATAGTAGTAATGCAACGTACCCACCCATTACAACCACCCCAGCAAGTGAAACTACTACTGGCTTTCATTGGGGAATAAGAGAACCATTGACATACACTGTCAGAGAAAATCTGTTTAAACTTCTGTTTCACTCTTACTCTTGGCTCCTTTTGGCAGCAAAGAAATCTACCCTGGCCCAAGAACAACAGGACTAAAAGAACTTCTGAATATGGAAGTTAAGGAGGAAATAGAATGAGTTTCTGATCTTGGGAACTGGAAATAGCTTTGAATGTAATCTGGGCATTGGGCCTGTAGTTTAAACCAGATCATGGATCCTTCGTAGATAGAGAAACAGAGAAAGCAAGGTATAGCTTTGACTTAAAAGGGCTGAGCTCAGAAAGGCCACAGAGTGAGACATTCCTAAAAGAGTTTCCTCCTAAGTTGAATGATTCTGGTATCTATTTAAATCCTGGACCAATCTGTTGCCCATCAAAGATTTATACCCTTAAAAAAGTAATCATACTGTTGGATAATATTTTTTTAATAAATGGTAATAGGTTCCGCTACTGAGAAAAAGTCCTGGAAAAGATTAAATATCAAGATTACATTCCAAAAATAGATACCTTTTCAGGGGAAAAAAAACACACAACAACAAAACACAAAAATTGCCCAAATTGGCAGAGATTGATTACTGGATACCCTTTTAGTGGGCACTCTGGCTTTTATCTGATCTCTAAGTGTGTGCAGCGTTAACTGGCTTTCTGTTGATTAGGCCATTTTACAGCTCTGTAAGAGTAGAAGGTAGCTTATTAAAAAATGACAGTGTTCCAAATCAATATGGCCCAGTATGAAAAGCTAAAATTGATTTCTGCCCTGTGGGAAAGATAATACCAAATATTACCTATTGCTGTTGTATAGAATATCAACCAGTTTTGCATTCGTTAGCAAATTAAATTAATTCTCCTTTGAATTGCTTATAATATTTACTGATTCCCTCATTAATTAATGAGTTAAATAAAATCTTTGGCCCATATTTATTTTATAAGAGTCATGATTTTACCTTTTTGAAAATTATAACTTAGAAGCTTTCAAAAGAAAGTCCTAGTAAGTCTAACTAGTAAATTCAGTGGACCATCTGATAGGAAAGTACAAAGATTTTGTCACATAGTCAATGAATAGTGACTGACTTATTTTACAAAGATATCTACACATCAAGATGAGTAGGAAAATATTGCCAAACAAAATGATTTTATACTTCTGCTATCTAGATGTGTAGTGTTTCTAAACATAGAACTCTTTAATGTAGATTTTGCCTAAAGGCAGCAGGTGCTGGATATTTCTTATGATTTTGTTTCTATGTGAATGTTTCTTGCCATTTCTGACTAGAGGGGTGGAATTGGTGAAGGGACTTCTGGGATGCAGACTAATGTTGATTGAATTGGAATATATATTTCTAAATTTAAGTTGCTTGGACTTTTTAATGAATGTTACAGTGTATAATCACAAAACAATAATGAAAATAAATAAATAAAATTCCCCCTCTTCAAAATGTCTATTCTGCCCTTATATTTAATCAAATGCAGTTTGATTCTACAAACATTTCTTTTATACTCTGGTGAGTAAGCCAATGTATCAGGTCCTTACAGTGCTAAAAGAACTCATTTTACAAAGGAATTCCAAATCAAGTAGAAGAAAATGAGATATGTAAGTATCAGTAAAAGGCATGATAAGATACAATAATTCGAATACATCTGTTTCTCATTTATAGATGATTGATATGCTTTGTGAAATAATATGGTAATGGGATTCATTCTTTTTATAGATGATTGATATGCTTTGTGAAATAATATGGTAATGGGATTCATTCTTTTTTTTCAACAGCAACTCAGCTCAGGCTGGGCATTGAACTGCTGTTGCTCAGAGCTCAGCTCGCACTCTTGAGCGAGCTCTTAACCAACTGAGCCACTTGACCAGCCCCTGGGATTCATTCCTTTCCTTAAAATGTACTTTCAGATTAATATGATAATAAGAAATCCCACCAACATCTTGAGAACTGAGCATCAGCACTTTATAAGGACCCATTGCAATGCCACAGTGAATAAAGGGAGCCACACTTCTACTCATAGTAAGATGGCAGGTGATTTTCTGAGTGACACTGACCTTCCCAGATGACACTGAATTCAAATGTTTGGTAATATAGCCTGTGAATTTAGGTTATCCCAAGTGATTTTCTTCTTTTATTTTTATTTTAAGTTATCAAAACTAAAATTAAAAAAATCCATTCAATTTAAAGGAAGGTCCCTATAATAACTGTTAGAAGTCCATCACCACACAGGAAAATGGGGGCTCATAGGACAGAAAGCAAATGAGGATGTACTGCTGCTATCAACTTGGTTCGCCATAGTGAAAACGCAATCATAACAGCACATGACAATGTGTTATACATTGGAGAAAAAGCTAAATGTGAAATATCCATGAGCATGATGAAAACCTGGACACAAAAATGTTTATAAAGGAGAAGTAGGATAATAAATTCATAGCTATAGACTGATACCATATGAAGTTTTACTTTTCTCTATAAATGTTTCTGTTAACCAGGTAATGTGATATGGGAAAAGTAACACAAAATACTGTTCTCTTATTTTCCTACCATTTTAAAATTTCTTTTGAGAAAATTCAACTTCATTTACATTTTTAAATCATGTTTCAGTTTTTAATAATGTCTTTCATATAAAAATTAAGAGTTGATCAAAATAGATATACAAATGAAATATTATGGAAAGAAAAACAAGGGTATGAATAACTCTACCCGGAATGGCTTCATAGCCTTGCCTACAATTCAAACAGTAGAGATGAGAGTGAATGGAATTCTAGAAGGAACTTAGAGGACATATAAGTCATATCGGGAAATGCCAAGTTAATAGTTTTGCTTGCTTTTCTAGTGAAGAATACATAAAAAAAAGCACACTGAATTGGCCTTGAGTCTTGATTATAAAGAGCAGCAAACGTCATACTTAATTGTTAAAATTTTACTCCCATGGTTCCTTTAAATTTATTGCGTGTCAGTGGGATATGATCAGTGTCGTGTCCTGGACTGAGCAGGTGGGAGTAGAGAAGGGAAGGCAAAGAGTTAAGAAAGAAAGAGACAAGATATAAGAGAAAAATGCAGCTGAGCCAGGGGACTTCAGCCTCGTGGACTGGAGCCCCGAATTGGGCCTGACTGTTCCTTTAATTATCTTATACATAAGCAAAAGTCAATGTACCTCCCAGGGTCTGTGAGTCTCACACCCAAGAATTGACCTCCAGGCCTAATTTCCCATGCCTGCAAACTGCCATTACCAGTGGCCCCCTGAGGTTATTGTCATGCACCTCTTAAGAGACAGCAGCTTCCTCTGTCAAGGTTTACAGATAAGACTGCAGAGAGGACAGGTATTATCACATCAATAGGTCATTTCACAGGCAGGCTGCCAGAACCTGACACAAGGGGTTTACGCCCCTTTTCTCCTCTTCCTGGTTTCTCCCATGGCACTCACTGGCACTCACCTCACGGGCACCCACTGGCACCCATGGGCACACACTGGCACCCACGCAACCGTGTCTGGCTTAGGTTGTCCCTCTCATGGGATCTTACCTGGGACTGACTAGCCAGTCATCCTTTGGTGCCAAACAGGGATATATAAAGTAAGCATAATATTGAAGTTATGATCTGTCTTTATGGAGAGGTGCATGGAGGCAGACAAGCAGGCTATAATGTGACAGATCAGAACTATGGTTTAGGTAGATTAGATTGACCAAATTTTCAAAGGAGTCATTATCGTAGGTCAAGATTGAAGCTGAAAGGAGCCATTAGGAGGCTTTTCAAAGAATAACGGAAAGATAAAGAAGATTGCTCTACAATAGTTTCTATTGGAAATGAAACAGACTTATTTCTGAACTTATAGGTGGCAGTATCTTTGTCTTTCGTAATGAAATATAATTGGTTAGCTTCTACCTACAGCCATTATCCCAGAGTAAACTACTATTTGCTGTTATTTTTAACTTAAGCTTCATTCAGTATGTAACATGAAAATGAGCTTGCCATGTATAGTTCTAAACAACTGTGCTGATTTATATTATGGCCTTTTGAAATTGCAGTGGTCATGTGTTTTAACTAAAAAAACTTGTCATATAAGCTTAATAATGCTTCCCATCTACTATTTCATAGATCTGAAAATTAATGAAAAAATGAGTGTTCTGAAAACAAGCTTTCGTCTCCTTAGAACTCTAAAAATATACATAGCTAGAATTTTTTAAATACTGTTTCCACCCCTCTATATATAAATTCTAGTGAATGTGCTGAAAGTCAAGTAAAAATCTGGAGGTCATATTATAAATCAGGTGTGGAGCAAGTCAAGCATTGACTCTAAAAGGTATTTAAATAATCTGCCTTTGACTTTCTCTTTAATTTTATTGTCAGGGACACTTTGCTTCCCTGTGGCAGAGGTTTACTTTGGTAATTCAGTAAACACCTCCTGAGCACTGCAACATGTGACTGAATCAGCTCCTACCAGCTTACTTACGAAAGCCAACTGTTGAATATTTAGGAATTTTGCCAGCTGGTTTGCCAAGCCTGAAATCAGACCCTTAAGCATTAGACCCTTGATTTCCATGATGACCTGGCCTCAGGACCTTACGTTCAATAAGAGCTGCCATTCATTGAGGGCTTACTCTGTGCCAATGTTAGTGCTAAGCACTGTATATGCCTCCCTTCATCAATTCTTACAACTACCCTAGGAAGGAGAAATTGTATCCATGGACACATGAGGAGACTGAGGTTTAGGATGATAAATGGCTTGAGAGAAATCACATGACTTGAAAGTGATAAAGCTAGATTCATGCCGAGTCTATGTATTTTAAAGCCTGGCCTCTATTGATTACCATCTATAGAAACCCATAGCTGGTGGGAAAGATAGTTGAGAGGGAAAGTGGGACACAGAGGTTATGGGCAGAGGATGGATTTCATTAAGACGGATACTTGAGCTGAGCCTGACACTTAAAAGAAATTTTCTTCTGAAGGGGCAGAGATTTCAGTCATTCTGGAAAGCAGCAGGAGTACACTAGGTGTGGGATAGTACAGCAGCTTCTGGGAACTTGATGGAGCAACTCAGGAAACTAGGAGGAGCTGTGTATCGATTATTGAGCCTGGAAGACATAGAGCTTCACACCCTGTTCTAAGGGGTTTTAGTTTTATCAAAAAGGCCCTGAAAGGGCTTTGATCTGGGAATTATATGATGAGATTGACAATGTCTCTATCCAGGAAGAGGTCGTCACAGAAGTGGGGAGGCATATAACAAAGACTGGAAAATAATAAGCACTAATATAGCAACAACATATAAATAAGTTTAATTTAGTGTGCTGAGTCCATCAGCACTTGAGAAAAAGCATAGAATAGGACTGATAAAGGTCAGGCATGGTTAATATGGAAAGGCCACCTAGGAGGGGTTTGAGTCCAGGTTTGATACGAGAGACATGGAGAGATAAATAAGGACAGAAAGGAGCATCATAAGTAGAAGCAATTAAACCAAGAAGCAAGAAGGAACAAGTTATATTGGGAGACAAGGAGCGGGGTTGTATGAGAATGAAAGATGAAATTATTTTCTATTATGTAATTCATTTGGAAATGATAGAAAAAAATTTCTGTTGTTATTTTGATAAAAAAAACACAGCAATGTTATAAGAGATTTTAATCAATTTTGTAATCACATGACTATATCAGTTAATGCCTTGAGAAAAGTCTCACTTAAGATACATGTGTAAAGATATTAACAAAAACTTGGTAAGGAATTTCAGTGCTTTGTGAGACATAAAATAGTTAAAACAGGCTTTGATTTTAGAGGTGAGTTTAGGAGATAAGCTTACCACACATAGAAGTATGTGACAACATTGGCTGATACAAGTCTATATTTACATTGACATATGCAAAATAAATAGAAAGTGCAAATAAGTGCAGAGAAAGCAGTCCTGTTCCCTGGAGAAAAGATGTATAGTTAGCAACATTGATTTTTCTCTTGAAGTACATAGAGTTATATTCCCCAGAGCTAATTGGGAAAGGTGTTATTTTCCAAGAAATTCTTATTTGAGATAAGATAAGGAGGAATCTGCCAAAACCTATAAAAATCTCAAACTGCTTCTTTCTTCTGCTGATTCATGAGGAAATATCTCAGGAGGGAACATGAATTATATCTCTAGTTACTTTGAAGTCTTAGGTTGAAGTCTGAAGGATTCGGGGTGGAGAAGTTGAATTGTACAGATTGAGTAATATATTTATCTAACTGAAAAATGAATTTTGGAGACAGACATTTGGATTTGAGGCCATGCAGATGATGCAAAAAGAAGTGATTGTATTTTCTGAGCTATAACTCGTCATTTCAGAATGATGGATGTCAGAGAAGGAAAATGGAACATCTCAAGAGAAAATGAAAAGAACTAAAGTTAAGGCTTTTTTCATTTGCTGCTTCCCATAGGAAGGCTTTCTATTCGTTCTTGTCGTCTTCATCATTTTGGATTATTTTTTCTTCAGATGAAAAGAGAGAAAGCACACTTTTATATATAAAGATATCACAAACATAAAAATGGGAGGGGTTGATAGATTAAGAATTCAATTGTATTGTTATTTTAAAAGAACAGCCAAATAAATAGAATAAAATACAATAAGTATTAATGTAAATTCCTACACTTAGGTACAGAAATTAGTTTGACAAGTACAGGATGATAGAAAATTGGCTTAACTACATTTGAGGGGAAAAAAAATAAAAAACACCTGGGTGGATAAAGTTGATTTTAACAATTCTATACAAGCCAACTCTGTGATGTGGCAGCCAAAATATCTAATAAATCTTCAAACTGCATTAGCAAAATTATAGAGGCCAGGGAAAGCAAAGTAATAATTCTCTGGCTCTCTGCTTTGCCCAGACCACAACTGGAGCTATGTGTTAATTTCCAGACCCAATGACAGTTAATTATAGTATATTCTCAGGAATATAATCAGTTGTTAAGTACTATGGAAACCATGGCATTTGAGGAACAGTTGGAAAAAATTGTTGTACTTAACCTGGGAAAGAAGACATTCTTCCTTTATAGAAGCTTCGTTAAAGTCTTCGAATGACTTCTCGTGGCAGAATTTCTACTCATGGCAAGCAGCTTTTGAATTGTGGTTAGTGCCCATCTAGAGATAAATTTCAGGGGAAAAAGATGCTGTGTTTATATAAGGGAGGTCTTTTTAAAATTTGAACTATCAATGCATAGGCTACTTCATGAAGTATTTGCAGGTTGCTAAATATATTCCAGATAGAGACAGTTAGAGATCAGCAACGTGTGACTGAACCAGCTACTACCAGATCATGAAAGCCAAATGCTAAATATTTAAGAATTTTGCCAGCTGGTTTGCTCTGGCTGAAATTAGCAAACTGTGGTAATATTTACACTAGAGAAATTGGCAAGCACTATCTTGCAACTGGGTTGTTACAGATGATGTCAGGGCCATGGATAGAGTTTTCATCATTCCAAATCTAAACACCTATGTAACAGAATATAAATTGACTTTAAAATTAAAAAAAAAAAACCAACAGAAGGAAGTAATATGGGTAATAAAATCAGGGAAATATGTGAAGGAGTAAAATGGCAAGAATAAACGAAAAATAAATACAAGGGCAGTGGATTATGTTCTGGGTGATCAGGAAAAAAAGAGTTAGGGAGAATTTATTAAATATTTTGAATTAAGGCATTTGTGAAATGTGTTTCCTTGTTGGAAGGAAAGTAAAATATCTTAGGAATATATATTCTTCTTTCTTTTAGAGATAGAGATATTAAGGAGAAATGAATAAAATTATATCCAGAAATTGCCAGATGCATTAACTACAAATTTTGAGTCTAAGAAATGAGACTATCTTCCAAAAATGAAAATAGATTTTCACTGTGTTTTTCGATAGTTAAATGTAAACGCTACATGAGATCATTGCTTCTGTAACATGAATTTATATTCTTCATTCTATAATTTAGAGATGGGCTAATTATTCCTACATTAAATCATAAACATAAATTATCTTAATTCCAGGGGTATTTAAGATTCTTTTTATATGGGTGGCCCTTTTGATATATACTTAATTAGTGCCTGACTTGAATGTTTTTGCTGAAATAGCCACATTACAATGTTCTGTGAAAACAAAGCTCTTGCAGTCCTTCATGTTAAAAATAATAATAATAATAATAATAATAATAATAATAAAATTAACCATTCCACATTTCAAACTGTGATAGTTTTGAAACAAAAAAATAGATAATAGCTATATTAAATTTTAATAAACTTTTATAGACATTTCATTTCAATGAAAAAGGGAAACTTTTCCAATATGAAAATTTTCCTTTCTACTTTCATCACACCAGAACAATAAGGAAATAAGAACACAAAACTCCGTATTTATCTCTTCTCTCTTCTTGAGTGCCTACAAAACTATGTATGTGTATATTCCTGGTATGCTGATAATTACATTATGACTCACATGTTATAATTATTTTTTACATCAAGTAAAATACTACTACTTATTAGGTCCTTAAGAACAATGTCATTTTTGTGCACACACAAAACGATTTACAATAACATTCACACATATTAAAGAAATATTTTTGAATGAAGGAGTTAGTTCAATCTTTTCTGCTAAATAAAATGAGTGACATGCTGTTTCTGTGGATGTAGCCATAAGTGATATCCGTCATTGCTCTACTATTTTCCCCCACAGTCTGAGGTGCTGCTTTTCTGTGGTCTTTATTCCAGGTGTTGATTTAAAATTTATACACAAAAGTTAAGCTATGACTTTTTTTTTAGAATGAAACTTTGAATGAACAAGTATTATGCTTAATAAGATCTAAAATAAATATATGTGTAATAACTTCACCAAAAAATATATATGCCTATACAAATAATACACACATATACAGAAACACACCTATATATGTGTGTTGGTGTATATATAGACATATATACCTATATACCTATGTTTATGTAAAAAGTATGATATACACATACATACATATACATATATATGTAAAATACAGATCTATCTATCTATCTATCTATATATATATTTCTTAGACCAATCATTTATTCTTTCACCAAATATTTAAGGAGTGCTTACTACTTGCCAGGTAGTTTTAAGTGTCTGATACATCAATGAATGAAAAGAAAAAAAGATATTTGTCCTAGTGGAGCTTACATTATAGTAGAAGAGATAGCCATTGAAAAATAAATATAAATTTTTAAAAATGATTAATATATTTTGTGAGAAGATAATGTTCACTATGGGAGAAAAAAAGAGTAAAGGGGCACGATACAAACAGGAATACCAGTTTGGTGACTATTTCAGATGGTAGTTTGGACCAAGGATGAGGGTTAGATTCCATGTATATTTTTGGAGGTTGAGTTAACAGGATTCCTGGGAGAGGAGGTGTGAAGTGTGAGAAAAAAAAAAAAAAAAGGAGTCATGGATGATGCTAAAGTTTTGAGTCAGAACAACTATAAAGTGCAGACAACTCAGTTGTAGAAAGCTGAGCATGTAGCAAGTTTGAGAAGTATGTCAAGAGCAGGAATTAGGAAATTCAAATAGATTGATCAAGGATAAGCCCATTACATGGGTTGAAATGATTCATAGATTTTAGAATGATTGTGAGCAAATACTAACAGACTTTGTTCCAATGACCTGGAAAAATATTTTTCTCCTTAGTTAAGACAAAATGGCAATTAACATATACTTTACATTAATTCACATAAATTATAGAATGTCTGACAATATTATTTTCTGTATCTTTCTTAACAATAATATCATACATGCAATTAAGAAGTTATCCTTGGGACGGCCGAGTGGCACACTGGTTGAGAGCTGGCTTGGGATGCCAGCAGCCCCGGTTCGGATCCCACATGTGAGGGCCAGTGACGCTGCCCTCCACAGCTAACAACAGCTCCACCTGGAGCTGGGCTGTGAGCCCCAGTGACGGTGTAGGCTGCAGCCCCTGCTGCAGTAGGCTGCCATAGGCTACAGTGAGTGGCCGGCAGCCAGCGTGAGCAGCTGGCAGCCAGAGTGAGCTGCCAATAGCCCAATAGTCCCATGAGCGGCCATCCAGAGGCCGGCGACTGATCTGCCTCATTCGGGAAGAGTGCAATGACGATACCAACATGGGCAAGTGAAGCAATGTCCTCCACAACTAGACTGAAGAACAAGAAGAGAGCAACTTATCTGTTCCCCTTCCCCAATTCCCCAACACTGTTCCCCTCCCCCAATTCTCCAATAAAATCTTAAAAAAAAAAAAAAAGAAGTTATCCTTTTTATGGCATTCAATTCCAAAGGAAAGGCATTCTTCAAAGGGTTGAAGACTTATTGGTGTTGGAGTTAAAGATTCAGTGTGTCCACCATTTGACTGTGCTTTTTTCAACTGATGCTGCTTTATCAGGTTTGTATGAACTATGAATCTTCACCACTGGATAATAAAATGCCATTAGTTTTCATTGTTATTCAGAATTTATTATTTTATTAACTGAAATTGGGATTAAACTGACTTTTACATTGCCAATATATAAATGATCAGCTGAGTGAATGAATCCTGTACAAAGAACAAATAACCTCAATATCAATCCATGTTTGTCACAAATAGCATTATTTCATCTTGTCTTGTGGCAGCATAGTATTCCACTGTGTGTGTGTGTGTGTGTGTGTGTGTGTGTGTGTATCACATCTTCTTCATCCAATCATCTATCAACTGATCTTGAGATTATTAAGGCAAGCAAAATAAGTCAGCAGGAAAAGTTGAGAACCATATGATTTCACTGATATGTGGTATATAAAACTTAAAGCAACAAAGGAACAAGACAAACAAACAAAGAAACAAAAACTCATAGGCACAGACAATAGTTTAGCGGTTACCAGAGAGTAAGGGGGGCAGAGGGTGGTAGATGAGAGTAAACGGAGTCAAATATATGGTGATGGAAGGAGAACTGACTGGGTGGTGAGCACACAATGTGATATATAGATGATGTATTACAGAATTGTACACTTGAAACATAGATAATTTTACTAACCATTGTCACCCCAATAAATTTTAATTAAAAAAAAAAACCTTTTCTATCAACTAAAGTAAATGAATGTTTCCCAAGTATATTATTACAGTACTCCTGCATAGCTACATACAGGTAAAAAGTGTACCTTGTTCTAAGCAGTGCAGTCATACAAAAAATAGACACACCATGATTCCAACCTCCAAATGCTCGTAGGCAGAGATTAGGTAGTCAAGAGGAAACACAAGGAAGACTTGCTAAATAAAAGCTTTATAGGAAGAATAACTTCCATTGGGGGCCAGAGGGAGTGATTAATTCTGACAATATGATTACAGTACCAAGGGCTAACTAGTCCAAGTAAGGCTGGGCATGGTTGTTATGATTACTTTTGTTTATTAAAATAATATCTCTGCTAGATATTTGTTCTTGTTTGACTTCCTATCTCACTTATAGAACCAATTTATTAAAACAGGTAGGCTAGCTTGGGCACAGGTAGAATGCAACTTTATTCTTTTTCACCTCTACCTTTTGGAGTTTACCTGTAGACTTGTTATTGTTAGTTTTTCCTAGATGAAATTGGGTAGATTCCATAGCTTTTAGAAAGCTTACATACACACAAACACATACATATGTTTTTCTCATAAAAATACAGGCTATTATTCAATTTAAAGCTACTTCTCTACCTATCACACCTATCACAGGCTTCAACAGGAAAGAAAATCATGGTTGACTTTTTTTTAATCTTGATCCATTTCCTCTACCTTACTCTCTGGCACTTCTTACCTCACATTTCTGTTCTCTACAGTGTCAGGTATAGGGGACGAGAGAAGTGGTACAAAAAAGGTCTTACATGATGGGTTCAGTTATAAATTAATGTTGGGGCTTTGTATTGGATGCTGGCTTTTTTTTTTTTTTGCTTGTGAGATGCTTTTATGGTTTCATCTGTAGCCTCCTCTGCTGGAATTTTAACTGTTAAAAGGTAATGCTTGCTATAAAAATGCAGCATGTTCCTAGGATGCATGAAAACTGATAGCATAAATTTGCAATTCTGTGTTCAGGAACTTCATGTGGGCAACTTGAAATCTACCATAGGAGGAATATTTACATGCTGGAAATTGGAAAATGCTACAGATCAAGTCTCTTAAATATACATATTTTTTTCAAGGAAGAAGGTCTGGCAATTGTTAAACATGTACCAGTACACCACTTTCCATATCACTTCCTCAGGCCTCTTCAGATGGCCTTTTGTTTAAAAGTGTTTTTGAGGAGTGATTTTATGATCCAGTCTTTGTCTCCTAACTTTAAGAACATAATATAGACATTCAGAATTCTTCTCATAAAGAGTTCTTCACTTTGGGGAAGTGGGAAAGGAAATAGAATATACACATAATGACAAAGCTTTCCCCAAAATCCCTCACTACCAGTATCCAATGTCCAATTATAATTTCTTAGGCATTTCTGATAATAGCCGCATACCTTCATATCTTCCTCTAGTGCCTCCTTAGTGCCTTGTCTGAAACTGGAAAAGTCTGGTCTGTAAATGACTTATTTGCAATGGAAAATATAAAAGCTGCTATTTCCTTTAGTTGTGGCTAATAATAGTGCTTCTAGAGGCAAACAATACCACAGTAATAATGATAATTACTGTGGTACTATTATTACTATTATTATCATACTTAAAAAGCTCCCATTAGTGAGACTAATGGAAGGACTGCATTTATTTATTTAGTTAGTTGGTTATTTAGTTAGTTAGTTAATGGAAAGAAAAGCAGGTTTTATTCCAAAATGCCAGCATTAAAGGAAAACAGTGTACTCCCTGTCATAAAGATCGCTTTCCTGATTTAAAAGCTTTATACACATTACAGATATTCACTCAGTTAATTCTCACAGCACTCATGACAGGTACTATTATTATTCTCACATTCCGGGTAAGAAAATAGGCACAAAGAGGCTAAGTAATTTGCCCTGGACCAGTTTAGAATATATGTACTCCTAATTAGACTCTTGAGGCCTCAGAGGACATAAAAATAATTAGTACTCTTTGGAAACATTCTGTATCTATATGCTGGTTTTATACATATAAAATTCATTAAACCCTTATGACTCTATCACAATTTCTGAGGCAGGTGTTACTATTTGGTTTCACAAAGTGAGACTGATACATGTGTAAAAACACAAATAGATCTCAGCTGTAGTAAGAGATGTCTAGTATTTGAACTAGTTCTCTATGATCTCAAAATTCACATTTTCAAATTTCACCATGGTGCTTTCTCAGGAACTGACCATAAGTTGTTATCTTTTTAAATTCTGTTCATAGAACCCCATACATATTCAATTCTCAGTATATATGAAAGATTAATTATTTAATATTAAAAATTGATAACTCTTGAGGAATTTATATACAAAATATGAAAATATAATTAAAATAAAGGGCAGAGTATATAATTGAGCATCCTAGTATTTGAGAAATAGTAACTGACATGTACTGAGTGCTGATGGTATGCCAGGCACTGCTCTGAACTTATACTATCTCGTATTTACAATTTATGCTAATACAGTTTCAAATATGCTTATTCTGCTAACTTCTAATTCATAGTTTTTATCTATTTGCTTAATAACTATTTAGATTTCTAACTCCCCTGGCCCCATCTCCTGTGCTTAGCTCCTCTCCATCACGTACTACATTCTGATAGAATCTGTGATGGTTAATTGTATGTGTCAACTCCACTGGGCCATGGGGTTTCCAGATGTTTGGTGAAACATTATTCTGGGTGTTTTTGTGAGGGTGTTTTTGAATGAGATTAATATTTAAATCAGTATACTAAGTAGAGCAGATACCTCTCCCTAATATGTGTGAGCCTCCTCCAGTCAGTTGAAGGACTGGATAGAACAAAAAGGCTGACCCCCTCGAGTAGGAAAGAATTCCTCTTGTTTGACTTCTTTCAAACTGGGACATTGGAATTTATTTATTTATTTATTTATTTATTTATTTATCTTCAGATTTGAACTGAAGAATTAACTGTTCCTGGGTCTTGAACCTGCCAGCTTTTGGACTGGAACTACACCGCTGGCTCTCCTGAGTCCCCCGCTTGCCAACTCTGCATATGTTAAGACTCATCAGTTGCTGTAATTGTGTAAGCCAATTTCTTACAGGAAAAAACAAAACTCTTTGTGTGTGTGTGTGTGTGTGTGTGTTTGTGTGCATGTGTGTACAGGTATAAATATATAGATATCCATAATACAGAATCCAATGTAGTTCTAGCACAATAATTATGACTATGTAACTACCGTTTCCTGCTAAAGCCTGGTTGCTAGAAAAGAACTTGGAGGAAGAGGGGGATATTACCATTGTGTAAATAGACACTGCATACACAGACTTCTTTTTCTTCCCTCTTGTTATTTCAACTTCCTGGATTCTTCTCTTGGAATACCACATCATTATTAAACAAAACATGAGGATGAGAAGCAAGAGAAACTCTGAAAGTGCTCTCCTATCCCTTTTCAACCCCACCACAGATTTATGTATTCATTCAACAATTACTGAGAGCTTATTCTATACCAGACATTGTGCTATAAATGCCCTTGTGAGGGATAAAAAGATGCCCTTAAAAAGTTGAGCCTAAAACACAGTCAGGAAATGACATTGCATGAATGCCAGTTTAATCAAAAAATATCCTTTCATAGATGCTGAATTTAACTTAGTATTTAAGTCATGAGGGACTTTAAAAAAGAAAAGAAATGTATACTTTTAAACAACATACAGTATCAAACCATAGATATGTTTAAATTAGTGAGTATCTGAAAAGTCCTTACATGATTATATTTTTTGTTTTGTTTTGTTGGGTTTTTTTGTTTTGTTTTGTTTTTTTGAGGGCAGTGTCACTGGCCCTCATATGTGGGACCGAACCGGGGCCGCTGGCATCCCAAGCCAGTGCTTAATCATCGCGCCACTCGGCTGGCCTGTGTCCTTACATGCTTATTGATTGCAGTTTAATGGCAACCTGTCTTGCTAGTTCTTAAATGTCAATTGCTTTAACAAATGGATGGTCACAGACATTATGCTAATTATCTACTTCATTTGCAAGGATCTTTCGGTAAGATTGTTAGAGCTTGAGGCAACAGAACAATGCTTGAAATGCCAAAAGAATTAACAGAAGATAAATCCTCAAATATAAAAAAAATAGTTATTCCAAAGATACTGATAAAATTTATCTAAAAGAATGGACTATTTAAATCCTAAGAAATGAAGAGTAACTCCTGAAGAGCTAATAAATAGAAGTGAAGCAAAGAATACTAATTTTTAAGGAAGTCTGTTATACTATTTTTCCTAGTACTTATCCTACTTCACTTATTACCTGGAATAACTGTTTCCAAAGGGCCCCTCCAATTCCCAATGAGGGGCGAAGAAGGGGAGATCTTTAGACTTGCCTGGACAACAGTGCCTGCCAGAGCAGGCATCCTGTGCATTAGTGGGAGGAGGTTGAATGTGGTTACGATCAGGGGCAGGCTTGTCTTCATGAATTATCATATAGATAGAAAAGGGAGAAATTGGGGTATTCCTAAAACATGGTGACATTCATTGAAGGATTGCATTTATTTATTTTAAAGACAGAAGAAAGCTGATTGTGTGGAAAGCAGCTGAAAAGTCAGTGGAATGGGAGGCATTCAAAATACTTGAAAGGAAAAAGAGGATTACAGGGCCAGAGCCCAGGGGAGGTAATCAAGTCAAACAGCTGAGAAGCACAGTTATATAGGGAAAAGAAGGAGAGCGCTGAGGCATAGAGGTAAGGTGACGTGAGAATAAACGTAGGTGGCCAGGTAGAGTGGTGGTGAAATGTGTGCACCTGGGGTCAGACAACCTCAGCCTGAAGCTGAGCTCTACGAGTTTTTAACTATGTGGCTCTACTACAACAGTAGTTTTCACTTCTCTGTGCCTCCACCATGTAAAACAGGACTAACATTAGGATCTTCACCATAGCATCATTATGACAATTAAATGTGTTAATACATATAAAGAACTCAGAGTAGTGTCTGGTACATGAGAAACATGAAATGTTAGCTATAATTATTTTTAAAAATCGCATGTTGCACTGGGAGGACAGGGAAATTGGAATTTTTAAAGAGAGAGTGAAGTTTGCAGGAACTGCTCATCAGCATTATCACAGTAAATCACATTAACACAATAACACGAAACATGACAAAGGAGTGCTTGCTTTCCCAGTGCTTTATGTTCACTCATTACATCTTCACAACAAACCTGTGAGGAAGGTACTGTAATTATCCTCCTGTGCAGATGAGGAAACAGATTAAATAAAGTGGGCATCAGTTATCAAATGGGCTATAAAAGTGTATGCTGCCCTACACTGAAATATAATGAACTCTACAGCCTCTGAATCTATTCTGAATCTTATTCACATATCAGGATGTCTGTGAAAGCTGTGAGCAATTGGGAGCATTAGCCCTAAGCTACAGAGGTGAACTATTTATTAATAAGTTTGTATAACTGGTATAGACTAATGATAAGATGGGAAAAAAGCCACTGGGGACAACAGAGAAGAAAGGGGAGCTAGGATGAGAAGTATGGGCTTGGTTGTATGTGCAGACGGGAGCCATCACTGAAGGAATTGTTAAGATACTCTCAACACTGAACACATGATGAGTCTAACCTGCCTCATTACAGAACTTTGTGTCCATGCTGCACTCTTCTGATGGTGTACGTATTATGCAGCAACAAAATTATCAAATGCATTTATTCTCCCCTCAGGGAAGAATAACAGGACCACACCATCTGCCATATTCACCTTTCTTTTTTTGTATTAAGGTTTCTGCTTCCTTTCACTTTTTCTTTCCTTATTGCTTATAAACATTCAATCTCCATAAACTTTGCTGAAATTTGCAAGTTTTCCCAGAGCTGCAATCCCAGTTGGTGTACCACTAGCTTCTCTCACCCCCTTTATCTATGCTATGCAAATAACCATCTGCTGTTTCAAATTGCATTGTTGCCAGCATAAACCATTAGAAGTATGTTAGGAAGATTGAAATCTGTTACTACCCTGCGGAGGGGGAAAGCTGTTTTAAATATTCTCAAAGTTTGCTTAATATTAAATGCTTGACTTATTTCCATTTGGGGAAGTTAAAAAAGAACTCGAATTGAAAAGCACTGAGAATATACCTATACGCATCCAGGCTAGAGATAAGTACCTAACTGGAAAATGTTTTGTTATTGTTGGTATATGGCTCTGAGGTTATACAATAGAAGGAACTCTGTAATCGTTTTGTTATTTTTCTTGTGTTCACAACTCTAATCAAAGCATTTTTTCTTAATTGTTTCACATAACATCTTATTACATTTTATGTGTTTGGTTCATTATTATTTCTCCAAAGAAGCTTCCACCTTATGCTCTTACTTAATAGCTAGAGACAACCAGTTGACCTAATCGGTGGTTTGAATCTGGAATATTTAAAAAGAGGATATTCTTCAGACAAATCTTTCAGGTGTTTGGATAGGGCTATTCTCATCAAGTTGACTTGACTACTGGACTACTATTGAACAGAATATCTTTCTTAGGAAACTAAAATACATCAGATTATACTTCTGTCACTGGCACTACAAACTAAGAGTAGAGTACAAAAGTGATCATTATATTTTATTATATAGAAGATTATTTGAGACTCAGGACTCAAATTACTTGTTACAAATGATTAATAGGTGATTTCCATTTTTAAAAACATAATTGGGGAGAGAGATATCCCTTTGAGAAGCAGAAGGGAAAAGAAAGCACTTCTATCTTTCACCTTTCAGATTCCTTCCTTGGCAAAGTCAGTCTTGGACAAAGAAAATAAGTATCTTCTTGAAGCAGCTTTCTGATGCCCAAGTCAGCATTCCTTTCTGTAGACCGGCCACTGAAAGGTTTTTGATAAGCGTTTTCAAGACAAAGAATAAAAGGCCATGAAAAGAAGTGAAGCCATAATCATCAGGGGATCTCCTGGAGTCTATGTGATCAATGCACTTGAAAGGAGAAATGGGAGAGGAAAATGTTACATAACATAAAACAGTAAATGTCTAGAAGCCATTTAGCATTTAATTATTCTGTCTTGAAGACTGGGACAGTGATAAAGATAAAGTTGATTAAAAGAAATTTTTGCATGTTTGAAGTCCGTGTAAGTAAAAGAAACTTAGAGTGTGGGGCCCAGATTTAAAGTGTGACTGCTTGGTTTAATCCAAGGGCAGAACTGCACAACTGAGTGTAGTCACTGGTCAAGATATCCTGGGTCTGTTTTGGAATGGCAGTGTTTCCTATGTCCTCTGATAAACAGGAAGTTGAGAGGCACCAGTGTTGCTCATCTGTGTAAGTTTGCTAAAAGTGTATTAAGATTTATCCAGTTATGCTCCCTTGGAGAGTTTAACATTTTACTCTCAAGGCAGAATGGAAGAAAAGTGTGATTCTGAAGTTCTCTATTCATTACCTTGTGACACACAGTAAGTGAATTAAATGAATAAATGTGCCAGGTGGTATGAAGAGCTGTTTCAAAGGAGTTGTGGGTATGAAGACCTGATTGCAGCGAGTTAAAGGAAAAACAAAATGAAGGGAAGGGAAGTGAACAATGGAGGCAACACTGCTAATGAGGTTTGGTGTAAAAGGGTACCAGAAAAGAGACAGGGGCACAAGATAAAAGTAGGGTGAATCCGATGTTATTAAAATAAATTGTTTGTCTTTCAGGATTGGATATACTGTAACGTGTGTGTTTTGAAAAGAATGATCCAACGAAGATGGGAAAATTGAGTGGAAGAGACAGAGGGAGAAGTTAATGGAGCAATATCCTTCAGTGGGTGAAAAGAGCAGCCATGAACAAGAGAGAGGATGGTCATAGGTCAGAGCTCTGGTCCCATCTTCACCCACTAGTTACAGGGAAATAAAGAGCATATGGAAGGAGATGGGTGCAGTATATGGAAGCAATAGATGCTGAAGTGTAAAATAGCTCTCGTTTGATTCCTTCCATTTTCTAAATGGAAAAGTAATCAATATCATCAGCAAAGAATAAGGGGCAAGAAATAGTTCAGAAAAAGGTATGAAATAGTCTAGGAGAGTGGGAGATTGAATGGACACAGAAACATGCCAAAGTTGCTAGGCAGCACTAACAAAATTTCCAGATTCTTCTTTAAAACTTATTTTCTGATCCTTTCTACCCCTTAGGTTTATTTAGAACTTGAAACTAGGTTCAGAGTGAAAAACTTTTACTCTGTAAGAAAAAATTCATAACATTTTTGACTGGTAATGTTTAAAAGTTTTACATTTGGGGGAATGATGTCACTACAACCTTTCTCAGTCATATTCAATCCTTTATGCATATAACTGAATAGTTTAAACTTAAAGCTAGCAATGTTCTTATAGATGTGTGGCTGTTCTCAGAACCAAGACTTTACTCAGACTTCATATACATAAATCTGTGAAATAGTATGCACATTTCCATTCAGCTCAATCACACCTCCTTTGAGTAATAGGATATTGCAATGTGCTATTAATTTCAAGAGGGAAAGGGGAGTCAAATACATGGTGATGGAAGAAGAACTGATTTTGGGTGGTGAGAACAGAATGCAATTTATAAGGATGCATTATAGAAATGTATACTTGAAACCTATATATAATTTTACTAACCAGTGTGACCCCAATAAATTTAATAAATAAACAAATAAATAAATTTGCAATTTTGGACACTTAGAAAATTCTACATAGGTTTTAGTATCTTTTTGTGAATACAAAAGATAAAGGTTCAAAAAATAATAAGAAAACCAAAATCTGTAAACAGTAGATGTTTGGGTATCTTGAGCTTTTACTAGTGAATTAACTTATTTTCCTGAGGTGTTTTCATCAAGGTCTTTTTGATTCACTCCTTTTATCATCCGAGAAAGCTGAAGGAGAAAAAAGCAAAGAATATGGCTAAACAAAATCCTTTATACTCATATGTAAACTTTTATCTATAATGATTTTATGTCTCATTACATAAAATGTCAACTATAAAGCTTTTCTTATCTGCTCAGAATTTTTTTATGAAATTTAGGGAATTGTAAGAAGGTAAATATAATAAGTCAAGTCTCAGAGATAGAGAAGCTGACAGTTGAATACGTGTCAGCTCCCACCTCCCAGCTTAATTTACTAATCTAGAATAAAACTGCCTCTGGTAGTGTCTGACTACAAGAACTGAAGTTCTTTGAGATTCTATATGATAGAAACCTTAATAGGGAATGTAATTATTATTTTCACTAGATGTGAAATGCACACAGGATTTATAATAAACTGTCATATGTTCAAAGTCATTACCATCATTATTTATATATGATACACTCTTTCAGGAATGTTAATAACTCATTTCAGGAAACTGAGGCATAAAGCATGTTGAGGCAGAGAGTGGCAAAGGAAAATGTGAATAACAGCTTAATTTTGCAATCTTGATTCCAGGACAAAATAATTTAAGGGACTTATTTTATCTCTATTAATCCTTTATCTTTTACTCATGTCCTTTTTCTAAAGCATTGAGATATTTTAGAAAAGATCCTTAGTCTTTGGACATGCTGAGATTATTCTATAAATGTCTCTGAGAATTCTGGTCTCAGTACAGCTTGACATATGTCAGTCAGGCAAATGACAGGCTGACATGTGCTGAATAAAAGAAAGAAAAAGAGTGAGAGTTTATCTAAGTGCACAGTTTCAGGGAGAGAGTGAGTGTCCACATGCTTTTGTGTCATTGGACCCCAGCAATTACTGAATTTTCTCACAGGCAGCAATAGCAGTGGCTTAGTAAGAATTTTCCACTGATCATACTCTTATATAAGTAGGAGCCAAGGACATTTTCTCCCTTGAAAAGCGTAAAAATCAGAGGGCAGCATAGACACTCAGCAAAAACCAACAACAAAAACAACAACAACAACAACAACAACAACAAAAACTCTAAAAGGGGAGTTCAAGGGAGTTTCATGTTGTATTCTGCAAAGGAGATCCTAAAGCCAAGGGAAAAACCAGATGAGATAATGTGTGGTTGCGCAAGAAGTAGTATAAGACAAAAAAGCTCAAGGTAGTAGGAAATATGCATACATTAGCTTAAATATTTGAGAGTGGGGGCGTATTAGAAGAGGAAATTCCCTGTAGGGACATTTTATTTGATCAGGTTGATAAATTGTTATGCTGGGAAATTATGGAGGTAAGCATTGATAATTCAGTCCAATCAAATGACTTTGATGTGTAATGGAGTATAATTGATAAGATATATCTGTTTAGGCATTTCAACTTGACATATGATTATTGATGATAGCTTGATTACCTAATTCCAAAATAATGCCTGGCATTAGAAATTCAAAAATATTTATATGTATATGGTGATTGTTGAGGATCAGTCTCTCAAAGCTTTCACTTTCTGAGAGAATAAGGAAGAAGCAGAAAACATGTATTATTGTCTCTTTTACGGATTGAATTGTCTCTTTCCAAAACTCCTATGTTGAAGTCTTAACATCCAATACTTTAGAATATGACTGTATTTGGAGACAGGGCCTTTAAAGAGATAACTTAGTTAAAATGTGGTTGTTCGGGTGGGCCCTAATTCAATATGCTTCTTTACAAGAAGAGATTAGAACACAGACAATACCAACAGAAGGACAATGGTGTGAGAACACAGAAAAAAGGTGGCCATCTGCAAGCCAAGGATGGAGACCTCAGAAGACACCAGACATGTTGATACCTTCATCTTGGACTTCTAGTCTCCAGAATAATGAGAAAATGCACTTGTGCTGTTTAATCCACCCAGGCTGTGGTATTTTGTTATGGCAGCCCTAGCAAACTAGTGTAATTGTTCAGAGTACATTTGAATTGATCCTTATAATGCTAAGCAACTAAGGCTTCAGAAAAAAAGGAGTCTGGGTAGAAGTAAGGAAAAACAAATAATAACACTATCAAGAGCAATTACATTCTCTAGAAAGAGATGAAAAAAGGAAATAATAAAGGTTTCATGGGAGAATGGACATTTGGACCTTAGGGATATTCTATTTCTCTGTTTCTTTGAGGTAGAACTGCAAACTTCTGTCATTCAAGCAGTACTATGTACTGAGACCCAGTCTATTAAAATTCCAACCTACTGAGACACACGTCCTCTTGTTCTGGGAAAAAGGAGATTCAGGTTATGGGACTCAACCTAAAATCTCATAGCAAATATTGGTCAGAACCTACCAGAGAATAAACAAATCTCCAAGGATCATCTATTCCCTTTAAAGAGGTGTTGATTTGGGTCAAATGCTTTCACTCAGTAAGTGAAAAGGTGCTGCATGACACATCCAATCATTGAAATAGTTAATTTTTAAACCTATTCTATTCCCACGTTAAGTGTATCCAATTTTATTTATCTGTTTTAGCTGAGGTTCTCTCTGTTACAGGCAACACAATCCCTGTCCCAAATTCTTTGGCAATAAGGGGGAAATTTCTTGGCTCATATGACTAAGATCCAGGGGTCATGATGCATTTCCAGGTACATCTGGATTTCAAGTTCATATAAAGTTGCAATGGTCCATCTCTTTCCTCTCCTCCCTCTCTTCTATAGTTTAGTAGTCTTAATAATGACTATATTTTTTAACAACTTACTGAGGTTTCATTTACATACAGTAAAATTAACATATTAAAGGGTATCATTTGAAGAAATTTGACACATGTATAATATGTATATATTTAAAACTATCATCACAATCAAAACAACAAACATGTATATTACTTCCAGAGGTATCCTCATGCCCATCCCTTCCTTCACTGTGGTACCTTTTTGTCATACAGGCAATAATTGATCTTTTTTTTTGTCATTATAGATTACTTTGCAATTTCTAGAATTTTATGTAAATAGATAATAGAGTTAAGTCCTCTTTTGCTTGTCTTACTTTTTCACCCAACATAGTGATCTTGACATTCACCATATTTTGAGTACATTGATAGGTTCTTTTTGTTTGTTTGTTTGTTTGTTTTTATTGCTACTTAGTATTCCACTGTGTGGACACTTACCACATGCTATTTGTTTATTTATTTACCTTTTGATGGAGCTTTTTTAGAGTTTTTTTCTAAAACCTTTTTTAGAGTTTTCTTCTAGTTTGAGAGTGTTATAAATAAAGCTATTTTTATAAATTACCATTCCATAATCATTGTATTTTGATTTCTGTAATAGGCCCTGTAGCTTGGTGGTTCAAATCCTGTCTTCATAAATTGATTTTTGTATACATTGGGCAAATTTCTTTTTTTTTTTTTTTTTTTTTTTTGAGGGCAGTGTCACTGGCCCTCATAAGTGGGACCCGAACCAGGGCCGCTGTCTTCCCAAGCCAGCGCTTAACCGTGGCTCCACTCAGCCGGTTCAGGGCAAATTTCTTATAAGTGCTTACACTATCTTGTGCATTATTTTGTTGTTGTTGACATCAGAGAAATAATTATCAAATAGAAGTGAGTTTCTTTGGTGGAATGAGTAATGTTTAAGGAATGTAGACTGTGTAGAAATATATAAATTTGCATGTTTTCACATAAGATGTAGCATGTCTAAGAATCTACACAAGAATGATGTTGCAAGTTAGGAAGACTTCGATAGTGCTGTTTTAAGACAATCATTGGCGGATTTTCTCACTAGTTGATATCTGCTACTCTTTCTGTGATATTGCTGCTTTTTCCTTGAATAAATCTTTCATGATATGTATTATGAGAGTGCTTAAAAGAATAGAGAAGTGGTATTTCATCAAGTACACATAATAGGCGATAGGTTATTTGTGTACCTACTTGCTAAAATTCACTTGGAGACTTGAGTTCATTATGATTTATGCCAACTGTAGCAAAGTTGATCCTCAGCAATATTTAACTATAGCTACCTAAAACTATCTAATAATTGTGAACAATCAAATTCATTTAGTTTACTTCACAACATTCAGTTACCTCCTATGTAAGATGAAGGCAATAACAGTAAGGAACAGATAGAGTTTTATGAAGATTAAAGGAAATTTATTTATATACATTACTTAAAACAGTGCTTGGCATTTGGTAAGTGTAACAAAGAATGATACAGTTGTCTACATATCTCTAAGGGCTCTTCCGGGGTGAAAATTTTATAACTGCCAGAAAGTTAATCAGGACGAAAGCTCTAAGTTAAAAGGATAAAGCTCTATTTAGGAGATCTAATATTAGCAGATGCTGGGCCAGCCGAGTGGCGCGGTGGTTAAGCGCTGGCTTGGGAAGCCAGCGGCCCCTTTTTGGGTCCCACATATGAGGGCCAGTGACACTGCCCTCAAAAAAAAAAAAATTAAATTAAAAAACAAAAATTCAATATTAGCAGATGCTATGACTTTGGGCTTTGTTGTAGGTTGAACTGTGTCCTCTAAAAAAGATATGTTGAAGTCCTATCTCCCTGTACCTGTGACTGTAACTTTATTTGGAAATAGGGTCTTTGCAGATGTAATCAATATGAAACCATACTGGATTAGGTAGGGTGGGCCCTAATCCAAAGACTGCTGTCCTTATAAGAAGAGAGAATTTTGGATACAGACACTGGGGGAAAGGTCATATAAAGACTGAGACAAAGATTGGAACTATAGTACCACAAAGGAATAATGATTGCAAATGCAGGGAAAACGTTTTTTTCCCTCTACCCTTTCAGGGTTTTGTTTTTGTTTTTGTTTTTTTTGTTTTTGCTGGTCTATTAAATTGACATAAGACATACTAACTGGAGAGAAATAGAGAAAGAAAAAATTAATTACATATGTATGCCCCTCCCTCCCCCATAAGAATATGAGACCCATAGCTGGTCAGGAAATTAAGGCCTATATACCACCCTGAGCTAAAGAGAGGGGGCAAGGGCCTGGGATTTCACAGGGAAGAGAGACTCTATACAGGAAGATGGAAAGAGCAAATGTTTGGTAAACAAATGTTTACTGTGCCATGCAGACAACGATACACAGAGAGAAATTTGATCTCCAGACCCTGCTAAGCTCACCCTAGCTACCACACCTAGCCCATATCTTTTATAGCTATCTCTGGTGATAGGTCTCATCCTGGACCAGGACCTTATCTAAATTCTTTTAGGCAGTTAAGGGGAAAGTTAAAAAAAAAAAAAACAAAGAAAAAAACAAGTAAGCAACCAAAAGGTTTCCTGACTCTTTGGGGTCCTGGTTGTCTTCCTTTCAAAATGGTCCCTGCCAAAGTGGCACATCTGGGGAGAATTGTTCTGAACTCCTTCACTGTCAAGAGGCATGAAAATATTCTTCCCAGGATCCTTCAGAGGGATCATCATAGCCTTGTGGGCACTGTGATATCAGACTTCTAGCCTCCAGAACTGTGAAAGAATAAATTTTTGTTGTTTTAAGCTCCTCAGTTTGTGGTACTTAGTATTTATTAGTTTGAAATTATTTAAATAAATTAATTAATACATGAATAACTAACCAACTAACTAAATAAATAAAACTTCCAGTATTAGACATCTATAATTCTCCATTGTAATAGTTCAGAAAGATACAAAAATTCTATTTACCTGACTTAATTCTTATATACGCTTTATTATGTGGGTCATGTCCTCTCTTTAATCATGTTTAGATAACAAAAGTAGAAGAACATGTTTTACTTACATTTCAAATATTGCATATAAATACTTTATCCCCTAGGAATTATACCATTGAATAATCAGAACTTTTTTGAAAAGGAAATTTTTATCACAGTATTTTCTATTTTGTGAGAAAAAGAAACCAAAATTTAGAAATACCACAATCAGTCAATTTCTTGACCAAGCATTTTGATTGCACTTCTATTTAAGTGTTTTATTCTACTTTTGAATTCTTTTCTTGGTCTTAAATATTAATACCTAACTCAAATAAACATCTGATTATGATTGTTGATTTTATAAAGTTAAATTCAAGGACATATCTTGTTCTTTTCTTTTTATTCTTTAAGAAAACTTAACAAGAATTGAGCAGTCCATATAACCTCAGCAAGATAAATGCAAATCTCACTAGCATAAGAAAATCAATGTTATTAATTACAAAACAAAATCTCCCAGTTGATTAATGTTAAAAGTGTCACAGTGAATCATTATTATTTATGGATATTGAGAGACTGAATGTAGAAATGGACAATGGCCAGACCACATACAAAAATAAAATTCTGACCGCAATCTGCAGGAACAAGCCCAGGAACCCAACCCATTCTCTATATTAACCGGCTCAGGAAACCAGCCTGCCATCTATAAATCAGACTTGTAGGAAGTCTCTAGTAACAATCTAGGAAGCTAAATAATAACCCCTGTAACACTTGGCTCAAAATGGTCAGGACTTGATTTATAACTGACAGCTTCCCTAATTTTTGTCCCCACTTCCAACTTAAGATCAACCAGAGAAAGCCAAATAATGCACTCTTAACCAACCAATCACCCAGAATGCCTAGCTTTGAGTTAGCCCTCATCCAGCTTCCCGGTGCCAACAGACTGTACTCTAGGCACTCCTGAAGTCTTCACTTTTTTCTTCCTTAAAACTTTCCCATTCCTCTCTTGGCCTTTTTGTCACTGCCAAATGCAAGTGATGATGCTGACAATTTTGCTTTAGCAACCTTTGGATAAATAACTTTTGCTTTTTCATATATAAACCTTTCAAGTAAAAGGGCCAAATAGAGGACAGACTCCTTAAAACTAGTGGCTATTTCTATGAGTTTACTTTCAACAGCTGAATCTACACAGCCATAATTGCTCAATATATGTATCCATTTTACAGTTTATTTACAATGGAACTCTAAACTTATATAACATTTATTCAGTGTGTATAATGCAGACAGCATAGAGTACATTCAATGATGAGCAATAACTGAGGTATTTGAACATGTTCAATTTGGCACAGATTGAAGACATGCCAGTGATTATTCTCTAAAGGTAAAAAAATAAATAACTGCGACATTTTATTCTAGTGCATACAAGGTGTGGAAGTAATTGGTGAATAATTATAATTGTATCACGTATGCATTCAATCCACTGAGACAAAAGCTTACCTGTAAAGTCAAGCAGGCAAACATTACATTTTTCACTCAGCTTTGTTCATGAAATGAAAGAGGATTCACAAGTTTATCAGATAAACTATTTTTAATTAAGAGTTCTCTTACATATAATTGATATGATGCTTGCTTTGTTAGGTTCAAGACTAAAGTTTTAATTTCAAATTGGTTTTTATTGTTATTAAAGGGAATTACATTCATTTTGTCCAATTAAAATCAATAGTTTAAAGTCTTTCACCCAGTACAGTTGTTGTTTTTTTGTATGCATCCATGAAACCATCATCATATTCTAAGCCAAAAACATATCCATTGCCTCCAAAAGTGTCCTCCTGTCCTCTTTATGTATGATTATTTTTGTTGATAGAAACACTTAACGTTAGATCTACAATCTTAGCATCAGTAGAACCAATGTTGCATAATGAAAGTACCATCGAGTACCACAATAATATAGACAGTAGGTCAGTAGTTTGAAAAACTGGACTATGCCTAAAGTAAATGCTTTAACATTTTATTTGCAAATTTGCTTCAAATCACATTCCATTATTGGTATGGGTCTCATTGTAAGTGGAAAGAGTTGAATATTGAGCATGTGGATTTTAACAGTCAACACTGGATTATTCAGCCTCTGATTATCTTTAACTTGTAAATTTTAGACACCCTGCTGTTTTCTCTATCTTCCTGGCATTTCCTAACATTTTTCTTCCATGCCTGCCTTTGTTTTTAATTAAAATTCATAGGGGTGACAATGGTTAGTAAAATTACATAGGTTTCAAGTGTACATTTTTTATAATACATCATCTATATGTTACATTGTGTGTTTACCACCCAGAGTCCGTTTTCCTTCTATCACCATATATTTATTTAACGCCCTTTTCCCTCATCTACCATCCCCCTCCCCCTTTACCGTCTGGTAACCACTAAACGATTGTCTGTGTTTGTGAGTTTTTGTTTCTTTATTTGTTTGTCTTGTTCCTTTGTTGCTTTCAGTTTTATATCCCACACATCAGTGAAATCATATGGTTCTTGACTTTTTCTGTCTGATTTATTTTGCTCAACATAATAATCTCAAGATCCTTCCATGTTGTCCAAGGCTGCCTTGGTCACTTCAAATTTCTGTCTGGAGCTGCACTAACTGGTATAGGAACCAGTAGACAAACGTGCCTCTTCACTGCTTGAAATGCAGCTAGAGCAATTGACAACTGTAATTTTAATTAAATCAAAATTTTAATTATTTATGTATTTATGTATTTATTATTCAATTATTATTTATTCAGTTATTAATTTACTAATTTAAACAAATTCAATTTAAGTTTAATATTTATACTCAATTCAGCTTTTAGAAAACTGAATTTGATTTTTGGAATAACCTAGGTATGTAAATCTACTTTTCAACTGTAAATTTTATGACATTTAAATCATCAATACACATATTTCTGATAAAAAGTTAGTGTCTGAATTTAGATAGTCTGTAAGTAAAAGATAAACTCCAGATTCAAAGAATTAGTATGAAAAATATAAAATATCTCAATAATTTTATTTTTACTGTATGTAGAAACGATACCATTTTCAACATATTGAGTAAAAAAACATCAAAATTGAGTTCAGTTGCTTCTTTTTATTTTTATTTTTTACCTACTGAAATATTTAAATTTTTATAGTTGGCTTGAATTATATTTCTATAATTATACTTATGTTTCTGGTCAAACATATTCAAGGCTTTTCCTCAACTCTCTTTGGATAATGGATTTGCCTTTTCTAGGTTCAGCCTGTGTCACTTTGTACATCCTAGATCATTTCCATGCTCCTCTCCAACTTCCATCATTTCCCTCAGTCTCTCGCCTTTAATTTCCATTAAAGGAAACTCAAATCCATGTCTGTACCCAGGAACCCTCTATGCTATTTCTTTTGTATTACTTGATGCTTTGAATATAAGTACCATGAACCAACTTAAGTTATCAATAGTGGGAGAACAAAGGGTATTACAAACATTCTAAGGTCTTTTGTAGAATAAAAACTCAATTACTCTTATCAAGTGAATGATGCTGAATATATGAATTAGTGAATATATATGGAGCTTTTCACATTTGAGTAAATCAAAATAATTACTTGTCTTTTAAATTTTAGTTCTCCTTGCTGCAGTTTTCATCTCATTTTGGTAAATAACAAGGGCAATCAAGAGAGAAAAAAGGCAAATCATGTAGTCATGTGGGAGTAATTTATTATTAATTTAACTGTTACCTGATTCTACCAGTAAGTCCCTCATAGCTATTATAGTGTCTATATATATTCACAGATTATTTTTAGAAATATTTTCGACTATGAGAAACTGAATTAAACTCAGTTCAGGGCTTAGATGAACAAAGGCCTATAATAAATGTTTTTTATTATAATGCTAATGTTTTAGAATTACTAAAGCCTTTTTATCAAGTAAAGCTTCATAGCAACAACTTTAATCTTTGATTGGACTGCATTTAAAAATTAACAATTGGGTTAATTGGAAATAAATGTTCACAATTGCCAGGAAATAAACCAGTTAGGAATTTTAGGGTAAGACTGATTCTCTGTTCAATTAATTCGACAAATATTTGCTGAATGCCACTTGTATGAAGCAATACTCTATGAGAAGATTCACATAAATAAAATATAATCCTTGATCTTAAGGACAAAGAATTTAGTGACTACAATGGGTTATTGTGTGCTTGGGAGAATTATAAAGACAATTTTTTTTTATGTGTTGCATTTTTCCATTTCACGAACCCCAAGACTCTCCTTTCCCCATTTCTATCAGTATTGACTTCCTTGAAGGTTCAAATAGGATAACTCAAAATCCTTACTCCAGTGAGTAACAATCTTTTGTTACAGGCCCACTGCAGGAGAAATGAAGCTGGATGCTCCCTGAAATAAAGCTGGATGCTAAGCTTTGAGTTGAAGGATGGGAATGTCTCTACCTTGTGAGCTAAAATCCACAAGACAGAGGGAATGAAGCAATGAAAACGCCATTTCAAATACTGTGTTTTTCAAAGTGGTGAGATATTTGGATAGGATTAGCTCCACCACCCCCACAACAGTCATATAGACTCTAGAGAAAGAGGAGGGGTAGAGAATAGAGAGGGGAGAAACAGAGGGGTATTGCATGTGTATTTTTCCCACACATGTAGAGACAGAGATGAGTTTCCTGCCTAATCCTAGAGCTGTTGGGATTGAGCCTGATATTTCTGATTTAGAAAATGAAGATGTGACAATGCTAATGTCTGAGGCTGAGAAAAAATTCACTGTTCCAGGCCAACAAGCAAGGCTATGTGTCACATTATACCCTCCCTGTCTGTCTTCTTGCACCTCTCCATAAGGACAGATTATAACTTCAATATTATGCTTATTGTATATATCCCCACTTTGCACCAAAGAATGGCCGGTTAGTCAGAGATGGGTAAGTTTTCTCAAGAGAGAAACAACCTGAGCCAGACACGGTCGCGTGGGTGCCAGTGAGTGCCTGTGAAATGACCTATTGATGTGATAATACCTGTCCTCTCTGCATTCTTATCAGTAAGCCTTGACAGAGGAAGCTTCTGTCTCTTAAGAGGTGCATGACAATAACCTCTTGGGGCCTCTGGTAATGGCAGTTTGCAGACATGGGAAATTAGGCCTGGAGTTAATTCTTGGGTATGAGACTCACAGACCATGGAAGCTACATTCACCCTGGCTTATGTGTAAGATAATAAAAGAATCAGTCAGGCCCGATTCAGGGCTCCAGTCCATGAGGCTGAAGTCCCCTGGCCCCGAACTGTTTTCCTTCCTATTTTGTGTGTCTCTCTCTTTTACTTAACCTTTCACCGTCCCTTCTCCTTTCCCACCTGCTCTGTCGTGCAGGAACGCGAAAAGTGATGCCCAACGTGGGGTTGGAGAAGGAAAGAAAGGGAATTACAGTCAACGAAAGGCCTCGAGACGGTGTCCGGACAACTACCTGGTGGAGAGAGGGTAAGTCTCGAGAAGTTTTAACCAGGGTAATGGGTAAAACAATTAACTTTTTGTATGTCTGAGTACAAATGAGTAATTGATTATAGTTCCACGGCTTCAGCTACAGAATTTGTAGCTGTGGGCTCTAATCTGCGCGTTATGGTTAAGTCGTAAAACAGAATGGTGCTGGACACTATCTGTTCCATGGGACATGTCCACCAGTCTCGGGATTCATATGAGTACACCTTAGCCAAGACTGACCTTAAAGTTCCGGGAGGAAAGCGGCCAGACAAGATTCAGAATGAGGACGCGTGAATGAGATTTTCTTCTCTTACTTTTAAAAACTAACATGGGAAATACCGATAGTCAGTGTAAATATCAGCCTTATTAAGGCTGGGGGAACACGAGTCCCAGAAAGAAAAGTAATAGAACTAAATACGATTGAGATATATTGTTCCTGGTTCCTTGATACCGGAACCCTAGATTTAAAAACTTGGAAAAAGAGTAGATACAGATCTCCAGGTGTTACATCAAAATGGAGTTTTAATCCTGGTAACAATTTGGAACACATGGAGATTAATCTGGTCAGTTTTATAACCATTACAGACCGATATGAAAGATAAAAGTAAAAGAGGATGTTTTAAAATCAAGAGACGAAGAGGAGAAAGTAGAGGAAGGATCTCTAGAAGTCACCAGAGTTATTCCCAAATTTTTATATCCACTTTAAAAAAAACCAACAACAAAAAAACCCAGCTCCGTGCTGACTGTCTCTGCCGCAACTTGTTTTGTTCACAGCGCGGGAGCAGAATCCCCCCTCCCTTTTGAAAATGGTGAGAAACGCCATTCCAAGAGGCCTTGGGCCCACCTAGCACATTGCTGCTAGAAACTAAAGATTTAAAAGTATCGGTCAAACAGGTATTTTTCTAACAGAAAAGATTTCAGGAATTCGTCCTGTTTGCCAGATTAAATTACAAGACCAAAGATTTATTTCTATAATTAATTGATGTTTCTAATGTTTCTATAATTAACTCTCAAAAATGGCCACCAAGTTAAGTAAAACTTTTTAGTAATGATCATATATTAAAAATGCTTAGATGTAATTTCTCAATATCTATTGACAATTTAAGATCTGAGTCGCTGAGTTTGCCTATTTCTAACTTCTTGTCACGGAAATGTTCAAAGA
This sequence comes from Aselliscus stoliczkanus, assembly GCA_033961575.1. NCBI lineage: Eukaryota > Metazoa > Chordata > Mammalia > Chiroptera > Hipposideridae > Aselliscus > Aselliscus stoliczkanus. The sequence continues at coordinate 125,754,671 of CM066727.1, forward strand.
TAGATTAAGATCTGTTAGAAATATATCTTATGTTTTATCACAAGCCTATACTTCTATACTTTTTTTTTTTTTTTTGAGGGCGGTGTCATTGGCCCTCATATGTGGGACCTGAACCTGGGCCGCTGACTTCCTAAGCCAGTGCTTAACCACCCCGCCACTCTGCCGGTCCAAGCCTATACTTCTTAAGGTTACAAAATGTCTTCCTAGATTTGCCAGTGAAAATGTTAATTATCCTACATATGCCAGAAAAATGTAGATCTGCTAAAGTTCAGCTATCCCTTTTCATTACAGAATTTTTGGACAAATACAGGACTGTTTAGGAAAGTTTTCAGACGACCCAGACATGTACACAGTGTTTTAGAGGTCATGGATTAAAAAAAGAAAATAAAACAAAAACTTATTCTCCTTAACCTGACAAAATCATATAGTTCTGGCCCGCTGTTTTCTCTCTCATAAAGATACTTAGACCCTAAAAAAGGCCATGGAGTATACAGATTAATTATATCTCAAATCAAAAAGCTAAACTAATGGCTGTTTTAACTGCTTTCCAGATGTTTTCAAACCCTATAAATATTAAATCAGACTCTACTTTCCAATAATTCTAATCAGTCTTTTCAACTTTTGTTTAAAAAAAAAAAATTAAAAAAGGGGGAAGACAGAGCAGAAACTTCGCAGATACAATTGGCTAAAGTCATGTTAACTTTTAAAAAAAATTTTAAATTCATCTGGTTCAAGTAATGAAATTAACACTGGATGTTCTGCAACCGAAAAACATTTTAATAATCAACACAGTTCTAAACTATTGGAAAATATCCCTATCTACTGGAAGGATATCCAAACCAATCAATGACATTTAAACAACTTTATTAACATGGGGAAGAAGTTTTGCTTGTATCTTTCTAGGTCCAAAAGAACGTCCTTTGTGGGCACCTGACAGGTTCATGGAAGAGAAGATTTACATGGATCATGGGTAATTCCCAGAGAAAACCAGAATGATACCTTTAAAGATATGTTTATGATTTTTGGAAAGAAATTTGAAGTACAGGAAACAAGTACACATAGCTTCCCTCCCCCTGTTCCTCCATGTACCAATTAAAGTAACTAGATTGATGGACAGTCCCATATTCATTGGGAAGAGTGTTGAGGGAACATGGATTGGGTGTTATTTAATGATTCCTATAGAAATAGTAATAGACTGAGAACCCCATGGGGATACAGTCCTTAACTGCACTCAATTTAATTGCTCCAATTACCTACTTCTCAGATGGTGGGTACTTACTTATAATTCTTCTCAAATTATTGATACTCAATCCTATTAACAAAAATTATACTTTTCAATTTGAGGAAACAGTTTATTTACAGATGTCTTAAAATTCCTTTTGTTTTCTTTTTAGTAGGAGCTATAACTATTAATCAAACAATAAAATTAGTTGAAAGTGCTCAACGTAAATTATATACATGTATAAATTCTTCCATTTATAATGCCTCTAATAATCAGATTATGATTTTAAAAGACGATGAGGATTATGGATCCCTGTCCACACTTCTACAGCATGGGAAGGTTTTCCAACTGTTCATATTGTTTTACAATTACTTCATAAGATTTTACATAGAACTAAAAAGATTTATAGGACTCCTTATTGCTACTATTATGGAAATTATTTCTATGGCTATTGTAACTGTTGTTTCTGAAGTCGCTCTATATCAAACAGTACTGATCATTGTAAGTTGCCTTTCCTTAGGTATTAATGCTGATAATTTTACACGTTGGGCTGATGTCCTTAATACACCATTGCTTACTCCTGTAATATGATATGAAAATGTTAGTAAGTCATGGAATCAACAAATTAAAATAGATCAGAAAATTAATATTAGATTAGCTAATTTAGAAACTACTGTTGTAGTACTTGGTGATCAAATGGGAAATTTTGCTATAATTACTTTAAAATGTGATTGAAATGTTTCCATCTGTTTATATTGTATCTATTGGTTATTTTTTAATCCCTTATTCTTATAATCAAACTCATACTCCTTGGTCTGAGGTATGAGCTCATCTTTTGCGACATGTTTCTTATCCTACTGTGGACATTTTACAAATACAACAAGAAATAGATCAGATGTCTAACACTAAACTCTAGCTACTCCCCAGAGAAGAAACACTCTCCACAGCTACAGATGGACTTTTTACTTTAAATTCTGTGAACTGGACAAAAACTTTGGGTGGATGGGTTTTGCTGGTTCTATGGTTGTTTTGGTTTGTTGGTACTATGATTATTTTGCTTATTGTTCTATATTTATTCTGTTTAGTCCTCATATGTAAACAAACAGCCCTCTGACGGACAGTAAATGAAAGATCTGCAAAGTCTGTGTTTCTCACATTTTAAAAACAAAAAAAAGGGTGAGATGTCACATTATAACCTGTCTGTCTGCCTCCATGCACCTCTCCATAAAGACAGATTATAACTTCAATATTATGCTTACTGTATATATCCCCACTTGGCACCAAAGGATGGCCAGTCAGTCAGAGACAGGTAAGTTTTCTCAAGAGAGAGAAACAACCCAAGCCAGACGCGGTCGTGTGGGTGCAAATGAGTGCCATGGGAGAAATCAGGAAGAAGAGAAAAGGGGCATAAACCCCTTGCTTCAGGTTCTAGCAGCCTGCCTGTGAAATGTCATATTGATATGATAATACCTGTCCTCCCTGTAGTCTTATCAGTAAGCCTTATCAGTAAGTTTAGGAGAGTTATACACTTAAAAGAAAGTGAAATGATAACTAAATATAATTCAAAAAAGTCAACATTAGTGTGGTAATTAATAATAGTAACAGATGGGACCGGCCGAGTGGAATGTTGGTTAGAAATTGGGTTGGGAGGCCAGCTCTGAGCAGCAGGACACTGGTTCAGATCCCACATGAGGGCTAGTGACGCTGTGCCCTCTACAGCTCAGATGATGAACAACAGCTCAACCTGAAGCTGGACTGGTGTGAGTCGCTGGTGACTGTGTAGGCTGCAGTGAGGCTGGCCGGCAGCTGGCGTGAGCTGCATGAGCCACTGTGAGCAGCCATCCAATGGCTGGCGGGTGGCTGCCTCACCCAGGAAGAGTGCAGTGATAATACCAAAATGGGCCAGTGAAGCAACGTCCTCCACAACAAGACTGAAGAACAAAAATATAGCAACTTATCTGTTCCCCTCCACCAATTCCCAAATGAAATCTAAATAATAATAATAATAATAATAATAATAGTAACTGATGATCCGCTGCCTTATTGCTAACAGGTTTTTTGTTTGTTTGTTTTGTTTTGTTTTTTCCTATTTAATTTCCTAAGGTGAACCAGCATGTACTGTGAAAATACTTTTTATTTTTTTTAAATATTGGGGAACTGGGGGAGGGGAACAACGTTGGGGAATCGGGGAAGGGGAACAGACAAGTTGCTATCCTTTTGTTCTTCATCTAGTTGTGGAGGACGTTGCTTCACTGGCCCATGTTGGTTATTATTATTATTATCATTGCGCTCTTCCCAGATGAGGCAGATCAGTCGCTGGCCTCTAGACAGCCATTTACGGTGGCTACTGGCAGTTCACTCTGGCTTCCAGGCACTCATGCTGGCTGCCGGCCACTCACTGTAGCTTATGGCAGCCCACTGCAGCAGGGGCTGCAGCTTACACCATCTCCAGGACTCATGCAGCCCAGCTCCAGGACAAGCTGTTGTTCACCATCTTAGCTGTAGAGGGCAATGTCACTGGCCCTCATATGTGGGATCCAAACCGTGGCTGCTGGCGTCCCAAGCCAGCTCCTAACCAACACGCCACTTGACAGACCCAGAAAATACTTTTGATATATTAACTAATTTATCCCTCTACTTCCTTTTATTATTACTGGTTTATTATTGTTGTTATTGTTTATTATTATTATTATTACTATTATTATTTTACCATGATTCCCTCCAGCTATTAAAACTAGACCTTAAGGGTAGAATATATGGAGTTTCCACATGGACCACATATAGAAAATTTTCAAAATCCAGCTTTAGGTGCCAAATAGCCTTTTAAAACTTAGAGCAGAGGCAATAATCCTGAAAGTAAATTCCTCATTTGAAAGAGCTGGATATTTTGGAATTCTAAAGGCCAAGTCTTGATGGAAGTAGAGCATGAATATTGTGATGATTAAAACAAATTATAAAAACAATAACAAAAGAGCCAAAACACCTAATCTAAGCACTGTCCAAGCTGGGGCAGGGAGAGAAAAGAAAAAATGAGATCAATGAGAGGGACTTGTGGTGAGGGGACCAGACCTGAAAACCCTGAGTCAGCATTGGGAACTATCAAGTTTCCACAGACAGGACAAGGAGCTCCTGTATAAACTGAGCATGTATCAGAAAGGCATCCTATTATCTTTCTAATGAGTATAGCACATCATCCCAGGTAAGGATATAAGAATTCTTGTCCTTCTAAGGGCTGTGCAGCATCTGCTAACCAGTTAAGCAAGAGGGATGTGCAATCCCACCATGTGGGAAACACTGATGTGGTCAATCTGTGAAGTCTAGCAATATCCCAGGATCTTATTGAACTCTCCCATCCTCACCTCTGCACCTCCCATCAAACAAAACGCCTTGAGACCCAGAAAGACAGTGACAGTATAAAAGAGAAGTGGTGGTGTAGAAAGGAAAAATTTCAGCCGCTTTGAGGCAGAAAGGAACAAATTCACAATTCTAACTTTTCTTAATTTGAATACAGACCAATGGCATATAATTTTCTTACTTAATATTGAATATTTAAAAATAACTGAACTTTTAGTAAAAATGTATTTCAATGTTTAAATTTATGTTATAAATAAAAGATTTGCTAATATTAAAGATAAAGAAGTCACCAGACAATGGGTTAAAACCTTACTCCTCATAGATATCCCTTAGCAATTTTATTTTGCCTTTAAACTAAAGTTCTACCTTCAGTTTCTCATTAATCTGTTTCTCATTAAAATATGGAGATGGAATTATTCAAAGATTTGTTAGTGTGTTTTAACACTCAGGGAACATCCATCCCATTTTTATTTTTTTTTAATTAGAGTCACTCTTTAGTTCAACAATGTGGAAAAAAAAATCCCCACATTTAGAATTTTATTTTATTATTTATTTATTGTTAAAAGGTGTATCCTCCTCATCTCTCAGCAGTCCTGAAACGGGAACAGGTGTTTCCTATCATGTGTTTCCTCTCTGTCTTTAGTTTTTGACAGGCTGTGCTTTCAGTATTTATCACTATTGGTTTTGTGCTAGTAATTGCTATTTGTCAAATTCACACACACACAAAAACTTTTAAAGAGACAGCATCTTTTAGTTTTTTCTTTCTTTTTTTTTTTTGAGGGCAGTGTCACTGGCACTCGTATGTGGGACCTGAACCGGGGCCGTTGGCTTCCCAAGCCAGCGCTTAACCACTGCACCACTCGGCCAGCCCGAGACAGCATCTTTTAAATAGGGCTATCTAATTTGACTATCATGACAACTTGTAGTCAAAAATCTCAATCAAATAGGTGTATTGAATTAGCTTTCTCTTTCCATAATATATGCATGCTCAAATTAGCTGTTTAGACCAATTTGAATGTTCAACATTTAAAATGTAACAGACAGACTTAAGGCAGTTTCCAAGTATACATTAAAAACAGTAGTAAGGCATAAGTACAAATAAAGGCATTTTAAAATAAATTAAATATTTTTTCAATCTGGAAGGCATGTAATACTATTGTTAATATTATAATAGAAATTGTCATAGTTGTAAATCATAGTTTAATGTATTTTATAATTTAATAAGAACTCATAAATTTAATCCTCATCCCATAATTCTCTCAAGACAGTCTGATGAGTTATACAAAAAGGATGTTAGTAGTCATATTCTTTCAATGAAAAAAGAGGCAAAGAAAGATTAAGAGATCTAGCTAGGTTCACGCTAAGGACAACTTTAATTGCATGTATATTGATACTGTAGTTTTTCAAAATTAGAGGTATCCTTTGATTTGAAAGAAATCGTGTCATTCACATGTATGCCACAAGCCCAGAGAGATGGACACAGAGGCGGGACGCTCTATAGTGCTTAAAAACAGGTGTAGTCACAGTCCTGATATACTCTAATAACACCTAATTCCATTGACATTCTGTAATTGGGATCCTGGCATTTATTTTATACAAGCTGTTTCTAAACTTCTCATTGCCAGAATGATCCACCTCCATTTTTATTGGTAAATACGATGGGGGCGAGGGTGGCTTATCTTGGAAGCTGGACTGTATTGTTTGCTCCAAATAGATTTTAAATGAGATCAATTATCCACTGATGGTGTTTATTTTCAATAATCAGATATTGTTCCTTCCAAGTCTATCTAAAAGGGTAGATTTAAGGGCCGGCTGAGTGGCGCGGTGGTTAAACACTGGCCTTGGAAGCAAGCGGCCGCGGTTCGGGTCCCACATATGAGGGCCAGTGACACTGCCCTCAAAAAAATTAAAGAAAAGTAAAAAAAATAAAAAAAAGTTATGTTAAAAGGGTAGATTTAAAAATCACTTGTAGAACAAATGGCTTTCTCTAGGTTTGTGATTATAAGAATTCCTTGAGATACAGAGACAAGGTCAAGTAGATCAGATCTTTATATATGCATATTCCTAGGTAAAAACAGTACACTGTCCTGTAGAGTTCAGAGTCTATGAGTTTAAGAAAATTCAAATTAATATTTAATCCAAATTTATGTTGCTTTTATTAATAATTCTACATAACAGCCCCAAAACCCTCAACCAGCCTTTACACTCTCACTCTCCATGAATAATGCAAGGGATCTTGTAAATCTTGTTTATTGTTTTATCCTCAGGGTCTATAAAAATGCCTGACACGTAGCAGGTGCTAAATAATATTTATTAAATGAAAAAGTGAGTGAATAATTCCAGAATTTGAGAAAATATACCCTACAACTATAGTCTTGCCTAAACAGGGAAGGAGACTCAACCATGTATCATTAAAATTTTAGGCATTTCAGCACCCTGATTATTAGGAGAGCAATTATGATAACAGAACAATGTATTGTCCACTTGTCCCTGGGCCCTGAGCAAAGATGCAATGACAGGAGGAGTAAGTGAAGGAGTGTAAGAAGGTGAACCCAGAGACAAAAAAGAACCATGGGTTGGGGTAGGAGGGGAGAAAGTAGACGTATGAGGTGTGATCATGCAATACAGGTAATGTTTAAATAAAAAAATAAAAAATAAATTAAGGGCCGGCCGAGTGGCTCAGTTGGATAAGAGCTCGCTCAAGAGTGCGAGCTGAGCTCTGAGCAATAGCAGTTTGATGCCCAGCCCAAGCTGAGCTGCCGCTGAGCTGCCAACAGGTGGCAGGATGGCTCAGCTAAAAAAAAAAAAAAAATTATTGCAGTGAAAGACACATTGCCATTAATCCCCCTCAAAATACCCTCCCTTGCTTCAAACACACTTACCCCATCATTCTTGCCACTTTCCGAAGCAGTTCTGGAAGTCCCCTTTCGTGAGTGTCTTTAGTTGCTCTGTTGTGGCTGCCTGAATGTCTTGAATTGATTCAAAACATTTACCTTTCATGGTCATTTTGACTTTGGGGAAGAGCCAGACGGTGCCAGACCCAGTGAATAAGGTGGATGAGGACACACCATAATGTTTCTTTTTTATTCTTAATATAATTTATTTAATTTTAAGTTTATATAATTTAATATGAATAATGATTGTGTTAACAAGGGTCTCACAGAAGGCTTGGAAATGTTAAAAACTGAGATTTCATGAGCCAGTACAGCAGCCTGTGTGCCACTGACACACATACATACATACACATGCATATACACACATATTTACATGTTGGGAATCATGAGTGTACACTGACTGAAACCTGTTTTTTTTTTTTATTACTATTAGTTTCAGGTGCACAAAACAATGCAATAGTTATGCTTTTCACCCCTCACAAAGTGACAACCTCCCTCCCCCAATTTACTGCTCCCCCACCCTGATATCATACATATCTATTACAATTCCATTGACTTTACTCCCCCCCCACTGTATTCCACATCCCCATGATTATGTATACATTAAATTATAGTTGACATATAATATTATTCAATGGCAGCTTCAGATGTACAGTGCAGTGGTCAGGCCTCTACACCGTTCATGAAGTGGTCTCCCTAGCAAGACATGAGACCATCCGCCCCCCTAAAAAATATTTACAACATTTTGATTATAATCCCAAAACTGTCTTTCCTATCCCTGTGGCAATATTGAAGTTATCAATTTATGTTGTCTCGTCCCTTCCACTTCTCCCTTATCCCCACTCCTTCCCATCTAGCAATCATCAGTTTTTCCTCTGTGTCTCTGACACTATTTCTGTTTACATTGCTCATTTATTCAGTTCTTTAGATTCCACAATGCTATTATTTGATAGAAATTGCCATATACCAGAAGCGGTGTGTGACATGGAGCATTGTCATGATGGAGGATGATTTACGGCACACTTTATTTTTTTAATTTTTTTTTTTGAGGGCAGTGTCACTGGCCCTCATATGTGGGACTGAACCGGGGCCGCTGGCTTCCCAAGCCAGTGCTTAACCACTGCACCACTCGGCCGGCCCTATGGCACACTTTAAAACAGACGTTCTCTCAACCGTAGCTCTCACCCGACTGACTGCACTGAACAAGCTGAAACTTGTCACACACTGTTATTAAGATCTGACACACCGCTTCCCATATTGAAGATCCGTGCCTTTCCATTGTATGGCACTTGGTAGCAGCATTCACTGTATTTTGTTATCATAACAAAAAGGCTCTATGTTACACATTGCTCTGGCTCTGACCCAAAGTCAAAATGATTCAGGACATTGAGGTAGCCATGACAGATCAACTAAAGACACTCGTGAAAGAGGACTTCCAGAACTGCTTCAGAAGGCGGCAAGAATGATGGGATAGTGTGTTTGAAGTGAGAGGGGGTAATTTGAGGGGGATTAATGGCAATGTGTCTTTTACTGTAATAATTTTTTTAAGAAACATTCACCATATCGTTTGATCTCCCCTGGTATATCATGAATACATGGATGGGGAAAGAAAGCATTTAAAGAAAGGAGTGAACAATTGTGATGAGTGCTGATGAGAGGAAGTGTCCATTTCCTTTGACAACATGGAGAATGAATCAGAGGCTGGATTGGAGGACTCAAGACAGAATGGGAGACAAGGAAATACATTTTTCAAATGTAGATCCTGTTTTTCAAGAAGCTTAGAAATTCAAAGGAACAGAGACATGGTGTAGTAACTAGAGGGAGATGTGGGGTCACGATAAATCTTTTTATGGGAGACATTAGAGGTTGGTTGAATGTTAACAGGAATAATTAATTGAGAAGAATAGATTTGAAGACCCTGGAGAAAAAGTGTTTAACAGTGGAAGAAAGTTCTTGAGAAGGTGAGAGGCAATGAGATACAGACCACAAATGGGGGCAATAGCCTTAACTACCAGCATTGATACTAACAAGATATGGGAACTTGGCGACCATTGATTCAGGAGCAAGTAAATTTATATGTTTGCCGATGGAAAAAGAAAGAAATTCCTTTGTGATGATCATGTTTATAATAAAAGATGAGGAGTATTATCAGCTGAAAGGACAGTGATATAAAATTTAAGAGGCACAGGAAAAGTATGAAATAGTTGTTAAGGAGACATGTTCTTACACTTAACTTTAAAAATTTATCACTCCATTTACAGTTGAGCATTGATGGAGACTTTCATGACAGATTTGGTAGCAGATCACATAGGTCCTTCTTTTAGGAAATGTGACATTTGAAAAATATTTCCCTGTAAGATATATTTTTAAAGATAGATCTTATTTAAATACATGTTTGCCAAGTCATTTATTCATAGAATAATAGATTTGGGGAAATAAGTCTACCTCTTTACTCTAATGATCAGTTTACAGTTCCCCTCATGTTTTAACACTGGGCAGGACTGTTTCAGTACTCATCAGCAAATGAGGTTGAACTGAGGAAGTCAGGCCTGAAAGCAGTAAAACTATGTGAGGGGAGTCTCAAATTAATTTATGCTCTACTGTTAACTATTATTTTTTAAGTGATTATTCGTAACTTTGTCTCAGGTACCTTAAGGATAACGTTTCCATATGTTTCATAAACCATGATATTATAGATGTTTTACATTTTTAAAACATTTATATTTCAGCTATATAGAAATGAAATACTCTTCCTCAAATATTCTTCCCTAAATTTGATCATGTTTTTTTCAGCTTTCATGCTTCTCATGATCTCTTCCTGTTCATGGTTAATCTATCATATCTAATGCAAATCTATCGTATCATACCTAATTCAAATGCCACCTGTAGTACGAAATCATTTTTTAATCCAATGGAACACACTGGCTTTTCTAAATTATTGGTTATAACTCTTTTATTGCCATAACTTCCTTTTGACCTTTCACTATAGTACAGTATGGAGATTTTTCAATAATCCTAGTAGATTATAAATTTGTTGAGGATAAGAATATCACTGATCTTTCTGTCTGTTGTCTTCCTATCCTTCACAGCACAAGCAAAGTTAGTGACTTTTTTTTTGTTAGTGACTTGTACTTAAAATGCAAATATGGTTTGAATGAGTGAATGCACATCCTGGTTATACAGACTTCACGGACTCGCCTGACTGAATTCACTTTCTACAACATCACTTGTGATATTTTAAAACATCAATACTGGAAACATAAAAATCACTTACTTTGTTTACAGTTTACTCCCTCTGAAAATGAAGTGTACTGATGTCTTCATGGCATCTGTATCTGACTATAAAAATTGATTTCTCTCTCTGAAGAGGTGATAAATTCTGAACAACTATCTCTTAGGAACATCAAATCCAGGCCTCCTACTGACTATCTGAATAAACAAGGAAAAGAGAATCCACAAACCCAACAATTTATACTAAGTGGTTAATCTGTATGTAGTGATGATTAAAATGTCCTTTCAATATTTTAAGGCTGGAGGGCATAATATCCTAAAGATGAATATGGATGACAGTTTCCAAATTACCATCATTAAATACTCCTGTATTTCGGCTGGGAGTGAAACAGGTGATGCCACCGTGCTTTGTATAGAGGGACACAAACATATTCTTAATTTAGAAATCCACTACATAAAGTCAGTTTTGATTTTTAAAAGCCATAATGTTTTTTTTTCTAGTTGTGTTGAGGTGTAATTGACATATGACATTATATAAGTTTAAGGTGTACAGCATAATGATTTGATATATGCATGTATTGTGAAATGATTACCGCTATAAGTTTAGTTAACATCTATCACCTCGTATAGCTACAATTTTTTCTTGTGATGAAACTTTTTTAAGATTTACTCTCTTAGCAACTTTCAAATATACCATATAGTATTGTTAACTATGGTCACCACACTGTACATTACATCCCCAGCAGTTACTTATCTTAAAACTAGACCACCTTCACCCAATTTCCCCAATCCCCATCCTATGCTTCTGTCAACTGCAAACCTGATCTCTGTTCCTAAGAGTTTTCTATGGGTTCCTGTTAGATGTTTTTGTTGTTGTTGTTGTTTTAGTTTCACATTTAAGTGAGATCATACAGTATTTGTCTTTCTCTGATTTATGTCACTTAGCATAAAGCTTTGAAGGTCCATCTATGTTGTCACAAATGGCAAGATATCTTTTTAAAGGCTGAATAGTGTTTCATTTTCATCACATTACATGTCTCTGTGTGTGTATGTGTGTGTGTTGTGTATATATACAGAAGGTGCCAAAAATGTATACACATTTTTAAAAAGGAAAACATTGTATTCAAATTATAATACTCAATATATACTGATAACAAATATGAATACAAGTCATGTTTGACTTCTGCAATTAGAAGAGGTGCTTACAGTGGTTACCATCAGTATACAGACACTTCTGATTATGGTGAACTACTGCTTGAGCACAGAAAACATCTCTTAAAATTTGTATACATTTTTTTGGCACCCCCGATATATATAAAAATATACATTTTTTGTATCTATATATTTACTGCTTCTAGTACTCATCATTCCTTTCTGCAGATTCATATTTTCACATTATCATTTTCCTTCTGCCTTTTAAGAGTTCTGTTAACATTTCTTGAGTATGTCTACTGCTGATGCATTTGTTCATCTTTTGTATATCTTAAAATGTCTATAGATTGCCTTTGTATTTGAAAGATGTTTTCTCTGGTAGAAATCTAGATTGATAGTTGTTTTTTGTTTTTGCTTCTAGTTTCAGTACATTAAAAATCTTGCTATACGCTCTTTTTGCTTTCACTCTTTCCTTGTCTTTGTACCTCTTTCTGATGCCTTTTTTCCTCTGGTTGTTTTAAGACTCTCTATTACTGGTTTTGAGTAAATTGATTATGATGTGCCTTAGTGTAATTTTCTCCATGTTTCTTATTCTTGCACTTCATTCAACTTCTTGGATGTGTAGGTTTATAGTTTTCATCAAATTTGCAAAATGTTCAGCTATTATTTCTTCAATTTTTTCTGTCCTCTTCCCTCTCCTATTCTACATGAACTCAGATAACATATATATCAGAGCACTTTAAGTTTTCTCACAGCTTACTGATATTTTCATCTTTTTTAAGTATTTGTGCTGTGTTTCATTTTACATAGTTTCAACTGCTGGTTTCCAAATTCACCAATCTTTTCTTCTTCAACATTTCATTTACCCTTACTCTCATTCAGTGTATTTTTTCATCTTACACATTATACTTTTCATCTCTAGAGGTTTGATTTTAGTCTTTTTTATATCTTCCATATTTTTATTTACCATTTCAACCTCTCCTTAGTTTTTTGACCATTTTGAATACAGTTATAATATTTTAATGTTTTTTTTTTAAAGATTTTATTGGGGAATTGGGGGAGGGGAACAGACAAGTTGCTGTCCTTTTGTTCTTCAGTCTAGCTGTGGAGGATGTTTTTCACTGGCCCGTGTTGGTATTATCATTGCACTCTTCCCTGGTGAGGCAGATTAGTCTCTGGCCATTGGACAGCCACTCACAGTGGCTCACGGCAGCTTACGAAAGTTCACACCTGCTGCCAGCCAGTTCCACTGCAGCCTACGTTGTCAACAGTGACTCACAGCAGCACAGCTCCAGGTGGAGCTGTTGTTCACCATCTTAGCTGTAGAGGGTGCAGAGTCACTGGCTCTCACATGTGGGACCTTGCTGCCCAGAGCTGGTGTCCGCAGACAACTTCTAACCAACGTGCCACTCGGCCGGCCCAATGTTTTAATGTCTTTTTCTGCCAATTATATAATTTGTGTTAGCTCTGCGTCCACTTTCATTGATTGATTTTTTTCATTATATGTTGCATTTTCTTTCTTCTTTACATGTCTGGTCATTTTTTTGTTGGATGCCAAACATTGTGAATTTTACCTTATTGGAAGATAAGTATTTCTGTATTGCATTAAAACTCTTCTCATACTTCTCAGGATGGTTATCATCAATAAATCAACAAACAACAAGTGTTGGCGAGGATGTGGAGAAAAGAGAAACCTCATATATTGTTGGTAGGATTGCAAATAGGTGCAGCCATTATGGAAAACAGTTTGGGAAGCTCCTCAAAAAATTAAAAATAGAACTATGTTATGTTCCAAAAATTCCAGTTCTGGATATTTACCCAAAGAAATCCAAAATACTAATTCAAAAGATATATGTACCCCTATGTTCATTGCAACACTGTTTACAATAGCCAACCCATGTAAGCCATTTGGGCAGCAACCCAAATGCCCATCAATAGACAATTGGGTAAAGAATTGTGGTACATATATACAATGGAATATTACACAGCCATAAAAAATAATGAAATCTTACCATTTGCAATAACATTGATGGACTACATGGTATTATGCTAAGTGAAATAAGACAGAGAAAGACAAATACCATATGTTCTCACTTATATGTGGACTCTAAAGAACAAAATAAACAAACAAACAAAATAGAAACAGACTCATTGATACAGAGAACAAACTAATGGTTGCAAGACAGGAGGGGGGTGCTAAGCTGGCTAAAAAGGGTAAAGGGATTAAGAAATACAATTTGATAGTTACAAAATAGTCATGGGGATGTAAAGTACAGCATAGGAAATATAGTCAATAATGTTGCAACAACTATGTAAGGTGCCAGGGGTATACTAGACTAATGGGGGGATCACTGCATGAATTATATAAATGTCTAACCACTATGCTATACATCTGAAACTAACATATATATTGGGTTGTTGGAAAAGTCATGACATATTTTGTCTATGTTTTTCAAAGGTCATTTATTTATATAAAGAACAAAGATCAATCAATATATTGTTCGTTTTGTTCGATAACCTTTTGCCATCTTTCAGTGAGCTTCATAATTCCTCGTTCATAGAAGGACCTGTCTTTATTTACAAAAAAATGAATAAGGTGCTGATTTACAGTCTCACCTGAATTGAATGCTGTACCACGCAAGGAGTTTTGAAGAGAGCAAAACAAGTGGAAGTCTGACGGCACAAGTTCAGGTGAGTATGGTGAGTGCAGCAACACATCCCATCCAAGCTTTAATAATTTTTGACGGGTGATCAAACTTGTGTGTGGTCTCACATTGTGATGGAACACAACTCCTTTACAATTAACAAGCATCTGGATGATGGATTTGTTCAAACTGTCCAATTGCCAACAGTACACATTCGAATTGATTGGTTCCTTGGTAGGAGCTCGAAAAGCACACCACCTTTAAAATCCCACCACATTGAGAACATAACCTTCCTCTGATGAATGTCTGCTTTCAATGTTTGAGGCTAATCATCACGTCGGGACCAGGACAGTTTGTGCACCACATTGTTGTAAACAATCTACTTCTCATCACTAGTTATCAGTTGCTTCAAAAAAGGATAATTTTCCTCACTTTTTTTTTTTTTAAGATTTTATTGGGGAATTGGAGGGGAACAGCGCTTGGGAATCGGAGAAGGAAAACAGACAAGTTGCTGTCTTTTTTTTGTTGTTGTTCTTCAGTCTAGTTGTGGAGGATGTTGCTTTACTGGCCCATGTTGGTATCGTCATTGCACTCTTCCCGGATGAGGCAGATCGGTCGCTGGCCTTTGGATGTCGCTCACCGCGGCTATTGGCAGCTCACACCGGCTGCCGGCCACTCACTCTGGCTGCTGGCCACTCACTGTAGCCTATGGCAGCCCACTGCAGCAGGGGCTGCAGCCTACACCGTAGCCCAGCTCCAGGTGGAGCTGTTGTTAGCTGTAGAGGGCAGTGTCACTGGCCCTCATAGGTGGGATCCGAACTGGGGCCGCTGGATTCCTAAAACCAGCTCTTAACCACTGCGCCACTCGGCCGGCCCATTTTCTTCATGTTTAATGAGCATATTACAGATGTTTGTACATGCCATCAAATGAACTTTGAGTTCATGCAGAACCCAAATATTGAGATTACTTACATATTCCAGCTTCTTTAGGTGGTCGTGAACGCTTGAATGATGGATGTTCAATGTTTCTGCAATCTCAAGTCGTATAACGTGGGTTTGACTTGATTAATACCTTCATTTTGTCATCATCAACCTCAGTGGGCCTCCCTAACCAAGGAGTTTCGTTGAGATAAAAATCACCAGCACGGAATTTCATGAACCATTGTTGGCACTGACGTTCTTGTAGAGCACTGGTCACCAGAAACTTTATGCAACTTTTCACAAGCTTGATGCGTGTTCTTCCCTTTATAGAAGTAAAACAGCAAAATATGGCAAAAATGCACAGTTTGGTCTTCCATCTTCAACTTTTTGTAAAATTTCCAAAACTCAACCAAATCACTCAATTTTTTTTTTTTTTTAGAATGAAGCTAGAACTGTCACCTGTCAAATGACTTAACAATAACATAGATGTGAATGACTCTAGTACTTCCAAAAATGAACTAGTGCCATCTGTTGCAAACATGCGTCATGACTTTTCTGACAACCCAATAATATTAAATGTCAACTATAATAATTCCTCTTAATATACAATAAAATTTCCCTAAGGAAAATCTTAACAAATTATAGCAGATACTCAATAAATCTTAATTTCCTTGCTGCTCTGTCTTACCACTTTCACAAGGATGACCGAAATAAGAATAAGGGAAAACATTCATATGTTGTACATAGGTATTACTTAAAAGCAATTTAACAGAAAATGCTTCTAAAGCAGGTAGACCAGAAATTTTCATCAAAGAAAACAAAATTTTTAGTTAAAAATATGTTAAACACCATATATATGTATGTGTGTGTGTGTGTGTGTGTATGTCATTTGATGATATATAACCCATTGCTATATTTGCAAAATTTTGTTAGTTTATCTTTTTGTTTTAGTTAAGTATATATGTCTGTACTAAATCTGGTAGATCTAACTTAAGGGCTGAAGTTCAAGTGTATTTGTGAAATAAAATATGGTGCTATATATGTTGGATTTCTAGGGCTGCCATAACAATATACCACAGATTAAACACCAAAAATTAATTTTCTCACAGTTCTGGAGACTGGAATATCAATATGCTGGAAAAGTCAGTTTCTGGTGGGACGGCTCTTCCTGGCTAACAGCTGCCCTCACTCTGTATCCTCACATGCATTTTCTCTGTGCATGCGTACTCATATATGGGAAGGGAGAGAGGTATCTCTGCTGTCTCATCCTTTTCCCATAAGGACAACAGTTTTATGGGACCAGGGTGTCACCCTTATGACCTCATTTAACCTTAATCACCTCTTTAAAGGCCCTGTCTCCAAATACAGTCACATTAGGGTGTAGGGCTTCAACATATAAATGTGGGGGGATGCAAATCAGTCCATAACCATATACATAATTGTCTTATAAAAATTCAAGTGATTCCTGAATATTAAATATCTCAGGGCAAAAATACTTTAAAAATAAAAAATAAATCAGAATTGTAAATACATTCAAAGTGCAAGGAATTTAGTTAGTACATGTATACATGTGTATGTAGTCAATATCTCATGACCACACAAAGGAAAGAGATGGGATTAATTTGGCTTCCTATATGAAATATTTGATTTATAAAAGTATGCCTGAATTAAGAATATAAACTTTAAAATACAAAAGGCTAAGTTCATTATAACTTTCTAGAAAGTTGCACATTTGTAATATGTTCAGTTATATATTCTGTGAAGCCCTTATAAATCTTTCAACCATTTAATCCTTTAGCAACTTGTTAGTCATTAATATTGCACTTGAAAGAAGGGCAGGGTCTGATTTGATCAAGGCATAATTAGAGCACTTGACAATATAATTTTATTCTTTCATTGATGGGATATGACCACATATTTATTTTTAAAATTTGACATGAAGTCTCTTAATGACATGAATGTTTCCTCTTTTCATTTTTTTCTTATCTTCCTCTAATTTTAGTTTCCTCTATCTTTCCATTTCCTTCCTCTGTTTCACACTATTTTCTCCAACACTTTATCAGTTGAACTCCCTTTTTATATATACAATGACTTTTATTATATTTGAACATAACTGTTTTGGTATACTTTCTCTTCCTGTAATGGATAGGATTGCTAGTGTGTACCTTACAGACTGAGCTGCCTGGTATTTTTTTTTTTTATGTTTTCAAATTCCACTTTAATTTCAGGTATGCATTTCAGCAATGCATTTACCCTTCTAAAATAATGAATAAAGTTCCAGAACAATTGAAAAGGCCCTTCGTCTCTTCTGAGATGTCATGCCCCATTCTCTGTCATGTTCCCATGAGTAAATTAGTCCCATGAGTAACATGCCCTAACGCAGGCAGTTTAATTTCCATCTTATTTTGTGTAGCATTTTTTTTTTCCTAAAGCAAAATTTGGGGAATTAAATCTTTGAGGTTAAAACTGTTCAATCACAATAACACATTTGAGTATGAACTTTTTTCTCTCCTTGGAGTTTATAAACCTCAAAATTCTGCTCCAAGCAAGAAACCAATTCTGGAAATGAGCTAAATGACCCAGAGTAAGAACATCAGATTATCTTTTCTGGGTCCTTGCAACTGAGAATGAGCCTGCCACACGACTCCTGACCTCTCCTTGCTCTAATAAATTTTCCAAGGAGAGGTTCACACTCCAGCTGTACGGTGCTGGCTTCTATCCAGAGCTTTCTACTAACTAGATGAAAACCCTGGGAATGGGAGCCCCTTGCCCCCAACCCTTTATCTGTCATCTTGAGGTGTTATGGTTGATTACAATAATTCTGTATATTTATTTATTAATCTAATTGAGAAGCATCCTCTCCTCTGTCCTTTGCTCCTGCTTGAGCTCACATCTCTTTCCTATTCTCCAGCTGCTGTCTTCAGTTTCCATGAGATACATTTCTGCCCAAGAACCTACAGCGCACGAGATCCATACAGCTGGGCCAAAACTCAGGTCTCTTGCAGACTTCCCAGTTCTCACTCCTAAATGTCTTCTTTCACCCCAGAAATGACCCCTGCAACTTCTGAGGCTTGGAATGTGTACCCAGAGAGCCACGAGGAGACCCAAGAGGGCTTTCAAATACTTTTTTCTTCAGCCAAGTTTCTCCTGCTGACAGTGGTTCTAAGTAAGGCAGAACTGGCTCCGAGCTGTTTTTCTGTTGTCACAGTGACTGAGGGTGTGGTGTGCGGCAAGGACAGGGATGCCAGATGTTCCTCTGAACAATAAATTGTTATATATCACTATTTCTTTGAGTGTCTCATTAGAGATCCACATAGGTGAAAACATCTTTATAATTATTTGAGCCTAGAACGTAACTCTGGTTATACATGGACATGAAGTATCTAGTGTGTGGTTTTGACATATTAGGGATTTGAGATACCACTAGTATGAAAACCAAGGGAAGAGTACTGGTTTCTTCAGAGCTTTATCCAAAGCTGTTCCCCATGAGCTCACTGTCAATGGAGATGCGTTGTTTGTAGTATGAGTTGCCAGTTCGGTACCCCTGACACCTGCATCAGGTGCATTTGTTGAGGTTACTTTCATGTCACCACCTGGCTGCCTCATTCTGAAGCCTGTCATGGGCTTGCATGAGCACCCAACTATTGAAATACATAGTATTTTATGACAAATTTCTTTCCTTGTACTTCTCAGTTACATTTTCATTAGGGCATCCTACTTGGAAATGATGTGCAAGTAGATTGTATCATCTATAATTTTCATGTCAGGGCTGTGAAGGGGTATTACAAATAATCTGTGGTAAAAAGTGGGCACTGGGTGTGACGGCCATGAGGACCTGTGCTGGGAGATTTGCCTGTGGGACCCCGCTGCCCTCCCGAAGCAGAGCAGGAGACGCCTTTGTTTGTTCCCTTGTTTATTTGTTATCACACATTGCCTGAGCACCTTCTAGGGGGGGTATGAGGGGGGTCTCTACACCTTCAGGGTTTCTCTGTGGATCCAGGTGTGGAGCCTCTGGGCCTACTGTGCTTGTGCATAAAGGAAGGACAGCACTTTCCCACTGCAAATGGAAAATGCTGCCCCTTACTGCCTGGTATTTTAAATTATCTTCTGAAAATACAATATTCACGATCTCCTGTTATAGCCATTGACCACAATGCCTGCATGTTATCTACTTTCTCAGCCTTATCAACTCTGAAACATCTGTTTACCTGATTTTGATAGCAATGTCAAAAAACTATTCTCACACAATATTTTCTAATCATGCTAACCATAATGCACAGACACACACACAGACACTTTGTAGAAAAGTGTTGTGCTCAAAGATTGTTGACAATATTAAGACCACATAGTTTGGGATGGATTCAGGAAAAATGTCATAATTCAACCAGGTTGTAAAGGGTTAATGGAAGCTGTCAGGAGAAAAATAGAAAGGAAGATTTTAATTCTAACCTGGAATGTAACACGAACCATTCTGTATGGCTCACATTCTCTTCATATGCAGGCGCCATTATTAGTTTTGTCCTGTGGTGTCTGCTACTTTTCTATTTTTACTTATATAAGCAACTTTGAGGTTTTATATTGAGCAATACATTATTTCTCTATCATTTCACCTCTGGAATCAAAAAGTATAATTATCCCACTTTAAGTAAGCAGGTATTGTAGCCTAAACTTTTCTTTCTTTGCAAAACATGTAGACCTAAATTTATTCATTTGTTTCTTCCCCAGATGTGTATTGAGCCAGGCATGAGCTACAAAAGCCAATACCATCCTGCTCATTTGTAGTCTTCTCTACTGGGGGAAACAGGCATTAATTAAGTAATCATACAAATGACATACTTCAACTCTGACAAATGTTATAAAAGAGAGGTGCACAGAGCAAGGAAATCTGTAAAATGAGGTGTTGACCTAGAACAGAAAGTCAGTGGCATCTTTCCTGTGGAGGTACCACTTGAGGTGAGATACGAAGTTTACTGAGTTTTGTGCTTAAACAGACTTGTAGAGATAGTTGCTGCATGGCAAGACAATAAAATGAATGTTCAACTCCTAGCATAATTTTAATTGTGCTTAGGGATATGGGTTAGCACATTAATATTTCATGATCATTTTTACTCTTCAAGAAGCCATCATTGCTAATTAAAATGTCTTTTGAAATATTATTGAATCTTTTAAATTTTCTTGCAATTATAATAATTGTAAATTTGTGTTTATAACTTACCAAGCTATTTCCCTACAGCTCTTTCAATCCCAAGATTTTGATGATGTGTAAATTTTCTGATAATTATTATGTTTCTAACAATTTGATCTGAATCCTTATCTGTATTTCCATGAACAATAGTTTTAAAATGCTATTCCTTTGTACGTTACCACAGTCTGATATTATATTCTTCACTACTAATGTTTTAACAATTGTAGTGAGAAAAGTGCTACCGAATACTTTGAAGAGATGTACTTTCAGAAACTGATCTCTTTGAGAGACACAATTTGCATATTTGCTTTCCTAATTATTTTTTATATTTGATAACAAATTTTTTTTTGTATTAATAGCTGCCATTTGTTTTATATTAGCTTTGTTCTCTTTGTTCTTTTTTATGTGATGGCTGAAAAAAGAATTGTAGAAGTCACTTATATACACAACTGTTTTCATGCTGCTGACAAAGATTGATAAATGAAACAAAGAAGAATTTCCTATCAGTACATGTTTCATTTATTAAATAATTGTTGGAAAGAATGTTATTTTCTATAGAAAGGGAAGAATGAGAAAAAAAAAGGATATTTCTCACTACATCTTCCAACTTCCTGAATCTCAGAACATGAAAGTAAATTAAAAAAGCATTTTTTCTAAATGAGTGCATGTGGAAGTAAGTTTTGAGACACTGGTGAAAGGAAAAAAGAAAAATGCAATTCTAAGGAGTTATTTGGCATATTTCACTTCTAGCCATCCAAGTTACATTCTTATGAGATGTGTAGTGAGAAAACACTAAGGTGAATTGCTGAAAAGAATTGCTGAAAAGAATTGCATTCAAGATGGGCTTGATTATATGGAGAGAATAAATACTGATGACTTGTATAGAATAGAAATGTTGACCAATCCAGATCTCAGTGTACTCAAAATGAAGCTCTTCCAACATGATTATGCAAATTTCCACTGTATGATGCTTATTAGATATTAGATATAAAAAGTTCCTCCTAAAATTTTCCTAATTATCACATGGCCCATCCTATACAAACCATACAATTCTTTGTCCAAACCCTGGACAAAGAGTGAAAAAGACAGCTATTAATAATTAAAGCAAAACAAGAATTATAAAGCAGGTCTGTGCAGGTACAAATGATATTTACTCACTATAGCCACAGCTGTTTTCTAAATACACTTACCCCATCATGAAATTACCTCCTAGGGTCCATAACACATGAATTATTATTTGTTTTATCTGTTTATTAATACACTCTGTCATATGAACACCTAGTGGATTTATTTGTGTGTCTTTTATCTTATGACATTCCTTTTAGTTTGATGTATAAGTATTTTTTAAATGGCTATATCTATATCTAAGATTTATATCTAAGATTTTATATTTATATCTAAGATTATTGTATTTAACACATGCTGAGCATTGGTCTAAACTATACATATAAAATTATTAAATTATTTTGCCACAGCACTATTATGAAATAGGCATTACTTGAAAGCAGATGCTGTGAAAACTTATGTACATAACCTATGGATACCTGTCAATAAGTGGACCCCTATTCTCATCTGTGTCTTTTTGACACAAAAGACTAATTATTTAGCCACTATGCCACCTGTCTCATTCATTCCATTCATCTAGAATTTTAGATTTAGTCCTACTGAGTGATCTTCTCTATCAATAACCTTAACTTCTCTGTGTTTCAGATTGATATTTTCTGTGAAATAACCAGGCTGGAAAACAAAACCATCTTGGAGTCACTGGAATGGAAACTGCCCGGGAAAGGTTGGTTGGGTTATCTGAAGAAAAGGACTGCCCAGCTAAAGTCATCTCACTCACTCATCTAGTCATTAAATCCATTCAATGAATATTCCAAAGCACAGAGACATCCTAGCTAGTTCAAACTATTGAATGCTAAGCAACAATCCCACAAAGAAGAATAAAATATACTTCCTGCCCTCAAAGAGCTCATTGTCTCTGTGGAGCTAAAACTCATAACTCTAAGCCATGTGTTAAATAGAATGATAGGATATTATGGGAGGATAGAGGAGATACAGTCTGAGGGCAGGAGAGGATGTGAGCAGTGTGGTCAGGAGACAAGATAGGGAATAATTTCTGAAGGAATTAATACCTAGACTGAATCTCAAACGCACTTGCTTTAGCTTTCCCATATGTGGAATTGGCAACTCTTCACTCGAATTTATTAATTAAGGAATTCTTGTGAGTGCACCCGAAGGCGCAACTCTGTTTTCATCTCGCCGAAATTTACTTATGTAGTCAACAACAAATAATTAAACACATATGAATTTCTTAACAGCTATTGCAATTCCTTTTGTTAGATTCTCTTATTTTAAAGTGATGAATAAGGCATGCTCTTTGCCCTCAGGAATATACTAATCAAATAAATAAGAAAATGTGTCAGAGGTTTAGGATATGATTTGGCATCCGCGTCAAACAAGCCATTCAAACTCGTGCAAATATGTGAACAACATATGTTGAAAAAGAAAGATGGTTTCAATGGTATGAAAGACAACCTGGCATTGTCTTTGGCAACTTATATCAATATTTCAGGACAAAAATAATAATGATTTTATACACATCTGACTTCCAGATTTGCTCACAGGTTATGGGAATGGTTTAGGTATTTTGCATTGGTTTATTTAAAATAGGTGGTGTCACAATGGAAGGGAGAAGGGAATAAAAACTCTGAATTATAAACTGAATATCATCTGTTTTGTCTATATAATGAGCAAAGCAACCATTTTCAAAAAAATCCTATGTTTGATTTCAAACAATTTAAAAATATCAATTTAATGTGTAGTAAAAGGTGTGTGGGGAGAGAAAGATAAACATTGCATTTAATCATTTTGAGAAAAAGTCCAATGTACACAAAGTCAATATATTTCCAGAGCAATCAATACCTTCCATTTAATTACACCTAACTGTCCTAAGTCACCTGAAGGCAGGAAGTTCCTTCCTGTTTTATTGCTGTGTCATTAGTACTAAAGAAGTATGCCCAGTACAAACTCAGCACTCAATCAAGATCCATTGAATAAACTAAGTAAGCACATGGTCGTAAAAAGTTTGAGGTGGCTTTCCTTTTTAAGAAAAAAAATTTCAAATGAAAGACCTATTGACAAAGTTCTATTTCTAAACTTTAAAATTTTGAATGCAGCCTAATGCAGTTTGTATCAATATCGCCATAAACTAAGTATCAAAGGCTTTTATAAGTACATAGAGAATAGAATTTTAGTAAATGTTATAAGAACATGGATTTTTCTATATAAAATATTGTAATATATCTTTATTTTGCAAAGAAAAATATATATATTAATTAACTAAACTCTTTGTTTAAAGGTTTCTAGGTTTTCTTTTTTCTTAACTATTTTAATGTTAAACAATATTTATTATTATAAACTATGAAATTAAGTTAGTAACTTTTACAGGCATGTAAACAGATAAGTAATCATTAAGAGAAATTCACAGATAGAGGATATAATGTGTACTAAGATGTGTTTATGTCTAAAAATATTTGATTAAAATCAAATAGTGCTCTCAAGGCACATTTCAAATATTTTGTCTTATAATGCATGACATTTAAAGATATAATCTTCTTTCTTATTAAAAATGTAATATTATGTAATTTGGGAAAGCAGGGTTGGGAAGTTTAGTCCTACTCCAAGGGACAGGAAATGTGCTTGCACTTCTGTTGTGCATAAATTATCTTCTGTATAAGGAATGGTCTTGGCAGCTGTGTTCAGGTGGCTATGTCGACAGATCTGTGCTTCCTTACTAAATCAGGACAAAAGAGAAGAAAACACATTTTAGCCATCATAGTGGAGATAACTGAAATTAAAAAATTACAAAGCAAATTGTTTTTGGTAAAATAATTTCCTCCCCAGAACTGAATATCAAAATGTGGTTTCCATTTTTCCACTAAGATGTCACAAGTTCCATTCCGGGTGACGTCTGTGATACTGATTCAGGATATGGACTAGGAGGGTCCAGGTCACAGTGACAGTAACCAAAGTTGTTAGATTTATTAAAGTATTAGTCATCTTGCTGAAAAAGTTTACACAAAATGGGCAAAAATCATTATCTGAACTGCTATTTCCCTATTCTGGTTTTAGTTCAATTACGTAATCTAATTTGATTGAATCCAAGAAAATAAATTATAGTTAAAGAGTGGTTACAATTTGCATTTGAGTAGATTTAAAAAAAAAGAAAAGAAAAAGAAAACAGATGCCTGAAAGGTCAGTGGAAACTGTTGTAGCAAAAATTCAACTTCCAAAATTTAACAATCTTAAATTGAAACATAGCTCTAAAGTTAGCTTCACTGACAAATAACTACATGGTAATTATAGCTGTGTGCTAGTTTCTATAACAGCATCTCTGCCCAATGCATTACATTGAATAGATTAGTAAAAGAGACAACTGGAGTTCAATGGGAGGTTACTTTAATCATGAAACATTACACAAAGGCAAAAAAAAAAAAAAAAAAAAAAAAAGACTAACAGTCCTACAGATCCAAGTTTCTTTATCCTTAGACTTATTTAAATAGCTTAATAAAACAGTCATCCGGTGCTCAATGACAGATTAGTCAAAAAGCATTATATAAAAGGGAAATGATAAAGATAATAAGGCAAACTTATGCAAAAATAAATGTTACTAGATGAAGATATTTTTAAAGCATGACTAATTTACTATAGTAGTTGTCTATTAATCAACATAAGATAATCTTCATTTATGATGACTGAAGCCTAGCTCTGCTACTGAAATTATGAGGTTGTTTTTTTTAAAGAATATAGGCTTCTAGTAACTAGTTTTTGTTGCAGTTTTTGCTATGGCAACAGAATACTTATTTGCAAAATGTAAACATGTGTATGACAAGAAAATGCAGAAGCTGACATCATAATTGCCATAAGTAAAAATTTGGGTAAGATTATATATTTTTATGATACAGATATATAACTGGCTCTAAGGCCTTCACATGGATTTAAAAAGGTATAGGGCCAGCAGAGTGGCTCAGTTGGATAAGAGCTTGCTCAACAGTGTGAGCTGAGCTCTGAGCAACAGCAGTTCGATGCCCAGCCCGAGCTGAGCTGCCATTGAGCTGCCAACAGGTGACAGGATGGCTCAGCTAAAAAAAAAAAAAAAAGGTATAGAACACTGTAAGCTATTGTAAGGACTCTGTCTTTTTTTTTTTTTTTTTAACATTTTTATTAGGGAATTGTGGGAGGGGAACAGCGTTGGGGAATCAGGGAAGGGAAACAGACAAGTTTCTGTCTTTTTGTTCTTCATTATAGTTGCGGAGGACGTTGCTTCACTGGCCCATGTTGGTATCATTGCACTCTTCCCGGATGAGGCAGATTGGTCGCTGGCCTCTGGACGGCCGCTCACAGCGGCTATTGACAGCTCACGCCGGCTGCCAGCCACTCACTGTAGCCTATGGCAGCTCACAGCAGCAGGGGCTACAGCTATGATGTCCCAGGGACTCACACAGCCCAGCTCCAGGTGGAGCTGTTGTTCACCATCTTAGCTGTAGAGGGCAGTTTCACTGGCCCTCATATGTGGGATCCGAACCGGGCCACTGGCGTCCCAAAACCAGGTCTTAAACAACGCGCGACTTGGCCGGCCCAGGACATTATCTTTTAATCTGAGTACAAGGGTAAACTATTGCAAGATTGTGAGCAGAGGAGAATCTGCTTTGGTGCTTGCTCAAATAGCATCATCCTGACTGCTGTGTGGAGACAACAAGCAGAGACAGAAGCAACTTAGTGAGTTCAGGGTGGCAAGCTTGCAGCTGTGGATATAATGAGAAATTGTCCTATTCTGCATTTCCCGGTATTTATAAATGAGTGAAGATTTCCTCACCAATTGTATTGTGACAAAAAGAAAGAAGTCAAAGATAACAGCAATATCTTGGGGTCAGCACTGGACCCAGGAGGTTGCCACTGACAGTAATAAGGGAGGCAGGACCAAACAGGTTCAGGGGGGGAAAACTAAGAGATCAGTTTTATACTTGTGAGGTTGAAATTATTATTCAGCATTTACTATATGTTTTACTTTCTAAAACCATTGTAGCAGATGCTGGTTCCTGCTCGTTTACTGTGGTTAATTTTCGGATTTTCTTGCTTTTCTGCAATAGTATCTGTTTCTTCATTTGCCTGGTTGTTCTTTATTGTTTGTGTGAATGTACAAATATGGAAAGAGGATTTAAGGTCTAGGAGGAATTTATTCTGTGGAGCAGATTTATATTTGCTTCTGCGGGTGGCTGGAGTTATCAGCAAGCTAAAATGACCTTCACACTATCAAGGATTGAAATTAAAAGTCACACTTTAATTCCTGCCAGTGTGTTTCACTCTTATTTTAAGAGCATAGATCACCAGGATCTTCACCAAAAGCTTGGGTGATTTACCAATGCCTTCCGGTGAGCTTGTACCCATTTTTAATTCTTACAAAATTTTCAAAAACTCTCATCAGCTTCCTGACCTGTCAGTCAC
This sequence comes from Aselliscus stoliczkanus, assembly GCA_033961575.1. Taxonomy (NCBI): domain Eukaryota; kingdom Metazoa; phylum Chordata; class Mammalia; order Chiroptera; family Hipposideridae; genus Aselliscus; species Aselliscus stoliczkanus. The sequence continues at coordinate 125,781,782 of CM066727.1, forward strand.
TTCTTTCAGAACTGGTAGGACCCCCTACAGGAAAAGTGGAGGTAAATACCAGGCTCATAGCTCTGAGTTTTATTTGTTTCCCTTTGGAATTTGGCCCTGGAATTGCCTTGTTAGTTAGCACCCTAATGGAATAACAAACGCACGCGCGCACACACACACACACACACACACACACACACACACACACTCTCTTTCTTAACCTGTCTCAGTATTAGGGTTGAACCAAATTACCATTGCCACTACTGGAAGCAAAACTCCTGATCCATTGTATTCTTAAAACAATTTTAAATCCATATTTTATACCTAACACTAATCAGAAGGTAGAAAGCTAAAAGTTTACCAAGTGCATAAGCTGAGGTGTTTCTTTTACTCAAAAATATTGTTTTCAATCCAATTCTAGTTGGTGGGCTATAACAGGAAACAAATAGCCAAGACGCCTATACTCCTGAAACTTACACTCTACTGGAGGAAGACAGAAAAGACCAACTGAACTGTCAGATGTCACCAGCACTATGATGGATTTTTAAAAGGGTCTTATAATATAGAGCAGATAATGGCTACTTTATTTTGAATCATCAGGGAAGGATTCTATGTGAAGAGGACACTTAAGCTAAGAAATGAAAGACAAGAGGAAACAAGTCATTTGACAGTTTCGCTTGAAGTGCTGAGCAAAGTTGGATATTCTTGAGAAATAAGAAACAGCAGTACATTTGTATTGTGTGAATCACAGAAGAGAATTATAGAAGAGTTTGGAAGGCCAAGTACAGGCAAATTCATGTATAACCTTGGGGGTTAGGCTAAGAAATGCAATAAATAAAATATATGCCTACCTAAGTTTATTTAAGGCACCCAACTCCCGACTGAATGATGAAGAGAACAACAAAGATAAAAACTCTTGCTTATTGGAAACTCATTAAAAATACAGTGAGTGGGCCGGCTGAGTTGCGTGGTGGTTGAGCGCTGGCTTGGGAAGCCAGCGGCCCCGGTTCAGTCCCACATATGAGGGCCAGTGACACTGCCCTCAAAAAAAAAAAAAAAAAATACAGTGAGAAAGTTTTTGTTTGTTTGTTTGTTTAATGTTTCAGCTCAAATTTCTCTTCATTCTCTCTCCTAATGAGTTCCAAACTGACCTGTCATCAGGCTAAATGAGTGCATTGATTTTGCAGTTATATGTTTTCTCTCTTGGAACCAAAATAAAATAAGAGGCAATTAAAAGGCATAAACCTAGAAGTAGCAAATGACCATTTTACAATCCCCACTGTAATAACTGATTTGGGTAAGACCATCAATGCATGCTAAGTAAAATGTTGCTGCAAATAGGAAAAAAACAAAACAAAACAAAAAACAAACACTGCTAAATAGGAGAAATCTGGCATCCTTCCTTGGTGATCCACAAAATAGCAAGAATTGATTTTCCAGAGCAGCCAATACTATCATGCATATATGTTGTCAATGATTGCTCCATATTCCATTAGAATCCCTAAGGATTGAGAGAAACAACACTAAAACATGCTACATGCCCTCCATTCCTGTGTTCCACTGTACTTCAAAAATAATATATTTTTGACAAATCAAACTAGGACATTTATTTAATCTTAGAATGGTGTGTGTGTGTGTGTGTGTGTGTGTGTGTGTGTGTGTGTGTGTAATCACTTCCTCCCAAGCAGTTATACATCTAGAACACCTCTCAAGTCATAGCACTATTTGAATACACGGTTTTGGAAACAGAAGGGACAAAAAAGATAATGTCACATTGGCAAGTGGTAATTAAGAAAAAAAAACATTAATATTAAATACAGGGTTGTAATATGACATGACTGTAATGAAATGACTAGGCCTTGCTTGTACATCTTATAGCAAGATGGGTGGTTCAGGAGTCCCATGTGTAACCCAGGCTGTTCTGGGCATGGTTGAGGTGTGGTGCCATCTAGTGGCGGTTTTCTGCTATGGCCTAAATACCAATGGAGAGGATTCTGGGTCCTTGAGTTGAGGACCATTGTTACCTCCTGCTTAATGTGAAGCCTAGAGTGCAGGAGAGCTTTCCTAACCCTTTTTGCACCTCCTCCTTCAGCCTTGAGCAGGCCCTGTGTGTGTGACACAGAAAGGATTTCCTGTACTCCTGTTGCTACCCCAAAAGTTAACTGTGGTTGCTTATTATTTGGTGCAAACCTCTCGTGAGGGCTGAGTTTTCTCAGTTCTCTTGCTCTAGTTTCAGTCTTAGGCAAACACTGTGCACTTCACCTACAGGGTGGACATTTTCAGCTTCCCTTCCATCTCCCTCTGCCTTGTAAGGATGGGGGGTTAAGGGGTGGTTCTTGGGCAAGAGTGAGTGTCCTGCCCCTCCTCAGCAGCTTTGCTTTGTATCTCGACAAAAGTTCTGAACCCCGGCCCTGAGCACTCTTGCCTCTGCCACAGCAGTGGAAGGATTTTACTTCCTATGAGAAAAGAGTCTGGGTTTAATGCCTATCCTCCAGCAACTGCTTCTTCAGGTCCCCTTTTCCTAATCCAGATCTTCCTTATATACTCAGCAGAGGCCTGTGTTAAAAGGTTGGTGAGGAAGTACAGATGACCTCTGTGTTTGGGGTTTCTGGGGATGCTAAAGTCTCTTGATAATGCATAGTTAAATTTTTAAAAATTCATTTAAATTTCAGGTCCTTCCTTTTTATGTCATGTTGATGTCTATTAATTTTTCCTCCCATATTCTGTCAAAGGCACACTAGTTTGCATGTTCAATGTCTTTTTGGAGGTGCTTGTCACCCTTTGGAATTCAGTGTGCCTAGTGACCTTACGAGCTTGGCTCTCTGATGGGCTCGAAACAAGTTATGATTTTGTAGATAATCTTTTTTTCTTTATTTTAACGTTAGAGTAGACATTCTCAACATTTTCTTGAGATCTAAATTTTGAGTAGAAGTGAAAATCACACTAATCATATTCAACTATAATTGTGCATGTCAGTTTCATCTCTATAAATCCCTTATAAATAGGGTGTTTTTATATTCCCAATGCCTAGTGGGATTTATTTATTCTATTGTAACATTGTTGCCTATGTCTCTAACTAGATTATGAACACATCCAAGTAGACAACTGACTCTTCTATGTCATTATAATAATACAAGGAGTAATATCTATTAAATGCTTGCTATGAAACAGACCCTGTTATAAGTTCTTCATTTACTATCATCACCCACCCTTTAAAGCAAGTATTCTAATCTTTTAGTTTAGTAAGCAAATACAGACTGGGGAGGCAAAGGGACTCAACTCTCAGTAGGATCCTGTCCTTGGCTTTCAGCTCTACTGTCACCACACTAAACTTGGAAACTCTTAACTTTATTTTGGAATTTTAAGTGAAGTCTACACATCCATGGAGAATACCTGTAAGCAGTGGAGATGGGGCGAGGAGCACACATGCAAGTTCTGGCATGGGATCGTGGGCCCGACAGGCACAGGGACATTGAGTATTAGCCTGGTGGCCCAGCACTCAGGTGCCAGCCTGAGGGAAGTTTGGGGGTACTTCGGGTCCCAAAGTAATGAGGAGGGACCTGGGTCTAGATTGGCAGCCATGATGAGAAGCAGCAGGGCAGCAGCAGGGGCCATAGGCACAAAAGAGAGGAGAGTTCCTACATGTGGGCAGCACTGGACAGGCCTGGTGTGCGGAGCCTGGCTTGGCTGTCTCTTCCCAGAGCCCACCCCGTGTATACACACGAATATCAACCCTACGACATACTCAGGTATTATAAGATGCCAGTAGATAACTACAAAATAAAAGGGTATGCATAGACATTTCAACAAAGCTCACCAGGAAGTTGTTAGAATTCTTCAAAGATTTTGGAATATCCAGTTTTGAAAACTGCTGTGATATTGGAAAGCAAATATCTACAGCATTAAAACTAAAAATTACACCTAGGATCATCACATTGCACAGAAAAGAACATGATTTCCATATGAAGCTTTAGATAAACCAATTATTAATGCGGGAGTCAAATTTAAATTTGATTTTCCCTTGTAATTGTTGATACAGGGATACAATGCATTAACAAGTATTTTGAATTCCATATACATCATGAATCTATTTTTGGTTTCTTAAACTGACTCCACAAGTTATAGGAAATGTCAGAAGTATTAAAATATTATTGTGTGAATTAAAATTTAAAATTAAATTCAGTTGTGTGCAATTAATTTGTACTGAGTTATATCGTTTTAGAAAAATCGTTTCATGAGAATCATGAGCTCTGGATATACAATTATATTTCTAAATAATTAATCAGAAACATATATATTATGTATGTATAATTTGAGACTTTTCTTTAAGGAGAGTTTGTCTGCTAATTTATTTAATCAATAATTTATTTATATAAATATGTATTCCTGCCTTACATTTTGAGTTTTAATTTAATACTACGTTGCCTAGTTTGTTGCTAGAATTATTCCACTGTTGGTCATTGAGAGCGTTTTCAAATTGGCTCCTGTGTTGCTCTGAGATGATACCATCCTTTTTTCTTTTTTTTCGCTTTCTCTTACTTTCTGGCACTACATGTGTGATGTGCCATAGTACTAGAATCAACCATTTCTTCAAGGAGCCCTGGTTTCTAGTACTGACAATGGTACCTATTGCCTTTTGAACATCTATAATTTGTTTACTCAAAGGTAATCAAACTAACCAACTCCCAAACTCCTTTTGTTCCCCATCCTTGTCCTTTCAACACTGCCAATAGAGGTCTGCTCTTCTGTGTTACATCATAGTAAATGGCAGGGCAAGCCACACTGGTGCCCAAATCAAAAACCTGGGCTTCATCACTGAGCTTCATGCTCTGTTAGGTCACATATAAAACAAAGAAGCATGTTTTCTTCATTATGTTTTATTGCAGTGTCCTCTTAACTTGTCACTCGGCTTCATGACTTGCCTTATTCAAATCTATGCCCACCCCAAAGCAAAATTATGACAAACTCTGATACAAAATGACTGATGAGACGCAGAATAATTGGTTCACCCTGTTTACCATTCCCATCAGGAATCACTCCCTACCTTCCACCAATCCACTCAGCAGTATCCTGTTGCTTTAACTGCCCCAGGTGCTCCAAGCTATCTCACATCAAGCTTTCACCCATTTTGTTCCTTCTGCTTGAAACCCTCTTTCCTAACCCTGACTTTGCTAAATAGCATTTATCTTCCAAATTGTATCTTGAATTTCACTTTCATTTTCTACCATGAACATATATTACTACAGCAATTACTGTAGCAATTACCATAGCAATTCCAAAAGAAAAATAGGAATTCATGTAAAATTTAAATGTGCATTTTTACTTTTCATTAATAGAGCAACTTATTGGTAAAATATATACGTTGAGACCAAGAGAAGAGTCAATATTTTTTTTAATGTAACGCTTTATGTATTTATGATCTTTTAATTATTATGTGCATATTATTTTATTGTAAAAGCTGGTTATAATATAAAATAGAACTAAGATTGCTTTTAATTTGTTTCTTCCTAAAAGTAGTATTATTATTCCCTGAGAGAACTCAATAAATGAGAATAAATTATTTTCTTGTTGACAATACTGATGATCATTTCTGGGAAATGACAGGCAATGCTTTGAATAAAACCTCATGCATCATATAACATATCATTAGCTAGGTAGTTAGAAATAAGCTTTGGCATTCATCATGAGCATGTATAATCTTGTGTTTTAAAAATTAGAAAAAGACTCCTATGTTTTCTTTAGAAGTTTTTGGAGTACAATGATTATTATTGTGCTGTACTTTCATTTGAGTTGGACTTTAAGGTGAATAAACATATATTCACTCATTCATAGGGGAATATATATATATATATATATTCCCAATTTTCAAATTTAACTTACAAAGTTTGTTTTAGGCATAATGTAATGTAGTATAGTTAGGTGGTAAGCAAAGACTTGGTTGACAAAAATAATTTCTGCATCTAACTTCTGTAATATCTAAGATTCTTTCCTTTAATACAATCTTTAAGTCTTTTTAAGAAGACACATGTTTTATAAATATGCTGAAGGCATCATGTTTCCATTGAAAGGTAACTTATTGATTAAGAGGAAAGACTAGTGATCTTACGGCCAGTCAGCAGAAAACAAGTTCCTGAGGGCATGGGCTTGGGACATGATATTTCTGTGTGTGTGTGTGTGTGTGTGTGTGTGTGTGTGTGTGTGTGTGTGTGTGAAAAAGAGAGAGAGGGAGAGAGAGAGACATTGAGAGAGAGAGAGAAAGAGAGAGAGAGAGAGAGAGAGAGAGAGAGAGAGAGAGAGAGAGAAAATGTGTGTGTTTAAGTATATATATAAGCTTTTACCAAAATTAGAAGTTAACAGGAGTAGATTGAAGGGTTGGCCAACCTGCCAGGTTTTAATAGTTTATGTCAATAAATAACTGATGAACATAACACTTTACCATCAAAATATCAATACAGACATAAAGATCAGTATAAAAAAGTAATCATCTAAAAACTTACATTATGCACTCACTCATTCTTTGGGGACTAGAAGAACTATGAACATGGGTATCCCTTTCTCGATCAAATTATAATACAGCTGAAGAGCTAATAAAAACATATTTAAACTGACAAAATAACACAGCATGCAATGTAATGAGGTACAAATCAAATGTGATGGCTCTAAAAGCCTAGGAACTGAGTGGTGGAGAGATATTTGTAGAGTGTTACTCAAAAATGTTCACAGTGATTTTACAATTTGTGTGTACCTTGAAGGGTGAGTAGACAGATACAGTGAGAGGGGAAAGGAGAAGATATTTTATATAAAAACAAAAGTATACTAGAAGGCATAGAGACATAGGTTTAAACATGGCAGGTTTATACAATCAACAAACTTATCTGAAACAGGCTGTGCAAAGCTTGCTGAGGCCAAAGCAATGTTACACTAAGATTTGTATATATATATATATATATATTTTTTTTTTTTTTTCTTTTTCCTGAGGGAAGTGTCACTGGCCCTCATATTGGGGACCCGAACTGGAGCCACTGGCTTCCCAAGCCAGCGCTTAACCACCGCGCCACTCGGCCGGCCCTTACCTATAAATTTTAATGTACTTTAAAGACACTGCTTACTTGCTTTAGATTGTAGTCTCAAACTGTTCTGATTATTAATTTTAAGTGATCATTTAATACAGGTAAGTCTAGCATGTTGCATCTGTAAAACTGCAATAATTTTTTTCCTTTGCCAAAGTAACTTGGGAGTCATATAAGACTACATATAAAAATGTTCTATATACCAAAATTATAATTTGAGTATATAATACTAAAAAGGCAAGCTGTTGCTTATTAATTGTACATTTTGTTCTCATACACACATATTCTTTTACTTTTTTCTTCTTTTTTTTTTTTTTTGAGGCCAGTGTCACTGGTCCTCATATGTGGGATCCGATCCAGGGCCACTGGCGTCCCAAGCCAGCGCTTAACCACCGCGCCACTCGGCCGGCCCTCATACATACATATTCAATCTTTTAAATAGAGAAATCAAAATAATGTACAAAGATACAATTTAAAAGTAATAGAAGTTTTTATGAAAGTACAAGTGAAGTAATAAGCTTTTCTGGCTTATTTCTTCTCCATGGAATGTTGTCAATTTCTAATTCTGCAAATGAATTCATGATAGCCTACAAAAGTACCTTTGCGAGTGGATTTTCATAATGAAGATTAAATCATGTTCAGGTAAAAATTCTTTTTAGTTGCTCCAAACTATCATGGAAAATGTTTGGGCATGCATAATGAAAAGCATATTTGAAATTAATATGCCTTTAATAAGTAATTCAACACAATGATGTCCATTAGCCATTGCATTTTAGTTTTGTGAAATGCAGAGATTTTAATTTGAGAATTTAAAACTGTGATATCAGCTTTAATTTAATTTCAGTCTGTTAAAAAATATGATCATATCATTCCAACGACATATTTTCTTTCGTCTCAAAAAACAATTCGTCTAGAATTTGAGGGTTTTTTTTCACACTGAATACTGTTTCAGAGTTTTTTACATTAATGAATTAAAACTGTCTCTCATGTTAGCAATTTCTCTTATCTTAGTAAAACTTTAGTGCCATTTACTCCAAGTATTCTAAATGTTCAACAAGATTGCATAATTTTCCTGTCTGATCCAGAGCAGAATAATCAATCTGTGTGATAAAAAATAAACAGTCTATTCTACCATATCTGACTTACATTTTTCTCTGAAGTGAGCTCTAAGACAATTGTTTCTTGGAAAAAAGAGCTTTTGAGAATTGCTTTCTCAAACTTCCAATCATTTTCCTTTTTCCTTTGCATAGTAATTATTTTAAACTTTAGTTCCACTTTTATTCTTCCTTCATTTTTTTGCACATATATTCTCTCACTTTATCCACTTGAAGGTTAACATTTATGCAGAAGGGAAAAAAAATTCTCATAGGTAATTGTATTAAATCAGATGCACATATCAAATTTCATTATGGCAGACTTCCCAGTATCTTTTTATTTTTTTCTTTTGAGGGCAGTGCCACTGGCCCTCACATGTGGGACCGAACCGGGTCCCAAGCCAGCACTTAACCACCGTGCCACTCGGCTGGCCCCCCCAGTATCTTAATGTAGTCTGATATAGGTGTTGTATCTCATATTCACTAACTAATACCATCTTATTTACCTACAAAATGTGCCCCATAAATATTCCATATGTCCTTATCATCTAACTAAATAAATGTGCTAATTAATAAATGAGGTATTATATGTAAGTAAATACATTATGGGCACTATTATAATTTAAGACATTTTATATAAGCAGTAGTTCTCAGACAGGAACAATTTTGCTCCCTAGAAGATGTTTGGCAATTCCTGGAGACATTTTGTATACTCACAACTGAGGAAATACTACTGGAATCTAGTGAGTAGAGTCCAAGGATGCTGTTAAATATCCTGCAGTGTGTGTGTGTGTGTGTGTGTGTGTGTGTGTGTACTGTAACCAAAATGAGAATCCTCCAAACAAAGAATTATCCAGTCCAAAATGTTATGATATGTCAAAATTGAGAAATCATGATAGGGAGGGAATTTATAATTCTCATCATTTGTCAAATTGCTATTTTTTCCTTAATCAAGAAGTCCCATGTTTTATTTTTAGATCCAATAGCTCCTTCATTCATTAGTCCAAATTGAGGTGTACAGTTCTCCACTTAGTCACATCATGTACTGTATAAAATATATATAACAAGAGAGCTGTCTGTTACCTAATGGCATGGACCACTCTAAAGCATCTACAGGATGAAAAGGATGGGAAGCTTTTACAGGCATCACATCTCTAATAAATGATGACTATCACTGCATTGTAAATTACATCAGTGGGCAAAGAGGAGAGATGAGTATAGTCAGTATAATTCACACATTAATGTGGTACTTAGCATCCAACACATTCTGTTTCAATTTTAATGACAAAAAAGAGGGATGGTCATTTTCTTCTTACTCTGTTTTAATACATTTTCTTGTTTCTGTGGGATATATTTGTTTAACCTGATCTGTCATACCAACCCAAGAGAATATAATTTATTATAGATACTTCATCATCATTATGAAAAATACTACACCAATTTCCTAATTGTACACTTTGAAATAAGGGTGATCACAAATAGTCAAAATATCTATTATTGGTCATGATTTGGGTTGAGACAGTCTGTTAGGTATACTACTTAATTTGGAGAAATTCATGGACTGTGTGAAAGTACCCACAGATACATTACCATTTCTTAGAATCTAAACTGATCACTTTTAGGGAGATTTACAGGATTACAATTATAATTATTCTAGTATGTGCTTCACCTACTAGGATTGTTTAAAAAACTTGACAGGGCCGGCCGAGTGGCACATTGGTTAAAACCTGGTTTGGGGATGCCAGTGGCCCCGGTTCGGATCCCACATATAAGGGCCAGCGACACTGCTCTCTACAGCTAAGAACAGCTCCATCTGGAGCTGGGCTGCGAGCCTCAGCGATGGTGTAGGCTGCAGCCCCTGCTGCAGTGGGCTTTCATAGGCTACAGTGAGTGGCCGGCAGCCAGCGTGAGCGGCCAGCAGCCAGCATGAACTGCCAATGGCCGTGGTGAGGGACCATCCAGAGGCCGGCGGCCGATCTGCCTCATCCGGGAAGAGCGCAATGATGATACCAACATGGGCCAGTGAAGCAATGTCCTCCACAACTAGACTGAAGAACAAAGGACAGCAACTTGTCTGTTCCCCTTCCCCGATTCCCCAACGCTGTTCCCCTCCCCCAATACCCCAATAAAATCTTTAAAAAAAAAAATTGACAAACTGCATCATGATGGGGAAGACTGTTAGAAAACTTGTCTTCCAAAGTGAGAAGATCTTGTCTGATTTTTCTCCCCTGAATTATTTCCTTTGACCTGGAAGGAAACCAGTTGTCCTATTTTCTTTGTTTGATTTAGCTTAGTAATTAAGAGTGTTACTTCTGGAACTAGCAAACTTGACACTCGAATCACATCTTTGCTATTTAATTCTAACTTCAATAATTTTGGCAAGTTGCATAACCTATAAAACCTCATTAATAATTTAACAATAATAGTAATAATAATAATATCATATAGGGCTTGTGAAAATTAAAGATGTTTGCAAAGCTCTTAGTAAAATGCCTGACAAATAATATGTTTAATTACAATGAATTTCCAAAATACTGTGAGGCACAGCAAATTCAGCAAACCAGATCTCTTTTCTGGTACATCCAACAATCTACTTGTTATCTTTACTTGGAAGACTAAAAGCACAGCAAACACAGTATGAGAGTATCCAAACTCTTTCCCCCCAACACGTCCTTTTCTTCCTCCTATGTTTCCTAGGTAGTGAAGATGTTCATAGAATTTGTTCTAATCAGAACCCAGGGGTCATGCTTGCCTCAACCCTCACAATTACTCTCCATATCCAGTGAATCATGAAGGGATTTCTAATTTATCTAGTTAATAGCAGTAGAGGTGGGTCCATTTCTCTCTATTTCCACTGTCACTCCTTTATTTTGAGCCATCATAATCTCTCTAATGGAAAGTAAGAGCAACAGTCCCTTAATTCATAATCACACAGAAACCTAAGTGGTTTGTAAGAAATGAAGATCAGATCGTGTGTTTTTCCTGCTTAAGGCTTTCAGCGGCTCCCCCATTACTCTTACGTGAAAATCCAAAGCAGTTATCCTAAATCACAAATGGATCTAAATTAAATTTTAGAGGCACCATAATGTTTATGGTCTTTCCCATATGAATTTAAAATAAATTGCATATAAAATGAAAACATTAAGTGTTAGACAAAATAACTATATTTATTTTATTCTTATAATTTAATTTTTAATAGTTTTGTTTCAAAGGTGGTCTCTCTCTCTCCCCCTCAATTCTGGAATTGCCTCTCCTTTTTGGTGCAATGAGCATGTAGTCAATATGCCTGTAAGATATCTAAGCACCAAGGCCTTTCCTGAAACTCTAGCTTTACTTTTCAGCCCTTCTTTCAGCTACTTCCCTCATACTCTCCAGGATATGTGCCCAGCCATCTTGGATTGCAATTGCATACCTTTCCTGTGGGCATTCATAATTATTGATACTGTTCGCTCTGACTTGAATTCTCGTTTATCTCCTCTTTTATTAGCTTACTCCTGCTCTACTCTCAAGGAACAGCTTACTGCATCCTCTCTAGAAAGTCTTCCCCCATCCTTTCTCCCTTCAAATCCTGAACTAGGGTCACACCTCTATAACTTCATGCTACCTTGTACAACCCTCCTTACCCAACTTTTACTACTTAACTCTACTATCCACTTACAAATAACCATTTTCTTTACTGTCCATCTCTAGAAGCAGCAAAATCAGGGCTACTGCCTATTTTCATATGGCTCACAAGCTTAGAATGTTTCTTAACTTTGTAAAATAGTTGGAAAAAATCAGAAGAAAATTATTATTTCAGGTCTTATGAACATTTTATGCAATACACATTCCAGTGTCTTTAAATAGTTTATTGAATACATCCACTCCCATTCATTTACATATTGTCTATAACAGCTTTTATACACCTATAGAGTAGTTGCAACAAAGATAATATAGCGCATAAAACCTAAAATATTTACTATCTGATGCTTTACAAAAAGGTTTGCCAACTGCTGTTCTAACTTATTATATGATAAATTCCTTATGGGAGGAAGTATGTTTCCTCAAACACATATGATTAGTAAATGAATGAGTGAGTCAATGAAAAAATAATGTATGAGTTGGTAATGACTGAGTATAATGGAGATGAAAATTAATTGTTTTTTTTTGTTGTTGTTTGTTTTTTAGTTGATAGCAAAGTAAATCAACTCTGACTAAATTCAGCAAAAAAGAAATCATTGCAAGGAAACAGCTTATATCATAAAAGAAATTAAAGAACTAGGCCTTGGAGAGGATAGGCATTAGAATGGTTCTTGAGAGTTTGGTGGCAGGAACCACTGGATAATCTCATTGAAACAAAATGGCTTATCTTACAATTACATTTGGCTTAAAGTTCATATTTCCAGGTGAAATAATCTAACCACACCTTTGGTTAGGGAACATGATCTCTGGCAGTGACATTCACAGATACAAACTCGGGGAAGACATTCCCAACAACATTGCATGTAAAGGAAAATCAGTGTTCTATTACTAGATTCAGGAGCGGTGTTAATACAAGGTTAAAAAAAAAAAAAAGACAGGATGTATCCTATAATAGAAAAATATGGGAGTCAGATCATTTTAAATGGAAATACCTGGAAATTCGTCTACAGCTACCTGTTCTAGAACATCTTCCTTCTATCATATTGAAAAACATTTAGTCATGATTGTCTTACTCAACTCTTGTGAATTAACTAGCTTATTATTAGTTTCAATATTACGGTCGAAAGTGAAATTATACATGGAACCATTCATATTATTTACTGAGTATAATGTGCCCACTTGCCACTTAATAACAACATAAAACCATTATTCTATTCATCAGAGCTTTCACAATAACTGAAAAATCCAATGGTTAAATTGTGAATTAGCATATGATGATAAACCTACTGGCTAAATCTTAAATATGAAATTCTGCAAATCCCAAACATTTTTTGATAAAGAGGATAAAGTGGCATATTAATGGATGATGATGAATGAGCTGTCACTACAAGTGAGAAAAATACAAAGGAAAAACACCTTGAAAGAAATGGACTTGAATCATCCCAGTATTATTTATCTTCTAATATTTGTCTTTTGCTTCCTTCATTGAGTACCCTCTGTTCTCTAGGCTGAGTATGACACATCTCACATTGACTGTTTTATAAGCTGTTCATCTTGAACTTTCTGAAAAATCTATATTCCTCTCTGAATGACGCCAGGCTGACACATTCTGAAATAATTTAGGCCATCACCACGTTTATCTGACCTGCTCTCCAACTGGGTATGACAGTACATATTTGAGTCTTTCAGCTTCTATGTTTTCAATTCATATGTGCTAAGTTCTTGAAGTGTACACTGAAAAATTCATATATAGCTTCAATTGGGGCTGTTTTCATTATCATTGATGTTTCCCAGATAAATTCCCCTAAATTTTGCACTCTCTTTTCACAATGACTTAACAAGAATGTCTCTTGTGCAGAAGTTTCTCTCCTTATAAAAAAAAAAACAAAAACACAGGCATTTAAAATACTTATGTATGAATCAAGCATTGTCTAGTCTTTCTAGTCACTCAAACCATATCTACTCAAAAGAACAACATAGTATGTAATGATTTCAGTCTCTGAGAAAGAAAAAACAATCAACTTAACTATCTGCCTGTTTAGCTTAGGTAAACAACATTAAATTATCTTTATAAGGCATAATACTTTACCTCATGGAGATTATAGACATAATACTATTTAGCTGATAAAAGATAAGACACAGGTCATTTTCATTTTTACTGATTTCTTCATAATACATTTACTGTCTACTTCTTCAGCTTATAGTTAAGCTTCCTTACTTCTAATTATAGTTTAAATTAGATAAATCGCTGGGCAATTGCTGAATATTTAAAGCAAAATGACATTCTCACTAGCAAAAAAGAAATGTATTCAAATCTTCTATGTAGATTAAAATGTACTTCCCAACACACAATACAAAATTATGCTGTCTCTCCTTCTAATGGTCTTGTGTCTATGTTGACTTTTCTGGTCATATATTTTTATTAGCCTCCACCAATAAAAGAGTTATCATGCAACCAGTACTGTTTTTAGATTTTTATCCAAAGAAACAATGTTTTCATCCTGATTATAAATGTCATATACTTCTAAAAATATTCTTAGGGGCTGTTTTTCTTTTTCTTTGACTTAAGCATAATTATATGTTACTTAGTAATTTTGGTTGACATAAATTTTATGGTGCAGCAATCTGATTTTGATGAGGTTAATCTTCCTGAGTGTTATGTTAGGGTAATCCCTTTATAGTCTTGTGATTTTATGCACCAGGTAGAATTTTCACATTTATTTCTGATTTCTTCTGACTCTTTTCTTGATATTTTTATATGACTCCAAGGTAAGTTATGTATCCTACAAAACCAACAGTGAAACAGTCATTATGATTTTTCTTTAAATACTTTCCAGAATGCCTAAGTGCAGACATACGAGGTATATTATTATGGAACTATATTTACTTTGGGTCTCTCCTCAATAGCAGTTTAAATTCCATTAAAACAGAACATATATTAAAATTTGTTCTTATGAAATATTATTAGTAACTTAAAATTTTGTTTTATCTTCATAAACAAAACAGGCATCTTAAACAATTAAAGGAAAACCACAATGTTTCAAAATATTAGATTAAATACTGTATTTATTTGTGCTCACTAACATAAATCATTTTCCTTCTGGATGTATTTCATATAAAAAATATTCTATAATAGATTGTTTTGTGGTATATAATGAAAGTGTTTCCTATAACACAGCAGTACCTGCCTTGAAATATTTTAAGATTACCATCTTCACACTCTTCCCAGGACTACCGGAAAAGCTCAATTAATCTAAATTGTTTTCATCTTATTCCAAAGCATGTTTTTATTTTAACTCTTAGAGAAGATAATACAATTATGTGTTTCATCATGGAAAATGTATTCATGATTCGAGTAAAAATGTCAACCAAATTTGAATGTAAAAAGACATAATTTAGTTAAGTCTCTCGTTCGTATCACAAACTGGGATAATAGCAATGGGAAATAATCTAATCTATTTGGAACTCAGTTTCCTTTAATAAAGAAAATCAGGAGATTGCACTAGGTAATTCTGGTCACTTTCAGTTTTAAAATTATGTAGTTTCTAATTCATATCCCATAAAAGGGAAAATAGCAACGTTTCTTAAAATTTTTTGGTATGGCATATATTTGAAATATTTTGAAATGATAATATATTCTTTCATATAATGGAGTTATTTGAAAGAACAAAGATGTTGTTATAAGAAATCTTACATTATTTTGCCATGCTATACCTTGGCATAGGTCAAGAAGAAATAGTACAGAATACAAGTTGAAGAAAAGACAGATGAGACATATCAAAAGGACAGCCAGTTGCTGATAGAAGTTTATGGGTGATAACCATTCTGTAGTGTGTGCAGTGAAGTGTTTAAAAAAAAAAAAACATGTAGTAAATATGTTTCTAAAAAGCTAAAAAAAAAAAAGCACGAACTACATTCTTTCAGATTTTTCTCATTATAGATACTGACTGCTTTACTCATTTAAAGAAAACACTTTTATGACTTAATATTGTTTGATAACACATCCTCAAGTCTTTAAAGTAATAAAACTAGGTTGTTAAAAAAGAGCATAATATTTTAGAGATCAGTAATGTGAGTTTTAAAAGATACTGAAAGAAAATATCATGTAAGTAAGTTTACCTTCTGTTTTTTCAAGCCTGACTTACGATTTTGTATGAAAAAATAAAATACATTGACTACAATACTGAACTTCTGTGTCATTGTGATGTTAGGGGTGTTAATAATTGTGTACATGTATCTTCCACCATGTCCTCCTATGATGGATCCTAAAGATGGACTTTGGAGCTACCTCTTCAGAAGCTAATAATTGTTGGTTGCATCTTAAGTCCAATGCATGAAACATGGCAGAGGATAGTATTAATGTGTTCTAATGTTTTGTTTTGTTTTGCTTTTTTTTTGAGGGCAGTGTCACTGGCCCTCTTATGTGGGACCGAACTGGGGCCGCTGGCTTCCGAAGCCAGCGCTTAACCACAGCGCCACTCAGCCGGCCCCTAATGGTTTAAAAAGCATGTTTTCTGAAGTTATACTGCGCAGGTTAAAAATACCATGTCTGCCACTTTCTTCATGATTTTGAACGGGTTACTGAACTTGTTCTTTGTCACTATTTTCTCATTAGTGAAATTGGAATAATAATAATAATAATAGGTATTTCAAAAGGTTTTTGTAAAGGTAAGCATGATTTAATATAAGCAAAATACTTGAAACAGTAATTGGCAAATAATTATGATTGAATACGTATTAGTCCCTATAACGTGCACATGGGAAAGCTGAAGAAGTCATGGGAGAAAGTCTTAGATGCCATTCCTTCAAAGACCCGGTTTACATGAGGTGTCCATGATGCCATATCAAAGGTCAGTTTCTGAGCATAGACTCAGCCATATAGAGGACATTGCACCTGATTGTTAGCACAATTCCCCTTGCTGTACCATGGATAAGAGGGTATATGGAATTCTAAAATTTGATGAACTCCTATTTGTAGGAGGGAAAATGTTGTTAAAAACAGTACAATTTTAATGCTTTCTTCATTTAAAAAAACTAAGTAGGTGACTAGTGTTCCCACTTGACAAGAAATGTTTATATACCAACTATTGATTACATATTTTATGATGGAGAGAGAGTCATGGTTTATTATTTGCACTTCCTAGAAGCCAATGTTGGAATAATTATCAGGCAAAAAATATTTAGCTATATATTAATTATTTACCCTTTGATTCCCTCTCTTATCAATCTGTAGAATTTACATCCCAATTTGAGGAAGAAGCCAGAAATAGAAGGCAGTTATGAAAGCAAATGAAAAATGCGTATGGAGATTTCATCAACAGAACTCATAATCTCAACACTAATTTTATCTATTCTGGTTGTATTAAATGTGTATTTACTTATTTAACAAATATATATTTGCTAATTACTACCTGACAGACACTTTTGCAAAGTACTTTTCAGACACTGAGTCATTTAACTTTCATATCAACCGTATCATTATTCTCACATTTACATAAGAGGAAACTGAGGCATGAGAAGACTATGTAATATGCCTAGGGTCATACGGTTTGAGTGGCAGAATCACAGTTTGAACCCTGGGATTTGGTCCATGCTCTTTAACCTCCACATTATGCTGCCATGTAATAAGATTTGCTTCTCATTATTCATCCTTAATTATTAAACAATTGGTCAAATAAATGTCTGTACTTCAATTTGTCTTTAATTTGGCCTAGAGATTCAGTTATCAATTCCAGTTTCAGCATTCAAATAATCATCATCATTTTTCATAACATCTTAAGGGTATTTCAGTTGGTCATATTAAAATAAGAGTTTTCACACATTCGCTAATGGCCAGGCACCACTGAAATTACTTTGACATGTATCATCATCACTGTGGACTTTGTCTAAAAGCATAGACGACATTAAAATAGGGAAGCAACTCTGCAATTACTCCCGAAGAGCTGATGGTTCTAAGGTGACTTATGTTAGATGTTGAAATGCATTATGTGGTTATGTTACATGAAATTTGCTTTTTCCAGTACTCCATTTGCTAGGCTTAAAAATTACTGCACCACCCACTTCAACAATAGCTAATAAGAAAAGAAAGTTGCTTTCCCTAATGTGGAAGTTGGTTTAACATAGAAAAGTTGAAATGGATAGGAAGGCTTCAGTGATATTAATCCAGGATATACACCAGTTATTCAAGAATTGTCCCTCTGTTTGACTTCATTATTGATAAATGGCTGGCAAGGCTTAAATGATTGAATTTTGATAAGTGATTATGTAATATTCACCAATATTAAGAAAACTAAGCCACTGAGAACTGTAAATAATGAGACTAATAGGAAGACATAATAACAGAAACTGAAAGCTTACACTTAATTTATCAACTGAAATTTTTTTTTTTCATTTCTTCCTAGAGATTATTACATGGCTTACTTATTTTATCAATGATAGCTATCAGGATAATAATATAACCCAAAAATTAAGAATAAAATTAATTGTACATGTGAAGATATTTTTTGACAATGTTGGCCAGACTTGACTATGCAGAGGAAAGTTATTGAGTACATAAAGATAATATTTAATTTATTTCCTGCAAATAACCTTATAGAATCAAGTGTGATTGAATTTCCCTCTCTACCCCACCCTTACCCCTCTCCATCCTGCCTCATCTATTAAGTATTGCTAGTTTTATCAGGCAAGCAAACACAATTTCAATCAAATGGGGCTAATTATTAATAATAAGGTCAATGAATTTTAACTTTGTATATACTGTTGAAAAAATACTCTACTGACAATTGACTTCAAATGGAGTGCTGTGCAAAACATTGTTTAGAAGGGTCATAAAAATAACCAGTAATCCAGGGGCTATACAGGAAATCGGAACAATAACCTCTCAACAGGTATCTTTCTTGCCTGTTTATTATCCTGTCACTCCCACTCAATCCATTCTACATAATAGGTTCAATTTATTGTATTATTGTTTTTAGAGCATCATTTTTATTATGATATTCTCATTATTGGAACCATACATTAATTCTCACATACAACAAAGGAACAAAACAAACAAAGAAACATACACTATCAAACAGACAACAGTTTAATGGTTACCAGAGGGTAAGGGGGATGGAGGGAGGTAGAAGCGGTATGATGATGGAAGGAGAACTGACTCTGGGTGGTGAACACACAATGTGATATATAGATAATGTATTACAGAATTGTACACTTGAAACCTGTGTAATTTTACTAACCATTGTCACCCCAATGAATGTAATAAAAATAAACAAATGAAGATAACACTATTAAAAAACATGTATCTACCATATAGCTGAAGAAAAAATAATTACTTACAAAATATAAGGCCCTATACACACTTGTCTCCAATTTAATTCCCCATCAACAGCAGAGGCATTCAATTTTCTCAATTTGATATTTGCCGGTTCATGTACTTTTATGCACTGACTATATGTGTATGCATTCACAATTAATATATAGAATTTCTTTATACATTTATATGTTATAAGAAGGTACCATACTGTATGCATTTTTTATTTAACACTGTTTTTGAGGTTTATCCATGGTAATGTATACATCTTTAATTCATTTTAACTGAAAAGTCATTCAATGGAATCCCATTTATAATAATTTATAATAATAAGAATAATTCATATTCTTAATTTTTGGACATCTGACTAATCTCACAAACTTGTTGCAATGATATTGCTAACCCCTATCAGAGGGATTATTCATTATGAATTTGTACCAGTTAGACAAAGAGTTAACCAAGTTTTCTATTTGCAAGTGCTGAAAAGGCTGCATGAAAAAGTTAGATGACCTGAACTTTTCCCCAACAATTCATAGTTCTTGCATCACAACAATGCACCAGCTCACATGGCACTGTCTGTGAGGGAGTTTTTAGCCAGTAAACCAATCACTGTATTGGAACACCCTCCCTACTCACCTGATCTGGCTCCCAATGACTTTTTTCTTTACCCAAAGATAAAGGAAATGTTGAAAGGAAGACCTTTTGATGACCTTCAGGACATTAAGGGTAATATGACGACAGCTCTGATGGCCATTCCAGAAAAAGTTCTAAAATTGCTTTGAAGGGTGGACTAGGTGCTGGCGTTAGTGCATATCTTCCCAAGGGCAGCACTTTGAAGGTGACCATAGTGATATTCAATAATGAGGTATGTAGCACTTTTTCTAGGATGAGTTTGCAAACTTAATTGTCGACATAGTACATTAAATTTTCTTTTGATACAATTGAAGACTGAAAACATATTCCTTTCCATTTATTTGATAAATACAGGCAGTTTTATATTTACATTACTGGATTGGAAATAAAGCAACAATATAACTTTGTAGCTGTTATCTGCCATTCTAAACAATAGTTTATAAAAACAAACAAAACAACAATAAGAAAGCTGCTTTTATTACCTTCCAGGATTGAAACAATTAAAAAATCATGAGGTTTTTTTGTTTTCCCTAGAATCTCTACTACAATATACAATTTTCTCCAAATTTTACATTTTCAAATGCCTATGTCACTACATGTTTATTGTCTATGATTACAGATAATAAGATTATCAATACTCCTTAACTGTTTAGCTATTTCTGAATTCCCACCTTAGGTTGTAACCACAGTGTCTGATAAAAGTATAATGTGTTATGATTAACATAGTGCTTTTCACTTTGGATCAGTATTTTGTCTTCTTTATCATATCCTTTATTTTTATCCATAGAATAAGTGGGTCCTTGACAAATGTTGGCTAATTGGCTCTCTGTATAGATAGATGACACAATCCCATTTACTCCTCATACTAATCCAATTTTCTCCTATTTTAGAGAAGAACATAAAAGCTTTGACAAGCTAGGAGGTGTAGGCAAGATTACAAAGAAAACAGCTGACCAAGTTATTACTATTCATACTACTACAGCCTTCCTAGCTCCTGTATAAGCTTAGAGGAGAGCTAAAAGATGAGGTAGTAATGAATGAAAAGACATTGTATTTGTAGTGTTCTTTTGAAAGCAGAGATTTGATTTCTGGTCTGTTCCATGTGATGCAGTTTTATTAAATGCAAGGGAATGATATTTGATTTAATAATACCTATTAGTGGTCAGAGATATCAGGAGAGTCACAATGAGAAAAAACAAACAAAACAGCAGAAATGCTGGGTTACAGGATATCTTACTAAATGTGTTTCTGAAAATTATTTGAAGCAAGCAAATGGCACATGGGGAGATCAACTCTGAACTCCGCAGCATATAGAAAGAGCAGCTGTGCTTGTTTAGACATGTGGCAGGGTTATTCCACCTGCAGGCCTCACAACAGATTGCAGACAACATGACACCCCACCTTGCTAGCTTGGGACTGCAAATTTGAATTTTTTTTTCCATTAAAGAATGAATCCCTGCTGTTTTTCAAACATTCAAAGCTTCACTGTTTCTTTGCAACAGCATGTTTCAAGCGTGGAAAACATTAAGTGAACTGCTGCAAATCAGGAAATGAACTTTCAAAGTCTTGATGTGTAGTTACAAAGGTGTGTTTGAAATTGCAAGAGCGAAGGTGATTTCATAGCATCATGTCTTGTTGAAGAGCTTATAGAGCAAGTGCAATTTGTTATACCATATTTCAGCAGCAGTGAAGTCAGCATGGTACCTGTTGTCCAAATGATATAATGTGCTTTCCAGGTGATAAAAAACCATTGAACCAAAGAAGTCAAAGGAAAGGAAACAATGAAAGCTCTGAGTTGAGGTGAAAGCAGTGGGAAATCTTGGGGTATGAGTGCCTCTTTAAAGCAGCTGCTGTTAAAAGTTTCTGTAGTGTGTGAAACATGATGCCAAAATAGAGTAGAACTAGGCCCTTGTGTTAAATCAAGGACAGGAAAGGGGAAGCATTACTAGAGAAGCCTTACTCTACATGTGCCAAGAGCTCCTCAAACACAGTATTTTATCTTGTAAAATCATCACGAACATTTTACAATACTCCATGGAAAGTCACTGTAACTGTTTTAACAACGTTATTACTACCAGATCTGTTTCTTTTTTCTTTTTAAATATTTAAATTAGGATTAAATAATAAGGATGATAGCTGTCAGGTTAACGACATGCAATATGCACCCTAATTAATTGTGAGATGATTTATTGTATTTCTAAAACTGATGCTCAGATTCATCTGTGGCTACAGGTAATAGAGAGGCTTTAAAAAAGAACATAAAAAATTAATTTGACATGTGCTTGCTCTTTGTATTGTCCTCAATTTAATTCTCTTTCACAGGCTTGGAAGGGACCTAGAGACATTGGGTCATCGGTTCTAAGTAAGGCATAACAGATTTTCATTATGTCAGACTGTAAGGCGTCTATCAACAATTTCTCAGAAAGGAGATCTACAAGTTTCCCTTGGAAACCTGTTCTAGTGCCAGTGGTTCTAATCCCACTTCAACATGTCAAACATCCCTTGACCACTGATCCATACTTCAGGAATGTTTCATCAATAGTAATAGAGGTGATCATGACCATCCTAAGTCCCATTGGGTAAAATTTAAGCTCATCTCCAGATGGCTCACAGCTAAACAGCATCCTTATTTGGTACACTAATCCCTTGTCTACTTAATACTTTTATTTGTTCTTGGAAAGGATGTCATATAATGTAATGCACAACTCTGGATGCAAGGATGTTACATATTGTCTATCAGCAATATAACTTGCATTAGAGTTGCTTTACCTTTAATGATTGTGGATGTGCTCTCATTCATTCATAATCTCTCACTCCATCTAGGCTGTGACCATTGGCATAACGTTTAGAGATAGCTAGTTGGGGTTAAAGTACAGTCTTTCTCTTTGGAAGGGACTTTATCTTAATTAGCATGGTGGCTATCCAAGCTATCTAAGTCAAATAGACATATAGCTTTAGGAGCAAATTGTCTCAACATTGTACTTTTAGCAAATGTTAACAATTAGGAAAGGCACTTAGGCAGCAACATGTGGTAGGGAACTAAATCAATGGTTCAAAGCTCTGCAGCAGCTGCTCCTGACTAATTACGTGACAATGTTCCCTGTAGCATATCGGAGAGAATGAAGCTGCATAGACTTAACACTGTGTCAGAAGGGATGCCTGCCTAAATATGCCCAGCACTGAGCACTAGAACTTCACTCTAATAATCAGAATGTTTTCACCCAGTCCATCCACAGGCCTATATATATATTTTGATACCTAGAACATGAATGACACTATAAAAGATAAAAAATACATAGAGGGAATATGATGTCAATCTCATTTCCATCAGATAACAAACTATTGATAACCCATTTTGTGAACTTTGTATTTTTTTTTATATTAATGAACATAGAAATACTCTCTTTAGAGATCCCAAATTATCTTGTCCCAAACTACCATGGTTAGGAGAGCCATTTATTTTGGAACTCTTCTGTTAATCACAGAAAGTTTTTATGTGTGATCTCATGTGGTCTTTGTTTCTGAATTCTCATCAGTCGATTTCTACAGGGATATTTTGCCTTCCTCTAACATACTCTTGCTGGTTAATACAAATGGATAAATTTTGGGGTGGCTTATTGTCTCTCTTTTTAAACTTGAGCTTGAGCTTTCTATAAGTATATTTTTCTTTTCATTGCATTTCTAGGCACTGTGGCAATGATTTGGGGTGTTTTAAAGCTTCCTTTGTGGAAAGGATCACTTTCCCTTCTGGGAGTACAAGCAAAAAATTGCTTCTTCCATTGTATAAATGTCAACATGTATTCCGTACCCATTAAGAGTTCTTCATCACACTTGTAGTAGGAGTAACTTTAATGTCCCGTGTACCTAGTAAATGTAAAATAAATGCTAGTTTATTTCCTTAGGTAAACACACCTAATTTCTCAAGAGCCAGATTTGTTATTTGCTTCTCACAGAAATCTTATTAAGCTCATTATAATCAGAGTATGGGACTCAAAATCTATATCATATTAGCCCAAGAACTCTTGGAGTAATTCTCATTTCCTAAAAATGGTAATCATGATCCTACATCATGATACAAATCAGTAAGTTTAATTATACTTCTTTTTTTGCCATTTGATTATATCCATTCATACAAGATTGTGCCCAAAGTTTGGAAATACCGATTGGCAAGAAAACTATTAAATAAAGTATGATGTGTAAATATATTTGAATACCATATAACAATGAAAATAAATAGACAACAAGAAACAGTATAGATACATCTTAAAAACATATATTTTTTGAAGTACCTAAAGACTATGTTCAACATAATATTCTTTTCACTAATCTGGAAGACAGGGAAATAAAATAGGGGAGGAGCACATAGATAGATTCTTAATACTGAAAATGTTCTAGTACGTGCACTGGGAAAGGGGTACCAGGAATCCATTATACTTCTATACATATACCCTACATGTATGTTAAATATTATTTTATAAGTATAATGCACAACTCTGGATGCACAGTATAAAAGTATAAAATATTTTTATACAAAGTATAAAATAGTATATTAATAAAATAAATAATAGTACAAGTAGAAAAAAAATAAGTGTCTCTGTAAGAATTCATGCAAGATAAGTATGTATCAGCACACTGAATTTATAACCCAATGTCCCACCTACTGAATTAAAATTAGTACTTAAGAGTGGACATCAGGATAGTACTAGATAATGACCATGGAATCCATTGGGTTCTCTTAGTTTCAGATAGTTCTATCTTTCAATTTATCTAAAGTGTTCTTTTAATAACTAAGAATCTTTAAAGGATGATATGTGTCATGAGCATCATGCATGCTATATGGGTCAGGGGCACATTATTGCTTTGTAACAAATCACTACAAAATTTAGTGGCTTAGAAAAGTAAGCGTGTATTCTCACACTCACAGGTCAATTGGAAAGCTCTGATTCAGGCTATAGGTTTGTGAGCTGGCTAGGGGAAACTCTACTCCATGGGACATTTTTAGGGAGGGTGGGAGAGGAATATATTTTCCCGGCAATAGAAAAAGTCCAAAAGGGCAAACAAAAATGTGCCAGAAAGTTTAAACCTCTGTTTATATTGCATCTGCTAATGTGAGCCAAAGCAAATCCCATGGCCACGCTTAAAGTCAAAAGATGGGAAGGTGAACTTGAATGTGGATTTATAAGACAACTACTGGCAAGTGTAAAATTAGGACCAAACCAATGATTCAATCTAAGTATACTAATTTACTAAGCAGTCAAATAAGTTATATATTGTATTAGGTGTTTCCTATACTCAGACCCATTATTTGTGCTTCCCTGATATGCCCTGTGCTGGATCTATGATGCCGAAATCTAAGGACTGTTTATACCTGTATACATTGGGCTTACCTGCTGACCAGCTTCAAGGTGGACCCGGCCAGGAAGAGATATCAGCAGGAGACTGGAGAGGATTTTACCCCTCTTTGATATCACATCTCTGGCAATAGCTTTATCTGTCCTCTACTGTGGTTCTCTGGAAGTGGCTGTTGCTGCATTGTCTTAGATGCCTCTGGGGATGGCAACAGCTGCCCATTGTTGCTAGTATCCGGTTATTTCACAATTCTTAGCTTATTTTCTTAACTAACAACCCAAATGGACTTAAACTGTCCTCTTTCAAAGTGCTTTCATTTCAACCATCTGAAGTGAAATCTGTTTCCTGCTAAAACTCTTACTGATACACATTTATAACTATAGCATATATATATCCTTACTAATCACAAAACTCTTCTGAAAATTACATTGTATTTTTCACTAAAGATAAAGAATCAGGCATGGTCAAGATTTTTTATATGTTTGCTTTTTGTTGTTGTTTTTTTATGCTACATAATGACCCCTTTTATTTTTTATTTTTTATTTTTTTTAAAGATTTTTTTATTGGGGAATTGGGGGAGGGAACAATGTTGGGGAATCGGGGAAGGGGAACAGACAAGTTGCTGTCCTTTTGTTCTTCAGTCTAGTTGCGGAGGATGTTGCTTCACTGGCCCATGTTGGTATCGTCATTGCGTTCTTCCCGGATGAGGCAGATCGGTTGCCAGCCTCTGGATGGTCGCTCATCACGGCTATTGGCAGCTCACGCTGGCTGCCGGCCGGTCAGTCTGGCTGCCGGCCGCTCACTGTAGCCTATGGCAGCCCACTGCAGCCTACACCATCGCCGAGGATCACACAGCCCAGCCCCAGGTGGAGCTGTTGTTAGCTGTAGAGGGCAGTGATAATGACCCCTTTTATGATTTGGATACAACATAGGTTTTGGCTATTTGACTGGAACTCTTAAGACTCCATTCCATTTACTCATTATAATAAATGACATTGTTTAAGTATAGGGAATTTCTCTACTTTGGATACAGTGCATTCTGTGCATTTATTCTAGCTTCCTTTTCTTAAATTCACTTTTCTTGGGGGGCTGAGGAGAGGGGTTAGCCTCTTTTTTTTTTTTTGTTATTTTGTTGTTTTTTTTCCTTAAGGCTGCATTTGGTTACCTGTCCTTGTCTTTGCAAATTCAAGACTTTCAATTAACCAAAGAAACTACCGCATGTCCCAACATTTTTAGCTGTAAATTGTGACAACCCCATTTTGCCCCAAGACCAGTGACATGACAAGGTTATTTCTTAGTATCTTCTCTGGCTTGGTAGGGACTTGACTTACCCACTGACACATACAGCCTAACACCCCTTACCCACACCACAGTGAAAACTTCATCTTTCACAGGTCCCATCATGATTTTTGTGTCTTTCTAAACATTAAATTGTACTATGAGAAATCCTGTGGGTCTCTTTTCTTGCCAGGCTTCTGTTTGAAAGAGAAATTTTCTGAAAGCACACTTAAAACTTTCCTCTACAGAAAAAGAGAGATAGACACTCATAATTGGAAGGTGTAGGTTGAAGGATGAGAGGATGAGTGGGGATCTTGGGTATGCTGAGGAAAGCATGATGAACATGGGAAATCAAATTTTAAAGAGATAGTTCAGTCAAGGCACATATGCGGGAGGGAAGGAGATGAAAAAGGTTCTAAAGCAGGAAAGTCATTCAGAATTAAGAAACAGCACTATAAGTCCAGGACAAACATGTACTTTACTCAGAATGTGTCTGCGATCAGAATCCAGGGGCATATGGCTAAACTGATTTGTGTAACTTCAAGATGATGTATATATAGTAAGCTAAAGCCAAGGATGAGTTCCAAGGCTTGGGATAAAATAACCCTATCTCTATAGTAACCAAAAATTTTAAGAAAAATACATTATCATTAAATATGTTTTGGAAAATAAGAAGAACTTACAAAGAAGGCTGATGGCTTAAACTATATCACAAGAGGATCTTTATTTTTAATGAAAAATTAAAAATGACCTGGGGTGAATCATGTTTATGCTAATGGACTGCAATTTGAGTGCTATACCTCACACACACAATCTGGTTGGTATATAATTTAGATACCAATTTGTATGCAAAATATTGTTTTCTTTGAAATACATACAGCAAGTATTGTGATGCATCAGATATCTCTGGTACCAGAAAGTTTCAGGGAAGTCCCCATTATCAGTATCTTCATTAACAATGATTGTTAAAAGAAAGTTCCCCAGGACTTGTGAGTTCATCATCACTGAAGAAGAAATACTTTCTGATCTTTTACTTGGTAGCAGCAGAAATTTACCATAAGTTACGTGTTTTTGAGATAGGCTTTGAGAGACATGTTTTTTGTTTTTTGTTTTTCTAGTCTGGCCTGATAGGATCCACTGAAACACAGCTTATTATCCATTTCCATTGAATAATAAAAAGTCTCTAGTTACTATTTTGAATTTAGAAAATTTACAGTTGCTATAACTTTGTCCATCCAAGCAAAACTTCTGATTCTTTTACATTCAATCCAATCTCTATTGCAATAATCTAAACTGTATTTTGTCCACTTATTGAATCCCTATGTATTTCCTGTTTCTATTCTCTAAAATCTTGTTTATTTTCAAAGTATCTGTTTTCATAATTCTTTGTTTACTTTTTAAATTATTTTTTTATCTTTATTAAATTTATTGTAGTGACACTGGTCAGTAAAATTATATAGGTTTAAACATTAACTATTTTTGCCATTCCAAGGCTTTTTCTTCATCATAGAGTTGGGTTGGTAAAAGCTCTGTAAAAATAAGGTTCTTCTCTCTCCTGTTGTTTTTATTGACTTTTAAAAACATCATTATTATTTGTATATCAGGTTTATTTCTGAGTTTATAAGATTCTGTCACTATTTTTTTTAAATGAAAAAAATAATCTAGCGGTTATTTTTTTTCTAGTTTGGAAATTTGAACAATTTTCTGCTTCTCAGTACTTCCTAACATCAGGATTAGTACTTCTGTTTACAGGCTGAAACTTTTATCAGGATTTTTTCCCTCTATATATTGATACAAGTCCATGAACTTTGCTTTGCCCCTTTTTAACATGACATGGAAGGCTAAATATTTAATTAAGTGAGTTCTACTTAGGGTATGAGGCGTGATCACAAAATACAGTGACTGTTTAAATTTTAAAAAAATATTACAGTGCAAGACACATTGCCATTAATCCCCCTCAAAATCCGCCCCCCGCCACTCTGAACACAATCTGATCGTTCTTGCCACTTTCTGAAGCAACTCTAGAAGTCCTCTTTCGTGAGTGTCTTTAGTTGTGCTATCATGGCTGCCTTGATGTCCTGAATTATTTTGACTTTGGGGAAGAGTCAGAAGTCACACAGTGCCAGATCCAGTGAATAAGGTGGATGAGGACACAACATAATGTTTTTGCTTGACAGAAATTACCGTATACCAGAAGTGATGTGTGACATGGAGCATTGTCATGATGAAGGATGATTTACGGCACACTTTATTCATTCATTTATTTTTTTATTTTTATTTTTTTTTAGCTGAGCCATCCTGCCACCCGTTGGCAGCTCAACGGCAACTCAGCTCGAGCTGGCATCGAACCTCCGTTGCTCAGAGCTCAGCTCGCACTCTTGAGCGAGCTCTTAACCAACTGAGCCACTCGGCTGGCCCAACGGCACACTTTAAAACACACCTTCTCTCAAACATAGTTCACACCTGACTGACAGCACTGAACAAGTTGAAACTTGTCACACACTGTTACTAAGGTTTGATGTACCACTTCCCGTATTGAAGATCCCTGCCTTTCTGGTGGATGGCACTCGGCAGCAGCATTCACCATATTTTGTGATCATGCCTCGTACATACATGAGATTTATATATCTTAAAGTGTAGAATCAATCCATCTAGGAAGGCCATTATACTGCATCAATTTGATTTTCCAAGCCATCCAGTTATGCTTAAAGAAACAAATCACTGAAATCTGAACTTATGTGACTAGAGGAATCCTTTCAGTTTGAAAGGTGGAGCTCGGAGCAGGTTTTGCTATTTTCTCACTTCTACAGAAAATTTCTGATATTTAATGTACTTTTTTTTTTTTAAGATTTTATTTGGGAATTGAGGGAGGGAAACAGTGTTGGAGAATCAGGGAAAAGGAACAGAGAAGTTGCTGTCCTTTTGTTCTTCAGTCTATTTGTGGAGGATGTCGCTTCACTGGCCCATGTTGGTATTATCATTGCGTTCTTCCTGGGTGAGGCAGTTGCTTGCTGCCCATTGGACAGCAGCTCACAGTCTCACGAAAGTTCACGCCTGTTGCCAGCCAGTCCCACTGCAGTCTATGCCATCGCTGGTCACTCATGGAAGCCCAGCTCCAGGTCCAGCTGTTGTTCACCATCATAGCTGTAGAGGGCGTGCATCACTGGCCCTCATGTGGGATCCAAAGCCAGGGCCCTTCTGCTCAGAGCTGGCGTCCCAAGCCAACTTCTAACCACACGCCCCTCGGAAGGACTTTTAATGTACTTTTTATCTTCAGATAAAGATAGAAAAAAATATAGAGGAAGAGAACGTTAAGTGTCCTGGTGCCCAAGTACTCCAAGCATGATAAAGTTGTGCTAACCGTGGAGAAGGAGAAGGTGATTGGGGTTGTTTAAAAAGCCTGTGAGTTGAAAAACATTTTTAAAAAAGATTCTCTTTGTCCAATAAGAGATTAAGTACTATTTCTGTTGCTTTGGGTTACCCTCAAGTGATGGCCGTGAGGGCTTATCTATTAATGGGTTTAGTTCTTCTCAGAGTGATCATGAATTCAGGGGTTGGGTTGTTTAGGCCAAAATACCCATCAACCACACTTTTTTTTTTTTTGAGGGCAATGTCACTGGCCCTCATATGTGGGACCCGAACCGGGGCCACTGGCATCCCAGGCCAGCGCTTAACCACCATGCCACTTGGCTGCCCCACACTTCTACATTTGGAAATATACCAGTAATGTCTAAATTTGAACCCCATTACATCATCCAGCTTTAAATTTAAAGTCTGTAGGGTTCAACTAATTTAGAGTATTTCAGCAAAGAAAATCCTGTTACAGAGTTGTATTTGCTAGAGTGATAATGAAGGTTGTTTATAGCCCTAGTAGTTCCCAGAAGGCTCTTAGGTCATTTTACTCAAGACCTTGAAGCAACAGTACTTCAAGCACTCTCTATCTCTGTTTTTCTCTACCTCTGATTCTCATAAGAATTGGAAGAGGAGTAGGTAGCCACAAGCCTCCTTAAAAAGGAATATGAGAATAACTTAAAATTAATTTTTAAACTATACATGGCTCATTCCCCAGGAGAAGTGTATATACTACCCCGTATAGGCATACCTCCATTTATGGTAGTTGTATTAGTTTCCTGTTGGTGCCGTGACAGATCACCATAGCCTAAAACAACACAAATTTATTATACAGTCCTGAAGGTCAGAAGTCAAATCAAGAACAGTGGCAATTAAAAAAGCAAAAACAATTCTGTGTTTCATTTTTAACCAAATATAATAAATTTTTATGTGATCAGATGTAAAGTTAGTCTACATTTATTCACAAGTGAAGTATGATTTTATATGTAACTGAGATTTATATATTAATCTTTAGGTTGTTTGATCCTAGCATCTTTCTGAAAGAAAGAGTAATAAAGAAGCATTATATACATGAACACCATTGAGAATTTGTCATAAAATTGTAACTTTTAATGATATTTCAAAGAATGAATTCTGTCTACAAGACAAGAATTGAGGTCTCAGGAGAATTAAAGCAACACACAAAACAGGTTCAAGCACTCATTTTGTAACTATCCTGACAATGTAATAATCTTTTAACTTATAGCTAGATTATAGCATTTCCTTTAGTTTGGAAAATTCCTCATTAGATCATTCATGAAAGAAAAACTAAACAGCAAGTTGCATATACCTTGACACTTACTGAGAATTGTCAGCTCAAATTTATGAGGGAATTAGTAAAAGAAAAGAGTTTTGTCAAACTTTACTGCAATTTGATGAAGAAGTCATGAGAAAGTGGAAATTTATCTGTCTCTTTTATCTTTTTCATCTATTCATATCAAAATACCATGCCTTTCAAATTAGGGAAAACTTGTCATTGCTTTTGTAATTTGTTCAATTTCAAATTTAACTGAAAATGTTGACATAACATAATTTAGTTTTATTTCCAAAGTTGTCTCCTGGGAACAATTTTATTTAATCAAAATTAATCCATAAGTTTGTGTCAGAATTAAAAAGAAAGATTGATTGTCAATTAGTAACACACAAAATGTTGAGATTGCCTCTTTTCTGAATTAATCTTGATGTGGGACAGTAAAATGGAGCAGTCAGGAAGAATATAATTTTTAAAAATGCTTAAAACTTATACTACTATCTCTGGCAATTAAAAATCTCTTTCTACTGTGCTTTTTTTTTTCCCATCTGAAAATAGAGAGGCAATTGTATAAACTAAAAAATCTTTTTTCTACCTCTTATTCAGAATGCTAAGGGTTTCCTGCACCATTATAGTTCCAAAACAAAACCACAAGCCCCCAAGCATCACTAATGTTCAGTTTTATTTGGTTTCCTCTCCAAAAAGGGTATAATTTTCTTCCATTAAGCAAAACCTTATTAATCTCTTGCTATCTTTAGCCTTGTGCTTTATTTATTTCAGAATTTACAAAACAGTACATTCTCAGTTCACAGCACATAATAGTCTGCTTTTGACAATGACACCAAACAATTTATAGGTGAATATGACAGTTTCTCTCCATGGGAACACAGTGGCTTACATATAATTATCTGAAAAATGTAAATATTAAAATTTGGTTTAATTGGCTAAATATATCTACAGGAGATAAGTAGTTATGCATTTTTCAAAGAATACATAACACAGAGAAAGTGACCAAAAATTAAAAACACTTGAAAAAAGAGAAGAATTACAATCAGCACTAAATGTAGAAGAAATTATTTATACTCCTTAAATCCACAGTGGTCTAGCACATTTCAAGCAGCAGAAAGTATGCGAGAATATAGCACATTTCACGTAATCTGCTGTCTCCCAGTGTAAGAAACTGTGTGATGACAATTAAAAATAAAGACAGGGCCGGCCGAATGGCATGTTGGTTAAGAACTGGCTTGGGACACCAGCAGCCATGGTTCAGATCCCACATATGAAGGCCAGTGACACTGCCCTCTATAGCTAAGATGGTGAACAACAGCTCCACCTGGAGCTGGGCTGCTGTGAGCTCCCAGGGTCGACATAGCTGCAGCCCCTGCTGCAGTGGGCTGCCATAGGCTGCAGTGAGTGGCCAGCAGCCAGCATGAGCCCCCAGCAGCCAGAGTGAGCTGCCAAGAGCCACTGTGAGTGGCTGTCCAGAGGCTGGCGACCGATCTGCCTCACCTGGGAAGAGTGCAGTGATGATGCCAACATGGGCCAGTGAAGCATTGTCCTCCACAGCTAGACTGAAGAACAAAAGGACAACTTGTCTGTTCGTTCCTCTTCCCTAACACTGTTCCCCTTCCCTAGTTCCCCAATAAAAATCTTTTAAAGAAAAATAAAAGCAAAGGTCTCACAAGAAATAGAAGAGCAAACAGCTTATAACTTGGAGGAATATTGAAAGAAAGATTGAGAAAGTTTATATTATTGTTTGAATATGTGACCAGTGGGCCATACAGTAATTCATAACAAATAATTTTAATTCCCTACAATTTGTCAGTTACTATATTAATTAAGGAATTTGTAATAATGAGCCAAAACCTATGTGGTCACTTTCTTATTCAAGTTAGTGTTCAGAGAAGCTAGATATTGAGTAGAAAATGAATGAGAGACAAAGAGAGGGAGAAAGGCAGAGAAAGAGAGAGAGAGAGAGAGAGAGAGAGAGAGAGAGATTATAATTCAAATGAATGAGGTTCTTCTTTTTTTTTTTTTTTTAAATGAATGAGGTTCTTTAAAGCATATAATAAAGGGACATCATGGAACTGGTGTGGCAGAGTTGGCTCCCCTTTAGCTAAGATTTGAAGAATGATTAAGACTGAACAGGGTGGGGTTGGCTGAGTGGCGCGGTGGTTAAGCGCTGGCTTCAGAAGCCAGTGGCCCCGGTTCAGGTCCCACAAATGAGGGCCAGTGACACTGCCCTCAAAAAAAATATATATTGAACAGGGTAAAAGTGGGTTGCAGTAAGGGTAGTTACAGTAGGCAGAAGAAAGGACACGTTCAAATGTTCTGTGACTAGATGGACTATGTGAGTGCTGAAAAATGAAAGTGGACCAGAGCACAGAGAGTGAAGTACCCAGTGGTATAACATGGTTCTATGGCTTCACCAGGGACAGCCTCCTAGATCATGTTTAGGAGAAAGAATTGTTATGTATCCTAAGAGGAAGTGGAAGTCATTGGTGTGTTTTAAGCAAAAGTATGAAACAATCACATTTGCAGTTAGAAAAGATCACTCAATCTCTGCTGAGTGGATTTAGGGAACACCAATAAGAAGCTTTGTGGAAAAAAGCAGAGCATAAAGGTAACCATGGAAAAATAAGTTAAACCTATGTATTCAGGGAATACTTAAGAGACAGTACTGATGAGGCTTAGTGATAAATGGGACAAGGGGGATGAGGGAGAGAGAAATATCTAGGATAACTGGATAAATAGATCATGACATTAACTGATAGAGGAGACAATGGAAGACAAGTACAGTGAATTCAATTCAGTGTTGGAGTTTCACTTAAGGTGCATTTGAGACATCCAGATGGAGATACCAAGTAGGCAGCTAGATCAAAACAATACATGAACATGTGATCAGATCAAGTAGTACAGAAGAGCTTATGGTACAAAGCAATAGTTTTCAATTCTCTTCTTTCACTCTCCTTGACCATTCCTAACCATTTCTGTGTTTTTTTTTTAAATTTAATATTATTAATGCTGATGGTTAACACATAGCTTCAGAAAATGAGCTCATATTTCTTTTTCTTGATTTATCAACTCCCATTACCATCTCCTTATCACTAAGGTAAAAGATAACACTCTCATCATCTTTATACTCATATTTATGTTTTTATTTTCCCAAACTCTTATTGAAGACATATTAGGCATTAAAGATGACAATCTTTGTGATTTATTTTGATTATTTGTATTCATACCATTGCTCAAATTAATAGCTGAGTTTAACCTATTATAATTAATTATATGCTATGTGTCTAGTTTTCCTAAGTTACATGTCTTACTAACTTCTACAGTTCCCATATGAAAAAAATTTAAAAAAAACAACACAAAAAAACACACTATTTCAGGTGTAATGAAAATGTATCACTTGAATAGATGTGCTACGCTTGCATTTGTAGTTTTTGCTGATAAGAATGCTTGGATATATCCTTATAATTAAAGACATGAGGTATATGCACAATCAAGGAAGATATGTTTTTATATCTGAAAAACATATGGCCCTGCTATACAGAAATAAAAAAAATTAAATAATACACAATCCTATTAACAAAAACAGGCATCTAAAAGTTGAAAGTGATGGGCTGGCTGAGTGGCACATTGGTTTAGAGCTGGCTTAGGATGCCAGCAGCCCCATTCAGATCCCACATATGAGGGCCAGTGACACTGCCCTCTACAGCTAAGATGGTGAACAACAGCTCCACCTGGAGCTGGGCTGCTGTGAGTTCCCCGGGGCAGCAAAGCTGCAGCCCCTGCTGCAGTGGGCTGCCTTAGGCTACAGTGAATGGCAGGCAGCCAGTGTGAGCAGCTGGCAGCCAGTGTGAGCTGCCAAGAGCCACTGTGAGCAGCTGTCCAGAGGCCGGCGACTGATCTGCCTCATCCGGGAAGAGCGCAATGACGATACCAACATGGGCCAGTGAAGCAACGTCCTCCACAACTAGACTGAAGAACAAAAGGACAGCAACTTGTCTGTTCCCCTTCCCCGGTTCCCCAACGCTGTTCTCCTCCCCCAATTCCCCAATTTAAAAAAAAAAAAAGTTGAAAGTGATGTAAAAGAATATTATTTTGGGCTTCACAGGTGAATTTTACAAAACATTCAAAAAAGAATTATCAGGGTTTGGGGGGCAAGATGGCGGCTGTGAGGAAGGCTCCCTGAATTCTTCCCTGGAAATATCCACAATTTGAACTTCTAATACACTTCAAAGAGACATCTACTCATCACACAGAGCAACTAAGAGTTTCACACAAGGATTGCTGGAAGGTGGGCAGGCCGGGCGAGTAGAGGAAGAAGGCGGCGAGACGCATGAGGTGCAGCCCGCACCCGTGGCTGCTGAGGCACCCAGCTTCAGAGAACAGATCGGTGAGGGTTCCCACTGCTCACTCCCTTTGTCCCACTGCCCACCTAAAGTGCAACAAGGGTGCGACGGTCTGCAGTCTGAGGAAGAAGCCTCAGACCGGGCGAGTGGGGGAGGAGAGAGGGGAGACCAGCATGCAGAGGTACGAGCTGCACCTGCGGCTCCCGGGGTCCCCAAAAAACAGGGTGCAGGGCTCGGCAGCAACTGGGCAAGATCAATCCCTTCACCCACCCGGTTCAGGGATTAGTCTCTGTGGCCCCCTGCTCCTGTGGAGTGCAGGCTCTGAAGCAGAAGCCTGAAACCCGGCTAGCAGGGGAAGAAAGAATACTCGCGCACGGAGACGCAACACGCGCGGGGCAGAGACACAGGTCTGCGAGACGGAGCGGGGATCTGAGCCCAGTGGCAGGGTGCGCACAATCCCCTAAACCCTGGCAGCCCCTTCAGGAGAGCAGCAGGAGCACCATGCGGGCGCGCGCAGGCTCCGAAGCAGAAGCCTGAAACCAGGCAAGCAGGGAGAAAAAAGAATACTTCCGAGCAGAGAGGCAGTGTGCGCCGGGCAGAGACGCAGGTCCCCGAGAGACAGAGCGGGGATCTGAGCGGTGCAGCAGAGTGTGCTCAGTCTCCTAAACCACAGCAGCCCCTTTGGGTGAGCAGCAGGAACTCTGCTGGAGCATATGACGCAAAGGCCTTAGCTCAAAACAGTGTTGGGACTGTGTCTTTTTTTTTTTTCTTTTTTCTTTTTCTCCTCTCTTGAACAGAAAGCAAACAAAACAAAACAAAACAAAAAAAACCCACAAAAACAACCCACCCACTCCCACAAACTTTGGCCCCTGCCAAGCCAGAATCTTAAACTGACCCCTGAATGGAGCAGTAGGGACAGACTACAGAGGTATTCCTACCTGCAGGGGGTCGAGAATTTCCACCCCAGAAAAGGCTGCAGAGTGAGACTACCTACCCCGCCCCCACCTTTCCTACAAGGCTTGGGAGGCAGGGCACTAATTAATAGACTCTTGGCAGCTGGCATTTGGCAGTGAGGAACTCTTTCATTCTCCACAGCTGTCAACCGAAAGGGTGCCCAAAGACACTCATTGAGCCTTTGGGGGTGCAGCCTGTCTTGAGACAGGCGAAAGCAAATGGCAGTGACTTTGTAAAAACTACCAATCACATGTCACAACCACACTCAAGTACAGCAAACCTGCAGTGCCATAACCACAATAAGTGTCAGGTGGCCTACTCTGTTCCCACAAGATGCACAGGAATTCTTGTACAGCAGAGGACAAAATGAAGAGAGCTTTGTGGACTTTAGCCGAGACAGGCACGGGTTGTTTTTTTTGTTGTTGTTTTTTTTCCCCTTTATTGGTTGCTTATCTTGGTTGTTTTTGGTTTTATTTCTATTTCATTTCTATCATTTTCTGGTTTTCAATATAGGCATATATATGGGTGTATATAGGTGAATATATATCCGTATATATGGGTGTGTAGACAAATATATATATATATATATATATATTTTTTTTTTTTTCTTTTTCTTTCCTCTCTTTTTCTTTTTTCCCACCCTCATGTTCTCCCTTCTTTTATTCATTCTTCTCACTCCTATTTTTTACTCCTTTCCCTTTTTCTGGAAATCTTATTTTATTTTACTTTATTTATTTTTACTTTTTTATTTTTTTATTTTTAATTTTAATTTTAATTTTTTGCTATAGCTATTCGGTTTCTCGTGTTTATTCTATTTTTTATTTTATGATATTGTATTTTATTTTGTTTCCTCTTCTGTTCTTTTTGTGTGTGTGGTTACTGTTTTGTTTCTGTTTGTTTTCTTCTTTTGTATGTTTGATATTTCGGTACAAGTTGACTGTAGGTTAATGGTTGGGTGGTTTTACATGTGAGAGCATTTGGTTTCCTTTGGTGGCTGTGGAGGTTTTGCTCTAAAATCACTCTGCAGCTGGGTCCAAACAAAGAGACACAAGAAACATCATACCTGGAGGCCAACCTTAGATAAAACCAGAGCATTTGGGTTTGACAAACAAGAGTCACACCGAAAAGGAAGTTGCTACAGGTACTAGGGCCCAAAGGGTCCAAGCCTCATCAGAGGGTCAACCGTCTCACAGCAGCTGTTGATCCTCACAGCTAATCAGTCTGGGAGTCAATCCCACCTACTGACAAGCCAAAAGTAATCAAAGATAAAACTTCAACAGGTGAGGACACACAAAACAAGGATCACCTCATATAAATACATGCACAGGAGAATAGGGAGACTGAATAATTCAAATACAAAGGACACACACAACATAAGTCCACCCAGAAAAGACTGAGAGAACTAGGGGATCTATCTGTTATATCGAAGCAGGCACAAAGAGTAAACCAGAATGGGGAGACAAAGAAATACAACCCAAATAAAAGAACAGAAGAAACTTCCTGAATGAATAGAACTAGAGGAAATGGAGGTAAACAACCTATCGGAGACGGAGTTCAGAACACTGATTATTAGAATGTTCAAGGAAATTAATGAAAATATTAAGAAGGATAGAGAAATCATGAAAAGCAACCAGCTAGAACTTAAGAACACAATTACTGAATTAGATAACAAACTTGATGGAATGACTAGCAGATTGAATGAAGCAGAAAATCGAATCAGTGACTTAGAAGAAAAGATAGCAGAGATGACCCAAATGGAACAACAAAAAGAAAAAAGAATGAAAAACATTGAAAATAGTTTAAGAGAGCTGGGAGACAACACTAAATGCATTCATTGGAATACCAGAAGGAGAAGAAAGGGAGCATGGGATTGAGAACATATTTGAAGTAATAATGTCTGAAAACTTCCCTAATCTGGCAAAGGACAGTGAAATACAAGCACTGGAAGTGCAGCGAGTTCCAACCAAGATGATCCCAAACAGGCCCACACCAAGACACATTATAGTGAAAATGGCAAGGGTTAAGGACAAAGACAGAATCCTTAAAGCAGCAAGGGAAAGGCAGCAAGTTACTTACAAGGGCACCCCCATAAGATTATCAGCTGACTTTTCTACAGAAACTCTGCAGGCCAAAAGGGAGTAGCAGGAGGCTTTCAAAGTGGCAAAAAATAAAGGCCTACAACCAAGATTGCTGTATCCAGCAAGGTTATCATTTAAAATGGAAGGAGAGATAAAGAACTTTCCAGAAAAGAATAAGTTAAGGGAATTCATTATCACCAAACCAGCTTTGCAGGAAATGTTAAAAGGGCTTCTTTAAGAAGAAGAGAACAACAACCTAACTAAGAAAGACTAGGAACACAAATAACAAAATGCAATAAATATGCACCTATCAATAATCACATTAAATATAAATGGAAATGCTCCAATAAAAAGACATAGAGTGGCTAAATGGATAAGAAAGCAAGCCCCCAGCATATGCTGCATACAAGAAATTCACCTCAGATCAAAAGACACATTCAGGCTGAAAATAAAGGGATGGAGTAAAATATTTCATGCAAATGGAACTGAGAAAAAAGCTGGAGTAGCGATACTTATATCAGATAAAATGGACTTTAAATTGAAGAATATAACAAAGGACAAAGAAGGACACTTCACAATAATAAAGGGATCGATCCAACAAGAGGACATTACCCTAGTAAACATCTATGCACTTAACATAGGAGCTCCTAAATATATAACACAGATATTGTCAGACATAAAGACAGAGGTCAACAGTAACACTATCATACTAGAGGACTTCAACAACCTGCTGTCACCAATGGACAGATCCTCCAGCCAGAAAATCAATGCGGAAACAGCAACCTTAAATGACACATTAGACCAGCTGGATTTAACTGATATATTCAGAGTATTTTACCACAAAGCTACAGAATATACATTCTTTTCAAGTGCACATGGAACATTTTCTAAGATAGACCACATGTTAGGCCACAAAACAAGTCTCAATAAATTTAAGAAGATTGAAATCATTTCAAGTGTCTTCTCTGACCACCATGCTATGAAACTAGAAATCAATTATAAGAAGAAATCCGTGAAGCTGACAAATAAATGGAGGCTAAATAACATGCTACTAAATAGTGAGTGGGTCACAGATGAGATCAAGGAGGAAATCAAAAGATACCTCAAGACAAACGAAAATGAAAATACCACGACCTGAAATCTCTGGGATGCTGCGAAAGCAGTCCTAAGAGGGAAGTTCATAGCACTGCAGGCCTACCTAAAGAAGGAAGAAAAATCTCAAATCAACAGGTTATCTTTACGTCTCAGGGAACTGGAAAAAGAACAGCAAATGTAGCCAAAGGGGAGTACAAGGAAGGAGATAATAAAACTAGAGCAGAAATAAACAATATAGAGAACAGAAAAACAATACAAAAGATCAACGAAACCAAGAGCTGGATTTTTGAGAAGATAAACAAAATTGACACACCTCTAGCCAGGCTCATCAAAAAAAAAAGAGGACTCAAATTAGTAAAATCAGGAATGAAAGAGAGGAAATGACTATAGACATCACAGAAATACAAAAAATTCTAAGAAGTTACTATGCGCAACTATATGCCAACAAATTTGACAATCTCGAAGAAATGGATGATTTTCTAGAAGCATACAACCTTCCAAAGCTAATTCGAGAAGAAACAGAAAATCTAAATAGCCTGATTACTACCAAGGAAACTGAAACAGTAATCTACAAGCTTCCAACAAACAAAAGCCCTTGACCAGATGGCTTCACAAGTGAATTTTATCAAACATTCAAAAAAGAACTATCACCTATTCTTCTCAAACTACTTCAAAAAATCCAGAAGGAGGGAAGGCTTCCAAATTCTTTTTATGAAGCCACTATCACCCTGATTCCAAAACCAGATAAAGACAGCACAAAAAAAGAAAACTATAGGCCAATATCACTGATGACCATAGATGCAAAAATTCTCAATAAAATATTAGCAAACAGAATTCAGCAATATATTAAGAAGATCATACATCATAATCAAGTGGGTTTCATCCCTAATACGCAAGGCTGGTTCAACATCCGTAAACCAATTAATATGATACACCATATCAACAAAATGAAAAATAAAAATCATATGGTCATATCTATAGATGCAGAAAGAGCATTCGACAAAATCCAACAGCCATTTATGTTAAAAACCCTTAGCAAAGTGGGAATTCAGGGATCATATCTCAATATAATAAAGGCCATATATGATAAACCTTTAGCTAACATCATACTTAAAGGGGAGAAGCTAAAACCATTCCCATAAAGTTCAGGAACAAGACAAGGCTGTCCACTTTCTCCTCTTTTACTTAACATAGTTCTGGAAGTTCTTGCCACAGCAATCAGACAAGAAAAAGAAATAAAAGGCACGCAAATTGGCAAGGAAGAAGTAAAATTGTCATTATATGCAGATGACATGATACTGTTTATAGAGAACCTCAAAGACTCCATCAAAACACTACTGGACTGATGAATTCAGTAAACTAGCAGTATATAAAATCAATGTTCAGAAATCAGTTGCATTTGCATATACCAGTATAAACTAACAGAAGGAGAAATTAAGAAAACTGTCCCATTTACAATTGCTTCAAGAACTATAAAATACCTAGGAATAAATTTAACCAAAGAAGTAAAAGATCTGTACTCAGAAAATTATAAGACACTGAAGAAATAAATAAAAGAAGATACAAATAAAACACCTACCATGCTCATGGATAGGAAGAATTAATATAGTTAAAATGTCCATGCTGCCTAAAGCAATATATAGATTCAATGCAATTCCTATCAAACTACCAAGGGCATTTTTCACAGAAATAGAAAATATAATCCTAAAATTTATATGGAATCATAAAAGACCCAGAATAGCCATGGCAATCCTGAGAAATATGAACAAAGTCGGAGGTATCATGTTACCAGACATTGAAACATACTACAAGCCTACAGAAATCAAGTCAGTATGGTACTGGCATAAAAACAGGCACATAGACCAGTGGAACAGAACAGAGACCCCAGAAATAAATCCATGTATATATGGAACGTTAATCTATGACAATGGAAGCAAGAATTTACACTGGGGTAAAGATAGTCTATTTAATAAATGGTGCTGGGAAAGTTGGACTGACACATACAAAAAAATGAAACTGGACCATGTCCTTATGCCATATACAAGAACAAATTCAAAATGGATTAAAGACTTAAATGTAAGACCTTAAACCATAGACCTCTTAGAAGAAAATATAAGGAGTATATTTGCAGACATTACTCTGAGCAATATTTTTACTGATACATTCCCAGGGGCAAGGGAAGTAAAAGAAAAAAGGAACATATGGGATTATATCAAACTTAAAATTTTTTCACAACAAAGGAAACCATCAATAAAACAAAAAGGAAGCCTCCTGAATGGGAGAATGAATATATTTGTCAATGATATATCTGATAAGGGGTTAATATCCAAAATTTATAGAACACTCATGAAACTCAACACCAAAAAAATAACAAACAACCCAATTAAAAAATGGACAGAGGAAATAAAGAGATATTTCTCAAAAGAGGACATACAGATGGCCAATAGGCATACGAAAAAAATGTTCAACCTCACTGATCATTAGGGAAATGCAAATAAAAACCACAATGCGATACCACCTCACTCCAGTCATAATGGCTATCATCAATAAATCAACAAACAACAAGTGCTGAAGAGGCTGTAGGGAAAAGGAAACCCTGCTGCACTGTTGGTGGGATTGCAGATTGGTGCAGCCACTATGGAAGTCAGTATGGAGGTATCCAAAAAAACCTAGAAATGGAACTACCTTTTGACCCATCAATTCCACTCATAGGCATTTATCCTGAAAAACCCAAGACACTGATTCGAAAAAATATTTGCACCCCTATGTTCATTGCAGCGCTATTTACAATAGCCAAGGCTTGGAAACAATCAAAATGTCCATCGGTAGATGACTGGATTAAGAAACTGTGGTACATTTACACAATGGAGTATTACACAGCTATAAAGAAGAAAGAAATCGTACCATTTGCAACGATATGGATGGACCTAGAGAACATTATGTTTAGTGAAATAAGTCAAAGAAAGACAAATCCCATATGACCTCACTTATATGTGGAATCTAAATAACTGCATAAATGAGCAAAATAAACAGAAATAGTCTTAGAGACACAAAAAAAACCTGATGAGGGCTAAATGGGATGGGGGTGGGCAT
Source organism: Aselliscus stoliczkanus (assembly GCA_033961575.1). NCBI lineage: Eukaryota > Metazoa > Chordata > Mammalia > Chiroptera > Hipposideridae > Aselliscus > Aselliscus stoliczkanus. Next base: position 125,824,335 of record CM066727.1, read on the forward strand.
GTGGGAGAAGGGAAGGGACGAGCCAACACAAACTGATAACTACAATACTCCTACAGAGACAGAAGAGATAGTTTAGGGACTATAATCAATAGGGTTGTAAATATATATATATATATATATATATATATAATCTTTTTAGGGGTACAGAAGGACGCATGTCTTTTTAGGGAGACCACTTCATGGATGGTGTAGTAGCCTTACCACTGCACTGTACCTCTGAAGCTGCCACTGAATTATGTTATATGTCAACTATTATTTAACACATTTATAGTCATGGGATGTGGAATATAGTGTGGGGATTGAGTCAATGGAATTGTAATTGTTATGTAGGATATCGGGGGTGGAGGGGCAGGGAATGGGGGAGGGTAGAGTCACTTTGTAAGAGGTGAAAAAAATAACTATTGCATTGTTTTGTACATCTGTAACTAATAATAATTATTATTGTTATTATTATAATAATAGCAAAGTTAAAAAAAAAAAGAATTATCACATATTCTCTCCAAACTATTCCAAAAACCGCATAAGGAGGGAATGAGGTCCAAAGTTCATTTTACAAGCTTTGTGATCACTCTGATCCCAAAACTAGAAAAAGAATTTCAAAAGAATAAAATTATAGGCCAATATTCCTAATGAAAATAGACACTAAAATCCTCACCAAAATATTTGCAAACCATATTCAGCAATACATTAAAAATATCATATACTACGACCAAGTCGGATTCATTCCTGATATGCAAGGTTGTTTCAATAGCCACAAATCAATTAGGGTGATGCACCACATTAATAAAATAAAAAATAAAAATCATATGGTCATATCAATAGATGCAGACAGAGCATTTGACAAAATCCAGCATCCATTTATAATAAAAACTCTGAGCGAAGTGGGAATAGAGAGGGATCATAACTCAACGTATTAAAGACCTTAAATGATAAACCCACAGCTAACATCATACTCAGTGGAAAAAAGTTAAAAGCATTCCCCTTAAGATCAGGAACAAGACAAGGCTACCCACATTCACCACTTTTATTCTGCATAGTTCTAGAAGTTCTAGCCACAGCAATCAGACAAGAAAAAGAAATAAAAGGCATTCAAATTGGAAAAGAGGAAGTAAAATTGTCATATGCATTTGACATGATTATATATATATATATATATATATATATATATATATATATATACACACACATATATATAGAACCCCAAAGACACCATCAAAAATACTATTAGAACTGATAAATGAATTTAGTAAAGTAGCAGGATATAAAATTAATACTTAGAAATCAGTTGCATTTGTATATATCAATAACAAACTATCAGAAGGAGAAATTAAGAAAACAACCCCATTTGCAATTGCTTCAAAAACAATAGAATACTTAGGAATAAATTTAAACAAGGAAGTAAAAGACCTATACTCAGAAAATTATAAGACATTGAAGAGAGAAATTAAAGAAGATACAAATAAATGGAAACATATACCATGCTCATGTAAAGGAAGAATTAGTATAGTTAAAATGCCCATATCACCTAAGGCAATATATAGATTCAATTCAATCCTTATCAAATTACCAATGACATTTTTTCACAGAAGTAGAACATACAATCCCAAAATTTATATGGAACCATGAAAGACTCCGAATAGCTACAGCAATCTTGCAAAATAAGAACAAAGTGAGAGATATTATGCTAGCTGGCATCAAATCATACTACAAGGCTATAGTAATCAAAACAGCATGGTATTGGCATAAAAACTGACATGTGGATCAATGAAACAGAATAGAGAGCCCATAAATAAATCTATGCCTATATGGTCATTGAATCTATGACAATGGACACAAAAATTTACACTGAGGTAAAGACAGTCTATTTAATAACTGGTGCCAGGAAAACTGGACAGACACATGCAAAAAACTGAAACTGGACCACCTTCTTATGCCGTATAGAAGAATAAATTCAAAATGGATTAAAACTTAAATGTAAGACCCAAAAGCATAAAACTCCTAGAAGAAAATATAGGAAGTAGAATTGCAGACATTACCCTTTGTAATATTTTTACTGATGTATCCCCTTAGCCAAGTGAAGCAAAAGAAAAAATAAACATATGGGATTGCATCAAACTAAAAAGTTTTTTACCAGCAAAGGAAACCATCAATAAAACAAAAAGGCATCCTACTGAATGGCAGAAGATATTTGCCAATGATATATCTGACAAAATTTATAAAAAACACTCATAACTCAACACCAAAACCCCAAACAACCCAATTTAAAAAAAATGGGCAGAGGACATGAAGAGATATTTCTCTAAAGAGGACATACAGATGGCCAACAGACATGAAAAAATGCTCAACATCACTAATCATCTGAGAAACGCAAATAAAAGCCACAGTGAAATACCACCTCACTCCAGTCAGAATGGCTATTATCATCAATAAATCAAGAAACAACATGTGCTGGTGAGGATGTGGAGAAAAGTGAACCCTTGTGTACTGTTGGTGGGATTGCAGATTGGTGCAGCAACTATGGAAATCAGTATGGAGGCTCCTTAAAAAATTGAAAATGGAGCTACCTTATGACCCAGGAATTCCACTCTTAAGTATCTATCCAAAGAAATTCAAAACACTAATTTGAGAAAAATACATATATGCACCCCTGTGTGCAAAAAATACATATATTGCAGCACTATTCACAATAGCCAAGATACGGAAATAATCAAAATTCCCATCGGTAGACAACTGGATAAAGAAACTGTGGTATATTTATACAATGGAGTATTATTCGGCCATAAAGAAGATTGAAATTTCACCATTTGCAATGGCATGGATGTAGCTAGAAAATATTATGTTAAGTGAAATATGTCAGATGGAGGAAGACAAATACCATATGATCTCACTTTATGTGTGGAACCTAAAGGGCAGAATAAATGAACACGCAAAACATAAATAGACTCAAATATAGGGGAAAAAAACAAACTGATGGTAGCTAGATAGGAAGGGGTTGGGGATAAGGGAGAAGGTAAAAGGATTAGAAAATACAAATTAGTAGTCACAATATAGCCATAGGGATATGAAATACAGTTTGGGGGATATAATCAATAATGTTGTAAAGATTATGTAGGATACCAGATGGGCACTGAACTTATTAGGGAAAACATTTCATAGAATGTGTAGATGCCTGACCACTGCACTATACACCTAAAGTTGAAGTTGAATAACATTGAATTTCAACTATAATAATTATATATACAGTAATACCTTAGCATACAAATATAATTTGTTCCAGAAACAAATTACTTGTATTGTAAGACATCATTCATTTACTGTGTTGAAATGTATTAGAAATGTTTGCTTGTCTAGTGGAACACTCACAAACCAAGTTACTAGCAATCCAAGGTTTTCCTGTATATATAGTGTCAAGGTGGAATAAAACAGGGAATATAGTCAATTGATGTAACAGCTATATTCGATGTCAGAGGGGTAAGAGATTGGGAGGGTTATCACTTTGTGAGGGGTATAAATGTCTATTACATTGTTTTGTACACTGAAACAAAAAAAAAATTTTTTTAAGAATATTATTTGGGTGTGAATTGCCAAATGCTTTCATTCATTCATTCATTCATTCATTCATTCAACAAATTTATAGGAAACAGAGGCTCTTCTAGATGCTGGAGTTATGGCTTTAGTGGACTCATCAGACAGTAAACAAACATATTATCTTTCTCATAATTCTATTTTCTATATTCTCTTAAGTATCAGTGTCCTTACATATAATACTCTCTGAAAACATTGGAATTTCCCCCGATAAATTATATTTTATATTAATTATACTAACTATAAGTTATAATTAACTATTATTAATTATAGACTATATATTAATTAATTAATATAATTAAAGACTCAGCACACAATAAGGAAAGAAAATGTACCTGTCTCCATTATTACAGAGTAGTATTAGGGAAATATAATCAACCCTTAATAAATAGGTTTAATGCGTTCTGACTAGTTAATAGTGTTTCCATTTCATTTGGTCTCTATTAGTCATACATGAAACTTTTATATTAATAATAATAATACCTCTGTTGAACACTGTGTTCTACACTTCATACATATTGTTTCATACTTTTACTAGGTGTACCACATTATTTATTAACCCTAAATCTTAGTGGTTTAAACCAACAAAGATTTATTGCTTGCTCTTTCCACATGTACATGATTGTTTGATTGGGGGCTCTGTTCACTTTATCCTGACACTTAAATCCAGGCTGATGGAGGAAATACTATATGGAACATAGAGTATGGCAATTTATACACAAGCTCTTTGGTCTTTCAAATGGAAGTGCCACACATCACTTCTACTTATCAACCAAACCAAGACACAAGTCCAAACTAACTTCTAGGGGACTGAAAAGTGCAATCATACCATGTGTCATGGGAGAGAATTAGAATTATTTAGTTGTCAGGATCACTAAAAATTCTAAATGGGATCCTTGTAATTTACATTTTATAGATTAAAAAAGATAATCTTTGAGAAATTTGGTAACATTTTCAGAGTCATATAATATTCGTGAAATAATGAATTATGTTATAGAAAGATTATCTTTAAAAAGTAGCTAACTTATAAAATAATATGGGTACAAATCATCTGTTAAGGGAAAGTATTATGAAACAATTATTAGTTTAATATGTGAATGTTCTGTTGTCTGAATTTTAAATAGATTTTTTTGTAATTACTCCTGGATATTTTAACCTTGGAACAGAATAACTTGTCATTCTACCACCATGGCCACAAGATCATAACCATTACATTAATTTAGGCTCCTTTGAGCAATACATGAGAATTTCCATTGCAATAGGCTTAAATGTTAATGTATTTTGACTGGAATTATAAAATATTATATTGTTTTTTAGATGTAGTATTTGTATAAATATATACATATAAATATGTTTGTATGTTACATATCTTAGTCTTTATCTACTTGGGGTAGCTTAGATAAAATCTATTTGAAATGCAAAGGGAAATGTAAAATTGTTAAGGTCCCTTTTAGCATATAATTCTATGAAAATATTTAACTTCCAATTACTTTTAATATTTACAATAATAATAAAAATTGATAAATAAAATTTAATTAAATTGAACAATGTTCAAAATATACTACCTTTATTTAAATGTAAGTAAGAGGAATCATCATCGATAATCATGCAATTGTTTATTCTCCATCAGATAGTATTCTTTCTCATTCTGTTAGGTGTCAAACTATTGTTGTAAATAAAATAAAGAAATACATAGGTCTAATGTTCAGGTACTCAGGATAAGTGATAATATAAATAATAATATGGTCATGTTACAATAAGAAATTTTTCTAAAAACGTTTTACCTTTTTAATTGTTAAGTGCAGAGAGAGGAAGAGATTATGGTTGCACAAATTGGGTATATGAAAAGAAACAAATGGGCTTCGTCTTCAGAAAGTCAAAATTCCACAAGTAGAGAGATACATTAACTCAAAAGAATGAACTAGATAATAATGAATTGATAAAATTTGTGGTAAGGATTTCAAGAATTGGAAAGAGCAGTTCAGAGAATGTGGGAAGCTCAATATCATTATAAAAACCGCTGCTCTGTCATGTGGCCTAGCTACTTTTGTCTTTTAGGATGAGTGGCTGATTCAGCACTTAAACTCTAAGAAAATAGTTTCATCTCTTCATTTCAATAGAAAATGGAAGAGCTTTACATTTCTAAACATGAAAAATCTGGAAATGTTAGAAAAGGTAAAATTTTACATTTGAGTAAATGGAATATGTGACCAGCAACATGACTTCATGCACCATCCTAAGACAAAATGAACTGAACCAGAAAGTATCACCTCGTCCACAGGTAACTACATCCCCTACTTCTCAGTTAACTAACAAACAAAAGCTAAACTTTTGCAATGGTTGTGGCTGATGACTCTGCTTAGAAGCATCAATCAATGAAATGGCAACTTGGGTCATTACACACTGACACAAACTTTAAATACATAATGTGTTAGAAAAAGATACTTGAGGATAATTAGCCATCTGCTGAGCCATGAACTCCCATCAAGCTTAATTTATAAATACAGAGTATGATTTTGACTCAGTGTGTAAGCTATTATATTTAATTCTTCTATTAATCGACTTTTGCATTATTTTGGCAACAATTTATATAATTAGTCAAAATGACATTAATATTTACTTTTTGTGTACATGGAATTCTTACCTTCAAGATGTGATAAGGAAAAAAATGAAACCAGAAATGGAATTTTAAAAAATGCAGTTGATTAAGATGTTGTAGTGTGTATTCCTACCAAGATAAGTATTTTTTCAATTATTATATAGAATTCCAATAAAAATAAAGTGAAATTCCAATAAAAATAAAGTAAAATGCACTAGAGTGATATAAAAAAAATCAAAAAACTCTTCACTGTAAAAGCCATTAGTCCTTTCATGTCTAGTGATAGTCTCCACAAACTATTAATTATAAATTTATTCAGAGTTAATATAAATCACAGGGACTAAAATACTTCAGCATTAAGTACAGCAGATAATGGTGTTTCATTGCCTTTAGAACCATGGTGCCCTCAAAGAAAACTGAGCATTAGGCTTTTGTAGAGCTTATATATGTATATTTTACACATGGCAGTAATATTAGCACTGCAAATGTGAAAAAAGAAATAAGAAAATATAGACTGCATGCTCTGTTATTTTTTATAAGCCAAGTAAAGATTTGTCTAGCTTGATTTGTGAATTTGGCTCAACTTTGATAATCATGAATTTTATGACGCATGATTATAACTCAAAACTCTAACAAGAACAGGCTTTGATTTGATTGGTTTTAAACTTTACTGTCAAAGTTCTTTAATCAGTCAGCTATATTTCTTAAATATTTAATCACTTAATATAAAATATAAGCCAAACTTATAGTTTTAATACTATTATGTGGAAAAAGGTCAATAGTTGAAATGGACCTGTAAGTCAGAAGTAGATATAGATTTGGAAGAGGAAATTTTAATTTACTGAAATTCCTTTGTTTTGATTTGTGTCCCTTATTCCCTTTCACCCATTCTTAGTTTCCCATTCTTCCATGTTCATGTTGTCAATTTCATGAACTGGGGCTTCATGATAAAAGTAGGGGAAATAATACTAAGACATGAGATCAACATGGAAATTTGAGATTAATTCATTCAGTGCATTCAACATATATTTGCTACTTAGTATGTATTTGGTGGTATTCTAAGGACTAATGAAACAAAGATAAAAATCTAACATTCTCCTGGAGCTATAGTCTAGTAAAAACAACACATGACTACAGACCTGAAGGAACGAGGGGATGAAACACACTGCTACCTTGGTGAACAGCATTCTAGTCAAAGGAAACTGCAAATGCAGAAGCCTTAAGACAGGAGCCTGCTTGGTGTTCATGATAAAAAGTGAAGAAGCCAGTTTAGTATAACAGAGTGAGCAAGACACGAGTAGTAGGAGGTGATGTCTTTTCATTACTATGAAAAGACTAGATTTTATAGAGAGGCCACAAAAAGAGGTTCTGGTTGGCCATCCCTGCTATGCCCAGCTTTGAGTCATCCTGGCTAGGTGTCAGATGTGTGAGTAAAGAAATACCCAGATGATTCCAACTTCCAACCATTCAAGTGACCCAAGCCATTCAAGCCTTACCAAATGAGGGCCCACATATCTCAGAGCAGAGATAAGCACTATTTTCTGTGTCCTATTCAAATTCTCAATTTACAGAGGCTTTAAACACAATAAAATGGCTGTTGTTTTACATAACTAGGTTTGGGGGAGGCGGGGAGGCAGCAATAGATACCTGAAGAGAATTTAGTATTCTGACTGGGATGCTGCTATAACAAAACACTGAAATACCTGGTTTTGGTGTAGGGATAAGCTGACAAGTGGAAGCTAAATTGGCCTTGAGAAGACAGTATGTGGCAACCTGGCAGGCCCTGAAAAAGTTGTCAGTAGTAGCATAAAGTAATATAAGAGAGTGTAATTAATGCTGAAGCAAAGTTTATCTTGTTATGTAGCAGCAGAAAGTTTAGAGGATCTACTATCTACACTCTCATGGAAAAAAGAAGATGTATTTAAGAAATGGATCTCAATGTAAAAAATCTAACTAAAGAAATTTGTTGGAGATTGTCAAAAGTGTCAAATAGCGTTTTTTGAACTATGTGCTATGGACTGAATTGTCTCTTCCCAAAATCATATGCTGAAGCCCTAACTTCCACCCAATATGGCCATATTTGGAGATAGAACATTAGGAGGTAATTAGTGTTAATGAGGTCATAAGGGTGGAATCCTGTGGGATTAGTGGCCTTATAAAAGGAGAAAGGTATCTCTCTCTCTCCCTTCCACCTTGTACACACTCAGAGGAAAGACCATATGAAGACCAAGCTGCTATCTGAAAACCAGGGAGAGGTCTCTCACCAGAAACTAACTTTGCCAGACAATGATGGGGAACTGCTGGCCTCCAAAACTGTAAGAAAATAAGTTTTTGTTGTTGAAGCTCATCAGTCTATGGTATTTTGTTATGGCACCTCAAGCAGACTAAGACACTATGTTTTACTATAAAGTATGGATATAGAGAGATGGATTAAAAAATGAATTATTCAATTTTCAAGGAGAATTTAAGGAAAATGTAAAAGATCCAGGAGTTGCTTGGTTCAAAATAATGATATTTCTTATACCCTGGTCTCGGAGTAAAGATGCATCCAAGGAGATGACTCTGAAGCCTTTATTAAAACTTTTGGATGGCTTTATGTAGAACTTCATAGATCTAAGTAATTTCTAAGGATATTAACAACCCGCCTCACAGTGATAAAACTTCTAATAATTATAAAGCATATTGTCCCATCACAGCTCTGCAGGAGGCCCAATGTAGGAAGAAACTCATCTCAAAGGGATTTGTGGGAGGGGCTTCTGTCTAGTGCAGTGGATTACAAATTGATACACATGAAGCCCATGGAATCTAAAAAAGAATTACCTGTCAGATTGGACTGAAAAGATCAGGAACAGTACAGAAGTAAAACCAGGCTTTGGACTCCTAAAATTCTGTTGGTAGGAGCCAATTGAGAAACAACATAGCTAAAAACAAAGACTAAGGAGAAATGACTTAGAATAAAGAAGACCCCAGGAAATTCAGCCAGGAGCTGGAGGGAATCAGTCCTGGGGAACATCACTAGGCTATAGTGGAGGAAATGACAACATATACCTGGCAGGATTTCAGAAGTGCTATAGATCCATGTGTGCTGAGGGTTTCCCTTTTCCCTTCTTTTTGAATGTGAGTCTGTATAGCGGCTATTCTGTGCCTGTTCCACCACATTTATTGGGTGTGTGCGGGGTGGCTTATAGGTCTTCAGATTGACCCCTCCCCTGCAGAAAAAAAAAATGGACCCAAGAAATTGACCCTAAAGTGTTTTAACTGCTCCTTGATTTGTTTTGATAAAATTCTGGACTTCTGGCCTGAGCCTGATGCCAAAATGAAATGAGGCTTTGGATGGGTCTTCGGAGAGTATGAATGTGTTTTGCACTTAACAAGAATATAAATACTTTGTAACCAGGGTAAAGATTGTGGAACTCAAAAAAAAAAAAAAAAAAGAAAGTCTGCAAATTAGTTGATATTCCTTCTATTGAGAGGCATTCTCTGTCCCTTGAATGGAATCAGCCTTGTATTTGACCAATAAAGTATGAAGGAAATGATGTTCTATTACATCCAAAACTAAGTCATAAAGGACCATGCAGCTTCCCCCTGATTCATGTGGTGTACTTACTCTCCAAATGCTTCCTTTTGAGACACATACTCCCTCCTGGTACCAGCCACCGTACTATAGGGAGCCCAAGCCACAAGAAGACCCCTGGCCAGATGTAGGGATTCTGGATGAGATCCAAAGCTGAACCCATCTTCTAAGTCATCCTATCCTAGGCACCAGAAATGTGGAGGGTGTAGGCCCCCACTGGCAGGAGAATAGGCCTTGCTTTTCACTGATATACTGGACAATGAATGATTTCCTACTACTCATATTATTTTTAATGAAGCCTTAACAGGGAGAAGTAATTCAACAAAGTTTTTTTCACTTAAAGAAAACTTTAGACTTAAGCAATCAATTTCCCATATGAAAGACTAAGTAAAATATTTGATTCCTGAAAACTAAAAGATGCTTCTGTTTAATCTCAATCGTCAGGGTTTAGTAGTGTTGGGTTGTTTTCCCATCTCTGGTGTACATGAGCCCAGGACAGAATAGTACTTCTCAGTGTCCCAGGATGAACGAAAAATAAACACAACTATATAATAAATGGCAGCCTAGTGCTTTGTACATATTTGACAATTATGCATTGATTATCAATCTCAGTTGTGTTTGTTGCTTCAGAAACTTTCCTCAAATAAGACCTCTCATTCTTTAGTCTTCATTACACTCAGTATCTTCCATGCTTATTTGTAGTACTATTAGCAAGTACTTATAGGGCCTTTTCTATATGCCAGCTGAGTAGTAACTCAATTACTTGTAATAGTTCCTTTGTATTTAGAGATATATATCTTAAGGGAGTTATTAAATGCTCTTAAGTAGGTAGTACATCAATATGTTACAGATGAAGAGAGTGAGTACAGAGACCTTAAACAGTTTTCCCAAAACTTTTCAGGCAGAAAAAACTATCTTTAGCATATACTGTCCTAACTATTACCATTTACAATTAACTGTGCTTGTGTATACATGTTCCTACACTTTATGATTCACACAGGATGGATCATATGCATGCGGTATGACAGTTAATACATCACTGAGGTTTTTCATTTATTTAAAACATTTCACAAAACCAAAATACAATGCTAGCTATCTAATCCAAATCATTAGAACTCATAAATGTATGATGTCAATCCTTGCAGAGAAATTTTAAGCAGAGGGAAAAGAGATAAGATATTTGCATTATATCTATTCAATATTAGAATTTGTTCTTTGTTATGTAGCTTCAAACTTTGCTTTTTGAAAAGAACATTCCCTAGAGAAAGAGAGTGGGTTTCCTATATTCATCTGAAATAAATTGTAAGGAGAAGACAAGAAAAAAGATAGAAGGCAGAAAAACATCCTCAGTGGTTCCCACGCTATGCCACTCAAAGCACCTGGGATTTTAGATGTGAGGACAGAGCTGCCCCAAGTGAGCTGCAGGCACTAGGAAAAGGGCGAGGCTACAGGCTGAGAAGTTTTGAGCTTGTCCCTACCCCTCCCACCAGCATAGTTCTCTTTCATTCATTTTATATTTTCAGAGAATGTGGCTCTGTGACCAGAACAGAAAGAGCTGTCAGTATGAAGGTAGAAGAGTATCAGCCATTCTGAAAGCAGCATAGCTATCAGATCCAAGATTGCAATTTATGAACGTACAGAACATCTCTTAATCTGAAAGGATGCTCTCACCACACAGACTCTCATAGGCGAATCTGAGATCAACAGATAATCACAAGGTTACAATTTGACAAGAGATCAGGGACTCTGGAAAATTGTGCCTACTCTTAATCTGTGCCTTTTTAGGGAAAAGCTCTTAGCACCCTCATTCTGAAAAGTAATAAAGGTGATCAAATTATCCCTGGTTTCACCCTTGATGAAAAAACTAGTTCTTGATGTCTCACAATTTCTCAGGGTCTAAGTATACAATTAAATTAACTTTTAGAAAGCTATGCAATAAAAGGCTTGTATCTCTTTCAAGGAATTATTTTTAGAAATGTAATTAATAGTTGTGGTGACAACAAAAAAGAAAAGAAAGAAAAACATTTCCTTTTACTTATTAGCATTGATATCTAATTATCAATAAATTTATTATACCCACTGCCAGTCTTACATTGTTTTTCCAGTTCCTTTGCCTAGAAAATGTACAATTAAGGTCTTTTCCAGAATCATATAATGGAAAACCTGAAGCATAATATTAAACTAATTAGTCATATTTGATGATGAGCAGTTAAATGATGATCTTAAATACTTTTGATTTTTTTTTCAAGATGTAAGTGGGTGTTAAGTTATACATAAAAGTTGTTTCTTTCACAAAAGAACTTTTTTTTTTTTTCTTTTAGCTGAGCCATCCTGCCACATGTTGGCAGCTCAGTGGCAGCTCAGCTTGGGCTGGGCATCGAACTGCTGTTGCTCAGAGCTCAGTTCGCACTCTTGAGTGAAGAAATATTTTTTTATAGTTGGTTATATTCTCATAATCAAATTTTATAAAAGAAATATCTGACAAAGCATGATTTAAAATTTCTAGTTGTTGGAAAAAATAATTTTTCATCAATTAAGTTTTACCAGGCATAAAATCCAAACAAAATATTTGAGATAACCTCGGAAAAGTAATTTCATTCATTTAGGAGAAAAATAAATTTTACATTTTATCAAGTGATTACAAAAATGCTAATTATAAACATATATATTTTTCTTAAACACTAACTGTCAGGTAGTTAAGAGGAAATATGAAATTGTATGGCTAATCGTCTTTGGTATTGACAGGATTTGGGGAGAAAACTGGAGATATTTCAAGCGAAATCTTGTTCACAAGGTATATGGTGAATTTGCCACTCACTGTTTGCTCTTTTAACCACATTTATCTTTAGCCTTTTTTTCTTAAGCTAAAAAAATGTAGACCAATAAGCACTAACTACACAAGGATCGATTCCTGAAATAATTAAATTTCTATTTAATTAACAGAGGTCCCTTCTCAAGGTTGTGCTTGGAGGTCAGATTTGAATAGGGCAAGGAATAACTAGAATTAGTGAAAACAATACATAAATATGTGTTTTATGAAGTACACTAGTAGGTATATGGTATTTATCCTATTTTAGCTGTTTTGCACAAATTTATTTCTACTTAACAGATTCATATTTTGCACCACAATTTAAGTTTTAAGACAAATAAGATAGAACACTTTTCAATAAGTAGTCTGCAGAATCAATGGGAAAAAATGTTTTAAGAAAAAAAAAGAAAAAATGGCTTGCTCTTTTGTTATCACTAAAATATGAGTTATGAAAGAGAAAGATTCTACAATGAATTCAAAGGAGTGTGCTAGGTGCCATATCTCTTTTATTGCTAATTGCACAAAAAACTCTGTGAGGTAAATATTAAATTATATGATTAGATTAGATTTTACAACTGAGAAAAAAAGATTATTTTAGAGAGATTGAGTGACATTTAAAATCACAGTTTTGATGAAAAATATCAGATATGAACCAAGATAGATCCCACCTCACTAATGCTGTCATGTTGTGCTTGTCTTCCTTTGAAGCAGCCTGTGATTCAATCCCTGTGAAACTGGTTTCAGAGGCAGAGAGTAAGTCTGCAACGCCTAGGAGTCTAAAAGCAAAACCTTCGACTTCTATCAGACTGGTAGGGGTGGAGGTGGGGCTGTAATTTATAATACTACACCTGGCAATAAATTTAAATTTTTAAAAAATGTGGGCATATATTTGACCTCCTTTTTCCTCTTCTACCTCCCTCATTTCCTCCTTACTCTCATGTAACCACTATGGTTACCATCAACTCAACAAAAAAGAAACCATCAACAAAACAAAGAGGCAACCAGCCAAATGGAAGAAGATATTTGTAAACAACACCTCTGATAAGGGGCTAATATCCAAAATATATAAAGAACTTATACAACTCAACAATAAAAAAACAAACAATCCAATTAAAATGTGGGCAGAGGACCCGAACAAACTCTTCTCCCAAGAAACATACGAATGGCCAAAAAAGTATATGAAAAGATGCTCAAATTTATTAGCTATTAGGGAAATGCAAATCAAAACCACAATGAGATATGAGTTCACACCTGTTAGAATGACTATTATCAACAAGACAAGTAATAACAAGCATTGGAGAGGCTGTGGGGGGAAAGGAGCCCTCATAAACTTCTGGTGGGAATGTAAATTGATATAGTCACTATGGGAAACAGTATGGGGTTTCCTAAAAAATTAAGAATAAAATTACCATATGACCCAGAAATCCCTTTTCTGGGCATGCACCTCAAAAATCTGAAAACATTTATCCAAAAAGATATGTACCCCATGTTTATTGCAGCATTATTCATGGTGGCCAAGATGTGGAAACAACCAAAGTGTCTTTTGATAGATGATTGGATAAAGAAGATGTGGTACATATATACAATGGAATATTACTCAGCCATAAGAAAAGATGAAATACTGCCATTTACAACAACATGGATGGATCTTGAGATTATTATGCTAAGTCAAATAAATCAGACAGAAAAAGTGGAGAACCCTATGACTTCACTCATATGTGGGATATAACACTGAAAGCAACAAATGAAAAAAACAAACAAGCAAAAACTCATAGACACAGACAACAGGTTAGTGGTTACCAGAGGGTAAGGGGAGAGGAAGAAAGGTAGAAGAGGGTGAATGGGGTCTAATATATGGTGACAGAAGGAAATCTGACTTTGGATGGTGAATATACTATGATTATATATATATATATATATATATATATATATATATATATATCATAGAATTGTACACTTGAAACTCATATAATTTAATTAATATCATTCCAATAAATTTAATTAAAAATGTAGGAATAATATAAACTTTCTTGTCCCATAGTCTGCTGACTGGTAAAAGAACATGAATTTGATTGTGTGTGTGTGTGTGTGTGTGTGTGTGTGTGTGCGTGTGTGTGTCAAAAAGAATTTTAAAAGAACATATGTAAGAATGTTTTTTAATCAGTCTACTTCAAGAAGGAATGAGTTTTGGTTCTCTCAGAGTTGATCTGAGGATCATCATACCTTCACACTAATGTGACTTACTGAAGGATGACATGAAACATTTATTTAAAGGTTGTCTTTAAAACTTAAAAAACAGTACAAATTTATGGTGTTGTGAGGTATCATGAGCCTAGGCTTTACAGTCATGCAAATCGAAGTTTAAACCCCGTTTCTTATATTATTAGCGATCTTGAGCAATTAACTTCCTTGTACCTATTTTCTCATTTGTATAATAAGGAAATTACAAGCCATTCTACAGTGGTTTTGCTTTTGTTGGTTTTTGTTTGTTTGTTTGTTTTTTGTTTTGGTGTAAATTTAAGTATATATAAAAATCTTAGTGCATGCTTGAAAGTTGTATTGATAAAATATTACTATTATTATTTTGGTTATAGTTACTTTTATTTTATTTGCTATTACTTTGTTGTCATAAATACACTAATGCATATAATGTTATATAAATCAGTTTTAGTTATAAAACTGATAAAATGAAGAAGTCAGTTTATTCTGAAAATCTATACAAGAGCATAAAAGTTAAATGGGGTTGAAAGTCCATTTAAACATGAAAACTTTTTAAATTTCATTTTATTACATATTGTGATATATTATTCAGAAACCTCAATACCAAAAAAATTAAAATCTGTTGAATTATAATGTTAAAGTCAGCTATCTATTTTAGGTGTAATTAGGACTCAGATATTTAGCATGTTGACAAAAATCATAAGAAATTCATAAAACGTATGCATTTTATAAACAATCTCTCTCTCTCTCTCTCTCTCTCTCTCTCTCTCTCTAAATGTGTGTGTGTGTGTGTGTGTGTGTGTGTGTGTGTGTATACCATATACACCTTTGGTACTAGTATTTTTAGTAATATCATCATTTTGATCCCTAGAAAGAAGTTTTCTACTTTCAAGAAGTAGAAATAATTTTGGAAATGCATTTATTTTGAAAATATAGAGGCTGTGTAGAACAATTTGAATACTTTCTCTTCAGCGGAGCTTAAGAATTACAGAGGGACAAAATAACATAAGTTGACATTTAATTAAATTTGATGTTTTTATTTCACATGATTTGATTCTTATACGTTTGTGATATGCTTAGTAAGTTAAAAGCTTAAGGCAAACTTTTGTATATAGGAAAACAAAAGTTTCCTCAAGTGTTTGATCATGGATTCCAGAAAAGGAAAGAGGTTAAAAAATCAGAAAAATACAGCAGAGCCTGTAAATAAAGTCACAGATAAAGAACAAATGGAGATCTGTGGATTGGGGACATGGAGCAACTTTGGAATCATTGAATTCATCAATACTGGTGTGGGTATCCTGTTGTTAATGACAGAAAATGAGAATTTAAAAAAAAATTATGAGAAAGTACCATGCCATTGACAAAAATGAAAGTGTCTTGGATTGGTAAATGGTTACAATAGGAAGGGATAAAGTCAGAAGTGCTAGACAAAGTTATCAAAAGAGAAACCATTGAGTTAATATAATAAAATGATGATGACCTTAAGGAATATTTTGAATCAAAGAGATATTTGACAATCTCATCTTCCTTCACTGGTCAAAGCAATGAAAAAATAGATTTCCTTCATGACTGCTGCTGAGCTATCATAGAGTATAGAGGGTTGAACAGTGTCTTCCAAAAATCCATGCCCACCAAGAACCTCCAAATTGTGACCTTACCTGGAAATAGGATCTTAGCAGATGTAATTAGTTGAATTAAAATAAAGTCGTACTGGATTAGAGTGAACCCAAAATCCAATGACTGTTATCCTCATAAAAAGAGGAGAGGACAGACAGAGACATAGAAAAGAGAGTGCCATGTGGAAACAGAGGCACAGATTGGAATCACGCAGCAATAAGCCATTAGATACCAAGGATATCAGTAATCACCTGAAAGAGACACTAAAAAATTTCTCCTGCAGAGCCACCAAAAGAAACCAACCTGTCAACAACTTTATTTTAGACTTCTTGCCTCCTTACCTGTGAGAGAATAAAGTTCTGTTGCTTTACCTCCTTCAGTTTGTGATAATTTGTTGTGGCATTTCAAGGAAACTAGTACACAAGGAAACAAGAATTTCAGCTATTTCAAGAAAAGAGCTAATGGAAAAGGTTAAGGATAGGCACAAAGCTAACACAGACATCCACAGTGCCAGACCACCTGAGAAGGAGAATTGATTTGTCTGAGTAATGATGATAGAGAAGGCAGTAATATAAAGGAAGATGCTCTGACCCAGGTCAGTAATTGTCCTTAATAGGGAATTTGGTGTTGAGAGTCATAAGAAAACGTCACCCAAAAGAAAAAAAAGACAGTATTAGAAAAGTTAATAGAACAAATTAACCCCCACTGGAATCCACATTTGAAAAACTTTGTCTGAAATTTTTCCTGAGAATCATGAGAATGCAGCAGAACTCAATGTTGGAGTCAGACAGATTTGGACTACAATCTTTGTTCTTCCACAAATGGGTTACACATATTTGGAAAATTCTTTAACCTCATTTCCTTATTTATAAAATGAGAATAATATTAACTCTTTTATAGAGTTGTAAAGATTTCTGTAACATTTATTGAGCCCTAGTGCATTGTATTCTATGTAATGAAGATAGAGAAATAACCCCATAAGGTTTTTGTGAGTTTAAATTTATATAAAATACATAGTAAGCACTCCCTATATGTTAGCTATTATTTAATACTAGCTTTTATTCTCCCTCTCTTAGGTCTAATAATTAATCAATAACTCCAGGAGAAAAGGGCGAGATGGTGTTCAGTCACAGCAGCTATCCCTGTTCAGGCAGTCCTTTGAGTTTTGTGACAAAGTAGTTGGAAAACACTTGTTTAGTGTATTGTCACAGAAAACACTGAACATTGAGTGTTAGAACACATTCTAACATCCACACTCTTTGAGGTGTGGCCAGCTCAGTGAAAAATGTGCTGAGGACATGAGAGTGTATGTTATTGATGACATGTTCTTGGAACATTACCCTATTTCAAATCATATTTTGTTATTGCACAAGTGTGTACATAATATTAACAATAGATTACTCATCATGAGAAATACTCAAAGCATAAACAACACATGCACTATCTTTGATTTATATTGCTCCCAGATGTTCACACATAGTAAAAGAAAAAAAGACAATGACTTAGTTCGATCAAAATAAATATATCTTCTCTGATAATCTTGGATAAATAAATGACATCAGAATTATAATTTCTTAATTATATTCTCTATTGATAAACATTATCTTTAGATTAGATAGGACAGTTAGTATCTATACTCTATTTTCTAGTTTCTCTATTAAGCTTTTGACCAAATAAACAATTTTATGGCACTTTTATTGGGGCAAATATTCTTAAACACCTGAACTGCATCAAAAATTAGTTTTCCTCTCTCTAGGTCTTCTAATTCCTTTCAATTAGTTTTCAAGAAATAATTGTGAGTAATTGCTCGTCTAGGCACAGGGGCTACAAATGTGACCAGCAAATGACATTCCTCTAGGAGATGACATGGAGTGGAGCGGAGAAGGGTGGAACAGGCTGGCTGATAAGACAGATCAAAACCAGTAAACAAATAAATGTACATAATTAAGGACATACAATAAAGAGTTACTAAAAGGATTCCTTAAAGGATGCCTCACTAATAAGAAAATATGGAGGGCATGACTTGAATTATTTTAAACAGATATGAGGAGAGGTGGAGGAAGAATATTCTAGGTTGAACATCAGAAAGCGGAGACCTAGGCAAGTGTTCCAGCTTGTGGGAAGAGCATGAAGAAAGCTAACATGTCAGGAAGGAGAAGGAGACCAGCAGGGTGGTGGGCCAGTTAGGCAGGAACCAAAATGGCTGCTCTGTAAAATGAAACGTAAAGGAACAGGCAGGATCAGTTACATAATTTGTAAGGTATGGTGCAAAATGAAAATACAGTATCCCTTGTTCAAAAGCAATTAAACCAAGTGCAGGGCCCTGGTGTGTGTTGGGTCCTGTGTGATTAAACAGATTGTACTTCCATGAAGCTACCTCTGGTTCCTCTCTTTCTCCTCTCTCTCTCTCTCTCTCTCTCTCTCTCTCTCTCTCTCTCTCTCTCTTTCTTTCTCCTCCCCCCCTTATGGGTTCTATGTTGAAACTTAATATAGAATTGGACTTGAATTTACAGCTATGGCAAACACATTTTTGGGAAGTATAATAGAAACTGTGAGTAAACAGAATAAACCAGCCACCAGAAAAGGCAAGAGAAATGTAGAGAAAGAAGAAAGAAAAAGTGCACATACGAGAGAGATAATGAAGACCCTAAATGAATTTGAACAAGTTCACCACATTAGCCACACATGAAATGGCATGGCAGCTATTTCAAATGGAAGAGTGTGGCCTTATAATTGTTTGGTTAGATAGATCTCTAGCAGATTTTGACATATACTTTTGGCATGGAAAACAAGGTAGATATTTTGAACATGACAAAATGATACATTTTTTTAAAAGCTGTTGTTATTGTCTAATCCCATGTTTGATATTATATGCTAAATTTTCTATTCTTAAAGTTTAACATTCCTTAAAGTATACTACACAGGCTATCTTAATCAGAATCATGAGATAATAGGTGGTGGAGAGAATGGCCCACATAGAGTGTGGGCTCCACTTTTGCATACTTACTGCATCAGGAAATGTAAATTACCTTGAACCCCTTCTTTCTTCATTACCACCAGAGATATCCAATCCAGTAAGAAATGGCTCATTCTCCTTAGCCCCACTGCCTACCTTCTAGTTCAAATTTATCTCCTATAACCCTCATTTCTTTTATTGACGGTTTGCCTTCTCCAGGATGACTGAGAATGGAAATATGTATTCCCTTCAGGGGACACCTCCAGGGGACTGTGACCTGAGGCTCTGGCCTTATAACAATGATTAATATCAGAATACAATACACAACCAGGTACATATAAGTTACTCACACTTACATAAACTTGAGACTTGGTCAGGGAAGCTTAATTTTAGGTTGAGCAGCACAGAAAGCCAGGCCAAGGTTAGCTAGATAGAGGAAGACCAGAATTTGCCTCTCCAAAATATGCCTTTTGGGATACTGGTTATTTTAAGCTGATTATTTTAAGAAACAAAAGACTCAAAGAATCTTTGACCCTCCCCTTTACCTGCTTCAGGAGAACTTTATCAAATTCATTTTACCTTATTCACCTTAGCATATTTGAATTGAGTGTGGCAAACAGGGCGAAATCTAGCAAAGCCTGTTTGTTGGACTCCCTTCTGTGCCCCATTGTTTCGGGGGGTGCCCAGCAAGAATTTATTTACTATATGTTCGTTTTATCTCATTTCCCTGTGAATTATCTACTTTCACTTTGAAATAAATCCCAGACTTTTGCTTCCATAACCATAGTGTAAGTTTCAACTGCCCAATGTGTTCTCAGGCCTCATATTCTTATGAAACCCCCTTAATTCATATGTAATAAATTTGGTCACTTTCTCCTGTTAACCTGTTTCATGTTAATTTGTTTTATTACCCCAGACAGAAAAACTGAGATACAAGGGAAATTATTTTTTTGTCCCCACAGGTCATTCCCAAAGATTGTGCTATCTGTTCATCCTATACTTGGTCCAACTTCTGGGTAATCTCCCTCACTCTGAACAAGTGAGAACAAAACACATTTGTAGATAAAGTGTTGTGTCAATTCATTAAATTAAATCCATAAAATTTCTTACTCACTTCATTAGAAGCAAAGTCTGCAGAGATTCACCCTAGACCCAACCACACACAACAATTTACATAATCAAAGAGACAGAAAAATGGGATTTTGCCAGTTTCCCTATGAATAATGAATAGTACTTGCTTTATATTTATGAAAATAAAGAGAAATTTTGAAAGAGATTTACCTCCACCCCCAATAAAAGTTTCTTCCAAAGGTAATTCACCCTTCTGCTTCTTGGGTAAGGGAAAACTTAAAAACATATTGCAGCTTAGAAAGGAGAGTTTTTGCAGACTGTTTTCCTCAGTGAAAAAAACAAAAAAACAAAAAAAAATCTTAGGCTTACCTTCCATTTAGAGCATACATATTATACATAATATATATTTCAATATTAATACTAAATATAATTCTAACAGTTTAGTACACGGATTTATTTATTTATTTATTTATTTATTTATTTATTTATTTATTTATTTATTTAAACAATGTGTTTTTCCAGGACCCATCAGCTCAAGTCAAGTAGTTGTTTAATCTAGTTGTGGAGGGTGCATCTCAGTGGCCTATGTGGGGATCGAACTGGCAACCTTGGTGTTATGAGCACTGCGCTCTAACCACCTGAACTAACCAGCCACCCCTAAAAATGTTTAATAGGCATCATGTTTAATGGCATCCACTATAGTTCTAGGTTAATAGTCAGAAATGCATGTCTGAGATTGCAGAGCAAGTGGTTGATATTTCTGGTGTTCCTCGGGTTGTTTGGGTTTATGAAGATGATGCAGGCACAGGGCTATGCTTTAAATAGTATTCAGATAAACTATAAATTTAATATAAAAATTTAGTTTTTCAGCCTTTCAGTTGTCTCACAAATATTCTATTATTGTTATACAATACAGCTAGTAAAAAATTTTATGCCTTCCAATCTAAAATCAGAATACAGAACCATTCACTAAATTATAAATTTCAAATTGAAACCTCAAGACAACTCTGCTAGCTACTCTAATGTGCAACATTCTCCTAAACATTAATCATGCTTAAAATACCAAATATGCACAGAGTGCTTCTATTAAGTAATATAAAATGCATTAGTTCTAAGGATATCATTTAATTTATAATTTCAATACTTATTCTAAATATTGATTTAAAATACATACACCACCACATAAATGTTATCCCAATTCATGAAAAGTAGAGATTCTATGCCAATGCACTGCAATTTCATATATGTCATTAAAAATGCTGTTCACATCACAGAATTTTTTCTTCATTTGTAACCTAAAGGTACATGCTGAGCCCAATCAATTACTATCAGTTACCCAAACTGAGTCTATAAAACTTAAAAAAAGAAGTCTGTGTCCTGTGTAAGCCACGTTGTTACCTAATTCTTTCTAATTCCTTCAGTTTTTAGTCATGCAGATTTGAACTTCCACTAAGATTTTTGCTTCCTGCCTTGACTGTTTCCTTTGCATTTCTTTGATTGTCTTAAAACAGTTGTGCTTTTTTTAATGTCTATAATTAATTTTATTTGACAGAGTCCTTCATGCAATTTTTTTGTACTGTCTTGAGTATCATCCCCTCATTTGAGCATATACAAATCTGCATTTTTTTTTTGTTTGTATGTATGCTTTTGCTATTTTTACCATATTTTGCCTATGTGGTAGGGCCACAACTTGTATAGCTATTAAAATGACATCAGGCTGAATTACTTTTATTTCACATGGCTTTGTCTGTTTCTGCTGTCACGATATTCATCATGCTAATGATATATACAATATCAATAAAGGAAAAAGGCATTACAATAAAGGAAGTGTGACAGTCCATAGAATATATACTAGAAGCAGCACAACCAGAGTTAGAAGGGAAATACAATGAGTTCAGTTTTACTTTAAGAGCAGTCAACAAACAAGATTATAAGTCAAAAGAGAAATCAGGGCTGTATATGTGAGTGACAGCTGATTAGGGAATTATAAGTTTTCCTGGAAGGATTGAAATATCATATGAGGTAGGATACTGTGAATATGGAGTGACCCTTATACATGCAAATATCTCCAGCAGTGCCCACTTCTCATCATTCTATGGAGGTTGTAGTCAGTAAGATTCATCCTCTTTAAACATTTTGATATCTGAAGACAATGAAGGCACAGCCAACTAAGCAAGCGAATGACAATGCTATATTGTTATGGTGTTTGGAATAAAACTGATTAGGAAAGATAAGAAAGAAAGACAGGATGCAACTATTTGGAAAAATGAAGTGGTTAAGAGACTGAATTCCATGAGGTCAAAGGAAATGTATGGAAGTAACAGAGGAAGGCTATCAGGAGGATAGGAGGTTGCCACTGGAAAGTGGGATGCATGAATTTAATATAGAAATGAACTTTTGTAATGCCAAGTTTTAGAGTATAGTTTTGGCAGAAATGGAAAACTAAAATGAGGAAGATATGAAAGTCACTGGAGCTAGAAAGTTCAAGAAGCTGATGGCCGAGCTTGTTTAATGGAGCATTCATACTAGACTTCAGCTATCCACAATGATTATGTCTAGAATCTCTTCATGAACAAGAGTGGCTAGGAGTTTGAGAAGATGTCAATAATTCCTCTAAATAAAGAGTTCAGCACAATTTCACAAGTTTCTGGAGAAAAAGGGATTTTCCTTCAGAATAAGGAAGTAATAGTTGAGAACCAGCACTAGGAGAAAGGAGAATATAACTTTCTTGATTATTCTGAGTTAGATCTGCTAAGGAAATAATGTCTTTAGTGGAGAGCTGAGTTTAGCAAAAGCAGAAGTAACCCTCAGTAGAGAGCCTATGATAAAAGAAAGTTTACTTACTATGGAACAGAGATCCCAGAGAATAAAGTGGAGGATTTGAGAATGAGAGGAGCAGCAGAAAGCTGGTTAGGTTGAAGAAACACAGAGCAGTATGGGGATTATTATAGGTTAAAGAGGCTATGACAGGATGATCTACATCATGGTCTTTGATTAAGCATAACAGATGTTCTAGATTTACCTGGTTGCAAAGTTTACAAAGAATTGATCCTAGGAGTCCCTTGTTGGCAGTATGATCAGTGGCCTGACCTCTCAAGGCTTAGGGAAGATTCACCAGGTGCCTAGGCAACGAGTGGCAGAGGAACTGGGTGGGAGCCCTGTCTCTAAAATCTAGAAATGGCTGGTCAGAGCTATTATAATCCATTAATTCATCTCTTTCTCCATGTTTGTTATCAATTTCAATTTAAATATTTATTAAAATTTAGTATGTATATACCTGACAAAACTAAAAGGATTATGGGTTTCCTACATTGTACGGGATATACTATATTTCAGTCAATCATCCCTGCTTTTAGACAGTTTTATTTTCTATTTTTTGCTCTTAAAAGTACATAATAATATTAGTATACATAAATTTTTTAAGTACAGCTCACAGTTTATTATTTTCTTAGTTTTGAATGACAGTTTTTGAGAGTGCCTTTCTCAAATAATGGAATTTATAATTTTAAATAATATTTGACAATTTGAAAGATTAAAAAACACAGCATTATTTTACTTGGTACTTCTTTCTTCATTAAGATATTCATCATATTTTCATATTTATTTGACATATGTAATTTGCTTGTTCAGATTTTTTGCCCAACTAATTTTTGGAGCTTATCTTTTGTGTGTGTGTGTTTGTGTGATTCATAAGAGATTAGCACATATTAATAATGCTAAACTATTGTCAAATATTTTGCCTATGTTTTTGCAGTTGATTGGCCTGTATATTTTTATGGTATTTTCAGCCGCTAGTTTTGATTATACAAGTATTATATATTTGATATGCACATACAGAGACAAACATACATATTGTTTTTAATATGGCATGAGACATTTCCAGGTATCATTTTCTGAACTATATAAATTACATGTACTATATTTTACTTAGACTAAGTTTTACAAATTATAATTATCTCTAACAAAATATTAAAATGTAAAAATGTTTTAGTATTTCCAATAAATAGTGGTTATTATAGATAATATTGAATTAGTGTAATAGTTTGCTTTTGAAAAAAACTGACTAAAAACAAAATAGTTACATATTCTATTGATGCCCTTTGCCTGAATATTATTCTAGAGAAAAAAAAAATCTCATTATTGATTTTTGTTCCTTAAGTGAAAAGAATATGTATGCATTATACATTCACATAGTCTTCTTTTTCAAAAATGGAATTAAATTTCTGGGAGTTCAGGTGTATATAAGAATAAGACTTGAAGTTTTTTTCTATATACTTTTTTTTCCCCTACAAGTCTGTTTTCACAGTAATGAAAAGTAACCATGAAGCTCTTATTTGCTGAACTATTAGGAGAATCACAAAGCTTATTTTTGCGATGACATTTATTTGGTATTTCTTTCAATATCTTGCTATTATCTAGAACTAAAAGTAAAAAATCAGACCTATTATTTTTTTCCTGGTTCAAAATGAAATTTTCAAGGGTGTTGAAATGACTCTGAATGTTTTGTTTATTGAAGAGCTCAATAAATAGGGGAAATAATAAAGTTCTTAGCAATTTATATAAGTCCTATTTATTGGTAGTACATTTTTCTGAATAAAAATTAGAAAAAATAAATAGATTATATAATTTCTATAAAATATTCATTTGAAATAGCTGGTCTAATTATACATATCAACTAGCACTTTCAAAATGAAGATAACCAAATAGTTAATAAATTTATATGAACAACTGTTATGAAAGAAATTACCTCTTTCTGTTGGCATTTCAATTATTTTAGTTCACAAGAGAAAAAGTATATATAAATCACTAGTCTTTTAAAATAAAAAGCATTGTGTAGATGGATCACAGATCTAACACACAGGAGCAAAAGCAAAGTGTCTAATAATTGGCATTTTATTTAGTTTGGTTTAGAATAATTTGCCTATTTTACTTAATTTGAAAAATTGGGGAACTGAGTCTTACTAAAATAGGAAATATTTATAGTTGAAGTTTAATGAACTGAATTACAGGCATACTGCAGAGCTATTGTGGTTTCGGTTTTAGATGACCGACATAAAGCAAATATCGCAATAAAGCAAGTTATACACAATTTTTGGTTTCCCAGTGAATATAAAAGTTATGTTTACACTATATTGTAGTCTATTAAGTGTATAATAGCATTATGTCTAAGAGAACAATGTACACACTTTAATTAAAGAATATTTTATTTGTAAAAAAGCTATCCATCATCTGAGCCTTGGGTGAGTCCTAATCTTTTTACTGGGGAGGGTCTTGCCCTAGTAATATCAAAGATTACTAGAACCTATATAGTAATAATGAAAAGTATGAAATATTGTGTTACCAAAATGTGACACAGAAACATGAAGTGAGGGAATCCTGTTGCAGAAATGTTGCCAGTAGATTTGCTCAAGTCAGGTTGCCACAAAGTTTTGATTTGGGAAAAACAAACAAACAAACAAACAAACAAACAAAAATCCCCACAATATCTACAGTGCACCAAAAACTGAAGTGTAATAAAAATAACATATGCCTGTATTATTATCCTGATGCTAAATTCTCTTCAAGGGCATCTTTCTAGTATGATGTTATGAAGGAGAACAACAGAGCAGTTTATTTATTTTTTTAATTTTTATTATTATTAGTTACAGATGTACAAAACAATGCAATAGTTATCTTTTTCACCCCTTAAAAAGTGACTCCCCCCTCCCTCCTCCCCTGTTCTCCACCCCCGATATCATATATATCTATTACAATTCCATTGACTCCATCCGCACACTATACTCCATATCCCATGACTATATATGTGTTAAATTATAGTTAACATCTAATATTATTCAGCAGCAGCTTCAGATGTACAATGCAGAGGTCAGGCCTCTACACTGTCCATGAGTACATCTGATCCCTTAAAAAAATATTACAACATTATTGATTATATTCCCTAAACTGTCAGAGCAGTTTAAATGAGAAAGATCATTCACTGATTGGCCTACAATTGAAGCCATCACCACAGTCATGGGTTCCTGAATTTATTCTAATTTTATTCTGTTTTACTCTTTTTATTCTATTGTATTATCTCTACAAATATATTTTTCATCACAATTAAGTAAAACTATAAATAATACTATCCATTCTTATTGGACAGATTGCTGTTTTTCTTTTAAGAGCTATCTCAAACATTCTTTTCCTGGGAACAGGCAAGCTATGTCCTTTTGTTATCTTTCACATTTCTTTTTCTATTTATTTCTGTGCATTTTAATGAAATATTTACCTGACTCTCCCTAATCTTTCACACTAGGACTGTATTTTACTTACTGTCATAGTACTACTAATGTTATGATAGGAAAATAATACTCAGCCAAGTAAATGTGTGTTTCTGCCTGCCTTTCTCACTTCTTTCATTGTGTCCTTCTTCCCTTCTACTATTCTTCCCTTAATTAAAAAAAAAAATGTAAACCTGTTAAAGCACAAAATGATTGTATTTCTTTGTTAAAATAATATACTTTGTAAAATTATCTTCATGATAATCTTATATATTGACTTGTATACATTCCATTTCGAGGCTTATGTATGCTCCCCAAACCTCATCACCACTTCCCCATCCTCACTCTCATTCACAGATATTCTTTGTAATTCACTTTGGGAGAACTATAAAAGTAATAGAAGAAAATTTTCAATAACCCCCAGCAAAATAACTAAGAATCTTCCTGTTTATGGAGGATCTGTTCGTTCTAGTCTCCTGACTAAATTGGCATCTTCACTCACATCCTAGATCCCATTTATCTTGCCCTACTTAAGGATAACATTCGAGGGACTCACTGCTCTCCAGAAACATCAGATATTCTCTCGTTTTTGGATCATCATCATCAGCACACTTTTTTTTTTATTCCTTGCATTTTAAAAGTATCTTTTTTGACACCACTTTATTATGAGGCATTGCCCTGTTGGTCTGGTCTCCTCTACCAGCAAAACTGATTAACTCTCTCAAAAGTCAGTCTGCACTTCCTGTCTCTAATTTTATCCTTTCTGTGGTAGGGAGAAGACTACAATGGCCTCCAAGATTCCCTGCCCACTTGATGTACACAACCTCCATAATCTCTCATATATGATGGATTTACTTCTCTTGCTTAGGTTATGTCATGTGGTAGGCACAGTGAACTTCAAAATTATCTAGGTCAGAAAGGATCACGTGAGCCCTTTAAATGCCCACAACTTTCTTCAGCTGCTCACAGAAGAGGAGGTCAAAAATTCAGTGTGAGAAATTTAACATGAAATTTTCCACTGCTTTGAGGATGGACAGGATCATATAATCAGGAATATGAGTGGCTTCGAGGAGCTGAGAGCAGGCCTCAGCTGACAACAAGCAAGGAAATTGAGACCTCAATGCTGTAACCTTAAAAAAATGAACCCCACAACCATCTGAGCTTTAAAGAGAACTCTGAGTCTCAGGTAAGAAGATCTTTCCTATCCATCGGCAGCATTTCAGCAAGTTGATCATTTTCTTATTCTCCACTGAGGCTAAGTGGTATACCATCATTTCTGCTTCCCTTTTACCTCACTGGTCTCTTTTCTAATTCTTTCAGACTTTTCTCAGTCTGGTTTCTGAGACACCACACCTTCTAGCCTTTCCTCCTGTTTCTCTGGTGTTCCTTTTTTATCTCCTTTGCTCATTTCCCCCCTTATCTTCCTGATTTCTCAGATGGAACACTCCAGGCCTTCCTCCTCATAACTCTCCTCTCTTTTTCCCCACTTTCATGCATTGCCCCCACCCCCAATATTCTACCTCCAGCAACCTCCAATCTGGTCTTTGTTTCTATGAATTCAGTTATTTTTAGATTTCACATATAAATGAGATCAAGAAATGTGTGTCTTTCTCTGTCTGTCTTTCTCTGTCCTGATGCCTCTTTGCCAAATCCTTATTCTTCACATACTTCCTCATCTTAGTAAATGCCAACTGCATCCTTCCATTTGCCTAAATTCAAAGTTTAGAGGTTGACTTAACACTTTCTCTCATGCTTCCTCTCACATATTCAATCCTTTAGACAGTGCCTTCAAAATATATCCAGAATCTGACTTTTTTTTTAATGTTTATTTTTTAATTATTTTTTGTTATTATTAATAGTTACAGATATACAAAACTATGCTATAATTATCTTTTTCACCCCTTACAAAGTGACTACCCCCCTCCCCTCCATTGCCCCCCCACCCCAGATATCATACATATCTATTATAATTCCATTGACTCCATCCCCACACTATATTCCACATCCCATGACTATATATGTGTTAAATTATAGTCAACATCTAATATTAATCAGATGTACAGTGCAGTGGTCAGGCCACTATACAGTTGATGAAGTGGTTTCCCTGACAAGAAATGAGTCCATCTGGTCCCCTAAAAAAATATTTACAACATTATTGATTATATTCCTCCCTAAACTGTCTTCTGTCTCTGCAATAGTATTGTAGTTATCAGTTTGTGTTGCGTCGTCCCTTCCTCTTCTCCCTCATGCCCATTCCCATCCCATCTAGCCCTCATCAGTTTCTCCTTTGTGTCTCTAAGACTATTTCTGTTTATTTTGCTCGTTTATTCAGTTCTTTAGATTCCACATATAAATGAGATCATATGGGATTTTTCTTTCTCTGACTGACTGATTTCACTTAACATAATGTTCTCTAGGTCCATCCATATCGTTACAAATGGTACGATTTCTTTCTTCTTTATAGCTGCATAATACTCCATTGTGTAAATGTACCACAGCTTCTTAATCCAGTCATCTACCGATGGGCATTTTGATTGTTTCCAAGTCTTAGCTATTGTAAATAGTGCTGCAATGCACATAGGGGTGCATATATTTTTTTGAATTAGTGTCTTGGGTTTTTCAGGATAAATACCTAGAAGTGGAATTCCTGGGTCAAAAGGTAGTTCCATTTCCAGTTTTTTGAGATACCTCCATACTGACTTGCATAGTGGCTGCACCAGTCTGCAATCCCACCAACAGTGCAGCAGGGTTCCCTTTTCCCTACAGCCTCTCCAGCACTTGTTGTTTGTTGATTTACTGATGATAGCCATTCTGACCAGAGTAAGGTGGTATCTCATTATGGTTTTTATCTGCATTTCCCTAATGACCAGTGAGGCTGAACATTTTTTCAAAAGCCTGTTGGCCATCTGTATGTCCTCTTTAGAGAAATGAATCTATTTCTTATCACTTCCACCACTCACCACCTGATCCAAACCACTGAATTCTCTTTCTTGGAGGCTTTTACTGTTTTAAGTTTCTATCACTATCACTATCACCACCACCACCACCGCCACCACCACCACCAAATAATCAGGAGTAAAACCTTTCTATTTTAAATCACCAAACATGAAACATCACTAAACCCCTTTGCAAAACCTTCTACTGGCTTCCCATCTTGCTCAGACTTAAAGTGCTTATATGGCTTCCGAAGTTATTGATGATCTGGTCCTCAACTGCCCCTCTGATTCTGTTTCCTACTATTTTCCTTTTGGTCATCCCACTTGAGCCACATGTCCTTTTCTCTCTTTCTCCAGCTTGGCAAGCCCATGACTGTATGAATACTTTGCAATTGCTGTTTCCTCTGCCTGGGAGGGTCCCTCTGTAGATGCCTTCATAGCTGAACTTCTCACTTATTTCAGACACAGCTTAAGTCTCTTATTAGAGAGGTTTTTCCATAAGCACCAGAATTATATAGTTCTGCTCTTCCTCCAGCCTCATTAACCCCTTCATTTACTCAGTTTTGTTTTTCTTTATGTATTAACGTTTGACAAATTCTACAATGTGATTTCATTTAAAGTTTGTTTCCTTCACACCAGGATGGAAGCTCCAGAAGGTCAGTACATTTTATTCATTCTCAGTTCCCCTTAGACCTCAAAAATTTCCTGGTACATGGTTTTGACATCATACTCATTAAATGAATGAATGAATGAATGAATGAATGACTTTTTAAATGTGCTGTTCAATCCAACTAAATGACTTAAAAATTTCTGTGAAGTTTCTCATAACTGATGCCAAATTAATAGCTCTACTGATGAGTTCCCTGGAACACGGAGCTCTGTAACATTCCAACTTAACCACTACCCCACCTGCTCAAGCAGTTCCTCCAAAATGTTGCTATATTGAATAAGTGCAGTATATTTCAGGAGATAGGGCACTGGTATTCTCCCAAAGTCTTAGATTCATCTTTAAAGTGAGCACAATTATATCTGTCTCCCAAGGTTTCAAATGAGATGACATATGCAAACCTTAAATTCCATAAAATTCTAAGTCTTAATTTATTGTACAGTGATTTTTCATAAGGCATTATGTTTGGCAATTGGCAAGAAAAGGACAAAACAATAACAAATCAAATGCAATGACCTCATTTTGTGATCCACAATAATACTCAATATCTAACAGAGGATTTTTCTTACCTGTCCCTCTATCTTCCTTATTTCATATAAGCTTAAAGTGATATCTAAAGGCTTTAATGGACTCCAATTAAATACTTTTGACAAAAATATCCTACCTAGGTGAGGTTATATACTTTATTTTGTACCACAAAAAGAAGCATGCAATGCCCACCTGTATGACCATCAGTGATGCTAAGATTTTAAATTGTGTCAGATCTCTCCATTGTTCTCTGATAAATGAACAATGATTAGAAAAATGTGCAGAGTTTTTTTTTTCTCCCTGAACTTTTTTTTTGAGTCCTAACTGATTGAACAATTATTACAATTTGTTCTTCATCTACTGCTGAGTCACAGCCAGAGAGAAAGAAAACTTTATGATTCTCTTGGGTATAATTATTATGCAAATGACTACTTATATTAACTTAAAAGTCTTTGAAAATATTAAAAAGCTTACAATTGAGTTTATGATAAAACAGTTTATTAAATGAAACAGAAGCAGGAAATTATGTAAGGGAATCATATTTATCAAATGCTGAAAATTATATTTCTAAAGGCAATGTTTTTTCATCTAAAGTTAATATACTATATATAACTTAATACATGTTGTTTTGTCTCTTTCAATTACATGATAAATTTAACTGAGATACACAATCAGTTTCCTAGTAAGTCAAACTCATGCATAAATTTCACTTATTTTTAATATATAACTGCTTGTCCAAAGAAGCAAATATCCTTAGTTTTGTTTCTTTGTCTTGCTCATCAATATATGAATATAATAATTTCTGAAAACATAAATCAAGTTTTAAAATTTATCTGGCGGATTACTTAAATGAGGGAAATATTTTTTATTATTAAGTACTATATACCTTATGATAAGCATAAACAGAATATCTCAAATAAAGCAAAATGTAATAGAATTGTACCACCCAATGAACACTTATACTTCAATAATCTTGTGTCTAATTCCCATCTTAATAAAAAATTAATAAAGAAATTGAGATTCACAGACTGAGTATACAAAATAATCTTTTAATTTATTAACGATTCTATCAGTATTGTTTGAACATATTTGTATTCTGTTTGAATATATTGTTACAGAACTTGACAATGGGATCAAATATTTATCATCATACAAACATGAAACAATCTTAGCTACACTTGCTATAATATCCCCTTAAGGATTGGACTGAGTAGAAAACATTCTGTTTAGAACTGATTTAACATGAAGCTGTATTAAAGGAATGGTGTTTCTGTTATTGATTTCAAACTCAGTCTGAGTGTTTTTTTTCCTTCACTCCTCACACCCACACCCTAAGTATACAAATATCAGAAAAATAATTTATCCTTTTCAGAAATAAAATAATCACAGATTTGTGGTACCATTCAAACCTACTAAATTAACAATTATTAAAGGAAAACCAAAAGCCCAAAATAACATGATTTGTGGCTAAATCCTACAATACCAAGTCTAAATTTGATACCTACACTTTTGATGTTTTAACTTCTCCCAGAAATATAATCTTAACAAAAGTCTGAAATTTTGTGATCAATACCAATTAAGTCATCTGTCATATGGGCCCTCTCTACCCCTCCCTCCATAGAAAGAAGGTAAAAATCTTTGCTGTTTCTTTTCCCCCAAAAGAAGATGTCTTAGTCTAAAAATAATCCTTTCTTTTCTTTTGTTAATAGCTCCCTTGCCCTCACCCTTCATCCACTTTGTGCAATCCCTCAGTTGCTAGAGATGATGCTGCCTAATTAATGAATCCCTTAATAAAGTCAATTAGATCTTCAAATTTATTTGGATGAATTTTATTTTGTAATACAACTTAAAAAAATTCTTGTGAAGTTGCACTAAAACTACAAACTCTTATGTTGTTGTTTAGTGGCATCATAAATGATGTAGAGGTATTTGTCCAAACATTTTAAAGGATGTATAGTTCTTTTTATGTTTTGATCTAGTTACTTCAGTCAAAGACATTTCTATTAAGGAAATAATTTAGAAGAAGCAAAGCTCTGTATATTAAAACTACAGAGTGCAGTGACATTTAAATAGCACACAAGTGTAAATTAAATTTCTAACACTAGATAAATGGCCAGCAAATTTTTGTTACCCCATACCAACTGAACTGCTAAAAAATGGATAATTTTGAAGACTTTGTATATATATGGGAAATATTTCACATAAAATATATAGGAAACTAGAATAAAAGTGACATATACATCTTTATTAAATTCTTATAAATTGTATATGCATTTGACATGGATGAAAGATAATATATGAATTGAAAGAGTTAGAGGTAGAGTAAAATGTTGGATATTGTTTCCATAATCAACAGTTTTTTTAAAAAGGAAGGAAAACATCATCAATGCAAACCATTTAGTTATTTGATGGTCAAAATTACTTCTTTATTATATTTGTTTTGTAAATACCCACATCACCATTGTATAAAATATTCTTGTATCTCCTAGAGTTGCAATAGTTGTATCAGAAAGCAAAAAATGAATACAGGTATAAAAATGAATTTGCAGAAAAACAAGAAGACATAAAACTTACCAAAGTGTTTATTTTCATAACATTTTTTAAAATTTATTTTTAATTAGTTTCAGGTGTACAACACAGTGCAATAGTTATACATTTTACCCCTCAAAGTGACAACCCCCACCCCCAATTCGCCACCCCACTCCCCCCCCATATCATATATATCTATTACTCTTCCTCTGACTCTCTTCCACAGTATAATCCACATCCCATGACTATCTATATATATTCAATTACAGTAGGTATACAACCTCCGCTTTAGTTATACAGTGCAGTGATCAAACCTCTACTCCATCCATGAAATGGTCTCCCTAACAAGACCTATGACTATCTGACATTCCACAGAATATTTACAACATTATTAATTACATTCCCCAAACTGTTTTTCATATCCCAGTGGCAATATTGTAGTTGCCTATTTTTGCTGTCTAATCCCTTCCCCTTCTCCCTCATCCCCATCCCCCTCCCAATTAGCAACCCTGATTTTTCCTCTGTATCTATGAGACAGTTTCTGTTTACTTTGCTCATTCATACAGTTTTTCAGATTCCACATATGAGTGAGATCATATGGTATTTGTCTTTCTCTGGCTGACTTATTTCACTTAACATAATAGTCTCTAGGTCCATCCATATCATTGCAAATGGTACGATTTCATTCTTCTTTATAGCGGAGTAATACTCCATTGTATAAATATACCACAGTTTCTTAATCCAGTCATCTATTGATGGGCATTTTGGTTGTTTCCAAGTCTTAGCTATTGTAAATTGTGCTGCTATGAATATAGGGGTGCATAACTTTTTTTGAATAAGTGTCTTGGTTTTTTCAGGATAAATACCTAGGAGTGGAATTGCTGGGTCAAACGGTAGTTCTATTTCGAGTTCTTTGAGATACCTCCATACTGACTTCCATAGTGGCTGCACCAATCTGCAATCCCACCAACAGTGCAGCAGGGTCCCCTTTTCCCCACAGCCCCGCCAGCACTTGTTTGTTGATTTATTGATGATAGCCATTCTGACTGGAGTGAGGTGGTATCTCATGGTGGTTTTTATTTTCATTTCCCTAATGACCATTGAGGTTGAACTTTTTTTCATATGCCTGTTGGCCATCTGTATGTCCTCTTTAGAGAAATGTCTCTTCATATCTTCTGCCCATTTTTTAATTGGGTTGTTTGTTTTTTTGGTGTTGAGTTTCATGAGTGTTTTATAAATTTTGGATATTAACCCCTTATCATATATATCGTTGGCAAATATATTCTCCCATTCAGTAGGCTTCCTTTTTGTTTTATTAATGGTTTCCTTTGTTGGGAAAAAACTTTTAAGTCTGATATCCTCCCATATGTTCATTTTTTCTTTTACTTCCCTTGCCCGTAGGGATGTATCAGTAAAAATATTGCTCTGGGTAATGTCTGCAAATGTATTCCCTATATTTTCTTTTAGGAGTTTTATGGTTTCAGGTCTTACATTTAAGTCTTTAATGCATTTTGAATTTGTTCTTGTATAAGGCGTAAGGAGGTGGTCCAGTTCCATTTTTTTGCATGTGTCAGTCCAATTTTCCCAGCACCATTTATTGAATAGACTATCTTTACTCCAGTGTAAATTCTGGCTTCCCTTGTTATAGATTAACTGTCCGTAAATGCCTGGACTTATTTCTGGGCTTTCTGTTCTGTTCCACTGAACGATGTGCCTGTTTTTATGCCAATACCAAACTGACTTGATTACTGTAGACTTGTAGTAGGTTTTGATGTCTGGTAGCGTGATCCCCCCGACTTTGTTCTTATTTCTCATGATTGCCGAGGCTATTCTGGGTCTTTTATGATTCCATATAAATTTTAGGATTGTATTTTCTATTTCTGTGAAAAATGCCCTTGGTAGTTTCATAGGAATTGCATTGAATCTATATATTGCTTTAGGCAGTATGGACATTTTAACTATATTAATTCTTCCTATCCATGAGCATGGTAGGTGTTTCCATTTATTTCTATCTTCTATGATTTCTTCTTCAGTGTCTTATAATTTTCTGAGTATAGATCTTTCACTTCTTTGGTTAAATTTATTCCTAGATATTTTATAGTTCTTGACGCAATTGTAAATGGGACAGTTTTCTTAATTTCTCTTTCCATTAGTTTATTATTGGTATATGCAAATGCCACTGATTTCTGAACATTGATTTTATATCCTGCTACTTTACTGAATTCGTCTATCAGTTCCAATAGTTTTTTGATGGAGTCTTTGGGGTTCTCTATATACAGTATCATGTCATCTGCATATAATGACGATTTTACTTCTTCCTTGCCAATTTGGATGCCTTTTATTTCTTTTTGTTGTCTGATTGCTGTGGCTAGAACTTCCAGCACTATGTTGAATAAAAGAGGAGAAAGTGGACCGCCTTGTCTTGTTCCTGATCTTAAGGAGAATGGTTTTAGCTTTTCCCCATTGAGTTTGATGTTAGCTGTACGTTGATCATATATGGCTTTTATTATGTTGAGATATGATCACTGTATTCCCACTTTGCTAAGGGTTTTTAACATAAATGGCTGTTGGATTTTGTCAAATGCTTTTTCTGCATCTATTGAAATGACCATGTGATCTTTATCCTTCATTTTGTTGATGTGGTGTATCACATTAATTGATTTACGGATGTTGAACCAGCCTTCGCACTAGGGATGAATCCCACTTGATCATGATGTATGATCTTCTTAATATATTGCTGAATTCTGTTTGCTAATATTTTATTGAGAATTTTTGAATCTATATTCATCAGGGAGATTGGCCTGTAGTTTTCCTTTTTTGTGATGTCTTTATTTGGTTTTGGAATCAGGGTGATAGTGGCTTTATAAAAAGAGTTTGGGAGCCTTCCCTCCTGGATTTTTTGGAATAGT
This sequence comes from Aselliscus stoliczkanus, assembly GCA_033961575.1. Taxonomy (NCBI): domain Eukaryota; kingdom Metazoa; phylum Chordata; class Mammalia; order Chiroptera; family Hipposideridae; genus Aselliscus; species Aselliscus stoliczkanus. Next base: position 125,860,595 of record CM066727.1, read on the forward strand.
TTGAGAAGAATAGGGATAGTTCCTTTTTGAATGTTTGATAAAATTCACTTGTGAAGCTGTCTGGTCCAGGGCTTTTGTTTTTTGGGAGCTTGTCAATTACTGATTCAATTTCCTTGGTAGTAATCAGGGTATTTAGATTTTCTGTTTCTTCTTGCGTTAGCTTTGGAAGGTTGTATGCTTCTAGAAAATTATCCATTTCTTCCAGATTGTCAAATTTGTTGGCATATAGTTGCTCATAGTAATTTCTTAGAATTTTCTGTATTTCTGTGTTGTCTGTAGTCATTTCCCCTCTTTCATTCCTGATTTTGCTAATTTGAGTCCTCTCTCTTTTTTTTTTTGATGAGCCTGGCTAGAGGTTTGTCAATTTTGTTTATCTTCTCAAGAAACCAGCTCTTGGTTTCATTGATCTTTTGAATTGTTTTTCTGTTCTCTATATTGCTTATTTCTGCTCTGGTCTTTATTATCTCCTTTCTTGTACTCCCCTTGGGCCTCTTTTGCTGTTCTTTTTCCAGTTCCCTTAGGTGTAAGGATAACCTGTTGATTTGAGATTTTTCTTGTTCTTTAGGTAGGCCTGTACTGCTATAAACTTCCCTCTTGGGAGTGCTTTCGCAGCATCCCAGAGATTTGAGGTCGTGGTGTTTTCATTTTCGTTTGTCTCGAGGTATCTTTTGATTTCCTCCTTGATCTCATTTGTAACCCACTCACTATTTAATAGCATATTGTTTAGCCTCCATTTATTTGTCAGCTTCCTGGATTTCTTCTTATAATTCATTTCTAGTTTCATAGCATTGTGGTCAGAGAATACAACTGAAATGATTTCAATCTTCTTAAATTTATTGAGACTTGTTTTGTGGCCTAACATGTGGTCTATCCTAGAAAATGTTCCATGTGCACTTGAGAAGAATGTATATTCTGTAGCTTTGGGATGAAATGCTCTGAAAATGTCTGTTAAATCCAGCTGGTCTAATGTGTCATTTAAGGTCGCTGTTTCCACATTGATTTTCTGTCTGGAGGATCTGTCCATTAGTGACAGCGGGGTGTTGAAGTCCCCTACTATGATAGTGTTACTGTTGATCTCTGTCTTTATGTCTGACAATATCTGTTTTATATATTTAGGGGCTCCTATGTTAGGTGCATAGATGTTTACTAGAGTTACGTCCTCTTGTTGGATCGATCCCTTCATTACTATGAAGTGTCCTTCTTTGTCCTTTGTTATATTCTTCAATTTAAAGTCCATTTTATCTGATACAAGTATCGCTACTCCAGCTTTTTTCTCAGTACCATTTGCATGAAATATTTTACTCCATCCCTTTACTTTCAGCCTGTATGACTCTTTGGATCTGAGGTGAGTCTCTTGTATACAGCATATGCTGGGGTCTTGCTTTCTTATCCATTCAGCCACCCTATGTCTTTTTATTGGAGCATTTAATCCATTTACATTTAATGTGATTATTGATAGGTGTGTATTTATTGCCATTTTGTTGTTCGTGTTCATAGTCTTGCTTAGGTTGTTTTTATCTTCTACTTAACGAAGCCCTTTTAACATTTCCTGCAAAGCTGGCTTGGTGGTAATGAATTCCCTTAACTTATTCTTTTCTGCAAAGCTCCTTATCTCGCCTTCAATTTTAAATGATAACCTTGCTGGATACAGCAATTTGGGTTGTAGGCCTTTATTTTTCATAACTTTGAAAACCTCCTGCCACTCCTTTCTGGCCTGCAAAGTTTCTGTAGAAAAGTCAGCTGATAATCTTATGGGGGTACCCTTGTAAGTAACTTGCTGCCTTTCCCTTGCTGCTTTAAGGATTCTGTCTTTGTCCTTAACCCTTGCCATTTTCACTATAATGTGTCTTGGAGTGGGTCTGTTTGGAATCATCCTGGTTGGAACTCTCTGCACTTCCTGAGCTTGTATTTCAATGTCCTTTGCCAGGTTAGGGAAGTTTTCAGACATTATTACTTCAAATATATTCTCAATCCCTTGCTCCCTCTTTTCTACTTCTGGTACTCCAATGACCCGTGGGTTAGTGTGTTTGATGTTGACCCCCAGCTCTCTTAAACTATTTTCCATGTTTTTCATTCTTTTTTCTTTTTGTTGTTCCGCATGGGTGATCTCTGCTATTTTGTCTTCTAAGTCACTGATTCGATTTTCTGCTTCATCCAATCTGCTAGTGATTCCATCAAGTTTGTTATTTAATTCAGTAATTGTGTTCTTAAGTTCTAGCTGGTTGCTTTTCATGATTTCTCTATCCTTCTTTATATTTTCATTAATTTCCTTGAACACTCTAATAATCAGTGTCCTGAACTCTGTCTCCGATAGGTTGGTTACCTCTGTTTCCTCTAGTTCCACTGATTCAGGAAGTTTCTTCTGTTCTTTTATTTGTGTTGTATTTCTTTGTCTCCCCATTCTGGCTTACTCTTTGTGTTTGCTTCAATATAACAGATAGATCCCCCAGGTTTCTCATTCTTTTCTGGGTAAACTTATATGGTGTGTGTCCTTTATATTTGAATTTCTCAGTCTCCCTATTCTCCTGTGCTTGTATCTGAGGTGTTCCTTGTGTCGTGCATCCTCACTTGTTGAAGTTTTAGTTTTGATTACTTTCGGTTTGTCAGTAGGTGGGATTGACTCCCAGATTGATTAGCTGTGAGGATCTGCAGTTTATGAGCTGCTGTGAGAGGATTGACCCCTCTGATGAAACTTGGACCCTATGGGCCCTAGTACCTGTAGCAACTTCCTTTTGGGTGTGACTCTTGTATGTCAAACCCAGGAATGCTCTGGTTTTATCTAAAGTTGGCCTCCAGGTATGATGACTCTTGTGTCTGTTTGTTTGGACCCACTGCTGCAGAGTGATTTTAGAGCATATCAGATCAACAAGAACAACCTCCACAGCCACCAAAGGAAACCAAATGCTTGCACAAGTAAAAAGAACAACCATAAAACTACAGTCAACTTGTAGAGAAATATCAATCATACTAATGAAGAAAACAAACAGAAACAAAACAAAAACCACACACACAATAATAACAGAAGAGGAAACGAAATAAAATACAATATCCTAAAATAAAAAATAGAATATATATGAGAAACTGATTAGCTATACCTAAAAAATAAAAAATAAAAATAAACTAAAATAATAATAAAAAAAGAATAAAAATTAAAAAAAATAAAATTTGCAGAAAAAAGGAAAAGAGGAAAAGTATAGCAGTGAGAAGAATGAATAAAATAAGAGAGAACGTGAGGGTAGGGAAAAAAGAAAAAGAAAAGAAAGAAAAAGAAAAAGAAAAAAAAATATATATATATATTTGTCTACACACCCATATATATGGACATATATTCACCTATATACACCTATATATATGCCTATATTAAAAACTACAAAATGATAAGAATGAAATAGAAATAAAAACCAAAAACAACCAAGATAAGCAGCCAATAAAGGGAAAACAAAACAGAATAAAACCAAACAAACCAAAAATACCCGTGCCGGTCTTGGCTAAAGTCCACCAAGCTATCTTCAGTTTGTCTGCTGTACAAAAATTCCTGTGCCTCTTGTGGGAACAGTAGGCCACCTGATGCCTAGTGTGATCCTGGCACTGCAGGTTTGCTGTACTTGAGTGTGGTTGTGACGTGTGATTGGTGGTTTTTACAAAGTCACTGCCTTTTTGCTTTTGCCTGTCCCAAGGCAGGCTGCACCCCCAAAGGCTCAATGAGTGTCTCTGGGCACCCTTTTGGTTGACAGCCCTGGAGAATTAAAGAATTCCTCACTACCAAAAGCCTGCTGCTAAGAATCTGTTAATTAGTGCCTCAGCAGGTGAACCTGCCCTGCCTCCCAAGCCTTGCATAAAGGTGGGGGCGGGGTAGGTAGTCTCACTCTGCAGCCTTTACTGGGTGGAAATTCTCAACCCCCTGCAGGTAGGAATATCTTCCTAGTCTGCCCCTATTGCTCCATTCAGGAGTCAGTTTAAGACTGTCTTAGCGGGGGCCAAAGTTTGTGGGAGTGGGTGGGTTATTGTTTTCTTTTGCTTTCTGTTCAAGAGTAGAAAAAGGGAAAAAAAATAAAAAACATAAAAATAAACAAAGCCACAGTTCCAACACTATTTTAAGCTAAGGCCTTTGCCTCTGATGCTCCAGCGGAGTTCCTGCTGCTCTCCCAAAGGGTCTGCCGGGATTTGGGGAATTGCGTGCACCCTACCCTGTGGCTAAGATCCCCGCTCCTCTCAGGGACCTGTGTTTCAGCCCGGCGCACTGCGTGTCTGAGTGTCTGAGTGAGTCTTCTTTTTCCCCTGCTCCCGGGTTTAAAGCTTCTGCCTTGGAGCCAGCGCGCGCCAGCGCGGTGCGGTGCTCCTGCTGCTCTCCTGAAGAGACTGCCGGAGTTTAAGGGACTGCGCGCCCCCTGCCGTGTGGCTCAGATCCCCACTCCTGTCTCTCGGGGACCTGCGTCTCCGCCCAGCGCGCACTGCTTCTCCGTGGGCGAGTCCTCTGTTTTCCCCTGCTCCCGGGTTTCAGGCTTCTGCGCTCCACGGGACTCGGTGGGCACAGAGACTGATCCCTGAACCGGGAGGGTGCAGGGATTGATCTTGCCCTGTCGCTGCAGGGCTCTGCACCCTGCTTCCTGGGGACCTGAGCCGTGGGTGCAGCTCGTACCTCTGCACAGTCGTCTCCTCTCTCTCCTCAGACCGCAAACCAACGCGCTCTTGCTGAACTCTAGGTGGGCCGCGGGCCGCAGGCAGCGAGCCGGGGCAACACTCACCGTGACTCAGCACCCGCGGGTGCGGGCTGCACCTCACGCGTCTCGCCGCTTTCTTCCCCTACTCGCCCGGCCTGACCACCTTCCAGCAATCCTTGTGTGGAACTCTTAGTTGCTCTGTGTGATGAGTAGATGTCTCTTTGAAGCATATTAGAAGTTCAAATTACGGATATTTCCAGGGGAGATTTCATGGAGCCCTCCTCACAGCCGCCATCTTGCCCCTCCCTCTATTTTCATAACGTTTTAATACTCTCCAATTTGTTTATAAAAATTACAAAATTAATATGTATATATATGTATATATGTATATATGTATCTAAAAGTTTAGTCACTATTTAATAAGTAGGCTTTCACATTATACAATGTTATCTCTTATTCAGAAAAAGGAAGAAAATGGGGCATGAGAATGAAATTTTTGACTCCTTCCTTATCTAAATCTGATTCCATTAGGTTTCAGTACATGATGTCTAGAAATTCCACAAAGATTTTTTAAGAACATCACATTTAAAAATGGTTAATTTCTATGCTTGTGAAAAATGACTACTTTATGGTCACACTTTTAGTTACTTTCAATTAAAATATCATAGGATTAGGGCCAGCTGAGTGGCGCGGTGGTTAAGCGCTGGGTTGGGAAGCCAGCAGCCCCGGTTTGGTCCCACATATGAGGGCCAGTGAGACTGCCCTCAAAAAAAAAAAAAATTCATAGGATTATATAACATACTAACAATTTTATTTCCAAAATAGAATACAGTCTTTGTTTTTTAGTACACTTTATTCCACCTACTCTGTTAGATACATTTGGATACCAGTGCTCTCTTTACACCACTTACTTAACTTTGTGTTAACAACCAAAGGTGTGATTTACTACAAAAACCTCGAATTAAAACTTTGTGTTCTCTTTCTAATTCTGTCACTGAATCAATAGGTGTCCCTGTTCTGGTAAAGAAATGTCTGCAAATTAATGTTGCTAATCAAAGGATGGGCATTATGTATTTGGCCAATAGCCATTATCACCATAATCTACATTTATCATTTAGCTCAATCCTCAAGTAAAGGATTTTGCCCTCGTCATTGGTGATATGAGGTTAGTTAATCGGAATTGGACCTAAAAACATTAGTGTGTGGCTATGCAGTCTAATGATTTTATGACTACAGAGTTTTCAAATAAGAAGATGTAATCCAGTTTACCACTTTTCTTTGTTTTTCCTTTTGGCTTCTTTCAGTATCTCAGTCTCTTCTTTTAGTTGTGAAAATATCAATTTTAACTGATGAGAAATGTTAACCTGTGCCTCAAAACTAACACATAATTTATGGCCCAAATCAAGACAATTTTGAAAATGAAAGGCAGGGCTATTAATAATTACCTGAGGTCAACTAGTATGAACAGAACTGGTCCAAACAAACTGAGATACCCATAGTTGCCCTACCTTTGTGGTTCCTAGTTGCAATGCACATTTTGCCATTTGGGCTTCAAATTTTTCATTGCAGCCTGTGATAGTTTTCAACATCAAGGAACAACCCCTACTTTCCAAAAACAACAACAATAAGAACAATAAATGCCTAAAAGTACTTTGGAGTACGCTGAGGGACTCAAAGTTAAATACCTCATTAGATTTTATTCCCACAAAATGATGTCTAGGCTAGAACTATTGCACATATTGACTTTAACAGAGAAAAAAGACATACATTGTTTCTTAGGTTTTCTAGTCAATTAGGTGATATACATACTCATTATCCAATAGGTGCTATGCTTTAGCCAAGGTGGTAACTTTGAAACTTAATGTTGTTCTTCATTTGGTGATTCATTAAAATAATATGTTCGTGTTATTTAAATGACTCCTTTAAGAGTATTGCATCTGTGGTATTTGATATCATAGGGTTCTTGTTAAACATTATTTCATTCTATACATTTAAGATGAAGGGTTTGCTAGTATTCTTAATTTAATAAATTCATCTGGATCTCTTTTCTTATTTTCCTCATTAAGTTTCAGAACTAGAATAACCAACTGAGGGATGGAGCTAATTGTAAAAGACCAAGAGCATATGGCCCTGGGTTGAAATTTGTAAATGTGTGCTCAGGGAGATAAACAGTGTTCTGATGTCAAAGAGGTAAGTGCTTAACTCCAAATAACCTGGGAGCAAGTGTAAGCTGACATGACCCAGCAAGCCACTGCCATTTCAATGGCTTCATACAGCCTGCTGGGAGAGCCTCCTGATTGTTTGGCGGTAATAGTTCTACAAAAGAATCAGAAAGCTACTTTAATCTTACAAAAACTGATGGAATAAAAGACTTGAAAAGACTGGAAAAATGGGGATACTAAGGGGAAAAAAGAGTATATCCCCAATTCCTAAGTAAAACCTTCTAGTGTTTTCTCCATATCTGGAAGTTTTTGAGTAACTGAAGTATTATGGGTTAAAACTTATGAGCAAAGAAAGCAAAATAGTGTGCTAATTATGGAAGGGTTGGTAGGACACAGAGCAGTAACTTATGACCCCATGGGCTTCACTATGAGAGGGTGGAGCCATACTGTCCCAGGAGATAATGTTCTTGGTGTGCAGGGGAGAAGCGAAAGCCTGTTTCCTGACATTTTCCATTTAATTAGTTGATTATTAAGTAGAGGGTGTCTCATGATCTATTTTCTAAACTAATGGTTTCTAATCTTTGATCTACTGTCCATGGAGTCCAGGAGCACAATATACTTTTGATGTACATACTCCTACATGACTGGAGGATTTTTATAATTGTCATGTTCCTGAAGAGACTCACCTTAAGCTTAGCCACTATAAATAATAAAATAGTAAGAGTAAAACAAACAAACAAAAAAACTTGACAAATTGGAAGTTTAAGGAAAAGAGAGCTGTCTGCTAGTCATCTGTCCAAGAGACCCCTACTATCCCCTAAAGAAAAGTAACCTTGCGATAACCAACCAATGCACTTTTTTGTCTGTTATAATTTCTTGTGCCCACTCCTTTCTGCCTGTAAAAGTCTTTCATTTTAAACAGCTCCTCGGAGCTCTTTTCTATCTGCTAGATTGGATACTGCCTGATTTAAATTGAATTTGCTTAAATAAACTTTTTAAATGTTGAATATTTCTCAGTTTATCTTTTAACATCCTAAAGGCAATTGATAGCTTCCTGATTTGAACATGTGTTCTGCTTATTTCTAACTTGTTGCAATCTACTTTGATTTATAACTATTGATGCCTAATCTTATTTTTCTCACAGGAGTATATCCTTGATGCAAGGTTTGTGCCTTTTCCTAAGTCCATGATGCACATACTGTCTTCGTTAATTTTTAGAAATTGTTTCATATTTTAATTAAATGAGTATTTAAGTCTCCACTTAACTTAGAGATGATTAAAATATGGAAACAAGATACAGGTAGGTAAAAATTTGACTTACTATATTCCTATTTCAGTTAGTATGTTTGTTGTTTATTATTAATAAAATATCCCCATAATTTTTTTGAAAAGGACAATTACATGGTATGATTAAACACAGCTTGAAAAACCTAGTATTCTATGGCAAATGATGCCAAATGACTATTTATTAGAAGTCCATGATTTGACAAGGGCTGTTCTGTGCGATAATGTTATAGCACTAAACCAGACAGAGAAGTGTCCTTTGCTCATGGATGTTACATTCTAGTTTGGAAGGAAGACAATAGGCCAGTAAACAAACAAGGTACAGTAATTTCAGAGTTAATTGTTATAAAGGACATAAAGTAGAAATTAGAAAAATAGATATGACATAAATTGAAAGGAACAACATATATATCTGCTTTGAGGTATTCTGTTTTAATAAAGTGTTTACTTTTTTCAGGATAATTAGGATATGTTAATTGAGAGATTGTTTTATTTCTCCCTAATACCTTTGTTGATAAATAGCTAAAAAAAATAGTTATGCTTACATGTTGATGAAACCTTACTAGCTAAATTGGAAGAGCAGGCAATGCAATTTGGTATGTTACTGAAAGATTTAAAAAAATGTTTAAATTATCTTTATGCAATTATGGGATATGAGTCTGGAATGCATAGTGAAACATCAGACTAAAAGCCACTCATAGAATAACCTGGAAACTCATACAACTCATATTTCATGTATCATTAGTGTAAAATTGGCAATACGCTGTTAGCTTTTTAATGCAGAGCAATAAAATTTATGGAGGGATAGATGATTCAAAGGTCATTAATAAACACCTCCAAGCTTAGTCAAGTCTCAATTCCTGTTTTTTTTTGGTGTGTGTGTGTGTGTGTGTGTGGGTAAATATTGCAGGACAACAACTGTTGGAAAAAATGTAGTGAAATGTTCTTGGTTTAGCATCTAATAAACCATAACATATATTTTAAAACCAACAGCAAAACTTGCTTGTGTTTTATCTTAAGACCCTGAGAGAGAAAAAAAACCCTCAAAAATAATATTAATTGAAAAAGTGGTACATATTATAAACAGGTTTTCCCTTCTAGTACATTTAAAGGTATTATTACATAAAGCAACAATAATAGTGATGTGGGGGAGGAAAATATAATTTTTAAATTCTTCTGGGTGGATTAATAATCAAGTTAACATGAGACAGATTAAGAGAAAATAACAAAATTTACTACATATGTACATACAGGGGTTCCACAAAAATGAGAGAATGAGAACAGATCAGACAGTTAAGGAGTCAATGCCATCTGGAGCTAAGAAGGGGCGGGGGGAGGTTTGGGACTTCAGAAGATAGGAAGTAAGGCAACTCACATGGAGAAAGAAAAGCAAATGTTGGTGCCTAAAGTTTGCTGGGCCAGTTTTAATAGTGGGACACAGACAAGACTTTGTCAAATGGGCCTTGGTAGGTTCCTCCCTGACTATCATACTTAGTTCATATTAAATTATAGTTATCTATGGTGATATCTCCCTCCCTAGAGTAGGTCCTCTATTTCAGTTCTTTTAGGCAGTTAGGGGAAAGGTCATTAAGTTTTTCCTGAGCCTTTTGTTTTTTGAAAATAACCAGCTTAAAATAATCAATATTCCAAAAGGCATGTTTTGAGGTGGCAAGCCCTGCTTCCCATAGTGATTTATCCCTAAATATTTACACAGATTAACATTTACAGATGCAGGGCACACATGTAATGATGTAAGCTATAAGCTGTGGAAATTTAGAAAATGGGACAATGTGCCCTGAGGAAACAAGAGGTTTCAAAGGATATATTACCTCATTCGTTTTTCAATTGAAAAATTGTTTCCAGCTAAGAAGTGAAATGGAATGAACCATGTAATGAAAAGATCTGATCAGTTTAGAGGCTTTAGGGAAGATTCTTGAAAGCAACAGAGAAGAAAAAAGGAGGGGGGATATAGATACTGGAGGGCAGACGTGGGTGATTGGGACATCAGGCTCTGGCGTATCCCGTACTTGAAAGTAAGACATTTAGATTATGTACAAAGAACAGTATGGGACATTAGATCAACATCCTTGACGTTGCATCTTGAATTTTCTTTTTTGCTTAAGCTTTTGTTTTCACAGAGTAAGCTTTGCTTTAAGGAAGTGAACTCTGACTGAAGAAAGGATCATAGGTTAGTGGGTCTCTAGGTTGGTACCTAGATCTGATTTTATCTCCAGTACTAGAGCACTATGTGCTCTATAAACGTTTGTGGAATTAACTTGAAATGTAATGGGCTTAGCTCAACACTGTTTCTTGCTGAACTCACAATAAAAATAATTTTTGCTAAAACCATCCAGACTTGAATATATTTAAACCTGTATCTTAACAAGACAGGCCTCTTATTCTGCAACTTGATTATTCTAACTAGGCAGGTGACTCTCTTGAGAAAGATTGAGATGGGATCTTGAAAAGATGGGAGTAAATTTCCCCCCCATGGTGGATGAGCATTTCACATTGTAAATTTTCCTCGTTCAATGTATCAAGGGGTAAAATTATTTTGTTCAATTTCTGTATATTTTGATGTCATAGAAGAGAGCAATTAGGCAATTGTTAGACTTGTGAGAGTCAGGATATGCTATCAAAAGTTTTTATTCTAAAGTTTTCATAACTTTTATTCTAAAAGCCAATAGTGCAATTGGTTCTGAACTAAGTGACCATCAAACTAGAAAAATGGGAGTTTGGGAAACTAAGAGTCTAAATTTGAAAAATGGATTTCTTCTCTTCATCACAACTAGTCCAAAATCTTTTCTAAAATATTTTCTCAAACATGTAATAAATAAATTTATTACCCAGTCTTGTATGATTGCACTGTATTTGTAATCTATTTTCTGGCCAATATGGGTCTAAATTTTGTCATGGGTGTGCCTTTGTGCATAGTAATTAAATATGATTAAGTCTATTTAGATGAGTATCTCCTGGTGTTTATGTTTAATTTGAAGGCCATAACAGTGTTAGTCATGCTACATGTTAGTCACAGCAAATTGCCTCATGAGGTATCTTTATTAGCATATGAAAACTTATAATTTAGTAAGATTCGATCCTAGCAACATATGTAAATCAAGTCATGATCTCTCCAAATGGAGACCATTATATTGCATTGCATATAAGATTTTTTTCCCTACAAATGATGTGCTTTGGGTACAATCATATATTCTTTTTATGTTCTAGGACCTAAGTTACCATAAACTAAATGTCAACCCCAGTGCACTGAGCTCATTTGTGCAACAAGTGAGGTGTGCAGGGGAGAAGCAAAGGTCTGTCTATTCCTGACACCTTTCATTTAATTAGTTGATTATTAAGTAGAGGGTATCTCATGCTCTATTTTCTAAACTGATGACTTTTCATCTTTTATCCACTGTCCATAGAGTCCAGAGGCACAACATACTTCTGTCGCATATACCCCTACACGACTGGAAAATTTTTATCATTGCTATGGGGGATGTCCCTCCATGCCCACTCAGTCACCATAATTTTCAAATATTCTTAAATGATATAACTATTATACATCTATGCATTTAAACAGTCCATCATTTTTAAAAAAAGAAATCGTTAGCATTTATGAATGACAATAATCCCAATCCCTTAATAACAAAATATATTTTTGGTCAGTTTTATCCTCTGACTTTCCAATACAGTAGGCATCTGATGATGTCCATTTAGAGTGAAAGCCTTCATTACATTTAATTTTTACCAGCCTGGAATAAAATAGAATAAAGACAGCCATTATCTCTCTTTCTTTTTTTTTTTTTTGATTGGCCATGAAAAAGCGATTTCATAGTGTGATTTATAGTTTGTGTCATCAAGTGGCCAGTTCTATAAGATAAATAATATAAATTATATACTCTAGGCTTACAAGAGAATAAACTGTAAAAGGGAGCAGAGAAAGAGAAAAAAATTATTTTTAAACTCTGAAAGAAATAAAATTTGATCTTATGTCATATTCTTCAAATGATAATAAACTGATGTCCAAATAATTTGTCTCTTCAGTACTGCTCTCAAGACTTTTCTAAGAAAGAAAAAAAATGTGTTTCTCTGGGCTTAATGCATTTTTTAAAAATTTATGGTCAGATACTCCCTTGATAGTGAAGTGTGCTTTATGAGTAGAGTGCTTCAGCAGGTTTTTTTCAGCCATTTGTATTGTGGCCCATACAAGTGAAAAACAGAAGTTTTGTTCAAGCAAATTCTTTACATAATGGCAGCTCAATTTTTAATCCAGGCTTTCCAGAAGCATAAGACCAACAATCTATGCAAACTCTGAAGAAAAAAAACACACATCACTTTCCTTACACTGATGAGCACATTAATGTCTTTATTCTAATCAAAACAGTGTTGCAAATAAGATTAATTGTTCTTGAGGAATTAAATTATCATAACCAAACCTCTAATTTCATTATTTTGGACAAACATATAGTGCCGTTTGTCTAGAATACTTTAGTTAACACACTGTATTTATCAGCCATGATTTTAAACCTCTCAAAGATGAAGCCCTGACATTTCAGTGATCCAATCAGAAAAAAAAAAAAAAAAAAAAAAGTTTCTTTGAGCTGAAAATTGAGTACTGCAATGGAGGAGGCACAGATGCCTTAGAAATACAGTGTCATTCCAGCATCCTAAAAGCTTATCTCACAGAAGCAGGACAAATGTAAGGATGTGATCAATGGCTCAGGAACTGTAGGTAAAACAGCTTTGTCCTGAGTCTCCCCAAAGATCTGATTCTAGAGGAAGTTATATAGACTGTTACTTTACTGAGAAAACACATGCCCTAGATGCTCCAATTCCATTCCATATACAGGGAGAGGAGGGGGAGCAGAGAGCCAAACAAGCATAGAAGCCAATTGACAATGACACACTTTTCCCTGATGAGAGAGAAGTATTCATTTCACTCTGGTTCCTTAGTATAATTCAAGTTCTATAACATGTTTTTACTGTTGTTTGTGCTACAGTGACCTTTATCTTTTCAAAGTACAGTTTTAGGCAATAATGCATATTGACATTTCTGTAATGTGCTTAACACTACCTACTAATGTTTTCTCACATGCCTCATTCAGTTTTCTAAATTCTGGGGAAAATCCCTGAAAGGAAATATCAGCTCCTTATAATGTTTCCTCTTAGTAATTTTCCATTACTGAGAACTCCAATAAACTGATTAAGAATTTTCTTTACAGTACAGCATGACATTAGGAAGACTTGGTCAAAATGAAATGTTTTCTAGAAATTTAGTTTCTAATTTTGCAATTGTCTTTCAAAAGTGATCACTGGATTTACAATTAGGTTTTAAGATAATGACTGAAGTTTCTCAACCTGGAATTTGCCAGAAATTTTCCCCTCCAAATAGAAGAAAGAGGAGGAGGGAAAGAAGGAGGAGTTATTTTAGACTTTTATACAGAATATGAAAAGCTGAAATGTTATTAAAATATTCCTCTTACCCTTCATAGATTTTTTACTAGGTTCATGCAGGTCTGGGGGAAAAAATTCAGTCTAAGGTACCAGGTGACTGTCCCTGAGGATTTTCTTAAGATCACACAAAAAGCATTTATAATTCTCCAGGATTTCAGAAATCTCTTGGACCAACAACCAAGCAAACTTCTGGAGAGAAATGGAAAGATAGGAGAAAGTGTCCTTATGCTTTCCAAAACGTTGGCTTCCCAGGAAGGCACATAGAAGACTGCTGGTTAAGCAAATACAGTATTCTCTCTCATTTCCATTTTCTTGGGAGGGCGGGGGGAGGAGGGAGATGGCTTAGTTGGCATGAGGTATCACAGACCTAAAACAACTGGAGGACAAGGTCAGCCAGGTGGCTCAGTTGGTTAGAGAGCGAACTCTGGGCAACAAGGTTGCTGGTTCAACTCCCTCATGGGATAGTGGGCCGCATCCCACCCCTACCACCCCCACACCCCCAAAACTAGATTGAAAGAGGCGACTGGACTTGGAACTGAGCTTGCGCCCTCTACAACTAAGATTGAAGGATGACAACTTGACTTGGAGCTGATGGATGCTGGAAAAAACACATGGTTCCCCAACAAAGTTTAAAAAAAAAAAAAGAACATCACTTTAAAAATAAATAGATAAATAAATAAATAAAACAACTGGAGATCATTCAGCTCCATAGTTATCTCTGGACCTTGCATGGCAGGGTCCTCTGAAGCCTCTGTAAGAATGAAGGAATCATTCCGGGAAAACTCACGTAGGGCAATGTTCTGGTGGAGTTTTTGTAAGGGGATTCAGACGCATGGGTCTCCGCAGTTTACCTTATTTTACTCTTACCTTTTGAGTACTACCTGGATGTGTCTTATTTTAAGATGCTCTTTGAAGGCTGAGAGGGGCCAGAATAAGTCCAGAGGCTACACTGTCGAAAGGTTAACTGCTTGGGTCTGACTCACATATGCACTTTTAATGTCAAGGGATAAAACTTCTGGGGCTTTGGGGGTTAAGCACTAAAACCTCTTCTACACCAGACTTTAGAATCAACGAAGAAATGGAAAATAACCAGAGATCAAAATTGGAAGTTTATCACAGATGAAACTAGGCTGGAGCACACTGCTTAAATGTGTGCCAAAGGGGCTCGCTCACATTATCCCTACGCACGCACTCAGCCCAGACCTTGGGTCATTACCGGACCTCCAAGGAGAAGTGGGATCCATAGAAAAACACACTGCCTCCTTGTGAAGAGGAATGACTAAGATGCAGAGCAAGCAGTGTTTTTCTAATGGAGATCCGTTCCCACGCAACAAGACGTTAGGGTACTTCAGTAAGTGTTCCTCGAAAACATAAGTCATCTTTGAGTTTTCCTCATTGTAGAACTTATATCAGTAGGGTGGGAAAGTTTTATGAAATTTGGCTTAGGTACACTACTAAGGAAGAGACTGTATGTGTTTCACTTATACTTTAACTTGGTTGTATTTCTTAGAAACCTAAAAATTAGAGAAGCAATTTATATAAAGGTGGACTTGTTTTCCATGAACTTCTGAGTGTATTAATGTTTTCCACTGAGCCCTAATACCGTAATATGCTCTATGAAAACAAAGGGGTTTTCACTTTTGTATACTCTTGAGGCTGTAAACCTGAAACTCATATAATATTGTATGCCTTCTACACTTTAATTAAAAATTCTTTTAGGCTTCAAAAAAAAAAGAAAACAAAGGGGCTTATTTATGTTAAGCAATTTGGGGAAGCAGTAGATACTCCATTTACCTCTTGGAGATTCACAATGCATCTTAACTGTTAAAGGCTCCATGATATTCTACAATAGAATTT
This sequence comes from Aselliscus stoliczkanus, assembly GCA_033961575.1. Taxonomy (NCBI): domain Eukaryota; kingdom Metazoa; phylum Chordata; class Mammalia; order Chiroptera; family Hipposideridae; genus Aselliscus; species Aselliscus stoliczkanus. The sequence goes on from CM066727.1 coordinate 125,876,013, forward strand.
AATGTTTAATTCATCACCACCCAAACTTCTTCGAGCCTGAAATATTTGGTGGTCTCTGTAGTTGTTGTTGTTGCTTAGATACATTTATTCAAATTCTCATAGCTACTTGTTCCATAGAACGCTCCATAGACAATTCTGGGCTTAGGAACTATTCAAATATTTTTGACCCCACATCACCCTTGTGAGAAAGACCTACTATGATTCACATTTTTCTCCACATTCAAAAGGGACATTTCCCCTGACACTGCAATCTGCTTTATAAATCTTAGCTTGTCATAGTTTAACTGGCAGCACTTTTTCTTTCCTAATTTTGCACAAAATAACGGTTATGTCCTGTAACAATGGTGTCTTATTTGATGAAATATCCATGAAAGATGGAGCATAGAAAGTCTATGTTTTCCTTTTCCTCTCTGTATATATCCAACACAATATTCCAACTCAAGGGTATCCCTATCATCTAGCTTAGTGCATGGTACTTAACACATACTCAAGTTGTGGTAAAATTCAAGAAGTGAAGACAGGCATGTGACTTCTCTTATAATTTATAAAGAGTTAGAATTTCATAGGTTTCCTGACTGAAATGGAAACCAGCGTTGTTTCTGGAATTGAGTAAGGTTTCCATGGCAAATTATTTCTTTCTGGCTTCTGTAAAGAAAGTAGCTGTCATCTCTTTTGTTGACATTAAACAATGTCACTTCCCAACTTCTAGGCAACAGCAGTTCGCTGTTGCCAGTTTAGAATAGTTTTGCATTATAAATGTTTCTTTGATTTTTGTTTACTTCCTCTGTATATTTCAGTTTATGTTAAACACATTTGTTGAATGTGTTTTAATCCCGAGATTCCATTTAATTTTGACAGCTTCAAATTATATTGGAAAAGCAAGAAAGTAACATTATAATTTTCATTTTTGTTTTTAGATGGATGACTGATTGGTAAACTATTAATATGATGACAAAGCCATATAGGGTCAGTAGTAAAAGGCACTTTCTATTGCCAAATAGCTATTATAATGATGGCTTCCTAAATAATGGCAAATTTTATATCATCTAATACAAACCAATTTTACTCTGTGCCATCAAAAGTACTTGTCAATATCAAATTATCTTAGATCCCTGGCTGGAGATTCTTGCTTAATCATTATTCTGATATTTCAGATAAGTAGATTGTTTTAATAATTGTGAGAGGTACCAAACAGTGATTTCATTATTCTAGAAAAAAATAATATATTATATAAACAGTGTGAAAGGTTAGTTGCTATCTTTCTGTCTATAGAGATAAATATTGTAAGATCCCAAATCAGTGAATTAAAAGTTTTACATTTAATGTGTGACCTGTAAATCCCACTGAATTTTTCCCCTTTACTTTCTACATTGGAAGTTCTAGATTCTTAAGATCCTTGCTAGAATAAAAATTCAGTCCTTTTATTGAAGGTTGATCATCTTACCTCACAGTACACAAACTAAACTTCTTATATTCTAATATTTATATTGTATTGTCATTGAAGAGAGTTTGGGAAGAGGAAAGAAAGTGTGAGTCATCTAAACAACCATCATTTCAAAATTGCATGTCTTCTTTTGTCTCTGTTAAAAAAAATGATGGTTAGGGCCGGCCGAGTGGCGCGGTGGTTAAGCGCTGGCTTGGGAAGCCAGTGGCCCCGGTTCGGTCCCACATATGAGGGCCAGTGACACTGCCCTCAAAAAAAAAAAAAAAAATGATGGTTAGAAGGAGAGTGGTTGAAAATATGATTTTTCATATGCTTTTCTAAGATATATGTTCCAAAATCATTTCCTTTGTTGTACAATGTTGCAGTTCAAAATGTGGTTACACAGATGACTTATCATGATGCCAGAAATGAGTGACTTCTACTTGAGAATACTTTTGTTTGAGCGATTAACACAAAGCAAAGGAATAATAGAAAAGCTTATGTTTTGTTCTCCTTGGACAGCACAGAGATGACTAATTATCAGAAATATTTCAAGTAAAGGTAATCATGGCCAGCCTAGATTCCTTAAAAAGTCTACTATAGTACCTTAATGATCATTAGATAATGGATTAATGAAGGTTAGTCCCTAGAACCTATTTAGAACAATTTAACAGATATATAGGGGACATCTATGGGATGAAGGAAATGAGTGCCAGTTTCATCCTAAATCATTTTTGTTCCAATTTCAAGTGTTAACATAATCAACTTTTCTGCCAACATAAAATATAAAACCTATATCTTTATTCTTTTCTTCCTTTCCTATAGTTGTAATTACCTCTTTCTCTACCTTAGTGTAATAATGAAAAGAGTATTGCTTTGGGAGCCAGACAGACCAAATATTTTTTTAGACTTTAATTCTGGACTCTTAAGTAGAGCATTAAGATAGACAAAATCGAGCTCTGCCAGCCTCTGCTTTTCTATCATTTTCCTTTTTTATTGCTCCTTTCTACTCCCCTTTCCAAATCTCCATCTTATCTAGGCCTCTCCTCATTATCCAGGAACTATGAAACCCAATCTGACTGTCAAAATCTCCCCTAAATGTATTGGGGGCACACTGTATCTTTCCAGTACACTTGAGGAGCTCCTTTCACAGCTCATCACTTCACCAGAGCCCCTAATCCAGTATTTTCCCACCATCAATATACAAAAGCAAAAACATTGCTGAGTTCAATTCTTTCTTTTAAAATTACAGTATATCACGGCAATGTTCTATACGATTAGGTTAGCAGATCTGTTCATTTCTCTGTTTCTCTCTGCTCTAGATTCCCAGTCCCCCCACCAAAACCAAAACAAAACAACAACAAAACAAAAAAACAAACAACCAAAAAAAAAACACACAGAAAAAGTCTGGTTTCCTGCTGACTACCTTTGCATTCCCCCTCTCAGTTTACCCCATATGGAGATAGGCCATGATGGGCATACACTGTCTGACAATTACATTTGAGATCTTGTTGCAATGATGTTGCTAACCTGTTTTTGATATCAGAGGGATTATTCAGTATGAATTTGTACCAAGTGGACAATCAGTTAACCAAGTTTACTATTTGGGAATGTTGAAAAGGCTGCATGAAAAAGTTAGATGAACTGAACTTTTAGCCAATTCATGGCTCTTGCATCATGACAATGCACCAGCTCACACAGCACTGTCTGTGAGGGTGTTTTCAGCCAGTAAATAAATAACTATGTTGGAACACCCTCCCTACTCACCTGATCTGGCCCCCAATGACTTCCTTCTTTACCTGAAGATAAAGGAAATATTGAAAAGAAGTCATTTTGGTGACATTCAGGACATCAAGGGTAATATGATGACAGCTCTGATGGCCATTCCAGAAAAAGAGTTCCAAAATTGCTTTGAAGGGTGGACTAGGCACTGGCATGGGTGTGTAGTTTGCCAAGGGGAGTACTTAGAAGGTGATCATAGCGATATAGGATATGTAGCACTTTTTATAGGATTAGTTCACGAACTTAATTTTCAGACCTTGTATCTAGAAATGAAGTGGCAGTCCCAAATAATTTTTAATTTTCTCCCTTCCTCTCTTATCATTGAACGTATCATGCAAGTTTGTAAGAATAAAAGACTTAGACATTTGCAGTTCTAATAAAAGCACCTCAGACTTAGAGATTATAGCCTCTAGCACCCATGAAGAATGTATTCTAAGTTAATAAGAAATAGATAACCAGGAAAGCTCCCCTCCCAGAACTCTCACTATATTCATGTAGTTACATCCAGGCTTGGATTTCAATAAAGACAAGATGATGACTAAGTCACAAATTTGTTTCCAAATCTCATTGTATTAAATCTTATCACTTATCTTCATAACCATATTCAGTTGAATGTAACCCAATTATCCCCCCTTTTCTCAATACCTCCTTTATCAGTAAGATCTCTAAATATGTTTCCAGAGCCCATTGAAATATCTCTTTCTTGTTAAAGCATTTTATTACCAATCTGGGCATCTTTTGTTAATCCCTCCTCTACCTCATTGGGAACTATTCATACTGCTAGAATAGAATTTATAATGAATAGTACTTGTCAGTTTTTATGAACTAGCAGAGTGCCTTCTACACAATAATCTCTCAATGATAACATTGCTGAGATGGATAAATGGATAAATAGTTAGCTGGGAAAGACTTCATTATTATTATTTTTTTGCTTGGCTGTAAACTTGTTATGGGTTTGGGATCATTTCCTGATTGAGCAAGTGAAGGTAATTCTCTGATTCATAGACGTTTTCTAAATGAGGGTTAGGCTTACTCAGTACTGGCATCCTGACCACAAAGTCTAATTTCATTCATTACCTCCTTCTATTAAATTACATTTTTAATGGTATCTCTTGGTCACACCATAAATACTGTTAAGTATATTCAAATAACTAGGAACAAAGATCAATGTGTGTCTCTACCAGACTGCCCAGTTCTTGAGAACATTGTGTCCTGTTGCTCCTATTATTATAATTATACTGATTACCTGCTTATGCTTTTAACAGAAGTCGCCATAAAACACCCATATCCATTTTTTCAGCCTGTCATTGCAATTTGTAATTTTTTGGGGTATATTTTTATCAGAATAGAATTATACATACATACATTCTGGACAACCATAACAGTATTACCTGTGAACTGGTAAGAGATGCATGTTCTGAGGTACCAGAAATTTTCAGACTATAATTCTAAGGGTTCATCACCATTTTTCATTCAATAGCAATTGAAAATTTTCTGAAATGTATTAATGTTTACATATTCATGTGCAATCTCACTCCCAGGTAGATTAGTCAATTTAAAAAAAACACAAAACATTTTAGACATTTATTTTATATTTTAAAGTTTAATATTGTTTTCATATTTTTTCTCCTCAAGCAGTTCTTCGGAGTTAGAGAGGATTTCTAATAAGGAGCTCCATCTAGTGGTACTATGAGACGTGTATCAAAGACATGTATTTTCTATAAGAAAAAATATTACTACAAATTACTTCTTTTTTTTCCTTATATATTTTAAATATCTTTGTGTGTGTGTGTGTGTGTGTGTGTGTGTGTGTGTGTGTGTGTACGCATGCACGTTTGGTGTATTCATTAAAGCATATGGTTAGAAAGTGGAATTCTGGCCGGCTGAGTGGCGCATTGGTTAAGAGCTGGGTTGGGGATGCCAGTGGCCCAGGTTCGGATCCCACATATGAGGGCCAGTGACTCTGCCCTCTACAGCTAACAACAGCTCCACCTGGAGCTGGGCTGCGAGCCTGGCGACGGTGTAGGCTGCAGCCCCTGCTGCAGTGGGCTGCCATAGGCTACAGTGAGTGGCCGGCAGCCAGCGTAAGCTGCCAATAGCCGCGGTGAGCGGCCATCCAGAGGTTAGCGACAGATCTGCCTCATCCGGGAAGAACACAATGACGATACCAACATGGGCCAGTGAAGCAACGTCCTCCGCAAAACTAGACTGAAGCGGGCCGGCCGAGTGGCATGGTGGTTAAGCGCTGGTTTGGGAAGCCATCGGCCCTGGTTCGGGTCCCACATACGAGGGCCAGTGACACTGCCCTCAAAAAAAAAACAAAAAACTAGACTGAAGAACAAAAAGACATCAACTTGTCTGTTCCCATTCCCAGATTCCCCAACGCCGTTCCCCTCCCCCAATTCCCCAATAAAATCTTTAAAAAAAAAGAAAGTGAAATTCAACTTCCCATATAACAATATTTTTGCTTCATTTTGTAAAAATGACTGCACCAAATATTTAAACCAAGTACTAAATTTGAGACTCCTTATTCAGTTACTTAGTTGATTTTTAATGTATTTCTTATGACCTCTTGTATATAGCATATATATTAATACCAAAGATAAGGGAGTAACATTAATGGATATTTTTTTTAATCCCAAGAGACATCACATTTAATTTTTAAGTTGAGTCAATTGAGCTAATACTTAACAATGCCTTTGATCTTCTAAGGGTGGTCTAGAATGCTGTCCTAAGCCCTGTGGTCCTCCTTACTTTCTTGCCTTTCTATTCTTGCAAACCAGAATCCAAGTCCATAACACAGAACATCAGATAAAGGCAAATTAATGGGACCATAGAATATAAGAAAAATAAACATCTGTCACTTCTCAATGTCTGTCCCAACAGTGCTAAAGTGACATATCTTATATTTTGCACTGAAAAATATAAATTGTACTGAAAAATAAAATATATTTTGTCTTGTCAATTGAATTGCATATTGGCATATAAATAGAAATAACATTTTCCTTTTTGAAATTATTTGTGCTCATATGGGTATGTAAAAAGATGCTGTCCAGCAAATTAAAGCATATATCTTATGACAAATGTACCATTTTATTTGTGTCTGTTGTACAGTAACTGAATACCTCAAAACTAACTTAGAACAATAATCTGATTATGATATCTCATGTTTTTGTGAGTTGACAATTTGGACAGAGTTTGGATAGGGTTTCTTTTCTTCTATGTGGTAATGACTGAACACTCAGTGAGGTTCAGGTTGGAAGGTGTCTTTACCAGGTACAGTTCTGCTGGGAGTGTTGACTAGAATGTCTATGTGTGGCTTTGAGGCAGGATAGGCAGCCTAGAAAATTGACAACCCCCTGTGAGGAGCCTCACTTGGTACACAGGTAACAAGTGACTGTATCCAGCATTTGCAGCTAGAGAAGAACAAGAACCAGTTTCACCCAGCAAGACTAATCCTGGTAATTGGAACCTGGCCTTTAGCTAACTGTAATGTCATTACATTGCAATTTCTATGACTCCCAGCATGCATCCGATGCCATGATAGTTCCAGAGGAGACAATTAAGGAAGAAAGAGCCAAAACCTGAGGGTCCCCCCTACTGGGAGAAAACTGAGAAGACTCCTCAAGGGGACACTACCAACTTCTGCCCCTGAAAGGTAAATACCCATGGTCAGGACTTCCTCTGCACAGCTCAATCTCTACACTTGCCCTCACTTCCCTCTCAAGTGTGTACTATTGTTTCAATAACCCTCCATGCTTTCCTGCATCTGTCTCATTCTTGAATTCTTTCTTGCCTGGAGACCAGAACTTGGTCATTGCTGCTCTGAATTGAATCCTCTGTTGGACATCCTGTGAGCATCTGGCAACAGCTGTATCAGCAGGGTAACTAGACTTCTTACATGATGGATTAGGCCTTCAATAGCAAATATGCCAATGAGCAAGGAAGAAACTGCATGACTTTTAATGGCCTAACATTGGACTTCATATAGCATTACTACAGTCATACTCTCAGTCAGAAGACCACCAGATTATTCAAATAAATGCCCTGCCTCTGGATGGACGAACTGTCAAAGAATTCGTAACCATATTTTCAAACCATTAGACATTTAAAGGGAATAGCTGAAAGCACTAAGGATGTTTCATCTGTAGAAATAAAGACACAAAAAAGTTTTGATGACTGTCTTCAACTCTCTGAAGAATCATCAATGAAACTAAGATACAGTCCAAATTACTCATGAAATTTGATAACAGGACTAATAAGTGAAATTATAGAGATAAGTTTGTTAGTTTAACTTGAGGAAGAGTTTTTTGATGGCTGAATCTCCCCACTAATATAATAGGCTGCCTTGTGAGGCAGTGAACTATCAGTGTGCAGGAAAATGTCATACATGATATAGATGTGATGCCTACGCTGCATGAGAGGTTAGACTGAGGCGACCTCAAGGTTCCAACAACAGAGCTGGATTTAAAGAGAACAGCCTATTCCTTCACCATTTGCAGGGAAGATCAACTATTTGGAGTAAGAGTAATATAATTTTTATGACAAAACACTCACCTACTTCCCATATTGCCTTCATGTTGTAACAAAATAGCAAAATAGCTAGTTAACTCTTTTAATGAATTAGTGATCTGATTAAAATCCATTTTGATGTAGGAAATGATCATAGTGGTGTTTCTCAATTCTGCTGCATATTAAAATCACTGTTGGGCATTTCAAAACAAAGAGACAGGGATTCCCTAGGTCTACCTCAGAGACTTTGATTTACTTAATCTGGAGTGGGTGTTAACTATTGGTATTTTTTTAAAGCACTCCAAGTTATCTTAATGTGCAGTTAAGGATGAGGACCAATAGCTAAATTACAGGTGATGCTTGGGCTCTCTGGCATCACTGCAGGGAATCTGTGCCACTAAGCAAGTCTCCTGGGAAATTTAGGAAAGCAGATGGTCATAACTTTACAATAACACCATGTACCAAGAACCAAAAGAAAATTAAAATACTACTTTTTTCATTAAGCCAAAAACTAGTTCTACCTAAAAGTCCACATAGGGCCTACATAACTTTTACCTTGTCTTTTTAGAGCAGTTAAGGAAAGACTATATACATCTGTAGCTCATATATGATCCATGTAGAGAGGAAGTCCTTGTTTAATATGGGTTTCGAGGGACATATCTGCCCCTCTTGTTAAATCCAGATAGATTATAATCAAATTGAGGATAGGGACCGAATTGCAGTTATTGTGTGGACTCCAGTACCTTGCACTCTGCCTCATGTAGTAAGACCTCAATGTCTATTTGTCAAGTTGAAAACTATGTACAATAGAAACCTGATAATATGTTTTAGAAACAACTAATAATAAGAGGTCAACTTATAGAGGCTCTTTAGAAGAAAACAGGTATTTATGAATAGTAACTTTTCTAGAAACAAGTAGATGCTTTAAACCATTTCATTTGAACTTCAGCAACATTTTTCATATCAATTCCAATTTCTTCTTTTAAGTATTTCCAGGACCACTCTTTATGTTCATATTAAAGACTGAGACAAATATCTAAAAAGTTCAATGCACACAAAGCTATGATTTCTAATATATAACCAATTAAGCTCCCTACGTGTTATTCAATATGAAATCTTTTCAGAATTCAAGGGAAGAGTAAAATTAAATTTGCCATTTAAAAATTCATCAGCTGAAAATTTCAAACCTCTTCGGAGCCATGTCACATCTTAAGTTCAGCTCTGGTTTGAGAGTGAGGATGAAAGAGTGCCTAATGTGGGTTCTCAGGTGAGAAATAAAATCATTTTTATTTGAAGGCCTTACATTTCTAGCTATATCACTGGAGCTAATCATTTGTTCCAAGCATCAAAGTAAAGGTTAACCAAAATACCTCAGAGTTCATTCATTGTAAGGCATCACAGAGTGATAGTCTAACGCTTAAAAACAGGGATCTGCAAAAAGGATGTTTGTCAGTCTAAAGTTTTCTCATAACTTTAGGAATTATTTCATACTGGGATCCACAGGAAATCAGTAGACTACTGATCTAAATTTGTCTTAAAGATCTACACCTGACAAATTACTTGACAATTTTACTTTCTAGTTCTGAAAAAAACAAACCACAAATCAGCTTAAATTATTTCTATTTTTGGGAATTGCTTGTTTTTCCTTTTTAATGTGTTCAGTAACTAAAGCAATGTTATGCTTAATCCTCACATGAATAGTATATACTGCGAAAAGCAAAATCAGAAAAGCAGAAGAAAATATGTCTATGTGAATAAACTACATGTAAAAATCCATCTTTTTGTTTGTTTGTTTCTAAACAGTATGTACTTAGCATTGAATGCTACCTCCCTGAAGGCAGCTATTGTAACCTTATTCATAACTGTATTCCCAACACTTAGCACAGAGCCCTAACCTAAAGTAAGAATTTAAGAAAATTTTTAAATAAATAAATAAAGGCTCCCTTTCTAGTAAGTACCAATTGTAATTTAGACAAGATTAATTATTACCATTAGGGCAGAATTAATTCTTGATTTATACTTCTCTTTTTCTGAATGCAAGAATACATATCAATGTGTTTATTTTTATATCATGATATTTTATTTTCCTATTTCTATAATACCTTTTTGCTGTCACTGTCAACTTTAAATTATGAAATTTAAGTCAATCAACAGATAATGCAAGATATTACCACATCCACAGTGATGTTAGATTAACAAAAAAAAATTCCCAGTTAACTTTATTTTTTCAAACTCATTATTAAAAAAAGAAAAAAAGAAGAAGAAGAAGAACTATGCATCAAATCTATACAGTAAATGGTAAGAACAACCTCCCTCTTGCCCCTTTCATGTAAGCTACAACAGTTCTAGTCACTTCTTACATGGACAAATAAAATAATAAAATCTTAATTTTGAGAGTGGATAATTTATCTTAATTTATCTTAATTTATCATCTTTTTTCTAGGTTGATACTTTCCCTTTCTTTTTTTTTTTCTCCCAGGAAATTATTTTTCCTTTTGACTTGTGTTTCCTATCATCACATCCTCTTTTTGAGTTTTTCTATTCCTGTTCCTGGAATGTTGTACAAGAGAATAAATAGGGTGAATTAAAAAGGTTAGCTCCCATGAATTAGGCTTTGTTTAATTGTATGCCAGCCCCATGAAGTAAAGATAGGAAACTTTAGAGTGATTTAGTAATATATTTAGTGTTCAGCAATTTGCAAACTTAAGATTTGAAAAAAGATTTGTCTAATTCTAAGCTACTATACCAAACCATCTCTCTATTGGTGATATGTTTGGGGCTAGCAACAATTGCCATTTCCTTCTCTAACTAAGGGATTTTTAATTTGGGTAGCTTACTGATATTGGAAAGTGATATACTACTACTTATGTATAATGTATAGTGTATTCAGTTCTTAGGAAATACAAATGATGTTCAAGGACATGGACTTCACCTAAGTAACATCATTGCTTCAGACCAGGAGCTGCTGAAAGGGCCATTCTGTGTTACCAAGTCAGAGACAAAGATTGGACTTGAGAGCCATGATGACGAGAAAACCTGGAGCTGGGCTACTCTTTAGTTGTCGTCATTCTTATGTCTGCTGTACTCCCCTTCACCTAATACTACAAAGTGTCTGATTGCGGTTAAGAGACAAATCTCCAACTCAGAAAACTGATGAGAAACCTAGTAGCCTTATGGTAAGATTATTACATGAACCCAATTTTATTTTGCAAACAAAAATATTTAATGTGTTTTAATATACATTGACTTTTCCAGAATGCAACTAGTATAAAATGAGAAAAAAAACTGTACTTTTTTTTTTTCTGGAGCTTGACTAAGACTTGTTCATTATTTTAGAAAATAATGACATTGATGACATCGATCAAACTTATTCATGGAATTCTTGTATTTTAGTTGCCTAAACAAAACCTCTGTATTAATTTACACAGTTTATCTGTTGATTGTGATAACTTTAAGTACAAACATCTAATTATATTGTTAAGTTTTCTAGTATACTTTTGCCTGAATATTTACATATGGAAATGTAGATGATTTTATCATTTCTTTTTATTGTCATTTATATTACAAATGGGCATTATGTAGATTTGTAGATTATGTTTGTAGATGAGATATGTTACTTCTGCACTTAATTTTAGGATATTTGTTATGAAAAGGAACTGGATCTGAAAAGGATAAGAATTCTGCTGATTCCTTAACATGGAAACTGTTTTTTGGAAAGTCTCGAGAAAAATATTTATAAGATGGCCAATAGTTTAACTGGGCTGCTACTCGAGAACTCAGTAATATCTACAGTGATCCCAGGCAGTTGTTGCTTCCTCATGATATTAGGAGTGTGTGTGTTTGGGGGAGGGGGGAGCATGATGGTCCTTTAAATCAACCACTTTGTCCAAGAATATTCCCTATGTAACCCATGAAGTATCATATTTACTCAAATTTATTTACAGATGGATTTGAAGCAGTCATTGCTCAGAGGTCATGTTCTTTAGGTATGAGGTTTCCTCATGGACTAAACTAAGAAAAAGACCTCATGAAGAGATTTCTAAAATCTCTTTAGAAATCAGTAGCATTTACGTTTTTGTGGTTCAATTATGTTTGTAACTCATCTACACAACACTCCTGTGAATCATTTCTCCTAAAGAGTTCTAAAGTTGAGGTGCTTGCAACTGTGTAAGATTAGTTAATTGATGTGTCCAATCTAATCAAATCTGCTCTTTCTACACTCATATACCAAGAGGTGAGAGAGAAGAAGGAGGTGAAAAACAGCGGAGGTCAACGTTTTCTTTCTTCCCCTCCCTTCCTTTGTCCCTCTTTTCTTTTCTTCTTTTTTTGTTCTTTCATTCTTTTAATTTCTTTCCTTCCTTCTTTCCTTCTTTCCTTCCTTCTTTCCTTCCTTCCTTCCTTCATTCCTTCCTTCCTTCCTTCCTTCCTTCCTTCCTCTCTTCCCTAATTCTAAGCAGATGAATATGGAAAATTAGTAAAGAGATAAGGACTAGAAATGCACACTGGAGTCTAAAGAGATAGATACAGATCTAAGTATAAAGACCTAAAGGTTTTTTGGTTAAATATAAAGATTCAACCAGCTTTGTTGAACTCAGCAGTTAATTCAGGTTTGAAATGAAAACTAGAAGCACATTAGCAGACACTGGTAAAGTGAATAATACAGAGAAAGACATCAAATGTATTTTGTTGTTTGTATTTCTTTAAAATTTTTATTTAAATTGTGGTTTACATTTAACTGTGGTGCTCATTCATAATTATACATAGATTGCTTTTTAAGTTTTCTGTACAATTGAAAAAAATTTTAAATTCTCTACACTATCAATCATTCCTAGATGCAATCCAGCCTTTGAAGACCAGGGCTATTAGGAATGTGCAATTACTGATAGATACTCACAAAGTTTCCAGGAGAAAAAAGAAAGACTAATATTAATTTTGCTCTCTGCAAAATTATAAGCATCTCTTGGATTAATGAAATGCTAAGGTTCCTTTTGTCTTTATTAAGTATGCCCTTTTATTTACCTTAAATCTAACATTTTAACAAGTTCATATCATTACAACATCTGTGCTATACAGATGTCCACACTTCATACTATTACTTTACTTTGTTATTTGGGACAATCTAAATGCAGTCTCTTTTGAAGTGATAGCATAAATGTAAGCAAATTACTTCTAGATAAGCATCATCTATAAAATTGTGATTGCAACATTCAATTTTGCAAAGAAGAACATTTTCAGCAGACCATTTCCCCAAATATACTTGTTAAATCCGAATGTTTTAAAACTAAAAGAAAAATAGTCTTTTGGGGGAATATTAACAAAACACTTGATTCATTTTTATTCTCTGACAACACAACTCTCTATAAATGACAGAAACCTACAAAGCTGCTTAGGACTATGCATATACATTCAAAAGGCTGGAATAAAGTGGGAAACTCATCCAATTACACACACACACACACACACACACAAAAAAAAAAAAAGAACTAAAAGAAAAAATTGTCAAGTTTTAGTACCTTTCACATTAATGGTTAATGTTCCAAGACAACACCAATGTGAAACAGAGTCAAAACATTTAGTGATTACATAACTTGAAAAACTACAATGACCTCTCTAAGTTATACATTATATTGTATATATTTTGACAAAGTTTAAATTGTTTTCACAAATTTAATACATGACAGAGGATAAGGTAGGTTGAAGGGTAAGCCCATACTTTATTAAAATAATAAACAGGTTTTTCAATTTTTTTCCACACTGGAGGCCACCACTACCCATTATTTGTATTTGTGGTTTCTGAACCCTCTCTTCATTTATTACTCCTTATCATTTTGAGGTATTAAAACCTCAATGGATATTCCAGTCCTACCTACACCCTCAGCTCTGCCATCACTTTTTCCTCTACAGAAATGTAAAAATAAGAGAGTTCTTTCTCATAAATTTATATGCCCAAAATTATTTTCTTTGCTGAGAGTGTTAAAGTAGAAAAGCAAAGTGATCCAGCATGTGTTTATTTAATGGCTATTTAAAGTGGACTAATTGAAAAAAATATTAATGCTTCCCACTAATTGAGATTCTACTAGAGTAATAAAGACATTATGGTTTAATAATTTACTGCATGCTTTGTTCATGTTTTACAAACATTGTATTACTGAAACCACACCAACGCCCTATAAAACTGAATGCTGTGATCACAATTTTACAGAAGAGAAAAATGAGGCCTCTAGAGGTTAAGAATGTGCTTAAGATACACAAGTAGACAGTTCTGGAGAATGTCTACAGCATTATCCAAAACAGAACAAATAAAATGTAAGAAAGGGCTCCTGATTTCTAGGGTTTACCATTATGTGAATAACACCACAGAGAGTGCTGCTTTAGTTAGGTCAAATAATCTCATTGACGTTTTATGCTTCTAGATAGCACTTGTATCATTATTATTCTCATAATCTCACTATGTAAAATTGGAAATTTGTCTCCATATCCTTCTATGTGACAATTCTAATTATGCATTTTCATATATTTTTACTACTTTCTGAAGAGGGTCTTAATCAAGTGGAGTTCATCCCAGGGGCACAAGGATGGTTCAACATATGAAAATCAATCAATGTGATACACCACATAAACAAAATAAAGGACAAAGATCACATGATTGTATTAATAGATGCCAAAAAAGCATTTGACAAGAAACTACATCTATTTATGGTTAAAACACTTAATAAAATGGGTATAGAAGGAAAATATCTTAACATAATAAAGGCCATATATGACAAACCTTCAGCTAATGTCATAAATAATGGTGAAAAACTGAAGCCCTTTGCTCTATGTTCAGGAACATGACAGGGCTGTCCCCTATCACCTCTGCTTTTCAACACGGTATTGGAAGTCCCAGCCAGAGCAATCAGGCAAGAGAAAGAAACAAAAGGCATTCAAATTAGGAATAAAGTAGTTAAATTGTCACTTTTTGCAAACGACCTGATTCTTTATATGGAATACTCTAAAGACTCCACCATAAAGCTATTAGAAACAATAAACAAATACAGTAAAGTTGCCAGCTCCAAAATCAACATACAAAAATCCATTGCATTCCTATATACTAACAATGAAATTTCAGATAAAGAAATGAAAAACAAAAATTCTTTTGCAATTGCAACAGCAGCAACAAAATACCTAGATATAAACTTAACCAAGAATGTGAAAGACCTATACACTAAAAACTATAAGACATTTTTAAAAATAATTGAAAAAGACACACAAAAAATGGAAAGACATTCCGTGTTCATGACTATATTCCTGAAAGCAATATAGAGATTTAATGCAATCCCCATCAAAATCCCAATGGCATTTTTTAAAGAAATAGAACAAAAAAAATCATCAGAATTTTATGGAATAACAAAAAACTCAGAAAAGCTAAAGCAATCGAAAGAAAAAGTATAAGGCGGGAGGTGTCACACTTCCTGACTTCAGATTGTACTACAGCGCAACAATAATCAAAACAGCGTGGTACTGGCAAAAAAAAAAAAACAACAAACAGACATATAAACCAATGGAATAGAATTGAGAACCCAGAAATAAACCCACATACATATGGGCAGAAATTTTTTGACAAAGAAGCCAAAAACATACAATGAAGAAAAGAAATCCTCTTCAATAAACGGTGCTGGGAATATTGGAAAGTCACATGCAAAAGAATGAAACTGGACTGCTGTCACCATTTACCAAAATTAATTCAAAATGGATCAAAGACCTAAACATAAGACCTGAGACAATACACTGCATAGAAGAAAGTATAGGTACTAAACTTATGGACCTTGGGTTCAAAGAGCATTTTATGAATTTGACCTCAAAGGCAAGGGAAGTAAAAGCTAAAATAAATGAATGGGACTATATCAAACTAAAAAGCTTCTGCACAGAAAAAGAAATCATCAACAAAACAAAGAGGCAACCAACTGAACAGGAGAAGATATTTGCAAACAACACCTCCTATAAGGGGCTAATATCCAAAATATATAATGAATTCATACAAGTCAACAACAACAATAACAAGAAAAACCCAAACAATCCAATTAAATAATGGGCAGAGGACATGAACAGAAATTTCTCCTAATAAGCCATACAAACAGCCAACAGATATATGAAAAAATGCTCAACTTCACTAGCTATTAGGGAAATGCAAATCAAGACCCCAACGAGATACCACCTCACATCTATTAGAATGACTATTATCAACAAGACAAGTAAGAGCAAGTGTTGGAGAGGCTGTGGAGAAAAAAGAACCTTCATACACTGCTGGTGAGAATGCAGATTGGTGCAGCTGCTATGGAAGACAGTGTGGAGGTTCCTCAAAAAAGAATAGAATTACCATATGACCCAGCAATCCCTCTCCTGGGTATATACCAAAAAAATCTGAAAATATTTTTCTGTAAAGACATATGTACCCCTATATTCATTGCAGCATTAT
This sequence comes from Aselliscus stoliczkanus, assembly GCA_033961575.1. Classification (NCBI taxonomy): domain Eukaryota; kingdom Metazoa; phylum Chordata; class Mammalia; order Chiroptera; family Hipposideridae; genus Aselliscus; species Aselliscus stoliczkanus. The sequence continues at coordinate 125,892,185 of CM066727.1, forward strand.
TCATGGTGGCTAAGACATGGAAACAACGGAAGTGTCCTTCAGTAGATGTTTGGTTAAAGATGATGTGGTATATAGACACAATGGAATACTACTTGGCCATAAGAAAAGATGAAATAATGTCATTTGCGACAACATGGATAGATCTTGAGATTATTATGCTAAGCAAAATAATTCAGGCAGAAAAAAACCAAGAACCATATGACTTCACTCATACATGGGATATAAAACTGAAAACAACAAAAGGAACAAGACAAACAAATAAAGAAACAAAACTCAGACACAGACAATAGTTTAGTGGTTATCAGAGGGTAAGGGAGGAGAGGGGAAGGTAGAAGAAGGTAAAGGGGGTCAAATATATGGTGATGGAAGGAGAACTGACTTTGGGTGGTGAGCACAATGTGAAATATAGATGATGTAGTACAGAATTGTACACCTGAAACCTATGTAATTTTACTAACCATTGTCACCCCAAGAAATTTAATTAGAAAAAGTCATCTAAAAACAAACAAAAGGAAGATGGATGCCCCCATTATGGTTTTTGTACCTTGAATTCTACTTGTATATGGTAATTACTAAAGGGCCAGAGGTTATTCAGACTTCCATTCCTCCTACTTGTAAGTTCTACTTGCTAAATGTCATTTTACTAATTTGGACTGGCCTTTTAAAATTAAAAATAATCCTCCTCCAAAATCACAGCTATATCTATTTCTGGAAAAATAATTATTTTTTATTTAACTAGTTATGAATATAAAGTATAACCACAGTCATTCTTAAAACTTAGTTTGTGTAAGTAAAGAGGGCCAAGAGGGAAAGCCAGCTGCAGTGAAAAAGTGTAGAATGATGATTGTGCTAATTAGGAGTCAGAAGTGAGGCTGCAGGTGCAAATAGAGTTGTCCCAGTGAAAGACCCAGTAAGGCCCACGCTCCATCTTCGTGAAAAGAGGCACTTTGCTCTTTTTGACTCTGGTTTGCAGCAATAAGTAGCCGGGGAGCCCAGTGAACGCATTCACCTTCTTCTTCTTATTTGCCTACATTATAATGTGCCTCCCCCATATAGCACAACACAGTTATCTCAGATTCAGCGGCACAACACACACCTAAATTTCTGAAACAACGTTAAATATTTTAGTCCTTATCATCAGGCAAGTAGATAATGAAACAGAAAGTATGACTCTCTTCTTACTTCCATGTAAAAATCAATTGCCTGCATCGATGGAAACGGAAAACAAAACTAACCTTGGAGTGCCATCTAGTGGAGGAAGCTATTAGAACCACAAGATTTTCTTAACTTGGCACAGGATTTTCTTAAAATAAAACAACAAAAATAAACTGGGGAAAGCCTGTTGTCCAGCAAAGAAAAGTCCTAGCAAATACCTGGAAATTGAGAAAAGACATTGAAACCTAGAGACAGAGGTAATGGTTAGCATTGCTTTCTCTCTCTCCTCATAGAAAAACCTGCTACCCATCTTAGAGGTATTGGAGGAGGAGAAGGAGGCCTGAAACATGGTACATACTGTGCCTGACGCAAGGGTAAGTAAGGCCATCACACCATCTTCAGATTCCAGGGTGGGAGAAAGCTCTCAGTTGAGGTAACTACTACGAGACAGAAAAAAAAGACAAAGAAAATAACAGGTGTTTTAAGAAACATACCTCTTTATCTAAAGAGGATTTGACAGTGGTATAGATGTAATTGTTACTTTGGAATGTGCAGGAGAACGAAAGGAGGACCTCACTGGAGCTTGCAAGTCCGATAATTGCCCTAGGAGGAGTGTGTGTGAGTGGGCAGGGAGGTGGGGTGGAGGCCACTGTGACAAGGATATTTGGAATCCGATTTATGTGCCAAACACTCCTACATGGAGGATGATTTTGACAAACCTCTGGTATGTAACTATAGCTTGTGGCTGTATTTGCATAAGTGACTATATTTACTCAATAAAGTTGAATGCATTCAAAAATAAGTGTGAGGCTTTGCCAAACACTGTCGTTGCCTATACTTGATCCAAAGAAGTGGAAAAGCAGGCTATCTGTTGCCATTCTGTAAATGGACTCCATAGTGAATAGAGTCCAAATTTTAGTACTTCTACATTTCACCGTGGAATACTACTAGCCATGTGGGATTCCAGGCCTCATCTGCTGAGATTTGAGGGTTGATCTGAGGCAACACCGTGGGATTTGCATCCTAAAAATACCCCCATCCTGTCGCAGGTGCGGTGGACCACAGCTTGAGAACCACTTCCGGCTGAATGAAGGGAAAGTGAGGTGAAGCGCACTGCCTCAGAGCAAGCGGGAAGTGTTGCTGAGGGACAATGAAATGCAATTTCCTCTGCTGTTGTTACCTGGCAGCTCTAGAGAACCTTAAGATTATGAAAGGACCCACTCATCCTGATTTGCCAGGATTTTCCCAGTTTCAGCACCCCGGGAGACCCCTCAGTCCGAAGCAAATTGGGACAGCGGTCCCACAATGAAAAAAATCTTAAAAGAAGTGTGCATAGTTGTAGCTACCAGAAGCAAGCGTGGCAAAAACAAGAGAGCCTCTTGAGGTGATCTGGACTGAGACCCCTAACTATTGAGGAATCACTATGAGGAATTATACCAAGAGGAGTGAAGGCCCCAACCGGAGCAGCTCCCTTCGCTAATAACAAGAAAAGGCGATATTCAGAAGTGCTGACTCATGCAGTCATCACAGGGGTGGTACATGATCTCTCCTGCTACAAGCAACTTTTTTTAAGCTTTGACAATAAAAGATAGGAGGTGTACAATGTAACAGTTGACATTTACACCCTCACAAGTGAAATGTGTCAATACGTGAATGATCTGCCTAACTCAGTGAACTGATAGTCTTCAAATGACCAATACATGATGTTACAAGGTTGTGCATCCATTCAAAGGGCAAGATGGATTTTCAGTAAACAGAATATAAAATGTCCACTGATGTGGTTTTACATTCCATATTGCAAGTAACCTTCATGCAACTGCCATTTATCTAGCTTTTGTAATATCAAAAGAAAACATTCACAATTTTCCAAAAATACAATTAAAATATTGCTTCCTTTTCTAATTACAAAAAATCAAAACAAAACAAAAAGATAGGAGGGAAAGCGAAAAAGTGAATTTGTAATTATTTGCTATCAAGAAAGTCATATTGATTTGAATAATTTAAGGCCAAACTTAGCATGAAGTCTTCTGAGGCCTCCAATTTCACCAACATGTCAATCATTTACACCTCAAAGACAGTATGACTGGTCATCCCAGTTTTTCAGTATAACTTTTCCCAAATTAAAGAAAATAAAAATATCCCATTAGGAAACCTGGTGAGTTTTGAGATCCAAAAGCTCAAGCCAGTTCTATAGACCTCAAAGTTTTGACCTAGCCCTAAAATTGTCATGTCCTAAAGGATGTGATAGAAGACAGGCTTACATGGAGATATATGTGTTGAGTTTTTCCAAACATAGAAAATAAGTTACAAATTTTGTAAAATCTGTTGTGAATTATATCTATTTAAAGATAGATGTATTTGATAGCAATTGTCCTAATTTCATTGAGAAATCAGGTCTGTTTTCTTGAATTAAAAACCAGGAAATTAGGGCCGGCCAAGTGGCTCAGTTGGTTAAGAGCTCGCTCAAGAGTACGAGCTGAGCTCTGAGCAACAGTGGTTCAAGGCCAGCCTGAGCTGAGTTGCCGTTGAGCTGCCAACAGGTGGCAGGATGGCTCAGCTAAAAAAAAACACAAAAAAAAAAACCCAGGAAATTGCCTAACTGGATCGCCTTTCAGATGACCAAGGATATAATATTCCCTTCTTACAGCAATGGAGATTGAATGAACTTGAATAAGGGCGGCAGAAACAACCATCTGCTCGCCCAAATCCATGAACATCTCTTCTTCCTGGATACAGAGCCAGACTATGATTCCCTGCTTCTTTTGTACTTAAGTATGGCCATGTGACTGAGTTTTGCCCAATAAAAAGGAAACAGAAAATCATATGCACTACCACCATGTTCTCAACGTACAATTCCCTGCAAGTCAATGGGGATGGTGTCCCTCAGGGGATCCTTGAAAACATTTGCTGAAGATGACAAAGCCTCATCTAGGCTGAAGGACTGCTGAAGGAAGACATCCTGTCCCATTATTCACCTGACAGGTAATCATGTCAACAAAATTAAAGGGGGAAAAAAAACAAAAAAACTTGTGTAAAAGCCATGCTTTTGTGAGTATTATTAGCAAAATTAACCTACTTTTACTCATTTAAACAAAACCCTACGACAGCCTACATACTAGAGCTGTTGCTTTTAGGGCTTACTATAAAAGAAGATACCCAGGGTATGAGCAGGCACTGGGGCAGGTGGTGCCCTCTGCTATGGGCTCAGGTCATCTCAGTGCAAAAGGACTTCCTGAAGGGATATTGCAGCAGGTAAATAAGACTTCACTTAATTCATTTCTGCTAAAGTTAATAAACATTATGGTCTCAAAAGAAAAAAGAAAAAAAATGAATTGAATTATAGGTGAAAAGGAATGTGTATGTGTCATGCTGCTACATAACATTTCTTTTATTTCCCCAAATTGAAATTTTGATTAAACAACTTTTAAGTTATCAGTCATCTGAGAGGCTTTTGAATGCCGTCTCCATATATAAACAAGTACATACGTCTCCTAAGGACCTATAAAGTGGAGAGTAGGTTCAGTGTGCCAACAGCTTAAGAAAAGGAAACCCCTTAAGTGAGGGAAGTGTTGATAATAAGTGGAAAGGTTATGTTTTATTGCATATACACATTTATGGTCACAGTTTTAAGTTTCGTTCAAGCAGCATTGCCAAGATTAAAGTTTATAATTAAATCCCCATTTTATAAAGATGTCAGTTAGTTTATTCAGTGGTTTTATGATTTAATTAATGACTACGACAACTTATTTGAAGCATGAGTGGTTTTAATAGTAAAGTATAGTTTAGATTACTAACTTGATGCTCCAGAGGGACTGTTCCCTTGTGAAAAGGCAATTTGCTGTAAGGCTTCTTATGTTCAAACCTGTTCTCTCTTCATGTAGTGTTTTTTATGACTCAGTCATGATTTCCACTCAACTATCTTAATAGCAGCTGCTTCCCAATCTGCCCCCACCAAACACACACATGTTCTGTCTTATAGGCTTAATTCTGTATTTATAAGACTGTTAGGGAGGAGGCAAAACTCCTACACATGCACCTACAAAGATGTACCTTGTCTAATGAATACTGACTACCACTTGTCATAATATCACACACACACACACACACACACACACACACACACACACACACACACACACACCTAAAACAGTAAGAATTACATAATGGACCGGGAAAACAGGAGGCAGATGTAAAGACCATGCAGAAAACCTTGTTACATGGACCTCTGATCTTTGTGACCTCTCATAGAGATTTATCTTGGTGGAGGAGAAGTGAGAGTACTTATCACATAAGCAAAGGAGAGAAAAGTGATGGGCCTGATAATAAGAATTCAGGGTGGCAAAAGTAGAAGAGAAATCAAAGAGTTATGCAATAAATTGGTATGATCTAATATTTGGTCAAAACTAAATACTTGTAAAGGATCACAGAATTCCTTAACAGAGCTTATATTGGGTACACAAAGACTTCATGATAAAAAAACCTCTTAAAAACAGACATCTTATCAAGAGTGAACCCTAATGCCCTAATGTAAACTTTGGATTTTGGTGATTATAATCTGTCATCAATTGTAACAAATTCACTACTGTGATGGGGAATATTGATAATGGGGAGATTTGTGGGGGCATGAGTATGTAGAAAATCTCTGTACTTTTTTCTTCATTTTGCTGTGACCCTAAAACTCTTCTAACAAATAAAGTCTTTAACCAAAAAATAAATCACAGACATCTGCAAAATCTATCATTGTTACTAGGTTACCAGAGAGAGAGAGTATATGACAGTTCTATGGATCAAATTGGAAGATTTACAAGTATAAGCCTAATTTTCAAGAAACTTCTACCAAGTTGCAAAATAAGATTCACACACTAAGACAATAAAATAATACCAGAAAATAGCATGTGATTAAATATCAAAACAAAACTGCATGGTATTGGCAAAAGAGCACTGTCTTGTGATATAAAATTTTGAAATATAAATTCTAATCTCAGCTCTGCAACAGCTAGTCAGCTAACACTGAAGAGTTCACTTAAATTCTTCAGACTTCACCAAAAGATTGAACTACACTATATGATCTGTAAAAGTTTTCACCTCTAAATTCTAAGATTTTAATTTTAAAGATAATCAGACTAAGATAACAATGAATGTGTTCTCTGAGGACATTAAGAGGAAATAGGACTTGAAATCAGCCTTAAAGCAAAAGTAAATCCCAGAAAGTGGCCAAGAAGGGCAAGCAAGGTATCCAGACACGGAAAAAGTAATAGGAAACAAAAATCTAATACAGCGAATGGCATGGCATGTCCATTGCACAAGAGAATTCCTCCGAGTGGAGTTGGAGTCCCATGGCAGAGGCAACAGCCAGATGAGATGAGGAAGGGTTTTGAAAATTGGGGTAGGAATTTTGATAAGCACCTTTAAAAGGCAGTAGGAGAGACACAACTAGAGGATAACAGGGAAAGAACCCAGTACTGAGAAAATAGTTGTGGGAAAGAAATAGAACAGGGAATCAAACCTTAATGAACTGGGGCTATTGCCAAAAGGAGTAGCTAGTCAAATAGAATTTTTGATTAAAAATATAATTGTATCAAAAGAAGCTGAGATAGAGTGGTTATAACTGCTCCCAAGGCAAAAAAAAAAAAAAAAAAAATTAAGGAAACTTTGTGTTTGCTTATTTCGTAAAGAATAGGTTTTGTTGTAATTAAAGCACATCTGTTCCCCACATTCTGTATCCATACACAAAAGCAGGCCCTGGGACAGCCACTGGCATTGCTATTATCATGGGGTAGATAATAAAATAAAATAACTCCTTCCATTTTTAAATATTTACAATGAATATACATTTTTTGTAACAAAAAATAAAAGTAATTTTAAAAAGTGAGTCTTTCGGGCTGGCCAAGTGGCACCGTGGCTGGGAGCTGGCTTGGGATGCCAGCGGCCCTGGTTCGGGTCCCACATATGAGGGCCAGTGACACTGCCCTCAAGAGAAAAAAAAAGTGAGTCTTTCATATAGTCACTAATTAAAATGTTGAAGCATATGAAGCTGTCAGTAGCCATATCCTTATGGGTGGGAGGTTTTGTCCTATAACCAATAGTCTCATTTCTAAAATATTCAAATTGCCTAGAGCTCCAAGTATGAAAGGATCGTGTTGTTTGTGTCAGGGAAAGGAAGAGGCAGAGGTTCTCGCCATTATGCCATAGAAATTGATAACATTTGGCCCACTCAGAGACAAAGGCAGTTCTGTGAAGAACGCCATGTTCATGTTCAGGAAAGAAATACAAAATATGGGAAAGTTATGCAATGAGTTTTCATGGTTTTATTTAGAGTTAGTCATCTCTGAGATGTGTACCTATCAAAATTATAACAATGGAATAATATGCTCAGAGATTTGGATGAGAAATAGCATATCAGAAGCGTGTATAAGGAAGAATGAAAAACTGTTAAGAATTATAAATGCATATTAAATACATTATATTCAAAATACTTCTCTCAAAGAAATTATAATAGGTTCATGGTCATCTTATATACACTCATTATAAAGCATCTAAACAATACAGAAAAATAACAGTTTAATTAAATTCAATGAAACTGTAATTAAACTGTAAACAAACCACACAGACTACCACTATCCAGAAATAATTATTTTTGTCATTAGGTGATCATTATAAATATATTTTTACTTATAAGACATTTACATTTTTCAGTTATATTGAGGTATAATCAACACACAATAAACTGTACATATTTAAAATGTACAATATGACAACTTTGATATATGAAGACCTTTATGAAACTGCCACCACAATCAAGATAATGACATACGAGGAAGCGTTGTATAATGGATATGCTCATATTTTGATTGTGTATGTAATAAATATTTCAGGTTTTTTAAACTAAACATTAACTCATTTAGTCATCTTAAAAATTCTATAAGGTTGGTATATTTTTATCTCCATTTGAAAGTATGAAAACTAAAGCAAAAATGAGTTTAGTAAATTCCCAAGGTCATACAACTAGTAAGTGTCAATCTGAATATAAACCTAGGGTTCTGGAACAGAAATTATCCATTCAAATATAATGCTTATGTGTACATACTGACAGAGTAGTAGATGAGAAATAGAATTTCCTTTTTAAAATTATATTTTAAATTAAATGTGGTCAATTTTACTTTACTTGGATTTAATAAAATATAAACAAGCAAAAATCAAGGAATCATTAAACTTTAAATAAATTTTTCTTTACCACTAAAGATATTATTTCTACAAAATTCCTTAAGTTTAAAAAAATAAATTCTTATAAATAGTAACAGAATAAAGGGAAACTGTATCTCTAATTTGGTTTATTTAGTGTCTCCTAAGGACTAAGGACTAAGATATTATTTAACTTCAATGGAAAGACCATGTAAATTTTTGGTTGAGTATACTGTCACCTTCTGAGAAGCTCTGTTTTTGGAAGTGAGTTTAACTGTGAGACAGTGTAAGGAGAGAGGGAGAGAGCCAGAGCAAGAAGGAGAGAGGGAGAAGAAAAGGGAGAGGGAGGGGGAGGAGGAGGGGCGGGGGAGAGGAGGGGGGAGAGGGAGAGGGAGAGGGGGAGGGAGAGGGAGAAGGAGAGGGAGAGAGACATATGACACATAGGGAGATATTTTTAAGTGTAAGTCATTGGTTGAAACCAGGGACAATTTGCCCCCAAGGGAACATTTAGCAATATCTGGAGACACTTTGGTTGTCATAACATGGGGAGAGGGATGGTATAACGTCAAGGATGCTGAGGGTAAGAATGCTGCTAAACATCCTACAGTGCACAGGAAAACCTCCTTCCAACAACAGAATTATTTGGCCCAACGCCAAGTGTGCCACTGTTGAGTAGGTACTGAGAAGTCATGAGTGAGTGACAGCCATGGACAAAACAATAGGGAGCAGGGACGTTTAAGAGGTGGAAGCAGTAGCAGTAAAAAAATAAAAAATAAAAATAACCTAACAGAAAGCAGCTTAGCAGTTGTCCACAGTGGCAGAGATCTTGTAGGGAACCAAAGAAACAGGCAGGGGTTGTCAGAGAAGAACCAAGTCCCCAGAATTATCCTGGTCCTGGACACACGTATGAGTTCCTACCCAACATCTGCTCCAATACATGTTTCTTCCTTTATTTATAGATGAACCTGAGAAATAAATTCTTCTCAACTGCTATACATCAAGCATGCTTTTTTTTTGAAAACTATAAAAAACCAAAGAATTTCTAATTTTGATGACATATATTATAGTTCTATGATCCTGAGTACTGAATATACACATAACTTGTAATAAAACTTAAAGCAACAAATGAACAAGACAAACAAACAAAAACTCAAAGACACAAACAATAGTTTAGTGGTTACCAGAGGGAAAGGAATTGGAGAGAGGTAAAAAAAGGGTAAGCAGGTTCAAATATATGGTGACATGGAGATTTGACTTTGGGTGAACAATGCAAAATACGGATGATGTATTATAGAATTGCACACTCAAAGGCTATATAATTTCTTTTTTTTAATTTTATTTTTTTTAATTAGCTTCAGGTGTACAACACAGTGCAATAGTTATACTTTTTAACTCTCAAAGTGACAACCCCCTCCCCCAATTCTCCACACCACTCCTCCCTCCCATATCATACTATCTATTACAATTCCTTTGACTCCCTTCCACCGTATAATCCACATCCCATGACTATCTATATATTCAGTTACAGTTGGCATACAATATTATACAACATCAGTTTCAGGTATACAGTGCAGTGATCAAGCCTCTACTCCATCCATGAAGTGGTATCCCTAACAAGACATGTGACCATCTGACACCCCACAACATTTTCACATTATTGTATTCCCTGAACTGTCTTTCATATCCCTGTGACAATACTGTAGTTAACTATTTATGCTGTCTAATCCATTCCCCTTCTCCCTCATCCCCACCCCTCTCCCAACTGGCAACCCTATTTTTCCTCTATATCTATGAGACTATTTCTGTTTACTTTGCTCATTCATTCAATTTTTTAAATTCCACATATAAGTGAAATCACATTGTATTTGTCTTTCTCCAACTGACTTATTTCACTTAACATAATAGTCTCTAGATCCATCCATATCATAGCAAATGGTACGATTTTATTCTTCTTTATAGCAGAGTAATACTCCATTGTATAAATGTACCACAGTTTCTTAATCCAGTCATCTACTGATGGGCATTTCGATTGTTTCCAAGTCTTGGCTATTATAAATAGCGCTGCAATAAACATAGGGGTGCATATATTTTTTGGAATTAGCGTCTTGGATTCTTCTGGGTAGATACCCAAGAGTGGAATTGCTGGTCATACGGCAGTTCCATTTCCAGTTTTTTGAGATACCTCCATACTGATTTCCATAATGGCTGCACCAATTTGCAGTCACACCAACAGTGCACCAGGGTTTGCTTTTCTCCAAACCCTCGCCAGCACTTGTTGTTTGTTGATTTGTTGATGATAGCCATTATGACTTGAGTGACGTGGTATCTCATTGTGGTTTTTATTTGCCTTTCTCTGATGATTAGTGAGGTTGAACATTTTTTCATATGCCTGTTGGCCATCTGTATGTCCTCTTCAGAGAAATGCCTCTTCATATCCTCTGCCCATTTTTTAATTGGGTTGTTTGTTTTTTTGGTGTTCAGTTTCATGAGTGTTTTATAAATTTTGGATATCAACCCCTTATCAGATATATCATTGGCAAATATCTTCTCCCATTCAGTAGGCTGCCTTTTTGTTTTATTGATGATTTTCTTTGCTGTGAAAAAAAATTTAAGTTTGATGTAATCCCATATGTTCATTTTTTCTTTTATTTCCCTTGCCTGAGGGGATATATCAGTAAAAATATTACTCAGGGTAAAGTCTGCAAACTTACTCCCTATGTTTTCTTCTAGGAGTTTTATGGTTTCAGGTCTTACATTTAAGTCTTTAATCCATTTTGAGTTTGTTCTCGTATATGGTGTAAGAGGTGGTCCATTTTCATTTTTTGGCATCTGTCAGTCCAATTTTCCCAGCACCATTTATTAAATAGACTATTTTTACTCCAATGTAAATTCTTGCTTTCATTGTCATAGACTAAATGACCGTATATGGATGGTTTTATTCCTGGGCTCTCTACTCTGTTCCATTGGTCTATGTGTCTGTTTTTATGCCAGTACCATACTGTTTTGATTACTGTAGCCTTGTAATATGTTTTGATGCCAGGTAGTGTGATGCATCCCACTTTGTTCTTATTTCTCAGAATTGCCATGGCTATTCGGGGTCTTTTGTGGTTCCATATAAATTTTAGGATTCTATGTTCTATTTCTGAGAAAAATGTCCTTGGTAGTTTGATTGGAATTGCATTGAATCTACATATTGCCTTAGGTAGTATTGACATTTTAACTATATTAATTCTTCCTATCCATGAACATAGTATGTATTTCCATTTATTTGTATCTTTGATTTTTCTCTTCATAGCCTCATAATTTTCTGAGTACAGGTCTTTTACTTCTTTAATTAAATTGATTCCTAGATATTTTATTGTTTTTGAAACAATTGTAAAAGGGATTGATTTCCTGATTTCTTCTTCTGTCTATTATTGGTGTATACAAATGCAACTGAGCTCTGAATATTAATTTTGTATCCTGCTACTTTACCAAATTCATTTATCAGTTCTAGCAGGTTTCTGGTGGAGTCTTTGGGATTCTCTCTATATAATATCTTTTCATCTGCATATAATGACAATTTTACTTCCTCTTTTCCAATTTGGATGCCTTTTATTTCATTTTCTTGTCTGATTGCTGTGGCTAGCACTTCCAGAACTATGTTAAATAGAAGTGGTGAAAATGGTCAGCCTTGTCTTGTTCCTGAACTTAAGGGGAAAGCTTTTAGCCTTTCCCCATTGAGTACGATGTTTGCTGTGGTCTTATCATATATGGCCTTTATTATGTTGAGATATGATTCCACTATTCCCACTTTGCTAAGAGTTTTTATCATAAATGGCTGCTGGATTTTGTCAAATGGCTTTTCTGCATCTATTTATATGATCATATGATTTTTATTTTTCATTTTGTTAATTTTATGTATTATGTTAATTGATTTGCAGATATTGAACCAGACTTGCATACCAGGAATGAATCCCAGTTTATCGTGGTGTATGATCTTTTTAATGAGATGCTGAATTCGGTTTGCTAGTATTTTGTTGAGAATTTTTGCATCTATGTTCTTTAGGGATATTGGCCTGTAGTTTTCCTTTTTTTAATATCTTTGTCTGGCTTAGGAATCAGGGTGACAGTGGTTTCATAGAAAGAGTTTGGGAGCCTTCCCTCCTTCTGTATTTTTTGGAATACTTTGAGGAGAATAGGTAATAATTTTTTTTTGAATGTTTTGTAAAATTCACCTGTGTAGCCATCTGGTCCAGGACTTTTGTTTGTTGAAAGATTGTTGGTTACTGATTCAATTTCTTCGACAGTAATCAGTCTGTTCAGAGTTTCTGCTTCTTTTTGGTTCAGACTTGGTAGATTGTATGAAAAGCTATATAATTTCATTAACCAATGTCACCCTAATAAATTTAAAAATAAATAAATAATTAAAAATATATATTTCACCCAAATCATTCATTCATTTCACCAAAATGTATTCAAGTTATTTTCCAAATATATTGTTGTTTTCCCATATATGGTAAAGTTAAGCTTCTTGCACTGGCACTGTCTGATCTTCAAACAAGGTCTTCAATAACTGCTGAGTTAAAATAATTAAGGATTATTTAATATTAAGACAGACAAGTGTTACTATTTACCCTATTATTTTAATATATTAAATAATGAAAAAGTCATAATAAAACTGCAAATTCAAAAATATATTTTCTTGATATAAAATATAATATATAACTTCTAATATAAAGTTATGACAAAAATCCATACTTTTCTTTTTAAAGATTTTATTGGGGAATTGAGGGAGGGGAACAGCATTGGGGAATCGGGGAAGGGAAACAGACAAGTTGCTGTCTTTTTGTTCTTCAGTCTAGTTGCAGAGGATGTTGCTTCACTGGCCCATGTTGGTGTCATTATTGCACTCTTCCCGGATGAGGCAGATCGGTCGCCACCCTCTGGATGTCGCTCACCACGGCTATTGGCAGCTCGCAGTGGCTGCCAGCCGCTCACACTGGCTGCCGCCCACTCACTGTATCCCATGGCAGCCCACTGCAGCAGGGGCTGCAGCCCACACCGTTGCTGGGGCTCACACAGCCCAGCTCCAGGTGGAGCTGTTGTTAGCTGTAGAGGGCAGTGTCACTGGCCCTCATATGTGGGATCCGAACGGGAGCCGCTGGCATCCCAAAACCAGTTCTTAACCAATGCGCCACTTGGCGTGCCCCAAAATCCATACTTTTAATATGGTGCCACTTTTTGATATTTTTGAAAGCCTACAATGTAATTTCCCAACTTTCGTAGATCAAATGCTAAAAGAATCTCAGTTCTCCCTTTGAGATAGGTCTGCCTCATTCTTTCATATTTGTTTATAATCATCTACTATGATATAGTTATTTCAATACCTCTGAAATTATAATTTAGCATAACACTATTGTAAATTATTTGATTGTTTATTTATCGGTTAGGCATTTATGTAATTTATGAAGTGTTCCTCCCTATAAGTCTAGTACCCACCCACCTGACACCATACAGTTTTTAAAACATTGACTTTATTCTCCATTCTGTTGTTATACATCTCTGTGACTATTTTGTAACTACCAATTTCTACTGCCTAATCCCTTTACTATCTCACCCATGAACCTCCCATTTAGCAACCATCAGTTTGTTCTCTGTATCTACGAGTATATTTCTGTTTGTCTGTTTTTTTTTGTTGTTGTTGTTCTTTGGATTCCACATATAAGTGAGATCATATGGTATTTGTCTTTCTCAGTCTGATTTATTTCACTTAAAATAATATCCTTCAAGTCCATCCATGTTGCTGCACATGGTAAGATTTCATTCTTTTTTATGGCAGAGCAATACTCCATTTTATAAATGTACCACAGTTTCTTTATCCAATTGTCTTTTGATGAGCATTTTGGTTGTTTCCATATCTTGGCTACTGTGAATAGCGCTGCAGTAAACATAGAGATGTGTATATTTTTTCAAATTAGTGTTTTGGATTTCTTTGGATAGATACCCAGGAGTGGCATTGCTGGGTCACATGGTAATTCTATTTTTAATTTTTTGAGGAAACTTCATACTGTTTTCCATACTGGCTGCACCAGTTAACAGTCCCACCAACAGTGCACGAGGGTTCCCTTTTCTCCACATCTTCACCAACTCTTATTGTCTGTTGATTTATTAATGATAGCCCTTCTGACAGAAGTGGGATGATATCTCATTGTGGTTTTTATTTGCATTTCTCTGATGATGAGTGACGTTGAGCATCTTTTCATATGTCTGTTGGCCATCTGTATGCTCTTTAGAGAAATGTCTATTTATGTCCTCTGTCCATTTTTCAATTGGATTGTTTGTTTGTTTGTTTGGTGTTGAGTTGTATGAGTTTTTTTATAAATTTTGGATATTAACTCCTCATCAGATACATTGTTGGCAAATATCTTCCCCCATTCAGTAGGATGTCTTTTTGTTTTGTTGATGGTTTCCTTTACTATGAAAACACTTTTAGTTTGATGTAATCCCATTTGTTACTTTTCTTCTTTGTTTCCCTTGGACGAGAAGATACATCAGAAAAATATATTACTAAGGGTAAAGTCTGAGAGTTTACTTACTATATTTTCTTGTATGAATTTTCTGGTTTTGGGTCTTACGTTTAAGTCTTTAATCCATTTTGAGTTTATTCTTGTATATGGCATAAGAAGATGGTCCAGTTTCATTTTTTTTGCATGTATCTGTCCAGTTTTCCCAGCACTATTTATTGAATGGACTGTCTATACCCCAATGTAAATTTTTGCTTCCTTTGTTGTCGATTAAATGACCATATAGGCATGGATTTATTTCTGGGCTCACTATTTTGCTTCATTGATATATGTGTCTATTTTTACTGCCAATACCATGCTGTTTTGATTACTATGGGCTTATAGTATAATTTTATATCACGGAGAATGAAACCTCCAGCTTTGCTCTCCTTTCTCTGGATTGCCATGGCTATTTGAGGTCTTTTATGGTTGTAAATTGTATTTTTAAATAAATATAACAAAACACCTTATGAGATAGAGTTTCAATAATAATATGTGACTTATTAAATGTAAAGATTATTATAAATAATCTTTATAAATCTCAATATTTGTTTTCTGTAAAATAAAATAATAGGGCCTATGTCCGAGTAGTTATTAAAACAAATTGAGATAATGCACATAAAGCACGTAGCACAGTAATTGACAAATTTTCTGCTCATAAATGTCATTAATAATTATTCTCATTGGTACTTGTATTATATCATGACATCAGAAAAATAATTTTTATTTAGTCAAAGTTTATTCAATTCAATGACAATAGTCACAAAGCTGTTTATTTGGGACTATAACTAAGTTACTTTAGTTTTTCTAAATTTGTAATCTATTTAAGTTTGGGTCATCATATAAATTGGGTAAAAAACTTCCAAAATTGAAAATAAGTTATCTAATATTTAATATTATTCCATTTACTTGCTAGAAGCTTGAGAAATGAAAGACAAATGAAGAACCAGTTCTGACAATCTTCTTTTTAGTCTGACAGCAGAGGAAAACTTGAGCCACACAAATGCAATTCTTAAGGATGGTGGAAGTCAAATTCCATTTTTATATGACAAATAAAGGTGAGACAGTGGTTGCTTCTAAAATTAAAATTTTTCTCAATGAAGTGTTTATATGATGGTAATTGCTCCAAACACTATGAGAAATTAATGAACCATTGCCACTGGAGACACAAAATAAGCACCCATTACTATTAAGAGAAGACTTGGAAAATGTTCAAGTTAGTTGTCATAGCCATGCCAATCCATGAGCTGAACTGGGCTTCCAATTTTGGAAAATATGTAAAAAACTGAGTAATAGTAGGGTGTCAGCAGGGCCCATAGATATAGCTCTAAAGAAAATCCAAGAGAAATGTTGGAGATGGGGGTTTGAGGAGAGGCCTCCATGAGCTTAGGCCTAATATGAGAGTTAAAGAGTAAAGTTATTAGAGAAGACTTTTCATTTCTTTATGACTTCATTCCTTTAGGATCTATTTTATGACCTATAGAACCATAGAGAACATTAAGTAGATTCTTCTATGATTCTGCCAGAGGAAAATTGTGGGTTGTTCAGATAATTTGGCAAGTTGGAGAAAAAGAAAAATTCTGGCTATTAGGTTTTGGGACTGTTATTCCAGTATGTTACAGCTCAGTGATTTTTTTTTTTTTAAATTTCCCTAAGAACTCAGTTTGTTCTTAGTGGAAGAAAATTGTTCAGTGTGTTCAAAATAATTGGCAGGCACTTATGTTATTTAAAACCTTTCCGAAGGTGCTTTCCTGAACAATCTAACACTTTAGGAGAAAACCCTAATTTCAAACTCTAGATTAAATTGTTAAAGTGCTAAAAGATTTCAGTCAGATGGGAAAAGTAACCTAACTCTCTTTTATTTGCAATAGAGATCTTTCAAGGAAGGTAAAGTTTATATACTGATCTCCCTCCATTCTATAGAACAAATGAGCCTGATGCTTGTCAAGTCAGGGCCAAGCTCTGCTGCCCAAGACCCCTTTCTATTCCAGTATTGAAGAACATAATATTATAAGTATATTGTACTGTAATTGTGATTCTGACTATCCAGAAGAAAAAGAAAAGTACTCAGAAATTTCAAAGAGAGGAAAAATGATTTAATTTTTTTCATTATATCTAGTCCTTATTTTTAATGTGTAGTCCATTAAGTAATCCATTCAATCATTCAAGTAATTATGAGCCCTTAATACATGATCCATCACCTCTAATATTTTATATTCTAGTACGTGATGGGAAAAACACATATTCAATACCCTCCAAAATCTATAAACAATATGCTGAAATAGTTATTTACAAAGTGCAATAATACTTTGAATATGGAGCCATTAAATCTTTCTAGTGAAAGAAACAGTATATTAGGAAAGATGAATTTGATTTTGGTCTGATTAAAAAAATGAATCATTCAGACATATTAGAGGGGAGAAACACATTCAACACATTGAAAACAGCTTAATTGCTGTGTTTATTCCCAAATACTTTTTGAGCTCTTACCATAGTGCAAGCACTATTCTTGGTACAAATATATAACAATAAAAATAAAGCCCCTGTCTTAAAAAGCTTGAATTCTAAAGGTGGGAAAAAAAACAATGGACTAATAAACAAAAACATAACATGTTAGTTGGTAAGAAGTGCTAAGAATTAAAATGAAACAGTAAGGGAATAAAGAGTACCTCAGGAAGAATTGCTACTTCAGACAGTGTGGCCAAGGCAAGCCTCTCTAATAAGGCAACATTTGAGAAGATACCTGAAGTAAAAGCAAACTGTATGTAGGCAGTATATGTGGAGGAAATGCATTCAAGAAAAAAGAAGAGTAAACGCAAAGTCCCACAGGAGGGAATATGTCTAGGTATGTTTAAGAAACCGATTGAATAAAATAATGAAAAAAAAATGTATAAGTTTAGTCTGATTGAGTGTGGTCAAGGTAACGGTAAGACCAGTTAAGTAAATGAAGGTAGATTTTGTAGCATCTCCTAAGTTTAGTTAGGAAAGGGATATGATCTTTGTCTTGGAAAGAAATCTGGTGCTAATGTATACAACCAACCCACTTGAAGTGGAGAGACCAAAAATGAACTTAGCAAAATGGTCCAGATAAGAGAAGATGAGCCTGAAGTCAGAAAGTGACTATAGGATGGAGAGAGATTTAGGAGGTAGAATAAGAAGGTTGTCATGAATCTGACTTGCAGAATGAGGGAGAAGGAATATCCACAGAGATTCTGTAATATTTAGCTTACACAACTGGGCAGACTAATGATACTTACAAAAGTGTGACTTCCTAGAGAAGGGTCATATGTGGACAAGAAGTAATGAATTGTGATAGGCATAGTGAATGTGAGGTGCTTAGGGATATCCAGAGGATGTACTTAGGGAGCTAGTTAGTAGGCAAGAGAATGCCTACAATATAAAAAGAATAAAAGACAAACAGGAGGACACACACAACCCACAGAAGGGACACTCCTGGAGCACCCAGAGCAAGCCACCAGGGAGATTATGCCAGGGCCTCACAAGGCACCTATTACATAAGGTCACCTGACTAAGACTGGGGGACATAGCAGATCTACCTAATACATAGAAACAAACAGAGAGGCAGCCAAAATGGAGAATCAAAGAAATACATCCCAAATGAAAGAACAGGAGAACACTCCAGAAAAATAACTAAACAAAGTGGAGGCAAGCAACCTATCAGATACACAGTTCTAAACAATGGTTATAAGGATGCTCAAGGAACTTAGTGAGTACTTCAACAAAGAGATAGCAAGCATAAAAAAGGAAATAGAAACCATAAAAAATAACCTCTCAGAATTGAAAAATAAATAATTAAAATTAAGAAAGCACTAGAAAGAATCACCAGCAGACTACATGAAGCAGAAGATCAAATCAGCGATTTGGAAGACAAAGTAAAAGAAAAGACACAACTAGAACAGCAAAAAGAAAAAAGAATCCCAAAAAATGAGAATAGTTTAAGAGACCTCTGGGACAACATCAAGCGTAACAGCCCTCACATCATAGGGATATCAGATGGAGAAGAGAGAAAGCAAGGGATTGAGAACCGATTTGAAGAAATAATGACTGAGAACTTTCCTAACCTGGCAAAGGAAATAGATATACAAACACAGAGAGTCCCAAAGAAGATGAAACTAAACAGGCCTACATTATAATTAGAGTGCCAAAGGTTAAAACAAAGAGAGAATTCTAAAAGCAGCAAGAGAAAGGCAATTAGTAATTTATAAGAGCTCCCATAAGATTATCAACTGATTTCTCAATAGAAATTTTGTAAACCTGAAGGGATTTGCACAAAATATTAAGGTGATGAAAAGTTAGGATCTACAACCAAGATTACTCTACTTTGGACGGCTATCATTTATAATCAAAGGACAGATAAAGAGCTTCATAGATCAGGAAAAGCTAAAGGAGTTCATCACCACCAAACCAATTTTACAGGGAATGTTAGAGGGGATTCTTTAAGATGAAAAAAAAAAAAAAATCAAAATTATGAGTAACAAAATATCAATAGCTACATACCTATCAACATTACTTTCAGTGTAAATGGATTAAATGCTCCACTCAAAAAACATAGGAGAGCTGAATGGATAAGAAAACAAAACCCTTACATATGCTGCCTACAAGAAACCCACTTCAGATTGAAAGACACACACTGACAAAAAGTAAAGGGATGAAAAAAGATATTTCATAAAAATGGAAATGACAAAAACAAAACAAGCTGGAGTAGCAATACTTATACCAGACAAAACAGACTTTTAAACACAGGCTATAACAAGAGATGAAGAACACAGTAATCCTACTTCAGGATATTTATTTGAAGAAAAACAAACACTACTGTGAGGGAACCTGTGCATCCATATGAGGTCAGACAATTAAGTTTGCAAACTCATCCTAGAAAGAGTACTACATATCTTACTGCTAAATGTCACCACAGTCACATTTGAAGTACTCTCCTTGGGAAGCTATGCACTGATGCCAGGGCCTAGTCCACCCTTCAAAGCAATTTTGGAACTTTTTCTGGAACGGCCATCAGAGCTGTCATCTTGATGTCCTGAATGTCATCAAATTGTCTTCCTTTCAATATTTCCTTTATTCTTGGGTAAAGAAAGAAGTCATTGGGGGCCAGATCAGGTGAGTAGGAGGGTATTCCAATACAGTTATTTGTTGACTGGCTAAAAGCTCCCTCACAGACAGTGCCCTGTAAGATGGTGCATTCTCGTGATGTAAGAGCCATGAATTGTTAGCGAAAAGTTCAGGTAGTCTAACTTTTTCAGGCAGCCTTTTCAGCACTTCCAAATAGTAAACTTGGTTAACTGTTTGTCCAGTTAGTACAAATTCATACTGAATAATCTCTCTGATACCAAAAAAAGGTTACCAACATCATTACAACAAGTCCGTGAACTTAATTGTCATAGCTCGTGTGTTCATTGCAGCATTGTCTACAATGGCCAACATGTGGAGGTAGCCTGGGTATCCATCAATCGAGGAATGGATAAAGAGGAAGTGGTACATATATATACAATGGAATATTTCTCGGCCACTAAAGGGAATGGGTTCTTGCCATCTGTGGCAGCATGGATGGACCTGAAGGATATTGTGCTGAGTGGAGTGTAAGACAGAGAAAAACAGATGCAATGTGATTTTACTTATATGTAGAATCTAAAGAACAAAATAAACAAACAGATACAAACTCATAAACACAGAAAACATATTGACGGTCGCCAAGTGGCAGGGGGGTTGGAGGGGAGTGAAAAAGGAGACTGGATTAAGAAGTACAAACTGGTAGATACAAAATAGCCAGAGGGCTATAAAGTAGAGCATAAGGAATACAGTCAATAATATGGTAATAATTATGTATAGTAGTGCCAGGTGAATACTAGACTAGTTAGGGGGATCATTTCTTAAATTATACAAATGTCTAACCACTATGTTGTACACCTGAAATTAGTATAAAATAATAGTAAATGTCAACTGTAATTGACAAATTTTAAAAGTGGGGGAAAGATGAAGGGGAATAAGAGGTTCAAATTTCCAGGTATAAAACAAATAAGTCAGGGGGATGTAATGAACAGCATGGGGAATATAATCAATAATATTGTGACAGCATGGTATGGTGTCAGATGGTTGCTGGACTTATCATGGTGATCATTTCTTTAGGTATATAAATGTTGAATAACTATGGTGTACACCTGAATTAACATAGTATTGTATGTTAGCTATATTTTTAATAAAAATCTTAAAATAAAATACAAAATGCTTATTTTAAAAAATCAGGGCAAAAGATATAAGTACATATGAACAAATATAAATGACCTATGAATGAATAAACATTTTATATTATTCAAATACTGTCAGCCCTGGCTGGCCCTTGGTTTGGGTGGAGCTTCAAGGTTGAAGGGCTGGGATGCCTCTGTGATGTTCTCTCGCTACATTTTCTCAGTTTGTGCTGAATCTACACTTCACCTCTCTCCACCACTGCAATTCCCATCTCTCTGGCACCATATATTGATAGAGAGCTAGCCAGCATTTCTCCAGTGTTCTATCATTTATCTCTTCACCCACAATGCAGTACAACAAAGGAAGAGATCATTCTATCCTATCCAGATCCACCCTTCTTAGAGCAGAGGAGATAGGGATTATAAATGCTTATACTTTAAAAAATGTGCTCCTCAGAAAGCAAAGCCAGATTGGAAGATGGTCCAGAGACAGTATTTTTGAAGGAGAAAAAGAGAAGTCACATGAGCTATATTTTAAGTGCTGCTTTTAAATTCATTTTTTATCATTCACAAATTCTTAGATTATTTTTCTTTGGAATATTTTCCATTAAATATGCAACTAACCCCTTAACCATTCTTCTTAATTACATTCTTGGAAACTGAATATATGCAAATAGTAAACTGATAGTACTAGCACTTTGATTTGGGATCCTTGGTGAAGTTTGCCTTGAAACTCCTTGAGGACACTTATCTGACAGTTAACTTAATCCATTAGTTTAGAATGACACAGCAGAGGTCAGAGAAACAGAAGAGAATCACTTTTTAAAGCAATTATGCACTTTGGATGAGCATGAAAATCAAGTGTGTAAATGCAAAATAAGAAGAAGGCAACCATTTTCTGTTCTTTCCAAAACTGAGTTACGATCAAATCCACTCACCTGATTTTGCTCAATATACTTGCCATGTCACTGTATTCAGGCATAACTGTGCCACCAGTATTGCCAAGAATCTATTCAAATTATTTTTCTGAAAGCTTTTCCTACATCCAAGTCTCTGCCATTTTCTGTGTACTATTTATGGGGCTATTCATTTGCTATTTTTTTAAAAAATATTATATTGACTGCTTTAGGAAAGGAAACAGTGAGTAGACTAAAATGGCAAAGGCATTATTAGCAGCAATACTGTTTCATATCTCATTTACCATATTTGAATTAAGATAAATGATCACATCTAGAATTGTAAGCGTGAAGCTGCCATCAAGAGGAGTCTGAAATGCATTTCTATCTAAACATCTTATCAAAACATACAGAATTATGGATTCCCATGAAACCCCTGAAAACCCTGCTGCAAGAAGGAGCATAATAACCAGTATGTCTCAATTCTTTCTTTGTCTGACATGACGGCAATGACTTATTTTCACAGACCATAATTTTAAGTGGCTTCACGAGAGAGAACTCTGGGTGGCAGGTGGAAAGATGAGGATACTCAAAATCTTTAGGATGGGGAGGGTAAGATAACAACTCAGGCAACTTGATAAAATCTCTCTTGCCAACTTGGCTGCATTCATAGGGTCATCTCACTTATTTTGTGAAAATTTGTCCAGCACAATGGTATATAGTTGATGCTGAATAAACGTCAAGTAAACATATTCAATTATATTAGATATATTTTATTAAATATATTTGGCAGATCAATATAATAGAGCACACTCTGTTAAGGGTATCTACAATAAATATATATATAATGAATATTAATCCTCTTTAATACATAGATACACATAATTTTAGTTACTCCCTGTAGCAATCAACAACTTTCTTATGTTTTGAATCTTTGCTCCATAAATTTGAATTTGAGCTAGGTTTTTATATACTGAGAAAATTTTGCATTGGAATTTAACAAACATGGTTCCATAAATCACAGTATCTTTGCAGAGTCCATAAGCTTTCCCTCACCCAAATTAAAGTGATCTCAATTTATTACACCAAAACATCTGTGCCTGTTTTTTATTGCATTTGTTGAATGTTTGTCCTTGTTTACATCTAACTTTCTCCTCCTTATGCCATTCCTCAATGCTTCCTCTGTTGAAGCAAGGCGAGTGTAAGGCAGGTTTGCTGATTTAATTAATGCAAAGGAAATGGTTATTCTATCAAGAGAAACAAAGTAAAAGCTTTCAGAATTCCCCCTGCTAGTGAATGAAACTTTCATTGAAAGATGTAGATAGAGGCTAGGAATCCACATTCATAGATAAAATACTTGAAAATCATGTTTAAATTATTGAATTATTTAAAGAAAAATTTTAAAATCTATTTTTTTTTTTTTAGCTGAGCCATCCTGCCACCTGTTGGCAGCTCAACGTCAACTCAGCTCGGGCTGGCCTCGAACTGCTGTTGCTCAGATCTCAACTTGCACTCTTGAGTGAGCTCTTAACCAACTGAGCCATTCAGCCGGCCCTTAAAATCTATTTATAACTGCAATGATAGAATTCATCCAGTTTTGAAATTCCAATTTAAAAAAATATGTGAAAAGCTGAAATTTCTGGAGTAATAAGGATTTGGATAGGTTGAATAATTAAGTGTATATGAATTATAATATTCAAATAATCAGAATATAACATCCTATATGTATGATTACACCTTAATGAACTTAAATTTATATGTTATTGTTAATTCAGAAAGCATTTTATGATCTTTTGGGTTTAAATATTATATATACACATTACCTTTGACTTTATTTTTCTGTACTTGAGATGTATACAGTATTTAAAATCCATGAAAGTCTAAAACCTTAGATTATTGGGGTGACGTTATTTAGTAAAGTTACATAGCTTTCAAGTGTTCATTTCTATAACACATCATCTATCTATCACATTGTGTGTTCACCACCCAGAGTCAGTTCTTCCATCACCATATATTTGATCCCATGTACTCTCATTTACCATTCCCTGCTCCCCTTAGGGGGCTGAACTTTTATTTAATTTGATCCTCTTATTTTATGAACTAAAAAGTTCCCTGAGAATTGAAAATGTCAAAAGGTCACTTAAACTCAGAACTTAAAGTCATAAGAAGGTTGTGATCAGGGGAGCACAGAAATGGAATTAGTATTCCCCAAACTAGTTAAATGATTGTGATTAGGCATGCTGTGAAGCCAACATCATAATGTGGCAATGACCAGGGATTTAGAGTTACATCTGGATTTGCTTCTCATCTTCATCACCTTTTAACTTTTTGAGCCTGAGTAAATAACCTGACATCTTTGAATATTAGTTTTAATTACTGGTGTATTCTTATATCCCATTTTATTATTTTTTAAATACAAGGCAGTTTAGAAAATAAAGTAATAAATGAGAACACTTTTCCCCTAATTTCTTTAGTATAAAAAATTTCCAACCTATAAAATAGTTGAAAGAACTCCCATGTGCGTTTAATCTAGATTTATCAATTCTTAACTGTTTGTTTCATAGATAGAAATGTTAAGTAAAAGTATAGATAAATACAAAGGTAAACTTAGATAAAGACCTAGGCAAAGATATAAATACCGATATGAATTTGTCTTTTTTCCAGAAAAATCTGAGTAAATTGCAGACAAAATGAGACTATTCCTAATTACTTAATCATCATAATACTCTACCCATTATATCCTAAGATTAAGGACATTGACTATATAACAAGAATAACATTATTACAACCAAGAAATTTAACACTAATGCAATAATAACAATCATCTTATATAATAAATCTCCCCAGTTAGCTCAATAATGTAGTTTATATCTGTTTTTCTCCTCTAATTAAAGATGAACTAAAAAATTGAATAGAACATCCAATTGTATTTTCTTTTTAGCCCATCTCATCTCAAATAACTTTTATATTTTATGACATTCACATTTTTATTGAGTATCAGCCAGTTGTATTATCAAATACCTTATAGATTTGTCTAATTATTTTTTCATGATTAGATTCAGGTTAAATGTTTAGGTCAGCAATACTATTTTTAGAAGATGTTGTATTTTTCCTACTGCACCATCCCACTAGACATATTTTCATTATTTATTAGACATAATAATTAGACATTATTTATTAAACAATAATTAAGCAATTAGACATTGTTTCATTATTGATGATGCTAAGCTTAATCACTTGGTAAAGGTAATGTCTGCTATATTTCTCCATTGCTAAAGTACTTTTTTCCTTTTATAATTCATACATGGTGATAGTTTCTGACCATGTGAAGTGAACATCACGTTCCCAAAAAACCCTAAAACAAAGAGTTTTAATATGCATTGATGAGTCTTTCCTGAATCAGTTGTTAAATTGCTGGTTAAAAAATTGTGATTTTCTAATTCTATCATTCTATCTAATTTATTAGATTATATTATTCTATAATTTATTACTGTTTTGATTTTCGAAATGTCCTATATTTGGACAGTGAGAGGCTATCAGAATGGAATCTCTATACTTTTTACTAATGATTCCATTAGCCTTAAGTTCTTCTTTGGTTTACGGCACTAAATTTGTTTCAGGCTCACCTTATCCTTTTCCAGCCGTACACTTGAAATCATTAATTTCTTCATGCTGCACTGGTTCCTTTGAAAGGACATGGTTTTTATCTGGAGACTAGAGGCACTCTTTGCTACTTAGATTTCATTATTTCATGCTTTTACAGATAGACCTAAGAATTACATATATAATTATCTATGTATGAGGTCTGCAATTAAGTTCAAAAACTTGTTGCAGTGATGTTGCTAACCTTTTTTGATATTGAAAGAATTATTCATTATGAATTTATACCAACTGGACAGTTAACAAAGTTTACTATTTGGAAGTACTGAAAAGCTTGCATGAAAAAGTTAGACAACCTGAACTGTTCGCCAACAATTCATGGCTTTTGCATCACGACAATGCACCAGCTCACACGGCATTGTCTGTGAGGGTGTTTTCTGCCAGTAAACAAATAACTATGTTGGAACATCCTCCCTACTCACTGGATCTGGCCCCCAATGACTTCTTTCTTTAACCAAAGATAAAGAAAATGTTGAAAGGAAGACATTTTGATGACATTCAGGACATCAAGGGTAATATGATGACAGCTCTGATAGCCATTTCAGAAAGAATTCCAAAATTGCTTTGAAGGGTAGACTAGATGCTGGTATTGGTGGAGTACTTTGAAGGTGACCATAGTGATATTCAGCAATGGGGTATGTAGCACTTTTTCTAGGATGAATTCATGAATTTAATTGTCATGACTTATATAATTATGAAATATATATAATTATAAAATACATATAAATGTATGATATATATAAATGTCCTCATACTAATAGTTCCAATTAAAATTCATCATCATAGATTTCTTTCTCAAATTCCTTATTTCCAAATTTGCATCTCACAATTCCCATAGTGGAAAATCATCTATGTATTTACTCATTTGCTCTAACCTACATTTCATTAGAAATTGCTTAAGAATCACTACACCAATGCCACTGCCAACAAGCCTTCTAAATAAAGTTCAATACTTGGAAGTGTGTGAGTGTGTGTGTGTGTGTGTGTGTGTGTGTGATCAAAACAGTGTTCAAGGGCTGGCCGAATGGCGCGGTGGTTAAGTGCTGGCTTGGGAAGCCAGTGGCCTCGGTTCGGTCCCACATATGAGGGCCAGTGACACTGCCCTCAAAAAAACAAAAAACAAAAAAAAACCAAAAAACTGTGTTCAAAATCTGGCTGAATTATTTTATTTGAATTGTGGTTATCAACTTGATCTAATATTATGTTCATTTGTTTTTAGATTTTTTTTTTTAAAGACTTTATTGGGGAATTGGGGGAGGAGAACAGTGTTGCAGAATCGGGGAAGGGGAACAGACAAGTTGCTGTCTTTTGTTCTTCAATCTAGTTGTGGAGGACGTCGCTTCACTGGCCCATGTTGGTATCGTCATTGCACTCTTCCCGGATGAGGCAGATCAGTGGCCAGCCACTGGATGGTCACTCACTGCGGCTATTGGCCGCTCACGCTGGCTGCCTGCCACTCACTGTAGCCCATGGCAGCCCACTGCAGCAGGGGCTGCAGCCTACACTGTCGCTGGGGCTCGCACAGCCCAGCTCTAGGAGGAGCTGTTGTTAGCTGTAGAGGAAGTATCACTGGCCCTCATATGTGGGATTCCAACCCGGGAGCTGCTGGCGTCCCAAACCAGCTCTTAACCAATGCGCCACTCGGCTGGCCCTGTTTTTAGTTTTAAGATTTGATTTGTTTATCCCTTTAGTTTTTCATTAGTTATTTTATTAGCTTTTTTTATTATATGGAAAATGTTTGCATAGTTCAAAATCAAAACTTTACAAAAAATATATATACAAGGAGTCTTATCTCCTGTCCCTTTCCCATCCATTCTTCTCTTGGCTAATAGTTCATTCATTTCTGGTTTATCTTGCCTGGATTTCTGTTTTGCAAAAATAAGAGCCAAGATTAGTTGTATGATACTTTATAAGTTACACATTTATTTGTTTGTTTATTTAATTTTTAAATGATACTCATCTTATAAAAAATATTATGTATATGTAATAAACTAATATGCTTGTATTTGTCTTATTTAGAGAATAACAAAAAAGTAAATTAAAGTAAAACTGAAAATACATTGTTATGACATTTGTATATTAATACAATATTTTAAATTATGTTTCATATGTTCATTGGCACAACCAGGATAAACTTTCTTACACAATCATTTTCCTATCTTTTGATAAAATGTTGTGGAACTCCTAAAGCAACTCCAATTAACCCAATTTGAAAACTAGTAGTCTAAATAAATATTTTGATGCATACATAGCTACTGTATACTTATTTTATTGCTATAATATACCAATTTTAATGTTCCTTAAATTTTAATAGTAAGTTCATCTAGGTACTAAGTTTCCTCAGGACAGAGTTATTAACTTATATAATTTCTGTGGTTTCTCCCTGGGGCCTGGTATAATTATGTATATACAAAAATGTTTCTAAAGTTATTTTAAGAATGAATTAGTGAATTAATGAATTTTAAAAAGAAGTCTGTCAAAGTCTACAAAATTTACAGTTTGATAAATTATATGCATATACATATATAATTACTTCTTATCCTATTTTAAAGTTATTAACATTATAATTACAATAATTACTCAGAGTCCTTAGATAATTTTGTGAGATAATTTTTAAATTGCTATTTATTTGAATTATACAGTTGCCTGACTAACATACTGGTTTTGTCATTTATTTTGGCACCCAGGAGATACAACCTTATACAAATAGACTCATGAATTTGTATGAACTTTCAAAGTATTATTGTATTATTTCAGAATTAAAATTCTTTAGAATACAAGAAAAATATACATTTTCACAGATTATCTTAAGAAATGTGTACATTTTTACCCACAAGATGGTGCTATTTTCCCACCTGCAAGCCTATAAATTGTTATGTGGAATCTACATAGAGCTATAAAATGCCCTATATAAGACAGAGGGGAAAATAGTTTCCTATTTGAACTGAAATCACATAAATGTCTCCTCTAAAACTGCTCCTAATGTCTGCCTTCCCCAAATACTCTTTTATTAGAATATGCCTATTTCCTAATGCTTTCCTATATTCAACTAAATATTCAGTGTTGTATAAGTCACCTCAAACACATGTCCAAAATTAAACTCTCCATCTTCATCATCACCCTCACCCAAATCTGTTTCACCAAACAACTGTATCTTACCCGTTGCGTGGGCCAAAAGCCTTGGAACTGGATTCACTCCTCTAGAGATTCTCTCTCTCTCTCTCTCTCTCTCTCTCTCTCTCTCTCTCTCTCTCTCTCTCTCTCTCTCTCTCTCTCTCTCTCTCTCTCTCCTGCTGACTCTACTTTCAAAGTATTTCCACTATCTAACCACTTTTCTTCACCCCAACTTCTGTTTTTAGCCTGTTCTAAGTTACCATTACCTCATAATTCATCTTGCCTGAGTCCTTGTGTCTCTACAGTTTATTCTTGATCTAGCAGCTAGTGATTGTGTGTTGTTGTTTTTTAAATTTATTGGGGTGAAAATGGTTAGTGAAAAATACATTGGTTTCAGGTGTACAGTTCTGTAATACATCATCTATATATCACACTATGAGCTCACCACCCGAGTCAGTTCTCCTTCCATCACCACATATTTGACCCCTTTTAACCTCTTCTACTATCCCCTTTTCCCCCTTAACCTCTGGTAACCACTAAATTGTTGTCTATGTCTATGAGTTTTTGTTTCTTCGTTTGTCTTGCTCCTTTGTTGCTTCCAATTTTATCTCCCACATATGAGTGAAATCATATCATGTTCAACTTTTTCTGTCTGAATTATTTCACTTAGCATAATAATCTCAATGTCCATTCATGTTGTTGCAAATGGCACTATTTCATCTTATGGCAGAATAGTATTCCACTGTGTATATGTACCACATCTTCTTTATCCAATCATCTATCAAAGGATACTTTGGTTGTTTGCATGTCTTAGCCACTATAAATAATGCTGCCACCATTCAGGTCAGGTCACTGTCTTTCTCAAAACATACAAAGTCTCTCTATTTCACTCAGAGTCAAAGTCCTGGCTCCCTGTTAACTACAGGCCTCAATTCCTACAGTTTTCCCCTTCTCATACTCAGCTCAAGCCACACTAGTCTTCTTGCTTTTCTGCAAACACAGGTGTCACACACCAGTCAGGGATCTCTGCTGTAACTCTTCCCTTTACTTGGAATGCTGTTGCACAAATTTTTACTTGGCTACTGCCATGACATTTTCACAATATTGCTCGAATGACATGTTCTCAATGAGATCTAACATGCACTATCTACCTTTCAGTACTTCTGAGCCATTTATTTTCTAGCAAGCTAAATATACATTACTAATTTACAAAGTTAGTATCTGTTTCCCCCATTCCATGAGGGCAGGGATCTTACTTAATTGATTTAAACAAAAGATCTAGAATAGTGTCATTAGTAGGTGCTCAATAAATACTTGAATGAATTATACCTTAGGCATTATTAATTAGTATTCAATCACAAGAAATTTGATTAGCAGCTTACAGAGCATTGTCCATATAGAAATATAAAAAAAAGACTAAATAAGGTGTTGTTATAGTGTATAATTGGTATCAATCTTGATTCAAAAGATATTTCCTTAACTACCCAGAACATAAAATATATTTTCAATAAATGGCTAAGCAATAAACAAAATAGGCATCTGGAAAGTTTGCCAAAGCTCACATGACATTATATGCTATAATTTGAGAAGATATTATTTAGGATGATGCAGTGAGCCAAAACAGGTTTCGTATATCATACATGTTATTTGTCTCATAAGTGCATACCCACTTTTATATTTAATATATAATTTCATTTGGGCTTTATGTGAGAACATTTTAACATGGCTTTTATGCCTACTCTGTATGTGTGTAATTGTGGTGGAATCAAATGTGGCTAAAATGGTTAGTTTGTCTGATTCAGTAAGACATCCCTGGGAGAAGTTGATCTAGGATGTGTAGGTTTCCAACATTTACACCAAAATGGGGTCAGAGATTCCAAACCAAAACAACTTTTGGTCACACTCATTTCTGTCAGTTGTTTAGATGTGATTTGAAGCTAAAACTATATGTTCCACCAGTTTGACTATTTTTTTTTTTAATTTTACTAACTACTTTGGATAACATACTTGTTATTAGTAAGTTATTTGACTAAACTGAAAAATAAGTACTCACAGTAAGCTCTGAAATTAGTTAATATGTCAAAACTGATTATGTAGACTCAATGCAAGGCTATTCATAAAAATCTATGCCCCCAGTTCTATGATTAGCCACTTAGGTCCCATAGCATGGAGCTTGGTTTACAACTCTCACTATTTTCCCACAGTCATGGCCATAGCCTTCACGATGATCATTATCATGCTATGTTTCAAATAATTTTAAAAGCAGAATGATTGAATGATTTTACCAAGTATAGTTAGCTCAGAACTTTCATATATATCTATCACTTATATTTTAACCTGTAAATGTTAAAGTATAAAATCCTAAAACAAACGAACCAACAAAAAAACTAAAGTGTTTTATTTCTGCTTTCTAATGGCCTATGCTGCTAGTTTATAAATTTCAAGCTTTCAAATTTATTGTTCAAAAGGGAAAGAAACATAGAAGGAAGGATAAAAGGATAGAAGGGAGATCTTAAATAATTAACGATGTTACTGCCAGATGATGGCTGGGGCTCACCTAACGAATTCAGTTCCAGGGACTTTTCCTTATAGGTGATATGCTCTGGTCAAGTCCTGTTGATTTATAGGAATTAACTATCTACTTATTTATTTATCACATATATAATTCCTTATTCTAATACCTGAAATAGACATTGCCTCATATAAAAATTTAACTTAAGGTAATTTTTTTAGTTCTCTCCACATCTACTTAGCCTCTCTTTCCTTTACATAAAAAAGACTTCCAAGACTCCTGCATTTATGCAGGATGATCCGACAAATATTGGCCAAATGGCTGTGAGAAGTCACACTTGTCATTTCCAATACATAATTTTTAAAAGGGCTGTGACACATAAAGATGTGGTACATATATACAATGGAATATTACTCAACCATAAGAAAAGATGAAATACTGCCATTTGCATGGATGGCTCTCAAGATTATTATGCTAAGAGAAATAAGTCAGACAGAAAAAGTCAAGAACCACATGATTTCACTCATATGTGAGGTATAAAACTGAAAGCAACAAAGGAACAAGACAAACAAACAAAAACTTATAGACACAAACAACAGTTTACTGGTTACCAGAGTATAAGGTGGGGAGGAGGAAAGTAGAATAGGGTAAAGGGGTCAAATATATTGTGACAAAAGAATATTTGACATTGGATGGTGAACATACAATGATGTAGATGATGTGTTATATAATTCTACACTTGAAAACTATATAATTTAAATAACCAATGTCACCCCAATAAACTTAATATTTAAAAAAAGTGGCTGTGAGTTCCCCATGTCCTCTCTCTTTGCTTGTTGCCATGCCACTGAAAGCCATGCTTTGAGATGGTAGGTCCAAACACGGTGCAACTTCAGTCAGCTGGCCTCTCTGAGTAACCTTCTGGGGAGATCATTCCCACTGATCTCATTAGACATGTGTTATCATTTGGGAGATAGATTTTTAGTGCAGCATAGTCTAGCCTATACTGAATAATAAACTAGTAAAGTAAGTCATTATTGAGTTATATTTCATGTCTAATAAACTCAAGGTAAAATTTGCTACCTTATCACTAGTCACCCTTGGCTATTAATATCTTTCTCATATTATGTTATTCTAAAAATTTTAGTACAATAGTGCCATTTGAAGCAGGTACCTCTGTGTTCATTATTCAATGAACAAATGCATAGTACACCTCCTATCTGCCAGGTGATGTGATAGAACTGGAAGAGCAAGCAGGCATGGTCCCTACTGCACCCAAGTTCAGAATCTATGGGGAAGAAAGCTGATAAACAAAAAAAGACAAAGGAAAAAGGAAATCAATCAACCTAATCATGACAAATGTCCTGAAGAAGAGAATGGAGGGTAGCAAAGAGATGTGACCTAATCTGGGATTTTAGGGAGGCCTGGAAAAGGAGAGCTGAGTAAGAGCTGGTGCTTGATGTTTGGAGCTGGGATCAAGAGCAATTATGGAGGACTTAACCTTTGCAAAGATGGCCATCTTCCTAAAGAAATATATCTAAAATTACAACACCGTCTGGATCATATGAACATGGAGAAATTTGTAAGCAACATTTTAATTGCGAACTACTTGATCCAGGGAATGAGTACTTAAACTTAATATTGTAGGGGGGAAAAAAAGCTTATTTTCTTGCTTGTAAATAAATGTCTAAAGTTGGAAATACGCATGAGCCCAAAAAATTAATTCTCTCTCACCACCTGAAAAAAAGTCAAGAAACTGCACATTTGGCAGGAAAATTCTAAACAGCCTACAAGTGCCAATATCAGAAGAACAATCTTTACATTATGTAGAAAATTGCTAGTTAATCCTTCTCCAAAAATTTAATTTTATAAAATGAAAGCAAGTTCTATGTTTTAGCTATAGTAGAGTATATAGTTCTCCCAGATTGTTGAAAAATGTAAGAGAGATTTCAAACAAATTATTTTAAACAGATTTAAACTACAATCTTTCTAATATACTACTTAATCTCTTGCATTTATAGAGTGATTTAGGCTTTCCAAAGCATTTTATATGCATTATCTCATTTGATTATAATAGATAAAATATATATAATTATATATAAAAATGTAAAATCTATGACAACTCCCCAAACCCTCAAAATTAAATGTGAATTGAAAATAAACCCAGTCTGTCTGGGGCCGGAGTAAGTAAATGAAATCAGATTTAAGATAGTATTAAATGGCAAAAGAGAATGTACAAAGCATAGAAAATAAGAATTGGAAAGAGACGTTATAGATCTTCTAGGTCAAACTCCCCAATTACAATAATGATAATAACTTCTTTTGTTTATAAGGCATTATTTTTAATATGCGTGAGACTTTTAGATTACAGATCATAAGTGGTACATTGACATGAGACAATCCTATTTCAGGGCCTGCATCCCACAGGCAAATGATACTTTATAACAAGACTTTCTTCCTTTTGTCCATAAACTGTCATCTAAATGCATTGAAACCTATAAGCCCTTAATTAAAAACAGGACAATACGATGGTATTTTGAATTTAGGACCAGATGTTAACCCGTCATCAAATCCTACCGAGATTTCACTGCAATAGTTCTCCTAAAATTGATCACTCTGTTTTTTTATCCTTGATCCTTTTGTTCTATTTTCAACACAACAGTTGGAGTAATCCTGCTAAAACATTATCTGGGTCATTCAACGTCATACAAGATGTGTTACCTCACGATATCCCTGCAATCTATTGCTCTCCCTCTTGTTCACTCCTCTCTAACTAGGCAGACCTCATTACCACATCCCTGGAGTATTTTAAAGAAGGACTGGCTACATACACTGTGGGGCCCAGTGCAAAATGAAAATGCAGAGCCCTTTGTTCAAATGTTACTAAGAATTTCAAGACAGCATAATTCTTATGCACAGGGTCTTAGGCAAGAGGACAGGTTTCACAGCCACGAAGCCAGTCCTGCTTAAGGGGTTTGAATTTACTGTGCCTCTGCCATAACCTGTTTCCCCACATACCTGCATTCTAAACTACTCCCCACACTGTTTTTTTCTCACCTCCATTCCCTAAACCTTTAGTCTTCCTTGTAAAGGTCATGTTCTCAAGCATTTCTGTCCACCTGATTTAAGTTTGTAATCACTTAACCCCCATTCTCTACATTATTTTTGTTGCAGCTCATATTGGTATCTCCACACAATATATTTTACTTATTCAACCTGTTCAATTCCCACCTTCCCTCATTAAAATGCAACTTTCAAGAGAAATGTTTATTTTTTATTTTCATCGCATTCCTTCATATTTAGAACAGTGACAGATAATAAAGTTGTTGGATAAATGAATGAATGAGAATATGATTGTCTTTCAGCCATAAAATGCTAAAGAATTATGCATGGATAACCCATGGGCTGAATCCCAGTCCCTTTCACATAAGAAGATTTCCAGAAATTACTCTGGAGCCACCTGAGGTGGAAGATCAGGTACTTTAGTATTTCATTAACCGAAATCCATTTGTAGAATTGTGGCCCTAAAGAGCTGAATCAGAAATTCTCAGGTAAACCATGGTTGCTAGGACACTAAACTCCATCCTCTAACCCACTACTAGCAGAAATGCCCTATTCCCTCAGCCCCCCACTTCCCTTCCCTGGCCTGGAATGGTGAGATCTGAACTACTTAACATTCCCCTGACTAGGGATGATTATCTTCCAATCCTTCAGGTAAGTATGGTTGTCAAACGGCATTAAATAACCGTTTTTCTTTTATTCATTTTTAGTAAGTCTTTTCTCTCTAAATGTCTACTTATTTAGAAGACCAAACAAACAAACAAACAAACAAAACAAAAACAAAAAAGCCCACAAAACTGCTCACTATACCACCTTTAGCATTAGGAATTTGGGTTTAACCAGACCGTTACAAGTGTCATATCGAGTTCCAAATCCAACGAAGCTCAGTGGCTCAAATCTGATTCTTTTTCATACACGACAGTGAATAAACATAGTTGTCTACCTTCTCCTTCTCCCTCTCAGTACTTCATTAAATAATTCAAAACTGCCTGGGCACAACGTTTTTATACGGTAAACAGAATTTAGTCTTTCTGTAACATCTACCCATTAACACCAGATTAAGCCCCCTGGATCATCCATTAGATGGTACTACACGTCTCTGGAGACGGTTGTCTTCCTGAAGTCTGATTAATCTTGTTTTATTTTCCAATTAAATATGACTTAAGATCATCATCTTTGAATTAGAAGATTATTGGAGGTTTGTGCAGACGGGAAATGAATGCCATAATGCTCTGAGAGAATGAGTAGGAAAGAAAATATACTAAGAGTATAATGGAACAGTTTGTCAGTGTTAAGTGCACAGATGATGTGTTTTTGAAGGACTCTCATCTCTTTTCAGCCATCTTTTCTTTTCTTTTGGGACCTCAGACCATTTCTTCAAACTTCTCTAATCTGAACTTTCTGGAAATACTATTTTCTAAAATTGGGTATTCATTTCTTACTAGGACTTCCTTGGCTAGAGTCAGTTCTTATGGTCATTTCCCCTTACGATTCTGCTAAATTCTACTTCACTAAGTTATTCTAATTGTTAAAAATAGAGTTCAGAGGCAGGCTGGCATAGGGAAAGTTTAGGAGCTTGAATGCTCTACAAATTTGTATTTCTATCCCACGTCTACCTTTACACAACAGAATGATCTTTTCTTGCTTGTCTAATCTAATAAATTGGGAAGATACGTATTCAAGAAATATTTGTGCCTTACTAGGTGCTTGCTTGTAGCTATATTTGACATCACAGAGCAAAATCATATAGTGCCACACAATTTGCTTATAATTAATGTAATTTATATGTTGCCTTACCCTAATCTATTGAGGATACTTCCATTTCTTCTCATACCAGGAAAAAGTATGTCAAGTGTAGATAAGGAAATTAAAACACACATAAGTGAATTGTTAGCAGGAAAACATCTAAAAAAGAGCTTACATTCAAGTTGCTGTAAACAAGCAATAAAAAAGCAAGCAAATAAATAAACAAAAAAATTACAGTGCTGAGAAGAAAATAAAACAGAGGGTGATAGAAAATGAGATTGGTGAGGGTGATCGGCTAGCTTTTGGAGATGCTACAAAGATTAAATATACTAATGTGATAAGAGAGATGGTTATTGAGCAGAATTCCTGGCAAACTTTCAAGAAATATTTTGATGACCAGTAACGTCCTGTATAGAGTATATCTCTTTGATCTCTATTTCTAATAGATGTTGCTTATAGAGTTACCACATAATCACTCTGGAAATTTTTCTTCCAGATGATTCACATATTTGGGTTGGAAAAAAAACAAACCCTGAGATCAAAGGACTGATGGCAAACTGTTAAAAGGTCATGTTGTCACTAATAGCACATCTTTTCCCCAACAATCTTTGGAGAACTATCACAAATGTATATTCCATTTTCATGTTTTACCTATC
Source organism: Aselliscus stoliczkanus (assembly GCA_033961575.1). Lineage (NCBI taxonomy): Eukaryota > Metazoa > Chordata > Mammalia > Chiroptera > Hipposideridae > Aselliscus > Aselliscus stoliczkanus. Next base: position 125,928,926 of record CM066727.1, read on the forward strand.
ATTAGAATAAAGTTTATAGGCAGTAGATAATATAGAAACCATTTTGATGCAAAAGAATTCAGAACTTCAAAATTAGAGCCCACATTGAGACTCTTTGTAGGTCAAATAAGTTCAGGAAAAAAATTGTCAAAATCTAATAGCTGGGTAGAAATGCAAAAAATTTCAAATAAAATACAAGTCAAGAAATTTTCCCTTCTCAAGTATACCATTTGCCTTACCAAAATAGGGTTGTCAAGATAAGGTCAAAAGCCCATCAGTACTAGGCAGAATTAAGAAGACACTTGCTCTAGTAACAGCTAAGGATTTTTAATTCATAAAGCTAGCATTTTCAAATAAGTAGGGGTAGGATATTGAAGGATATAACCAAAATCCATAAAAACACATTCTCTCACAGCTGAATATATAGGCTGCTTCCCAAATCAAACCATGAACTTGTTGACATGAAGTCAAATGAAATATGTTTTGGTGATACTTAGGTCAAATGATAAATAATTGCATAGGAATATTTTGGACTATTCTCCATGTCCCCATATTTTCATTTAAAGAAAAATAGATTTTTCATAATGTGATTTTTCTTTTAATACCATATCTATTGAGCATATATTCATATCACTATCATTATTATTAGCATTTATTAAATTACCACCAAGATCAATGCTAGTTCATATTATATAGAAGAAAAATCTTATTATTTCAGAAAAAAAGCAGAAGAGTATCTTCATAATTTTGAAGTTGGCAAAGTTTTCCTAAATGGACACATAAAACATTAAGGGGAAAAATAGAGATATTGAAGTGCATTAAAATTTAAACTTCCTGTTCTCCAAACATCCCATTTAAAAAATGATGAGGGGATAAGGCAAGGCACAAAATGAGATAACATACTTAGAGTTAAGGATAGACATTCTAGAAAAGCGCTGCATAATAGAACATTCAGCAGGGTCTATAACTGAGCTGACCAAAATGGTAGCCACTAACTCTATGGAAATATTGAACACCGGACAGGTGGCCAGTGTGACTAAGGAATCCATTTTTAATTTTATTTTGTTTTAATTATTTATAATTTAAGTGCAAATATCTACATGTGACTATTGGCTACTGTATTGGATAGCACATTACTAGAGGGTTTTAGAGACTTTTTTATAGCTGCTTAGATGGTTAGAACCCAGGCCTCCTGACTCCAAATTCACTCTTCCATGATATCATAGAGTATACAACAAGCTAGTTTTGATGGTCACAGTGGAAGATTTATACACATTATTAGAAATAAGTTTGTATTTTACTAGTTTTATTCTTTATTTTAGCTGTCTTCCTGTTGTTTAATGTCACACCTTTCACTGAATCAGTTGGCACATGTGATCATTTTTGAGATAGATAAAACAAATTTTTCAAGAATTTTTTTCACCAAATTTGATCAAATTTATAAAATGTACTTGCTTAAAGAAGTATGAAATAGTGAGGAGAAAAAATTAAACTGAAGATCAAAACTTGCAAGATTTTTAATGTTTGGTTAATTTTTTGTTTCTTTGTATGTTTCTTTGTTTTAAATTTGTCCAAGCTAGTGGAAGCCACTTTGAAAACTAGCTCAGTAAACAAATTACTTGGTGTGATATGAGAAACACCAGGAAGGAATTCTGTAATGCCATCTCTCCCTGCCTGCCAGGCTGGGATCACTATTATTATTCTTCACCATAAATCTTATTTGCATCATCATTGTCATTAATAAATGTCAATTCAATGAATCAATTTCAGTATTAGAAACCTGTTTTTTAATCAAAATATTGTTAGCATTAGGAAGGCTGGGAAATTTGTCTTGCTCTGTAAAAGGCAGAGAGAAGAAAAGCCCTGCAGGAACTCAGACCCCAGAAAAATAAAGATTTTAGCAGGAAAATGAAATTGGAGAGAGAAATGACTCATAAAAAGAAAGCCAGAGCAATCTGTGTAGCCACGAAGAAGATATTAGTTTGACAAAAGGTTTGAATCAATATTTCTTTGTATTACGTATAATTCAAAGGCAAAGGTGACATCTCGGACTTCACCACACTGTACTGTTTGTTCATGATACTTATCCCAACTCTAATTAAAATGTTATTTGAATAATGTGTTTTTGTTGAGAGTTTGGTTCTTCCAACAAACGATAGATCCTATCAAGGCAAGATTTGTGTCTCTTTTGTTCATTGTTATGATATCACGATTGAAACAATTCGTATTGTATAGTAGGCATTCAATAAATACTTGTTGGTGAATGACTGAACAAATGAATGAGTATCCCAACTAGACTGCATAGATCTTAGAGCAGTATATCTTACGATTTTTTTTCACCTCAGTCTAGCGCAGTGCTGTAAAAACAGAGTTAGGTTTTAAAATGTTTATTCGTGATTACGACTACCATTTATTGAGAAGTCAGTACAGGCCAGATCATAAAGTGCTTCTTATGTTTGACCTAACTTAATATTCAAAACCACCCCTACTTACAGAGACTGCTTTCCCCATTTTAGGTCATGTAAGTACAGAGATGCTAAGTAAATTATCCAAGATCACACAATCTAAATAGTGGCACCAACATTCTACCCCGAGTCTGTTTAATAGCTGTGTTATTGTTTTCTCCACTATACTGCTTGTGATACGGAGATGAGATCAGGGAAGACAATTGTTAATCAAAAGCAATATCTCCTACTTCACAATTTTGCATATATCTGGCTCTGGTTAGTGATAAAAGGTGTGTGATGGGGTAGAGAGCTTATACGTACGTCCCAGAGGCAGCAAAAGTTTGGCCCTAATGCATGCCCTACCTATCTTAGTAATGCTGCTGGTTTCTGCAGAAAACAAAGACTGGAGATAGGATTGTACAGCAGATAGGCAGAAAGGCACAGACATTTATGCTAAAAGTAAGAAAAAGAAAACACCAACTCCATAGGCTAAAAACGGAAGCACATGTAAACAGGAACCTTGACTATACCCCCACCGCAATCTAAACTCTATATGAGATTTCCTATATAGTCAATGGCTCTTAGAACATACAATAGCTGCATATTATTAAACTGAGAAGAAAATATCAGATAGTCCCCAAAATTCCAGCTCCTGAAATAATCAGGATAGTTTATAAGAGCTGTTAATAACAGGATATCACCAAAAACAACTATTAGGTAAAATGAGATTTTTCTGGTATTTTGAAAAATATTTGGGACAAGAAATATCTTCCTTAAAAACTCTGAAAGATGTTGGGGGGAAAAAACCCAACTTGATTGTACAGAAAGTATTGTGGTGATTTGACTATTTGATTTGTACATTGAGTAGAAAATATTTTATTCTCAAAAAATGTCAGTTTACCAGCACAGATCAACTTTTTGCATCTCTGAAAAGTTTCTACATGCTCGCTGCGATGTGGAATCATTATCGACCACCCAACAGGCAGTACAAGTACATTTTGAGTCGCATTTGACACCATAAAGTTGTGACCTGGTAAGAAGAGTAGTAGTTCTGCATTAATCCACCCTTAAAATAACTCAGAAACTAGATTTTCAGTTCCCCGTCTGTGAGTAGTCTCCAGTCGTATGGCCTTTTTGCGCCACCTAGTGGAGAAATGCATATAGTCTCTAAAGTTTTAAAACGGTAACTTTCCTTAACGTTCAACACTCATTATTTAAATATATAATCTCATGAGCATCTGGATGAAATCTCATAATGGGAGAATTCAGATTTTTTATTTTCTCCTGCAGCCTGGGACTCCGGTAGGACAATCTGTGGGCACCCTAGAGGAAACCCTTCCATGCACTTCTGCACGCAGCCATATGGTTAGAATCAGTGGGTTCACCCAGTGCCAGTTTAAAACAATGGGCGTGTATATGAATAACATTCAAGCAATCAGACTAGCTCTGGGTTTCATAGTCTCCCTTTGTATAGGGTGCTTTTTTACACCTCATGCAAAAGGTAAGTTAGACAAGGGCTAATATTTTTCTCCCCAGTTAAGGCAGCGGGACTGCAGCTAAAATGATGTCAGAGTTTCCATTTCAGTTCCTTATTTTCAAGGCTTTACCCTCTGCCGTAAACATTAACTCTATGAAAAAAAAAAAAACTTAGTTATATTGCATCTCAGGCCAGGAGAACGTTACTCTTATTAAATAAGTAGTCTTGAAAAGAAATTACATTGTGTATCATAAAATTCTATTTTTAGAGGAGGTGCCACAAACAGAAGGAGGGATAAAGGAATTTTTTTTTCCCCCTAAACTACAATGTGTTTTCTTTCAGAGGTTTTGGAATAAAACAGCCAGAATTGTCAGGATAAAGAGTTCATCCAGCCCTATCAGACTCGATTCCCTGCCTATAAGAGCATATCTAGTTATGTAGGTTATTAAAACTCTACGCAAGGACTTGGTGAAAATCAACCCAAAGGAGCACCAGCACTGTCCAGTTCTATCTTCCTAATTGACACGAACAAGAAATATAGAAAATACATGTGAACAAACAAGCAAACATTCCTCCCCACCCCCACCCACAGCCTGCCCAGTGGACCTCTATTCTCAAAATCAAGGCCCAGGAAGACTGGGCCTTTTTCCTGGTGGAAAACCTCTCTCCATGCAGTACTTGCTACCATGATACAAAAGCACATTAGTCTTCCTTGTGGTAAGAAAAGTTCCAGTTCTGTGTGCTCCATTCATTTAGAGATTTTTAATTTATTATTATTTTTTTAAGACGGAGAAAACTCAGGGGTCTGATTAAGGATGGAGACCATAGTTCTCTTTTGCAATTTTCTGTATAAAGGGGAGAGAGGGGAGTGGACTTCAGATCTCTGGCTCTGGAAACAAAAATAGAAAAAAAGAAAACCCATGAATTTACTATTAGCCTAAAAAAAATTGTGTGTTTTTGACATGGAATCTGCTCTTTAATGTGAAAACTTAGTGTACTAGTTTGGAAAAGAAGTAAAGCAGTTAGTTTTTTCCATGAAAGGATTTATTGTGAGGGCTTACGTGATATTCTGGGTGGATCTATTTCAATTTTCATTTAAAAAGAGATATTTGCCATATATTTAACTTGTTTTATAGTATTAGGGCCACGGCACAAGCAGACAAAAGTGATTACATTCTAAGAATTATGTTGAACTTGCTATCCAGCCCCACCTCTACCTCAAGAGTATCAACATACCCAGCATAAATTTAAATTTCCTGACTTGTGAAGAAGGATGTTAGCTGTAGAGTCCTCTGTAACTTTTCCTTGTGTCTCTCTGAATATCCTCGTATCCACCAGTGAGGCTTCTAGATGCTTTAATTTTTCTAAAATGTGTTTTGTGTTTTTCTGTCATTTATTTATTTATTTTTAATCGGCCTAAGAAACGAAGACTCTAAATAATTTTCCTCAGAATTGTGAACATAGGGGCTATCCAGGAAGACTGATTCAAGACTTCAGATGTAAAGGGAAGGAGTTAGGACACAATACTTTTTATCATCTCCCTGAACCTCAGACGTTATCAGTCTGAGAGGGAAACTTAATCCTGAACATAAATTGCATTTCCTAAAAAAACATAATCTTGCCTTAAGACACCAACCTCCCTGATTACAGGGAATGTCTGTGTTTACACATTTGTACAGAGCATGCTGACTGTATTAGTGTCCTCGGAAACATACTGTGGGCCGCTTGCTCACAGACCTGCTGTAAGCACTGAGGAGAGAAAAGAAAAAGAAATTTTGAAATCAGACCCCCGATCTCTAACTTCTTTCAAATTCCTGAAGCACATTAGCTTTACTACTGCATGATGTGCACGGTAGTATTTCTTCTAATGAAATCTGACTAAAAGTTTAAATGAGTTTAATGCATGAAATGTATAAATAAAATGTGGCCTTGATTAAATTTAGACTTGATACATAACTTAAATGGGTAGCACAAGAACAGCTTTGGTATCATGTGTCCAGACTATTTTGGGCTTTGCAAAAGTAGTTTGGATTTTATCAGTTCATGGAGAGAGCTTTCTATCAGGAGCACGAAATATGTGCAGAGCTGCAATATGCAAAAGTCCTGTGGAGAAAATACAGGGTAATTGAAAAGAAGTCAGAGTGAAAAAATAAAACAAGATATTAGAAGGCGACCACAGAAGGAAATTCTGAAGTGTTGATTTGCAAAGAGCAATTTATACCTAGGTAGAAGATTTGACTTGGAGTTTTCTTCTGGATGTCTCTTAGTTCATGACTTTGGGAAAATACCTTAATTTCATGGAGCCTCAGTTTTTCTCATTTGCCTACGTGGATCAAAATTCCTTATCTGCCTACCTCCTGGTTTGTTGGAAAGATCAGAATGAAATAACAATCACAAAAGATCTTTGTATACAGTACTGTGCTTTACAAACCTAAGGCATTACCATCATAACAGACTTTCTTAATGATAGAAATTTCCTACTCACATCTAAGAGTTACAAAACAAATATTCTTTCCAGGGAGCACATAGTATCTATATAACCAACTATACATAATGGTGACGGTTAAACTTATTAGTAAAGGATAAAAGGGCCTTATAAATGAACTCTTGAGGAAACCTCAACAGCTATACAGGAAGTTTCTGAAAGCAGTAGTAACTTGCATGGGCTTTGAAGTCTCACTTCCTCAGCTTCAGTCTTTCCTTTGCTACTTACTAACTACAAGTAATGGAGCTTCACAACTGGGCAAGTGCACATAATTTCATAAACTGCTTTTTTATCACTTGTAAAATGGAGATAGTAATACCCGCTTAATGGTTTTGCTGTGACAAATAATACGTTATGTGCAAAAGTTTTAACTCTTATGCCTGGTAATTAATAATAAGTATACCAAAAATTCTATATTTATCATGCTACATATACTATGCAAATATCAAAATATGCACTTGAAGGACAGCACATCCATAAATAAAATGAAAATTACTTCACTTCAAAAGAAGGTCAAAGAGTTAGTCTTCATGAACAGTTTAATAGGGGAAGAGCAATACTGAAGTCTCCCAAACTAAAAATAATGAAAAAAAAAATATTTGAGAAGTTATTGAAACATGAGGACAGAAGAGGACAGAGGGACAGAAAATTCTCTTAAACCTCCTCAGCAGAAATGTTTCATGACTCTAGGCTAAACCATAGCCAAACTTTTTAAATTTTTTTTCTTTTTAACTATTGCACAATGCCACTCAGTTTCAGGCATTAATAGAATGAAACCAGGTGAGCATGAGCCAATTTTGCCTTTCATTTTTCAAGTTTGTTTATTACTTTACTTAAACCACAACATTCTGAGATCTCACAAGAAAATCTGTTTCTGTGAAATTTTCAGCCTGATTTCCAAACCAGAAAAAAGGTTCAAATAAACTTGGGCCCATTTCAAAAAAGCATCTGAGATTCTGGATGTTTATTTGAAGCAATCTGGACTCCTGACCTTTGGAGGTTCCCCCACCACCAATAAAGAGAGCCTACAATGAATTTACTGTGCGAGGATCCAGTGCTCCAGCGTCTGAATGGATAAAAATCCCATTGGTCTCAAGAAAAGTCGTTTTCACACACACGCAGTGGATTCAAGCCTTAAGCAGATATATTGATACCCTCCTTTTAGGAAAATGTACCAACCAATCAGCATCCTACCTCAGGAAACCTGTAAATAGGTTATTTCTTCAATATGCTTTATGAGTTTAAAAAATATTCCTAGGTTGACACCATTAAGAGACGCTTGTTGCAGGAGGCAGAGGTTAGTATTTCCTGGAGCACTATAGAAAAATTCAGACCAAGCTGCTCTCTCCCACACAGAGCTGCCTTTAACATCAGTGTGGGACTTTAGAGGGGATGCCAATCCTTCCCAAGTTCTTCAACCTTTTCAAAAACTGAATTCTACCACTTTTGAAATGATGAACACTGAGAAATTGGATTTGAAACCACAGCATTAAATGCTTAAAATTTGATCCTTCTGTCAGGACCTGGGATAAATTAAACTGATGTACATTATTTTTAAAGAAAGGAAAAAAATATGGGAAGCGGATTTTGAAGCCCGAAGGCATAGAACAAAACAAGTTATGCAGGTGATACAAACCATCTTAGTTCATTCCCATAATAGCTTTCTACTTCCATATGGAGGCCCATACTGGAAATAATTCTTAGGAAAACACATTTGTATGTGATAAATAAAACATTATTCTAGAGGTTTCTGTTTTTATTTTCAGAGTATGCTACTTTTTTATTCAATGTTCAGGCTGCTATTTTTTAAAATTGGTTTTGAGTTTATGATTTCAAGGAATACTAAAGGGAGAGTGCTAGAGGCTGTATAGAGCTGATAAGGGTAGAAGGTGAGCGATCATCAAGTGTTTTCATCAAGTGAATTCAGTGCAGCTGGATGATGTGTCTTATTAATCAAAGCCTTAGAAATGTAAACAGAAAACGGGGTGAGTTTCACTTTAGCATATTTTATACTTGTTAGTTATATTACTAATATTGGTAGATTTTATAAATTTCTGGCTCTCAAATAATAGCATTGGTCTAAAGATAAATACACTGTTAAGAGCAAAAGTTCCTCCCTTACTAATTTTGGTTATTGCCAATAGAAGGATCTGATTTTAAAATAGGAACAACACTTAAACAGCTCCCCAGTTGAGACAAATTTTTAAAAAGCATTTCCTGATAATGACTCAGGCAGTAACAATAAAGCAAGTTCAAGCTTCAGAAGAGATAACCATCATTCAAATATTTTAAAAATCGAACAGTTGAAGCCTACTATGTGTATGTCTGCCAAAGAACATGGCTTTTTTCTGTACTGTAGATATGTTGTGATATAAAATATAAGCTTGTTTGCAAACCCCGAACATTTGCAATTAGAGAGAAGAAGCTATCTATGAATTTTCACCTTAGAAAATATGCACATACACATGTATACCAATATTATTACTATAAGGAGCATAATTTGTCAATAAAATTATAATTATTTAAGTAGACTTCAAGCTTGAGTGTGGGTTTTTGAATGTTTTCATGAATTTCACTTCAAAGCCTAATTATATTGTTTAATAAAATAATTATACATTGTCTGTCCATTATAGACTGAAAATAAATAATGAGACATTGCAGAATATAGACCAAAATGCCCCCTGCAGGCTACAGAGTATTTAGGACTAGATATATACAAACTGAAAGAGAAAAATTAGATAGTAACTTGGAAATATTGGGTGAAATAGGATTCATGAAATATATTGATATTTGAGACAATGACATCTTCCAAACTTAACTGAATACTTTATCCTTTTCAAACAGTCCTTTTTATATTTTCTCAAAATTACTCCTAGAACACAGCTCAAATATCAGAGATGAAAGAAGTGAGTACTTACTGGCACACTAAAAACTAGGTTAGGTTATAAGGTTGCCATACCCATGTAACTTCTTGTTTCAGTCTGCATTCCAAACTGTTGCATTTCATTTTATAACATCAAATGTGAGCAGAACACATACTTCTGAATCAACTAATACAACACCCAAACTTTTTCTATCTCTGGCCTTAAACAGTGACAGTGAACTGAAGCATAAAGGTAGCTTTCTGGTGAATTTAACCTCTGAATGCAGTCACCAAGTAGCCCTAATCATCATTCAAGGTATCAAAGCCTCAGTTTTATGATTTGGAGCATTCAGTGTTTGTTTTATTTCAATTAAATCATTCAGCTGGACTTGAGATTCAGGGAAAAGCTAAAGAATGCTGCAAATCTGACCAGGTCATTCCTAGCAGAGGATATTTTCTTAGATTTTTTTTTTTTTTTAAGGTCAACTAGACTCTCCACTCTCATATATAGTAAACTTTAGTTCAAAGGGCTCACTTCTTTAAAGAAGAGCTTTATTTATCTGTATATCCTTTCTCATTCCCACAAGTGACTGATAAGGGTTTTTAATCTACATTGTTTATTTACTTTTTGCTAATCTATTGGGTTGTCAGAAAAGTCATAATGCATTTTTGCAATGAAAAAACATAGAAAAAAATACGTCATGACTTTTCTGACAACCCAATATTTTTGTTATTTAATTCTATGCCATATTGTATATATGGACATTTTTTAAAACATAAACACGCTAAACTACAAATAAATGGATTCTTAAATTTTTCTCACATACGTGATACCAAAGTGGAGTTTATGTATTTTACTATGAGATCCCTTGATAAAGAATGACTATTATCCACCTGCCATTGCCCATTTCTTGTCAGAGTTTTCTGAGTACTTATTATATGAGAGGATGTGTTTCAATCTATTGTACCTCTAAAATCATGCGATAACAAGTTTTATTATTTAAAAATAGTTTATAATGAAAAATTGCATTCCAATGACTTTCTTATACATTTTTTTACATAAAAATAATTCTCAAGAACTCTTTTCTATGGAACCATTTAAATAATATAGTCTTCATCTGAAATAATTTTTTCTCCATTGAATTAATTGTGAAAAATGAAGAAAGTAAATTATCACAACTGAGTACTTTGGTCTGATACACATAGAAATGTATCTCATGAATTCACAAAGGGCTGCTTCATACTTTGGTAACACCTCAGACAATGTATGTTGTTGACTGGCTCTTAGCTGAGCAAAGAACTATTTTTGCATTGATTTTTATCCAAAAGGGACTCAAAGTACTTTTCAAATTAAGCACTAGCATTAAGTTGAAATGAAGCCATGCTGGAGAGACTGCACGGTCTGTCAATCATTGCAGGGCCACTACACAGTTGATGGGGAAACAGCATTTTTGGCAACCATGGTAAAACCCTTTTCAAACCAAAATACAGTGGTGTCTTTGATCTCATAGAGGGAAGGCAAGACTTGTTGGCTTTTTCCTCAAGTATTCAAGACCAAATCCATTACTCATACAAAATCCACTGTAGCTGACCACATGACATAGAAAAGAGACCTTTTCAAAAACATGCAATAGGGAATTTTCCTATCGTACTAAAGTTTGCAAAATTCCTGAGAGATATCTTGTTGGAATAGAATTCTCACCTAAATTTACATTTATTAAATATATGCCAAATACTATTTTCCAATTGAAACTTTACTTTGTTATTTGATAATAATGCTCATTTAATTGTTTTATGTATTTTTTTCTAATTTTGTGTTCACATGAGTGTGTGCATGTGTATATTTATGGATGTTTCTAAGAAATTAGGAATCCCTAACAAGTTACGAATGTATTTTTAAAAGCCAGGTTTTCATTTGTTAATTCTTTATTGAAGATTAAATAAGAAAATTAAGGTCTTTCTAACTTACTGTGACTTTTAGAATATGATTTTAATTATTCTTTTAATTACCAGTCTCAAATAAGAAACATAGTAATTTACTAATTTGTAATTATATCAACTATTAAAATAAGGGTCACAGACAAAATGACACTGGAAAATTGTTATGTACATTTATAATTCTTCATGACTTTGGGCTTTGTTTAGCTTGACTCTGGATCCCAAACAGGAAATAAAGGTGCAATAAAATTGCTAGAATACATACTGTATGCCTGCAACTCTGTTCAGAGCTTCACTTATCATCTCATTTAATCATCACAAGGATCCTGTGAGTATTGTGGTAGACTTAGAATTGTTCCCAATTAAACTGCCCTTCCCTGTGAGAAGATGGTATTTTCCTAACCCGCTCACACAAAACTCAGATATGTGACACCCTCTGGGCTTTTTAAAGTTCAGTGAGAGTAATCTACCAGCCATTCAAGCAGATTCTTTAGAACCATTCCGTGATTCCTGCATCTCTCTTTTCCCTCTGCCATGAGACAAACACAGACCAGAAGGGGTGGCTTTTTTTTTCTGCCAGAAGAAAATGGGGCAGAGCTGTAGCTCTAACTGACCTGAAAAGGATCTACAATCCAAGCAAACAAATAGACCTTCGTTGTTGTGAGCCATTCAGATTTGGGCAATGTTTGTCACCACAGTATAACTTAGAAGAACGTAGGGAAGCAATGCTGATACTCCTTTTGCTGAGGATTGCATTAAGGATCAGTGGAATGAAGATGCCCAAAGAAATACAGGTAGCAAAGTAGACAGCAGGGAAATGAGGTCAGAGATATCTGTCTTCATATCCCATTTTTTTTCCCCTTTATATTTATTTTCAGTCAAAATGCATGCCAATTCATTATGCAGGAGTTTCCTAATTCAACCAGCTAGCCAGAATTATCTGTTATCCAACTGACTCACAAATCTTCCTAGGTAGGCCCTCACAAACAGTAGACTACCAGTTTGAAAAACTCCGTTGTTCTCTTCTCTTTACTTTTCTATTCTCTGTTATTTGTCATTTGCTCATATTTCTTCCAAGATTAATAATTCTTCAATATTTTCAGTATTCAAATCTCAACTCTATAACTGACTTCAAATCCCTACTCTGCTACTATTTTGCGTTGAACAAGTCACTTAATCCCTGAGAGCCTCAGTTCTTGGTGTACATAATGGGATAATAATACCTTTCACAGATTTCTGTGAGAATTAATGATCCATTAAAAATGTAGCCATAGAGGGCAAATAACAAAACTAAATTTTTTCTGGTATGCAATCTTTCCTTTTGTTGAGGCAACATCTGTCTAGAATAGATGGCAAAGGGTCATTGATAACTGGATCCATAAAGTGTTAAAAATAACATTCTTGAAACAAACCTAGTGAAAAGATAATTTCCTTGACCTTGATTTTCCTCAATTTATGCCTTTTAGCCTTTAGTTTCCTCCAAGGAAACAATCTTGTTTTATTTTACATGTTTTTCTAATGGACTTTCTAGATTATTTTATAACAGTAGTAAGCTTGGCAATATTTTTTGTTTGTTTCTATTAAATGAAAAATACCAGATATTCCATATAAGACTCATTGGGCATTATTATGTCCTTATTCTAAGATATCCTATAGTAGTAAACACAAAATATTACAAAATTCTTAGCTATAACCTTTCAATCTAAGTGTCAGTTAGTTTTGAGGTAATTTCTTTGTGTACTTTCCAGCATTGTTGAAGGATGACATCAGAGTGACAGATCCACTCTCCATTTAATAGTAAATCATTTAGATTAAATTTTGGAATCAGTCATCATGTCTTGGGTCATTTCAACAAACTTCTAATTTTATCATAACAATAAAAAGAAAGTGTAGTAGACTTCAAGTTCAAAATCTGGATTGATATTGAAATTCTACCAATTACTAAAAAACCCTTCAGTCTCAATTTTCCTTTCTGTTAGATGGGATAAAATTATCTATCTTCATGATACACAACAAAGTTTTGAGTTTCAAAGGAGAAAGAATTAGAAAAAACACTATAAACCATAAATGTAATATTAAATATTAGAAATTTCTCCTATTGTACATAAGTTAATAAAAAAACAGCATTTTTTTTCCTATGTCCTATGTCATCTTAGCAGGTCAGACACCTCAATTTAATAATTTTTCAAATATATTTTTAAAATATAAACAAAAATGAAAATGCATTTACCTATGTTTATACATGCCTAAAGTATACGTATTTTTAATTTACAAGGGAATGAATTGTTTTTCACATTTAATTAAATCATGTTATTAATAGTTTGCTGTAAGAATTACTGACTTTGACTTACACCGAAAGATTAAAACAGCTTTTTATGAATTCAGGGTACTTTAAAACATAAATGAATCAGGCAACAGCATACTACCACTTTCAGTTGTAAATCTCCAAAAAGAACAGCTTAGTTGACCTTTTACCTTGTAGTTCAATTTTACCTTCTCATTCTAAGATGTACATATTATGTTCAATTTCCCTTTCCATCCTCTATCAAATTTAGTGTTCAGGTTATTTTCATTTCTGTAACTCATCACTATTCATCAGGTATTATTAGTGCTAGTTTTTTCTGCTCAAACAAATGTGAAACAAATTTAAAACCAAAGGAGCTGATCTTGAAGTAATCCTAGAAGAAAACATGGTTTTCAAATTCTCCACAGCCTGCACAATAAATTAAGCTGAGGACAGAGAGACTTTTTACAGACAAACTCAAGAACATATGGAGAAAACTTACATTTTCGCCTGTGTGCTCATGTTGCTAGATTGTTTTTGCTCTAACGTTAATGAAATGATGTTTGACTCGATCTGAGCATTTTTAACCAATGGTAAACAACTAGGTACCACATGCCTACGTGCCACCTCCTTACTTATTACTGGATGTAATGCTCATCTCTGCATTACCTTTTCACATACCTGTAATAAGGCATAATTGCATCTCTTTAGTGGTTGTTTTCTGAAAGGTAAACTCACCAGCAAGAAAAGCCATACTTTTGTTAGTATTTGTGAGAGTCTACAAGTTTGGGATTCCCCCTTAATTATCACAGAACCTTGTTTTTGTGGTTGTTCAAAATGAAAGCAGCAGTCTTGGCTCACCATGCTCTCTGTCTAAGGTCTCTGAAAGATGGCATATTTTCAAATATCCCAGACTGGTTCAAAATGCTGTCATATGTCACATCGGATTACCTTAGCCAGTTTGTGTTATGTTACATCAAGGATGTGACTAACATTAACCACATGTAACAGAGCAGAGCAGTGCTGTCTGACAGATAAATTTCAAAATGGCACGGTTTTTAGAAACCAGGATTTAGAAATTTCTGGTCATTAAGCGGGGAAAAAATAGGCCTTTAAATTATTTTAAAAGAGATTTCTATTTTTTTCACTCTCACTGTCAAAAGGAGTTGGCAGTTGTAGGCAAATTACAACTTGCCATACTGAGTGTTCCAAATCAAAAGTTAAGCAGCAAAAAACTTTGAAATTTATAATATCAAGAGCATTCTTGAGAATAAGTATTCAAGTGAAAGTTGAATACAAGTACTTTCAAAAACACAAGTCAACTGATTATTTGTAAATAAAGAAAATAACGAATGAAAAAGGAATATATGTTGCACAATTTAACGTAATTTAGGTGCCACTAGTTTCATTTTGAAAAATGATTACATATTTGCATATTTTTCAGGGAATAAAAGGGACACTTACCAACAAAATAATCAGAACAATAATGCAAATATTTCTAACATACATAACCACAATTTATGAAAATCATTAGCAAAAACTATGTATTGGAAATCTTATTAATAATACTATGTAACTAATAATGTTCCCTTACAGAGCTCATCACAGTCCTAATAATCTATCTCCCTTCAAAGGTACTAAGACTCTCCATGAAACCATTAGGGTTCATTGTCAATAATAGGACCAAAAACTCAAATGACAAAGATTCTGGTCTGATTCATGCCCACCTTAATACCACAGATGCAGTCTAGCCCTGCTTTTTCTGAAAATCGGGTCAGCAAGAACAAGAACATTGTTTCTCAGTTAAACCTATTCATGGATATGGAGGATGAACCAACTATAAGAGGATACACCACTTTCAAATTAGAATTTACAAATATTTCATACCATTTTATTTTCTTATCTGGTAACTCCCATCTTCAACCACATTGAAATCGCTAGTCCTTCTGGCTTCATTCCTCTATCTACCCTGGATCACACTTGAAATGGTCTTAACAACAGTGTATACAAATACATTGTGTTCCTATTCCTGTTATACACTCATATCCACCACAATTATTCCAGTTAAGGAAAATTGCCTGAGCCATATATTTTAGAACCAAATTACTGTTCTCAGCAGGGTTCTATAATTTTATTATTATTTTGAACTCTCTTCTTAGTGACTATCATTTAAGCCAGTGTTTCTGAATGGGGTGATTTTGCCCCCCAATGAGTTACTTGCAATGTCTAGAGACATTTTTGGTTGTCATGATGCGGGGGCTGCTGCTGGCATCTGATGGGTAGAGCCAAAGGATGCGCTAAACATTCTATAATACACAGTACACCATGAGCTACAAATAATTATTGGCCTAAAATATCAACAATGCCAAGGTTGAGAAACTCTGGTTTAAGCTTCAATTATATCACCTATATGACCATGCATTAACATTTTCACTACAAATAGCTACTGTGAATCTTTGACCTGTACTTCCAAATGTCTATATAACCTCTTCGCTTGCATGTTCCAAAATCGCTCAAACTCAACTCATCACAAACTAATCTCAGTTCTCAATCCCAATCTTAGCAAATGGCATCACTACCCACTACCTACTGTCACAAGCCAGACACTCAGTGTCACTCTTCACATTCCCCACCCTTATCCACATGCCCAACTCATGACTACATTCTACCATTTCTAGAGTCTAAATATTCTCAAATGTATCAATTTCTCCACTACCTACTGTCACAAGCCAGACACCCAGTGTCACTCTTCACATTCCCCACCCTTATCCACATGCCCAACTCATGACTACATTCTACCATTTCTAGAGTCTAAATATTCTCAAATGTATCAGTTTCTCTCTATCCTAATGCTAACCACCTTGAGCTCCCAGCATTTCTAACCTAAACTCCTTTAACAATCTGCACACTGGAATCACCACATCCACTCCTAGATTTATACAGGCCATTCACCAAAATGCATCTAGAGGGCCAGCTGAGTGGCATGGTGGTTAAGTGCTGACTTGGGATGCCAGCGGCCCTGGTTTGGGCCCCACATATGAGGGCCAGTAACACTGCCCTCAAAAAAAAAAAAAAAAGAAAAAAAAAAAAGAAAAAAAAAAAAAGAAAAAAAATGCATCTAGAGTGATTTTTGAAAGCTCAGGTCTCATCATGTGTCCCTACCTTCTAAAGTACGCATGCTTAAAACCTCCGGTTCCTCCCAGAATACTGGTAAAGGCTCTCCTGTTTGGGCCCCTGCGGGCTACCCCGCTTTATTCCATTCCCTACCTCCCCTGTCAGTCTCAGCACAGCTGGCTTCATTGCATCTTCCCTCAGATTTTTCCTTTGTTGAAAAAAACCACATGCTTTGAACTTATTTCATTAATTTCACAACACACACATTATCTTTCAATAACTATTCTTGATCTTTGATTATTTTGGACCAATGTTTGTAATAATTCTTAAACTTAACAGAAAGTTAAAATTTATCACCATCCCTTGTATCTAATGTCTTCTTAATTCTTGAGTTTAGCTTTTTAGTATGTATCATTATGTGTTTTTCTAAATGCAGCATAGATACATATAGTTTCCCTATAAGTTCACATATAAACATGTCTTCCTATTGCTTCATACTTTAGTCCAGTGATTAAATTCTTGGACACAGGCCAGCCCAGTGGCACATTGGTTAAGTGCTGGCTTGGGACGCCAGAGGCCCCGGTTTGGATATGACATTTGAGGGCCAGTGACACTGCCCTCTACAGCTAAGATGGTGAAAGACAGCTCGACCTGGACTGCTGTGAGTCCCCAGGGATGGCATACCTGCAGCCCCTGCTGCAGTGGGCTGCCAAAGGCTACAGTGAGTAGCCGGCAGCCAGCGAGACCAGCTGTCAGCCAATGTGAGCTGCCAAGAGCCACTGTGAGCTGCTGTCCAGAGGCCGGCCACCGATTTGCCTCACCCAGGAAGAATGCAATGGTGATACTAACATGGGCCAGTGATGCATTGCCCTCCACAACTAGACTGAAGAATAAAAGGACAGCAACTTGTCTGTTCCCCTTTCCCAGTTCCCCAACGCTGTTCCCCTCCCCCAATTCCCCAATAAAATCTTAAAAACAAAACAAAAATTCTTGGCCACATTTTCTTATCTTTCCCCTCTCCCCCCACCCCCCATTTTAGGTAATTAGAACTTTAGAGATGTCTGAGACTGGACCTTTTTTTGTAGTTAACTTTTTTCCTGTTTCTTGGAGTTCTTTTAAGAATTATTAAAAGTAACTATATATAACTAAAACTATCTTGTAATATATGCCTAGTTGTATATCTTTTCTAATACTAAAAAATGCAATAATTATATGAATATTATTACTTAAGCCTTTAGTTTGAGTCAGACACTAAACTAAGTACTTTATGTATAGTATTTAATCTTCACAATTACCATGTGTTGATTACTATTGGTATTCCATTTTACAAATAGAAAACCGTAACTTACAAAGGCTGAACAATATTCCCAAGGTTGTACGAATCAGGCTTAGATAAGGCCATATGACTAGCTCTTGTTAACAGAATGGTGATAAAAGTAGTTACTTTGGAGACAAGACCAAAAAAAGTATGTGTTCTCCACCCTCTCTTTCATCAACTCACCAATTGTATGTTTATACCCAGGGTGACCATCAAGGCCATTATTGAAGATGGCGGAGCCTCCATTATCCTGGGTCCCTGAATGGATTAAATGGAACAGAGGCTCTTCTTGTTCACAGCCTGAGATACCTATATTGGATTATTAAGTGAGTGAAATATAACTTTTTAATTATGATAAGCTACTAAAATTTTGCAATTTGTTTTTGTGTTTCTTTCTAATTATTTACTAATGCAGTCAAAAAGATAATAAAAATTACATATTTAAACTCTTCTAGATAAAGTAGGGTATTTGGTAAATGTTAAAAATTGGAGGTTTGGTAAAATGGTGCTATACCTATCTATGGGATTGTGAGAAAAACCATGATGCATTTTTTTTTTTTGAGGGCAATGTCACTGGCCCTCATATGTGGGACCGAACCGGGGCTGCTGGCTTCCCAAGCCAGCGCTTAACCACCGCACCACTCGGCCGGCCCGCCATGATGCATTTTTACAACGAAAAACATTAAAAAAAAAAATACGTCATGACTTTTCAGACAACCTAATATATCACTTTCGTGTCTTTATATATCTATATCTCTCTATATAATAATATTTATATTCATTCAATATTTAAAAGGTTAATTATGCAAAGGTTGATGATACAAAATAGTTATATGAAATCTATGACCTGTTTATTTTAAGGAGTATGTTGAGGATATATTTTTATTATATCACAAGTGTCCTTTTTACTAGGACTCATTAAAAAAACAACACAACAACAACAAAAACAAAAACACCTTCAATTCCAGGCATAACTGAACTGCTCCTAGGCAAAAACTTAATTTTCATTTTGGACTATGGATCAAGTAACCGATATTTTTCATTTTGGAAACCAACAAGCTAAAAGCCAAGATTCGGGCATGCTTCTGGCATGTATGCAAGATTTTGAGGGACATGTTTTATGTTCTAACTTCTACCTGGCATCTTCTAATTTTTAATCCTTATTTTACTTTCTTCTATTTTCATTGTTTATTTTCAATTAATTTTATATAACTCTATTGTTGAATTTTAGTAGTACCTGAAGCTAATCGCACTTATTAAATGCCAGGACTATACTAAGCAGTTGAAATACAAATTACTGAATCCTCCTAATTACATTCAGAGGTATATATAATTATAGTAGGTCTACATTTTACAAAAAACAAAATTGCAACAGAAAGGAGTGAAGTCATTTGACCAAGTTCACAGAGCTCATAAGAAGCAAGACTGCAAATCTAGGCAGCATGACTTCAGGTTTAAAAATCTCAAACTTTATGCTTGTGTCTTAGTACATCCCCTTAAATCATTTTAAGAGCAAGCTAAAATACAAACACATTGTTAAATAGTTTTTATTTCTTTTTATTTTATTTTTTAAAATTTATTTATTTTTAATTAGTTTCAGGTGTACAACACAGTGCAATAATTATACTTTTTACCCCTCAAAGTGACAACCCCCTCTCCCCAATTTGCCACCCCACTCCTCCCCCTCATATCATATATATCTATTACACTTCTTCTGACTCCCTTCCACAGTATAATCCACATCCTGTGACTATCTATATATTCAATTTCAGTTGGTATACAATATTATACAACATCAGCTTCAGGTGTACAGTGCAGTGATCAAGCCTCTACTCCATCCATGAAATGGTCTCCCTAACAAGACATGTGACCATCTGATACCCCACAAAATATTTACAACATTATTAATTATATTCCCTGAACTGTCTTTCATATCCCTGTGGCAATATTGTAGTTACTTATTTATGCTGTCTAATCCCTTCCCTTTCTCCCTCATCCCCACCCCCCTCCCAACTAGCAACCCTCAGTTTTCTCTCTATATCTATGAGACTGTTTCTGTTTACTTTGCTCATTCATTCAGTTTTTCAGATTCCACATATAAGTGAGATCATATGGTATTTGTCTTTCTCCAACTGACTTATTTCACTTAACATAATAGTGTCTAGGTCCATCCATATCATTGCAAATGGTGCGATTTAATTCTTCTTTATAGTGGAGTGATACTCCATTGTATAAACGTACCACAGTTTATTAATCCAGTCATCTACTGATGGGCATTTCAGTTGTTTCCCAGTCTTGGCTATTGTAAATAGAGCTGCAATGAACATAGGGGTGCATATATTTTTTTGAATTAGTGTCTTGGGTTTTTCAGGATAAATACCTAGGAGTGGAATTGCTAGGTCAAAAGGTAGTTCCATTTCCATTAAATAGTTTTGAGAATGGAGGATTTCTTTCTTGTTTAAAAACTAGAGAATAGACACATTTAAAATGAAAATCCACAGCAAGGAAACGATCAACAAAATGAAAAGGCAGCCTTCCTAATGAAAGAAAATATTTGCAACTCATATACATACTAAGAAGTTAACATCCAAACTATATAAAAAACTCATATAACTCAATAGTATAAAACAAACAAACAAAAAACCTGATTACAAAATGGGCAGAGGATCTGAACAGACATTTTTCCAAAGAAGACATATGCATGGCCAACAAGCAAGTACATGAAAAGGTATTTGACATCACTAATCATCAGGAAATGCAAATAGAAACCACAATGACTATCATTTCACACCTGTTAGATATCACCTCACACCTGGCTATTATCAAAATGATAAATATAACAAGTGTTGGTGAGTATGTGGAGTAAAGGGAAGGAATCCTTGTACATTGTAGGTAGCAATACATGATGCAGCCAACAGGAGGTTTCTCAAAAAATTAAAAATAGAACTACCATATGATCCAACAATTTCACTTCTGGATATTTATCCAAAGAAAACAAAAACACTAAGAAAAAGACATGCATTCCACGCTCATTACAACATTATTTACCAAGCCATAGCCAAGATATTAAAACAACCTAAGATGTCCATCAACAGATGCACAGGTAAAGAAAATGTGATATTTACATGCAATGGAATATTATTCAGCCATAAAGAAGAAGAAAATCTTGCCATTTGCAATAATTCAGATGGACCTTGAGGCTATTATGCTAAGTGAAATAAGTCAGAGAAAAACAAATATCATATGATCTCACTTATATGGGGAATAAAAAGAAAAAACGAGTTTATAGATACAGAGAGCAGTTTGGTGGTTGGGTGGGGGAGAGAGCAAAATGGGCATAAGGGATCCAAAGGTAGAAACTCCCAGTTATAAAATAAATAGTTATGGGGATGTAATGTACAGCATAGTGACTATAGTTAATAATACTATATTGTATGTTTGAAAGTTGATGAGAGCAAATCTTAACAGTTCTGATCACAAGAAAAAAAATTTATAACTAGGTATGATGAATATTAACTAGACTTACTGCGATGATTGTTTCACAATATATAAAAGCATTGAATCAATATGTTGTATACCTGAAACCCTAATATAATGTTACATGTCAATTATATCTCAAAAAAGAAAAAGAGAATGAACTTGACTGTCTCACACATACCTGAAAAGTTCATAGGATGGCTCCAAAGCTGTAAGGGGATCCAGGTGTCTGATCAACATCACTAAGTGTGTCTGTCTCTTGGATTCCCTTTTTACTCTGTTGGTTTTGTTCTCAGGCAGGATCCCCCACACTTCGAGTGGCAAAGATAGTCACCAGAGTCTCCAAGCTTCCTGGCCCTTAGCACTCTCCTTCTCAGCAAGAGGAGACAGCCTTCTCCGTAAAATTCCGGGGAAAGCTCTCATTGGTCAATGTAGGGTCACATGCTAAGCCTGGCTCAATCTTAATGGACTACTATTGGCTGAGCTAATAATAGTATCTAAGGACCACCCTTAGACCTGACCAGAGGAGTGGGATTAGTCTCCCTTAACCACAAGCATTGGAAATGTGAAAGCAGCTGGATTCAAGGAAAGAAAACAATACTGGATAAGTTAAAACCACAGATGAACATGGTTAACACCCCAACCCTGGTTAGCCTACTTATACTTATATTTCAGAAGAGATAGATAGATAGATAGATAGATAGATAGATAGATAGATAGATAGATAGATAGATAGAATGAGAATCTCATTGGTTAATCCAGCTGTGTATGATGTTACATTTATTCTTAGATTTACTTTTTTTTTTTTGTACCAACAAAGGAGAGATGGGAATAGATTCAATTCTTAAGAACTTAACTTATGGGAATTGAAACCTCACTTTTATTTCCTCTTTAAACATAGTGATTCAAACCCCTTCTTTTCAAACTGTATTGTGCATACAAGTCACCTGGGTATCCTGTTAAAGCGCAGATTCTGATTCCATGGGTTTGGGTTTTACAGCTAAGATTTTGCATCTCTAACAAACTTCCAGGTGATACTGATGTCATTTGATAACCTTATGAGAGTAGCAAAGCTTCAAACAAGAAAATTAGGCTTTGAGTAAAATTATGGCACTATTTACATTGATTATGTTAGTATAATAACTAAAAGAATTAATCACATTTTCAAAGTTCTTAATTTGTGGTCCAAGAATACTTTAGGATTCAAATAAGAGAAGCTAGCTACAAAGCATGTTGATAGCCACACTGAGAAACAGAAGGAAAAGTTACATTCTTGTGTAGTGCAAAAAAATATTCTCTGAGATGAAATGAAACACATTTATAATTGAGTTAGCACCACATTTGCTTCTTATTTGTGTTCATTCATTGTGCACTTAGATTTTATTTATTCCCTCCAAACGATTATTTTAACCAAGAATACACCTTGACTTGCAAACTGTGGGTCTCAGGATCCATGATCCCCTCCGCTGGGCAATGCATAAGACCCAGAAAGCTTACATGAAGAAGCTTGTCAGCAAATTTGTTCAATTTAATTGTCTAAAATGGGATATTAGTTAGTTTTTATTTATTTACCTCTTTGTTTTTTAGTGGAGAAGCACAGAATCCAATCACAGACTACCTGGATTCAAAACTCACCTTCATGGCTTAGTAGCTGTGATACTTAGGCCAAGCTACTATATCACCTCAGTTTCCTCATCTGTAAATTGGGAATAATATTAGTATATACCTCAAATGTCTTTTGTAATGATTAAATTAGCTAATATATGTAAAAGTGCTTAGGGCAGAGCCGGGCACTTTATTGGCATGAGTATATGTATTAATTATTATTTGCTTGTCTCCTAGCCATTAAAAAAGAGTTTCAAAATGATTGATGCTAGGTGCTAATTAGGAAATCATTGAATGGTGTAGGCTCAATCTAAGGACACACAGCAACACTGACTCCTAAGAATTAGCTCTTATCTTTTGCCAATTATAAATTGTAGCTGAGGTTACTGCTTAAACACTAGACACTAACTAGTACTCACAGCAGGGCAAAATAGTTAGCCAAATCTCCAATCAGGATTTTGTTTACACTTCCACTGGGAGGGATGATTTGTTAGTTTGAAAGAGACATTTTGTGTTGATTAGAGGTGTCAGCACATCCAAGTTTTGGCTGGGTTTGAATACCTGCTGTGAGATGCAAGACACAAGAAAAATCAAGCCTAATTGTTTTAATTCAAACATATTTTCACTTACAACTATGTTGATTGCTTTAACCAGGTTGAGTAACTTATGTGAAACAAAACTTTAAAATCACTGTGGCTAACATTAAAAATTGAAACAATTCAATGGATTTCCTTTTTGTTTTCTTTGCTACCAAAAAAACCCAAAATATTTGATCATTAATAATTAAACACTAACAACTGTGTTACATTCTGCTTATGTAAATAAGGTACGAGTTTAATTTTATCTTTGGAAGGGACTATAAAGTATATGTGCCTGTGAGAGTGATAAAAATATTTTTGAAGCCAAAGAATTCAGGAATAAGTAAGAGTCAGGTAGAGGTGCATACACACACAAAAAAAAATATTGCCAAAAGGGATGGATAGAAACTGATACCCATCCTAGATGCCCCAAATGTGGTCTTTATTCTTGAATGTGAATTTGGGGGGTTTGAAGTTTTGAGGGGAATATGGATGGCTACTTGCATGAAAAAGGAAGCTAGATTGTGATACTTTCAGATGTCCTGCCTAAAATCCCCCAAAAGTCATTATAGGGAAATGAGTATCCTTAAAGTGACCTTACAGATGTATACATAGTTATGTTCCCTTGATAGTTTCATAATATGCTTAAGATATTTACTATATTAGGAGCTTTTTTTTTATAACTGGCTTTTCAGGATTTAACTCCAGATAGCAAAATCACCCAAATATTTTAGATTTTATGGCACTAATACTGCTACAATTTTATTGAATGACCAGAAATGGAAAAGATCAACTGAAAAAAAAAATTGAATAAAAGTAACAAGTATGCCACACGACTATATTGTTTTTAACTTTCAAAAAAGTGTCTGTTTTATCAACTTTAACTTTTGGGACTTTGACTCAGGCTATAATAAAATAAACAACCTAGGATTGTCTTGCCTGTCAAAGTTAATTTAAATCAGAACAGAGTATTTACCTTTTCTTGGAGTTTGTGTGATTCAAGGTTAGTCTATTTTGGAAAGATGGAGTGAGGCAAACCTAATCCTTTCCTGTAGCTAATTAATTGGAAGCAGGACCACACCACAATAGCCTTTTCCAAACTGAAGGGACAAATTAAGAATTTAAATGAGGTGAAACCTCTAAAACAAGGCTCTCCTAGTGGCTTCTTCTGTTTATACAGTTACACTCTTAATATAAAGCTCACACCATTTGTGTTAAATTTCACTAGTTAACTGATAAGCCAGAGCAGAGTACATTAGCACTCTGGGTAGCTTGTCAGTCACTCTGAGAGAGCACGTAAATAATTTATGGGGCCTTCCACTTGATTGGCAAAACCCCTTCTCAGTCAGTGGATGAATAGATAGAGGGGTAGATAAATATATGGATGAATATTTCATTAATCATGCCTCTCAGCATTACTATCAGATTTTAAAGTAGTATTTTATATCAGATTTTAAGTAGTATCCAAGCTTTTCCAAGTGAATGAATATACACAGACATTTTGTACTGTTTCTACAAAGATCTGGAACATATAACATTCCTGGTAATTGTGCGATTGACCGCAATGTCACAATCTTGCACTATTTCAGTCGTCTCTGCAATGAAAACCAAATTGCAGATTAAAGTGAGTTGGATAATGGAATAAAATTCTTCCACTAGCATTTTTAAGCGTTGTCTAGATTTTTAAGCCCTCACTTAACAATCAAATACTTTTTCATCAGTTACAACCAACCAGCAAGTTTCTCAAAACCATGACTTTTTGGCATGTTTCAACAAGAGAAAAGACAAAACACTGTCCATCATCTATATATTCAATATGCACTTTGATGCTGAAAAACACCAATATCTTGTATGCTGAAGTACTTGGAGAACAGTTCAGAAGCACACAAAGACAACCTAGCTTTTCCGAGGTGGTAGCATGGTACGGTAGAAGGAGCACAGCCCATGGGTCATGACATCTGGAATTCAGTCCCCACTATGCCAGTTGGGTTCATGGGCAAATGATTGGAGGGCATCATGGAACCCGCAGCTTCATGTGCAAAATCAGAGTGTTAAAATAATCTCTTTGGTCCCTTCTCTCTTGACTCTATGAGACCATGTTATTTGAACGACTTAGATATAAACAGAGGCATCAGAGTCCCAGCCATTAGATCTGGAAGGCCCACTTGCCCTCCCTTTACATTTACTCTCAAAATTCCCCAAAGACTAGTCTGCACAAGGTATTTCCAAATCCACTCTCTCCCTCCATCTCCTGTCCCTTTCAGTTAGAGCAACATGTAGAGTTTATGAATTACATGCATGATTATGCAAGATTGTGGTACATGCTTAAGTGTGTTTTGGGAAGTAAGGGCCAAAGAGCTTCATTAGATTTTTAAAGGAACCTGAGTCCTGAAAAAGATTAAGAATCCCTCCTTTAGTGCTTATCCCTAGTCTGTCTATATAATCTAACTGCTATATAATCCCATCTCCTCCTACAGTTTCAAATGTTTCTCTTTGAAAATTTCGAAGTCAACATTGGGATTTAAATCTCCATAAAATTACTGAACTTTTAGAGTCAGAAAGAATTATATTCAAATTCCAGCTCTCTAACTGACAGATATGAAACTTTGGGAAATCTATTTAAGCTCACTTTCAATATACAGATTACTCTTTAAAATACTGAACATTCATTCAAATATTTGTGTGCACCTACTATGTATCAGTAATATAATCTAGAGGCTGAGTTTTTTGTTGTGTATTCTTTTCATATAGGATGCCTAAGCAAAGACTCTTTGATCAAGTGTCATCTGAGCAGAGACCTGGAGGTAGAGAAGGGGTGAACTTTGGATATGTGAGCGAGAGAAGCATTCCAGGCATAAGAAACTACAACTGCAAAGGCTATGAACATGAACCCTGCTTAGCAAGTTAGGAATAACAAGAAATGCACCCCTGATTAGAACAGGCGGTAGGGAAGTTAGAGATGTCACTAGACACATTGATAAGGATGTTAGCTTTTTTATTCTGGGGATTATTAGCAGACGAGTGGCATATGATACACGTATGTTTTAAAGGAACAACCCTTGAAGGTTATATGGATCATAGGCTGAAAAAGGGCAAGAGTGAAAGAAGAAGATTTAGGGAATAATTGTATTAATCTAGATGAGATGTGATATTGGTTTATACCAGAGGAGTAGCAGTAAAGGTGGTGAGAAATAGAAGAATTCTGGAGATATTTTGAAGATAGAGCTTATTGGATTTACTGGTGGATTGGATGTGAAGTTTGAGACAGGAAAATAAGTATAGGGCAGCTCCTTTTTTGTTTTGTCTTGGTAACTGGATGGAAGGAAGTTAGTCTAAAATTTTTAGTATCACTTGGCCATTCTCTGAGATATGAAAGAGCAGGAAATGTGAGTGAGGAAAGTGAAACCAAGACTTTGTTTTTGTCTGTGTTGAGTTTGAGATCTCTATTAGACATGTAAAGTTCTAGGGAAGTCCAGGCCAGTTCATTTATGTTGGTGTTTTTAACATAAAGATTGTACCTTAAGACAAGACTGGATGCAAGATCACTTAGGGGATGAGTGTAAATAGAAAAAAAGTGTCACAGATGGAGCTGTGGAGCATACTTCCATTTAGAGATCAGGGATGTGAGGTAAAACCAGCCAATGAGACTGAAAAGTAACTTGGTGGGAAACTGTAAGAATTTATAGACAATAATGGGTATGTAAAGTTGTTTGGATTTTTTCCAAAAACTAATGCCTTGTATATCATAAATGTTCAACAAAGAAAACATGTTCAATGTATAGTAACCTCTCTAGCTTTAGGCTTAGCCTGCAACTTTTAGCATCAGTTGCCCAGTGGTCATTTGTATCTGATTATTCCACTAGCACTTCAAGTTCAACATGTCTAAAACTGAGCTTAATCACCTTTCCCATAAACCAGATTATCCAATTGTGTGCTTTAACTTGATCTGGAGTATTTGCGCTCTCCAGACTAGGTAGAGTGAAATTAATTTCCAAAAAAAGATGTTCATATTTACTCTGTGGCTTTGTTTAAGTGTGGAGTTTCATGAACTTGCTTTCTGAAACATGATTCTATATATAACAAAACCCCGAACTTCTTAACCATGGTATTTCAGGCCCTTAGTGATTTGCACCGAACCTTTTCTAAGTCATCCCACATTCCTATTTGTTTTTAAGAATAAGCTGCTTCAGTCAACATCATTCAGTCCCTTTTATCAAACCTGCTCTGTACATTGTTGCCAAGTCACCTCTGTTTAAATTATCTTTCTTCCCATCTGTTTGGTCCAAGAATATTTAGACTGTGTGTTGCCACAATAGCGTAAGTCCACCTTATTGGGAGCTTACCTATCCTTCAAGGGCTGGCTGCAGTGGGATGTTCTTGAAAAGCTTTCCAGTCTCCAATCACAGGAACCTCTAGGAGCATTTGGCTTTTACCTTGCTTATAGAACATCCCACTTGTGCCCAACACTTCCTTAAAAACCATTTGTGCCTCACCTCATTTCTCTTGGATATTTTGAACTGCTTGAGAGTTGTACACACTATTTACTGTTAAAATAATTAAACAAGGAGGCTATTAGACTGAGGTGGCTCTAATGCCTTGGTAGGCTGGGTAAGCAAAATGAAAACTGAATCATGTAAATTGAAGAACTAACAATCACACACACCCAACTAGGCTTTCCCAAATAAGGCAATCGCTTAAGCTATAGCCAACCAAAGGATTTCATTGCTTTGCTTCCAGGACTGCTTGATAAAGGAAGGCATTGAGAGGATGTGACCTCCGGTCAACCTGCTACCTGGACTTGGACAATTGGAATCTCCTCACCGTCTCCTCTGTTCTCAGAATGTACATTCTGCCCACCGTCCCCACAGCCCAGTGCAGCCTTGAAAGACCACTGTGTCGTTGAGGCTATCTGAACAGTATATGAGACTGAACCCCGCTGAGGCTTCTATGTAAACTTTTAAGATTCCAGTGGGCAGGTGCGGAGATCTACTTATCTTGTGATCGCCCGAGATAAGCCTTCTATATATAAGTTCCCTTACTTATTAAAGCTGCCACCTACCCATCTGGAGAGGTCTGCCTCTTTGTTCAGCCTCTCCTTGCCCTCCATGTATGGGAGTCATGTTCAAATTTCCCCTGAGAAGCTCCGAGGCTGAGGTGAGCCAACACTACTCTATAAAAGCCTTCCCTGGCTTCTGTCTAAAGAGTGTACTCCCAACCACTTTCAGGATTGGTGCTGCCTGACTCCAATCAATGTCTGCTCAAATAAACTCTTGAAAATTTAATGTATCTGTTTATCTTCCACAACTTCCACCACTACCATCTTTCCCAAGTGGTTTTGTAAAAAGGAATTGCCTCGATATGTGTTGAACTGTATTTACTGTACACAAACAGCCTAATTTTACAAATGAAGTGCCTTATTTTACAAAATGAACTAATTTAACCACAAGGTTAAATTACCTGAAGAACACATACTGACCATAATTCTTATGAGAATTATGCTCAGTTTATTTTTCTTCCCATTACACCACAGTGAATATGGATTTTAATGGAGTAAAATAGTGTCTGACTTTATAGTACCATAAATCAATAATTCTGTCAGTTCTTGAGAAAAGGAAAATAGGTCTTGCCAAATGATGTCAATGAATATATATATATACTTATCCAGTTATATCCTAAGAAAACCAGTAGCATCTACCTTGTAAATTACTTGCAAGTGTCTTTTTATCATGATTTTGCCTTCTATTTTTTCCTTTTAAAAAAAAAGCCTTATTGAGATATAATTGACTCAGAAAACATCTGCATATATTTAATGTGTATTGGATAAGGTTTTACATATGTTTATGCACATGAAACGATCACCAGAATCAAGATAGTGAATGTATGCCTCACCCCGAGAGGTTCCCTCAATTCCCTGTGAGGTCCTCGCCTCCCGCCCCTTCCTCAGCTCTCCAGTGCTCGCTCCACTCCCACCACAGCAGCCACAAGGCTACTTTCTGTCACTATAAAAGAGTTTGCATTTTAAGGAGTTGCACTATAATGTCAAACTAGAAATTAATCCACATAGCATGTGTTTATCTTTGCCTGATTCCTCCCACTAAGCGTAATTATTTTGAGATTCATTCACATTATTGCATATTTCCATAGTTCCTACTTCTGTACTTTTGTAAGTATTATTAATGATAGTATTCCACTGTGGGAATATACTACAGTCAGTTTACGCATTCACCTGTTGATGGAAATGTGGGTTATTTTCAGTTTTGGACTATTAAAATAAAGCTGCTACGAACATTCATGTACAGCTTTTGCAGGGACATACGGGAGTGACATGGCTGCTGAGTCGTTTAGAAGTGTATGTTCAACTATTTAAGAAATCGCCAAACTATTTTCCCATTCCCATCTGTACTTTCCGTTCCCATCTGCACTGTGCGGGACTTCCAGTTTTTCCACATCCTTGCCTCAACTGATGTGGTTTGGCTCGTCTTTTTTTGTTTTAGCCATTCTAATAGGTGGTTCACCTTTGAATTTTAAAACACAATGCCAATTCTAAGCATTTGAAATGGGATACAAAAATTAATAATATATGTGACAGCTGATAAGACAATAAATACTCAAACATAATTTTAGAATAATGTTGCAAACCCTATAATATAGGTATATAGAAATTTTTTTAGGAGTGTAGGGAAATGAAGTCAATAAAAGGTGATGGAAGACTTCTAAAGATTTATCATTTGAAAGATACCCTGACATTACCCAGCTAGGGGGAAAAAAAAAAAAAAGCAAAGCTATAAAAGTATAAAAAATGGTGTCACTTTTAGAGACAGGAAAAGATGTGTGTGGAAAATGCATGAGTGGTGGCAACATAGCTGGCAAGAAACATAGAGAACAGGTTTTAAAAGAATTTTTCTGCCATGCTAAGGGCTCAAGCATCTTGAGACTGGAGACAGGTATCTCCAATCTGTGCTTTGAAAATAAAAACAGACAACGCTCTGAAACATGGGCTAGATGAAAAAGAGACTGAACAGAAAGACACTTAGGAGGCTAATCAAAGAAAACGATGAGGGTCCAAATTTATGTTTCAGTTTCTAAATTCAGAAGAACTCAACATACTATATTTTTGAGAAATATAATTTTTTAAATCTCTCTCTCTCTCTCTCTCTCTCTCTCTCTCTCTCTCTCTCTCTCTCTCTCTCTCTCTCTCTCTTTCCCCACCCCACCACCACTCTCCCTGCCTCCCTCCCTCCTTCCTTCAGAAAGACAATGATTTCCCAAAGGACAAAACCCTTTATTACGTACTTATGAGAGAATTCCCTGAGAAGGAAAGCTTTTGAATCCTTAGCACCCTTTACTCTCTTAAAGATTTCAACTGCTATTTAGTCTTTTAATAAAAGAAAACCCACAAAACCTAAATTCCTAGCACAAGCCTTTAGAGAGTTTACAGAGGGTTTTCATTAGATTACATACGTCTTACCATCCAGCACCACATTCTCTTCGGTAACTCTATTAAGTAGGAATAATTATTCTTGCAGTGTACTTGAGAGTTCCATAGGGCAAAAGCCACAGCATATGGTTTTGACTCTGATCACTCCCCTTTAATAAAAAAAGAGGTTTAAGTGGTGTATGGTATACATTTATAAGTAATATTACTGCCTGGGGTATATAAAAATTTTATCATTTATGGCTAAAAAATTGCAAAAAGGCCCTTTGCACAAATTTTATTTTTCATAAGAATGAGCAGTAATTTAACAGTATAATAAAATGGCAACATGATGTATTTCCAAGTCTATCTTAATATGTCTCTTATCCTAGAACGAGCAGAAACATATTTCAAGTCTTCATTTATATGCATTCTGAAGTATGTCATAAACATAATCTTACAAATGCTTCCCATACATTATAGGATGTGTTGCCCTACAGCAAGGATTACTACCTTGTTTTGGTATGGAAAAGAATAATTACCTGTGTCCTTTTGCATACAAAGCCTGCAAGTCTTCAGGGAACAATTGTTTGCATTTTACCTGTTTATTTATGTATTTATTCGACAAATATTTATTGAGTTTCTACAATGTACAACACATAATGGTTAGCCAGATAGGCCCAGCCCTTAATTTCCTAATGTTTATATTTTGATTATTTCATCTTTAATGCACTCTCTAATATTAAGGTTTTTTCGTATGTCTCAATTCCAGGGTTTTTCAAACTTGGCACCATTGACAACAACCAAAAATGTTTCCACACATTAACAAATGTCCCCTTAGGGACCAAATCAACCCTCACAGAGAATCACTGCTTTATTCAAACAAGAAGAGTGTGCTGTGCTTTTCACTCTAAATAATGCTGTATGTGTGTATGTGGGGGGGGGGTGTATAACTAAATTTGAATCTAAGACTTTTTCTAAATGATGTCTAACTTTTAAGCAAAAATTAAAATAAAAAATTCCATTATGTTGATATTTCCTAACATGTTGCCTAATAGCTTGATGTCATGTAGTCCAAGCAATTACAATACATGACTAACTGATAGATTCTGACCATCAGCCAACTGATAGATGACTAACAATAGATGACTAACTGATAGACTAACTAACTAATAGATTCTGTTTTCATATGGAAATATAGGTTTTCTTTTGAAATATAATCTTTCACATTATTATTTTTAAAAGATGTAACGTTTAATTTCTTTTCTAAAATCTCACAATTATGAAAGGAAATTTAAAAAGTACAAAAAAATAAAAGAAAACATAAAATAAAATCTCACAATTATAAATCAAAGTGCGTATTAAATAAATAGAAACAATTATGTCATACAAAATGTCTATACTGCAATGTTAAAATTGCTTTATTACATTTAATTGAATCAGGACAGACTAATTATTATATACTTAATATTTGTCAATTCTGATAGAGTAATCAACCCATTTTTCCAAGTGTTGAACTCAGCTTCATACTGGTGGAAAAAACATAGTTTTTGAATTTTTCATAATACATTTCAAAATACTCAGAAGTTTTTTTATATATCAGTGTTTCTGAAAACTGAATCTGTTATTTAACCAAATCTAAGTTATATTACTTTCCAGTAGCAAAATGGGGAGTCAACAGAAAGGAAACATTAAGAAAATATATGCTACAGTCTGCAATTCTAAATAGGATGTAATTTTCATCAATTTTGTACATCCTTTTAAAAATTAATTACAGTATAGATCTGCTTTTGTTATGGAGAAAACGTTTAATATTTTAAATTTTAAGCTATCTAAAGTGGTTATGTTCTTTAACTTTTCTGTGTTTCTAGTAAAATCTACTTTAAAATCAGACATTGTTTAAATTAATCCTTTCATTATGTGATAATACAAAAATCAAAATAAGCCCCTTAGTACGCAATTTGATTTTACACATGAACTCACTGATAAACATTCCTTCTTGCCTTGCCTATGAAAAGTAATCTCAAGGTATTTACCTCAATGGGCTAAGATTGCAATCAGAATCCAACCAGTCAAGAAGAAAATACGAAACTATAATCTAAACCTCTTCATCTAAAGGTGGTTCTTGGCAGAGTGCAAAAGGGAAACTCAATGGTTTTTCAAGAATTTTTACTTCAGGAAGTGGACAGTCAGTCTTCATAGGTAATGTACATACATCATGCTTTTCTTATGCTCCTTCTATCTTATGTGGTCATAGAGGGTCAGAGTGATGAAAGGGAGAAATCAATAAACAGGATCCGATTGTCATCTGATCCATCTTGCTTTGGCAATTATTTAATTTTATGGCTATCATTCACATATTCTAAAATCAGGAGACAATGATGACCATTGTCTCCACAAAACTATATTCAAATGCTGGGTGGAAAGCCATATCCCATAGACTTCCAGTGTTTGAAAGACACGAACTCAAT
Source organism: Aselliscus stoliczkanus (assembly GCA_033961575.1). Taxonomy (NCBI): domain Eukaryota; kingdom Metazoa; phylum Chordata; class Mammalia; order Chiroptera; family Hipposideridae; genus Aselliscus; species Aselliscus stoliczkanus. Next base: position 125,962,376 of record CM066727.1, read on the forward strand.
TACATGTTATTAAGCATGTAGTGTCCACATACATGTGAAATGGAACACAGCTACTATAGAGTAGCTATAGAGTGTTCATCATCACTCTATTCTTTTCTTTCCTTCAAATAAGGTTCTGATAGTTCATATCATATGATTATTTGATTGCATATTTTCCAAGATGTATTAGGGTGTTAACACTGGTGAAAACCATAATTTTACCTATCGATAATCCTTTCGAGCATATACAGGAGCATTCTTATCTTTGATGCTGGCATCTGCCAAGATCCAAAAGGAATGAATACTCCACTCTGAGGACAGCTTAGTACAGTGAAGCCGACGGAAGCTTTTTTGTCAGAAAATCTGCCGCTCAGACGCTGGCTCGACTATTTGGTAGCTGGTCGATTTACTGACTCCTTTGCGTCTTCATTTATCATTCAGAAATGAAATCTTTGGCTTCAGTGGTTAGAATAAATTAAATCAGCCCTAATTCTTATAATATTAGTGTTATAGCTATTATAGTAATTATTACTATAGTTATTATTACACATTATTATGTTACGATTTATTACTTAAGATGTGTTTATGGAAACAAAAAATTTACTCTTTCTTGATTGAGGAAGATTTCAAGGAGATACAGCTTGCTGATACTTAGATGGGGGAGTAGAGGGGAAAAAACAGCATCTCCAGAAGCAGAGGCAGATGATGTTCACAGCGCATGTGAAGGACAGATTGAAAACAAAACTCAACAGAGCTTGTCAGAATTCCATTACATCCACAAACCCTCTCTGTCTCAAAGCTGTTTCACTAGTCTACCCTGTAGCAGTAGCAGAGTGACTAAAACTCAACCACTGCTCCCCCCTAATCTATTCTCTACAGAGCAGATAAAGGTATCTTATAAAAAAGTATAAGTCAAGTCATATCACTCCCCTCCTTAAAATATCTTAATGACGCTGATCACAGCTAAAGAAAAGTGAATCCTCTTGCACTACTAGCCTGTGAGTTAGTATGTGATCTGGCCCCTTTTTCCTCTGTGATACCTTGGCATGCCTTCTGGTCCCCTCGCACCAGGCTGTAGCTATGGGTACATTCCTCAAACACACCTAGCTTATTCCCTCAGGGTCTCTGCATCCTTTGTCTGGGACTTTTTATACAGGTAGTCACATAACTGGTGCCATGTCATCATTCAGATCTCAGCTAAAAAGTAACCTCCATGGGGGCGCTAATCATTTTCTAGTATTTTTTTATTATTATTTTCAATGTACTTATTTATGATCCATTTCACATCATTAGATGCTAAGCTTCATGAGAATTGGTCCATGCCTGCCTTGTTTACTGTGACATCCTCAAGACCTAGCATAATGCTTCATCATGGTTGGTGCTCAGTAAATATTTGTTGTAGGAAGGAGTCAATGAATTAAAGCCATGCGTACATGGACTTTTTAAAAAAAATCAAATTTCTCTGTGGAGCAAGAGGTACAAAGTATGTTGCTATTTCACTTCCTGTGACTAGGAGGATTTTTAAAACACAAGGTACTGTCCATTGTAGTATTTGTTTCTAGTTTGTTTGGCCCACAAATATAAAAAGGAAATAGTTACAACAATCTCTTCGAGCCAATTATTTGTATTTTCTAGTTCTTGGAGCTTAACCAACATTTTTAGAAATCCATACCCAGAATATTGAATCTATTTACAATGTCCATTCAGCATTTTGAAAATGGTCAAATACTGAAGGCATGGATACAGGGATAGGTTAAATAATTAAAATACACAACCACTGAATTTCCTAACTTAAGGACTATGTTTTCATTGGTAGAGAGCAAGACTATAACTCATATTACTTAAAGAGAAAGGTATCTTGTTACAAAACCTATAACTCACTCCCTTTGTGACATTAACTGCAAAGAGCTTTATTTCAACACACTTGTACAACACCCTTTAATTCACAAATTCTGTTCAATTTAATAGAAAAAAGGTTGCAAACCGCATAGTTATGAATGGGTGCTCTTTTTTCAGATATCTCTTGCTTGATTATCTTAAATTGGGGTTACCCTAAGGACTGAAAATATGGCATGATAGGATCTTTGTTCTTACAGCACGAGGCTGTTTAATTTAACTGAATAGTTTTGACACTATATTTTACTGCTTTGAAGCAAGGAGGGCAAATGGAGCCCTGTTTAAAAAAAAAAAGTTAACTTGTAGTAATAAAGTCGGAAAGAAATTTTTTTGGATTATTCCGTTCGTTAGGCTTGTCTATTCTCACGTCATCACATTTTCAGGTAGAAGTATCGACTGAAAGCTGGCTCCAACTAAATCTGTTTTTAGTGTTGTTTCTCTAAGACTGGAAAGTGAGAATTCCTATCAAGCAGCTTTTTTTTCTTTCCTTGCCAGTCTCCATGGCAATCATATTAGACTGAGAAAAACCACAACTCAATTGTGAGTCTTCCGCTTAATTTTTCATACAAATTTAAGGTCAGACCCTGCCCTGACACCCAGCACTTGTAATACAGAAAAAGTAACACACCATGCTGCTATTCTGAATAGCATTACCATATTACCCGACAATTAAGAGAATGCTTTGAAGATGGAATTCAGTGCAATGGTGTATTTTAAAGGCTGGACTACTTCTTATTAAAAGTTAACTTTCGGGCCGGACGAGTGGTGCGGTGGTTAAGAACTGGCTTGGGATGCCAGTGACCCTGGTTCAGATCCCACATATGAGGGCCAGTAACACTGCACTCTAAAAAAAAATAATAATAATAAATAAAAGTTTGCTTTTATATCCTATGGATTGTAAAGTTTAGGCAGTGAGTGAAGTTGAAAAGTTTGAATTAAGTTTTGTAAAAGCATACATGTCTTTCAGAAACATCAACAATTTATTATATCCAATAATTTATTATAGAAAAAGTATTTTCCTTTAGGTATTTATAGGCAAATAAGAAGGTAATAGAGGGAGAACTCTGCCTGTTCTTGAATCTGTTATTTCCATTGAAAAGCAAACTATTAAGTTGCTCCTATTTTTTTTTTTTAGGTGCTGAAGCACATGCTTATTATTTTTAAGTAATTGAATAAAAATGATCCTTAAATTATACAACTTTTTTTTTTTCCAGGAAACATTCAGTGCTTGTTTACATTTTTGATGGAACCTTAAATACTTTGATTTTTTTTTAAATTTGATAATTCTTGTTCCAATGACTCATCTGGAGGGAAATGCAAATATTAAACTGCATTTATTATGAGTCAGCTCTTAAGGGGCTCTTGAGCCTTTTGGTTGACATCTTCTATGAATTGACCATGTGATGCCTGATAGAGTCCTGAACTCTATGTTTTTCTGATGACTAGATTGGCCCTTCGGTAACTTTTGCTCATCATCAATATTCTCTGAATGAGGTGACGTTCCATTGGAAGAAACAGATTAAAAACTTGTGTCTCCAATTTTGGGACATCTGGGTGAAGCTCTCAGTGCAATTGTTTTTACTTTGTTTTAATCTTACAAAAAAATGTTAAAATTGAAGGACTGACCCTATGTTTCAAGTTATTGTCAGGAACAGTGAAGTCATAGGCTTCTGTTTTTAATAATCTCCTGCAAAACACAGAGGATCATTAATCATAAATGACTGCAGATTTCCTATATCCTGGCATTGCCATGGACCTAAGCATGTTTAAGGGTCTTATAAATTTGAGCAAACAACAGCCTCATGACATTGCATAAAAATTTGGCTGTGATGGAAACATGAAATAACAGTGGAAAGCATTAAAATACTTAGAAACTGAAGATAGTTTTATTGCATTCCAATAAAATATGTCTAATTTTCAACTACCTTCAGTTTTTATGTTTCACTAACATATCAATCAATCAACAACTATTTATTGAGTGATTACAATGTACAATGTGTTCAGCACCGTTAAGCCTTGCAGGGAATACAGAGACTTAATGAAAAATAATTTCATTCATGAAACATTATATTCAGCATCTGAGTACAAGGCACTACACTCAGTGCTTTGGAAGTATTCTGTGCTTTGTGAAAAGGAAAAAGAAACCATTCCTGTCTTCAAGAAAACCTACACCCAATTAGGGGGGCTAAATTGTTTACACATAAAATTTGGGAAAAATACTATATAGATAAGTAAAACATGCTGGAGCGCAGATGAAGAAATTCTCCTTAGGCACTTATTTTCTGGGAATATTTGTTGCTTTAACTGGGAACTAACTTTGGTCTTCAACTTCAGATTCAGATAAGAATAAAAAGATGAATGCTATGATCTGAATACTTGTGTTGCCCCAAAATTCATATGGTAAAATTCCAATCCAAAGGAAGTGTGATCTTTGGGAGCTGATTAGGCCATGAGGGCTGCACCTTCATGAATACGATTAGGGCCCTTATAAAGAGACCTCAGAGAATTCGCTTGCCTCTTTCACCATGTGAAGACAAAGTGGAAGGTACCGGTTATAAACCAAGAAGAGGGGCCCTCACCAAATGAGATTGTGCTGGTGCTTTCATCTTAGATGTCTCACCCTTCACAACCATAAGAGATAAATTTCTGTTGTTTATAAGCTGCCCAGTCCATGGTGTTTTGCTATAGCAGCCTGAACAGACTAAGACAAGTAATTTTCATATTAGCAAAATAACATGAACAAGGTACACACACATGCAAGATGCATACATGTAAAAAGTGCATACATGTATGTTTCAGGAGAAAGTGAATAGATCAGTATCACTAAAGGGAGTTTCTGTGGAAAAAATAAGGTTCACAAAAATATCCCAGATACCTTATTTGTACAGTGCTTCTTCAACTCAATTCAATAAAGTACATTAAATACTAAGTATAATATGTATAGTATATGCATATTATGACTAGATTTCATAAGGAGTGAAAAGTGGAAGACATAGAGCGTGTGTTCTCAAACAACTTTTAATCAAGCATTGGAGGGGTGTATAAAGAACTCTGACCAGTACTGGAAAGAAATGTGAAAACTATGGGTATGTAGGGCAGAAACAAGATATATGTAACCTGAGAGATGATGAAACTTAATAAAGGTGTCAATGTGAGCTAAACATTTAAGAGTGTACAAAGTAATGATGAGGAGAAGGAGACTGTGAAGTCATTCCTTGTTGAAAGAGAAACTTGGACACAGGGAGCTGAGAAATCTGAAAGGCACACTCACAGAAGAGCATGTATTCACTTTACCTGGAATGTGTATACAAGAAGGGAAGAAGCTAGGGCTGCCAGGGGTCTGCTGGCAAATGTTTAACAACCAGCTCTTTAAAAAACACATGCATGTACATATACCTATATTGCTGTACATTAATTTATAATAAAATTTACTGATGCAAAGGATCTGAAACTCACAATTTTGTAAAGCATAATACCACATAAAATCGTTTTGATTGAATTTCCATATAGCCAAATGATTCCCACAGAGTGGCTTCATCGGTTTTGGCCGCACTCTCATCTCAAAAGCCAAACTATAGCTGGAAATGACAATCCAGTGTAGTTTCAAAATGAATATTGTTTGATATTTTTGCTTACATTAATTGGTGGTAAATGGAAGTAAAACAATAAAGAAGGATGTTGAGCTTTCATTCATTCATTAATGACATGAACAACGTCTTTGTTGAATCAGATCATAGTTTTTGAATACTGGAAGAATATTTCCTCAATTTGCTATGATACTCATGATTTGAAAATGACAAGCATGACACATGTTTAAGTTTGAACTGCATTATTAACCATTATCTATCACTTTCTTAAGTCTAGACCAGGAGTCAGCAAAGTACATTCCATAGACCAAATGTTTTTTGTGCCATCTGTACTTTGTTTTTGGAATCAAGAGAACATTAGCATCTCAAAATGGATGCAGCAGTTTTTGTTGTTTTTCTTTTTTTGTTTTGTTTTGTTTTTTAGTTACTATTCTCTGGAAAAACTTGTATAAGAAAATAATTTTCTATTTTGGAGTTTGATATAATACATCTACTATAAAACCATTTGTTGCTGGGTAATTCCTTAATGGTTAATTTTTTTTTTTAAGTTTTAATACTTTCCAGAATTTTGTTTATTTCATCATATATATATTTTTTATTTTAGTGCAAGGTTTTTAATATGTATTATTTTAAAATTTGCCATTTATCATTTGCAGTTACCATTGTTTTTAGTTATTTATATTTGTTATTCTGTAGTTTAATTTATTACAATCTTTTTTCATAAGTATTGACAAATGCCTGACTATTTTTGTTAATCTCTTCAAAAATAGTTTTTGATTTTCTTATTCTCTTCTTATATACCATTATTGTTCTCTCTATTTTTTATTCCTTCCTTTATTTTTATATTGTGTTTTTTTCTTGTTTCTTTACTTTGTTGCTTTTATTCAAGATTTTTCAGTAGAATTCTTAATCCATTGATTTTAAAATCATTTCTTTTTTTCTTATATTTGTACTTGTAATTATTGCTTTGTCTATACATACTGCTTAGCAGTGTTTCTCAAATTTTGTTTTTTTTGTTTTTGCTTTTCTTTTTTACTGTGGTTCAGTTCTAAGTATTTCACCACTGCCCTTGTCTTTTTTAACCCAAAAATCATTTCAAAATATACTTTGGAGCTTCCAGATATATGGGATTTTTTTTAAGCCATACATTTTTTTTGTAAGTGTTATGGTTAGACAATATATCCTGTAAGATGTTATCCCTTGGAATTTATTTAATATTTATATGTGACTTAGAATCTAATAAAATTTTGTGAATGTCCAATGCATTCTCTAAAAAAATGTACATTTGTTCTTTGTTGGGCGTTGAGTTTTTAATGCATTTATTGGTTTGAATTTATAATTAAGTCATATAGGTTTTCTGTATATCTGCTTATTGTATTTCAATTTTTGAGATGTATGTGTAAATATTTCAAACTATAAGTGCAGACTTACGTATTTCCCCTTGCAGTTGTTAGTAATTTATAAAGAAAAGGAAAAAGATATCTATACAGAGAATTTGGCAGGAAAAATAGTCTATATTGTTTTTTGTTTGTTTTGTTTTGTTTTGTTTGTTTGTTCCATTATGTGGTTTGCAGTGCTGAATCCCTCCTTCAGCACTGAGGTACTCATTCCCTCAGATGTTGAGGAAGTTGGTAATTGATAGGTTCTAATTCACATTCCTCTCTGAAAAATGGCCTCAGTTGAAGGGAGCCACTCAATAGCTTTAAATGACAGATCAATATTGACATTTAAAGACTTAGTTCCTTAACTCAAGGAAGAACAAATCTGAAGAGCCATACCAGCTTGAGGGCAAGCACCCTAACAACTGAGACATTTGTTACACTCCATTGTCATTCAACTCCTCCACTTACTCCTTCCCAGGGGTTGACATTGAGAGCACTCACCAGCAAATCAATTGCACACAAATTTCCATCCCAGAATCACTTCTTCTGAAGGAACCCAGCCTTACATAATGCACTTGTGAGATTATGTGGTTAAGAAATAAATTCATAAATTCCAAATGGCAGGATAGTCCCTGTACCGTGTAGCTCAACCCATTTTTCTAGGGTGCTGTCAACTCCTAAACTAGCCATCCTCATACAGAAAATATAAAATAAGAACAATACCATAGGATTAGAAAAGACTCGTAAAAATTACAGGATTTGTGGGTTGGGTAGAAAGTTCATAAGAGATACGTAAAAGCTGCTGAGAGAAAAGTTTGAAAGGGCAGTCAAAGTAGAAACAAAGTTAATCAGTTTCAGTAACAAAACCTAACAGTGATGGAAAAGGTGAAGGAGAGACACTTCAAAAAAAAAAATCAATGAGAAAAGCTACACAATAACATATTGTAAGGGAATTTTAATATCGATAGTGACTTCAGACCAAGTCTCCCAATTCTATTATCTGGCTCCTTGTTCTTCATCTCTCACCTTAAATTTCCCTCCTCAGAGAATTCTCTGACTACCCAATCAATATTAGGTCTTCCTGTTACTTTCTATCTCAATGCACAATTTATTCCTTAATAGCTTTTATTACAATTTTTAACTCTTTTATTTATTTGGATACTTTTTTTAGTCTATCATTTCTAAGTGGCTGGACCTCCATGAAGGAAGAACCACTATCTTTCTCACTAATCATTATCTCTGGCGTGTCTTGGACTAGACTAAGCACAAAGAGGAAAAAACATGCATCACAAGAACACAGGAGATCTTTGCAATCATTGGTCTAGTTTCAGCTATATGCAATAAAAATTTGAAAATAGAATGTTTTTAAATACTATTTATTAAACTTGGAAGTGGAAATCTTCTAAGTCTTACAGGTCATCGCTTTCTATTGAATTCACAGATAAGTATTAATGTATATTGTGTGACTGCCAGCATACTAGGAATTGAAATGAATAATAATAAAAAATATTATACATTGTTGAGGACGTATAGTATTGTTGGGTCAAGAGATAGACTGATAAACTGAACATAATAAAGACAGATAAAAATCACATGGGTTAACAAATGGCATTCATTCAACAGTTTGTGAGGTGAACTGAAGTGCCAAAACTTAAGAGCTGTGGGTCATCATTTCAATTCAGTGAATAAATTGAAAGGTGAATAATGGCAAGTTACCAGATGGCTTTAGTTTGGTTTGGCTCTGAAACACAAATACTGTACTCTTAAAGGAAAAATGATATTTCAGCATTTCTGTTCCCATGGAAAAAAATAAAGAATTGTAAATCTTTGAAGAGGAAGTTCATTTTCACCAAGCTTTTAGCCTCAGTTTCAAATGGCAAAAAATAAATCCCTTTATGTTTGGATAACTCTTATGAATATTTCAATTTCCAACAAACGCCAACAAATTTAGATTTTTAAAAACATTTCTCTTAAGTTTTTCTCCTTAAAAATATATTTAAATGAAATAGCTGTTTCTTAAGCAAGTTACTGAAATACAGTAGCCAGAGCACATAAATTGTGGTGCTCAATCTCTTTTCAGCCGACAAGTTCAATTTCATAAATTATCCAAGCTTTCTAAAGTGTACACTGAAAGATATTTCCTAAAATAGCCTGCAGTGCATATATATTATTATTAAAATTTATCGATAAATGTTTTCTTAATATATGAAGATTAAATAGTTCTCCATGAAGGACACAGGTAAACAAAATAATTTTACAAAGTTATACATTAGAATGAACTTAATTAGATAGCTTTTTACTTTAGAAATCTATTTTTCAATAAAAGAAAAATAACATTTTTGATTGCAATATAAATGCTAATTTTATTCTTCCATATATTTTAAACATTTAGATAGTTGTAATTTATGTCTTTTGTTGTTGTCAGCTTAACTAAGCCATGCTAATATAAAACATAAAAAAAGAGTGTTTATTCATTAAATGTATACAAATATGTTTTTAACTAAAGGGACACATTTGAATGACTTTCATATGTTAGTCAAAAATGTATAATCTACAAGTATAATGTCATGATCACTGTACTAATATTTTCAACTCGATTGTCATAGAACACTGCAACACATGATCAATAGATACGCCCTGTAAGGGCACTCAAGGTCAAAAAAATCTTTCACTATTTAAAGCCAAGGGTCTTGTCGGTGCTATCGGTGATGAGGATCGATAATTTTATGATGCCGTTCATCCATCCCTCTATTCCAGCATCTGTAAGCTTCTATTCACCAAGATGATTAACAAATATCAAAGAGTTTCCTTATGGAGCAAGCCAAAACTGGTATCTGCTTTCTGTCCAAGACAATAAGGTTGATGCCAAAAACAGTACACAGAATTATCAAGGCAAGGTTTTTGCTACTCATATTTCAGCATTTATTTGCTTTCTGTGCTTAAATGTATTCTACAATAGAAGCCAACCATTTTCTACCTGTTACAGCACAGTCACATTAGGTCAGAGAAAAGCTAGAACGAGAATTTCCATACACTACTTCTTCATTATATAAGCAGGGCTGTGCTTCACGTTTTCTTCGCAGCAAACCAGTGAAATAAGCACAATTATACAAAGACCAGAGGATTTAAATAAGTTACAGGATCCTACTACCTAGAGGGACAAAAAATCAGGATTGTGAATTTGGAAGCTATCCAGGCCTTTCTCCACAACACCCCTCTACCCCTACCACCAGCACCACATGCACATAGAGACCATCAGCTAACAGCTTATCCAGATAAATCTATGTCTCTTAAATATAAATGTTTTTATTTAAATTTTAAAAAATCCATACACTATTACAAGAAACAATTAGAGTTATAAAAACTACCATAAATCAGAAAAAATAACTCATTAGAATAAAATGCATTAGAAAGAAAAGGTGTCACAAAGCATTTGAATATAACTCAACATTACAGCATGAACCACCACCACAATAAAAAATAATTTCATATAGCAATTGCTGTTGTAATGGAAGGCCAGAAATACAAGAACTCAGCATGACTGTATAGGTTGCAGTAGGTGACGAGCATAAAGCAGGAGAAAGAGAAATGGGGAACTAGTAGAAGGAAGGAAATAGAAGTAAAAGAGTAAAACCACTTCAGGAATAAAGTCTTAAATTACAGAAACAAAAAAGAGAATAGATATTAAGGAAATCATATATACATATATATGAGATAGACAGTATGATAAACAGAAGACAGGAAAAGGTGATTCATTGTACATATAATTGAAATTCCTGAAGAAGAAAATGAAACTATGAAACAAAACGAAAAGCTTAATATGTAATTAAATAAATTATTCTGAAACAGAAGAACCATGTCAATTCTATATATTGAAAAGACAACATTCTGTGCCAAGGAAACTTTACTTAGAGCAGTGAGACATGTCTTTGTAAAGTTATTACAAAGTTCCAAATTTAAAAAGCCCAACCAAAAGGATTATGTCACAGAAATGAAAAAGAAACTAAAGCTGGCCTCAGACTTCCACACAACAACATTCCACACCAAACTTATTCACATTCCCTCAAGCTCTCTTTCAGGTATAAAGACTAAAGACAAATATTTTTGAACCTGAAAGTACTCAGAATGGTGTTCACATAAGCCCTTCTTGAGGAGGCTGCTAAAGAAAAAATTCCATTCAAACATCAGCAAAAGGATGGGCTGTGAGCATTGACTGTATTTGACTGCAGATATAAGGAAAAAGGTGAGATTAAAGTGACAACATGGAATTGAATGCTATGTAATTTCATAATGTCAAAATTGTACAGCAAACAAAATTTACCTTTTATGTCTGTATAAGTCTAAAGCCAGCATCAGAGTTAATGGAGAAATAACACTGGACACATTCTTGTCAAAATTAGTAAAAAAAATTAGGATGTCACCAGCATAATGACATATTTTACATTTTGTGGAGATATTAGTCAGTGAAAATAAATTAGGGGAAAAAGGGAAGTGTGTAGAATAAAAGGAGGGCAGAGGTTTTATTTGTAAATGCAATTATTTAGTGTGAATACTCAAAACATTCAAGTGAAAATTGGATTATTCATAAGGTAGTGACTTTAAAGTAGTATGGATAAATATAGTCATCATAAACAACAAGAGCTAGTTAAAATACACAATGGAAGAGAAGACTCTGTGTACTATATCAATAGGAAAGTTAAAATTAAGAAATTCAATGTAATTGCAATGAAGATTCTAACTGGTTTTATTTTCTACTCCAGAAAAATGTGATATGTTATTTTAAAGTTCAATAAGAAAAATAAACAAGCAATAATAACCAATACAACTCTAAATTAAACAACTTGGAGAGACTAGTCCTACCTGATAATAAGATAGCAAACAACATATAAAGCTTTGATAATTAAAACAGTGTGGTATTAGAGTATGCATAGTAAGATAGACCAAATGAACAGGATGGAAAGCCAAAAAGTGACCCAATCACATCCATTACATTTATTGCATAATGAAGACTGCATCTAAATTCATGGACAAAGATGAACATATTAATTCGTAGTGCTGGGACAACTGAGCAGTCATCTGAAAAAAAGATAATTTTAAAAATCTTTTTTATGAAAAAAGGTGCTTACTAAAAATACACTGTATGTTTATGAAAAACCCCAAAGGAGTTGCAGTCATCCAAAGTTAAAAGTGAAATTAGAATACTACAGGAAATTGTAGGTGAACTTGTTTATAGTCTTAGAATGGGGAAGAACTTTGTAACTATGGTCAGTGTTCCAGTTATTTGGATTGTATAACAATTACTCAAAAGTTAGGGGTCTAAAACAGTAATTTATTCCATTCATGGTCACTTTGGGTGAGAAATGCTGACAGTACTGAGAAGGTTTCATGATGTCTAGAGCCAAAGCTTGAAGACCTAAACATTGGAGCCTTGGATCATATAGAAGTGTCTTTACTCTCTTGTCTGGGTTGATGCTCTTGTTTCAGGGCCTCAGTTTTTCAACATGGGCCTATCCATGTGCTGATTAGGGCTTCCTCACAGCAGCATACAGGCTGGCTTCCACAGATTTGGCATTCCAAAAAAAGAGGTTCAAGTAGGAGCTACATCTTTTTTAGGACCAAGCTTTGGAAGTCACACAGTATCACTTCCACCATATTCTACTGATTAAAGCAGTCAAAAGACCCATTAAGATTTAAAGGGAGGACACAGATTCCACTTCTCAGGGACAGGAATGTCAAATGTACTGTCACGGGCTGAACGATATACCCCACTCCCAACCACAAATTCACTGATTCCCCCATACAGTAGAAATGACTGTATTTGGAGATAGGGCATTGAGAGGTAATTAGGGTTAAATGGCAGTAAGCCCTAAACCAATATAAATAGTCTCTTTATAAAAAGAGACTAGAACAAAGACCATGTGAAGACAGAGGAAGAAGACAGCCATCTATAAGCCAAGGAGAGGAGCCTTAGAGTACATCAACCCTGCCAAAACCTTCATCTAATACATCTAGCCTCCAGAATTGTGAAACAATGACCTTCTGTTGCTTAAGCTACCAAGCCTGTGGTACTTTGTTATGGCAACCCCAGCAATCTAATTCAGTCAAGTTGTAAGAAGAATGTGTGGAATGGGAGATCTTTCAATCATTTAGAAAAATACAATCTTCCATAAACAAAATTTAGAAACAAACAATGACACACACACAAAAAAAGATTAAACATTTTTAAGTACACAGATATCAAGAATTTCTGCATGGTGAAAACAATTATCGGAAGCAAAATCAGGAGGTAAATGGGAAGCAGGGAGAATAACTATTGGGTTGTCGGAAAAGTCATGATCCATTTTTGCAATGAAAAATATAGAAAAAATATGTCATGACTTTTCCGACAGCCCAATAGAACTCATATCACATACAAAGTGCTCATCATTGATAAATAAATCTCTAAAAGAAAATAGATGTGAATTCAGATTTCCCAGAATAACAAACACAAATGATCCTTAATCATTAAACGTGATTTATAGTATAGTAAGAGAAAATATAAATTAAATTATCATTTTCTAACTATAACATTACCAAAATTCAAAGTCTGAAAACACATTCTGTTGTCCAGGCTACAGTGAAACAGGCTGTGGAAGTGGAGAATGTGACTTCTATGGAGAGTAAATTGGTGATGTCTAAAACAAATGCAAAGTTGTTTACTATTTTACCTGATAATTTTTGGCATTTTTCTTGGAGCTATCTTGGCACATCTATGAAATGATACCCATACAAGCTTATTCATTGTTGCCTTTTTTTTTTCTAATAGCAGTAGTTTTTTTTAAAATTAATTAATTAATTAATTTTTTTAATTAGTTTCAGGTGTACAACACAGTGCAATAGTTATACATTTTACCCCTCAAAGTGACAACCCCCCACCACCAATTCGCCACCCCACTTCTCCCCCATATCATATATATCTATTACTCTTCCTCTGATTCTCTTCCACAGTATAATCCACATCCCGTGACTATCTATATATATATTCAATTACAGTTGGTATACAACCTCCGCTTCAGGTATACAGTGCAGTGATCAAAACTCTACTCCATCCATGAAATGGTCTCCCCAACAAGACATGTGACCATCTGATGCCCCACAAAATATTTACACCATTATTAATTATATTCCCTGAACTGTCTTTCATATCCCAGTGGCAATATTGTAGTTGCAATTTTTGCTGTCTAATCCCTTCCCCTTCTCCCTCATCCCCACCCCACTCCCAACTAGCAACCCTGTTGTTCCTCTATATCTATGAGACAGTTTCTGTTTACATTGCTCATTCATTCAGTTTTTCAGATTCCACATATAAGTGAGGTCATATGGTATTTGTCTTTCTCTGACTGACTTATTTCACTTAACATAATAGTCTCTAGGTCCATCCACATCATTGCAAATGGTACAATTTCATTCTTCTTTATAGCGGAGTAATACTCCATTGTGTAAATGTACCACCGTTTCTTAATCCAGTCATCTACTGATGGGCATTTCGGTTGTTTCCAAGTCTTGGCTATTGTAAATAGCTTGGAGTTTTCAGGATAAATACCCAGGAGTGGAATTGCTGGGTCAAAAGGTAGTTCCATGTCCAGATTTTTGAGATACCTCCATACTGGCTTCCATAGTGGCTGCACCAATCTGCAATCCCACCAACAGTGCAGCAGGGTCCCCTTTTCCCCACAGCCCCGCCAGCATTTGTTGTTTGTTGATTTATTGATGATAGCCATTCTGACTGGAGTGAGGTGGTATCTCATTGTGGTTTTTATTTGCATTTCTCTGATGATTAGTGAGGTTGAACATTTTTTCATATGCCTGTTGGCCTTCTGTATGTCCTCTTTAGAGAAATGTCTCTTTATATCTTCTGCCCATTTTCTTATTGGGTTGGTTGTTTTTTTTTGGTGTTGAGTTTAATAGCAGTAGTTTTAAAGCCATGTATCTATGCAAATTTAGGGAACTGATGAAATAAGCTACCATATGTCTACTCAATGAAACATTATGCAACTGTAAAAAATAATGAAGAAGGTCTTTACATATATACTGTGGCAAGATCCATAAAATATTTTAAGTGAAAAAAATATATGGCACAATGTATATATTGTTCTATTTTTGGATAAGAAAATAGAATATATAAAATCTATATCTGTATCTTAATTTCCTTGTGTTTAAAGAAACACTAGAGGCATACACAAGAAACTAAAAACGTGGCAATTATGAGAGTAATGGACAGAGATGGAAGAGAAAAATCTAAACGTGAAGTTTTTGCATAGATAGTTCTGGTTGTTGAAGCATATGAATTATTTATTCAAAAAATTAAACTAAATTTTAAGATGGAGGACCCGCCAAGTGGAGCGGTGGTTAAGCGCTGGCTTGGGATTCCAGTGGCCCCGGTTCGAGTCCCACATATGAGGGCCAGTAACACAGCCCTCAAAAAAAAAAAAATCAGATTGAGGGAGAGCACCATAAGAATTTTCTACCATATAATGCTATGACATTTAAGAATTTTGGAAGAAAAATGTATTCTGTGTATAAATGAGTATAGAAAAGACAAGCTTAAACAATTTTAGAAATGCTTTACATCCAGGTTTTTCAGAAAATTTTGTATTCTAGTTATTGTTAGTACCAATAGGTAGTCAATATTTGACAGCCTTTGCCAAATGTATCCACATTTACTTCCCTTTTTTTTCTTTCATTCTCTCTAAAAGCACCTATTAATATTTTAAGTAGCAAAGTTTGAGAAATTCTAGCTATATATTAAAACGTCATGTTAATGAAATTTTCAACCATGCAGCAACCTTGGAATGATAAATTTCTGTGGTTATTTACTTAAATTGAAGGTTAAATATTGTGGTATTCCTTTAAACGTGTCCTCAGTAGAGTTTTATAATCTGTCCAACAAAAACAAGGGGTCATTTTTAATGTCCCTGGTCTAGGAATAACTTGCTTTCTACATTGTGATTAGATTTTTTTCCCCCTTAGCAACCTGTTAATACATCCTAGAAATAAGGTACCATGCTAAACCTTCTACAGTTTCTATTCTTTTAAAGAACATCTAAGGAGATACCAGAGTGGTACAGAAAAGGAAGGATCCACTTTTGGTTAAGGTGATCAGGAAAAGATTATTGGAGAAAATGTAACTCAGCTCTTGAAGTCATAAGGTTAATAAAGGTTTCCAGAACATCATTTTAAGCAAAACTATGGAAACTCTGAGAACCACAGATCCAACTTAGCTTAGTTGACATAGTATATGGTCACAAAATGGGTTTCTTTCTGGGATCTCTATTAAGAATTCTGTTGATCATTTTTTCTTTCCTTGAGTCAGTGCCACACTGTCTCTTTTATTATAACTTCCTACCAAGTTCTGACATTAGCTATGGCAAGTTCTTATTTTCTGGTCCTCCATACAGGTCTCCTAGCTCATTTTGAATATTTCCTTGACCACATATATTTTATCAAATTCCATACATTGCTCTTCAATTATTCAGGTGAGCGATTTTTAACCAAAGGTTTTTCTGGGACTTGTATATGGTTTTGTAAGTGCCTGCCTTTAGTTATAATCAACATGTAATGATGTATGGCATTGTGGAAAGAGCTATGGGCCTCTCCAGCCTCTGCTACCCAGGTGAACTTGGGTGAGGGGTTCTTTAAACTCTCTGAAACTCTGATTTTTTCATTGATAGAATATGCATAATAGTACTTATCCTATAAACTGCTTTAAGAATTAACCAAAAAATAACCAAAGCTACTATATAGGTATATAAATTTAGCTTTGGTTATTTTTTTATATATCCAGTATGTTCAAAGAATTTTAGAAAGATAACATAAAGACATACCAAAGTCAATTTCCCACTTCAGAAGCATATAATTTAGTAAAGAACCAAAGTATAAATAAGAACATACTTAAATTCTAACATAGAAACTAAATAATAAAAATCTAAATGATTTCAGAAGACATAACGATTATTTCCCATTTGAGTTAACAGGCAGAATGAGTACTATAATCTCAAAGCAGTATTTATAATTAAGGGAGTTATACATAAATCCTTATTCATCGATAAGTAAATGTCCTTGACATCTAAATCCATAGAAAACTGACTTTTCATTCTCAAGCAATAATTCACTAGCAAAGCAAAGTATACAATTCTGTTGTCAGAAAGCCCAAATTAACTGTTCAGCCCAGTCAAACCCACCATTTAGTCAATTTTCAGGATTGTTGGCCTGAGTATAATTTAATTGGCATGTCTAAATTTGAAGTGAAATAAATTATCATTGAATAAACTAACGACTTTTTTTCCCAGAATGATTTGGATTTGATGCTTACGCTGATTGAATTAATGAGTCCCTTGGCATAGTCAAAGAAATTATTATCCTGGAAACCCAGTTTTTTCAAAATAGTCATAGTTGCAAAGATTCCACTACTTTTCTCTTTCAAAATATTAACAGCCAATTTGAGGCCGACTAACCAGAAAAAAATGTGGATTGTAGATTTAACTTATACCTTCTTATCTAATGTGAGAGCCTGCTGTGTTGTCCTAGGCACTCTGGCAATGGGAGTTGTCAAATATTTGTCTGTCGCTTAATGCTGAGCTCAACAGTTAGTTCTTGGATTCCCAGGCAAGGTTAGTTAGAGAGAGTCTATCATGGATTCTCAATTCTCTAAGAAAACGTTATAGAGTAGCTTCTAATTGGCTTCATGCAATGGTAAAAGATTAACCAATGGGGGGTCTATTTAGACAGAAAAGCATTAAATTAGACCTGGAAACTCCCTGCAACAATCTGTGAAAGATTCTTCTAAGTGAAGTATGGAGTTTAAACTTAGACATTATTTTATTTTAGTTTAGTTTTTTTATTTTATTTTATTATTTTTTTTTGAGGGTAGTGTCACTGGCCCTCATATGTGGGACCTGAACCAGGGCCACTGGCTTCCCAAGCCAGCGCTTAACCATCGCTCCACTTGGCCGGCTCCTTAGACATTATTTTAGATACTAACGCTCACTATTGTTCACCCCAGCCCTGCTCACACATACTCATAAAAGTTTTACTAATTATATGTTTTAAATACACACGGAGTAAAAGCACCATTTACTTTTTTTGTTTGTTTGTTCAGGAGTCTGTTTAATAAATATAATTTATGGGCATGAAATTATAAGCTTTGCATTACATCACAGTTTTAAATTAACTAACATTTGCTCTTTTTGTTTAACAAAGATTTAAGTTTTAGCTCTATGCCAAGCCCTAGAAATATAAAGATGTATAAGATATTGTTGTTCCCCTTACAAATATCAGTAAAGAAACATATAAACAATATAAGTAGAATAGACGCCAATTTTTTTTTTTATTTTTTTTTAGGAAAGTCTGTAGGCCCTCTCAGGTGGCAAAGCAAAGCATGAATTAAGATGGATGACTGAAAGTGGGAGAACATTAAGGATTCTATAGTTCAATAATCCAAGATAGAGATCATGACGTTCCATAAGAACGCAATACTAGTGAATCAGGAGATGCTACCTGAAAGCAATAATGATAGTGACAATGATGACAGTGAGGGCAAACACTTATTGCATGCTCCCTCTTTGCCAGGTAACATTCTATGAAGTTTACACATAATGTATTCAATGCTTAGAACAACCTCTTCATTCAATTAGTACCCACATTTTACAGATGAGAAAACTAAGACACTGAGCAGTCAAGTATGTTTCCCAAGATGACACCAATAATAAGGAGAAGACCCGACAAACTGGAATTCAAATTCAAGCAAGGACTCCAGAGTTTGCTTTCATAAATAGGAAAACATGGAAAATAAAAATAACATGGGTACCAGATTTCTTTCTTAGATGACTGCATTGGTGGCATGCTAGTATTCAAAATAAACATTAGAGGAGAAAGCACTGGAGGTGGAAAAGGTTAATTAAATTTTACTTCTGCTCATGTTGAATTTGAGGGTCTTGCAGGCAATCTAAACAGAGTAGGCTGCTGTTAAAAATAGGATTACGGACCGGAGAGAAAGTTGAAAATTCAAGGGAGGCATTTGGAGGGCATTGTATTGAAGTCACAAACTCACCCAAGAATGAGTGGAGTCAAAGATGATCCTAGTATGGAGCTATAGTGCAGATCATTTTTGAATGTGTAGGCAGAGGAAGATGAGCCAGCAAAGAATTCTGAATCGAAATGGCCAGAGAAAAGAGAGAAGAGATTTCAAATGTTCAGGGGAAAGAGCATTCAAAGGAGTGTACATATCAAGCATAGGTCGAGTAAAATAAAGAATGAAAAGTGATGGTTCAATATGGTATTTAACAAGTTTGAATAAGAGCAATTTCAGGGAAAAAAGGAGAAAATTCAGATTTTAGTTAGCTAAATTGCAATCTCAAGTGTCTGAATAAGTAACTCAGTGCTTAAAACGGTACAAGTGACAGGCAAATTGCTTTACATGGTGATAAAGAGGTAAAAAGAAAAATAGATAGAGCAAGTTAAATTATCTTTTCAGTGCTTGACTTCAAGTACACAATCCTTTGCATGGATTTCTATGCACGGATTTCTTTGTAACTCCTATCTGGACTTTGTACCTGTTCTTAATCAAAATGTGTTATGTAATCAAGCATCTCTGTCGAATTATCAAAACCAGAAACAATCAGAAGAGGTGACGTTATAAAAAATGAAACAAACAAAACAAAAAATAATGTTAAACTCATGAAAGAAGTTGTAAGGATAAGCCAGTAGGTAATTGTTGAAAACACTAAATTCATTCAAACCAGATAATTTGTCTCTATGTAGGTGCTCAGCCACAAGGAATCACTGAATCTTAAAAATGGGTCGAAATTGAAGACATAAGGAAAACAAGACCTTTGGAGCTAAAATAATCTGTTGAAAGTCAGACAATTAGTAGTGGTTGAATGTAAATCAGAACATGTTTCCTGATTGCAATCTCAGTATTCTCTTGGCTGCACTATGCTATGTCCTTACAAACTTTGTTGCCTAATTTGAACTTGTACCTGAAAACTTTTATATACTTAAATGAGTCAACTACATTGAATATGTATACATAGATTAATGAATACATTGACATGTTTAACTGTGTGTACGACCGAGTATGTTACTGAAAACGTTGTAACCCTTTCATTATGATTCTTGCATCTAGTCGTAGGTAAACCAGCCTGCTAATTAATGAAAAGGTTAGCTTTCAAACAGATTGTCTATTCCTAAGGAGTGTCATCACTTCCATCATTTCCAAATCATCATTTCCAATTACCATTAATTTCTTGACGTTTTTACATAGTGATTATCTTCTATACAGAACAGCAGAAAACCTGCAAAAGAAAAAGGTTCACGAGGACAGGAATTTTTCCTCCTTGCCAATGTAATTATGTCTATGCATACTCATAGGTCTTACCTTCATAAAGGCGTATAGTCTGAGTACCTTTATCTCTAAAAAAAAAAAAAAAAAAATGTTCCTACAATTTAGGGAAATTGTATTTCATTCTAACATTTGCTTCGGAAATCAGGGAAAAGAATCCAAAACTTAAAACCTTTAGGTTTTTGAAAGAGTGGTATTGCCTTACATATATAATATAGCGTATGACTGTATGGCAATATGATCATTATTAGTCCAAAGAAATTAGCAGAGATTTTTGTTCTGTGAATACATACATACACATACACACACACACACACACACACACACACACACACATTCTATTTCAATTAAATGTTTTCTTTCTAAAACTAGAATAAGCAGGAATCATTACAATTGCAATGACCAAAATCTCTATTTTTAGCTTCCTTATAATAAATCATGAACTAAAACTGGAATGTTTTTCATTCCTTAAATATGAGAAATTTTTGAAATAATAAAAAAAAAATAATTGAATAGGAGCATACTAACAGAAACATCATTGAAACAGAAGTATTTTATTTAAGTAAAGAAAATGGAACTTTTTTGCCGAGAATATATTCACTGTTACTCATGTAAAATCTCAGACTGACAATAAGCTTAGAAGCAATGGAGACACAAATCACTTTCCAGGATTAGGTTTAGCAGATAATAGAATTAATTGTCAGGAATGACTTCGGAAGGATCTGAAAAAAATAAAAGAATCTTCATTAAGATCAATTATAAATATGCCTAAATTGGTAAAACTTATAAATGTCAGGACTGGAGCTCATCAGAAATAAGAATCTACGTTGGAATTTGGGAGTTAGAATTTCTCAGTGAACCCATAATAACAAACTGTCACACCGGAAATTTTGACTACAAAATAAGCTCTTCTAGAGAAGGGGCTACAAATTACAGTAGTTTTTTTTACTATTATTATTTTCATATAGCCAGCACTCAATAAGCAATTGTTAACTAACTAAATAATTAATGAAGTATCTCCTAGGGCACAAGTTGTTGTCCTAGAAATGTTTTGTTTCTCCCTTTAGAAATTCTAATGTTTCCCTGAGGCGTTGGTATTCCTAACATGCTCATTTAAATAATGCTGAGCACCACAGGTTACTGGAGAAATTCAGGGCAGCTTCGTGCTTTTGCCTTATCCACCTGGGTTTAGGGGTGATACTCCAGGGCATCTCTTTGCATCTACATGTTTTCACTACTTTGTCTTTCAACATAAAGAGAATGAGGAGAGACTGATCAAGAGAAATGAAAATTATCAGTGTGTAGAGGCATGTGTATGTAATATATGTGAACAACCAAACAAATCCTATGACAATTAGAAATCTTGGTGCTAACCTAGCAGAAATGTTCCCTAGAATAAGGTCCTACATTTTCCCAGATATTTCGCTGGAGTCCTCAGAGTTCTTTTTGTTATTGTTTTTTGTTTTTATCTTTTTCTTTTCTCTTGTACTCTTTACTTTTCTTCTCAAACCTCCCACTTCCCTATTTCAGTGACATAAGATATCATAATTCTTATCTACATCCTTTTATCTGCCCACCCCACCACCCCTTTCAGAAAATAACCCATATTTTCCACTGGGAAATAGTATCTCCTTTTTAATAGAAAAGATGTTTACTTACCAAATTATTATAAACATATCTCCGTGTGAAATAAACCATATAAAATAAATGATCAGCTGAAAATTCATCTTGAGGTAATTTGAAACCAAAGTCAAATTTGGCGGAAGCACAGATGATCTAAGTTTTCTTTAACCTAAAAATATGTAGTAGTTGAATTCCACAGAAGGATTTGGCAATGCAGTAGTATGTTTCTAACCAGGGCCTAATTACTTGCTATTACCAGTGGTTTATGGTCAAAGTATTACAGTCAGCACATTGTGGAAGACATTTGGGAGAGTAGCTTGCTTTGTGCCAAACTGGAATTGAAATCTCATTCCTGGTAGCCTATCTGCACACATCCCTAGAGGCATCCCGGTGCTGGTACTATGATAAACACAAAGGAGGAACCAGCGGAGGAAAGCAATCTGTATTCGGGGTTTGTTTCCCAACTGGCTTTCTCCTTTCCTTGGGCAAACAAATCAACATACAATCAGAATGAATGCTGCCCAGAGAAGGGAGTGAAATGTAAGATATCTTGCAGTACAGTAAACTCAAAAATGTAACATTGGCAAACCATTTTTGAAGGCTGTAATTTGTGCTAGAATGATTCAGACTGATGGGCTTTGCAGGCAGCTAAGCCTTGATGTGCCACCAGGATTCAGCATTTCCTTTCCGTTTTTCAAGGCCTCCAAAGGCTGCCCTGCCAAGCTGTGGCTCGAGATATCTGCTCATTCATTTATTGTTAAAGCACGGATGGCACAGCAACTATGAGGATCCAGGCACTATACTAGACTCTGAGAATGCAAAGATGAACAAATCCTGGTTCCCAACCCCCAGACACCTATTATTACCTGTGTGGGAGGAAAATGATGGGAAGACCCTTCGAGGGTGACATGTGCTGTGAAACAAAGAAAGCAAAGGCTCTATGAGGAGTAAGGAATAAAAGGGCACAAAATCCCATCCATGGAGTCAGCGAAGGCTTCCTAGACAAAATGAGTCTTGAAGAATGAGGCAGAGTCTCACTCAGTAAATATTCAATAATTAGTACCTATTATTGTTATTATCATCATTATTATTACTATTATTACTATCATTCATATGTATAAAAGATAGTTATACATTTCTAGTTCCAACTGATCGTGCATTGCACATGAATGATGAATACTTTACTGAATACACGATATTTTTGGAACTTAGTAAATGGGAAGTGCAGAGCAGCAGTTCAGATAAATCTTATCATGAAAATCAGTGGTATTGTAAAGCTGCCAGTAGCTTAGTACAGCACTATTTCACTATGTGACCTATATCAACTGTCCTAAAAAGACTAATTGAATTATGATCATTATGTTGCTGCAAAGAGACAGTGCTTTGGCTGCTGGTTCACTCTTGAGTTGACCTTGTCCCTGGCATATAGACCTCATACTTCCTAAACTAGTGTCCCCTTATATAAAAGTGTGTCAAGAAAGAAAGCTAGAATTATAGTTCAGAGTATTAGAGCAGAGGTCAGCAAACTATGGCCCATTGGCCAAATTTAAACTACTGCTTGTTTTTGTAAATAAAGTTTAATTGAAACAGTCACACCAATTGGTTTAAAGGCCACTCTCACACCACACAGGCAGAGTTGAGTAGTTGAACAAAGATTTTACGACCCTCAAAGTCTTTACTATCTGACTCTTTAAAGAGATTTTCTGAAACCTGTATTAGACTGTTAAAGCAATTCATAGCAGGTTACACATTGTAATCACTTCTTTCCCACACCCAAGGAGGGAAATCATCACTAATGCTTTCATCTTTAAGTATTCAAGTGTAAGGGGCCAATTTCAAATATTCATTTGAGCCATTTTATACTCTATAGTATTGAGTTGTTTAGATGTTATAATAATCCTTTTCCTGTTCTGATAAAATTTGCTTATCATTATTCATAAACCTGCCAGAAAGTAAAATATAATGGAAAGCCCCCTTTTTTTTAATGTTATAACCTCTCCTTTGTCCTATTAAATTCACTTGTACCTTAAAAATGACCTTTATTGACATGCGTGGGGAAAGTGCTTAGGTAAATGCTTGTAATTCTAGCTAATATGAATCCAGACCAATGAAGTGCAAAAGAAAAAGAGAATTACTCAGTTTGTAATTTATAGTTCTGGTCTAGAGGTTTTATAGTAGCACCGAATCTAAGTTGATGAGTAACTGCTTAATTGTACCCCATCCAGATGAGAGAATATGTAGAGGTTGAGGGAATACACTCAGTGTGTGTAAGATTTAAAGATTCTTTTGATGGTAGGACACAATGCAGTCCTACTGGGATAGGTAAAAGGCGGAACTCTGTTACCGACAGATCTGAAGTGCCAGGGGGCCACATGAGGGGTGCACCTGGGGACAGAGTGTCAACAGCTTGGTGCTGCAGTGAGGCAGCTTATGAATGGTCAGCGGGGAAGTTGGGTTTTCTGGTCCAATTATTAACTTAAATAATTGAACCTGCTCCACCAAAAGGCGCTGGCCCTAGCGGTCCAGTATTTGGCCCTGGAATGATCAGGGCTGGTACACAGAGGCCCTGAGTGTGAAAGTCTAAGAAAGAAAATGGTGGGAGTGTGGACTTAATCAGCTGCTTAAGAATGGGAACTAATGAGCCTTTAGTTAGGGCTTCAAAACTGGGTCAAGGCAACCTTTTCAAAAAATTGTGTTACACTCTGGGGTCAGACTGTTTGGATTCAAATCTGGCTCCAATGCTTGCTAATGATTTGACCCTGAGCAGGTTATTCAACCACTTTAAGCCTCAGTTCCCAGGTTTTAAAACAGAAAGAAAAACAAGACCTACTTTTCAGGGGCTTTTGTATTATGAAATGAGAGATCCATATCAAGTGCTTGGGACAGCACCCGATCTATAGTGAGGCTCGGTGTGTTATGCATTATTACTGGGGCCGATCTATATTTGGTACATAATACTATAGTCTTTTATACCAGAAAACACTATTACACAAAATGGGCTGCAGGACAGGTTTTTAAATTATTATTTTTATTTGTGCCTCTTGAAATATAGACAACCAAATGTATAGAGAGACTATCTGCAATATCTAACCTCATTTTTTCTTTTAACAGCTGGTCTGTTAAAGCTATTCTAATGATCATATTTTGCTCATCACTGAATTGGTTGTACAGTGAATCTAAGCCAGTAGGTTATAATTTTGAAAATCACAACTGAAATAAAATTGCTTTATATTGATCTTTTAAAAAGAAAACAGAATCATATAATTTTAATTTTCTGCAATAGCCATAGTAACCTGGAGTTTAACATTGAGTAACCTGGAGTTTAACAATGGCCCATGGCATGTTTCTAAACTTCTAATAAATATTTATTATCACTTGCTTTTTTACTATGAGTAAAGAAAGACTAACTGCAAATAAGTTTCATCTGAAGATACTGAACAAGACTTTTAGCTAAACGCATGCAGATATTATCAGTTCTTTCTGTATATTCTAATATGTGATGTTTTGAAGTTGACATACCCGTCACTTAGCTATATTAAAAACAATTTATCTTTATTATAGAGCTTTAAATAATTATGAGATAAATAAAACCAAGAGTTATAAGTGCTATGGGAAATTAGGAAAAATTATGGAATTATATAGAATTTTTGTATCAAAATGTTATTCTCTTGTGAGCATAAATGACTAAAATTATTAATTAAAGAATTAAGGGAAATGTGTGCTGATCTATAGTTCACAATCTAAGGTCATTCAACTTATAATATAATATTTATAGTAGAACATTAAAAGTAGTCAGTATGAAACACATAAACAAATCATACAATGCAAAAGCCAAAAGTATAGAAATTGCCTGACACTGAACACACAATAGATATATCACAAAGTCAGCATATAGTTAGAGATTTGAGGCATTCTATAATTCATACTGGGGTGAGCTGACATGGATTCTATAGGACCAGAGAAACATAAAACATAAATCTATCTTTAATAATGATTTGCCTAAAAAGTTGGGCGTTAGACGACCATCTCATTTCCATATCTCTTTTAGTCCAGGTCCTGGGTTTTTGTACAAATGGATCTGATTAAGTGTCTAGGAAAATTCATGAAAGCTTTTTATTTTCTCTTATAATTTCATCAGAAAATAAACACTCATAAGGAGGAGATTTGCAGAAGAAGAATTCATTTTAAGCATCCTGCTAGCAGAAAGAAAAACTAAAGTCGGCTCCACCCTGAATATTTGGACAAACATTCCTCATGGGCGGGCCAAAATCAACATTGTGTTCCTGGATTGCTGAACTTGTTTTATGACCCATCAATTGGCCTTGCATCTGGCTTGGCTGCTAATCTACCTAGTTACTCATTTTAAGAAAATAATAAACTTTTGATTTTGACATAACCTTTATTTTGATTTGGAAAATGTGAAAAAGCAGTATGATGAAATTAGATCCTTTTTTGCAATAGTTACTTTCATTATGCAAGACATATTTTTAGTGCATTAGATCAATGATATTGGACTGACAATAATAATTACGACTCATACAAAGAATATCCATTTCCCATAAGTAACGAGCAACCATCAGAAGAAGCCATCTTGTCTTTACCATGAAAGTCAGTTTTCATCCTCAAGTCACCATTCGTATTTTCCCAGGTCAATTTTTGTACTGGAGCAACTTTGTTCACTGTTTATGCTCATTTCAGAAGACAATAGTGTCCGTATAACATTTGTATTGTTCCAGACAACCTATGTCTGTAACATATCAAAATGAAAGGCCAAAATCAGAAAATGGGATTTTTCTTAGTTTTTAGATGCATCATTAATTTTTCACTATCTTTTTTTTTAAAAAAGATTTTATTGGGGAATTGGGGGAGGGGAACAGCATTGGGGAAACAGGGAAGGGGAACAGACAACTTGCTGTCCTTTTGTTCTTCAGTCTAGTTGGGAGGACATTGCTTCACTGGCCCATGTTGGTATCATCATTGCGCTCTACTTGGGTGAAGCAGATCGGTCACCGGCCTCTGGATGACCGCTCACAGCGGCTCTTGGTAGCTCACACCGGCTGCCAGCCGCTCACGCTTGTTGTCCGCCACTCACTGTAGCCTATGGCAGCCCACTGCAGCTGCGGCTGCAGCTACATCAACCTGGGGAATCACAGCAGCCCAGCTCCAGGTGGAGCTGTTGTTCACCATCTTAGCTGCAGAGAGCAGTGTCACTGGACCACATATGTGGGATCCGAACAGGAGTCGCTGGCATCCCAAGCCATCTCTTAACCAACATGCCACTTGGCCAGCCCAATTTTTCACTCTCTTAATTGCTGTGTCTCTGCTCTGATGTATTTCAGTCTGTGTTAACCTATCTCCAAAGCAACACCTGAAAAAAATTTAGTGTAACAAAAAGAAAACTGGTGGTTTGCATACCTACCCAAAAGTTTAGTTGAGCAAACTTTCTTTTTAAATGAATTGCCAAATGAACATATCTAATAGTAAATGTATCTTTGAGAAACAACATGATGTATCCAAATTTGTTTATCATTTTTTAAAAACTGTGATAAAAGATATCACTATGACATACAAACACAACATTTAAGTTTTCACAGAAATTTCTGTTTTTATAAAACTTTCAGTGCTATCACAGGAGACAGCCTCTCGTGGTTGGATTACTTCTTCGGAGAAAGGCAAAGTCTATTGTTAGGACACAAAAACATGATTTGTTTTCTGATTACAACACAAAAATGTTAAATGATCTATATTTACTAGTATGACTAATGTAAATGAAGACAGATGTAGAGAAATCAGTTTCACGTTCTTCATGTAGATTTCGTTTCTGTAATCTATCAGTTAAGATGCTTTCACTTCTAAGTAATACAAAATTAACAGAGGTCTAAAGCCTTGCTACTAAAAGTGTAGATTCTGGATCAGCACCACCACCAGACTGACTTGAGAACATGCAGACTTACTGAAATATAATCAAATTTAACAAATCCCTAAGAGATTCAAATGTGCATTATAGTTGGAGAATCATTGGCCTAAGGAAGAGAGTATTTCATTATTTCATTGAATTGGAAAGTTAGTTTCTGGCTTCCCAGGCAGCCTCTCTGTTGTTTTCTTTGCTTTCCATTCATGTTCTCAAGAAGGCTGCCACAGCTCTGATCATCTTCATATTGTTCAAAGACAGGAAGGGCAGTTTCTCTTTTTGTGTATCTTACCTTTTACAAAAGCCACTAACACACCTCTTTTGGTATTATTGGCCCCCGCCTGGTGATTTCATTAAGAGGGGATAGAATTGTCAAGATTGGCTAAAACTATTTACCATTTACTCGAGAGCTAAGGTGGGGTCAGCTTTCCTAGGGGCACAAACACACAAGGGCTCTGCTACTAACACAGGTGGGGAGAGTGGGATAGCCAATGGGCATCCACAGTGACTGCTAAAGCTATTTTGCTACTTCTGGTTCTTTACCCAACAAAGAGACATGTCTTGAGACTTACAAATGATACCACAAGAATCCGTTTCCATGATAATGACCATAATTTAAATGTCAAATAAAAGCCTTTTTTTAATACTATAATAATACGTTGTCTGTTTTCATGATCTTTTTTGTAAACGCAATGTGATACACAGTGTGAACATGTAGAAGTATTTTTTGTACTGTTATGCCTGTTATGCACTGTTATTTGTATATTAAACAAGAGTAAATATTCTCTCAAATTTAATTTGAAGACAGGACACATTGGAAAAATAACAGGATGTTTATGTTGAGTAAGTTCTATTCTCACAGTGTTTTAAAACTCCTAAAACAAACAGTTTGACATAAAAGCATTTTGAATTATAGTGAAATGAGTTCACATAATTAATTAATTTAATCGACAAATGCTGAGCACTTACCATAAACCAGACATTACTCTAACAGAGGATATATAGAGACTAAATGGAATAGTCAAGATCAGGGAACTTATAATTGAATGAAAATACAGAACAAACAAATAACTATTAGAAACAAGCAATTACAAAAAGAAAACAAAAGGTAATATAAATTCAAATAGTTCTGAGACAAGGAATAGACTTAGGTAGGAAGGTTAGGAAAAGTCTTCATGAAATAACATTCAAGCTAAAATTCAGACAATGGAGTCTGCAAGCTATGCTATCTGTTTTTGTATGCCGTTGAGCTAAGAATGGTTGGGTTTTTTTTACATTTAAATGTTTATTTTACAAAGTTTTTGTTACACATGAAAGTTACCTAAAATTTAAATTTTAGTAGTCATAAATAAAGTTTTATTGAAACAATCCCATGCTCACTTATTTGAGATTTCACTCTACCATGGCTGAGTTGAATAGTTGTGACGGAGACTATATGACCCAAAAGCCAAAAATACGTACTATCTGGCCCTTTCTAGAACTTTTCCATTCCTTGACCTAGAAATGAGCAGAATTCAGCCTTATGAAGAGGCAGGGGAAAGAGATTCCGGGCAAAGGAAAGAGGATGCACAGAAATTCTAAAATAAAGCAAAGCCAAGTGGCAGAATCATAGTGACAATTGGGAACACAGAAAGAAATTAAGTAGGACAGAGGGCCGGGGGCCAGTTTTTGTGTCAGCCAAGTGTGGCTACCATGAAGTGCAAGGGGAAGCACTGTGATTGATTTTAAGCAAGGAATACTTGATTGACTATATTTTAAAAAGATCACCCTGGCTTCTGTGTGGAAACTTTATTAGAAGAGAGCTACAGAAACCAGAAATCCAAACGGAAAGCTACTTAGTGGTAAAGGCCATGCAAGACATGGCCATGGTTTGGTCAATGAAATGCTTGTTTCAAATCCTTGAGGAGGTAAGTTCAAGAGTTCAGAGTAAATATTTACACACTTTCTATAGCATTTGTTATTCCTAGGATGGTCAAGCATTTGCTCAGAAGGCTTGTCTCCTTGGGCAGCATATAGGCCAGCTTAGGGTTTGTGGGACTTATGTGGTAAATTGCCTGCATGAGGACTTTCAAACCAGGCATTGGTAGGAGGACCATGTTACGGGACATGTGATATGTTAGGGTGATTAGTCATCTGTAACCCCAAAGTGGATAAAAAATGGAGAAAGTATAAGCAGTTATTTATTGACATAATATGCTCTGAAATGTATAATGGGTTACTTTTGAGAATAAGCATTTATCTCCTCATCAAGAAAGAAAGAAAAGGAGAGAGAAGGGAAGGGGAGGAGTGAGGAAGAAAGGAAGAAAACCCTGCAAGTATGTCCTCTTTGGAACTCCAGCAAACTTTTTGCCAGGTACCTAAATTTTTTTATTCTTTAATTTTAGCTTTGCTTCAAACTGTTTTAGATGGTCTCTTTGGTTCAGTGAAATAAATTGACTACTTTTACCTTACTCCATAGGAAAAAGTAAATAAATGAATAAATAAAGTTTCATAAATCATTTACACACCAGCACATAAATTGCATCTTTGGCTCATTTCCCCATGTGTACTTGTGAGACTTTCACTCTGACTATGCACTTATGTGGCGCACAGAATGCTGAAATTCTTGCACCTTTCTGTTGGAAAGAGACTGGTTAAGAACTATTTGAAGTGATCATAGTCCGTTCTTGCAAAAGAGTCACCTCTCAGGACTTCTCTCTCAGCAAAACCTTGCCACTGTCTGGTGTATCAAGGCCTACTCCTGATGGTCCACTATAAGGAATAAATGAGAATCTGAATCGATAATAACAGCACATTCAGCATATCATATATAGATGTTTGCTTTTAATGTTGCTAGTACACTGGGCGCAGAGTCAAAGTTAATTGGCAAGCCATTTGAAGTTTGGAACTTATAGCAGAAAGTAACAGAGGTTAATTGATTTATACTAACACAGATAAAGGGGCTTTTGTATAGCTGAGAATTGGTTAAAGCAAATTTGTCTAAGCATGATTCTAACCAGGAAAGACATTAAACAGTAAATGTCAGTTCAGGGTAAGATTCCAAATGTGAATTGAGACAAATCCTTCACATTTCAACATAACCTAACGTGCACAATAAAAAGAGCACTGAATTAAGAGTCAGGAATCTAGAATTTCACTCTAACATGAATCATGTGACTTTGAAAAGGTTATTTCATATACTTTCAGCCTCAGTCTTTTCAACAGGAAAATGGGGTAATTTTATTTAACTGGTTTAATTTACAATTATCTAATGTAGCTAAATGAGATAATGGCTGAGATATTTTGAAAATGATTTATACACATGCTTATATAAAAAAAAATGTACTCATTAAACAAGCTCCTAGATTCAATATACTTCCTAATCTACTGCAAGCAAAAGTCAAATTATTCTGGGCATAAATAGGACACAAATGTCACTGAAATATTTTCATGAGCATCTGAGGAAGGTAAGAGGAGTCAGGGGTATATAAATCATTTCCTACCTATTCCGTCACTGCTTCTTCTCATGTTGACTTCAGTTAGAAAGGTTGCCCCATCTCTGACTTAAGCTCAGTTCTCAGACATAAGACAGATGAAGCAGGTTATCAGCAACTGGTGTGGGGAGGCCAGCTTATAGCTTTTCAGTTTACAACAGGATCTTTTCAAATTTTCACTATAAATCTAGACACATGTATTTCATACAACTTCTATTTCTTTTTTTTCATGTGACTTCTATTTTCAAGCATATAGATGCAGTAGGGAAGTGAGGATTAAAAATATCATTTTGTTTTATATTGTGGCTCTTTGTACCCCAGTAGGAGCAAAGAACAGAATAGTTGCCCAAAACAAACATAAAAATCAGGAGTTTGGGGCCAGAAGCTAAACACTCCCTTACACGTATTAATCACAAATCTTTTCTGAGGTGACCTGGGTTAAAAAGAAAATGGAAACCCTTTTAAAACATGGTAAGAAATAAAGTGTTATCTTCCCAGCTGAGGTTAGAGCTGTTGGTGACCTTAGGGCTAGCAGCAGTGAGAAATTCATGTCAAGCTTTAATATGTCACTCACGAGGCAGTTTTTGCCGAGGAATAAATGCACGTGTGATTCTGAGGATCCCATATGAGATACAAAGGTGTTACATCAGAGTCAAAGACCAGTGCTCTACTTGAAACCTTTTCACCCGGAGTGCTAAAGATATTGCCCACTCTAAATGTTTTACACAGGGTTTCCCCAACTTCTAGTTGCCTGCTTTCAACTAAAGCTAAAGCCAGCATGGCTGTAGGACTTCATTGTTTGACCTCTAATAGCAACACAAACAAGGCCTGAATATTGACTATGGGAGGAAGGGAGCAGGAAGTATTTTCTAGGGAGATTATTCTCAAGGGCTATTAAATAGTAAAGAACAACACATGTATACTGGGGATGCCAAAAATTGTATACAAGTAGACACTTTGACCAACGTTGCTCAAGCAGTAGTTTGCTGTAATCAGAAGCGTCTGGATGCTGATGGTAACCACTTTGAGCACCTCTTGGAATTGCAGAAATAAAATGTGACTTGTATTCATCTTTTGTTATCAGTATATATTGAGTATTACAATTTTACTATATATTTTTTTCCTTTCTTAAAATGTGTATACATTTTTTGGGCACCATCTGTATTTAAGTGGTATCTATAAATAAAAAATTCCTGTGGTATAAAAACAACTGGATGATTTAGTATTTGAAAAACATAAAACAGAGTCATCTAACAGCATCATTAAATGTAAATAAAATAAGGCAGACCATAATCACGATAGGCTGAGATGCTTGTCTAGCCTCGATACAAACATATAAATAAAAAATTAAACATACAAACAGTAGCAAAAGTTGGGAGCATTTCTCTTTCCTTTGATTAATTTTAACTATCGGTATATTTTTTAAATGACTCTTCTAAAGCCATTTTATGAAGCAAAAGGTAGAATTCTGAAACTCATATTCCAGCTTCAGAAAAATTAGCTTTTGCAAAATGTCTAAGCATTTAAAAGAATTAAAAATTGTTGTGAAATATAATACAAATATTACATATATAGTTGATATATATTTTTATATCTTTAGAATGTTATATACATATATGTGTATGTGTGTATTTACACACACACGTATACACACACACACACACACACACACACAAACTTTTGCCAAACAATAAAAAAAGCCATCACGCACACTTCATCATGAGCAGTTGATTAATTGACACAGTCATTCCAAGGGATTCAAGTAGCTGTTCATGGATGCATCTCAAATGTTTGAATTTTCCCAACTCGGCACTTGTGTTGGAAATGCTCAATGTAATGGTCAAGATATAGCTCCCTTAGGCATTATTGTAATAAAAGCAATAATGTAAGAGGAGTATTCAACCAGACATCTGTCCGTTTGAAGAATATAGCTCTATTACTAAAAAACAAAACAAAACAAAAAAAAACAAAAAACAAAAAGAAGTCAGCTGAACCATCTGAGTGTCTGCGGAAATGGTGACTAGCATAATTTCAAGAGCTATTTTCCAAGGGATAACTCCAAGAGAACGGCTTTCAAGTATTTACATTGTACCCATGGACTTAATTCACACCTTATCCCCCTGTTAACTTGAGTTAGTACATGGGAAAAGCTATAAATCATACACCCTTTAACTATATGTAAAACATCATTTGTTTTAAATTATGAAGGAATAATGTATTTACTTTTACATTGCATTTTACATTGCATTACTATTGTGTTTTTCCTTTTCTTTTCTTTTTTATCAGTGTAACTGGAAGCCTCTCTTTTTCTTCTCACTTCTCCCACTTTAGTTTTGCAGTCTCTGTTCATTTGATGTCTGAGCTTCATTTATTTTCCTCTCACCTACATACAATCTTGACCTCATATTTCCCCCCCTCACTTGGGAACTTGTACCGTTAATTATGCAGTTTCTTACTTTTATCTTCAGAATCTCTCTCTACAGGTTTCCTCCCACATGCTCTCATAAATATGCTTATGTTTCCTTTGCTAAAAATATACAAATCAGGGCCGGCCGAGTGGTGCAATGGTTAAGAGCTGGTTTGGGGATGCCAGTGGCCCCAGTTCGGATCCCACATATGAGGGCCAGTGGCACTGCCCTCCACAGCTAACAACAGTTTCACCTGGAGCTGGGCTGCAAGCCCCGGCGATGGTGTAGGCTGCAGCCCCTGCTGCAGTGGGCTGCTATAGGCTACAGTGAGTGGCCGGCAGCCAGCGTGAGCTGCCAATAGCCGCGGTGAGCGACCATCCAGAGGCCAGCTACCGATCTGCCTCATCCGGGAAGAGCGCAATGATGATACTAACATGGGCCAGTGAAGCAACGTCCTCCGCAACTAGACTGAAGAACAAAAGGACAGCAACTTGTCTGTTCCCATTTCCCGATTTCCCAACGCTGTTCCCCTCCCAATTCCCCAATAAAAAAAAATAAAAATAAAAAAATTCTAAAATAAATAAATAAATAAATAAATAATAAAAACATACAAATCAGTAAATGCATGTGTGTGCGCACACACACATGCACACACACAAACACACACACAAATATTTCCTTGATCTTGTTTCTTGTAAACCACCATACTCTCTCTATTTTAACAATCTCAAATACTTTCAGGTCCTTAAAAATTCTTTGATCTTCAAAACCATTTTGGCGTTACATGGTAATGCTAAACATGTTCAGATCTAATGACCCAAAATTCTACTCTCAGGTAAATACCCCAGAAAAATTTCACAATTGAGCAACAAGTGATATACAAGCATTTCTAGAGCTGTCTTTTTGATAAAGCAAAATTCTGGAAAGAAACCAAATGTGTAATAGATGGATAAAGACATTTTCATATCTCTTACATTGGGCAAACATACAGTAATGAAAATTAATTTACTTCAACTACAAGAATAAGTATGGATGACTCTCAAAGTATGTTCAACAAAAATAAATGAAAACCAAATAACATATGTAATAAGATGGCATTCACATAAATTTCAGACAGTAACAAAATTTAATATATGAATTAAAAATGTACACATATGTTAATAATATAAAGCAAGACAAAGAATAGGAACACAGATGCTTCAAAATTATTGATAATGTTCTATTTCTAATACAAAAGTGAAGTGCTTTAGCCGCAAAAGTTGTATGTAAAGTTTATTGGTATGATCTATTTTACAATTTAAAAACTCTGTGGTCTCACTTGTTTTAATCCCTTATATGTTTCTCAGCCAGTAATATTCGTTCTTTTCATGTGTTTCCTACCAATGTTTGCTGGCTAACTCCAACTCATATTCTCAGTCTCATTTTAGCTGTCTCTTCTCCAGGGAGGTTCTCCTTGATCTAAAGTAGGTCAGCTCCTTTGTTATATTAGCCCATAGCACTTTGTGCTTAGCCTCTCTTAATGCTCAGCTTACTTGTTCAATGTCTGTTTTCTCCATTGGGGAACATAGTACTTAGCACAGAACCTCATACAAAATGGATGAATAAATACAGAGGGTGCCTTTTAAAAGAATGTATACACATTTTAAGAAAGGAAAACTGTATTAAAATTGTAATACTCAATATATACCCATAACAAAAGATGAATACAAGTCATGTTTGACTTCTGCAATTATAAGAGGTGCTAAAAGTGGTTTCCATCAGGGTCCAGACACTTTTTTTTTCTTCCCCATTTGTCATTTCCCTATCATGGCTGACCACTTTACTCTTTTTTAAATTACTATTAGTTTCAGGTGTACAAATAATGTAATAGACATTTACATCCTTCACAAAGTGATAACCCCCTCCCCCAATCTTCTACCCCTCTGACATTGTATATAACTGTTACAATTCCATTGACCTTATTCCTTGTGCTGTACTCAATATCCCGTGACTATATACATATATATTAAATTATAGTTAACATTCAATATTATTCAGCTTCAGCTTCAGGTGTACACTGCAGTGGTCAGGCAACTACACTGTCCATGAAGTGGTTTCCCTAATAAGACAGGTGTCCATCTGATGCCCTACAAAATCTTTACAACATCATTGATTTTTATTCCCCAAACTGTCTTTAATATCCCTGTTGCAATGTTGTGAATATAAATTTGTGCTTTCTAATCCCCTCACCTTCTCCCTCATCTTTGTCCCTTCCCCAGCCAGCGCCCCCCCCCCACCTGCCAGCATCTAGACACTTTTACTTAGGGTGAACTATTGCTTGAGCAATGTTGACCAAAGTGCCCATTTGTATACATTTTTTGGCATCCCCAATACTTCTTGAATTATTCTCTTTTTGGCTAAACTTCTATAAGAGCAGTTTGTAATCATCATGAAAACTTCCACAGGTCACATTTACTTTATTATTCTAGACTATGACTTCTGTCTTCACAAATCCAGTTATTACTACTTTAAAACTTGTAATTTCCTCGTATCGGTCACAAGATACAGCTTTAATTCATAGCTCAAACCATAAGTCCTTTCACAATATCTCACAAACTTCCTTTGCAGCCTCATCTTTAGATGTTCCCTCTTGTACCCTATGCTCCAACTACCCCCCATTGTGGGACTTTTTATTTTTAGCACATCTTATAGCTGCTCACATCGGAGCTTTGCTCACCTTACACCTTATGCTAAAATTTTCTTTTGCTTTGCTTCTTTATTCAGAGAAGAGGGAGTGTCAGAAAACCATTTTTAAGTCTGACAAAATATATATTGAACCCCTTGTCAGATAAATTCGTACCTGCATACATAATTTTACATAGAATTTAAAGGAATTTGCTCTGCCTCAGTAACATAGGAGATGGTGGAAAGCTAGCAGATTAAGACCACACAGATCTTATAAGTCATCATGTCTCAACAATTCTCTAGAGTCTTGTTCAACAATTAATTAGTCTACAAAAATACATTATGCACTATTCCATGTTAGGCGTTATACTTGAAACAAGGATACACAAAATAATAAAAATGGTCTCTGACATTGAGCTTTCATTATCTCGAAGACTACAGCATTCTTTATATCTAGTGTCCCATGAGAGATACATAGTGAATGATTTATTCCTTGCAGCTATACATATATGCTGAACATCAATTTAAAGGAGACAGGCTGACAACAACGTATAGTCCAATCTTGAATATCAGTATCATCAACTCTGATTACCTTGATGAGTTTACAAGGCAAAAAGGATACTATAGAAATGCTAGCATGGCCCTGATGAAACCTGATAGAAAACACAAAAACGTGTTGTATTTTTTTCATTAAAGCATTGCATTAAAAATTCAATCTTATTCATATAAGCTACTAATTATGATTTTGCTGCACTGAATGGCATAAGGTCTGTAAAAGCTAATTAAATGGGCAAAAAAAAAAAAAAAAATGGCTGATTTGAAGTGAAAGCAACTGTGTAAGTATGAGTTGCCCAGGCAGCCCCTACTTTCTGAGCAGCTTAAAGGATATACTCACCCCTAAGATGCTGAGCATATTTTGGAAGGAATGTGCTCACCACTGAGCAATTGAACCATGGAACTTTTTACTACATCTAAGGGGAAAAATATGTTCAGTGAAACTAAAGTTTGAAATATAGAATCTTTTTTTTAAGCTAGGTTTCACATTTTTATTGGTACTTTTCATAACAAAACAAAGTAATTGCATGTGCATAAACATTTTAACAGTGAGGCTAGAAAAGGAATAAAAGAACTGTGAAACTAGTTAAAAAGACATGTGGCATTCTTATTAAGTAGTTTTTAGGTGTCCATTTGCTTCGTATTAAATGTAACTTCAAATCTCTGAAAGTCTTTTATTGTGTTTTATTATTTTCTAGACATTACAAGTAACAACTACCTTCACACAAAGCCTCTACAGCATATTGAATATGCTCAGAACAGAAAAAAAAAATTGTTTTTTATCATTATTTTCAGCCATACCTATCACCATAGAGGAAATACTGTTAGTGGGTATGAATGATGGTACGAGCCATAAAATGCAAAAAACTAACTTCTCAGGCTGATTATTAACTTTTTTTTTCAGAATCACAGAAAATGTCCTTTGTATGATATTATAGGTAAGCCTTTCTGAAGAAAAACCTAAGTACAACGTAGTTTCAGTTGTATTACATATATCAGCAATAAGTAAGTGGATGAAAGGAAGAAACAAGTAAAACTTATAGTTTAATATTTTAAACAGTTATGAGGCCTTTGAATTTATAAAATATGTAAAATATGTGCAGTATTTTTCATTCAGTTAACTTTTACTATCTTAGGAATTATGGATTTTTTAATCTGAATTTTACCAATGAAAAAAGTAGGTAAACCTTGGAGAATTGGAACAAGTAGCTCAAGATCAGATATCTTGTCTAAGGTAGGTACTTACTGAGTAAAGTCCAGGACGCATAACCCATCAAACACAGTGACTGAGAGTCTCATCGAGAATGAAAAAAAATATCAACACTTAAACAAAAAAATATCAAAATGAACCAACCATGAGAACAAATCATCTAAAGTAATTTGCAAGAACCAGAGAGAATGTGATACACTGTATGTTATCCTCTAAGTCTCCTGTAGGCATGAGATTGCTCTCAATAGGTCTCCATAAATGTAAATCAACAAATAAATAAAGAACAGATCTTTCTAGCTAACATGTCCAATAAAATGTAAATTAAGAATGAGGAAACCAAAAAATCCTAAATTTAGCCAAATTCTGTCATCCCCTTGAGTAACATTACCCCTAAGATAACGACTCTGATCATCTAACAAGTAGTTCTCATACCTAAG
This sequence comes from Aselliscus stoliczkanus, assembly GCA_033961575.1. Lineage (NCBI taxonomy): Eukaryota > Metazoa > Chordata > Mammalia > Chiroptera > Hipposideridae > Aselliscus > Aselliscus stoliczkanus. Next base: position 126,000,879 of record CM066727.1, read on the forward strand.
AGACACATGGTCTAAATCAGTAACTCGTAATACATATGCTAGGGGAAGCCCATGAGACCCTTCAACCTGCCATGTTATCTCACAGCTGCTGCACAGCCATTCCCACCCAGTTCCTTACTGCAGGACCTAAATTCCCCGTACACTCAAGGGTTGCACACCCTGAAGTCTAGCATTTGATGAAGGAACCAGAAGTTCATCCATGAGGGATGTTTCAGTGGATATTCTGCCTCCTTCCCTTCTTTTAGCCATCTTCAGGTCATCAAAATAAGCAAATTTGTTTTGGACACTCAGCCTAAATTATGAATCACAGTTCATACGAGTTATAATTAAGTGAATTTTCTAATAAACTCTGAGAGAACGAATATTAAAAGGGTGCATAAGTTCAACACTATGTTTGCAAACAGAGACATTACTATTATTAGGTAGAGAATGAACAACTTAATGTGTTTTCTTTTTTGGAAACAAGGTTACCCAGCTTCTGTACAGAATGCTACACAGTGCCCAGGGTAATATAAGAAGTATGGGTGGTTAACCAAGTTTTTTCTTAAAATGCTGTATAGACTTATAAGGAGTAAATTTAGAGGCTAACCCATGGGTTTAACAGAAAATGGAAAAAGTCTTGAAGACATTTAGTAAAACAGAATACAGCAGTTGGCAGAGTGATTATCACATAGTGAATTAGATATATTTGCTGAATGACCAGGGAAAATGATTTCACTATAGTTTGAACAAAATAACAACACTGATGAGTTCTTTCAATTCACTCCATCATACCTTTATTGAATGCCAGTTAGGTATAAGTCAATCAACATATATTGTGTACGATGAAAATTCTAAGTTAGATAAAAATAGTAAATTTCCCAAAGAAATTGCATTTCTGATGGTTTCATTTCTCTGTTACAGGATGGGTTTCTGTCACAACTGAAAGAAAATAGTAGCAGATAGCAAGAAAAAACTCCCGATATTCTGAGACTTACACAGATGACAAGATAACTAGAAAAATTAAGGTGTCTGCATTTTAAAAACTTATACATATTATATACATGTAATATGCATGATAATTTTAACTATTTAACATATGTAATCTTTGAAAGCTATTTCTGCAAAATATTTTCGCTGTTAGATGGACAATAGGATTTTAAGCAAAATTATAATGGAGCAGTTGTTATTGGAAAAAATACATATTTTAGATAAAATAGAATGTTAGAATAATACAACTCAACATATAAAACTGAGTATTATTGATTTTTGTGATAATTTTTGCAGAAAATGACCATTTTATATTTTTGATTACAACTATTATTCTCTGTGAGCCCTCACTGAAATGTTTTTACATGTGAGATGTGTTAAAACTCTGTCAAAGAAGTTAGTCAATTATAGATAATCCATTGGCTAAATGAGGTTTCTATCAACAGATTAAAGTGGTAGCTGCTTGAAATAGGGTTGTAGATTGAATCTATTCATGAAACTGTGTTTCCTATTGACTGATACTTAGAGAACTTGATTATTTAGTTTTAATTTAGAAACTATAGTTAGTGTCCCAAAACTCTACTTGAAATTTCTTTTATTGGTCTTTTTCACAAGGGAGCCAAATTGTTACTTCCTCATAATTGCTTTGCAATTTTCGGGGATTACTCTAAGTGTGAATTGTCAAGTATTCCTTCCAGCTGCCTCCTGTCAGGCTATAATCCTATACTGAGCCTTGTCAGAGGTCACTGAGCTCTTGACTAATGCCCTTCATTAAAGGAGAGAAGCGGAATGTTTCCAGCACACAAATGGCAGGAGACACACAGCAGAAGTGGGCATTACTTTAAAAAAAAAATCACACTAAACTTTAAATCCATGAAATTTTAAATATCATTTTCAGTATATTTCCAGTTATTCAGAACCAAAGTTACCATATAAAATATTCATAATCACTTGGCATTATTTTTCAATATTTGATAAATTTTGGAATTAAAGCTTTCAAGTTATTAACAATAATGGATGAGTCATTGATATAAAAAAAAATACTTATGCCGAAGAACCTGTTCCTTTCTCACAATTGCCCCCTTAAATCAGCTTTGGAGATATTTAATACCTTCCCTGACATTTTATATATTGTTCCATTTATTGAAATCCTTGAAATCCTTTATATTGAAATCTACTTTCAGTGAAGATGGAAATCTGGAAATATAGAAAGTGTTAAAATTTAAATTTCAAAAAATATGTCCTGTTAAATCCTTTGATATATTAACATTTGGCTGTCTCAATAGGATGTAATTATGCAAAAGAGTTTGTCCACTATTGTGTAATAGGCTTTTAAAAAATCTCTCTTTAAGCAAACCACTAAGTATTGTTCTCTATTTGATCTTGATGATGATGCTTCTGTTATTATTATAGCCTTATAGGAACAATCTCAAAAGACTATTCCTTAGTTAGAAAGATACTAATGTTCATTATTAAACATGCTAAGAAATATTTTCTTGTCACTTTCATTGCCAAATTTAAATAATCTTAACAGAAGGCAGGGAAAAATACAAGTCTATTGAACCTTTTCATGTTGAATAAACTAAAAAAATCTTTATTTCTGTATAAGGATAAATTATTTTTAGAAAAGTATCAAAACTTTTCATCACACTTGTCAAAACTACAAAATTAAGCTATATTATCAAGAGTTGTAAAATGAAATCACCAGTATCTGACTACCATACTCCCTCCATTGACAAATAAGTTGTCACTTTAAGAAAGGCTTCTTCCCTTTAAATGATGGTTTATTTGCTACGTCACTTACAAGTGTCATTTAGAAAGAAAAAAGATAAAACACATCAAAAGATGTTGCAAAATTTTAAGAAGCTATATATTTAAAGGTTAATGTTTTGTTGACCCACCTGAAATGACCAGAGTCTGCTATGTTTCTTGAATGTAACTAATTGATTTTACATCAGTCATAATCACCTAGGAAAGCCAGGGTGATGTATCTGTTCCCTTCTTTGTTTTTTCAGGCTGAATATGCAAATATGAATTGTTTAGAGCAGCTATACCATTGGATGTTTTTAATCACAGCTATTTCTTATCTCTGTTTTTTTATTCGTCTTCTCCTAGAAATGCTATTATTTTATCAACTTTCCATTTCCTCTGAAATATATACATATATATATACTAAATCCAAGACCAGGAACCCATCTAGAAATTCATAAACATCATGATTAAAATTTACTATGGGGACGGCCGAGTGGTGCGGTGGTTAAGCGCTGGCTTCCGAAGCCAGCGGCCCTGGATCGGTCCCACATATGAGGGCCAGTGACACTGCCCTCAAAAAAAAAAAAAAAAAAAAAAAAAATTTACTATGGTAAAGTTAGTGAAAATTGTGGCACGGTCTCACTAAGATTCTGGTCAAAGAAACTGATGTGTGTAATTATTTCTCAGTCACAGTTGAATAAAATGCCATTTATCAAATCAGAGCTTAAAGTAAGATCCATTGGATTCTTACAATTGCTTGAGGCTCCTTCTGGTTTAAAGAATGTCATAAGCTGATATTACTGAATTTTCCTAAACGCATTCTCTTTTCATAGTGGTTTAGACACCCAGTTAGGTATTCTTTCACAAAGAAAATTATTTCATGATATTTTGATATGGTTGCTCTCATAATTTCTTTTGTCCCTATATTTTGTAGTCACCCACTGGACCTCCATGGCAGTGGAATGAATAGTGCTTTTTTCTAAAATCTCAAAGCTTCAAATTAGGGATCAGGAGTAAGCTCTTCTCAACGGAGGGTCTGGAATTTAATTAAAGTTCTTCCAGTAGTCTGAAGTGTTCTCAGTTTTCCTTCTTTCACCCACATCTGGGAATTAGTTTAAAACTGGTATTTTTTCAAGAAAATTAACATCACACTTGACAATCAATTATGTTCATACTTAAAATAGATAAACTATTGAAAATATTGAATGTGAAATGCAATGCATAATTAAAATACTATATATATATATATATATATATATATATATATATATAGAGAGAGAGAGAGAGAGAGAGAGAGAGATACAGAGACAGAGAGAGACAGAGACAGAGAGACAGAGAGATAGGAGACTGTAGACATTCCAGTCCTTATCAATTGGAACCCAAGAAATTTCTGAATTTTTAGAAATTTCAATTCCAACTGAGAGATATTCTCATTAAAATAGCCTAGGAAGATGGTTTCTTAGATATCCCAAATACAAATTAGCAATTTTATATTATTAAATGCAAATAGAAAATTGTACTCATGGAGATTGTCTATATTCTTCATAGATGAATATGCTTTTTATGGTAAAAGCAAGTGAGAGATCAGGAAAAACATGTACTATGAGGAATGAGAAAAGTAGTGATATGTCATCAGGAACAAGGAAAGCCTGAAGGTCATCAGCAAGGCAGTCAGCAAGGCTTTCCTCAGCATTTGAACAGCTGTTATATACTAAAGGTGGTATATTCTTTTTGTCTTGCATCAGAATGTAGAACTAGTATCAATGTGCAGAAGTCAGAGAAATGGACATTTTGACTCAGTTCAAAAGTATAGAAAAATCTAAAGGAGACAAAGTTACTTCAAAAAGTCGAGAAGTTGTCTCTGTAATGGCCCAAGGAAACTAGGTGACAGTCAATCAAGAATCTAGAGATTTCTGCAATGGGATTATGCAGCCTCTAGGACCTCTTTCAACCCTAAAATTCTTTGCTTCTATGTTTAGTTACACAATGAAATAATGCAAAATAACTAGCAATTGTTAGGTGAAAAAAAAAAATCTCTGGTAGACTGGCTCTATGATTATCATTTGCTGGAAGCTTGGAATGAAAATCTGAGTACATAACAAGACAAAAGAAAAACCTTTCATAAGAAATTTTAGGGCCGGCCAAGTGACGCTGTGGTTAAGCGCTGGCTTGGGAAGCCAGCGGCCCCGGTTCGGTCCCACATGTGAGAGCCAATGACACTGCCCTCAAAAAAAAAAAAAAGAAATTTTAAAATAATGAATTGGCAATAAGCATATACATTTTGACCTCTAATGCTATCACTATCTGGTTCATTTCTCCTCTACCTTTTGTTTATCCAGGCTGGGAAAGGGAAAATACAAAATGAGACTGGAACATTTTCATACAGCAGGAAGTGGGAGGTTATTCATAAATGATGAGGACATGTAAAATGGATTCAGAAGCCAGCTTGAAAGGGGCTATGAGTGACTAAATCTGTGATAACTTGAGTGTTAAAATAACTGATGAAAACAAGTTACAACACATTTTTAAAAATTAGAAACCTTGAGATTATATTGTTCTAAACAAAGACATAAATTTACTGAGGAATGGGATAGTGACATAATGTGAACAAAATATTAGTTATAAAGGACAGAAGATTAACTTTGCAATGGAGAAGTCTACTGAATTGAAATAGTATACGACCTAATATGATATAATGAAAAGAATGCAGTGATATGTCAGTGACATATAATCTGAATCTAATCATTGGGAAACATTCGACAAGCCCAATCTGAGAGCAACTTCAAAAAAATAAATGACTTGTAATCTTACCAAATGTCATTACCATTAAAGTTGAGGAACCATTCCATATTGAACAAGACTAAAGTGAAATGGCAACCAAATACCACGCATGATTCTGAAATGGGTTCTTGTGCTGTAATGGACATTGTTGAGACAACTAGAGACATTTGAATGGGGTCTGAAGATTAAATGGCAATAGTTTATTAATGTTCGCTTCTTGATTTTAATGCTTGTATTGTGTTTATGTAGGATAATATTGGTAATTAATATTGACTAAAGTGTTTGAGGGTGTTGGGGCATCATATTGGGCATCATATGCACACTTAAATAACTCAGAAAAAAAACGTTTGCTTTGCACTTTCAATTTTTCTATAGATTAGTGATTGTTCAAAATTACGATACATATATATTGTAATATATAATACATATATATTATATAATATATATAATACACACACACACAAAATGCCTATCACTATATTATTACAATCAAAATTTATCTTCCTTTGACTCAATATATGTAAAGGCTGATATTGATTAAGATTATCTAATAACAGCATAGGTTTATTTATAATTAGTGATCGTTGTATTTTTGAAAGTTTTTCAAGGATTAATAATCATCTTTCATAAATATTAAAAAGTAAATATATATTGGCAAGAGACTTTTGGATAGAGTAGCGACCATGTGAACCTTAGAATGTTCCTGTGGTATACCAAAAACACTATAGATAGCTGGATTGTCAGTCTGAAGCATATCACTAAGCCTCTGTGTATAAATTGATCATCTTTTAAATGGAGCTAATAAGACCAATGTATGGGCCGGCCGAGTGGTACGGTGGTTAAGCACTGGCTTGGAAGCCAGCGGCTCCAGTTTGGGTCCCACATATGAGGGCCAGTGACACTGCCATCAAAAAAAATAAATAAATAAGACCAATGTAACCAGGCTCTTGTCCATCAAAGAGCTCAAGCATAATGCTTAACACATCTTTGATATTGAACCATCCATTCCACTCATTCACCAAATATTTACTGAGTAGTGTTTGCGCTTCTGGCCTAAATTATGAACTGGGATGACCAAGATAAATAAGACACATCTGTAGCCTCAAGAATGTCAAAGCTAATGGGTAAAACATACACACAAATGATAATATATGGAGATAAATGAAATGAGAGGTGAATGCAAAGGACATCATGGAAGAATACAATAATCACTGAACAAATGCCACTTCTCTTTGGAAGAAAAGTCAGAATAAATAAGGTCATTGCTTAATTCCAGTTTTAATATTAAATATCAATTTATTTTATTTTATGAGACTACTATAGAAAAATATGCTTTAGTGAAGACCATGAATGAAAAGAGTGTTGTGTCAAAAAATATAGTCTTTATTTAACAACATAATTTGGGGTTCATAATATTGTGTTTAAAGTAAAACAGTCACACTCAATATTAATTAAGCACTCTCTATGAACCAGACAATGCCCTAAGCATTTTAGAAAATATAACAAGTTTAGTGTGCACACTGAACCACTGAGGTAGGTCCCATTGATCTGTACACTTTACAGGTCCTGAATTTTTCTACCTACACATACTTACATACAGATTTCATCTAATCTTATTCACTTAAATACTATCTATATGCTGAACTGACTTCCTTATTTATATCTCCAATTCATACTGTTCCCTCTGAACTTAACATCCATGTATCTCACTGCCTTGGATGTATAACAGGATGCAAATTGAACTAGCTTCTATGCTTACTCAACAAAATGTTCTCCTATCTGTTAATGTTGACACCATCCTTTCGCTTAATCAAGCCAAATATATTCAAGTTATCCATGACCATATTGTCTCATTCCCCACGAGAAATCCATTCACAAAACCTACTAGCTCTATTTTCAAGAAAATATATTTTCAGATCTGATCTTTTATTATTATTCCCATTGCTACCATCTGGTCAAAGGCTCTTCTTAACCTCTTGACTGAATGTTTGCAGCAGCCTCCTGACCAGTCTCATGCTTCTGCATCCATTTCAATTTACTCTTAACCCAACAACCAGAGTGACCCTGTGAAAATATAAGTCATATCAGGCCACCACTCTGCTCACTCAAACAATACCAAAGTCCCAGAAATGACCTACTGGGCCTATAAATTCTCTACCTTCCTCACCTCTTACATTGCTCAGAGATTTTGTATTTGCTATTTACTTCTTAAAAAGCCCTTTCCCCTGTGCTTGTAGAACCTTCCTGCTCTCCTCCTTAAAATCTTCTCTCAAATGCTATATATATATCTCCTCAGCGGAAACTTTCCTGATGTTCCTATTAAAAATGTATGCCCACTTACCCTTGCACTCCTTATTCACCTTCCTCGTCTGTCTTTCCTTTTTCCTTAGAGCATTTCACTAACATTCTACATATTTTTGTTATTATTGCCTATTTGTTACCTTCTACCACTAGAATGTAAGCTCCATGAAGGAAGAAATTTTTGTCTGTTATTCACTGCTCTTTCTTGAACACCTCATATAGCATCTGGCATATAGTAGGCATTTAATAAATACTTTTCAAATGCTGGAACGAACTCCAACGAAATTGCCTCATTTAGCAAGGGCAAGTACCAGAATGAAAACCTAGTAGTCTGATTTCAGAATCTGTGCTCTTACCCCTTGTACTGTACCCTTGAGATTGTCTTCATTCATTTCCATCTCAACCCCGAATACCTATTCTTTCCACCACTCTCAGTAAACCAGGCCACTTCCCAGAAGTTATCTGATGTTGCAACTGTGACAATATGTGTAAATTGAACTGATGAATGCGGAATATTGTTGTTATAGAAGGGTGGGTTTAAAAAGGGATGCATTCCTTGAGGAGTTAAAAAGCTGTCAAATCGGAGGATACTTGACTGTCAAGTCATGTCAAAACTTTATATGGTTCTAGAGTCAGTGCAAATGTATATGTACTGCTGAGGTACAGCTGGTAAATCCAGTAAATGTTTCCAAGTGCCACAAAATGTTATGTTTTACAGATTATCTATAACACACACACACACACGCACACAAACACACACACACACACACACACACACACACAGTCTCTCTCTCTCTCCATCACTCTCCCCCTCCACAATTGGCACTGTTATTCTATAATATTCTACTCCCTAAACATAGACACACCTGGGTAGGTTAGTAAGAAAGCCAAGTTGACAGCATGTTTTATGCGCTGGCTTATTTCTTGGCCAAAGATTTGTTTTCTGTCATGGAGACCAGGCTTTGGAACTGTTTTTAATGCAACATAATAGAACACATAGAGAGAGAACTCAGCCAACTTAAAATGTATATATTGAACACCTCTTCTATCCAAGGTGCAATGAGGCTAGGAAGAAGGATAAATGTTGTGTCCAGAAAGAGTTTAGAGTTTGGATGAGGAAGGAAAATTAATGCCTACATAAAATAATGATAAAAAAAACTAAGAGACAAATTGTAATCCTGACTGGAGAGAATCAAAATAAAAAGATGAAACCCTAAACCAATGTAGTTAAGGAAGGTCCTGTGAAGGAACAAAAAAAGAACACTTAGTAAGCACCTGCTGCATGCCAGGTGCTTTGTATATATCGCCTCACTTAATCATCATAGTAACCATATGGGGTCTGAATTATTAGGTTATTTTTATAGGTGAGGAAATTGCGTTGAGGTCGGTCCAGCAAGAATTTATTGCAACCTTATTGCAGTCATTTTGTATCTTCAGCCAGGAAGGAATGCCAAGCTTGGAGTTGAAATTTCCATCTTGGTTGAGGGTTGGTAACAAGATAGGTGAACAAAATTTCAGTTTAAGGTTGAATCACACTAATAAGACTAAGCTTACATTCTGTGGAAACAAGAAGCTTCTACCCAAAAATGTGGGCCCCAAGGAAGTTTTTCTGGAAGAAGTAATGTCTGTGCTGCATCTTGAATGGTGACAGTGGTGAAACTGCGGTTTTCTGAGAGAGGGAGCTGCGAGAACAAAGTCACAGAGTTCTGATAGTATATGGCATGTGTATTATTCAAAATCATTCTAACTGCTACGACAAAGAAACACAAAGATATATATTGGCCCAAACCTGATAGAAGTTCATCTTTCTCATGCTTGTACTATTAAAGTAAGTGCTCCTGATATCAAAGAGGCTCCCCTTAAAGTGATGATTCAGGGACCCGGGATCCTTTCATCTTAAATCTCCATCATTGTTCAAGATCTTCAAGTGTTTTGGTATTATGTCCAAAGAAGGATAAATGTACCTGTGGGAGGTTTTCATGCACTAGTCCTGGAATCCATGAACCTTATTTTCATTTGCCTGCACCACAGTGGCATGACCATGCCTATCTACAAGGGAGACTGGAAAATATATTGTCCCTTCTTACACAGGAAGGGAAGAAATTGTTTTCTTGAATACATAGTGGTATCTGCCATTGTGTTATTGCTGTGGAATATGGTTCAGTGAGAAAGGAACTGCTTCATCACCAAGAACCTTTTATTTCATAATAAAGAACTTTAGTTCAAAGCAAAAAACATTTATTGAGCATAGACAGATACTACTATATTAGGTAGTAGGAGGCAAAGAATAAATCCCAAGCTTTGCCTTCAAGGTAGTTCTATTTTAGTAGAATAGAGTGAAAAGTACATTGATAAGAGAAGCTTTGATTTTTATCTTGTAGGTGATAGAGACACAGGGAGGGAGGAGTACTGAGCGAAGGGGATGGCACAATCTTATTTGTTTCTATGTGTATGATATACATGACAGCAAGTATGATGCATTTGAGAATGAAAGACTAAAAGCAAATAGGAGAAATTTTGACTTAAAATAGGTTAGGGTTAGTAGGATGGAAAGTAAAAATGAAAAGTAAGAGATGAAAATTTACTATATGTAGAGAAAGGAAGAAATGTCATAGATGAATCCTGGGTTTCTGACTTGGATAAATGAGAGGATACTTTACCAACAACTAAGATGTGAAACACAAAGGAGAATTTGGCCTAGGAGATAGAATAATATAGTGATTTCAATATTGCTAAGTCGAGTTTGAATTCCCAGGTAACGTCTAGTTAGAGATGTCCATTTGAGTCTTGGGTACTGTGGTTGGCTGGACAATGCCCTCCACCCCCCAACCCCCAAGATGTCCGCATCTTATTTCTGAACTACAGAGTAAAAAAGAGAATTTAGAGATATGATTAAGTTAAGGATCTTGAAATGGAGAGATTATCTTCGGTTATCCAGGTGGGCCCAATGTAATCACTAGGGTCCTTTTAAGAGGATCAGAGTCAGAGAAAGAAGAGGATGAAAGCAAAGATCAGAAAGGAGAAAATATGCTATGCTGCTGGCTTTGAGTGCAGAGGAAGGGGCCATGAGCCAAGGAATGTAGACCTGGGAAGTAACAGTGGTAAATGGCAAGGAAACAGATTCTCACCTAAACCTGCAAAAGGAACCAGCCCTGCTGACCCCTTGATTTTAGCCCAGTGACAATGATTTTAGACTTCTTAGATCCAGGACTGTAAGAGAATAACGTTGTGTTGTTTTATGCCACTATCTTTGCACCCGTTATTGCAGCGATAGGAAAATAATACAGGTACAAATACTCATTTTCCAGGAATAAACATATGGGTAAATGACAGTTAAAACCATGACACTAGATGCATGCCCAGAATGTGTGAGGAAATATAGAGGATAGCATCCTGGGAATTACAAAAATGTAAGGAACAATCTTAGGAGGGTTGACCAAGAATCGACGAGCAGAGCAGTACCAGAAGAACCATGAGTATTATGAAGAACAATCATAGTACTCAAGGTTATAAACAGAGGTAGGAGAGAAAGAAATTATCAGCCGTTTAAATGCAGGACAAGGTCTTTATAATTTAATGGACCTAAATTGTTTGAATGGGAAAGTAAGAGGTGTTAGGCTGAAAAAGCAATGGAAGAGAGAATATCTTCGTGCAGTATCTATATATGCACTAATGATGTTATGGGCCCAATCTGATGTGGTTTTGATATTCAGTTGGATTCTGGATCCAATTCCTGTAGGCAAGATAGGGTGTGGTTCCCCACATGTCCAATAAGCAATGTGCTGCTCCGAACACCATATAGGGGTCCTACAATTCAAATCAGCTCTGACACTATCTATCCAAAGATAACATCAGACCCCACAGGTTGAGGGGGCTCAGTCCTACAAGACTACCCCACCCTCATTACCTGTCACAGGCAAGTCCAATCCATTACCTGTACTCCTGACCAGCTGGCTATAAATCAGAGGTTCCCAAGACTCTCAGACTTCAGACAAATATTTTCCTTACTGGATTATCAGTTTATTAGAAAAGGATATAACTCAGGAACAGCTAGGTGGAAGAGATGCATAAAGCAAGATATGCAGAAAGGGCAAGGAGCTTCCATGCCTCTGCAGGGCCACCACTTCACCAAATCCCACAAGCTCTCTGAGCCCTGTCCTCTGGATTTTTATGGAGGCTTCATTACATCGCCATGACTGATTAACTCATTGGCCACTGGCAAATGATTCAAGCTCTAGCCTCTCTTGCCTTCCAGAAGTTGGGGGGTTGGTGAGTACTGAAAGTTTCAACCCTTTAATCACATGGCTATTTCCCCTGGCAACCAGCACGCACCCTTGGGTTACCTAAGGGCTTTCCAAAGGTCATAATGCTCATAACAAAAGACACCTTATTGCCCTCACCACAGAAGATGCCAAGGATTTTAGGAGATCTGTGCCAGGAATGAGGTTGAATGCCAAATAAATATTTCTTGTTATAAATCATAATATCACAGATGTCAGGTTCAGACTGATTTTTGTGTAATGCTGAGAAAAATAGAAGGCAGCAGGAAAAGAGGAAGACCAGATATGTGATGAATTATCTCCATAAAAGAAGCCATAGTCTGAGTCTGCTGGAGCTGAGCATGGCTGTGAGAACAGGACAGTGTGGACATCACTCAATCATAGGGTCGCCAGGAGTTGGAGCTAACTCAGGGTACCTAACATACATTCAACCCCATCTCCATAGCACTCTGTTGTTTCCAATTGCTATTCCAGCTTTCTATTTGTAATGCAGCTTATTCCATAGATACATCAACTAATTCTTATTAAAATCATGCAATGTGATGCCTCACTTTGGAATATTTTTAGTCCAAGTTTCTTACTTGGAAACATCAAGATGGGATTTTTGTGGGTGGAAGTGGCAGGCCAGTAGCAGTGAAATCAGAATGGAATGACAGTTCTCTTTACCTACCAATGGCTCCTTTTCACTAGGCATCATTATTTTCACATGTACAGCTCTATGCTGGATGTCAGGATCCTCGGTTTACATGTGTAAAAACAGAGACTTAAAAGTTTATCCAACTTGCTCGAGGTTATAGCTATTAAGTAGCAAAACTGGATTTTAACCCCTGTCTGTTTCAATAAAAATTCCAGTTCATTCCACTATTCCATTCTATGTTGGTCTGTAGGATGAGGAAGTAAAAAAGAAATTGTATTTTGAAGACAATAAATTATGAATCAATGTCCCACAAAATGACTTTTTTTTTAATAAATGTTTTCCTTAAATTTTTCTATAATAAAAAAATCATATCATAGTATTTTTAATACCGGTTAGTTTTATTTAATTGCTTAAGTACAATATGCTTCTCAAATGATGTGTGTCCAATGAAAATAGAACACAATTTTTACTTTACCACTTCAATGACTTTAGCATTTAGTAAGTGAATTTAATGTATAGAAAGTATTTTTAAGTTTTATATACTATTTAAAAATATAAGCTAGTACTTACTTCGGAATATTCTCCATAAGTTAGTAACACATGATTTTACTGGACTATACATTTTGTAAATGCTATAGTTATCTAAAATGTGCAAAATATAATAAATTCTAACTTTAATATTTCTCAAGTATTCCATCTTTTCTGAATGAAGTGTTTCCTCTATAAATGTAAACTACTCTGTTTTTTTTTCATGTTTTCCTCATTTTCAGAGATTTTTCCTGTGATTTCACTTCAAATATTGATACAAGTGCAGCTGTGATTTTTAAGGAGGTGTTTACACTGCTCCTTGCACAGAGTTTATCCATAATATTCTACTCACATATTTCAAGAATTAAAATATAGACAGTGGCAAATGCATTTGACACCACACTGGACTTCAGAAATGCAACATACATAAGGAAAAGTTGAAGTCAAACAAATCTAAACATAAATATGAGGAGTACCGCTGTATGACCTTTTGCTCAAATGAACATAAAGGATGTTTACGATTTTAGTTCCCAGCCAGGTTTAATACTGAATATAAGTTCTATATTGAAAAGACATTAGTGAAATAGACTGAAATATAAAAACAGAAAATTTACTTCACTTTTCACAAATCATCGTTTTCAATGAGTTTGACATTCCTACATTCTTTGGTTCAAGAGGATCTTTTTCAAAGAACTGAATATTTCATGCTCCCATTCAAAACATTTGGTTGACTGCCTTTGTTGCCTACAGAATAACATTAAACTGCTTTACTACAGCATCCAAAAGCCCCTCATGATTGAGCATGAATTTTTATTTTAGACTTCTCTCTTATATTTGCCCTATGGTGGAACGACCATCAGATTGATTTACTATACTGAAACATTGCATGTACAATCTAATTATGTACATAGGCATACAAGCAAAGCATAACACCTAGCAACAACAAAAACATTCTGATTAAAAGCTATCAACTACTTGTCATCCACGTCAATGCTTACCTACCTACTTACTGACCAAGCGCCAGACACCAGCTTAAATGTAACCTCTATTTGAAGCCATTCTTTTTAGTCCAGCCCTAATTATTCACTCCCTTCTCTAAGCTGCTCTCACTCTTCCATCAAATCTCTAATGTAATACATGATGTATTGCATTAAAAGTTTGTGGCTACGTGTCTGTCTCCTTTATTGGACTGTAAAGTCTATGAAAATAAGGACCATGTTTTATTCATCTTTAATCCCATAGAGCTTAACATGGTGCTAATTCTTCATACCATATCTGAAACTTCTGTTTTGGTGTAATCCAAAAATCTTGGATTTAGAAAAATAATATGGTGTATATGATATGTCACCTATAAGACCACAACCAGGTACTGGGTCCTGAACCCTGAAATTCCTATGATAATTCTGCAGTGAAACATAATGTGGTAATCATTAGTGCTATTTACCAATTATATTTCCAGCTCTCTTCCTTACCAGGCACACAGTAGGACTGTACTTGTGGTTGGGAGGAGCCATGTGGCTAGTTCTGTTTGTGAGTGGAAGTGCTATTTGTTGTTTTTAAATTCAAGTGTTTATTTTTAATGCAGGATCCTGCACAGCTCTCTACCCCTCTGGCATGACAGTTGCAGCAACACGTGAGGTGGCGGATGTTCTTTCAGCTCAGGTTCTTAAATGACTATGCCAAACCGTGGCGGACCTGTTGTTTGTTAATGTAGCATAACTTAATTCATCCTTCCTGATATACATGTAAGCATTCATAATATGTGGACCAAAAATGACTATAAATATGTTATTTCAGTTCATGTTTTGTATGCAAATGTAATCAAATGATTTAATTGGTCACATGGGACTTTTCTAACAAATAAGTTACAAAAATACTTTCAATTTTCAGAGTGTCATAATTTTGGAATTATGAAAAACACACTCTGAGCCAGTACCTATCAAATTATACAGCAGGCAATACAGCAGAAAATGGCAGGCATTAAAAGGAAAGGAAGAATTTCCTTGAATACAGGGGCATGACCTTTTTGATATTTTATTTGTTTTATAAAAATTATATATATAAAGGTAAGAAAAGTAACAGTGTTGTTTCACTAACATTAATTATTTCATTTTCATGCTGATCATCACTGGAAAGTAATATAAAGAAAACATATTAGATTTATTTATGATGCAGGAGTGTCATTTAGATGGAGAAAATTCCCCACAACCATTCTGACTTCTGTACATATAAGTAAAATAAGAATAGAAATTGTTCTCTATATATAATTTATTAGACAAATTTACTGAGACAAATTTACAGTATGTGTAAGTACTATTTTAAACACTTCATATGTACTTATATATGGAAGCATATAAGTTAATACATGGGGTATTATTTAGGTCAATTTTATAATATTAGTCAAGAGAATGGATGCAAAGAGGAAAGCAACTTGTCTGAGATTGCAAAATTAATAAGTAGGTCATATCCAGGCAGTCTGGCCTCAGAACCTGTGCTCTTAACAACTCTACTATGGGAACTATACAGCAACACTCCACTGAAAGAAATAGAAAAATACCCACTAATATTTATTTTATTCCATTTATCCTGGGTCTTATTTTCACTACTTTAATCCCTTTTTGGTTCCCCACTGAAATTTTCTTCAAGTTCTTTGAGCCTGAGTGGTTGATTGCAAAATCTATAAAAGGATTAGCATCGGAGGAAAATTGCTTTAATGCTGCAATATTATGCTAGTATTGCCTTTAAAAATACCAGTTCTGTGTTGCTGATCCATATTTTGTTTGCTAGTCATTAAATACTAAATACAGTAATACCTTGGTTTGTGAGCATAATCTGTTCCAGAAACAAACTACTCGTATTGCAAGACATCGCTCATTTACCACGTTAAAAATGTATTAGAAATGTTTGCTTGTCTTGCGGAATACTCGCAAACCACGTTACTCGCATCCAAGGTTTTACTGTACATACTTTCAGAAAATACGCCACAACTGCCCATTATTTCATTTCAAGTGCCTCAAGATATACTTATTACCATTAAATGCATATTAATAAAATAATACATATCTACAATTTATTGAACGCATATTATCTGCCAGATTTAATACTAGGCATTTTGCATTTATTACATCACTTAGTCTGTACAACAATACTTCACGTTTTGCATTCTCAGTTTTATTTTAGAGATGAGGAGACAGACTCCACATAGATTTTTGTAATTTACTCAGATGCAGAACTGGAATTCCAAATTAGATAAACCCAGCTTTAAAATCTGTGCCCTGTATGCTATGGGACATTAGGTATTTGGACAGATATTAGAAATAAACTAAAAATAATTGTACATAGGGGTGTTGGGTTATATATATATATATATATATATATATATATATATATATATATATATCAAGAAAAATACCATAATAGGTGATATAAAAAAAGAAAATGCATTTAATTCCAGTATGTATTTTTTTTTTTTTTTTAGCTGAGCCATCCTGCTACCTGTCGGCAGCTCAGCGGCTGCCCAACTCGGGCTGGGCATCGAACTGCTGTTGCTCAGAGCTCAGCTCGCACTCTTGAGTGAGCTCTTAACCAACTGAGCCACTCATCCAGCCCTAGTATGTATTTTTAAAATAAATGATTTAATGAATATTCTTCTTTTAGAAAGCTCCAACAAGTCAAGTTCATTTGTATGGTATGGTGGCACCTAAACTTGGAAATTGTAGTTTGGTTTCTCTAGAAGTTTATTTTATATAATTTAAATTTACAATAAGGCATCTCCAAGAGGTGTCATAATTTCCTCAGTGACAAACCAGGTACTCTTCATTTCAAAATGTAGCTCATGTCAGTATTCCTTGTACAAAGAAATATGGCCTCCTTAGTTCTTTCTGGGGAGAATATATTTCAGTATGTGCTCTCTGTAGTCAGTCAGCATCAACCAACCCCAGTGTCAATGGACTTTAAAGAGCTGATGAACTCCAGTTTAAAAAATGCACATTTAAAAAAACATCTGTACATCACATAATTCAAATGTAAAGACAGTTTGGTAGGGAATATGATAACACCTACAATGAAGAAATCTATTTCCGATAACTTTGGTGGTTATTTATTACCAGGTACTACCTAGTTTTCCTTAGAAATAACTCATCATAAGCAACCAACTTCAGAAACACTCACATCAGAGAACACCAGAAGCAGCATAAATCCCTTAAAAGAGCCATAAAATACCTTTCCAAAGAAACCAAATCCAGGTTCCATACCATAATTCAGGCAGCACAGCCCATCATAAACAAAAATTCATTATGCCTGCCGTGTGGAAAAATGTTAAGCAAGAAGAAATAAACAGAGAATGTTTTAACAAATCATATTAACCAAATGAAAAAAAAATAAAAAAAGAGGATAAAGCCACAGTTCTGAATGAGTCTGCCAATAAAGCTTAAAACCAAGCCAAAATTTGGAAGAAATCTAAACATAGCCAGACCAAGACTGAGTCTTTCTAAGATATTATATTCTGGGTGTTTTCTTTCAACTATTTCCTTTAGGTTTAAGGGGAAACCCTCACCAGATCTAGAGATGTGATGTTAAATGCATATAAATTGTCTCCACACCTAAATTGAGGATGCAACTGAATGAAATTTAGAGACATGAAACAGAGCATCCTTCCTATGCAAGAATTACAAAATACATCAGGAAAAGATGAAAATGTTTGTAGTTCTAGAATGTTGCCTTTGAAAAAAACCTAAAAATATTTGTTTATAGCCCAGTCCTCCATCAATGTGCAGTCTTAAGAAGACCCTGTATGTGAGTGTATTTCTCAGAGTTTAGCAGCACATTGAACTTTGTCGTGAACATGCAACATCTGTGTAGCCAGATTCAATCAAAATACCTCCTTATTTGCCATAACGCACATAATGACAACTAGCTGCCTCAGGAAAATCCAAGGAAAAATGAATAGCACTATCATGAAATAAAATCTGTCATTTGCTGAACAAGGCCATCACTTGGTTCTTTTCCATCCTGGTACACTAGACAGGTGTTCTCTGTCTAATGAAACCGGGTATGTATAAGTTGGCTTCATTCTGTAAGGATGAGAAGATGGTCTTTATGTGCTGCTCAATGTTCCACAAATGTGGTATTGAGAGAGGGAGAAGGGATAAAGATGAAGCAAGAAGGAAAGAAAAGGGAAAAAGGAAAGGAACATAGCTTACAGGAGTCAGTAATATCTAACTGCCTCACCTCTGCTGGGTTGATTGTCAAGTTAGGTATACTTTTTTTTTTTCTCAGAGAATGTTTTTTATTTTTGTTCAGAAACAACCTGGACTGCAGAGTTAGGCTAAATGTGTCTTTAAGGATTATCCTGAGATCTTAGCCATTACTTTTAACATTGTTGACAGTTGGAAAAAAAAAGTCTATTAAGTTCCAATACATCAAATTTTGAAGATACTTTTAGAATGCAATGCCTTTGGAAGATGTGGCGTATTTACACATAAGGAAAGCCTTGAACTAAACACTATCAATGTACCAACCAAAACACTTGAAACAGACCACACAATAGTCACAATTAAGACATCCAAAAAGAACAAAATACATGAATCATCTGAAAATTATAATTGATTAGATGACTAT
This sequence comes from Aselliscus stoliczkanus, assembly GCA_033961575.1. NCBI lineage: Eukaryota > Metazoa > Chordata > Mammalia > Chiroptera > Hipposideridae > Aselliscus > Aselliscus stoliczkanus. The sequence goes on from CM066727.1 coordinate 126,019,746, forward strand.
ATAACAGCAGTGTCACATTCTTAAGGTAGACTTTTTAAAAATAATCTACCACTGACAAGTTTTTGGATCTAGATGTGTGCTTTGAAACAATCTGTGTTTCTTCCTATACTTCATACTTCCATATACACAAGTGATCTTAAAGAGAGGAAGAAATGGCAGAGGAAATGAAAGAAAAATATGTAGCAGCTCTAGCCCTGTACACCTGCCTTTTCATTCAGTTTCTAAGGTAACTCTCTCTCCCATTACTCCTCACTTTTTTCTTTTATATTATGTACCTCACCCATTTTATCTAAATCGTTGTTATGTAATCTTTCTTCCTGAAAGAATAAAGAAGGCACAGTTAAATGGAGAGTATAAAAAAGAGAAACTTAATGAAGACCACAAGGTGGTGAGAGAAGGCAGTTCTCAGAACAGTAATTAAGAATTAGAATGATATTGATGGCAGGAGAACTGACTCTGGGTGGTGAACACATAATGTGATATATACATGACATATTACAGAATTGTACACATTAAATCTATGTAACTTTGCTAACAATTGTCACCCCAATAAACTTTAATTTAAAAAAAAAAGAATTAGAATGATATACAGGTGTCATTAATGCAGATAAAAACTGACTATATCTGTGTGTTCATGATGGCTTTAATCCTAAATTGGGAGGGGAGGTTGTCTGGCCAATGTTTTAAGAAGACATATAGGGCAAGCCGAGTGGCACGGTGGTTAAGAGCTGGTTTGAGATGCCAGGGGCCCCGGTTCGGATCCCACATATGAGGGCCAGTGACACTACCCTCAAAAAAAAAAAAAAAGAAGATATATATATATATATATATATATATATATATATATATATATATATATATATATTTAATTCCCAAATCTTAATTTTAGTGAATGCTTACTTTTATTCTCTTCTTCAGTGTCCTTTTCTCACCAAAAATACTTGTAAGTTGAAATAAGGATTTAAGTTTCCCTTCTTTCTTCTGTTGTGTGTGTGTGTGTGTGTGTGTGTGTGTGTGTAAATTGTGAAGAAACAAGGAGTCTACAGTGAACAATTACACTGAAAAGAATACATTCAGAAAAGCTGATGTATGGTTAATCTATAAATATTACAGGACATAGCTGGTGGATAATTTTTTTTTTCTCGTAATTAAATCCAGCCGTATTCTGACACACAAGTTTTGAAGATTATTGAATTCAGTTAAAAAAGAAAGAAGGAAAGAAACTGGTTAGTAACCTTGTTTATTGTCTGATTATTATCAAAGACTGATTTGCCTAAACTTTTTTAAAATTAGTTTTTGTTTTGAAAAAGGCTAAATGAAATACATTAATCAGTATGAATCTAAGACTAAGATTTCCTTCTCAGGTCTTAAAATAAAATCCCAGAGAACAAATGTGTGATTATTTATTTTCATGACATTTACTATTTCAAGTCCTTTAAATGCTATCAGAATAAAAATTATAGCATGACTCTACTTCAGGCTAAAGGCTGAAATATTCCAGTTTAAATAGTCATGCTTTCTTCTATGTGCTTTGCAACAAAAGCTTTCCTTATGCTATATTCAAGGTTGAAAACTAGTTAATTTACTGAAACTCAAATATCCATATTTATGTTATCAGTAAATCATTTATGCTTCCATAGGCATGGAAACAAATATGTTGCTGTTTGATTATACATATTTAGAAATCACAACTTTTTAACTCAGCCAGATTACACTAGAGATCTAAGTGATCATCTATATAAGCAAATACAACATGAAACTATTGACAAGAGAATTATTTAGAATTAAGAATAAAAAGGAATGGTGAGGATCACTTCTTGAATAAGCAATTTTATGAAATAATCTACTTGATTTTTATCTTTTAGGTATCTTATTTGTGGAAAAATGTTTGGTTTTTATACTTTGCAAATCATACACAAGATTGTTGTTTTCGTATGTAATATGAAATCAGATTACTGAGTTAATTACAGTAAATAAATGTTTTATATATAATATATATATTATATATATAATATATATATATTAATTTGGCAATTTATTCACTTTAAGTTACATTGGCATATTGCATAATCTGTCCTAAGAATAAAAATCTGGATTGGTCAAATGAATCAAATAATTGTTCCAATTTGATATCGTACTCTGTGTTTTAGAGAGCAAAAACAGTATAATTTTTAAAATTCATTATCCATGGAAAGAGCTCCTTGTATTTACGTTTTGGTTAAATACTCACATTTGTAATAGTAAAACTCAAACTTTGCATTATTGATATAATTAGTAGCATGATTTTTAGCATTCTAATTTTTAGTAATTATTATCTTTGGTAAAAAGAATATGTTCATTTATAAAATTATAACATATACATAAACAAGCAGAATTTTTTAATCACGAGATGATATAGATACGGATATATCTATACAGGTATAAATACATAGATGTTGTGTTTCATGTATTCCAATATTCATGAATCACCTGACGGGGGCACAAACATAAATATGCTGTCACAAAAATACATTCACTCACATACACATTTATTTTCTCTGTTCTTTCTTCTTGTTCTGCTCTTTCCTATGCCTGCAAATGTGCATATGTGATATAGAAAGACAGATACATAAATCCATGTTGGATGTTTTTTATTTGTCAAAGTACCACAGTACTTAGATAGATTTAGTAAATTTCAGAATCTGTTAAGCGGAAACATAAACAGATAAGGAGGATTTGTATCTTTTTTTATATCTATATCTGTAGGTATACTGTGTGCACAATCACATACACAGACGTCCACTGAGCACATGTTACCAATTAAAAGTTACATAAACTTTAAGTAAAAGCTTCAAAGCATTTCAGCCTATGAAAAACGTACATTGCCTTTAATTCAATGAAAAACACACAAAAATACTTTCCATAAATAAGCACAAGAATTTTTCTATATTTAATTTTATTTGCCTGTAGATCTATAAAGTCAGGGAGGGGAATAGGCAAAGATAAACTATTCAGGATTTTTGCTAAGGACTATATAAGAACTAACATTTAGTATAGTGGCTATTTTCCTTTGAAATCAGGTATCCTATTTCTCGCTGTCATTTCTTTATAACTGCTTTTTTTTTCCCCCTTGGGTAGTGTTAACTCAAATTTTTAATTTTGAAAATTGGAATGTAAGCATTCGCCTATTTATAGAATGTGTACCTAGGCACATACTAAATGAAAAGGACTTTATGAACTACTAAAGGTATTTTAAAAAAACACTGAAGAATTTATAATCTAGCAGAGGAAGCATTTGCACATTCAGCTAACTATAAGGCATGAAGTAATAGAGGTCTGATCAAAGCCTAGTGGAAGTTCAGAAGAGAGTGATGAGTCCCAACTGGGGGGCTGAAAAGCTGGAGACTTCACAGATATCTTTCTCAAGAAACAGTAGCAGCAGATTTCAAAGAAAATGTCATAACTCGAAATTTACAAAAAAGTCAGGGAACCATAGCATGTCATAATAAACAAGACACAGAGTGATACTGTCTAGTCATATAAACCAGTTTGATATTTTGACTGATTTAATCAGTCAGGTCAGGAGAAAAAACGAAATGTATAGTCTATGATTGATGTGACCTGTACAGAGAAAACAATCACACTTGTTTGTGTGTGTAAAGAAGCAGAGTGCATATGTGTATACATTGCACAAGAAAGACACATAGGTGGCAGAAGTAACTGTGTTAATGTATTCAGTGATCAGATGGTTCTCTTTACCCTGTGATGAGACTGAAGAAGAGAAGGGGAAGGTAAAAGGGGAAATAGAATTTTAAATGCTAAGGAAATACAGAGAAGAATTATATAGAGTTAGTGGTAGAGAGCTGGAGGGTCGAAGGCTAAAAGAAAAGCAAGATTTGACAAAATATAAGGAAGGCAGAAAAGAAGGAAGAAGATGGAGAAAGGGAAGATAAAATGTGTGTATCAATCAACTGAGGAAAATAGTAACTATTGAAGAAAATGAAGGTGAAATATCTGTTAAGTCCTGTGTGTAGGGAGGGGGAAAGGATAGTCAAGCCTAGGCCGGCTGACAACATGACTTGCACTGAAAGGCTTTCTTTCAGTGTGTGTATCCAGGACATTTTTCAGTTTATTTATGCTTGTCTAGTTAGCCTTTGATGACATAGGTTCTATATTTTCAGCATCTTAAAATTCCTGTTGCAATTATCCATTGAAAATGCACATGTATATCTTGAATAAAAATGAACCAGGCAAAGCTATTTATTAAAAGAATTTGAAAGAAGCTGTTTTATCTTAAGTTTGTTTTCTTTTGGCATTTGATGGTCAACAATGAAAGATAACTGTCATTTTAACTGGCTAATGAATAGCATTTGCCAAACCTATTTCAGCCCTGTTGAATTTCTTTGTTACTTTTTTCGTTCAGCACAATACCCAAAGTATTCTACCTTTGTCCGTAACTGAGTTTCAGAAACTTTTTCATGTTTTTCTTAATCATTGTGATGTAAAAATACATTTGATATAATAATCTTCAAATTACAATACATGGCATTATTGTCAAGGACAATTTTCTACTTTATAAGCTAATCTGCTCCATAATCAGGTAAAATATCAAGCTTTACAACTTTTTTTTTTAATTGGCGAATTGGAGGAGGGGAACTGTGTTGGGGAATTAGGGAAGAGGCACAGACAAGTTGCCGTCCCTCTGTTCTTCAGTCTAGTTGTCAAGGACATCGCTTCACTGGCCCATGTTGGTATCATCATTGCACTCTTCCTGGGTGAGGCAGATCGGTCGCCAGCCTCTGGACGGCCACTCATGGCAGCTCTTGGCCACTCACGCTGGCTGCCAGCTGCTCACCCTGGATGTGGGCCACTCACTGTAGCCTATGGCAGCCCACTGCAGCAGGGGTTGCAGCTATGCTGTCCCGGGGACTCACAGCAGCCCAGCTCCAGGTGGAGCTGTTGTTCACCATCTTAGCTGTAGAGGGCAGTGTCACTGGCCCTCATATGTGAGATCCAAACCTGGGCCCCGCTGCCCAGAACCGGCATCCCAAGCCAGTTCCTAACCAATGTGCCACTCAGCTGGCCCAAGCTTTACAATTTTTGAAGTACTCTCCAAAGGACAATATTCAATCGACACACTAATTCATAGGTAGCACAACTCTATTCATGCTTCAGACCTGGGAGGTTTCATCGTGGCACACAGAATTCCCAATGCAATAGTTGTGATATGGAATACTAACTGCTTTCTTACCTTTTATTTTTATTAAAATGTGTGAAACTAATTTCTCTTCAGAAGTAGAACTGGAATTACTGTGAAAAGATAAATATAGTTTAAATGTATATATAATATATACCAGGGATGCCAAAAAATATATACACATGACTTATATTCATCTCTTGTTATTGGCATATATTATTACAATTTTAATATAATTTTTTCCTTTCTTAAAATATGTATACATGTTTTTGGCACTCTTTGTATGTGTGTATATATAATAGATAGATAGATAGATAGATAGATAGATAGATAGATAGATAGATAGATAGATAGATAGATATAGATATATAGATATAGATATAGATGTATATCTATATATGTAAGTATACATATATCTATATCTATCATCTATCTATCTATCTATCTATCTATCTATCTATCTATCTATCTTTCATCTATCTATCTACCTAAACCATTTTACAGAATTCAAAGTAATAAATATTTAAAAAATGAGGAAAATACAAAAATCACCATTGGAACACAATGGTAATAATTACTGCAGGCAAGATCTAATGATGAATACTATAATTAGCAGGTGGAACTTAAAGGAAAAACAGGATATTTACATAACCTCAAAGTATCTCCCCCAAATATTTATTAATTTTTGTTGCAGTTTTAACATATGTCCACTAATTATTTGTTCCTTTTCCTTCAAGAAGTGGAGCTTAATTCCCCTCCCAAATAGAGTGTAGAATAGGGAAAAAAGGAGTAATTTATAGTGGAGAAAATAGGTGGTATCAAACACTACCTTAACCAAGGGACCAAGGCTAATGTCACTGGCGGTGAGCCGTGTTAACAACATACACCCCTGATACGACATAAAAAAGAATGACATTTCACCTGCCTGGGAATTCCTTCCAAAAACCCATTTTGTCCATTTTATTCACTGCTATATACCAAGTACCTAGAAATAATACCTAGAATCAATGAATAAATATTTGCTGAATGAATGAATGAATGAATGAATTCTATAAATATTACATGTCCAATATGTTCGAAACACTGTGAACTTAAGAGCCATTATCCCCATTTTTGTGGAAAGTTACAGTGTGACAAGGAAACAGATACAGAAACAGCAATAATAAAGTATGATAATTGCTATAAATTGGAAAATAGAAGGTGTAGGGAGACACTGAGCAGAATCACCCAAGTCAATGTCAACAAAGACCTCCTGACTTTGAAGTTAGAACTCAAAGTGTGGGAGGATTATTAGACAAAGAGGAGAAAATTACAACCTTTTTTTCCCAGGTAAAGGTGATGCATAGGAAAACTGAAAGATCAAAAAGAGCATGTAGTGCATCCAGGAATTGAACAGCAATCAGCCCTGAGCTGGAACACCAAGTGAGAAAGCCTAGAGATGGTAGCAGACGCTCACTCACAGAAGCCCTTGTCAGCCACGTTACAGGATTTGGACTTTAACGTAAGGTATTTGAAGACATTGCAGAGTTGAAGCAGAGAAGTTTTACGCTCTATTGAAGTATGGACATGGGCTATGGATTGTAATACGTAAGACTAGAGTCAGAGATGCAGTAGTCCAGGCAGACATGATGAAATTTTTATTCCTACTTGAAGAAATTTTTCTTTTTATCTTATTTTATGTGGTATATTTAGCAACAGCTTTTTTTCAAACTAATATTAGTCATTAATTCATGAAAGATACATTCAGCATAGCCTTAGAACATCTCTCTCTTTCTCTCTCACTCTCCTTCTCCCATATCTTCTTAACCTGCATGCATACAATCTCACACACGTTCATATACACACATGTATACACATGTCACATTGAGATCTACTTTTCTATTATATTAAAGTAAAGGGATTAGGGTCTTTATCTGAAACAATTCTTCCACAAGATATTAATACACATACAATTCCTTAATAATCAAACTTTAGTTTTTCATAGCTACATGTGTTTTTTTCTTAAAGCTAAAGTTTGTCTATCCCTGCCAATCAAAAATCCAATATAAAATACTTTTAAAGAGGCACAATTTTTTTTTTCCATTCACTCAAGGTGAATTTAATGCAACTGGCATCACATAACTGTTAAACTTGTGTTATGATCATAATCAAACTATAAGCCCGATGAGGGCAGGATGTAAAGTAAGAATGTAGTCCCACATCTTCCATGATACTTAACACACTGCTTGACATACAGCATATGTTCAAATTTGATAAATAACTATATTACCCATACATGACATTTAATCTAAATTAACTTGACAAAATTTTATTGAGCATTTACTATTTGCCATTCATTGTGTAATGTTTTGTTGTTCAGTAGAAACTCACTAAAGAGCAAAGGAAAACACATTTTTTTATAGCCCTATTGCCTATAAAGTTTGCAAGTCCTATCGCCTTACTTAATTAACATGATTCTACTGATTATTTCATTAGAAATTCGTATCTAGACGCCAATGTACAGGAGATAATTTTTGGTGACACGTGGATTGGAAGCCAACACCATTTATATCACAAATGAAAGACATTTTTTTTTTTCCTTACACTTCCATTTTCATGAAGTTCTTCTCCATGATCTCTCTGGCCTCCAGGGCTCTCCTGTCACTCTGCCTCTAAAGCTCTGTAATGAGGTGTCTGAGCCAGCAATAATCCCCAGAGGCTCTCAGTGTTCCAAAATCCCCTCTTTCCCTTCCCCCTCAACAATGAAAACTTGAGACCAGCATTTTGGAAAAGCATTTCTGGAAGGTTGCCAGCCCTGCCCTGGACATTAGTGAGACTTGATTTTCATTCCATTCATGTGACCTTACTTCTTCGAAAAAAAAAAATAAGGTAGGTTTTTCAGAGGTGGGGGGCATTGGTAGCAAAGAATATAGGGAAAAAAAAGAATTAAAGTTATTTAACAGGAGCCAAAGGAGAAAGTAAGAGAATTCAATGTGTTTAGCACGTGTTCTCGTCTTCTTTGGAGGGCCATATTATGTGCGTGTATGATGGATTGCACATTTACACTTTTAGATCACTCCACAGGAAAGAGCCCTTGCCAAAAGTGAACCCTTGCTAGTTTGCTTTCATTTTTGCCATGTCAGTCTCCTATCACACGAATTCTACATTTGTTCTTTCATCTCTCACTCCTCATGGCATTGAAAGACAGAATTATCAGCACACAATAGTTTGATTCACATTGATACAACCTGGAAAAAGGCCCAGAAACAAGTGGGCCTTCCTGTGGCTGTGCCACAAAGAGGAGTTCAGAATACAGAGTAAATTCCATGATTCAATCACTATTTCAATACAGTGCATACAGTGAGCTTACACTGCTCTCTTTGCACCTGAGGTAATAAGACCTCATAGTTAGGCTGCTAAATGAGGGGCTACTTAATGCACCTTGGGGGACGTTTTGGTAGTCAGTATCAGCCAGCCAATCTTCTAGAAGCCCTAAGAATATCTTAAATGCTTCAAAGTTCAAAAAAAGTGATTAAAGACTTTGGGGCAGTAGGTTTTTCTGAAACCTGTATCCAAACAGCCATGGAAATCAACATGGCTGGCACTTCAAAACATATGTTAAAAGTGAAAGGTTAGCTGAAGGTCAGGAGGGGGGTGACATTTTACCTTATGTCCTCTCAAAATGCTTCATAGTTAAAAACACCTTGTTTTTAAGGTTACCTAATTTTCTCCCTCTATCAACGGAATCAAAAGTAAAAATCCAGAGATCTCTTCCTCCTCAAGGCAGGAAGCATCCACACTATGCCACTCATGTATTCCTTGCAACTGATTAAGATCGCCTTAGATGTGGGGAAGCTGTTTCTGATCCCCTTATCACAGTATAAAGTAAAACATGCTTGACTGGTTAATAAAAATGGGAGATGAAGTTACAAAGAGGAAAAGTTCACTTGAAAATCCAAACAAAGACTAAAGTCTTTTGGTCACACCCAAGAAAGTCAAACAAGCATATTTTAAAAATAGGGGGCTAAAGGCTCCCTGGCAAAATTTCTTTTTTTAAAATTTACCATTAATTATGAATATAACTCAGAAAAAGGGCATGCCATATTTGTTTTAGGAATTCAAATACATAAAACAAAACCAAAAACAATGAATGTTCCCCAGGTTTAAGTTCCACAGTCCAGGTACGCAATTGCCAAAGGCATCTGTAAAAGCAATTCTTTCCTATATACAGGGAACAGTATATGAGTCCACTGTACTTCATAAGTTTTTAATATGTATGATGTGAACTTCCCCTTTCATAAATCATCAATTATTTTCTCTAGATTTTCCATGTATAATATAATCTATTTTGGACATTGCATGAGTAGTCTAAAGTTTTGCTATAACAATTAGAGAGAATCATAGAACATTAGACCTTCAATGGATCTTAAGGATCAGCTAAATTGTCCCCTCCTTTTAGAGATGGGGAATCCAAGACACAGAAATTAAGGTCAGAGCTGTGTCAAAATTGTTCCCAACAATCCTCTCTTCATGGGAGACCATATATACCATAATGAATACAAGTGTTGGTTGTGGAGTCAGGTTTGCAGGGTTGAATCCTGGCTCTACCACTGACTAACTATGTTACTTTGGATGTATTACTTAATCTCTAAGCCTCAGTTTCCTCATTTGTGAACTGGGGGTAAAATAATAGTAAGCTGCCTCACAGAGTGATTCTGAAATTTGTTGATGAAGTGCTTGGCAGAATGATAATTTTCCCTATTACCTTTGTAGTACATCAACTGTTATTCATAATCTTACCCCCATTTGGGCTGTGAGACCTGGAACCATTTTCTCCAGGAGAAGTTTGCTTGAAAGGAAAGGTTATTTAAAATCGAACAACAACCATGACAAATTATCTGTTTCTGTATTCCAAAGCCTCTTAACAGAGTGTCTGATATCATTAAATGTCCATTTTTATTAATATCAATCTATATTACCCAGTCATTGCATAAGGTGTTGCATAAAGAATCATGAGATCTTTAATGAGATAGTATATATGTGAAAAAATGAAAGAAGAAATTAAAACTACTTACAGAATATAAAAACATTAAACATATAATGTTTAGCTATTATGGCTTTCAGAAACTTAATTTCTGAAGATTGAACTATTTTGATTTTCAATAGAAAGAATATCTTTCATTGACACTTGTTTTTTAAGGAAGGAGACTCACCAACTTATATCTAGCACTTGTTATATCACTCTGAATATATTTTCTTAAAACACACTCTTCTCTGTGGTTGAAAAGTTCAGAAGAGGCCCCTTTTCGTTTCTCAAGCTTCACATAAATGGAGTCGTTTCAGGTCGTTGCTAAGCACTTAGAAAGAGTTTGCAATGTGGTTCATTTTAGTGCTGGAAAATTCTTCTTGGTGTTACCCTGACCTCAAGTGGTCTATTTCCTAATGTTTTTAGCAGTGAAAAACATTACATTACATTACATTCAAACCTAGTTTATTATTTATATAGTGTATAAATTAGATAGAAAACACCAGCAGGTTTAAATAGCCAGAGTTTTTCCTTAAAGTCTGAAACAGGACTGTAAGGAAGACCAGTTTGCTTTTAGAGTTCATCATGCTCTATTTTTTTGCTTTCCTCCTCCTCACCTCCACTCCACAAAGGCCAAAGCTTCATGCTCTTATTGTCCTGGACCTCACATTAGGTGCTCCTGTTTATTTTGTGAGTTTCACCTAATTTATACCTTTATTTTCCATAACGAAACCTATGTGCTCAAGACCGTGGGCAAAGTAGGTACATTTTCTCAGCCTGTTTCTTCCATGGTAAAAAGCTATAAGAATACCTACTACATCAGGGTTCTGAGATCTGTTTAAACTAGGGCATTGTAGTAGTATAGTGTTTAAGATTGCAGGTCACACAGGTCAGATAGAGATCTTTACAAAGCCCATCTAGGCTACATACTATACATCTCAATAAACTGCTTGAGTTTTCATCATCCATAAAATGGACATAAATAGTGAGATCCACTTCAAGGAGTTGTTGAAAGAATTAAATGAGATATCACATATAGAAAACAGCATTTTGCATAGTCCACTAATTGCTCAAAAGTATTCTCTATCATCATCACTATCACTATGTAAAGTAACTGGCACAGTACTTGGTCTGTGTGGTTGAATAAATGGAAATTATGATTTTTAAATATTAGAGCTATGGCATTGAAAAAATTTGGAACACACTCATACTCCCTTCTAGGTTAATACATGATGTGCCACCTTTCAGATGCAACATGATATATGTTAACCCTCTGGTGACACCCAACCTCATTCAAGTGATGGAAATAAGTATGATTTGGGAGGCAGACCCACAGTTCAGAGCCCGTATGCTGCAGCCCACAGGTGGCCGGTCCCGTGCTCTGATCACACACCAGGCCTGGCCTGACCGTGGCCTGTGGGGACTTCAGCTATATCACATGTGCTTTTTATTAGTGAGAATTGTATTTTTCCTTTGAAGTTCTTGTTTTAAAATCCAATAATACTAAATATTCAGTAATCTAAATTATATATAACGGGCCTAAGATTTTACATTGCTCTTTCTCCTATGGGCTTTCTAATGTCTGTGTCAAATACAAACTTTATTTTATATACACTAAATCCTAAAGACATTTATTTTGGAAACTTCTTGGCACTCTAGTTCAAAACAGATGAATATGACCCAATAAAGTGAGGGCTAGTATATAAATTATGTAATCACATCTCTGAGTCAGGCATTTAAAAAAACCTATATTTAACAATAAAAACCTGGTGGATATATTCACCCCGAAGTGAGAATCAAAATCAACATGAGTATTCCCTAAGTTATATGTTAAATAACAAAATAATTCTGTGATTACTTAGACTAGGAAACTCCCCTAGGTTATCAAGTCTTAGAGCTTCACCATATACATTAATAGGTTAAAAATTCTGATAATTCTTACAGAAAAGAAATCTGTTCAAACTTGTTTTACCTAGCTGATAAACAAACTTAGAATTTGTTTTCACGTAAAGAACACCTATTACTAACCTAAGGAATTAGTTCCTTGAAACATACTGTGGAAAAAAAATATTCATTTAGATGACTAATATAAAAACAAACAAACAATGATTATTTTTTTCCCCTTAGATTGGATAAGTGTGCAATATTTGGCAGCTCAGCTGTCAATTCCAGCCTCTGGAAAGGAAAGGAAGTCCAATCACTTGCTGCAATCTTAGATAAGTTACATAGTTAAGAGTCTATCATTAAATTGTGCATACCTTTGTCTTTGTGGTTAGAGAAGCTAAGGCTGGCCAGGAATTAACTGAAGATAGTTTTATAGTTTCATGAAATTGTCAAGCAAGAACTCCAAAGTTAAATCTAAAAGGTAATTTCTACTACACATATCAAAATTAGGTGTAAAATTAGGTGTAAATATTAATAGACTAGCTAACAGCAACCTTTAATGGCAAAAGGTTAGAGTTAAAGGTATTGATTAAATCCATCTAAAAACATTTAAATTGTTGAACGTGTAGCTTTGGATGTCTAGATGTCGGGAACATGCTGCTGGAAAAGATGCACCCTCTGTCCTTAGGGATAGTGGCAGAAATGGATGTATTTCATGAATAACAGATCAGAAATACATACTGTGATGGGGTGAACACAGGAGGCTATGGGAGTGGCTCAGAGGAGCACATAGCCCAATTGTAGGGGATGGGGTTTCTGAGAAGACTTCCCTAGAACATAGGTTTGCCAGGCAAAACAGAGGTCACCCAGTTTCATTTGAATTTCTGATAAATAATGAATAATTCCTTACTATAAATAAGTTCCATGAAATATTTGTAACCAGGTGTCCTGTATTTTTATTTGCTAAATCTGGCAACTTTACTAGGACCTGATGTTGAAGTTGCAACCTGAAGGAAATGAGTCAGATGGAGAAACAGAAAAGACCAACAGAGGTAAATGGACCCACATGTACAAAGATGCAGATTTAAGCATGGGCCCAGTGCCTATGGAGAAATACAAACAGGTCATTGTGGAAGAATTAGAAATTTGGATACAGCGGGAAGCTGTAAACATATTTTGCAGTACCCTCTTTCTTTAGAGGTGATGCAGAGCCATGAAATGGTTTTATGTTTGCTGTTATCAGATTTGTGCTTTAGAAATAGCAATCTGGAATAGGGCCAGACTGGATGCAAGAAACCCATTAAGAGAGTGCTGTGAGTAAACTTACTGAAAGATAATGGTGCTTGAATTAATATGGTGGCCATGAGGATGAAGAGATATTAATGACTTCAAACTATATTTAGAAAGTAGTATAATGATTGTAGTTTCATTTCTTGAAGTCAAATTGCTCTGCCACTTAAGAGCTGCCACTTATACCATAGTGGTTAAGAATAAAGATGTTTTCAGTCTATTTATAGAAGTAGAGTCTTTTTGGAGCTCCAGCTATCACTATTAATATGTGCCTAATAATAGTATAGGATTACTGTAGTATTTCATTCAGTAATACATGTCAAGTGCTTAGCACAGGACTTGGTGGCTATGAGAGAGAAGAGAGAGGAATAAAGAATGACACTCAGGTTTCTATTGTGAAAGTTAAAATAACAGAGGATGAAAATCAGAATTAGCCCAGAACCAGGCTGACACAAATATAGTCAACTGATCTTTGACAAAGGAGCATAAGTGATTCAAGGGATAAAAAATAATCTTTTCAACAAATGGTGCTGAAACAAGTGGATGTCAACCTGCAAAAAAAGTGAATATGGACACAAGCCTTACATTTTTTACAAAAATTAACTCAAAATGGACCAAAGACCTAAAGGCAAAAGACAAAACTTAAAACTCCTAGGAGATAATATAGAAGAAAAATCTAGATGACCTTGGATTTGGCGATGACGTTTTAGATACAACAGCAAAAGCATGATTCCTGAAAGAAAAAAAAAATTGATGTTAGGAATCATTAAAATTAAAAATTCCTGCTCTATGAAATATTAGAATTGAAAGACAAGCCATAGAACGGGCCGGGGTTGGGGGGAATCTTCATAGAATGCATATCTGATAAAGTACTTGTACCTGAAGTACACAAAGAACTCTTAAAACTCAACAATAAGAAAACAAACCCAATTTTTATACATGGGCAACAGATCTGAACAAATACCTCATCAAACCAGATGTACGGATGGCAAGTAAGCATATGAAAAGATGCTCGAGATCATATGTTATCAGTGAACTGCAAATTAATACAACATTGAGATATCACTACAGACCTGTTAGAATGGCCAAAATTTTGAACACTGGTAACACCAAATGCTGTGAGAATGTGGGGCAATAGGAACTCTCACTCGTTTCTGGTGGGGATGCAAAGTAGTACAGTCATTTTAGAAGACAGTTGGCAGTTTCTTACAAAACTAAATATGCTCCTTGTTATTTACCCAAATGAGTTGAATACTTGTGCCCACCTAAAAATCTCCACACGAATGCATTAATAGGAGCTTTATTCATAATTGCCAACACTTAGAAGCCATCA